>JAINEB010000004.1:20000000-21413000 GCA_022840565.1 Eubasilissa regina | reverse complement strand
CTACTCATTCGATTTCGAGTTTTCATGTATCTATTACTTAATTACCATCACGCCGTTTCCTCGCGAATGTAGGCAGAGAAGATATAACGCCACACTTTTTTAACCTAACACACAATTCTCGTCTCATCCATATTCATACATTTTCTCATACAAACTCGCCAGTTATTGTGGCTTCTAACAGAACCATCTTCCAGTATCTGGTTTACCACCTGGTCACGCCAACTCTTTCGCGAACGTCCTCTATTTCTGGTGCTATCAACACTTGCGTCATATATCTTTATTACCATTCTCTTCTCACTCATCCATTCCATTTGACCAAACTACGTAAGTAATATTTTCTTATCTTACTCACTATACTAAGATCAGCTTTACATTCTTTCCTTATTTCTTCATTCTTTACTCTATTACAAGTATAATTTATTACAAGTAGGTATTACAAGTATTAGTAATAAATTATAAGAAAGTATGTATAATAAAAAATATGTATGCACTAAACTCTTCACATGTTACGATTTTAAATAATTTCAAATCAGATGGGAGATTGTACACCATATTAGTTATCATAAAGTTAAAAATTCAAATTCAAAATAAATGTTTCAATTCAACAAAAACTGTGTACGTCGACATCAAAAAATCTATAATCATAATCATCAAATTCTTTAGCTAACTCAAATAAACCAAATTAAATTTAGGTATTACTCACTGTATTTTTATTATATAGTTAGGTTTAAAATATATACTGAAAAATAATAACATTAATAATTCCATATATTTCTATGTGTAAAGTTTATGGTAGCTAAACTTTCCCAAAATAATACATTTAATTCTTAAACCACGTTAATGTGAAAAACAATATATTGTTCGCTCCGTGTTTTATTAATTCTTTAGAAATTATTTTACTTAGTGTCAAAATGTTTATTTATGTCGTGTACGAAATTCTACAGTGTTAGCTTTTCTTGTATTATTGTTTCGCTTGTATAATTAACGGATGCCCTGTTTTATTTAATAATTTAAATTATTTGGGCATTAATGTCGAGTAGAATAACGTCATTAGCACAATAATACTAAAAGTAAGTAAAGGTAGTATACTTGTATGTGGCGTTCACCCAACAAACCAAACATTTCTCTTCTATGCTCAAACCATATATTTCTAATGAGCGGTAAATAGTTGCAAAAGGTGAGAGTTGAAATCTTTTATTTTGATCAACTTCATGGAAAATAGTAGAAAAGGTTTCCTATATATAAGTGTGTTTTAATATTGATTATTCACGGATTTTCTTAATGTTTCAGTGGATTAAGATTAATTGGAGTATAGCTCTTCTTTCAACACAGCCTTCCTCTTCAGTACACTTTATTTCATCAAAAAAAAAGCATTAAAATAGTTTCTTGAATTATTTTGTACCTCTTTCGTACATTTTCTTTAGTCAAACATAAAACAGTGAGTATATTATACATATAATATATCATTAATTCGCTCCTTGAAGAAGTAAAACAAACGAATGCCTCTGAGCTTCTATTCACAAAATAAAGGGTGGACCAACTAGGGCTGAATCTTTCTAAAAATTTATAACTTTGGTGAGATTTATTTTTGTATATAATAAAAAATTTAAGCGCGTTAAAATTATTGAGTTTTATTATGTTTCGCGACGGTCTATTTTCGGTGACCGGCTAATTTAAAAAAATGCAGAGTTTGCTTGGCCTCCTCGTTCCCCAGATTTGACGGCGCCTGATTTATTTTTGTGGGACTACTTAAAAGGCCGAGTTTACATGAACAAACCAGCAACAATTCAGGAGCTTAAACAAAATATTCGTGCAGAAATAACAAATTTGGAGACAGAAACGTTGCGTAATGTAATGCAAAATACTTTAGAAAGAGAAATTATTTGTCAACAAGAAAATGGAGGTCATTTAAATGGTGTTATTTTCCACACATAGATTTTTAAAAAGTTAACATAGTCCACTTTCATAGAATAATATATTTTTTAATTAATATTAAAATTACAAAATTTATATGCATTTTACATCAGTCAGTCCAAGTTGGCCCATTATGTATATCAACAAATGTTTCCAACGATACTTTGTCAGAATTTAAAAGTATATATTAAGCGAGTTTCACTACACACAGAAACAGTTATGAGGCGCGTTTTTTAAGAAAGTACCATTGTCGGATATACCAGGTTGCGCTGCAGTTGCGATGTTCCGTATACGAATAGTTTTATTTTCTTTCGTTTCTTGAATGCACGAAACATGAAACCAGCTTACATTCATCGCCAAGTGTGTCTCGATTCGGCGCCAAGTGATCTTCATATTTTCCTTCAATCGGATCCTTGGCAAGCGTTTTGATGATAATGATGAACTCAAAGACGGGGTCCAGATATAATTTTCATCCCAGGCGGCGTCATTCTATGACGAAGCCAATTTTTATATACCTTATATATTTTTATATGAGGTATATAAAAATTGCAGTGGCATGCAGTAGGTGTGGATTTAGGTTATGCTATTACCAATGATATAATACAATCATATATAATATATGTACTACAATATATGTTATATATAGGATTGTGTACATTTATTCAACCAAGGTCTTTAGAAAAAATGAATCCGTCATTTATACGACCCTACTATGTATTGATTTGTAATTTTAGAACACTGTTAATAGTGTTTTTAAGTTTAAGTTTTAACGTAAATAATACTAATAATATAAAAAAATGTATACACGTTTTTAAGAACACTTTTTTATAACTGAACGTGATTTTTTTTTTGTTTGGAAATCCTTCACGTAATAACTAAACTAAATAATTATTTTTATTAAAGGTTAACGCGGGAAATAGTTCTGCTAATTGCTTTTTGTTTTTCCCATATCAAAAACAAATTCATGCACCAAATGCGCCTCGAACGTAAAAAATGGCCACTAAATCAATACGTTAAAAACAGTAAAATAATAAAATTTGCGAATAAATAAAAGAGGAAGTAGACACTTCAATTATTTGCATACAGTTATAAGCTTTTCTAATGTTATTCTGTTAAAAAACAGTATAGGTAACGACTCCATACGCAACGGATCAACCAAAAGGAATTTTCAATTCAGTAAATAACCAATTATATGACTTGAGTAATTTACTAGCTTAAAGATAGAACGGAGTAATTTGAAAACCTCAATACAGCGAATACACAAGAGCGCCATAGATACAGCGATGAGTTGTCGTGGTAGTTTTTAGAACTAAGGCTTTAAAGTCTCTTTTTAGTCTTTTTAGAGTCTCTACTGGCACACAGATGGCGCTTATTGTAAAATAACATTTCTGTTTATGTTAATCCGATTATTTAATTTATATTTGTTTCCCAGAATTTTTAGTAATGCATAGCTTTTTTGCTTTTACGCGGCACTGCGTGCCCCTGAAAAATTAGTACACGTGGCGACTATGTTGAGAAGTAGTTTATGGTTCGTAGCGTCCGAAAGAGTAAAATGTAAAAATGATGGTGTTTCTTTAAAAAAAAAATCCGAAACTTAAAAAATGCGCCTCGTATAAATTAGTTTTATTAATACAAAAATCTGAAAAAATATTTTGTTGACTTGTTAACATTTAAATCGATCAATTTCCATCATATTCACAATAACATTGGCAGTCACAGTATTTAATTACTGAAGCAAATTGGTTTAATAATGTCTTTGTCAAAATTAGGATAATTAAATGTTTGACGGATTAACAGCTTTCGTTGGTCGAATATTTCAAGAAACTAGGATTTAACGAACTGAACGTTTGCTATCAAAATTTAATTAAATTTTAATCTCCCGAGACAAGGATAAAAACGTTTCTTAATTTGGTGATATTTTATTTCTATAATAATGTGCATGTTTGATCGAGTAGCAAGATGTTCGTCCGGGGACCAAGGTCGAAGGGTTTCAAGCCTCGTCCCGGGAAACCATCGAGTTAATCTTATTTTATTACTGAATAATTATTCATTTCAGACATATTTTAAAAAGTCAGGTTAATGAGATATTTTAATAAAGACTTGAAACATTCACTACAGATATTTGTTTGTTGATCAATTACGAATACTATTGAAAACGTTTTAAAAATAATTTTTATTATAATTTTTTTATAAATAATTAATACAAATTAAGTGAATTAGAAAAATAATTATGAAAATTCAATTTATCGGAAAAAAAAATTCTTGCTATCGGTATCCGAACCTGGATCCTTTTCTTTCCGAGGAAATGCGTTAATCGATTATACTACACCGACATAGTAAATTGACGACAAATTTTCGAATTTATATGCCGTAGGCATTTCAAATTGGTACATCTGTCATTCTAAATATAAAAGCCATCACCTTTTAAATTAATTTGCATTAAAATACCACAGAACTATGTTCTGAACAATTGCAACATCACAATAATAATGTGTTCTCTTTAAAATAAATTTTCAATAAATAAATTACAAATTATTTTAGCATGCCTTAGAGCAGAGAGATGTGAAAGTATATCGCTGATGCTTTCAAGGCTCACCTCGTGTTACAGTGCTACGATTGGATATATTTTAGCATGTCTTAGAGCAGAGAGGAATGGAAGTATATCCTTGAAGCTACCAAGAATTACCTCGTTTTACAGTACTATTGGATTGGATTGGATATATTTTAGCATAGCTTAGAGCAGAGAGGAATCGAAGTATATCCTTATAGCTACCAAGGCCCACCTCGTGTTACAGTACTACGATTGCATCGGATTGAATATATTTTTACTTCATTTAAAAATAGGTTTTAAAGAATTAAAATAATTTTTGTGATTAAATTCAGAATCGAATATATCAACTCTTAATTATTTATCAATTTAAATAAGAGATAATGGTCGTAGGAAAAGACTAAGAAAAATGAACGATCAGAATTTAAGGGGTGCAAGTCAACAAATTCAAATACCACGGAATTCTCTACCAATGGAAAACAGAAAGATGAAATAAACAAAAGAAATGGGGCCGTCAGTGACGTTTTGCGTTCCCTTTATAGTATGCTGATAAAGAAATCCGAGTTAAGGGGTTACACCACCATGGGAGCCTGGAATTTAAGTAGAAATTGGCTGATTTTTGATTAATTATTTATTTTTCATTGGCACTTATTAATATGCATATTAGGCGATTATTTTATATTTTTTAATTTTGAAAAATAAAATTCCTGTGAAACTCTGCCATTGCGCGCGTAACTGATCTACAACTTTTTTCAATGCAAATTTGTTTAAAATAAAAAAGCAGGTCGTGTTCGTATTTAAGATAAAATATCTAAAATGTAACATATCGGAATTTAAAAAATTGTTTTTTTTTTTGTAAAATTAAGTGTAGTTTGAAAAAAATATTTTTAAATGATTATTATTAATGGATAATTTATCAGATTAAAAAATTCGTATGCTACATTGTAGATAATATTATTTAAAATATCTGTAAAAAATTTAACTTAATTTAAATTTAACTCTTGCTTTAAATTTGCAGGCCTGCCCGAAAAATATTGTTCCGAGAAAAACACGATAGAATAAAAAAACGTAGCTTACTTGACGCGCGAGACCAAACACCTGTCGTACCGTCTTTGATCTTTCATTGAAGCAAAAATATTAAACTTTCGAAAAATGTAATAAAAAAAATTGCAGGGTGGTGTAACCTTTAAGTATCAAGACCGAGCCGACTGTCTTCAGTATTGTGCATAATGACTACTTTAATATATGGTCAATAGATGATGATAAGTACGACATGTCTATTATTCTTGTTTCTATCGAACTCAATCAAACCCATGATCAATTTGGTAACCTCCTCCGTTCTTTTTTTAGGTTACCAAATATTGGTCGAAACGTTTAAGCAAGACTTCATTTTCGACGACCGCTTTCTTGCGCTTAAGTGAGAGTAAATAAACACGCATACAGAGCGAATGGTTATAACAGTGTTATACACACTTATTAACCTTTACCATACCGTGATATAAAATACCCAAACGCAGCCATGCTGTCAACTCGTGTTACAGTAAATAACAGTTAGAAAAAATGTTTTTATTGGTTTAAATGGCACGAATTTACTCTAAATATTGAGCATTTAATTTTGAAAAAATGATTAATAACATAATTTAGAGCATTCATTAAATCTTATAAAATATGTCCTTCCTTCTTATCTCTCTTCATTTAATTTATCATTATATTTGTATATTTGTTATTCTTTTCACTGTGAAAATAGTGTGTGATCTCTGTCTGATATCACAAATTCTATTTTTACCAACGTATTAATTTTACAACGGATTCAATGGAAAAAATAATTGTAGCGTAATAATAATAATTGTTTTTGTACGATTCCCTTTTCATAATCGGTTTTTCATTAGTCATTCTTGAGTGTTAATATTTTCTTTAGGATTATCTAAAATACGAATTTTATGTTGCATATATTTACCGAAATATTACAGGTTTGATTATAATGTAAGACCTGTGTTACTGCATGGTTTGGGAAAGGTTAAGTTCTGTGACAACAACCTCGACGATTGCAATTTCTGTAAAGTAAAGAAAAAATCAAATACTAATTTTATCCTGTTGTTCATTTCTAATTAGATGTCATTATTTCTTGTTACATTTGATCCCAGATACTTATAACTAGAAATGAGAAAATTAATTATAATACGTTTAATAAATGAAAAACACACATAATTAATTAGTTACAAAAATTATGTTATTTTAACGACTGTATTTAATTATATAAATTTTAAGACATTTAACATTCTTAGTCTTTTAATACACGAATAAAATTTTGCTATTAGAAACTCATTTAAAGTTTAGCGTAGATATGATTAAAGTTCTAAGCTTTTGCTGTGAATTTATGCTTACTACTAGTTTAAAAATACTGGTATCATTTTTTACTCCACGTACAATTAACTCATTTAAAAGTAATCAAAAATTCATTCAACTAACGAAGTTATTTGGACAGATTAAAATCTCCATAAAAACTGTACCGAATATAAATGCACGGTTCAATTCAAATTACCTCAATGTAATCTCGCGCGTAGCTTCCGAGCCATTCGAGTGCTCTCTTTGAGTATTCTCGGAATGAGAAGATTCCACAAGGCTTTGAGGAATTTCCACTATGGTGGAAGTATGATGTATCATAACTTTTCTTTAACGTTTTCCATTTGTACGACAAAAATATATTTCACAATTCAGGTTGTCTCGGTCTGTGACAAATAAACAAATTCACCGTCACGCCTCACCCGCATTTATTTTTTCCGTAAAATATTTAGAACGTCGCGCGTGGTTCAATCTCTTTTATAATAATTTCGATATATTAATATTTTTCTAGCAGTCGTTTTCTACTGTATTAAATATGTAATAACATATATACTAAAATAAATTATGCAAGGATAATCCTGTAAATAAAAATTGTTTTTCGCATGGTTGCAGCGCGGGTCATTATCTGTTCCGGTTCTAAGACACATACCCTTGGACACTTACCCCCCTCATCAAAATCCCTTTGGACATGAACTCCCGTGCAAAAAACCCCTTGACAAAGAAATCTTTGTGCATAAAAACTTATCTGGCAATTAACTCCCGCCCCATATAAAAATAATCAATCTCATTACTTAAAAATAATACAGACTTATTACAAGTTATTCGAACCTGTTCAATTCAACAATGAAAAAAACTGTAACCAAATCTCCGAGTTAAAAAAGTCAACAACGTGCATTGTTGTAAAATGTGTGGTAGAGGTTAATTGTCAGGGAGGTTTTTTGCACGAGGGGTAAATTGTCAGGGAATTTTTTTCATGGGGGTTAATGTCCAGGAGGGTTTTGATAAGGGGTTTGTGTCCGAGGAGTATGTGTCCTGATATCATATCTTCCTAATCTAATGTTCATCATTATAATCTGTTTTATTCGTATTTCTAGAGTAATACACCTAAATATAGTAGTATATATAGAAGTACCAAGTATTATTTGATTCATGAATGTAAAAATTGTCGATATTTTTGTCATCAACTCACTTTGTCAGTCACTCGAGTAGCATAATCTCAACTCTCCCAACAAGCCTTAAAAATTCATACAGACTCTTTCAAGTCGAAAACTCATTGCAACGATTCTTTGGAATCGTCAATGTGTTTTTTAGTGGAGTTATATCAAACGGTACTACAATAAATACTGGCAGATATTGCGAGTAACTCAAAAGATTACATCGTAAGCTTTCTCGCATCAGGTATCTTCTTCACGACAATGCCCGACCACATTCTGCTGCTGCAAGCCAAGTTTGGTTGAGTAATTTTGGGTGGGAAGTTATTGATCATCTACCCTCTAGCAATCTTCATATTACGTTAAAGTAAGTTTGATAATGAAAATTAATACAATTCGACAATGCACTTCAATATTTACTAATACAGGTACCGTAATATTTGTCACTCTTAATAAAAAATCTAATGAATACATAGCTTTAAATAATAAGTTTGCTCGTAGGAAAAACATGTCAAATACTGTAAGGCATTTCAATCGTTCAATTACAAAACCTGTCCTCAATAATTATACGTGTTTTGAAATATTCATCTAATTTATTGAATTTACTTGTTTTTGAAATACCGATATCCGGTTCTGAACATGATGGCGTCATTTGACATTTAAACCAAAGTGCGATATACAAAGAGCTTCAAAGTATTGAATATTAATTTTTCGGTTTATTATATTATTTATATTAAATTTGGTTCAATAGATGAGATAAATTTTTACAAAAGTATCACTAATATTTATATATTTTTTTTTTAATATCATAATTTAGAATAATAAAGTAAACTGATTCTTGATTTCGGACACGTTAAATTAAAATATAACATTCACATACAAAAATGTAATTCTGACAAAAATTTCGAAAGCTACATTAATATTTCAAGATCACGACAGAATAAATTGCATTTGAACTATGTACGCAGTTCTGATATTTTGAGTGAACTCAAAAATAGTTTGTGATGATTAATTTGAATGAAATATTACAGTTTTGAAACTCGTATTTTAACTAATTCATTTAGAGATATGTAAAAATATAATAAATATATAGATGTCGAGTATTCTATATTTTATGAATGTTATCGTTGTAGAAAATATTTGAGTGCAAATAATATTTACATATTATGTTAAAAAAAAACAAGATACATATCGAAAAATTCATAATTTGTCCCTTGAAAATCGCAATAACGAAATAAAAAAAAATAATCATAGCAAATAAACGTAATAAATCTGACTGTATTAATTAAACCCGGCGAGGACTACTTTTTAATAGACCCAACGGTGCATTAAAACGTTTGTTTTATTTATATCGTAGACTTAATTAATTTCACGCTGCTTGAGTAATATTCTGGTTACTGTTGCGTCGTAATAAAACTGGAACCGGAAAATTCAATTACATTTACTCTTCCGTATTTTCTCAAAGGATTCCTCCAAGAAAATCGTTCTTGTCATATTCATTTCCCGGTTCTAAAATTTTAATCGTGTAAAAATCAACATTCTGACCGATGCTTTATACATATAAATATTTTTTGAAATACTAGACTCAATAGTCAAGTCACTGACTAAATTTCAAAATAACCGGGTTTAACTATATTGTCTTAAATGCTTCTAACTAACTCTCATCTGTCTAAACATAATAATGTTTAGGCAGTATCGTAAATAATAAATATATTAACAAAAAAATATTTTGGCACGACTATCAGCAATCTTATTTTCGCTAATTTATATTATTCCTCATAATAATATAATAAAATATATTTGATAATACATTTTGACATATAATATTCAGCGGGTACTCCCAGTTAGTGATGAAAAAAATGCTACTCTTGAATCACTGATGTGATTGTGATTGTGACGGTGATTTTTAACTGTGACTGTGATCACATTTTCATTACTAATTCGCGTGCGCCGCACGATATCACAATATACGAAATTAATTTAAAAAACATAATTTTTAGTGTATTAACTTATGTTATTCAAATTTCATTTACGTAAAAAACATATTATAGCATATATAATTAATATATATATATTTTATTTAATATGGTCTCAAAGAGAATGAAAACCCTTAAAAATGCGAATTTATTTATCGCGTAAAATTCTCAGAATTTTGGATCAAAAGCGTAAAACGTTTAGGCAGAATCTACTAGATGACGCTTATCACGAATTATATCGTCTTTTCTGCATGAATATTTTCATTTCGTTTTCACATATTCATAAATCAATAAATGAAATAAAAAAATGAATCACGAATTACGATATTCCTATATATTCAATCACTAGTAGTGAATGTGATTCAAAGATATCAGTGATTGATTCACGGTTCGTGATTTTGAGCACATCACTACTCCCAGTAAAATTTGGCAGAAAGTTCGTTAGAAAATTTCAGCTATTTATTTTGTTTTTACGTTTACCAGTATTGGGACCTTTTTGAAATGAAATAAAATTTAGGAGACGCCAAGTATCGAACCCGATACCTCTGACATGCTAAGCGAACGAATGTATATATATATTTTTAATATTCTGTATACGGGATCTAGCTGATTCTGGGGATACAATAACTTTTTAAATAATTTTTTGTAAATATCTCAGTTTTGCTTGTTAGCCAGCCTATCTTTTTTTATATTTCGCATTATACATATATACAATGAAAATTGTAAAACCTTGTTAATGACATGTGTAACTACATTGAAGAAAAATAATGTTTTACTCACAAAATTTGAAAGGGGGATCATTTTCTAAAACTTAATGAAAAGAATATATTATATTTCTTTTGAAATTAGCAAAATTAACTTTGTGGTTAAAATTCATATTTTTATTTGTAAACTTTGTTTTATTAATCACTTAATTGATTTTAAATTTGAAGAAGAAAATTTTATTTTTCGAAATCGGTAAATGTATTTAAACTCAATCAAGTGGTTAATAAAACAAATTTAAGAAATAAAAATATATATTATCGGGTTTTATTTAATCTAATACGTCAAACCACAAAGTGATTACTTTCTACGAAAAGAGAATATATTATGATAATTAATATTTCTGGCTTAATTTTTTTTAATTATACAATAAATGATACATCTGCACATACCTGAGATTATTTTTGAAAAAAATTAACCATAATTATCTATATCCTTAATGAATCATTAAGTTCTAAACGTAACCTAGACGCTGCGACATATGCGCTGTAATAGAAAATCAAAGTGCTACGCTAGATGGCTTGTCTGGTGGTGATGGCTCTAGTGATTCTCAGCATGCAACCTTTACAAAGCAATTCTAATCAGTCCTCATATTGGCAGTACACACTACATACCTCGCTTACTCCAAAAGTGGATGGGCCGTAGCCATGCTATGGGTTATATAATAGTGTATGTTTCGGATACGGTGGGCAAGAACAAAATGCAGTGTACTTAACTGTATTTTTTCATCATCTTCTTCTTCTTGTGCCCTATCTGTTCAACAGACATTGACTATCATTGCTTTGATTACTGCGGCTCGGAAAAACTTAATAGTAAACTGGCCAAATTATTGCCTCACTTTCTTCAGCCATGATGTTCACCTTCTTCTAGAACCCCTATTTCCAGCGATTTGTCCCTGCATTGTGAGTTCCAAGATCTCGTACTTCTCCGGAGGTCTCAACATATTTATTTATTTATTATTATACACTCCCTATTCAGACATTAACATAATTTGTAAAATTACACAAAAGTACAACAGAAGTGCAATACATAGAGAAAAAACTTTCTAAGTATCACCATGTTTTTACATAATCAAAATTAAAAATAAATATAAAATGTGAAGTAGCTATTTATCTGTCACCATTAAGTTGAGACACAAAAACTTGTAATAGTCTAGTCCTATAAAGAATTAAATTAACAGCAAAAATGTCGACTGCCTCCGCATATTTATTCCCCAAATAATGCAATCTGGGGACTACAGAGTTAGTTGGTGCATGAGTTTTGACATTACCACTGTAATAAAATAATGAATTGTGTCTCAATGACCTCAATGGTGCGTGAAATTCAAGCAGACCAACAATCTGGGGGCAGTTTATCATTCCATTGATGATCCTGTATAGAAATATAAGGTTGGTCATCGTACGTCTCACTGATAAGTTTAACAATTTCAGACGGCTAATGAGATAATCATAATTGATATCTTTAGAGCGTATATTTAATTTAAAATTAATAAATCTTAGAAACTTTCTCTGAATTCTTTCAACCGCCGTCGAGTGTACAATGAATTATTGAGACCATATGACTGAATTATATTCTACCTGAGGTCTGACTAAAGAAGTTTATAGGATTTTATAATTGCCTAGGTCTGAAAAGTTTTATGTAGTCCACAAAACAAATCCCAATATTTTGAGATCTTTATCAGTTATCGAATCAATGTGGAGAATGAATGATAATTTACTGTCAAATATTACACCCAAATCATTGATCTCCCTAACTGATACAAAGTCTGATATAGTACGAAAACAAATGTATTATTTACAAACTTTAACATCAACGTGCGTTCAAAGTTAAACTTTGCACTTTCTCATTTTGTGCCTTGATTTCCATTTTATCTGAAAGAAAAGTTAAAAGTATTTGTTTCTTCTAATTTTTTATAAATTTATTATGAATATATACAATTTGAACTGAGCTCAAATACTTTAAGTAATACCACGAGTATAATTTAATTTACAATTAGAGACAGACCTAATTATTCTGATATTTTTAGTAAATGCAAACCAAAATTGCAAATAGTCCAATTCTTAAACAATTTTTTCCCCATTTTATAAAAGTTAGTGGACGTAACATGTTTTGTATTCCGAATAAATATTTATACAAAGAAACCATTTGATTTTCAATCACGATATTGTGCTCTTGAATGGTCGAATCTTAGTGCTAAACCGCGAACATTATTCTAGAGTGGTATTCACGTCGGAACATTTAATATTACAAAACTCTTTGGAACGTCGATTTAAAATGAAAATGCAGTCTTTCAAGAGTGGGTACCTGACGCAGTGAGAATGATGCAATTATGTCAGAATAGGTGTACAGAAAGGATCATATACATCAACATGCATTTTTATGCATATTTAGGTACTGTGCTATTAAATAATCCAGTTTTGTAAGAGAAATTTCACCTGTTTAGTATTGAAGTATCATGTACAAAAAGTTATTAATTTCATTTCAAATCATTTTATTGACACAATTTAAAAATAAACATGTATGTTGTGACGTAATGAAAGTAAGGTCACGAATTTATTTTGAATGCGTGTCACATTTCTTCTGCAATACGGTAATACAGTTATTATGCATTGACCAATAACAGCGCGGCATATTGTAAGATGGCGAATTTTTGACGTTTCCGGACAGAGGCAAGAATTTAATAATGTAAAAATCCATGATCATCCAGTTTTTTATAATGGGAAACGGGCATGTTTTACTTTATAATTTCGATATTGAAGTTTATACATTTGAATTTGTAGTTGTAGCTAATGCTTTCGTTTCAAATAGATCACTAACATATTTAATTCCTAGGTAAGGTGAGACGAGCGTTGTATTTATAAATATCTAGACAGTTCTACAAGATCGACTAATACGTTAATTATGTTATAAAAACCTTAAAAAAAATATTTGTTCTCATACGAAATACGTACCGTGAGACAATTAGTTTTAAAAAAGCTCCGTATCACTCACAGTAGATGTAACATCGTCTGCATCGATGTATAAGTGTATCACACCCACAGATCAGTAAATGAATAATGACATGAAATAATGTGTACATATCGGAGAGGGGTTTAGAACATTAGTTGCGGGACGAGAGACATTCTACACACATTCTTGGTGGAAACATAAACCCGATAGTTTATGATACATTTTTTTTTTTTTTAAATAGAGATGCGTACACGGAATACATGTCACATCAATATTCTTACTATTTTCAAACCAAGATAGACGCTTGTGCTATGAAAATAGGACTAACTTGCTGAAGTCCTGGAACGAGGCGCGAACCACCGACCACTAGATCACTAGGCCAGCGTCTTGACCACTACACCAACAAGCTACTCAAAGACTCTTTATACAAGAGTAAAAGTATTTACTCTTTGAAATATAAATATTTGTGTAAACAAGAGTTATTTTTTTACATTATCAATATATTATATTATCAGCGTTTAAATTTTCGTTCCAATCAAATTTTTTTTTTAAATCGCGGTGTTATTTGATTGTGTAAGTAGTACCAAAGTGATCACGTGGGTGACACCAAAATGAAAATATCGGGACAAGAAATTGGTGGTCTGTGATCACACCGATATTGCCAGGTTATTACGTACCATGGCGCAATTTATTTTAAATATGTAAATGTATTAGTGAAATAACCACAAAGATGCAAAAACATAAAGGGATGAATGCCGAATAAGTTTTGAAAGTCCGGGTCCAGAATCAAAAGGCAGAACAGCTCCGCGATATTCTTCTTTATATAAATCTCATATTTTATATCTTACAACACGAACTTTCGAGGGTAGAATTCGATTATAAATCCCAATGTCAAGTAATTATACTTGACGTCTCTTTCGAATGTCGATTTAAAAAACGTGTTAATTCTAGAAGAATCCTTTCTAAAATATGGATAATTGTGTAAATCACCCTGCTTCTCGAGTTATTTACCAACAGACTTCTCGTCTCATATCTTTCAAAAAGATGATATCTAAATTCATGAGTAGACACGTCAACATATTTTATTCTTCTGTGATCCGTAACATGTCACTTTATCTCCAGCGCACTTCGAGAACGACCCTTATTTATAAATTACACCAGTTACCTTAGCTAGACCTTGCGCAAAAAGAAAACAACCGTTCGATTCCAGGCTGACCAGGTAGATTATTATTAACTGATAGTTCATAATGTCATAGTTCTCCATATAACTGATATTATTCAGAAAATAACTGTCTATTGTCGTGTTCAATTTTATACGGCAGTTTGTCCCACTATGGTTGCTCTGAATGAACTGTGTTCATATTAATTATTGTTCCCTGATTCAACTGTCTTGATTAAATATCTCAACTCTTATTCGCAATAAACTATTTATATGTATAAAATTCTTTCATTCAAATATTTAACCTATTTCTGTTATAAAATCCGATCTACCCTCCCTAGAGAAAGAGAGTCCAGCCGAGGGCCATTCTATAGATTATGGTAAGTCATTGATAATGAGTGAAGTACAGTAATACCCCGACTTACGCGAGTTTATGTTTAACGACACTACCTCTAGACTGCCGCCCGCTATATTTAGTGTTTCTCTTACTGTGATTGCTAGAAACTGATATCGCTCATGTGGTAGAAGAAGTTGTTAATCTTGGAAGGCAATTAGATTTGAAAGTCAATGATAATGATATCAACGAGCTGTTGGATTCACTTAGTCAGGAGCTAACAATCGATGGGCTCATAGAGATGCGTAAGCAAAACGACACTGAAGACCCAATTCCACCAGAAAAAAACATAACAATTGCAAGGTTGACAGAAGGTCTCAGCTCAATTGAAAATGGCTTAAAAATTTTAAAAAACATAGACTCCAACGAAGCCGCGTTATAGCTACAAAGCAAGGAATAAAAAAATTATTAGCTTGCTACGAAGAAATTCTGCGTGAAAAAAAGAAGGCATTGTGTCGTCAGACAAATTTGTTAGATTTTAAGAAGCCATCGACATCAAAATGACTTTTTTACGTAAATCGTTTATTTTTTTAATATTTTGTATTAATATGTAAAAAGAACTGCAATTTTATTAAATATTTTTCTTATAAACTAGTGTTTTTGTTAGTCCTTGGTCCCAATTAAAAAAAATTGTATTTATATATATGCAAATTTGTACTCCGACTTACGTGAATTCGAGTTAAGCGATTTTCGTAGGTCCCACCTACCACGTAACTTCGGGGTGTTACCGTTTTATTGAATCTTTCATTATTTACATGTATAGTGACATACCATTACCATCATTCAGCTCCTGGTTATAGTACTTCGCGGACACCCTCTATTTTTGGTTCTATTAATCTTCGCGTCGTACCTAAATATTTCTTACCGTTGTCTCATAAATGGATACGATATTTTACCATGTGTGCGGCAAAGCAACCTTATTTTGTTTGCTTTTTTTTTTTGTCAGCTTCAGTGGCATATAGTGACATACCATTACCATCATTCAGCTCCTGGTTATAGTACTTCGCGGACACCCTCTATTTTTGGTTCTATTAATCTTCGCGTCGTACCTAAATATTTCTTACCGTTGTCTCATAAATGGATACGATATTTTACCATGTGTGCGGCAAAGCAACCTTATTTTGTTTGCTTTTTTTTTTTGTCAGCTTCAGTGGGTATCATTACTCACTTATCATGATATTTTAATGACGTTATATTAAATTTTATTGAAAACAGCGCAGTGCCTAATAACAAGAATGTAATCGAAGGTGTAATGCTATAACTATAAAAAAGATGTAGTAAAAAATACATTATAAAACATAGATATCTTTATTCCACTAAAAGCACCAGTATGCAGCAATTTTTAATACTAGATTATTATTATACATACAGATATATTTTTATTAAATTACACATTATTTATACGATGCAATTTATAGAATTTATATGTCATTATTTTACAAATCGATAATCTGGTAAAAATACTCCAACAATAGAAAAATGTAAAGAAATAAAATCAATTGTAAGACGTATTATCTTAAATCGATTAATACAGCAGTCAGTGAATTTATTAATTAATTTGAGTCTATAATTTTCTGATAGTTTTTTTATTTTCAATATAATTATTTTAGCCCCTAATTCGCTCAAAATATAAGCTATATATTACTTTTATTTTTTTAAATGTTAAACCGCTGTTAAGCTGTTATCTCAATAAAATATTAACAAATTATTTAAATACTAATTAAATGCATTAATTAGAAAGATATACATGTAAAATCAATCCGGTAGCGCAAAAACAATATTTTTAGATAAAATTGATTTTATATGTATATCTTTCTAATTAATACTTTCAATTAGTATTTAAAATATTACAGACCTATGTTATGAATAATTACAACTTCATAATAAGAATGTGTTATCCTTAATAATAAATTATGTATTTATTCTAGGCAAAATAGTTTTTGGTATAATGAAATTTACTACTTACTATAACTTACCCCCGGAGCTATTTATTGTTACTTAACAGTACTTGTAATATAATATAAAATCATAACCGAAATGTACTTAAATTGGAACTCCGAATTTCAATAACTTTCAATTTATTAATATTCATAAACCAATTTAAATACTCACAAACAATCAAGCTGTAAGAAATTTAAATAGAGATCTTGTACAAAAGTTTATGTTTATTCCATTTAGACTATGATTTTATTCAACGCAATTTTATCACATTAATTCATAAACGAATTAAATTAGTATTAAAGTAGTAGAAATGACTAATAAAATATTGGTAATGATTTATTTCGAAAACAATTTCGTGTTATTGGACTGGGTTATGGAAAAAATATTGATAGCACCAGAGGGTGACGAAGTGTGTATTTTTTAAAATTAAATTAACGCATAGTATGGTATGATAATAAATATCTCCATCGGTAGTATTAATTTTAATATTTTTTAAATGTTATACTTTTATTGATTATAAACTTATACTTTTGTGAATAATTTTGAGAAAAAAAAATTTTTTTAAACTTTTTTCCTTGGACCTTCCAATATCCGGTATATCTGATTGTCTCAGCTCTTTGGCGGATGTCCTTTGTTCGTGGTGCCTTTCACACGTGCTTCATATATTTATTTTATTTAACGTCCTCTCCTCATTCATACATTATACGAGTCCAGGACTTGTATGACGGGCTATTGTAATAGGACTATTGGCTTGAGGAAGAACGTCCTTCATTGGTTTAATAAACAGGGTAATTATTATGTTCCAGGCTGACATTTATCCCGTACTTGATAATTTTATTTTCAATTTATATGCTGATAGCTGCATACGTCACTATTCTACTATCAATACAGTCATTTGAATGACACCGCACCCAAAATAACACAATACTCATACGTCCGCTCCATTATCATATAAATAAATAAACTCTTCCAACAAAAGTGACTCGACTACTTTATTTACAAGATATACGGTACATGTTCACTGTAACTAATGAGGTATGCGGTACAGAGCTTCGTGTCCTTACGCAAACAGCCGTAACATTTTATATCGTCTTATTAGTTAATATGAATCAGTTCATACTTTTTAAAACCTTAATGTCTAATATAGAAATAAATAAATAAATTGTATAAAATCTTTTCAATTGTACCATCAACGAAAAATAGAATATAACTCCATATAACAAACATTTTTATCAATTTACTTTGTTTAAATATTTTTACCCTTCATATTTTTATATTTTCTCTTGAATTTTCAATTGTTATTTTTTATAAATGTAAGTCACAAGACCCGATCCATTTTACCTTAAAAATAATAAATGAGTTGGTGCTTGGGAATACGTACGACAAAATGACTAGTCGATTTTTTTTGGCATTTCTTTTAATTCCTTCCGCAGTGCTCGCCCTTCTGACTTTCGGATTCAATTTAGTCCGGCCGTTCTCATATTGTCATCCGTCCAAGTAGGGAGTAATTCTTCTCTACCGGTACTCCCGAATACCTAAATTTATGTTTCCGGTTCATTTCCATTTTTTACACCTACAATTTTTTCCGGTTCATTTCCACTTCTTATACTTGCAAATATTTCTGGTTCATTGGTGCTTGATGATTAAGCTTGGCGACATGACACTTTGGATCGGATCCACTGTCAAATGACTACGTTCGTTATTTAATCGGGAATAGATATCTTGAATAATGACCTTTTCGTCACTCGTTAGCCACTCTTGACGGTGCGTCAAGGTAGAGGTATGTTATGTATTTGAAGTATAGGTATATTATTTTTAATATATTTGATTTGTCATTCTATTATTGGTGTTATTGGATGAAGAAACAAATGTTATCATAGAGAAGAAACAAATGTTAAAATATATATATATATATATATATATATAATTACTAATAAAATAATAATAAATAATGATAATAAAAATATATAAAAGATATTAAAAATACGTTCGTTTTTGCTCTATTCGCGCCTCACATACCTGTCCGATTAATCAAGCACTTTACAGCCATTAATAACACTACGTCCGAATCCAACACATCCAGATAGTCATAGATAATAGATGGGGAAGTGCAATATTATTGTGGATTGTAAAATGTATGGGTCATTATGGACAAAGCTCAGTGAGACCAATAATTAAAAGAATGGCACTTTTTTAAAAAAAAATGTCTTTATAAGATTTTATTTCAAATAAATATATAATTAAGTTTTGAGAAATAATGTATGGATATTAAATAATATTGCAACTCCTAAATCTTTTGACTTGGTGAAATATTGTATCACATCATACAGTATATAAATATTAATAAAGAAATAATCATAATGGCAAAGTTTTGATGAACCCTTTTCGATATTTTTTCTAAGTAAACCCAAACGTCAAAACTTTCTACCATAAATATTGTGTATTGATAAAACTATTTTATTCAATACATCTTTCCGAAGAAATCCATTATTTAGAAGTTTTGCAAAAACTTTGAAAAAATTCAATTTTGGTCAAATTTGAAAAGTAATCTAAATCTCACTCTGTCACAATATATTACGCTGCTCAAAAATAATGCGAAATATGTGAAGCGATCGTAAATAAACTGTATTGAAAATAAAAAGCGGCATATTTTTTTCAATCACCTCTCACGTTTTTGAAACGCGGCAGTATATTCGTAAAAGTGTAATGAATGAAATTAATGAAAATTTAGTTTTTTATATATTTTTTTAATGATTTTAATCTAACGAAAATAAGATTAAGATTTTTAACGAAGATCTGGTTACGTATTAATTGTAATATGTAACAATACACTCACCTTACTAACCACTATGTTAGAGGATAAAATTCCACACGCTCTGTCATTTTATTTCGATTTTATTTTTAATTTCGCTTCAACTTGGCCATTGAATTAAAGATGAAGACATTATAATAAGAGAATTTCTTATTTAAATTTAAAATAGATGGTAAAGCAGTTGTAACTGCTCCTAAACTAAACAACCAAGCATAGTATATATAGCATAGTAAATTTCGAAATTTGATCAACAATAATAAATGTGTTAATTCGAATGGTCCTTATTTCGATTTAAAAGTTATCATTAGCAGAGAAAGATACTTAGATTATTGCCATGACATAAATAATAATTGATTACCTGCAAATATTTCACAAATTGAGACCTAGTAAAGATTATCTTATAATTTATATGACTAAACTTAAAAGCAAATATCAGAAATTTGTTAAAAAAAATGTAAATAGAGTGTGAGATATACGAGTATAAGCTATATTTACACAATGTGCATCTGTTGATTTTTTATATTGTTCGAGTCGTCCTAAAGAGTGAAAATCTATTTTAGGAATATACTTGTTATATTATATTATCAATGAAGAAAATAATTGATTGATAATAAAGATTGTTATATTATCAACGAGGAAAATAATTTACTTTAAATTTGAGATAGACGAGATGCTGTGACGATTTTGTTAAATCTCGTACGCTGTTAAAATTACGTCAAATGACAAAATATCTCCGAATTTATACGATATTGTGTGCTTATTTAGCTTTTTATTTATTAATAAATTTATATTTTTATGAAAATATTACTTACTTACCAACACGTCATTCCTTCGCGGGGGTAGGCAGAGAAGATATAATGCCACACTCTTCTGTCCTGACACACAATTCTCGCCTCATCCAAATTCATACATCTTCTCATATAAGCAGAACCATCCCCCAGTATCTGGTTTACCTGGTCGTACCAAGTCTTCCGCGGACATACTCTACTTCTGGCGCCATCAAAACTTGCGTCATATATCTTTCTTACCATTCTCTCTTCATTCGTCCGTTCCATATGAACAAATCACCAACACGATCCTTTCGTAATCTTACTCACTATACTAAGAGCAGCTTTATATTCTTTCCTTACTTCTTCATTCTTTACTCTATCATAAATAATAAATTCAAAAATATAAATATTTTTTGTATTTGGAATGTAATTAAAAATATAAATGCGTAAATAATTTCAATTTGTAAATATTAAATTCAAAAAATTGTACTGTATTTCATGGGTTATTTTTCGATCTCTTGACCGAGACAGAGTCAATTATATTAATAATTGACCATAAAATCATGACAAAGTATCAGCGTGAATAGTAAAAATATATATTATGTAAACAGATAAATATATCTACCAGCTGCGAAACATGAGGATATAAAGCAGACAAAGTATTTAATTTACCACCTAAATGTTTCCGACTGAATTAGAATTACTTTTCAAATCATTTATGTTATTACCGTTTCCATATAAATTTCTAAACAAAGGGTAGTTTTACCTCTAAACTACCAGAAATAGAGTAAATAACTTTGAGTTAGGAGTTGTGAGTTAAGGGTTTATGTAACCCCTATTATCAGTTACTTATTTGTCCTAAAATAATTTACTAACACTTGTTATATAAAACAAAATTGTACCCTATGTACGTACATAGGTACAAAATGTAGGTTATTAAGGAGAACACATTCTTATTGTGATGTTGTAATTATTCAGAACATAAGTTTGTTATGTTTTAAATACTAACGAAATGTATTATTTATAAATATATATATATATATATATATATATATATATATATATATATAAGGTGAAGGTGCATTATCCAACTATGCTACTGCGACAATATTTTTAGAGACAAATTTTCGAACCTATATGTTACCTTTTTGATATTAATGCATTTAATCGTTCCATTACTTGAAAAAGCCATCTACCTCATTTTAACGGAATCTCAAATACATTTGAGTAAATCGATAACAGACGCCAGAAATACCAATTCATTTTTATTAAATTTAAAAACAACATTTTTCGATAAAATTAATTTTATATGTATATCTTTATAATTAATACATTTAATTAGTATTTACAAAATTTAGGGTTTTAAAATCAAATTAAATGTATCAACTAGAAAATTATACAGAATAAATCAATTTATCGTAAATATATTTTAGTTGCTACCGGGATATGTTTTGATAATATGCTAATATGTTTTGTATAAAAATGCTCATAGATAAAGAGGAAAACTTCGCGTACATATTTTGAGGTGCAATGAACACAATTTTAATTTTATAATTTCTACTTTTCTATATTCTCTAATTTCAAAAATCTTCACTGATGTTGTTCATTTTTACTTACTTACTTACCATCACGCTGTTTACCGCGAGGGTAGGCAAAGATGATAGAGCGCCACACTCTGTCCTGACACATAATTCTCGCTTCATCCACATTCATACATATTCTCATACAAGCTCGCCGATTGTTGAGGCTTCTAACAGAACCATCCTCCATTATCTGGTTTACCTGGTCGTGCCAAGTCGTCCGCGGACGTTCTCTATTTCTGGTTCCATCAACACTTGCGTCACATATCTTTCTTACCATTCTCTCCTCATTCATCCGTTCCATATGACCAAACCACCTAAGTGATCATTTCTTAATCTTACTCACTATACTAACATCAGCTTTACATTCTTTACTCTGTCATAAATAGATTTGCCATAAATACGCCTAAGTGATCTCATTTCCACTGCATTCAGTCTGCTTTCGTTCCTTTTCTGCCAGCTCCAGATCTCACTTCCATACATCAGTGTCGGTACCAGGATT
This sequence comes from Eubasilissa regina, assembly GCA_022840565.1. Taxonomy (NCBI): domain Eukaryota; kingdom Metazoa; phylum Arthropoda; class Insecta; order Trichoptera; family Phryganeidae; genus Eubasilissa; species Eubasilissa regina. The sequence continues at coordinate 21,390,199 of JAINEB010000004.1, read as the reverse complement.
CCATTGTCTGTTCATTATTGAGCAGTATTATTCTATTATAATCTGTAACGTATTTTTTTTATTCCGATAATCGTTACACATTTGAAAATAATCATTAATTGATTTTCTTCCTTACTTATGTCTCAAATGCAACCATAAATGTAAATGTTTTCTAAAAATTAAAATACTAAAGATATTAAAAGTTCACCCGCATCGGGAGTCTTCTCTCTTTTGTATAGGAAAACGTGAACATACAATGTTGAAATATTTTTAGGGAAAATTTTAATAAAAAAGTTATTCGAAATAATTATATTGACATTCGTTCACTGTAATTTCAACAAATTAACAATAGAAAAATAATGTGCAAAATACTTGTAGGTAATGAATATTTGTAACAAGTAGATGAGTTTGTGTATTTGGGAAGTATGTTTGATAGAAACGGAAAGACAGAAAGATATCGAATGAAGGATGACTGCAGGGAATAAAGTGAACGGCGCATTAAATAGAATTATAATGGGAATTTGTTGGGTAATGGGAATCCTGGTACCTACACTGATGTATGGGAGTAAGACTTGGAGTTAGCAAGAGAGACACGAAAGTAGACTAAATACAATGGAAATGAGATCACTTAGGCGTTGACTTTGTGGCAAATCTATTTGTAACACAGTGAAGAATGAAGAAAATAATATAAAACCGATCGTAGTATAGTGAGTAAGATTTAGAAAGGTTAACTTAGGTTGTTTGATCATATGAAACGGACGAATAAGGAGGAATAGACAGAAACATATATGACGCAAGTGTTGATTGCACCAGAAATAGTGGACGTCCGCAAAAGACTTGGCACCACCAGTTAAATCAAATATTGAAATGTGATCCTATTAAAAGCTATAATAACTGACGAGTTTATTGGAGAAGATGTATGAATGTGGATGAGACAAGAAGTGCAAGGAGACACAATGAGATAATTTCAGAGATTTAGTTGAGATACATCTCAATACCATGTACACGTGTTGAGATTTTCATCTTGAGATTGCTAAAAAAAGACAAAAACTCAAACCAGTGCACACGATGTTAATTCTGACAGCGAGATCTGTGTCAGGACAGAAGAGTGTGGCGCTCTATTTTCTCTGCCTACCCCCGCGGAGAAACGGCATGATGGTAAGTAAGTAACAATTGCATACTATCAGGACAAAAGTGTTTAATGTCAATAATGTTTAAACTGAAATATATTGCACCGTTGAAAATCACTTAATTTCATCGCAATATTTGTTTGTTAGCATTTGTTTTATTATATAGAGTTTTTTACACACACTTTAATAAATATGAATATTTTTAGGTACTTACAGAAGTGCGAGCGCACACTGAAGACTTTCTGTCATACGACAGTTTTTTTTGCTGATAAACTGGCCAAGGAGGCCACGCTTTCCGGAGTTTTCCCCCATCAATTCCATATCCATAGTTTTAAAAAAGGAAAGTCTCCAAAAGAATAGTATCAAATATATTTTTTATTTATTATCTTTGTTTTATTAACCACTGAATTGAGTTTAAATACATCTACCGGTTTCGAAAAATACCATTTTCTCCTTCAGGATGTCATAACTAACTAAAAACATATATCATTGTTTCTTCACCAGAATCTATTTTTAGAAAAACAACAATTATTTAATTATTAAGCAGCAATTTGAGTTACCACAAACGGGTATTATTCTGAGGACACAATCCTGCACAAAGATTATTAACAATAAGAAATATACCAACAGCTTAGAGCTGAGTTCAAGTAATCAATTTTTTTCTGAATAATTTTCGCGGAACTTCTTAAAGCATATTCTCCTCACTATGAAAGTTGATGATCTAATACGATAAAATTTCATAGTTTTAATTTGCATAATGTACAAAAGTTCTGGAACTGTCTGAAAGTTTTTCGAAGTTCTAGAAAGTGTGCTGAATATTAAAAATATATAACATATCTAAGTGGTTTAACCAGTTTTAATATAATTTTTCTTGAGACCTTAAAAACTTTTACTCATCTTAGGCATATTGAGGTAAGAGAACAACTCTATTAATTGCATAATAATACATTATTCAGTCGTAGGGTGTTTTTATTCAACCAGAGAAGTTAGAAACTATTTTATATGATATTAACCAATTTATGTGTATAATTTTTTGACGTAGATAACAATTTTCAATCAAAACACAACTGTCGTGTTTTTTTTAAATACTTAATTAAATATATTTAGTACGCTTGATGTACAATTTTCATAATAATATTATTTTTATCACCATATTTAATTAACCGTATTCAATAAGCGCCATATTACCGAGTCATGCTTGTTTGATCTAGCGGTGAGATACTTCTCTAGAGACCAAGTGATCAGATATTCAATCCTGGTCCAATTAGGTCAATATACAGTAGAATTTTTGATGCGGTTTTGTTCCTATAAGTGTATTATATGTATATCTTTCTAATTAATACCTTATTATTAGTAAGTATCTTTAATTAACTTATTAAATCCAACTAACTAAAGAAAAAATAAAAGTAAAAACTCGTCAAATGTTTGAAATTAATAAATATAAAAATATTCTGTCAAACGAATCATGGATAGTGATGCTTTGAAGTTTTCAAAATGTATTTATTGGAAAAAGAACTAGCTCACTGGACCTATGAACTGATCTTCAGCCTCAGATTGCGGGAGTTATTGGCTTGTCTCACATACCTTTTAAATATTTTTATTTATCTATTTATTTAATTATACAGGTACTGTAAAATTAGGGATGAGCAGTTTTCTTTTACATTTACAAATATTTATAACTATGAGTATTTACATAAATAAAAAAGGAATTCTAAATATTAATTTAAATGTATTATTTATTTAAAGTATTTCTTTACAGCAGAAATTTTGTTGAGGTTTCTTATTTCAGAGGGTTTTTATTCTTTACAATAATAGAGTATTTTAGATCAGCTCGAACCATTTACCGTAAATTATTATGTAATTAGTATGTAATTAGTATTTAATTAGTATGTATGTATTGTATTTTGTACGTGTTCACTTATTATAATGGAACATAAATCTCTATGTAAATAAGTTCTTAACACACTACACATTTAAGAAGTTTAATAAACTCAGAGTGCTGTACTGAAATGATTTTATCATTTACTCGTACATGACGAAATAACACTCGTTGAAAAAGATATGAAAGCAAAAAACACAACTATTTTTCTGCCAATATATTATAGAATAATATTGTTACAAATTCGGGTCGGGTCTTTTTTATCTTGTTAAAATCATCTAGATATTCAAAATTTAATATTTTGATCAATACCATAATCAAAACATTATTTAAAAGATTTAAATAAATTAACAATCAAAGTTACAAAGATGCGGCTTATTTAGTTACATAGGGGCTGTAGTTCAATAAGTTACGTTGAGGTTGCTCAAAGAATAGATAATATATTCCTTTTCCGTACTACTGGAGCTAACTTCGTTAAACATAGGTATAAAAATAAAGCACGAGTTTTCCCTAGCTCGCAATCAGTGGCTTCTATAAATTGTTTAATAAATATATGGTATTTACATGTTGCGAAAAATTCATCGGTAACTTAGGGCGTACCTGAAAATAAATCTTTGTGTTTTATTTTAATTTTTAACAATATTTTAAATCCTTTAATTGACTTCTTTTAAATTAAAAAAATCTCTTACGGTACTGGCCGTAGGTACTCTGTGAATGTGTGATTTTTCCGATTAATCTATATCCAATATTTACGATTTTACAGTTTTTCAGTATTTGAAAATCTGCCATTTTGTAATAAGATAACAAATCAGCTTGATTACCTTAGAACATTATCAAAATGTCAACCAGGTCAATTTTTCAAAAATTTTTGATCGAAATCCCATTCCATAAAACCCGTTATATACCCATATATAATGTATACTTATTTATTTAGAACAACAACTATTTATTGGACTACAAATATAATGTATGAAATTAATAATAATAGAGCTATACACTCTCAAATAAGAATAATGGGGGTGGCTATTAACATTTATATAAAAACAAGAGCAAGGTCTATAATAATACAATACTTGTACGAGTAGATATATTTTTAATCGAAATAAATAAATTAATTAAAATATACATTTATATTCATTCCAAAGCCAGGTTCTCCTGGTTTTTCCAGACTCTGAGGAAACCTTCTAGGAATAATTTCTGGCGAAATGTACCTAAAACATGTGATTTTTATGAAAGCGTCGGAGACATCTTATAATCACCTTCACTTTCATATAAAATAAAATACTAACTTAATACTTTTACCAAGTACAGATTCTGTATTTGTGTGAAATATGTTATTAAATGCAATCTAATCTCAACCACAAAGTTTTATGAATGTCATGGGAAAAGCTTCACGGAGGAACAAAGTTACATCCTTCTCGAGGGCTAAACATACATGTACCTTTTCCAATATGCAATGTATGTAAACATTACTAGCTTCGGTGAAAGTAGTAAACTTTATTTATCTCATAGCTTCTTGAATATTTCATTTGTTTGTATAACAGCTCATCTTTTTGATTTATCTTTAGTTTGAATGTAGAAAATACTAAAAGAAAATAAGCTGAAAAATTATCTGCAGGTCTACAACCAGGTCTACAAATTTCTTACATCTGAAAAATACTAAAAATAAATCAATTGAATATCTAACACTTGACTAAGAGTTTCATTTGTCATAAATAATATGTTATAACTAAATAGAGGTTATTTATATTATATCTATTTCTACTTCAATATTTTCAAAATTACTTTGTGGCAACATGTTATATAAATAATAAGAAAAAGTGTTAAAAGCAAATTAAATATTATTAATAACTAAATCCTTTTTTGCAAATTGTCACTTTTCAAATTTGTTTTCACAATAGTTCCTAATTTGTTACCGATCACTTATTTTTTAATAGTTTTGTTTTTATCTGTGCTTGTATTTTTAATTTTAGTATATATTGTTTCCTGAAGAAGATATCGTAAGTATCGAAACATGTTGATGTATCAATAAATAGTGGTTTTAAACAATGTGTTTTTTTTTTTATTATTTATATAATATATATTTCATTTCTAAATATGTTTGTTTGTTCGTTTTTACGACTTAATCCTCATTTACCAGATAGGTTGCAATGATACTATTAAGAAATGTAATATAATATAAAGTATTACTCAAATTCAAATTACAGACGATAAAAATTAAATATGAATTAAATATATTAATTAGAAAGATATACATATAAAATCAATTTAATCGAAAAATATTGTTGTTGCGCCACCAGGATTCGAACCTGGATCTCTTTCCAAACCGGGGAAGGTGTATTATCCAACTATGCTACAGCGACAACAATTTTAGCGACAAATTTTCGAACTATGTTACCTTTTTGATATTAATACATTTAATCGTTTCGTTATTTGAAAGAGCCTACTTATCTTATTTTTACAGAATCTCAAATACCTTTGAGTAATCTGATAGCAGACGCCATAATTATCAATTCATTTTTATGAAATTTTGGACACATTGATACAACTTTATTATTAAGTCAATACGAAAGTAAAACTGAAATTAATACAAATATATTATGACAACTGAACACAGTAAGCCAATTAAGTAACAACAATATGATGTGTATATGTTATACATTGCTCTTCAGATTTGAAATAAAATCTAATCTTACGTACAACATTTTTTGAAATTATCTATTAGCTTTATCACGAGTTATTAAAGAACCTTGTACAAAAGATACAAAAAAAAACATAGATAGTCGGTCGTGGCTGCATAGAAGTCATCGTACGGCTGCACAGCGGCCACATCATAACCTAATTACAACTTTATATCACTCAAAGGATGCCGATTGCTTATTCTTAATAATTTAACAAAAAAGAAAAAGTCAATTAACTCAATACAAGTTAAATGAACTTATTGATTAATTGAATTACTTCATTATTTATCTTCATGTTTCATATTTAAGAGGTGCATTCTTATCTTAACTCTTAAATTTAAAATTTCTATGTTAAGTCTTAATCTATCGCATCACTTTTAATCTAATGCCAATAAAAATAAAATATTAATAACTAAATTAACTATACGAGAAATTTAGGTTTGCTTATTATGTTTCCCACAATATTAAACAGAGATGTATATAAATATAAAGAAAGCTGCTTTCAAATAATGGAACGATAGATGTATTAATTTGAAAAGTGTGACATATAGGTTTGAAAATTTGTCATCAATCCACTATGTTGGATAGCATAATCGTTTAATGCACGTTCCCCGGATTGGAAATAGATATCCAGGTTCGAATCTCAGTAGTGCAAAAACAATATTTTTTGAACAAATTGATTTTATATGTATATCTTTCTAATTAATACATTTAATTTGTATTAAAAATTTCACAGACCTATGTTCTGAATAATTACAACTTCACAATAAGAATGTGTTCTCCTTAATAATTAATAGAGATGTATATATTTAATTAATGTTATATCAACAAGAAATATTAGTATTAATTAAATATTACAAGTTTTATTAACGAAGTATAAAAAATATTATTAAATAAAGTCTCGGAGATGTAGTCGAGAAAAGTTTAAAAATTTTTGTTAAAACAAATCTCAGTACTATTGCATATACACGTATTGATATTTTAATTTAGAGATAAACTTAGAGGTCACCGCTAGAGATTAATAAGACCAACTCATGTAAACAGCATTCGATTTTACAGCGAGACGAGACACAAACGTATCTTTATTAATTAATATAAAATTATATTAAAAAGAACCCATTATTTGTGTAGCTGCAGTTTTTCAGAATATAGTTCTATGGTATTTTAATACAAATTAAATGTATCAGTTAAAAAGATATATAGGAAAATTCAATTTATCTAAAAAAATATTTTTGTTGCTATCGGTATAACAAAAAAAAATGATGTACTTGTATATTTAGATTCCATTTGACGAAGATCGTGAGTTAATTGCTATTTTTATATTGATAACTTGGAAAATACTCTGAAGAGATTATTCCTGGAGCCTCCCCAGAATGGCGCATATAAGCGACAAGTGAAACCTTTTAACAGTTGTACTTGAATTTCAACAACAGAAATAAAAGACCGCTTGTTTCAATATATTTCTTTGAATGAATATATCTCCTTGAATAAATATTTTATCTTCAATAAACAAAACGTGTACTTACATAAAATAATGATGATGTTATTTATTCGGTTAACATGTACGTAACTTGATTCGATGAGTTTAAGTTTAGTATTTATAAACATCTTTACATAACTCGTTCGTATTGTATATTATTATTATGCATTTAGCCGCAACCGAACAAAGCCGCTGGGCAGCTTTACACGAGTGCCCAGTACTTGCATAATCTACACGATGAAATTGGAGCAGAATGCTTTAATATATTGTACACAAAGCGAACAGTTATTATGACAAAGGGATTTACTGGAATTCTAAGCATTAGAGTTACTGGTGTTACGCTCAATTTATGCAGAAGCACATGATTTACGAAAACAAGTTTTATAGTAAGTAAACACATAAATAAAAAATAAATATTTTGTAATAGTTGACATAACTACTCTTATACTTTTTAAATTCTTTATTAATTACTTACTTCTTTAATAAAACAAGTTTACGCAATTATAATTTTATTATAACCATTTAAAACCTTGTGCTCTATTTGACTTTTTTATGAAGTGGTATTCATTACATTAATAATTTACCTACACGTGTTATTTTTTTATTGTGTTCTTATTTTTTTAAATGCATTGTTTATGTTTAAATGCATTTTTTTATAAATATTTATAAATGTACTTTCGTTTGAAATATAATACACAATTTAACAATGAAATATTGCGTTAAGTCTGGTAACAATATTCAGTAAAATTTTAATCTTATGCCCCGTGTCTACGGATAAGATTTTTATGGGATAATCTCTGAGATACAGATTTTGCTCTCGTGAGATTCTTTGGAGATAACTCCTTACTTTCGTAGTCCACCGTGTAGACACCGAGGCTCAAAGATTCGCTATATTGTGCCTTACTTAATACACACTGTACGTCAAATGTCAATGGACTGACTATCAATCTCTTCTTCTTCTTCTTCTTTTAAATAAGCAATCCACCCTTCAAGAGTGATTTGTGCCATTAATCAAGTTAAAACATTATTTTATAGAAAATAGTACAACAATATTATAGAATCCCTGTGTTTACGCGCTTTATACTTCGATAGGTAGGCCTGATATAAAATTTTGAATATGTGTGTTCTATTTGTGTAGATTTGAAAAACAGAAAACAAAAGCGATGCTGCTTCTGGGAAAAGAGTTATTGTGATTCGGACGGACTTTTTACGGCGGCAATAATAAAACTTTCAGTATATATAATTTCGGATTAGCGGTTGTGTGAAGGTGTGAACGTGGCTGACCAGCATATTTGCGGACGATCAAGCTACAAGGATAGCGACGTCGGCCTCAACCAGCACAGGTTCGCAAAGGTTTGTGTAATTTGAATTTACATAGATTGAATAACTGTATTCATCATTACCAATAGAAAACCCAGAACTAGCTATCGAAGTATTTACGGAAACACCCTGGAATATTATATTACAAGTTGCCATTGCCGGCCAAAAAATTTGCTATTGTATAGATTAAATGTGGCGAGTTAAGGGAAGAAGATGACACAAGTTAACCGGGAGTTGAAAATTACCATTGACAAGATTACTGTAAAAAAAAACCTGTGATCCGCAATGGACAGGCAAAAAATATATGGTAAAGGGTTTCCTCCTCGGCACCACACTCACACATTGAAGAATCTATTATGTTCAATCTGAACAAATGTGAGGCTACCTGGCAATGCCTAATTCTCATTCTAGAGATATTTGATATTGTTATTTTGGAGACTTTCCTGTGGAAGAGCCAAGGGGTATGGGGAATAGATCTTTGGATTATTTTAAGCCGATTATCCCTGTGATTATTTGGATTTGTCCATTGTGCAATCCAGATAGAGTTTAGTACGTTGTTTTACCATATTAAGTCTGTCATACATCAAGACATAGAATTGAAGGGGGGAAACTCTGGAAAGAGTGGCCTTCTTAACCTGTTTATCAGCACATTTAGACTGTCAATGTCATAGGTGAGTTTTAATCTTCTGAGCAATAGTCTAAACAGAGTGACTGTTTGTAATTTAATGCCTTCTGTTTTTTTTTAGCTTTCAGAATAAATAGTTATTAACGTTTACGTAATAGTTTAGGTAATGTTCACGCGCTTATATCAAGCTGTCAAATCGACTATGAGTTTTTATTTCTTTTAATAGAAAACAGCAATAGCTTATCAGAGTGGGACAGTATCAGGTAAGGGGTGGTATTACATAGGAACAACTTTAAAATCGGACTATTGGATATATTTATTTGATTATTTAGTAGCTGGCTATTATTATTGATTGATTTAGTAATCTCCAATGATTCTAAATTGTTAAGAAAGTTATTTAAGAAAGTTGTTAAAGTTATTCCCATATAATCCCTACCCTTCTCCCCCACCCGTTACTTGATACTCTGTCCCACTCTGTTATGCTGTTTCTCTTTCCTCTTAATCTTCTATTTAAATATCTGTACTTAGGTTTGTCTATACTAAATTGTCCTGAAGAAGGTTGGGTCCAACTGAAACTAGTTAACTTTAGAGTGTGTATATATAGTGTTTAAAAATTAATATTCTATTTTTAAGGAGAACAGATTTTTTTTGTAAAGTTGTAATTTTTCAGAGCATAGGTCAATAATATTTTTAATACAAATTAAATGTATCGATTCGAAAGACATACATATAAAATCATTTTTTTCTAAAAAATATTTTTGTTGCTGCCAAGATTCGAACCTGGACCTTTTCCTATCCGGGTAAATGCATTAATCGATTACATTTAATTTGTATTAACAATCTGTTATTCAAATATTATTGTTTTTTTACCGTTGATAAAACGGACAATTAGATTATCTAAAATTTTAAATACTAATTTAATGTATTAATTATAAATATATACATATAAAATCAATTTTGTCGAAAAATATTGTTTTTGTGTCACCGGGATTCGAACCTGGATCTCTACTTCCAATCCGGGGAAGTAAACTACCAATTGTGTTATAACACCAGTAATTGTTCTGAATAATTACAACTTCACAATAAGAATGTGTTCTCCTTAATATCTTAAATTTATTTAATATATTGAAACATACATAAAAAACTGTTACATGGCTATGTATATAATTATTAATCCTTGTGTTTGGCTAAACACAAGGATTAATAATTATTTTGATAAAGATGAGATACCCTTTACCAGGTCGTTCGGCTGTACCGAAATGATTCCGAGTCATTACATAATTTATCCAACCAAGGGAAATAAGGAATTAGCAGTCAAATAAATATTGTAATTTTCATATATTTATTTATTCTAAATTATCAAGATAAAAAGTTAAAATGATATTACAAGTTACATTCATGGTAGCACCCCCACCAGGTTATAATTCTAATCATATTCTTATTTTTGAAGCTAAAATAAAAATCTTACAACTATCCTAATGCTATCTTAATTAATTACATGATCTTGGGACTTTTTGAGCGGGAGGGAAAGGCCTTGTGCCAAGGCGCGCTCCATAAATAAATGTAGGTAGTGTGAGTTAGAAGTACCTTTTTTCTTTTGCTGTGGTGGGTGGCGATGGTCTAGTTAAGCTTCTTGGCGTGGCCTCAATCAAAACCTGACGGTGGAATTTTGTCCGACGTGGCTCCAGAAATTGCTGCTTACCGCGTAATTACATATATTTGATTATTATCGTGGCACTAAGGTTCCCGTGGCTTTCCTGGATATGTGTTACACGCAACTATTTGTCTCACGACTTGAATTTACCATAGATAAGTTTGGCGGAGAATGATTATTGAACACTCAAAATCTAATAAATTGCAATTATTAACTTAGGCTGTCGTTTAAATTGACTTTAATTTAATGAGCACTGCCGTTTATGACTTATTATTGGAAGCTTAAGTTGCCAAGTCAACTATTATCTTAGTAATTGAATTATACGTTGGTTGATTGTGAACCCGAGAGTGAGAGCCGAAATGCGCGTGTCATATATAAAAACTCCTTTGTTGCCTCGGTGTTAGATCTGAACTGCCGCTGGCAGTTGATGGCGCGATTCTTTTCGTACCGTATCAAGAAGATATTTTTGGGAAACAAATTCACGCACCTGCACTTACGCATCCTAATTTAGAAAGAGAAGTCTATATTTCACACCTTGTCGGACACTACATTTCTTATCTGCAGGAAGTGCTCCTGCATGCGTATCTACAAAATGCATGCATGACTTTCTCAAGTAGGTGTAAGCCAATTTTGCATCCTCTCATAAAAAGTGATCAGCGTTCAGACCAAAACGACGCGCGAGAGTCAGAACCTTTCTATCCGGCGCCTGATTTGCTTATTATACGCCATCTATCCCGGATTGTCCTTGACACGTGCCAAGGCTCTAACGGAGTTGCTTTTTATAAAATATGATTCCTAAATGTTGCTTCGTAACAAAACTTATAAACTTTTAATTACCAAAATAAATAATGTTAGTGTTATGAAATACAAGGGTAAATTAAAAACATATTTAAAAAATAAACATAGTTCATATTTTTAACTATCGCTACGAAGGGAAATACCTTCACGTTCCTAATATTAAATTTTTAAAATTCTGCATAATGAAGAATGTTTTACATTGTTCTTTTTTTTTACAAGAATGTCTCGAATTTTCATCCAAAAACGATGTACGACTAAATCTTAATAATAGAAACCAAAATCTGTACATTTTGCACTCTGTTTTATAGTTTATTTATTATAAAAAAAAAATGATTATCCTCAATCGTTGAACGAAGAATAATATTATATTTCAGAAGTGTAGTGTTGGCTATTTAAAAAGCAAATATTTAATTAAAACTCTGCATAGTGCAATCTGCATTTCCATATAAATTCAAAACTGCCGCATTGTTATGCGCAAAAATCCTCTAAAGGATAATTTTGTAAGAAGAGATTTTGTAATACATATTTTCTGAGCCATACAGTATCTAATATCACTGTGAAACTTATTAAGTTAATATTACATTTTAACGTAACATGGAATTTCTTGCGTTTTTTAGCTGTCCTGTGAGTAATTGTGGCAAAATGTGTTATTTTACTTAATGCAAATTATTTTCCATAAAGAACTTTTATAGATATTTGAAATAAATAGGATAATAAAGCGCTTGAGGGCTTTTAAATGTTAAGTTTTTGTTAGCGCCATTAAATGTACTACGCACGCACATCTCATTGGATTACAGAAATATGTCTTTTCCCTCTTACTCTTGTCCTATCCTAGTCCCTAGACACGAAGGAGAAAGAAGATTCCTGCAGTCTGCTTGATACGCCTGAACGAGCTACTCCGTTTTTGAAACCGAACACGGTACGTTGACGTCGCTGTAAATACGCTTACAACCGCTAACCTTAATTACCGCTAATTTATAATTTTTTACTACCGCTAATATATTTAATACAATTACTTTTTTAACGCGAGTGTCATCAAGTGCGTGACATAATTCTACGTCGCTTGTGAATTGGTGGACCAGGGAGAAAAGAACCAGCTTCCAGAGATCGGAGACCCACAAGTAAGGGCCATCCTGTCTTTTATCTCCCGATAACCCGCCAACTTTCCAGTTTTATATTAAAATAAATATGTCGTCTAATCAATAGTCTTAATCTGTACAATGGACTAATTAATACAGTGTGAACACTATTTTTATCGAAATTCAATGGTGTTTAATTATTTCTAAAAGATCGTATAAATTCTTTAATTTGAAACCCTCTGTTAATTTGAGCACCCGTGTATATTTTGATCAAATAAACACGATCTTATCGTATGAAATAATATCGTTATGTATAATGATAATACATGAAAAATGTAATATTTCAAAATTTTCGTGATTATCGTTGTGTAAAATTCCATTATAATTAACATTTAAAAAAACTTTTAACAATTTTTTTTACTTTTTGAAAGAATGAATTAATTATTAAAATAAAATACCAAGTTGTTTACTATTCATAACACTGTAATTAAATATTAATTAAAACATTTTCGACACTAACTGCGTATTTATCAATAGTAAACTAAAACTTAAACTAGAAGATAGACTATCAAGTTAAGTACATTTTTATCGTTAATATAAATCTCTATATTTTTTAGTATATTTAATTTTCTCCCCTTTCTGCATATATGTAGTAGTTCTACGTTCTCATGGGCTCATGGGTTCAATAAAAATCTACTTAACATACAAACACCCCCTATTATATCTCCTCTCCTATCCATATTAGCCCCGCCCATAACCACTCTCACGTTTCACCGAAACCCCTCTCCCCAACACCACTCTCATACTCCCCCCTCTCCGCCTCCAAGTAGTCGATAGTCTATCATCTGGTTTAGGTTATAGTTTATTACTGACGATGACACAATAAGCGTCGAAAACGTTTTAATTAATATTTATTATTATTAAGTGTTGTGTGAAGTAATAATTTTTTCAAAAAGTTTTTTAAAAGTTTAGTAAAAATTGTAAAATAAAATAGTCTACCTGAGAAGTAGATTAAACCAAAATTTAGACCCTTCTGTGAAAATTAAATTTCGTATAGAGCAAGCCCGAGCTGCATTATTTCGCATGAAAATAGTGCAGTCATGATCTGAATTTAAATTTTCGATTGAAAATAATTCAGTACTATATATTCCCTGTACTTTTATATGGAATGGAATCATGGACACTCACTTAAACAATTCTAAAGTGACTTGAAGCATTTTAGATGTGGATCTACAGATGCCTTTTAAAAATAAGCTAACGTATTCAGTCGCGACACTGTATTGCATTTCATACAGTCTTTGCAACACCAATAATCTTACAGATTCCCTGAAGGTTCAGTGAGATATCAATAGTAGAAAAAAGAGTCCAACGTAGATAGTTAAGATAGTTAACAATATATTACTACTGTATACCGTACAACAATGTAATATATACACAATAAGATATGTGATCGGGAGAACTGAAGAGTATTGAAAGAGAGCGCAACTGCGCTTCTTGCGTCTTTTAACGCTTCCCGGCTCTTTGTGTGCCCACTGCACCGGTCAGCCTTCTCACGTACTTTCACATCTGTCACCAAGCTGCCACACACACATACATACAACTTTGACAGATGAATCTCACAGTGATGATCCGGATGCGAAAGGAAAATATATCCTTAAATCCAAAAAACTGAAATATTTAGACCATATCATGAGACGTTAAAAAAAAGTACTAGATACTACCTCATAATTAAAACAAAATGCGAGCAGAAGAGCTGAAAATCTAAGTTTAGTAAGTCCATAGTCTAACTATTTTCAGCTGCTACAAACAAAGTAATGATCGCGATTATGATCGATTACGTTCAATAACCGAACAAGGACTAGAAAAAAAAAACACTTAGTTAAAAATAATTTTAAAATTATTAATTATAGGAGGTATCAAAACTAAAGGACTTAAACATAAATATTTCAATACTACCAATATTTAAATCCCTTGTTATACATCCTAAAATTGAAATTATTTCAGTAGAAAATATTTACGACTATTAACTCATTTAAAAGTATTGAAGTAAGCAATTTTTGCAGATGCGAATGTTATCTAAATTCTTGAAAATATACTGAGGACGTAGATCTTTATGTTCGTTATCAAATACCTGTAGGTGGTGTTTAACAAACTGTATATTTATTTTACCTTACGCCCCCCGTAACCTTCCCATCCTTGCTTAGTTTATGTCAAAAAATAAGAAGAACAAAATTATAGATTATATGTTTTGAAATGATAATGATAATAACTGCATTTATTAGCGCTCTTAAGCTAAACCTTTACATCATGACTCATGAAATCTGCTAACTATCATATCTATTAGATTTACATTTATTTCTAACATCCTTTGCGTTTTTTAGTCCTGTCGTATTCGTAACAACTACAACGCCCACAAAATGAGAACGGTTTTAATATAATCTTTATGAATTTTTAAATTCATAAATAAAGTATGTATAATTTTTCAATGTAGCTATTTCTCACATTACGCACGAAATACACGTAGAACGAAATCGTTGTTAATAATTAATTAAGTCTAACTAGGTACTAGTTTAAAAAATGTAATATTATCTCTTCCACAAAATTCATATTTCCTGGCCCAAGACATTGTACAACTAATGTTTGGTAGTTTTCTAAAAATCTTAAGTAGGTGCGTTATGCGAATCCACGAATATAGAAATTATTTGTTGAAGCGACCATATCCGAAATGAAATGCTTGAAAACTGAATTATTAATTTCGTACTTTCTAGATGATGAAACAGACGTTCTGAAATCAGTTAATGTTAAAAGACTAAACAATCGTGGTCAAATATAATACAAATCTTATTCCACTGTAACTGTTAAAATATTTAACCATCTAAAACAAGCAACCCTTCCGCTCGTACAATTACAGGCAGAGCTTCAGGAAAAGCATCATTATTGAAGAATCTTCTCACCGGAAGGCACATCTCACGCACTTACACAACAATAGATAATCTAACAAAGCCTGAAACAAAATATAACTAGCAAAGGTTAAAGCAGAACCGGACTATGCGTAAGTTAATTCAATCCAGCTAGAGCTTTCCAATAAAGTGAGTTTAAAAAGTACAATTTGTCGTGTGTGCCTGTTAACCATAACTAGAAAATTTTCATAATACCGTGATTAAAATTTTGTATTTTCATGTCAGTACTGAGGATTAAAGTAGTTATATATATTATAAATTAAATTAATCATTAAAGAGAACACATTCTTATTGTGAAGTTGTAATTATTTAGAACATAGGTCTGTGATCTTTTAAATACTAATTAAATGTATTAATTAGAAAAATATACGTATAAAATCAATGTACCTTCCCCGGATTGGAAAGAGATTCAGGTTCGAATCCCTGTAGCAACAACAATATGTTTTGATAAAATTGATTTTATATGTATATCTTTATAATTAATACATTTAATTAGTATTTTTAATTAATTAACTAGAATGTAAAGTAAAAATATATTTCTAGTTAATTCATTTAATATGTATTAAATACCACAGAACTATGTTTTGAAAATGTAACTTATATACTAACAAAAATGTGTTTTCCTTAATATATAAGTTGTATTAAAGTTTAATAAAATTAATTAAATTCTGGCATCTCCTATCGGGTTTCATTTACTCAAAGGTATTTGATATTCACCTTAATATGTTTAATATTGATTGCTTAGATTGATAGTAGATGTATCAATTTGAAATATTACAGAACATAAGTTCAAAATTTGTCGAAAGTGGAAAACGTGCTTCCCCAGATAAGAAGAGGTTCGAGTTTGTATCCCGGTAGCAACTAAATATTTTTTCTATAAATATTTTTTTTTCTGTTATATATTTTTAGTTTATTAATTTAATTTGTTATGTACAGAACTATGTTCTGAAAATACATATTCGTTCATCACTGCCTAAATTTATTGTTCCCTTGGTCCGTAATATATATATATGTATATATTGTGATGTCCGTGAGATCGAATATACGTTCGTGTGTCAGAGCGTCAGCATCTGTGAGTTTTAATTATTGGTTTGAGATGTATGGGACAAGTTCCTCCCCAACCTAGTATTTCGTTATTATATTGATTCTACAAATGCATGGTATATAATTTTAAGAGTTTGCAAATTACAATGGAATGGTATATTATGAATATGAATTGTGTATTTACTAGCTGTGGTCGTTCAATTATGCAATGTGTCAATATAAAAAGAATTATATATCATTAACACAAATTAAATGTATCAACTAGAAAACTTTTTAAAAATGGAATAACAGATGTATTTATTTGATAAGAATTTATTTTATAGTTTAAAAAACCATTCATATCTCATTCACAATTCCCGTATCCCTACCGACATTTAACAATCAATATACACCTACATTTTGAGAATCTAGTTTCGTATTAAAATGAATAAATAGTCTGATGACAAAGCGTACTCTTTTCTTTGTATTGTTATAGAAATTTTATAGTATTTTTGATATAACAAATAGTATTAGCTAATACAAGGAGTAAAAAAAATATACAAAGAAACGATTTGAATCTAGATATAAATGTATCAATGTAGTACCAAATCACATATTTAATGAGGTTAATACACACTATTAATAAAAAAAAATTATAGCAGGTATATAACAATTAAAGGAATTAAATAAATTACTTAAAGCAATTATAATTACAATAGAAAAAAGTTTGTGCATATTATAACATAATCAGAGTTGAACTAATTAAAAAAACTTGTAAACTTGGGTTCTCAGGTTGTAATATCCTCTATCTAAAAAAAAGGTAATTTCTAGAGAAAAACGAAAAACTAACGCTCAAGTTAATTAATCAAAAGCTCAAAAATTAAAATTAATGTCAGCCATGTACATGCCATTCGTAAATTGACTTATTTATTAGAACGACTATTATTATTTTATGTGGTAGAACCTTACGCTTTGAAATATATTATGTATAATGACTTGACACTCGGTAGAGTTTAATTAAAGTAATTTCAGTGTTAAACTCTGAATATATTTTTTTCCGTCCATTTTGCAAATCGAGAGAATTCAAACTAGACGACTACTTTGTTATAAAATCTATTTAGTAGTCCTTAACTCTTTTTTAGACAACCCGTAAATAAAGTAAATTTGAAAAAGCGCGCTCGCCGACAAACTTTTCCAACTAGTGAGTTGAAGTGAAATCGTATAGTCATCTAGCGTTTCCATCGTGCAGAGAGGATTTCACCTATCTACGGGACGTTGAAGTTTGTTCTTCAAACTAATACTAAACAGATTTATTGATACTATATGGAAGTGGAAGATGTTATGGGCGCTGTTATGGAAGATGGTATGTCACATGGCTTAAATTACTGTTATTTTTTTTTTTTTTTTAAGGAGAACACATTATTATTATGAAGTTGCAATTTTTCAAAACCTAAGTTTGTGATATTTTAATAATATCATAATATAAATTAAATGCATCAATTAGAAAATCCGTTAATGCATTTCCCCGGATGGGAAGAGATCCAGGTTCGAATCCCGAAAGCAATAACAATATTTTTTGGATAAATTCATTTTATATGTAGTCGAATATCTTTCTAAATAACATATCTTCTTATCGATGTTTTTGCTTAAATTTTTTTTTGTAAAATATACATTGAATCAAAAGAAATAGAAAAAGTTTTTAATTATAAATGTATCAACTTTTGATCTATGCAGATAATATAGATATTGTTGGTCGCAACAAACAAGCTGCTTTGAACCCGTCACAGCTTTGCAAAATGTAACTGATCAATTAGGATGAAAGATCAACATGCTGAAAATAATATGTACATGTATACCTACATATATCGTATTATTTTCTTCATATAAATATATTTTAAGGTAATCGTTCAAACCTAGGTGATCAGAATTTGCAGAGGGTTATAGGATTTATCTACTCATGGTTATTGGGCAATATGTTAGTGATGATATTCAAAAGCCAAATAATAATTGCAAAAAAAATACTATTATGCACTCCAAAATATATAAGCGTAACCCATATTTTACGAAAAATCAACTATTATTTTTGACATGGACTAAGAGCCCCGCTGACTCTTAGAAGAGTAATGGCCCGTATCCACGGATGAGATTTCTCTCTGAGTCTATTCGAGAGGAGATAAAAATCAGCGCGAAACGATTTGACTCACCAATCAATACATTTTTGCATGGATTAAAATAACGCCTCTAGCACGCACGTGTCGTTAGGGTCTCTCAAAGATTCTAGTCTCATTGATGTGACCATCGTGAACACGAACCATAAGGTGTTTAACGCGGTTTGTGGAAATGGTTTGAAGAACTTTGAAAAAGCCCTTATCATGAAATTTATAACCTCTACAGTAAGTCTGATCAAGTCACGCAAGAATAGCTCTGAAGAGTCTGATATAGAAAAGGACCTGAAAATTCTAAGTGTCGGTTTCAGTTTTGAATAGGTCACCTAACAAGACCAGAGGAACCTCTTAAAGGTAACCACTACCAACACCGCGCTCAAAGAGCTATAGTGACGATTAAGTATAAACGTAAAAATAAAAAAAAAATTACACAACTTAACACTTACATAAAAAATACTTAAGTAATATTATATTTCAACCTTAGTCAATATAATCAACTGAAAAATATGAAAATTTTTCAATTTGTGGATACAAATTATAATTCGTTTCGCGTCTTATTATTCCCTTATTCTTGAAAAGACGTTATCACTACAAACATTAAATAGCGAAGAAAGAAAATACGTAGGATTATATTACAAAAGCTGAGAAAAACGCATGAAATTCACTTCTGTTTTTCATAGATAGATAATCTGTAATATTGTGTGTATAATTTTGCTTATTTATTTTTTCTAGAATATTTCACTAATAGTTCCCTCTCAAAATATCTTATTTTCAGCAGAGGGCGAAAAATGTATTTCTCTTGATTTAAATAATTAAGGTATTAGTTAATTAGGAAGAGATCTTGGTTCAAATCCCTGTGGCAGCTAAAATAGTCTTTCGATAAATTTTGTATATCTATCTAATTTATATATTTAATTTGTATTAAAATATCACAGAACTGTATTCCGAAAAAATTACAACTTTATAAATAATAATTAAGATTTCGTCGTACAATATTTTCCAAATTAGATAAATGTTGGCCTATGTACACCATTATATAATACTTCAATAAATTCTGTAATATCCAAAAGGCAGCGCTTTATAATCGATTCTCTATATTTAATTACTTATAAAATTTATATTATGGAAAAAAATTATATGATATGTGGTCAAAGGTATAATAATTACAGTCTTTTTTTTTTCTGGAAAGCAATAGGAGTACGGTAGGACAGGACCGGTGTCATAAAAAAGTCGAATCGATCGTACGGCCATAATATTCTTTTAAATTTTTAATACGTTTACTTACTATATAATTAAATCTCAAGTGAAAAATCACAAATTTTTCAGAAACAATTATAACTTTTATTCATTTTATGTGGTTTTGTAAATTATATTGCTTCTTCAATCATTTCACATTCAGGTGCGCGATATTATGCATAGTTCTAAGACATGCTTTCTTACTTACTATCTTGCCGTTTCTCTGCGGGAGTAAGCCGAGAGGAGAGAACGCCACACTCTTCTGACCTGACACAATTCTCGCCTCATTCATATTCATACATCTTCTCATACAAGCTCCTCGATTATTGAGACTTCTGACAGGACCATCTTTCAGTATCTACTGTATGGTCGTGCGAAATCTTCCGCAGACATCCTCTCAATATTTGCGTTATATATAATATTACTACAACACTACTACCTACAACAACAAAAAATTTATTCTCTTCGCAAAAATTGAGAAAATAATAATTTAACTTATAAACACTTGTGAAAAATTGTGATTAAATAATATAAGTTCTAAAGGATACCCCAGTACAGTGCTAAATCAAATCAGCTGTTTTATCTGTTAAAATCACTTGTCAAAATCAGATGACGTTTGGCATTTTGGCAAATACCTACCATCTAAAGGTAAAAATCCAGCTAATTAGATTGAGATGCTATTACCCACTAATAAACAAAGAGATGGCGATCTATAACACGTGTATGTGCACTATAACAAATAACAAGCAGAACCTATGCTGCAAAAAATGCTCATATTCTTACCATATAGAATGTATAAACATATCCAAAGAAAATTTCAAAAAAATGTTTACTAAATACATTGATTCATGGAACTGCCCGACTTGCAAAAAAGATAAAAGAGATAGAAAGAATTCGAGTGAGCCCCCAATCACTCATCTCACCCCAAATGCAAAAGAGTCTTCGTCCTCCCTCATCACTATCGATGCACAAGCGGCGGCGCAATACACTCATCACCTAGAGGACCTGCGATCTTCTTTGATGAACTACTTTGATGCTAAACTAGAAGAAAACCTTAATCATTGGAAAGATATTACAGCTCAAAACACGAGTATTCTCCAGGCAATTGAATTCGTAAGTAGCCAATATGAAGATCTTAGGGCAAAAATTGCACTCATCGAATCAAGAATTTGAAAAAGTGAACGAGAAGCAATCTGAATTAATGAGAAGAATAGAAGCACTAGAAAGAAAAATTGACGAGCAGGAGTACCAACAAATAGGTTCCAACATAGAAATTCGAGGCTGCGACGAAACTTCATCGGAATCGACTGCTGAACTCACAAATCGTGTGGAAACTATCATCTCAACCGTCAACTGGAAAGGACCACTGAGTGAGATCCTCTGCATGCAAAGGGCGTGGCAGCACCACTCCAAGAAGACTCCGCGGCCGATCATTGTGAAGTTTGCTAACCGGTCTAATCGTGACTCGTTCCTCAACAGTGTCAAAGTTCACAATAAAGGTAATGAGCGTACGCTCAATACCTCCATTTTTAAGAATAGCACAGAAACTAAACCACTTTACATTTCCGAACACATTACTAAAAAAACCAAATCTCTACTAGCGGAAACAAAAAAGATAGCTGTCGAAAAGAATATTGAGTATGTATGGATTAAGAATGGACGCATATATACGCGCAAAAATGACGGTGAACAAGTTTTCTGTATTAAGTCAGAATTGGACCTGTCAAATCTGTAATGTTTACATCAACCTACCCGCAGCGTTCCCTCAGGTAACCATAAATATTATAATATGAACGATTATATAATTAACTCAATAGACAAAAAAATCAAAATAGATGAACGAATTTTTCATTCAATAAACTACACAAATTTCATAATAGAACCAAATCCCGATAGTAGTCTGGTTATTATCCAAATGAATATTAGGAGTCTGCAAAAAAATTTTGACGAATTCCTTGTAGTTGTAAATTCATTAAATAGACTGAACGTGATAGTATTGACAGAAACACTCGTCGCACGACGTTAACTTCCACATACCAAACTACACATACTTTGCAACTAATAATATCATAAACAAAAATAGTGGAATAGGGATTTTCGTTTCAAATATGTATACGGTACAACTAGCTGAATTTAACTTTATGTCATGTATAAATTGATACACTAGAAACGTAAAAAATCAACTACCTTCTTGCATTGACCACATGCATTGTAACACTTCAGACATAAATAATGTTATTTCTGGTATCGTTCATACAGAAGTCACTGACCACTACGCGACTATATTTACTTACAAATACAACAAAAATATGAATCCTCATGTGACGGGAAAAAAATTGCAATCCAAAAATATACACGCGATAAAATTAAATGACACACTCATAAACAAATTAAATTCTGAAAAATGGACTAAATTATACCAATGCAATAACGTCAACAAATGTTGCAACATATTTGAAGACACACTATCTAAACATATAAATGCCGCTAAATATACCTTATCTAAATGCAAATCGTCTAAATACAAACCGATAAAACCCTGAATTACTCATGGTCTAATCGTATCAATTAGACATAAAGAATTCTTAATAAAAAAATAATAAAAAAACTACCAAATAACGAGCGACTAAATAGATATTTAAAAGTAATACAAGAAAAAAACTTTCATTTTTAATATCAAATACTAAAGAAAAATACTACAAAAAAAAATGATAGTAAGAGAGTTTGGAATATCATTAATGAAATCATGGAAAATAAACAAGACAAAAAAGAAAAAATAAGTTTTATTATACATGACGAGTCAAAAATAAATTGCTCAGAAAAGCCCCAGGAAATAGCAAACTTTTTAATAATTTCTTTGCCAACGTCGGTAAAAACTTGGCTAGTAAAATCACAAAAAACTGGAATACTAACGTTGCTACTTCTAATGCAGTATATATAGGAAATAAAATAGACATTTTTCAACTCATAACAGTTAACGAAATTGAACATATCATAACATCTATGAAGGGAGGAACAGCACCAGGTTACGATGGATATACTGTTAATACATTAAAATTTATAAAAAAACAAATATCCAAACCCCTAATGCATGTAATAAACTTAAGTTTAAAAACAGGGATATTCCCAACATGCTACAAACAAGTCATCATTTCCCTCATATATAAATCAAACAACCCCGAGGAAATAATCAATTACAGACCAATCTCTCTTTTGTCAAACTTTGGAAAAATCCTAGAAAAAATTGTTAAAAAAAGATTTTCTCAATTTATTAAAATTAACAAAGTTATTGATGGAAACCAGTTTGGGTTCATGGAAAATAAAAGTACACAAGACGCAATAGGTAAATTATCTAAATCATTCAAGAATCTCTAGACAAATCTCTAAAATGTATTGGAATTTTTGTGGATTTGAGAAAAGCCTGACAGTATCTCCCACAGCAAACTAATATTAAAATTAAAATCTGTCGGTATAGACGACAAAGCACTAAGCTGGATTCAAAGCTATCTTCACGAAAGACCGCAAAACGTAAAAATTAAACTAAGCCAACCCCTAATCAGTGAATTTGGTATACCACAAGGGACAGTTTTGGGCCCACTTATTTTTATAATTTATGTCAATGACATTTTCAAACTAAAATTAACCGGAAAAATTATATCATACCCCGACGACACTGCTATCATTGTTGACGGACAAGACTGGAACACTACAAACGAGCATGCAAATAA
The DNA here is from genome assembly GCA_022840565.1 of Eubasilissa regina. Classification (NCBI taxonomy): domain Eukaryota; kingdom Metazoa; phylum Arthropoda; class Insecta; order Trichoptera; family Phryganeidae; genus Eubasilissa; species Eubasilissa regina. Next base: position 21,366,462 of record JAINEB010000004.1, on the reverse strand, counting down.
CGTCATGAACACACTCAAATCCTGGTTCGATACTAATTTACTTTCTTTAAACTCTGAAAAAACCTATTATATTCCCTTTTCAATAAAAAGTCTTAAAACACCGCCCATATAGAAATTACTATCCATAACGACAACTGTAACAAAATTACCTGTAACGACTCTAAATAACCCTGTACAAATTTAAGCCCAAAAAAAGAAATCAAATATCTTGGTGTAATTATTGATCAAAATTTAAAATGGCATAGTCACATTAACGAATTAGTGAAAAGAATAAGAAAATGTATCTATATATTCACAAGATTAAGGAACATTCTAAGTATAAATAATTTAAAAAAGGTATATTTTGCTATTGTTCACTCACTACTCCAGTATGGAATAATTGGGTGGGGATGAGCATACAATAATATAATGAACTCAGTAAAAATAACACAGAGAACAATTATTAAAGCGATATTAAAAAAAAGATCAATTTTATCAACACAAACACTTTTTCCACAAAATTCAACAAAATATAACATACACAAAATTCCCAATCCTCAAAATTGAAAACATTTACAAAAAAACCTCAATTAATCAATTAATTAAAGAAAATAACACTAGAAAATTTGAAACAAGCACATCATTAAGGTTTAAAAATAACTTTAAAATCCCTAAATGTAACACCAAACACTGTCAGCAAAATTCTATATATTTAGGGATAAAAAATTTCAATAGCCTCCCTACACAAATCAAAGAAATAAAGGATATAAAAGAGTTTAAAAAGAAACTAAATGAATACTACAAAAACACATAAACAATATTACAGAATTCTTCAAAAGCACACAAATGGACAATGAAGAAAATATATAACGTATTATATAAAGTTATTGTAGTGTAACTCCCTCTACAAGCACAAGAGCTGGTCTCTTCTGGAGAGGTAAGCGAAAGAAACACCATGTATGTATATAACCATATGTATGTTTGTAACCATCTATTTTAAAAATTGAATTTATTTTGCCAATGTATTTTTGGCTAAATTAAATAAAAATAAAAAATATATCTTTCTTACTACTCAAACTTACGACGAAAAGTGTTACATGTTATCCGACGACTGACAAAACTGAAATAGCTAATGACGAATCATTTTAAACAAAAGGGATATTAGGGAGATATCACAAAGCAGCTAGATGTGGAGAATAGAGGATAAGATGAATAGGGTCGCTACGTGAGTCTTTATCCAACAGCGGTCGGTCATGAACTATCCTTAATCTTTCTGGGATTGAGCAACGAGTTGAGAAATTTATTTTTATTAATTATTTATTATGTTCACGTTGGTTATGTTATATAATTATCCTAAAACAGGTACAGTTTATTATAAAAACCGGAGAATAATTTAGTAATTAGCTGGAGAATTTATAATGTTAAAAAATTAATAATATTGTTACCATAATTATGATTCTCAATCATCATCCATGACAGTTTATTACTTGTTGGGATATGGACAACGTATTATTAACACAAAATAAAATAATGTCTGGGTCAAATAAAGTCTATTTCAATTGGATCATTGAAATAGGTATATTGTTCACACTATGTAATGTGAACAATATAGGTATCTGTAATATATAATTTTAGAATTGTATTTAAATTCGAAGTAGTAAAACAATTGGTTCAAGTAATTTTTTTATTTATTTGTAACAAAGCTTTGTTCGATAAATTTCTTACGTACGTCTTAGCAGTACATGAGGTCCTCCACCGCATTTTCTAAAGGCCTAAAGTAGAAACCTAATTCAATTTAGTATTTGTTGATTTAATATACTAGAAACGAACTTTGATCCAATGTTGAGCTAATTCTGAATACGGTTGAGATGTTTGGATTGATTTCCATTCATTTTACGGCTCCTGTGTATCTAAACAGATTTCCATTACAAATCTAGATGGAGTCAATCAACTAGGGATGAACTCAGATAAACACTAACAAGAACCATTGTGTAATTTAAAAATTTGGGGACAAAAAACTTTTAACAATGTTATATTATTAAAATATATTATTAAGGAGAACACATTCTTATTGTAAAATTGTAATTATTCAGAACACATGTCTGTGATGTGTAATAATTTAACAATCATTATAGAAAGTTATCACAGTATACACGAACATTATTTATATAACATGTTCTCATTTTGCTGAGACTGATACCACTAACTAGGTGTGTTCTGCTTCTCTTCTGATTCCATATTCTGCTGTTCCGGATCGACAACTAAGTGCTTTTGAGAAGTAACTTTAGTTTTATCTGTAAATAACGTTGATATTTAAATGACAATTTTGAAAGCCACACCGTTACAAAATCGTAATTTCTTTCATTTTTAGATAGACAGATATTTTTAATAACTAAACACATACCTGTTTTAAATATAAATTTTTCCAAGACCGTTATGGGAGATTCGAATACCAGTACCATGAAATATGAGAGAACGATTGTAGTTAATAAATCTCCTAGGAAAAGATGAACCTGAAAAAAACCAATGGTTTAAAATTGTCATCATTGGCAATTATGTAATTAATTTAAGTACAATTATAAATAATATCTTAATTTCTTGCATTGATGAAAACATATAAATAAATATTGATATCATATTGAAGTGATTTATTATTTATAAAGTTAATATTGTATCTACTTTACTAATTAATAATTACTGATGGTGGTAGCTGCGAGCCAGACATATTTTTAAGACTCAGAAACATCTTATCACTTACAAATCTGAAAATAATATATTACGCGTTTGTACAGTTACATTTGCAATACGGTATTATTGGATAGGGAGGAGCATATAGAAGTTCAATATTACATTTAGAAATCACTCAAAAAATGATGATAAAAATAATTCTAAAAAATGACTTTCCAAGTATTCAACTCTTATATATATATATATATATATCCTACTGATTATTTTTAAAATGTATTATATCTTCCAATATTAGAGTAAAAAAAAATAAAAAAATAAAATCAGGCTTGTACAATATCAGCTACATTCTATATTTTTATATGGTCTGAAATCATGAACCCTGAAAGCAAGGGAGGGAAGATGGATTGATGCCTTTGAGATGTGGATATATGACGCAAGTGTTGGTGGCACCAGAAGTAGGGGACGCCTGAGGAAGACTTGGCATAACCAGGTAAACCAGATACTGAAGGATGGTTCTCTTAGAAGCCTCAATAATCAGCGAGTTTATATGAGAAAATGTATGAATGTGGATGAAGCTAAAATTATGTGTCGAACTAGAATAGTGTGGCGTTCTATCCTCTCTACCTACTTCTGCGTGGAAACGGCGTGATGATGAGATACTGCGCATACCATGGACGGCGAGACGCACGAATATCTCCTGAATGCAAGGACTAAAAATCAAGAACAGACTCTCAACCTGCAGCCTGATACGAATCCTTAAATTTTTTGGAAATCTTGCGAAAAAAGAAGATAGCTTGAAGATGCTTCTTGTGGTGGGCCGCGTTGAACAACGACGAAGAATAGGAAGATCCCACACCTGTTAGACCGACCAAGTTGAAAAGGAAACAGGCACATCTCTGGTGACAGCCCTAAGATCTACAGGATGACGCGATCCTGAGTCGTAAGAGACCGAAGCGGATGATATCTACTTAAAATCTCTAAGAGGCATTAAAAAAGTAACTTATATTTATAAAAAGGCTCATAATTATTTATTTATTTATTCGTTTTTACTTAGCATATACTAACTATCTATACTATTAGAAATAGCATTATCTTTTATTAAGTTTAGTTTAAAAAATGTACCAATTTATTAGTTATCAGAACATCGGTCATTATATTACATAAAATTTATAAATTGGAGTGGCAACATATCACTATTATATTGTAATTTCCTTATTTTCGTGTTTCCGTCCGTCGTTTTGCATGGCAACACAAAACAAACAAGGCATGATTTTCACCAACCATCCGTTTGTAAAACGATTCTAAGACATTATATTATGAGTATATCGAATATTTAAAAATTCTGTAGCTATCTTTATACAAATACTAATGTGATTCAGTCGAAATTCTGACGGAATGGTATTCTTTTAAAGTCAATTTATTTTAGTATTTTCAAGGGAAAAAAAATAGTGTACAAAATAAACCAAATATTCAAGAAGCCATGAGTATATAAAGGTAAGTAGTCTTACCAAAGCTAGTAATACTTAGATAGGTACATAGTATATTGGAAAAGGTAACTTTTGTTCAGTCTCGAGAACCATGTAGCTTTGTGCTTTCCCCTCGAGATTCGTAAAACTTCGATATTGAGACTAGATTGCATTTAATAATTTATTTCATCGAAATATTGATTTTCAACTAGCTTTTAACTGACTTGGGTAATAAGTATTCTAATTTTGTTAAGTTTCGTTATTATATTTGTAAAATGGTGCCACAAAGTAAATTTACAAAATTTAAAAAAGAAAAAATATTATTAAGGACAACACATTCTTATTGTGAAGTTGTAATTATTCAAAACATAGGTCTGTGATATTTTATATACTAATAAAATGTATTAATTATAAAGATATACATATAAAAACAATTTTATCAAAAAATATTGCTGTTGGTACTGCGATTCGAACCTGGGTCATAGATCTATGTACTGAATAATTACAACTTAATAACATATATATGTTGTATTAATGTGTCCAAAATTTAATAAAAATGAATTGTTTATTCTGACGTCTTCTATTAGACTACTCAAAGGTGTTTGAGATTCCGTAAAAATAAATTAGATAGTTTTTAAATAATGGAACGATAGATGTATTATTCGAAAAGTGTAACATATGGGTTCGAAAATTTGCCGTCAAAAGTGTTGTTCGCTGTAGCATAGTTGGTTAATGCACCTTACCCGGATTGGAAAGAGATCCAGGTTTGAACCCCGGTAGCTACAACAATATTTTTCGATAAAATTGATTATATATATATATATATATATATATATCTTTCTAATTAATACATTTAATTAGTATATTAAAATTTATTTATTTATTTTTGGGCACGCCCCGCGTAAATAATGTTGGTTTATCGCTGTGTGTACCATCGGAAAAAACGGGAAATCATTTTATTCTCAATATGTAACGAAATGATATGGAAAAGGAATATTCGAGCAACCTCGATAATATGATCATTGTTAGTTCATTTCCTTAACGCTGGAAATATTTTCATTACCGGGTGTTGATGATTTAATAATGTTATTGATATAATGAATATACCTGAGATCAACGACATCAATCACAATATCATCTCAATATATATATATATATATTTATAATTTTAAATTGATATACTTAACTATTAAAAACACCAATACTTACAAATGACATGTGCGTAAAATAAGGGATGGTTGTATTATCCGAAATTACAATATTCTGTATGGACAAATGGATCAGGTACATGGAGTATGTGAGACGAGCCAGGAACTCCCACATCCTCAGGCTGAGGAACCAATTCACTGGTCCTGTAAGATTAAAAAAGTTGTTGATGTAGTTAATGAGTGAGTTGACGTCAAATATTTTATATCAATGGATTGTTTGAAGAAAGACAAATTATATTTTTACATTTATTACTGAAGATTTTACTTTTCTGAAATTTGTTAACAATAATGTGTAACTTCAGAAGAGATCTGATAACCCGTACCTAGATAGAATACACAAAACTCACGGGGTGCGGATTCAGTTAATTATACAGACTGCTGTAACAGGCCTAGTCCACAATATTTTATGGGTGGACACCCGACTACGTTTCGAGTCGAAAATATTCATGCAATATGTGCAAATTCTAAACCATTACGGAAAATATTATTGTTTAAAATGTTTACAAAAACGTGTTAACACATCGACATACTTGGAAATAAATTAATATTTGAAAAATTTATGTATTAGTTTATGTATTAAATTTATGTATTAATCTTTGCACCAGGCCCTCAATTATGTAACAAAAAGTAGTCTAGCTGCTCGAAATTCGATGAACATTAATTTTTTATATTCAATATATAATACAGAATCGATAAAATATTACAATTAATCGAAATAATCGCATAACTACGATTTTTTCGAAATGCTTATGTCTATGACATGGTTGAGATTAGGCACATATTCCTTAAATATTTTAAACCCATAAAATATTATGGACTAGGTATGTTACATCTGTATATATATATAATAAAACTGATCTTAGTATAGTTTTATCATTTAGGTGATTTGATCATATGAAACGGATGAAAGAGAAGAGAACGTAAGGAAAATGTATGACGCAAGTGTTGATGGCACCAGAAATAGGAGAAGTCCGCGTAAGACTTGGCATGACCAGGTAAACCAGATACTGAAGGATGATCCTGTTAGAAGCCTTAATAATCGGCGATCTTGTATGAGAAGATGTATGAATGTGGATGGGGCGAGAATTGTATGTCAGGAGAGAAATGTGTGGCACTCTATCCTCTGTCTACCTCCGCGGGGAAACGGCATGATGGCTAGTTAGTTAATTATAATACAGTAGTAGTAGTAGTAAAGAAGTTCGAAGTTACCTACGGAAAATAAGCATCAACTCTACGCACTTCGAAATAGATATTTGCGTAATTGAGCCATAATTATTTTAAATCTTATTATTTGGAAGCGATAATATATTTCGATTAATTATCGAAATAATCACATAACTACGACTATTTAAAAGTGCATATATCTCTGACATGGTTGAGATTAGACACATGCAGCTTGAACATTTTCTATTCGTATTTCAATATATATCTACCTATATTATATATTATACATATATATTTATGTGTGTGTATATTATCATATGTTTATGTACATCCTTCCATAACTAATATAATTTAAATATCTATGTAACAATGACAGTATTCGATATTTAAAGTAAGTCACCTACAAATAACTACAAAATTGAGCAAATATAAGAAAATATAATAAGCAAATATAATAATTGTTAATATTTTTATATTTCTCTGCGATGTCATTAAATTTTAATCAACATGGGAGAATTAAAACTAATAAAACATTTAAATTTAACTATTTCTTTCTCCCTGATCAAATGGGACAGAATACAATGAATAATACATTATTATGCAGTCAAAACGGTTCGCTTCGCTGCTGCAATATGCTTAAAGCGAATAAAAACTCTTAAGTTTTCACATTATGCTAAAAACGGTTAAATCCCATAAGTTTGATACATTTTTAAAATATTGAGTACAGTTTCTTGAACATCATAAAATTATTTAATAAAATTACAAATCTTTTGTACTAATGCAAATTAAAAAAATTCCATTTTAAGGTAATGTAAGATGCTAAATAATCGCAATTGTTACGAGAATAAATTTTATTGATTTCTTGCAAATTATTCAAAGATAAATTGATTACATTATTTATCTCCGAGTAATAGGTAAACTTAGATAGAAATACTACCTATTAAAAAAAATCTTATAACATAACTTCCAAAAAATTACAATGCACTTTCTTTGATCATGATGAAGAGACTTCATGACCACACTCCATTAAAAAGTATTTCCGTTTAGCATTTTCGTTACCGATTGGTCCGAAAAATTTAGTAAGATTTTTTTCCATAACATAAAAATTAATTAAACTAATTATATATTAAAATACATATATCTTTAATAATTATACGTGAATAATTAATTCAAAATTATAAACCAAATAATGTTATATTAAAAATTGTAAACAAATAATGTAATGTAATATTATATAAAATTTTTAATTATTTTCAACATTGTGATAAATTTCACGTAATTTTGAATATGATTTTTTTTACATGATTTCTTTTATTATCATTTTATTTTATGAATTTGAATATAGCGAAGAAGTTTTTTTTTGTAGAATGAATATTTCGAAAAAAATAAAATCCGAGTAGTTGTATTTTAAAGCTTTTGATTTGCGTTTTCTTGTCCGTAATAGTTACGTATAGAGTTTTCCCGATCCCGGGTTTAATCTAGTCTATATTGCTTTCCTACGAATTTTTGAAAAAATATTCCCTAAACAATATTCCAACATTTAAGAAAGAAAACATATTGAATACGCGGGGCGCTATTTAACATCTCCGGCAAAATTACTTTTCACAAAAAATACGTTTCCTTTTTTCATTAATATGAATTTGTTGTTAAAGATAGAATAAAATCAAACTTTGACATTAAATTCTTTTTTATAAGTACATCAATGTATAATGATTCTTCAAATTACAATAATATATAAATGTTTCAGATAAAAATATTAAACTATCATTACCATAAAGAAAAAAAGAGCATTAAAGATGTTTGAAAAAGTACCAGCCGGAATAAGGGACTAACAAAAATATACGCAGATTTTTAAAATGTTTTATATATTTATCTTAGGACTTATATTCTACATAATATATATTTTGCCATTTTTTAATATTTTTTTTTTACCAATGCGGGATAAAAATGATGATTAAATATTATATTATAAGAATATTACACCAAAGTGAAAATGAGAATTTCATTATATCTATGATTTACAATGCTTCTATTTTTATTGTTGTATATTAGATATAAAATTATATATTTAAAAATATACTTTAATCAGGAGCAATAAGGATTATCTTTCAAAATAATTTTTTTATTAAATTTCATCATTTTCATAGATATTTTTCTGAAATGAACTTAATAATAGTGGCGATATATCAAATCTTATTTACTGTGCATTCAAAATTGAAATGAAACTTTACAAGTACAAATTGTTGTGAACAATTATTTACATAGTATGTTCTACATATTTATACTTAAATATTGTTACGTTATTTCCTCTTTCTGCCTCGGCTTCATGTTCAGGGGGAGGCATATAGCCTAACTGGTTCTTTTTTAAATATTATCAAGTCAAAGGGTTATGAAATGAAATTACAAAATGGCATTGTTTACAAGAAAGTTTATTATCTATTTTGTGACTTGCACGTATTAAAAGTTGAAAATGAGCAATTCACCTAATTACTTATTAATGAGACAATTCAAAAATAATTACAATTAAATTAACGTTATTTATGTGCCCATCATGCCAGCATAAAGTTTACTACCAAATTTTCTGTGTCGATGCTTGTCTGATGTTGATTATTCAGGTCCCTCACGTAAGAGATTACCTTTTAGGAGACGCCTTCCACGTGTAGATGATGGTCCTGGAACCGGGATGTGAAATGTGGCCAATAGTTCTGGTGGCAGGGTAGGTTGACGGAGTTCAGGATTGACCACCAGACGATGTCCAATTATCCAGGCAAACCGGGACTCTGGACGCGATGTGCTTATGCAATTTGTGCGTGCCGTATATGATCTCGTCTCTTTTGATAGCAACAAGTTATTCTCACTACACCAACGATTAAACACAGAGAACATCACAGTCTAAGCTTAAACTCGAGGCGCACAGTTTACATTTCCCCCGGAATCACAAATTACAAACGCTTGCTTAATATTAGAGACAATACTAATTTTGTTTTCTAATTGAAAACTAGATCGTGTTTATAGAACGATCTCTCCCGGCTGGGACTGGGAGAAAGACTGACGCATGAGGGTGATGCATCCCTTATGGTGAATTTACCTACGTGACAAAAGTCCCGTACGCCGGATTTTTTATTGCCGTTCCCACGCCGCATCGTCCATCTAACAGTACCGACGTTTATTACCCTGTCTCTTACTTCGACTAAGTGCTTTTGTATGCTTGAAAAACAAAATATTGTTTTGGGTAATTTTGCATAACAATATGTAAAACAAATATTTGATTCAGTAATATTTCACGTAATCTTTTGAACTCGGCAGCTTTGTACTATTGAATGTGAGGTAGTAGTGTTGTATAATATTTCAATCTTTCAGTTGGGTAAGATTTAATCATAACACACAATTCATGGATATTGAAAGATGTACGCTCAATAATCAAAACTTTTTTAGCATACACACAAAAGCATATTGTTTTGTTACCATGATTATTTTTAATATTATTTATTTGCTTTATATATAAAGGAACTGATCTGACAGTTTTTGTTCTATAGATATATTTCTACAACATATTTATCAGTTGAATAAATAATTGAAACTTTGAGGCAAGATTAGAAGCAAGCGAGCGAGTAAATACGAAAGTAATGCTTCGAAGTGGAAGAAATTAATATGGTAGAGACTAAACGTGCTTACAATGGAAAATGAGGGAATAAGAATAATGTGTTTACAAAGAGTGAAATAAAAATAATATTAATTAAAGCATAGCTGACTGTAGCGTAAATAAAACCATACTATAATAATAAGAGAGTCCCTTGTGTTATATATTAATTGGCGAGGATGATATTTAAATTAATGTTATTTCAAGAAGTCATCGGAAATAGACGTAATCTGCTGACATGGTCAGGTATTGTTGAATGAGATAATGGTTGATGATCGGTGAGATTAAGCCTTTAAATTCATCGTCAAAGAGTTATATAGTGAAAAGTTTTTTAATTAGTTTAAGTGTTTTTTGAGAGGACAGGAGTGTGGTGTAGTCTTATTTCCATGATGAAACATGGTGGTCAATGAGTAAGCCTGTTAGACATTATAGTCGCCATTTACGAAAAAAATATTTGAGTCGCTTACTTTCAATACCCGCTGTAACACGATTTCATAATATCAAAAAAATCAAACAAAACCGCCACACTTTAATGACAGGCATTATTACTTTTTATTAGAAAATGTGTTTATTACTTTCAACTAAAATATTATTATTTTTAAGGGAAACGTTTTCTTATTGTGAAGTTGCAATTTTTCAGAACGTAGGTCTGTGATATTTAATACAAATTTATCGTATCGATTATAAAGATAATATACCGGTAGCAACAAAAATATTTTTTCGATAAATTGATTTTTTTCTGTATATCTTTGTAATCATTGCTAGCTAACAAAGCATATTTTAAAATGATTCATGCATTTTTAAATAAAAAAAATAATAATTTCGAATCCAATTATGTATGTAATGAAAAGTGTTATAGCGGATTTTGAAATTAAGTGACACATTTCTCTATCCGTTGACTTGCAGCAGTATACTAAAATCATGTTAAAAATGCACATAAAAAACATTTTATTGCACAAATAGTAGCACTCCCCCAATACACTACATTCATTCAACGCCATGTTTCAATAACGCAAGACACGATTGAATAAATATTTTTACTTTACTTGAAAAGCGCTTCACATCTGAAGTTACGCAATATATTGAGACAAAGAAATTAAAACTGCTTTGCAATTATGACCAAAAACGAAGTTATTTATCATGTCCATCCTAAATAGTGAAATATATATAAAATCTTTAGTAAAGTAGTTTTATCAATACACAATATTTAAAGAGGAAAGTTTTGACATTTGGGTTACTTAAGAAAAATATTGGAAAATATCTTGAAAGTTTGCTTTTATGATGAACCCTTTTTTTACTATACATACATCGTAATATATGTTGTAATATCTCACCCAGTCAAAATGTTTACGGATTACTTTATAACATTATCTAATATCTTTGTTCTAAAATATTGGTTTAGTTTTTATGTAAAAATTCCGTTATTTTTATAATTTTATTTATATTATTTATTTGCATGAACCTGTTAGTATTTTAAATGTTGGTCACACTGAACCAACTCTGAATTAAATATTTTACATCACTAATGAATGTAAATAAGAATCGAATTAATTTTAAATACTTCAAAATTAAACAAAGACAATATAATAAATTTAGCAAAAATACAAAAAAAAATAATAGAAAAATATAGAAGGAAATTATAACATGGGAAGAAATTTATCATTAAAAATTGAGCTGGAGAATGATCCTGGATTAAAAGAAAGATTGGGATTTATATTTTTAAGATTGTAGGTGTTACTGTTATTGATTATTATTTTGCACTACAATATTTTCAAAATAATACTTATATACATTAAAGATTCAGCAGAAATATTTACATTATAAAGTAAACGTAGATCTTGTAGATGTAAATAAAAAACAGCTAGTTATTCCTACACGAAACATACCAGCCATCCAGCATCATCTAAACTCGAAATAAACAGTGTTAAGCTTACTTACTGAAACTGGATTAACGTAGACAAATTCATTTTTTTCCGCCCGAACATTGAATATTTCACCACCATTGTGGATAATAAATCCAGTAAAAGTTGATAAAATCTCTTAGTTAATTATTTAAAAATGTATTAATTTTATATACAGTGTACAAAATTAACTTGATTGTTTCTCTTTCACTCTAATGTCATTGGGTTTGATCTGCGTTCAAATAATAAATTTCACATATATACATATCATCGGTTTAGAGATAAAACTCACTATGTGATATTTTCATACTTCTAAAATAATAAAGTTTAAACATTCAAATCACCATACAACAAATACATTTATGATATAATATGAGTTTTACCCTGGCGTATCTCGGAATTGATACAAATTTACCAATTAATTATTTTTCCCTGAAAGGATATTGTGAAAGAAGCCGTTTGGCATAAAAATCTCTATTTCATCTAAAACTGCTCAGTGAGTGTTGCCTCTAAAGGGACGATAGATCACTTTATCTCGCAAGTCTTCGTGTATAAAATTAATATAATTCTTTTTCTTTTACTATAACCTCAACGTGTTAAATCCGTATCAAAATGACACAAATAAATATAAGGTTGTCTCAGAATTGCTTTTTAAATATATGCACAAAATGCTCTCTTTGAAATCCAGACATATTGAGAGATATTTTTTTGTTTCACAATCGCGTCGGTAGTTCTTGTTTTGTTTTATTTATTTATTTTTAACATATCTAAGTACAAAATAATAAAAAAAATCAGAAATCCTATTTGGAATTCATTAAGTATATTGTAACGTAACCAAAACTATTTACCTCCCGCGTCATTGTCAATTGTGGGGTAAAAATATATTTTAAAAAACTTCAAAGAATGTAATTTTTTCAGCTGTACAATTTTTTAACCCTGTTTTCGCTACGGTAGCTATTCTTGCAAGCAAATGCATTTTCATTTCAAAGCCGGTTTCAATCGACATTCCACAGAAGAGTTTTGTTACAGTATATTTTAAAATATGAATAGAAATTTCTAACAATATTCGCGGTTCAGTACTGAAGTACGCCATTTCGACAGCACAAATTTGTGATTGAAACTTAAGTTATTCCTTTATAAAAATACGTACTTGAATACGACATACAATAAGTATATGCTTTAACCTATGCAAAACGGTAAAAATACTTTTATAATATTCGTATTGCAATTTTGTTTTACATTTATCAAAAAGTATTTGAATAACTTAGTTTATAGTTAAAATCAGTTGAAATTATATTATAAGTAGAAGAATTTGTGAATAAGTATAACTAAAAATTCTGTAAAATAACTAAACACTAAAGTAAATAAAAACAAAAGGAAAATCATTATACAAAATGAGAAAACGCCAAACAAATTATTCTTTTAAAATTAGCAATATTAACATTGTGGTTAAAATTCATATTTTTTATTTATTATCTTTGTTTTATTAACCACTGAATTGAGTTTAAATACATCTACGATTTCGAAAAATACCATTTTCTTCTTCAGGATGTCATAACTAACTAAAAATATATATTATTGTTTCTTTGCCAGAATCCATTTTTAAAAAACAATTTTTTTTAAATATATTTAAAAAAAACAACAATTATTCAAAAAATAAATTTAGTACCTAACTCAAATTATTACTTAATACAAATTTAGTCGAATAATTTTTAGGAAAAAAATTTTAGAATGGGACTCGTAGTTAAATTTAGTTGGTTGTTTATAATTTTTTGATTAGTTTTACATGCTTTATTTATCTCCAACGATTTCAAATTATTTAATTGTGACCAACACCATTTATATGCAAAATTGACAATCCCAATTTTTTATCAAAACCATAATTATATTGGTAAAACGAGTAGAAATTTTAATATGAGAGTAAAGGAGCATTTGAGATGTTTGAACAATAGTGAGTTTTCAGAATTTTCTAATCATTTATCGCCGATCTCAGCTTCTTTCAGATTATTTTATTTATCGCCGATCTCAGCTTCTCTCAACCGGCGACGATGATGTGATTATGAGGTCGAAAGAAATTAAGCAAAATATGTTCAATATAAGCACACTACGGCGATAAAATGGAGAACTCCTGCCGCAGCAGAATACTCCTGTTTTTATTCAAATTCATAACAATACATAATCATTTCGCAAGTACGTAAAATGGCGACAGCCCGCCGCTTGCGACATTTTTCCACGACGTCTTTGTTTCCCTACATCTATCCCACGGCGTTTTTTGCACCACGCCGATGATTAGACCTTTAAATTATTAACACGTGTTTTATCGTATCAATTAATATGAAGCCTTCTAGGCGAGTAATTTTTGTTGTAAAATTGCAATTTCAGAACATATTTCTAATGGTTTATTTCATTTGTATTAAAAAAAATTACTGAACTATGTTTTGAAATTGCAATTTTACAACGAAAACGTGTTGGCTTACTTAGCATACACTGCATTTTTTCCTTACCTCCGTATCCGAAAAAACACGCTACTATCACCCAGAGCACGGCTGCGGCCCAGGCAGTTCTGGAGAAGGCGAGGTACGTAGTGTCTTGCCAATATGAGAACTGGTGAGACATGCTTTGTAAAGGCTGCATGCCGAGGATCACTGCAGCCATCACCGCCAGGCTAGCCCCCCAGCCCAGAACTATTATGACCTGTAGAAAGTGATGAGTATATAATATATTATTTTTATAATATGAGTATTAAATATTATACATTATTAAAGTAATATGTATTTTTTAATCGATTACCTCACCAAAAAAGAGACTAGCTCTTGCGCATGGAGAGGGAATTACATTTATATAATACATTTCTAATCAATAATATAATGGTTTAAGAATATCTAATTTAGTAGGAACATATATAAATTAGTTTAAAAACAGATATTTTCTTAAAAAATATTAATTAGTATTGAAAATCTTTTTTGCGTGAAATTAAAATGTTATTCAATATCATATGCTCTAAAAATATTTATGTAATAATTAGCTTATAATAAAATACAATTCAATATATTAATAACAACGATATAAAAATATTATAAAGTTCGGGATACATGTGTATCTTTAAAGTATATCTTGATAGCATTGATTATTTCTTTGAATCTTACTTATCCAATTAATGTAATTTAAATGTACCAATTGTTAACTCGTAGCAAACTTAAACAACGAAAAAATGTATTTTCTACAAGTTTTTATGAAGTTTCTTGGAATCATATTCGATTATTAACCTCACAATATAAATACATAAAAACAAGTGTTTATTAAGTGTGATTACAAAGTTCTATAAACCTCGGAAACAGTAAATGTGCAAAATAATATTTAAAAAGGCCTTACCATATGCCCTTACCATAAAAATGATATATTTTTATGATACTTATTATTTTGCAAATGTTCTTAAGGACCTTCTGTATAATAATGTGATTATTACTTTTTCATTTATCACTTTGTTAAATATGCTTTTCGGCTGAAAAAATTAATATATTTTTTTAAATTATTATTAAATAGAGATACATCGGAATACGTGTCACATAAATATTTCTTACTATTTTTAAACTAAGGTTTTAAGTCTTTTACTATGAAAATAGGACAAACTTGCTGGTCTCCTGGAACGAAGCGCGAACCCCCGTCCACTAGATTACTAAGCCAGCGACTTGACTAATGGACCAACAAGTTACAAGTAACTTGAATTCATAGTACTTTCCAATTCCAACATATATATTGTACATATTGACTGAAAATATCGCTCAGCATATATATCGTGATTAATGTAATTACTGATATATTGTCAGTGTTTAGTGGTACTGTTGTATCAATAAGTTTAAATATTAATAATAGGCAAAATTATTAATAGAGTTCATTCAAAATTATATTTTTTCTAAAACTACTTTATACGTGTGCAGCTGCATCTACAAATTATTTATTATTATCATTTGCTTACAATTGTTTTCAATGAAAACATATTTTTGTTGTGAAGTTAGGATATGAAACACTCTCATCCATGAAGCTTGCTGTGGTGGGCCACGTCAAAGAACGAAGAGAAAGAGGAAGATTCCCCACATGTTGGATCAACCAAGTGAAAAAGGCGACAGGTTCTGGTGACAGTCATAAGCCTACAGCCAGCCTAAGATCTGCAGAATGCCAAAAAAGGTGGAAGAGCATAGTCAAGAGGGCGGGGCTATCCTCAGTCATGAGGGACTGACGTGGACATAGGTTATTAAAAAGTCCAGGTTCAAATCCCAATATTTTTTCTATAAATTTTTCTAATTGATTCATTTAATTCGTATTTTAATTATGTTGGACATTTTCAAATCCAAATATTCCGATAGAGTACTATATAAATGCGAAACCTTTAGGATAATGTGAAGTGGAAGTGAAAGACTAGACAGGCTCACCCACTCGTGTTAGGCGCGCGCGCCGATGTCGCCCGGAGCACCACGGGAGGCGTCGGCAGAGGGGAGCATTACAGCACGCGCACACGCAGATAGAACGAAGAGAGTCGACTTCCCATGGAGATCTATTTAGGTTTCCCGATTGCGACATTATTTATAATAAAGTCTTGTCGAACCTTACGATCGTGTTATTTCTGTGAATATCCCTGCATCACAAAATAACATATTTCACGGAGAATTTAGTAACGGGCATTATTTGAAAACAAAATTCTCCTTAAAATACCAGTTATGGTCAATAACCGATGAAGTACTCGTACCAACTCAGCATTTACGAGGTATCCAAACATCCCGAAATAGTAAAGATTATGAAACGTATAATTTTCTAAAAGATTTTCGAGAGAACGTCGGCCGGAACTTGGTCACCGAGCTGTACAAAAATTGGCGGACACGGTAGGTATATATGAAAAGGATTATTCGGTTGGCTTTGATGATTGATGATAACGATCGTTACAATCAGTCAGAAGCATTAATTCTCGTAATATATTACGTTAACATAAATTTCATAAATTAGTCTCCGTATCAATATATTTTATTTTTCATTAATTTCTGCTTACTAAATAAATTGCTTGGCTGTAATTAAATAATACGAGTAAAAATTATAAACGCATACATAGTGATTTTTATCTAAACATACAACAAACAAAAATACAAAAAATATTCGTGGATGTGTGGGATGGGCAAATAAACATACCTTATTAATTTTGATGCCTTTAGATGCGTAGATACGTAGAAAATAACCAGCAAAGGCACCAAGCAGCCAGGGCGTTGCTCGCGCATGTGTTGCTGTATAATACATATTCTGCCGAGATTCTGCATTCACGTCACTAAAATATTCAAATTGTGTAAGAATTAAAAAAAAAAGAAAAATATTAGATTAAATAAAATACAATCACTTTGTATGAAAACCTCTAATTTTATTATACGCTAAACGGTTTCACTCAGCTCAAGCTTCGTCAGGACGTATTTAAGACTAACAATAAATACAAAAAAAGTGCACTTTCATAAACATAAAGAGGAATTTAGAATATAAAATTACATGTGAAAGAGAAAGACAGAATACATATACATTTGTATAGAACATCAAGGGAGACAGAATAAAAAATTATATGCGGATTAGAGAGACAGAATACACACACAGTTAGACGAAAGATTAAGGTAGGGGGAAAATACAGTGTTGATAAACATTAAATTGATTTTAAAGGGAACGTACCTAATATGAGGCTAATGGATAAATTTACTTGATTATTAAGTATTGACGTACCACTATTTACTAGCTTTTTTATTTCGAGGGCTTCTAAATTGTCCAACCGAAGGCCAAACCCGTTTTTAAATAGGATATTAACCCCTGTGCTATTATTAAACCAATTGTTTTTTTCAAAAATATGGTTGGCAAAGTCTGAGAAACCATTACTATTTAAATATTTAAGATATTCTTTGACACGAATATTGACATTACGCGCAGATTTGCCTATACAGAAAAATATTATTCTACTTAACTCAAAAAATACATGATAAATCTTAAAAAATTGAAATAATAAAACGTATTTACATAACCCTAAACAACGTTATCTTTTATTCCTTGTATTATAATATTGTCTCATATTTTCTTTTTTATTTACATTCCTTGCATTTTATATATTAGAGATACTTGTATATATTTAATGTAACCCGTGGATTTGAATGTCGATATCCAATACAAAATTCGTCAACAATATCTAAACACATATGTACTTCCGCATATATTATTTGAACTGTCAAAAATTACCAAGAATTTTCTTTTGAATGTGTCATGTTGACTTTTGACATATAGATTTTTTTTTTATTTGAGCGAAATAATTTTGAAAAAAGTTTTGCGGCGATAGTCTGGTATCTAACCCTAAATATTAGCGATATCTTACTTTATACATTGATAATATTTTCGTGTTTTTTTATTAAATGTTATAAATCCGTTTAAAAATTATTATTCCTCATTAATACTGTTCAACTTGTATATGGATAAATGTGTGAAAGAACTGTAATGTATGAATGTAGGAGCAAAAATGGGCGATTTGATTGTATGCTGTTTATTGTATGCCGATGATGCAGTACTAATGGCGAATAATGAACAAGAACTACAGAATCTGGTGAGTAGAATGTACGATGTATGCAAGGAAAGCGACCTCATGATGAATGTTAACAAGTCGAAAGTGATGGTATTCGAGAAGAAAAAAAGCAAGGCACCGTGCAAAATACTTGTAGGTAATGAATGTTTGGAACAAGTGGATGAGTTTGTATATTTGGGAACTATTTTTGATAGAAACGGAAAGGCTGAGAATGATATCGAAAGGAAGGTGACTGCAGGAAATAAAGTGAACGGCGCTTTGAATGGAATTATATCTAACGGGAATTTGTCAACCGAGGCAAGACTAGCGGCGCACAATGGAATCCTGGTACCGACACTGATGTATGGAAGTGAGGCCTGGATCTAGCAGAAAAGGAACGAAAGTATACTGAAAACAGTGGAAATGAGATCACTTTGTGGCAAATCTATTTATGATAGTAAAGAATGAAGACATAAGGAAAGAATGTAAAACTAATATTAGTATAGTGAGTAAGATTAAGAAAGAATTACTTAGGTGGTTTATTTATTTATTTATATATATTTTGACATCCATATTTTTGTAGTTACAGAGGTGGATACATAACATACATAATACATAGTTTAATGTGTGGGATGGAGTAGACTTCACCTTTGATATATACAGCGTTGTCCTGGCTACTTTGCTAGACTAAAGTCTGTGTTAAAGTAGCCAGTTTTTTTTTTTTTTTTTTTTCGTGCTGTTATGGTGTTATTTGGAATAAAAAAATAAATCAAATATGAATAAAAAAGTAAGAATAAAATAAAAAAAATAAAAATATAATAAAATAAAAATATAATAAAATAAAAATATAATAAAAATATGTGGGGTGGGAGTGTTGTAGGACTAGTGAGTTATTAGTAAAAGAATTGTATACATTATAGTAAATTGTTGGATATCCATGCTTCTGATTCATCTCTACCTGATTGAATCATATATTGGGTCCATATTTGTGTAATCTTATAGTAATTGTACGATTTCCAGTTGGTACTGAGTGTATTGTATAGTTTCGGAGCTAGGAACATGTAGAATCTTTGATAAAATGTCGTTGTTGCTCTCGGAACTGGTGTGTAGATGTTTGTTGTTTGTCTTGTGTTGTGTCCATGATTTATTGCTTGGGGAGAGTTGTTATTAGTATGGAAGTATTGAACGAGTCTCAACATAAAGATTTGTCTTATATCAAGGACATTGTACTCTTTAAATATAAGGTCTGATGGATATCTAAAGGGACGACCAATTATTACCTTGAGAATTGTTTTTTGTGCTTTTTTAGCCGACTCCAATATTGTTTTTGCTGCTCCTCCCCAAACTAAAATAGCATAATTAATCAAAGAGTAGCACAGTGCAAAGTACACCGATCTCAAGAGTTTGCAATCAACTATACATCGAATTCCTTTAAAAAAGTAAATTAGTTTTCTTATGCGTTTTGCTAGATTCGATATGTGTTCTTTCCAGTTAAGATGATCATCGATCAGTACTCCCAGATGTCGAATAATTTTGACTCTTGTCAGTTTTTCACATTGGCATGCGGACGCCGTGGTCTTGTTTGCTTTGCAGTCATGAACGACGAGTGTAGGACTTTGACGTGGTGTTGTTCTTTCATTAATACAGAAACATATATATTTTGATTTTTTTGTATTAAGTGATAGGAGGTTCGTATCAAACCATTTTTTCGCCTTGTTCAGACCATCCTGTGCACGAGTATTGACCTCTTCCCAAGACTTACCCTCAAAGCAAAGCACGGTGTCATCCGCGAAAGTGATTATTTTTCCATTGTTTAGGGTCATATTACAAAAGTCGTTAATGTATACTAGAAATAATACAGGACCTAAAATGCTTCCTTGTGGAACACCGTGTGTTATCAATGATGGATTGCTGTATTTTTCATTATTTTGGACAATTTGACGTCTATTTGTTAAGTAATCCTTAAACCACTTATATGCTATGCCCCTTACTCCTATGTTTTCAAGTTTTTTTAGCAATAGTAGGTGCGGTACGGTGTCGAATGCTTTTGCAAGGTCAAGAAAAATCCCCATGCATTTGTTTCCCTTGTCCAGGTTCGATACGATATATTCCACAAGAGACATGAGTGCATCTTCTGTGTTGCGTTTCGATCGGAAACCAAATTGTTGATTCGATAGAATGTTGTTTACATCCAGAAATTTAAGGAGCCTCCGTTTAACAATTTTTTCTAGAATTTTTGAAAAAACACTTAGAAGAGAAATCGGTCTATAGTTGGTTATATCACTAGGGTTTCCGCTTTTATAGATTGGGCATAGCAACGAATCTTTTAGCACGGTTGGAAAGACACCAGTTTGTAAACTCAGGTTAGTAATAAATGCAAGTGGTTCGGTTACGTATGACTTAATTTCTTTTACAAGCTTGATAGAAATACCATCTTTACCTGGAGCACTATTAGTTTTTAATCCCTGTATAACTGTGTTAATTTCATGTGGTGTAGTCGGTGTTAAAAATAATGAGTGTGATGTTTGCGAATTTAGGCGGGCATTATTACATAACTGTAATTCATTTGTGTTCATTCTAAGTAAGTGATCATGTGAAATTTTTTTACCTATTGAGGAGAAGTAATTATTTATATAGTTTAAAATATCAGTCTGATTTTCATCAGTATTTGGAATGTTTTCATCATTAACCATCTGAAATACTTTATTACTTTTTTCTATATTAGAATTGGTAAATTCTCTAATAATTTGCCAACATTTTTTTGTATTGGTTTTATTTTGATCTACTAAATTTCTATAATATAGTATTTTCGCCGTTTTTGTTGCCTTATTACAGATATTTCTATATCGCTTGTATTGAATTCGTACGTCTAAGTTGAGAGGATACTGCTGAACTTTTTTGTGAAGTTTGTCGCGCTTTCTTATACTTGAAATTAGACCCTCAGTGATCCACGGTTTTATGTTTTTTTTTGTAGAGTGAGATTTATAATACTGGTTTTTAGTGATGTGTTGTTGCAATATAGTATTAAATTCTTTAAAAGCTGAGTTTACATCCTCGCAGTCATATACTGAATTCCATGCTTCCTGTTCTAGGTCTTTAATCAGTTCGTTGTAATTGATACATTTTCTTCGCAGATTGTTAGTTTTGTGTGATTTTTTGGTGTACTGTTCGATGCCCATCATAACCGGAAAGTGGTCGGTTATAGGTGATTGACAAATTACTGCGTGAATTTGAGGTTTGGTCATATGGAACGGATAAATGAGGAGAGAATGATAAGAAAGATATATGACGCAAGTGTTGATGAAACCAGAAATAGAGGACGTCCGCGGAAGACTTGGCACGACCAGGTAAACCAGATAATGGAGGATGGTTCTGTTAGAAACTTCAACAATCGGCGAGCTTGTATGAGAATATGTATGAATGTGGATGAGGCGAGAATTGTATGTCAGGACAGAATAATGCGGCGCTCTATCATCTCTGCCTACCCCCGCTGGAAACGGCGTGATGGTAAGTAAGTAAGTAATACTAGAAAAAGTCACCAAAAATGTTGTAGGGCGTGGACCTTTTGGACTTCTGTATGAGTCAAATATTTTAGACTCATATTTTTAATGTGTTAATGTTACCTAAGTGGCAATACCGGCAACATCTCAATTTTCTGCGATATTGAGATGGCTTCACGAGCGGACGTACGTTTGGAAAGTCTTGATATTTAATGGTATTTAACGATTTTCCAGTAAAATTGGCTATTAAAGAAATAAATATTGGAAGTAGCATTAGCAATACAGAAAACAGTTTTATTCCTCTCTTAAAAAGTGACAAAAAATCACATAGGTGCTGTTGTCCTTAGGTAACGACGTGTGTAATAAAGCGTTATATTTACTGAGTATTTAGGTATGTGTTTACATGTCGATGTTAGACTTTTTTCTGGCGGTAATTTATTTATTTTCTAATTAATTTTATAAAACTACAACGAATAACCACTGCCAAAATATAAATGTTTTGCATGGTTTGATTTTCAAGCTTGACAAATTGAATGCGACGGAAATGATTTTACCGCTGGAAATCCTTTGAGAAAACACGGAAGTGAATACATAAATGAATTTTCTGGTTTGAATTTTATCACGATGTGACGGTTACCAGAATATTACTTTGCCAGCGTTAAAGTAATTGAGTCCGTAATGTTAATAAAAACGTAAAGGAAATGCATTCCGTTGAGTTTACAAAAAGTGTTCTCTACTGCTTAAAATGGCATAAACGGATTTACGCTGTTTGCCTGCTATGATTATTTTCATATTGTTATTGGAATTTTTAAGGTACTCAAAATTTGATAAGTACTTTTCGGGTAATTTCAGATTTCTTCTCTCAATGCATTCAAATTTCTTCTGCCGTGAAAATATGTTAAAAAGTGTGGAGTAACCAATATTTGAAGACATAAAAAAAGCGTATCTTTGATCTTACAATGATTTTAAGATAGACATTTATGCATGACAAATGGATTTAGTCCCAAAACCATTATAAATATTTTATTACTATTAAATCTAGAAAAACTGTTTAAAATATCGTGTGTTTTGGAACTCAGGTCAGTATTCAAATGCTATATCACCTATAATATCGCATATCTCAATTTTTTGACAAATTAAAATATTTATATCACTAGATTAGAATTTTTTGGGGGATTGTTCTATATCAATAGTTTTATGGTAGCGTCCGCTAGGGGCGTCTGAAGAATCTGTTCCTCTTTACAACTTTAGAAAGGTAAGTAACACTTGAGTAATTCTAGAAAAATCATTTAAAACTAGTTCTGTCTCTCTTTCGTAAAGTACACAATTCTTAGATATGCGGTGACGATATACCATATGAAACTTTTAATTGATACACGATACATTATTGATTCAATATATAAGATTTATGTGTAAGTACCTAAATACATAATTAACAGAGGTGAGTTCTTGATTTGTTCAATTAAAATTTACTAATCTATCAATATAAAAATTCATAAAATTACCCAAACACAGCAGTTGGGGTACAGCGAAAATTAAAATTAAAAATATCGTTTAAAAAAGCGCCTTTGGGTAGAAAACCGTCCAATGTCATATTAATTCACAAAACTATACAAAAAACTGCCAATTTTAATAAGCAGATGAATTAATAAAAGACAATAAACTAAATAATATTTAAGAAACTAATTATACAATGGATTAAAGAATTAGATGAGACGATAAAAAGGGTACTAACGACAAGCAGTACATAAAAAAAAGAAAAAAAAACGGAGTCATTAAAATTTCTTATTTATATTAATAAACAACTGAATAACTTATAAACAATAGCCTACCTCGGCACAGAAAGGTATTATAAATAATAACTGAGGACTAGGCATTATTATGAATAACTGTATTAAAATATTATGAAAAGGGAAAGAAAAAATATTAAATAAATATTAATAAGGAGAACACATTATTATTGTGAATTTGTAGTTTTTCAGAATATAGTTCTGCGATATTTTTAATACAAATTAAATGTATCAATAAGAAAGATATACAAATCAAATCAATTCATCGTAAAAATATTTTTATTGCCACCCGAACCCTTCATATCGTTCCTATCTTATCCTACACCTATAAATTTGTCGTTATCTTACTATGGTACCGTGGTGTAATTGGTCAGCACACTTCCCCGGATAGGAAGGGTTCCTGGTTCGAATCCGGGTGGCAACAAAAATTTTTTGATAAATTGATTTTATCTGTATAACTTTCTTATGAATACATTTAATTTGTAATATAAATATAAAACATAATTTGACATTATTTTTCCAACAACAGAGAACTGCGCATATCCTATAATGGATATCTCGGTACAATGATGGCAAAAGAGTGTAGGTTACAGTTTTATCATTTTTGAAGTATTTTCCAAAAATATTCCGAAATACGTCGGTATGTGCTATCCTAAAACAGTATAAAAACTTTTATAGCAAAATAACTTAAATACTCTCCTGTAAAATTTGTCAGACAGATACAACCTTTTGCCATCTCAGCATCGATCAATAAATTATAATGAAGAATTTTCATTATACTTACTTCAATGGCAGGGCGGCGCCCTTCCAAGCATTCACATAACAGATCACGAACACCGCGATGAGCGAAGCTACTATCCAGCCCCCGACCAGACTCAGACCGATTTTGGCGTTCTTCAAGATCGGATACAGAATTATTGGAGATAGGATATACAGTTGCATATCTACTGATAAGTACCACGACTGTCCCATGCACTGGAATAATAATATTTATTTATTTTTAACGAGGAAAGCGTATACATAAATCTTTACAATTGTTTTAAATTTATATATTCATTTATTTAATTCCTGTGAATAAACATTTGCCTAGAACCGTTTGAACTTATTATTCTTTTGTGAATTCATTTTTTTTGCTATATCTAATATTCTTCACATTACTTTTCTATACAGATATTTTTAAGTTCATCGATTCAACACTTACGCGTTAGAAAAACATGAATTCCGATTAATAAGTAATTAAATCCAATTAATCATAAATTAAGATACGTCAAAATTCGCTCTTTTAAATGCATAAAAAGCAACAAGGAAATCAAGGATACAATAAAAAATAACTAATTAAATAACACACTAATGACTAATATTATCAAATATCTCCTAAACGTATTATTGCCTTCAGGATAAATTACCTTCCAACACATGCCTCATATTGCTTTACTACCCTCTCTCATTCCATGGACCCAAACCATCTGAGCGATTCTTTTTCTATTTATTCCGACTTGCATAGCATTGTAAACAAATATTTTATAATACTTTTAAAATTAGCAATATTAGCTTTGTGGTTAAAATTCATATTTTTTATTTATATCTTTGTTTTATTAACCACTTGAATTGAGTTTAAATACATCTACCGGTTTCGAAAAATACCATTTTCTCCTTCAGGATGTCATAACTAACCAAAAATATACAGCATTGTTTCTTCATTAGAATCTATTTTAAAAATTTTAATAATTTTAAAATGCCTTTCGAATCGGACTATTATCTCACCGAAAAGCACATGAGAGGGTGAAGAATGGCGAGGGAATCCTTCGGCACCAACAAATGTAGAGTTGATACTATAACGCGCCTTGCTTCATATGACAAATTTATATTACCGATAAATGTATTCTGAACACCATTCACTTTAATTTCCGCGGTCATCCTTCTTTCGATATCTTTCTCAAGCTTATAGTTTGTCCCTAGAGAATGTACATCCCAAATAAATATACTTATTCTAAGCATTCATTATTCGCCATTATATTACACTAATGCCGGCTATGCACGCAACGGTATACATGACAGGTATACCTGGTTAGGTCGCCGTAGCGTGTATGTGACAAAACTGGCAGATATCCCTAACTTAACTTATCACGTTTACCTGAACAGCAATACCTGTCAATTATACCGTTGCGTGTATGGCCGGCTTTAAACGCACCTTCATCTCCCTTTAACACTATCATTTTAGACTTTCTAAACTGATAAAACGTTCACTCACCAAAAAATATTTCGAATATAAATTATAAGGTTAAAAACACGTGACCAAACGTTATAAAATTATAGATAAAATAGTGGCTGAATGAGAAATCAATTTTTTTATTAATTTCAGCCTTCTTGAGGAAGGCGTCACGATATTTTATTTCACATTTCGCATGTTTTTCTCATTAATCGACAAATTGTGTACCCTTAGTCTCAGTCAATTTTGGTCTGTCGGTAAAAAATATTTCGGTAATTTGTTATCACAGTAAATTGGTTTCGATGCTTTGATATATTATGAATAGATAGTAAAATGAATAGTTAAGATAAAGTTAAATGTCATTTTCAGTCAATAAATCTGACAACATCATTTTTTAACAACGTAATAAAAATAAATCATTAAATTTCTTCATCGGAATGTTAATGATTTATAACGACGTCCTAACGAGAGGTGTCATTTTTAATTAAATTTCTTTTTTTGACAATTATTATTTTGATGCATTGATATTTTAGTTATGGATCCAACCCAACATAAGTCATGTGATTATTGTGAAAACTTGTTACAAAAATGGGTAAAATATAACAGCAACACTTTGCAAATTGCATGAATATTTTGGCATACATAATCATACATCTTGTTCTGAAATTTGATTTAAAAAATTTGTCTTTGAAACCTGTGCGTCTTGAAGAAGTAGCCAAGTCTGAGAGATTCATTGTCCATCACACGTATCAAAGGTCACCGTGGACACGACTATTTTAGAAAGTATTTAGCAAAGTAAAATATATATGTAATTTTTTAACATATTTTTATAGACCAAGCGCCCAAACTAACCAATTTTGTATCGTTCACATAGTTTTGAACATAAAGCAATGTACTCCACCAATATTCTTTACAGTTGTCCACGAGGACATTGTTGAGCTGGCTCCAGAAAGGTCCTCGGCCGATCTTAGGAATGATTGTAACTTGGATTAATATCATCACAGCCAGAACTGGTGTCAGACGCAGGTAGCGGTGGAAATAAAACATCGGAATTTCCCACAGCGATCCTGAAATGTTTTTCAAATGATTGAACTGAACCACGCATTGTTTCGAGTCTCTTCAGGTACAAATATAGATTTATAACATTTTAATTGTTGTCTCGGAAGACTAGAAAATAATTCTTATTTTTCGTAGTAAAATCGCAATCTGGAAAAGTTCCCAGCTTCAAATAAACTCTAGAAACGAAAACAATATATTAAGCATTTAATTATATTTGACAAAGACCTTTTAAGACTATTTTTTCTTATCTTACACTGCGGGCAGCCATTTGTGAATATAATACAAGTACGACAGGTTTAAATGAATATAAAGGATTCTGAAAATAAATTTATTTATAAGTAACTAGCGGTCTGGTAATTCTCTGGATTCAGATTTATCATTTTTTTTAAATACTAGGTAGAAGGAAATGCTTTGTTTTACAAATTTGGTACATTCAAGAAAAGGGTGATATGTCTAGGTAGCGGGGTAGATGATTTATTTTACGTCAATATATATCTTAAAATTCTA
Organism: Eubasilissa regina; assembly: GCA_022840565.1. Taxonomy (NCBI): domain Eukaryota; kingdom Metazoa; phylum Arthropoda; class Insecta; order Trichoptera; family Phryganeidae; genus Eubasilissa; species Eubasilissa regina. The sequence continues at coordinate 21,338,783 of JAINEB010000004.1, read as the reverse complement.
GAGTGTAACTGAACAAAATTTGGAATAGATGGCATTAAATACAATACACATATAAATCGAGGGGATTAAGGTATAGTTGGAGAAGTAGAGGGTACCCATATTATGCGCTGTCTTAAGATGAAACTATGCATAATTTGTAACGAATTGCATACAATATAATACAGAATTATAACGGTGGGTCGGGATATGGGTGGGGTGCTTAGGAGAGGGAAAATAGTACCTACATTTTCCGCAGGATAATATAGAGTAAATATTCAAAGTTTCGAGTATTCAAGGTTTCGAGCAATCAAAAAGTGTATGTAGGGTTGCATTAAGAATAACCAAACTGACTGACAGATATTCAACTTTATATATAAATATATGTTAATTTAAGGTTTCTGTGAGCTCTAGTATATGAAACTGACATCTCTTCTGAAACATCGGCCTAAAAATCCAACCTTACCTAACCTAACCCAGACGAGACACCAGTTCCGTATATATATATATATATAGGCTATATATATATATATTTATATATATATACAATACATATAGCCTCGTGCGTTTGAATTCTGAAAAAAGGCGTTTACGATTATCTTTATAAATATAATACATTTTGCAAATAGAACGAATAGAAACTATTTGATCTCATTTGATTGAAATTTTAATTAATTTATACAAAATAATAGCTTCTTTAATAATTCTAACTTAATTAAATAAAAATATGATTTACTAACTGTTTTTTGTTTGACGAAAAAAGGTGTAGGAAAGAAAAACCCCACTCAAGAGGAAGAATGTGTCAACGGAAACCGTAGACGCGACAATGGCCATACTCCAATAAGTCTCCATCCACTAAAAGATCAATAAAATTCAAGGATAATCAATATTATACCCAAAAAAATTTTCATCATTTATGTTGCAATATTATATTTTCAATAGTTGAAATCAGGGAACAGTTCACATTAATTATATAGGAATATTTTTGTAAAATTGCACCACTGGGCAATAAGCTAAACTACACCAAAAATATCGAACAATTAATATTACAAACTTTGAATATTACCTTGTTGTTCCAACGTTATTGGCACGTTTAATTTTATTTTTAAAACACTGAGCCACGCAAATCTCAAACAAAAGACAAAAGGTGTATTTAAGTATTCACTTACGATATGGGAATAATTCAGTAACTCAAAATATAAATATCTCACAGTATTTTATTTGTTGAATAAAATATCATAAAATACTGTAAATGTGCATGCAAAATACTAGTGGTAAAATCAACGCTCTTAAAAGCTTTTACTCTATAAATTTATATTTATATACGTACACAAAAATTATCTCTGTTACAATACGCTATATACATAATATTTTGTTATAAGAAATAAAATTAAAATTGACATTAAAGTCTAGCAAAAAAAATATTATTTTGATATACACAGAACGGCTATATACCGTAATCAATTATACCATTGTCTCAATACAAACACATACTTAAACAAAGGAATATACTGAGTGAGTGCATATTCCTTCCGTATCTCGAATTCTTCCGAGGATATTAAACAAGATATTAAGAACGAACGTTAATGAAGTTTGATTATAGTAATATATGACAGCCTTCAGCGATCCAAATCAAATGCACGTAATACACGTTCAATTTAATTAAACCGAGTCTGTATCACGAAAACGTATCAAGGTTAAAATTAATAGAAAAGATTGTTGCAATTAAGCATTTTAGACAGAGGAGATAGATACCCTAGATAGATTTTGTAAGAATTAATCTAAAATAAGTTTAGAGATCTCGTTGATAAGACAGATATGGTACAAGTATATTTAAAAAAAGTATAAAGGGGGTGTTTCTGTTTGTTATTAACGTTATTATTTCTTTGATTTTCGTCTCTTTTATATTACCGACAATGCTTTGTAATATTATTAATTGTTCGTCAACACTATTCTGTCTTTTTTAACATGAAAAATAGATCTGCTTTAATCCACAAAGCCTATATTAAACCACGTCTGCCTCGCGCTAATATTGGATCCGTGACACCCGAGAGCGAATGTTAACTAAAAGGATGAACAGCCTGTCGAGAGAGATTAAAAACACAGGGATATGGGAAAAAATATTTATTCCATTATAATGTAGTAACTTCATATTTAATCAGAAAAACCTATAAAAAGTATTTTTGCAAAGTAACTCATGTTATTTGAAAATATTTACCAACGATTTTTTTGCACTAAAAATTATTTTATCTTACAAATTTTATAATATATACCCGGCATTTTAGCTTGCTTCTAGATACCTTAAAAACTATCCAAAAATATTTTCCAACTGCCAATTATAGGTCTATATTATTTTCCATGAAAGGATACCCCAGAAAACCTTTTGCTGTGCTCTTTCATCGTACCGGGCATCACACCCATACGTTATATATAAATATCGTCGCCATACATTTAAAACTGAATAAGTAACAAATAAAAAAATTATTGAAGAGTTATTTTGATGTTCTTTAAACATCTTCTAATTATAATTAAAATTATACCTAGTAAAAAAAATGTTGCATAAAATTTAACAAGTTTACCGTAATGGAGATGGTTTTGATCTAGTAAAAACTATTTATTTATTGATATTTTAGAGTTAAAAATAGCTATGCATTAAAGTGAAATATACCTATCATTAGGTGATATCAGGTAATTACTTTTAGCAGATATGCGTGATATTATTTAAAAAATATATCATTTTTATATTGACTTTGTACTACACACACACAGTTTTTGAGCTAATATCACGACTAGTTTCGAGATGAGCAGTGCAAAAATGTGTGTGTAGTACAAAGCCAATATAAAGTTATATATTTTTAAATTAAAATGTTACACCACGAAGTAATTGCCAAATTAATCACTGATATGCGTCATGTTATTTGAAACTAAGTTATTGAAAAAAACACGATTTTGGTTATTCAATTTTAACATGTGGATAATATTAAACATGAATAATTATTTGATACTCTTGCTTAAAATGATGTATACAAAATATTTTTCTACTTTTAAAAAACATTATGTATGTCCAAAATGCATTTTGATTATTCAAATATGAATCGATAATTGATTTATCTAAAAACCATTTAAATAGGACCAAGCATTTTCAGTTGTTAAAATTGCCAATTTGACTTTTCATATTGAAAATAACTGTCAAATCTCCACAGCTCTCAACGTTATTGAATTCATTTCGAAACGAGGATGTGTCAAATATAATTTAGCTGCCAATTTACAAAAGCAATAGTTCATTTTTGTTGACACCTGTACACGTCGCAGCAAATAGTAATGGAAAAATATTAATTTTCTTTCGTTAATCTATTGTTCACATTATTTAATCTGCTTTCCTTATGTATTATAAATATGATCTTTTAACTCTTAACTCCATTAGGATGACTAAACTAATAGTAGGAAAATTAGTATAATTTGCCAATATAAGTTACTCTAGCCGTCAGCGACGACGAATATTTATATCGTATTTTTGGGTTTTGAATGAATTTTTTTATTTAACAATGTCAATCAAATAAAAATTACATCATTACCAATAAACACCCGACTACCTGGTGTAAGGAAAATTAGTAGATGCTATAAAAAGAACCGGTTTTTAATAATATTATAATATAATAATATAATAATAATAAATATTAAATTAATGTATTAATTATAAATATATACATATAAAATCAATTTTGTCGAAAAATATTGTTTTTGCGTCACCGGGATTCGAACCTGGATCTCTATATCCAATCCGGGGAAGTGCACTACCTTTGTGCTATAACGCGAGTATTTTTCTTGACAAATTTTGGATTGGAAATAGAGATCCAGGTTCGAATCCCGGTGACGCAAAAACAATATTTTTCGACAAAATTGATTTTATATGTATTTATTTATAATTAATACATTAATTTAGTATTTAAAATATCACAGACCTATGTTCTGAATAATTACAACTTCACAATAAGAATGTGTTTTCCTTAATAATAATAATATAATGAATTTATTTTGAATCAACCCATATGTAGAAAAGTATTTTCCAGACATGAACCATTACATGAATAATGGATGAATTCAACTACAATAATTGTGATGCGCTTCTAAAATCAAATAAGATATCCTTTTTGGTACCTATTGCTTTTTATCATTCAACGCAATTAATAGAAAGCTATCGTTTTTTGTAAGATTTATACATACATCTAATATTCCAAGAAGGTTTTCCACGGGATAACTCATGGCGTAGACATATCTGTGTCCCAAAATAATCCAGAACATAGAAAGAACCCTTATTCCGTGAGCACAAGCCAGGGGGCCAGGATCTTTAGTCAGGGTAGTCAATCTTTTAGAGTTGGTGTACAAGGAGAACGAAGTTAGCAGCATACTTGGCGATTCCTTTTCTCCTAAAATAAATGTTGGTTTTAATATATTTTTATGTTCACACGCAAAGTATAAAATAAATATTAATTTGTGCATCATTACACGAATACATTTTGAATTAATGAGCATTGTTATTCTACGAATATTAAATAATTAAAACTGTACTTGTAAACAAATATTGTAGTTATAAAACCAATTATATTTTTAAAAGTACAGAAGTAATCTTATAGAGAAGAAATGTATATGGTAATTTAGATGTTTTTTAGTACCTTATTTATTGAATTATTACAAAAAAATATCTGTTCATTTCTTTAATTTTGTTATACATTGTTTTTGTTAAGATTTAATACACGTATTATTTAATAGCTATCTTTTTATGATAAAGGTGTGAATATTATTATTTTAATGATCATTATAAATCACTAATTATTAAAGGTTCTCACAATTGAATTAATTAATGGTAATATATTTATGTTCTTTTTGGATATAATAGACGTCATCTTATATCAAGATGCTATCTTATTAATTTGTTAAGATACTTCTGTGCTTGTGAAAACTATACACACTAATGCCCCAGAAATATTTGTTCCCAGGTAGGAACAGATATTTCTGGGGCATTGGTGTGCTGATCAGATATGATCACAAAACCAAACAAACACATTATCAGGCAACGTTTCAATTTAAATGATATCTAATGAATGATGATATCGATGTATATAAATGGTATACAGCGGAAAAATTTCAAGATTAAATTTTAGTAATTTGTTAATCGTAAACCATCAGGGTGAGGTAAGTAAGAGGGATATTGTTCGACGCGCGTGATTTGCGGATTTGCCAGTCACAATGAGTCACTAGTCACTGGTCACTGGAAGAAGAAACAATAGTTAACCAAACTCCTCCGGGACCATTAACGTCAGCAGCGACGCCAGAACATGTGGCTTAAGTTCGACGTGAAATTATGCGCAATCCGCGTAAATCGATAAGGATGATTGCAGTCTGAACTGAAATAAAAAAATCAACAGTGCACGTTATTTTGAAAAATAAACTACAGTTTCACCTATACAAACTGCAAATCGTGTAGTTTCTCAACGAAAATGACTATTCTTTGCGTGAAATCTTAGCGAGAACGACGCTGGAATGTTTTGGAACAGCACGAACGCTTGGAAACTTATTGTTTACTGACGAAGTGTATTTTCATTACGATGGCTATGTTAATAAACAGAACATGAGATACAGGTGCCCCGACAATCTAAGGAAACGCCATTAAAAACGTTTGTATTGTCCAAAAAAGCACAGTGCGGTTTGCAATTTCTGCCCGAGGGATAATTGGCCTTTATTTTTTTAACCAGCGAGGGACAGTCACTGCTGACGTGTATTGCCGAATGATCGACGAGTTTTTTGGACCGCTACTGTAGCTGTTTCCTGGTTTCAACGACAGAACACAATTTCAACAAGGCGGGACCACTCCACACACAGCTAGAATTTCAACGGGAGAAGCTGAAGGGAATTTTTCCCAATAAATTAGACGTACCCTAGGCACTTCGATCACCGGACCTTACACCATCCGACTTTTTTTAAGTCGAGAGTTTTCAGCAACAATCCTCAAACAATTCAGGCCCTACAAGAAAATATCCGCCGTGAAGTTGCTGCCATTAAACCAACGCTTTCCTTTCGCGTATTCGCAAATTTAACAGTCCGATTGCAAGTGTGTCTTGAGAGAAATGGACGGCATTTAGATGATATTCTTTATAAAACGTAAAATCTGCATCGTTTATCTCCATTTTGTATAATAGAATAACATTATAGTTTTTTTTTATTTAATATTAAACTTGAAAAATTTTTGCTCGACACTCTTTATATGACGTATAAGGCAAAGAACGTGTGATCCGTGTATGCCTTCATATAATTTTCTAAGAAAAATAATATTTTTCACATTATTTATTTTAAGAATATCACATACTCACATATTTGAAAATGTATCGTGTTACAAATAAAAATATTTTTTACACGTGTAACACGATTGTAATGAGTTTAGTCATTCAACACGCAAGTCTGTATTGATCGACCGTCTGATTTTGATTAAAACCGTTTTATCGTGTAGTATATTTGTATCGTATATACTTTCTATAATGTGCTATTGGATAAATTATTCTAAGACAACTGACTTACTAAATATTCAAATTTCATCAACGTATTATTGTCTAATAATAAAATGAAAGTCAATCTGTTCAATCGCTCACGAAAATTAATTTGAAATTGTATGTATAAATTATGTAAATAGATTTTTCCGTACCTTTATTTTTCAATACTTAATCTCGTATTGATGAAAAATCGACACTAAAACTGTGCTGCTAGTGAATGAATAGACATGATATCAATTATATATGTAAGAGAGGGGTTTGGAACATTATTTGCGTGACGAGGGGCATTCTACAAGCATTTAACCAACGAAACATACATCCGATAGTTTATAACATATTTATGCAACAGTAAAAGTATTTACTCTTCAAAAATTAAATCTTTGTGTTTACAAGACGTATTTTTTACATGAATGCATATTATATTGTCAGCGTTTAATTTTTCATTCCAATCTAAGCATATTTCAAAAATTGTACCAAAGTGATTGTTTACGCGCTTTATACTTCGATAGGTAGGCCTGATATAAAATTTTGAATATGTGTGTTCTATTTGTGTAGATTTGAAAAACAGAAAACAAAAACGATGCTGCTTCTGGGAAAAGAGTTATTGTGATTCGGACGGACTTTTTACGGCGGCAATAATAAAACTTTTAGTATATATAATTTCGGATTAGCGGTTGTGTGAAGGTGTGAACGTGGCTGACCAGCATATTTGCAGACCATCAAGCTACAAGGATAGCGACGTCGGCCTCAACCAGCACAAGTTCGCAAAGGTTTGTGTAATTTGAATTTACATAGATTGAATAACTGTATTCATCATTATCAATAGAAAACCCAGAACTAGCTATCGAAGTATTTACGGAAACAGTGATTACAAATGTAACAAAATGAACATTTTGGGACCGCAATTTTATTTTTACGTTAATATTATTTTTAAATTGAAGCAGACAATTACCGCCCTTGTTAAATAGTTACCGTACAAATGAAGAGTCCGTCGTCTCGCATCTATTTTCTGATTGCATGTTTAAACAATAGATAGCTTTATATCCAGCCTAAAAATTCCCCATTGAAACAACACTGTCTGTGAAATCCAGATATTCAAAAATCCTTATGGGGGACGCCGTAACTTACGATAAATAATAAATATAATAATAGAACGTGTTAACAAATTACTTTAATTCTATTTGTCTAATACAAAAATGATCATACAAACGTATATCAAAGAAATCCTACGAATTTTATCCACTTTTACTTTTTCAACATTCTAATTTAATATTTAAATAAACATAGAATTCAGAAGAAAACGAATACCTATTATTTTTTAAATATTAATAATCTCACGCTATGTTTTTATCAAATGTACTGTCATATACAATTTATTTATATATCTCTTATTATTATATTATCAGTAAAAAGATTTTAAATAAGAGTTTATGATTTGCTTATTTTACTCATAAATTAAAACCTTAAATTATACAAAGATGTGTTAAAATACATACATATCCTAACACAGACATATTTGTTACCGAATAATTATTTAGAATTTACGTTATACATATTTTACAGGGAGTGAGTCTCACATACCATAACAGGTAGTTCATCTAGAAAAATACTATTTTCCTATTCGGGGAAACGTGTCATCCAGTTTCGCCATGTCAGTCAACCAAATACGTTTACGACAAATTTTTCAACTTATATTCTGTATCTCTTAAAATTGGTACATTTGATATTTCATTTTTAAAGCAATTAACTTTATATGGTGACCAATCTCAAGTATATTTTAATAATATGCGCTAGGAGGCTCCAGAATTAAATCAATTAATTTTTATTAAATTTGCGTAAACTTTGATCAACATATTTATTTTATATCTGAAAAATTACAATTTCACAACAACGTTTTATCATATTACTACATATTATTCTGCACATTTTTTATTTTTTATAGCAACAGGTCATGGTTGTAAACAAAAATAAGAGATTATTAAGAAGAACATATTCTTATTGCGAAGTTGTAATTATTCAGAATATGATATTTAAAAAATAAGAGAGATTACTTGAATACATAAATACCTTTTTTTAACATGAACCACAGGTCGTATAATGTACTCAAAAGCAGCAATATCCCAATAAAACCGAAGAAACACCTGTAAAATACGGGAAACATTTTAGTTCATCAAAAAAACAATAACATCTACGAATGAGTGTAACTGTATAAAAAAAAGAACATTTAATTATAAAAGAAAAATTCCAAATTCGGGTCATTTTTTGTAACGTAAACGATGGTAATAGTTCGAATACAGTTTGTTCGGCGGAAATTAGACCGAAAGTTACCAAATGTATTAATAAAATTGGTTATGTGATTTACTTCAGTCAATCAATGAGACTTTGATCTCTGAGAATCGCTAAAGGTACGTGTGTGGCATTCTAATGCGCGCGCAATACATATGAGGTGATGATTCGTAGATCGCTCCGCGTTAAACTCTGTATCGTCCCTTGTGCGTTCTCGAGTCGAATCTCTGAAAAAGGACTCGGAAAAAGACCATTAGGTACATGATCTCATGACGTGATAAACTACTTCCTCGTAGATATTTCACATGTCATTGTAAAACAATCTAAAATAACAGTAATTAAATAAATACCGTGCTACATACTCGTATACATATACTTTAATACAATATTATTTAATATATACAAATACTTTAATAAAATTACACGTATGATATTCAGTAATTGTTCGGTATTTGTCATATAATATATGGATAACTCTTTTTGTACATATAAGTAGAAATTCTGGGAATATTGTATTCTTTATAATTATTATAATAATACATAGGCATTATATATATTATAATATAATACAAAAAACTTCAATGATAATTTCCAGAGTTTTGTTATAATATTTATAATAATGCATTAAGTTATGCATATAAAAAAAGACATTAATAAGTTTTGTTCTTAAATGTGCATATTTTATGAAAAATTAAGTACAATTTACAAAAATTTAAAAACGCTTTCAAAATACTAACAATGAGACAATTTCTCCCGCTGACCAGGTTCTAACCTCATCCATACTGCAAAATTGATGAGGTAGTGAGATGGAGATATTATAAGATGCTCCTATTTCCTGTAGAATAGGTTCTACGTCAGATGCTTTACACGAGGCTGGCATGCAAACAGCCAGGTTGAACACCATGAAACCGGAATCAATATTAAGCATCCTGTAAATAATGTCAATAATTACAAATTTATATATTTAGCGCAAAAACATTATGGTGTAGCTCAACTTTTTCAATAAGCTTCTCAATAATTCTTTTTTTTTAAACCGGATGGTTTATATTTTTAACTCACAGTGGTTAAATAGATAAGTGGTGAATAATTTACTAAACAAATATTACTTTTAAAATTAGTAATATTAACTTTGTGGTTAAAATTCATATTTTTTTATTTGTTATCTTTGTTTTATTAACCGCTTAATTGAGTTTAAATACATCTACCGGTTTCGAAAATTACCATTTTCTTCTTAAGGATTTCATAACTAACTAAAAACATATATTATTGTTTCTTTACCAGAATCTATTTTTAAAAAAACCACAATTATTTTAAAAATAAATTTAGTACCTAACTCAAATTGTTACTTAATACAAATTTAGTCAAATAATTTTTATGAAAAAAATTTGGAATGGGACTCGTAGTTAAATTTAGTTGGTTGTTTATAATTTTTATATAAGTTTTACATGCTTTATTTATCTCCAACGATTCCAAATTATTTAATTTGTAACCAACACCATGCAAAATAGACAATCCGAATTTTTTATCAAAACCATGACCATTTTCTGTCAAATGATTAGAAAATTCTGAAAACCCACTATTGTTCAAACATCTCAAATGCTCCCTTACTCTTGTATTAAAACTTCTACCCGCTTTACCAATATAAAATGCAGCACAATCCTTGCAACTAAGTTTATAGACACCAGAATTGTTAAATTTATCATCTTTGTCTTTAGAATTTGAGTAAATTTCCTATACTATTATTTGTATAAAATGCCGGTCTAATGTTTCGTGGTAGGTGTTTAGATATTTTATTCGAAAAGTTATCTATGTATAAAATTCTACGCTAATTATCATTACGTTTTATCTGCGATTTATATAAAAATTGATTATTATATTCTTTTAATTTATTTTTTAAAATAGTGTCTGTCTAACCTGTATTATACCCGTTATTAACTGCTATTTTTTTAATTGTATTCAATTCAATATTGAAATTGGATATTGACATAGGAATATTAACTAAACGATGTAAAATAGTATTTTTCGAAACCGGTAGATGTATTTAAACTCAATTAAGTGGTTAATAAAACAAAGATAATAAATAAAAATATATATGTATTCATATCTACCAGTAAACATACTAAAAGTTCTAGGGTAACCAATGCTAGGGTAATATTATATATAGATATTATCGTATTATTCAAAAGCGATTATAGTTATCTTTATATTAAGGAATCGATAAAATAATTTACTATTTTGATCGCAAAGAAAGAGGAACTAACCTCAATTCATTATCGGAAACAATTTTAAAAAGAATGAAAAAATTTTGACGTTTTTACAAAAACGATAAATTATTACATTTCATTAACTAAGAACAATTAACTAGCAAATGTTGGGTCACAGGTAGGTTTCGGATCAATTATCATTAAATCCCCGCTGTGTGTACTGGCATTCATTTTAATTAGCCTGCATTGCTTCAAATTATTATTGCGTACCTTGTAGGCAAAGCAAAATAAATATAATTCCATGTCAATTTTTTTGCTAAAAATCAACACTACAATGGCATATTTATATGAAAATAAATGTATACTTCACGCTTCATCACTCTTCAGTTTCAGCGCGCTTTATCTTTTGTAACACAGCATATCTAAGATTAATTTTATTAATCAAAAATGAAAACATTTAAAATGATAAAAAATATATGTTCAACCCGCATAAAGATTTTAACCGTTCTTTCACTTATTTTTAAATAATACTCTTACTTAACTTCAATTAATCTAAAAAAGTTTTATTAAAAAAATATTATTTCACAATTATATTATTATTTCCTGTATTATATCTAATGTCAATCAACGATACAACTAGTCTTAATGTTGCGTCACTAATTATATCAATTGTGAAATAATGAAATATTCCTAAAATGAATGCTTGATTTGAGATTTCACGAAATTCATTATTAATCCAAACGTACACTCATACATTTACATAGGTTTGACATGACGTAGTAATATATTTTAGCAAAATTATAAAACACATAATCCAGCAAGTACACGCCAATTATCACAATGTGATAGAACAATCATATTATTATGACGCTCGTCGATAAAACTGATATTTTTTTCAATAGTGCAACATTGCAGAACTCTTTGAAATATTTTGTTGTCTAAATAATCTTATAGATAATGAAATAATTATTATTCAGAAAAACAAAATGACAAATTAAATCAAATAGCTATATTATAAAAATTAATTTTGCGACATAGTTGCTTGCAAAATCTGGAATCTTACCGATGAGCTGTCAACAAAAACGTATTATTGTCACAATAGCTATTAACGGTCTGTCTGATAAAATACACGTATTTTGTATGATTTATATTGATGTAAAAGTTTACCTGTGATTTTCTTGGCCGACGATTTGCAATGCATTGTTGATATTTAAAGACGACTGTATTTTATTCAGATTCACCAAATCAGGTGGTATTGGAATTCTCGCCAGGCAGTACTTTCCGCGGATCGTTCTGTCGGAATCATTTCTCTTGTGACTGACTGCGATACACTCTTCAAACTGGCCAAGACTGTTAAAATTCCCTTTCAATATACCGTGGGGCGGACGCCCGCCGGCATCTAACACTGAAAGTAAAACAAAATATATCTACCAGTAGGTAAAGTGCTACTAAGTATGTGCCTAAATTCAACAAAACAATTGCATTGATTAATTCTAATTTTAGTAAAATAATGCTTTATGTACGTGAAGATACGAAACTATGCGAAGATAATGATTATAATAATATTATGGACGTATTGGTAAATATATTATTTAATTTACTTTTAATATGTTTTGTTCATTCTTACATTACTTTTGCTCTCCTGTGATGAGTTTTTTGTGGGATATATTTGACGAGTGATTTAGTAGAAAAATCCTTTTTTAGATTTAAATCTAGTCCATCATTCCACTCACTTCACGAATATATTACGAGAGGGTGGATAGGCAGACGGAAATAATTCTAAATACTAGTCGAGAAGAAAGAACTGTATCATTTTCACTTAAACTTGAGAATAATAATTCAAAAAGATATTAATTTTCTGTATATTATATGTAATTAATGTCAAATGGCAATATCGAAAAAATATATACTTTTATGTAAAGCATACACAAATTTTCGCAGAATATTTTCATCTCGAGATAATTACATGGTATCTATATTACAAATAATCATTTAAATAATTATTTTATATTAATAATTTTATTAAACATTTAAATATTTCTGGCAAAATGCAAAGATAATGTCTGTTACATAAATACTGTTAACTATCTATAGTTAAAGTAAAACAATTTTAATATGAATAAAATATGTATCATAATGCAATTTTTTATAGCAAAAGTTTTAACAGAAAAAATTGTATTTTATTGTAAAACGTTCTAAAAATTAAGTGATTTCCTGTAAATTCCAATATGTTAAGGAAAAATTTTTGAGACAAATATAATTATATCTTTCGATATATCTTAAAATAAATCTTAATTATTTTTGTCAGTTAAATAAAATTCTGATAATTTCTAAATCGTGTTATCACTCTTTCTCGAGCTAACGAAATATGAATCATTGAATAAATTATAATTATGTTCCAGTATGATATTTATTTATTATTTTCACAAATGGAATATTTATTTAAGTATTGTCGCGGTTTTTAAATGATACGTATATTTCTCATTAATTTTTTAGTATGTAGGTACCTACAGATGAAGATTTTAACAGTTTCCAACAATAAAGGGAAAACGTGGTTAATAATAGTAATATTTCCATTTAGATATGATTAATTCCTTTCTCTTCTTCGAAAATAAATATATTCAATTAAAGAAATTTAACAGTTATCAATAATTTATAGCATCATGATTTAAATTCGTTATCATAATAATATAAAATAATGATTTATTTCCTTAAATATTTACATTTTCTAACACAATAGATGCAAAGATAATATTATTTGTATTATATGATACAATCAATCAATATCATTATTATTACGTGAAATAAATATGTGAAGTAGTTTAATCTGGAAGACTAAAGCAGTGTTTGAATAAACAGGTACACCTGAAGCAGTCTAAATTTTATATCTAACTTCCAAATGACCCGCGACTGTATTTTTGTGAAAATATATAGACACAATATTATACCTGACAAAACAAATGCGCAAATGTATGTACTTCATTGATACAGTGTTTAAGTGTTTAGTTAACAAAATAACTTTAAAAACGTTAAACAAAAAAGTGACACGTGGCAACATTCATCAGAGATCTATTTGAAGAAAAAATGTAATTCCACGGTCCGTGGTAAGTCATTTAAATTTATTTTTTTTAATATTTATTAGTGCTTTTATAATATTCTTACTGTGGATAATATCATTATAGAAATATTGTCCACGGATCTTCCATAGTACGTCAGGAAATCAACTGTACTCGAAATTATGAAAAATACTGGTCTATAAAATGTCCTGACTGATAGATACATTTGGCTATAGAAGACATGAAACACGTGAATTTGAAACGAAAATAATAGCATTTTGTATATTCAAAAATACGTATTAGATAGTTGTTTTACAGAAAGACTATTTTCGTTTAAAAAAACTACTTTGCTTACGCCGTTGCAACGTTTTGGAATATTTCAAATCCATTTCTTTGTTCCTTAATCGTTATACCAAAATAAACTTACTTTCCTTGGAAATAGCGAACATTTTTACATGAGCATTTGCTAGTTACGTTTTATTCTCAGATTTCACCATATAATTCATAGAATCTTTTATTTAGAGTTAAAAAAATATAAATACGTGGGTAGTATTTATTGTTAAAATATCATTATTGTCTCACTTCTACACATTGACGTGCTTGTTGTCAAGTGTTTATGGTGCTCGCCTAGTGATCTAGCGGTCGGGGGTTCGAGCCTCGTTCTAGGAGGTCATCAAGTTAGTCCTATTTTCATAGCGTAAGCATTTAAATTAGTTTTAAAATAGTATGAATATTTACGTGACACGTATTCAGTGTACACATCTATATTTTTTGAATATTAAAAAAAAAAATCATTAGTTGTTTACGATATTTTGTGTCTTTTATTTTTATTAAACACTCGATTTAACATTTACTCACTGTGTTCGTTATATAATTATTTTTAAAAAAAAATTAAAAATTATTAACAATGATGCGACTGAAACAATTACAAAATCAGGTTATTCAGAATTTACTAAATATTTATATAAACTACAGTTAACATGTTTGTATAAGTTTTCATAAGCTATATAATTTCATTTTTATATTACCGAAGAAATTGACCTTTTAACCTTTTTATATTCTTAGACTAAGAAGTTTCATTTAGTGCGTTATCGTTACACACTCAGATTTATCTTGAAACTTCTATATTACCATCATGTTACACATGTCTAATTTTCAACAGTAATATCAATTTACCTACAAATAAGTTTTCAACAGTTTTTTATTTATTTGTCATTTTTACAATTTTTTTATAACATGAATTAGGTATTTTACGTTATTAAAATAACATATGTTTTTTTTTTCACTTACCTCTTCAAAAAAGAGATCTGCTCTTGTGCTTGGAGAGGGAGTTACACTATAATCATTTTATACAATATTTTAAATATTTTATTTATTGTCCATTTGTGTGCTTCTGAAGTGTTCTATAATATTGTTCATTTTATAATTATGTGTTTCTGAAGTGTTTATTTCATTTCTTTCTAAACTCTTTTATATCTTTTATTTCTTTAATCTGTGTAGGGAGGCTATTATTTTATTAGATTTTAAATTAACAAAGCTTAAAGTGCGCGTGTTACATCATTGACTCGATATCTTGGGGTTAGGCGTCAGGCAATTCACGGTTAAAATATCGACGCTTCATCTGTCAATGACATTTACAAATCTAACACATTAGTGAACAATATTTTACAACGTAGAAGGTAAGAAGTGGGAGCATAAAACAAAAGGAACAAATTTTAAATATATTTAAATTAATATTTATTTATTTTACAATAGAAAATTTAATGGCTGCAAATTATTTTTAATTAATATAATATGATGTAAATTGTAACAATTATGAAAAATTTGAAGCCTTATATTCAGTGTATTGTTACGATGTTCAACGGTATTCCGCTAGTGTTTATTTTGATAATAGAGTAGGATATTTCAACTATAATTTTTTTTTCCTTATAAGCTACATGCAACATTCATGTTACAATTAATAATTATTAATTATGTTATAAATATAAACTATAAATCTAGTAGACTAAATAAATTTAGAAACATTGTGTCGTGTAATAAAAAAATATTTTTTAATCAATTCAAATGCAAACCTTTAAATATATCGAAAGGAAATAATCATGATTTAGACCACTTTCATAATAATGGGCGCATGGAAACTTCGAAAGTTTAAAGAGTTGTAACAATATTCAAGAAATAAAATTCTTCCGTTTACAAATCATTAAATAATTATTAATATTAGTAATTAATGAATTTGACTAGAATGGAACAGGACTGAAATGTAATACGCTGCTTGAGACACCAAGAAGCATTATTTAAACGATTAATATAAACAGACACAATTTATGTTTTTCACTCCAAAAATTATTGGGATGTGACGACAAAAATTGTTCAATAAAATTCCAAATTGATACTGAAATGAAATATACATTTTTTTATATATTTTTTGAAAAAGTATCATAAAATTGATATCCAAGCAGTGTTTGTTTATAATTTATCTAAAAATACAAATATTTTATATTTATAATTAATTTAATAATTCGCGTTCGAGCGCGAGCTGCCGCGTGTGTATTATTGCATACAGTCAGTACCTTGCGTATTTATGGCTAATGGGCTGATATTGGGCTATGGGTACCGCCTTGCTGACCATGTTCAACTTTGTTCTGTTGTCGCTAAATGCATATGTTGAGGCGATAGCTCTCCACATCTTCAATACACGCCTCATATATTTTTTATAAGCCCAAAATATTTCGACGACTCTTTATTTGTATCGTATATGCTTGAAAAGTTAGTACTTCATGCCAAGACCTTCCAAAAATTAATTTTATCAAGCGAGGCCTTAATAAATAACTCTACGAAAAAATAAAATATCAATTGGAGCTCATCAAACTTTTAAATTCTTTATTCAACATTTCGTTAAATATATCCATTCCTTCTACGCTATATTAAGTTTTTTAATAATTTGACGTCATTTTTAATCAGTTTATTGACTGCATGCTGATTTTAATCATTGCTTTCTCTGTGATGATGATAACGATGGTGATTAATTAGATTGTAATTAGACAAAACACTGATTACGCCACTGATAACATGAATAATTAAAGTTAATTTGTTAAACGACTGTCTGTTAAGAACAATGCACGATCTTTGGACAGTTAGATATATTTGATTATTAATACTTAGTCACTTGCAATCTATTCATTGTTAAATAAAATTACATATTGTCATTTGTTTATATTCTTTTACTAAAAATAAATAAATACCAATTTAATGTATTAATTATAAATATATACATATAAAATCAATTTTGTCGAAAAATATTGTTATTGCACTAACGGGATTCGAACCTGGTTCTCTATTTCCAATCCGGGGAAGTACACTACCAATTGTATTACAGCGTCAGTATTTTTCATGACAAATTTTCGAACCTATATGTTACAAACTTTACTTTTTCTTATTACTATACTTTTTCAAATTAATACTATACTTTTTCAAATTAATACATCTGTCGTTCCATTATTTGAAAGCCATCTACATTGTTTCTAAGGAATCTCAAATACCCTTGAGTAAACCGACTGCAGACGCATATGATTAATACATTAAATTAATATTTAAAACATCACAGACCTATGTTCTGAATAATTACAAATTCACAATAAGAATGTGTTCTCCTTAAAAATAAATATATTTATATATATTATAATTATTTTACCAATATATTTTTCTCAAACACTAAATTAGATTTATCTATTCTGTTTGTTCACTGCGCAATGATATACCGATCTGACAATGACCCTGCGTAAAACACAGGCATTCTCCTCTTGCTGACTACGCCATGTATTTTTAACTAATATATATGTGTATTACATTGAATTCTATCCATTTAAATTTTTTCTCACTTCCACTCTAGAAACTTGAGTAAAATATAGTCAATCCATCTCATCCCCCAGATATTTCATTCACCCTCTATCTAGACTAAAGTTTACAATAGAATAAAAAGATTTTTGTTTAAAAACCTTTTTATTCCATCAACCTATTTTAAACCAAATGTTAATCTCGGGCAACGCCGGCACAGATAGCTAATTCTTATTAAAATGCTTTTGCCTTTAAACAGTTAAAACTCAAGACCCTATAATTCATTTCACTCGTATACAAAATAACTTTGAAACAAAAATTTTAAATTTACAAATATCTTCTTGAATATAATGTCGACCCACAACGTAATAAAAAATTTCAGCCGAGTACAATTAAAACAAAAATCTTCTTTTTTTTCCGCTTATACCAATATATATTCTTAAAACGAATGAACATATTCGAAGAAATTAGATTTTTTACGAAAACTTCATGTTAAACAATTTTATTGATTGTTTTTTAATTAAAATAATAAGAGGAATTTTATCCTGAACGGTGTTAAATTTTAATAAATTAACAAAATAGTGTACTAACTTTCCATTGCCCAGAGCTCAGTTTTCATCACCTGTGACCATCTTTCCAAGTCGTCTTGACAGTCTTCTAAATTTCCATCTTCTTTGCTGTGAACGTTATTTGCGAGATGCCTTAAAAGACCACCCTGAGTCATCTCCTGGTACTTCTTCAGCACATTGTCAGTTTTTTCATTTGCATCGCAGTTTAAAATCAGTAAAAACACCACTATCGAGAATACTTCTAATAGTACGCGTCTATTAGTGAAAGGCATTTTTTAAAATTCAATAAAACAATCTTTACCGAAACACGACTTCACCAGTTAATGCTAATTTATGTAGGTTTCTGAGGTAAATGAAGCAGAAATGTACAAGATTATAATTAATATACATTCGATAATGATAACGTTACCGCATCTGCGACCTTTGAGTCATAAATTAACTCACCTGCTAATAACAAAAAGAGGATTATTATCACATTATATGATATGATTAATTGAAATATCTGTATATTATAATATACTGAAATAATAGCGGATGTCCCAACTAGTAATGATTGATGACGTCGATGCTGAAACATCACTTCTAGTTCCAGATAAATATCAACATATTTGTTCGGTTACAGATTTCAACTTTTGAAATGCACGATTGAATTGGATCAATTACGTAAAATTAAAAAAAAAATCTTTTTACTACTAATAATTGTGAACGGCAGGGAGAATCTTTGAAATTCAAGAATTTATGAACTCCAAAAAGAAATAAAATTGACTACAAAAAGAAGCAATGAACTATTTCTTATTAATTTTGACCCAATGAAACTGATATTCCTTGCATCCTACGTTACTCGATCGATTATGTGAAAGCGGTTATTATGATATCGACCAACTGGACGTCCCAGTGACTGACCGTCACTAGTTAAAAATCACCGGGACACGAATCAACCACTGCTTGTCGCAATGGAAGGTGTCATTATTATTAAAACGCTATTTTTAATAGCTGATATTAAGAAGCACTGATATTTTAATTGTATAACGCTGTATGAACGCACATCACATAATTTTTGTAAAAATTCATTACAAAAATTTAAAAAATGTTCCAGCAGCATTTTGCAAGCCGCGTGAACATTTTAGCATTTATAATCGCCCATCTCGTACTACAATTGTGAATTTAATCAAAATATTGATCGCGTATTAGTTTGGTTTTGGATGTAGAATGTTTGAATTCAGAACCTGTACACCTTCATGGTGGCCGGTCTCTAAACAAAGTCACAGCGAGTGAAAGCTGTTCCCGAGTCATCTCTCGTTTTGACGACCGAAATTACCGACAGATATCGTACCGTTGGACTTCTTTTTCTAGGGTTTCGTAAACAAGCAATTTTACAGATTAATCATAAGAACAAGATTTGCCACGTTATGGACAAAATACAGTCACAATTATGCGAAAAGGTCATGAAAAATGTTGTCAAAAAAAAATGTGTGCAAACAAGATCATGGCGGAAATTTGCCGGATATTATTGTCCATATTTAATGTCAGTGCCTACACTTATGTTTAAATAAGATAATATATATTAAAATGGCACTTCTTTTTAAGACACCCTACATTTAATGTATTGAATTGATGATAATTTGTAGCTGAAAGCATATTACGTATTTTTTTAATGCATCAGGAATACTTACACATGATAAAAATACACATGGAAAGAATTACGCACAAAATAAATTACAAGTGAAAAGAATTATACAAAGAAAAAATTATAAACTGCGGTAGTTTCACCTTCTCCAGTAACGGTGCATATAAAATATCATAATAGAAACCTAGATGGCGTATTTTATTTCTCTTAAATATATTTTATCGGTGATATAAAATTATTTTAAGTGAATGTCAGCTCGGAGACTGTGTGCGTCAGTTTGGAGATTATGTGTGTCAATTTCGAGTGTTGACTTGATAAACAATATATTTTAGGCGAGTGTTGGAAGCATCAGGAATAAAATATTTACGAAAGTACTGTAACGATCAGGAAAACCAGATACTGAACGATGTCCTATCAAGTTTTAACATGTCAAATGTATATGTGAGGAGAGAATGGTATAGAATATGTACATGGCGAACGTAGAAGGCAACAGAAACAGGGAAAGTTCGCGAAAGACCTGGCATGATCAGATAAACCAGATATGGCTAGATGTTTCAACAATTGACGAGCGTGTATAAGAAGGTGCGTGAAAATGAGCGAGGCAAGAGTGCTATGTCATGAGATATAGATAGATAGTACAACGCTCTATCTTATCTGCCTATCCCTGCGAAGAAACGGCACGATGGTAAGTTAGTTCGTTATCTTTAGTTCAGTTCAAATTTGAAAATTGTAATATTGTTGTTGTTGTGAAACAAAAGAAATATCTCTCCAATCTCCCCCCTCCCCCCCCCCCCTCAATCCCCGTGACAGAATAATAAGTTTGTTACACCCAAGCCACGCCCTTCCGAAACTATGAAACTTCGGTCAAATTAGTGGTCACAGCTTTGCAGGAGTCATTTTGGAAAATCTGCTCTGGCTTAGCTGTATGGACAGTTTAGCTTTTATTATAACTAGATTTATCATTCTGGAAAATCAGATAAAAGTGCTAGTCTAATTAATCGAGGTAGATCAGTGGCGTATTTTAAGGAAAATGGATAAAAAAGATAATTAAAAAATATAAACATTTTAATATGTAAAGAAATGCAGTGTTCATTTACTAATTAACTAAATAATTGACAGACGTAATAAATACTAGCGTAACTTATATTCTATTTTAATAAGGATTAGTTTATATTAAAAATAGAGTAAAAAAAAATATCGATATCAAAACTTTTGTAGGGCTCAAACCTTTTGGGCCCCCATTATATGTAATAATGGTGTCAAAAATGATAGACTGACGATATAAATCCTAAAAATATAAATAAAATAAAGTGAATATTTCTAAAACAAACATCTCAATATTCGTTGTTTTTATTTTATCTTCGTTGAAAACAAAATATAAATATATTTTCCTCTTAGTACGCATTCTATACTAATGTTTCTAACTTTATTTTTGTCCTATAAAAGTCATTTAATTTTACTTTGAAATCAGCTTTAATGTTTAACTTTTAAACCTTATTTTATTACACTCTTACCATGTTACTTGCATTTCATTTCAAACTAGCATCGAATGTGTAATATTATTGATCGTTGTTTAATTTCACTTTGCTACTACCCATCTCCAAAAAAAAATATTTTACTTATTACATAAGTAGTTCTTGCTTATTTTCGTAATATTCAGCGAGCTGAAAACCTAGCGACCTCAACTATAAAAAGATTTAACAAAGGGATGTCAGAAATATTTTCGGAGTCTTTTACGTCATATGCATTAAATATCACCCGAGTTTAGATGCAGACAATATGGTGGAAACAAGGCTTCCGACACCAGCAAAAATGTGTGCAAAACAGTTTTATCAGCTGGCAACATAAGAAGTCAGTTTTCTGAAATTTAAGAATATTTTCAGGATGGATTAGACTACTACGACAAGGGCAAAGCAATAAATTTATAATGTTTTAATTTTACCTTTAATGTTATAATTATGTATTTAGATGTTTGAAATTATCTCTGTCGTGGGCCGATTTATATTGAAGCGAAAAAGATCTACGACTGGTTTTTAGTACCGAGTTTTTAGTTACCTATCATAAGTCAGAAAATTTTATGTAGCTACAGTAAGAAACTAAATATGAGTTATTGGATCAGTTAAAAGTAAAACAGACTGAATATAATAAAAATGTTAGTATTAAAAATATTACCTGGTAAAAACGAGAATAATCTATTAAAAAGATATAATGGATAACGTAAAATATGATAAAATAGAATAAAGTAATTAATTGACATACAAATTGTCGGATTCAACATCGTGATTGCGAGAGTCCCCACATTCCAGAAGGTCCCAGAATCACTAAGAAAAGGAAAGAATTCAGGAGCAACAGAGAAAGCGAAAATAAAAAATAAGACCTAGAAGCACTGTTATAACTCCTAAAATTCTGACCGATCCAATTTTGCTCGGCTGCCGTCGAGTATTCATAACTTCATGTGCGCTCGGTCTTTTGTCAGGTTGACTAGGTAGCTCTGGTTTACAGGTCTGTTATTGTTGTTTTAACCTAAAGCATTATTTTTTAATCTGTTGCTATTCGTAGTTCACATTGTGTTGTAATACGTAGTTTTGGAAGCCACTAGTCTCAAAATAAGGGTAGTAAAAAGTACAAAGCGACTACATAAACCTGTAATGATTTTTTATTGTAACGTTTTATTAAATTATTCAATAAAAGATTTGACCTAATAAAAATTCCAAGTTCTTAAATAATTATTTAATGTTCTCAAATGTTTACTTATAGAAATTTAAAATAAATATTAAAAAAATATATGTATATATATATATATTAAATCTTTATCTTCCAGTCGTAGAATAAATTCGTTCCTCACCTTTAGAAGACAGTTGTACTGAACAAAATAATGGGATTATTTTAAAAAGCTTGAAAGTAAATATATTCCTTGAAACGTTTCATTGCTTACTAGTCGCATTAATCAAATATCGTAAAATCTACGCTGTCGTAGAGAGACGAGTATTTATATAAATATTTACAAATTCTTTATGTATTTTATAAATCACGAGTTAAAACATTGGCGAGCTTTCTCTCACTTTTCTTACGTTAAATATTAAATTCGCCTTTAATTTCTATATACATGTTTTTTACATCCGTTTATTACTCGTATCATCATTACCATCATTTATATTTCTTTATGTACATTAATATTCTATATACATTTTGGTAAAAAGATAAACAGTAGCCATGTTTATTAAAATTTTGACAGCTGTCATTGTTTTTTTTTTCCATTTTCCATTTTACCATGGAGCGTTACTGGAGTGGAAAAACGTTTACAACTTATTAAAATTTATTGTCAAAATCAGTCTACTCAGTCGACTCGGCAAACCAAATATCGTGAATTTTGTGGTCGACGAACCAACTTTGTAAAAACCCACAAGGGCGTTAATAAATAAATAAATAAACAGACAGCAAACAAACTTTTTCATAAATTACGACATGAGATCTGAAAATTTAGTTCAAATGCATACATTATGACATGAGAGTTGAATATTGTGCATTAATTACAACACAACAACTAACAATCTAGTTCCATTCCATAAGTTATGACATTAGAGCTGAAAATCTAGTTCCAGCGCATAAATTACGACTCGAGTGCTATATATCGTACTATGTTACATAAATTACAATATGACAGCTAACTATCTAGTTCTATTCCATAAATTACGACGTGAGAGCTGAAAATGTAGATCCGATGCATAAATTATAACATGAGAGTTGAATATCGTGCATAAATGACAACATGACAGCTAACAATTTAGTCCCATTTCATAAATTACGACACGAGAGCTGAAAATCTAGTTCCAGTGCATAAATTACGACACGAGAGCTGAAAATCTAGTTCCAGTGCATAAATTACGACATGAGCGCTGAATATCGTGCTCTGTTGAATAAATTACAATATGACACCTAACAATCTAGTATCATTAAATAAATTATAACATGAGAGCTAAAAATCGAGTTTTAATCCTTAAATTGCAATAGAGAGCCGAATATCGAGCTCTGTAAGCTAATAATCTAGTTCCATATCGATAAATAACGATATGAGAGCTGAAAATCTAGTTCCATTCCATAAATTACGACATAATAGGTAAATATTGTTCTTCACTGCATACATTACAACGCGAGGACTAAAAATCGTATTTTGTTGCTTAAATTACAAAAAGGGAATTACACCAACATCATGCTTTAATGTATTGATGAAAACAAAACTTTAGGTTTCTGGGTTAAATCGCGTTATTCTGTAGGTAGATTTTCTTAAAGATACATGGGTCCACGAATATTTAATTAATAATACAAACACACAACAAAAAAATATTTTAATAAAATTTCTGAATTAACTAAGAAATTGTTTTAATAGAGAATAGCGTACCCCTTTACGTAGCGCTTTACGATCGACTCTGTAAAAGACGAAACCATTTTACGATTACGTAATAAAAAAAGAAATGTACTTAGTATATACATTTTACGATGTGAATACCTCTCAAAATCTCACGCACGTGTCGCCACTGTATTACGACTGCGTCAGGCAAAACACGTCGTCAATTCTTTTTAATTAACATGTTTTTTAATATACGTGCTATTAACATTGATAAACTACATGGTGTTTCTAATTTTCGAATTATTTTGAATGTTTTTAACCTACATTTGAGTAAATAAATTGAGGATTTTATTTACTCGAATATATTAATCGAAACTAAATAGGATTATCGCCCCCATGCGAAGTCCGCTATTCTTATACTTATGAATCTCTTCGTGACTGAAAAAGAAAATATTAATTTTTATTTTTTTAAATATCGTTACGTTCACGGCAATATTATTACTATTAAGCTGATCATCTGTGTTATAAAAAAAAATCAAAGAATCAGGTTGATTTCATCTTTGTGTCAAAGTATGTTTTTTCTTGTTTCTCTGCGACCAATATAACTGAGAAATGAATATGAAATTATATAAAAGTATAGTCTAATTATTTTTTTAGATCGTAAACGAAAAGAAGAATTAGGTTTACAGTTTACTTTTTCTCTGGGTCTAATATTTACGGGGTTACGAATTTTTAAGTATTAGAACAACTACCATTTCGAAACAAAATAACGGATTAGCCTTATTAATAAACTTGACTGAGATGTCGAGTAGATAATTTTTGTACAAAGTTTTCAACGAAAGATACTCGCTTGGTGCAGCAGCATTTTATTTTTGGCTAATGAAGTAGAAATGCAACAATTATCTGTACTGCAAAACAAAGCTTTGAAAATAATACTCAGAAAAATAGATATACTCGAATCATTGCAATGCTTAAAGAACTTAATATGATGACTTTTAAGCAGAAAATATATTTCAATACTATGGTATTTATTTATTTATTCCGACAACAAGTCCGTTGTCGCAAGGAAAAATCGTAGATAACAGAGTACGGTGTCAAGCAATTAAATAACTTGCCTATTTTAAAGTAATAAATTTACAATTATAGTCTGTTTTGAAATTGATAAAATTAATTGTACACAAAAAATTTTAAAAAATCAAACATTTTTTTTTATACGTAGTATACCTACCTATTGTATACTCAGTTAGCATCGTCGGTAACAGTATAACCTATGTTTATGGCAACTGCACGCCACTGATACATAGGTACATACAGATTTTGTTATTTTGTCAACTCACTCGGGAAATCCGACATGAGTCCACGTCACCCCCAGTCGTGTGAGAGAAGTGGGAGACTAAAAAAATAGTAAATCCTAGTGTTAATCCAGTCGACGGGAGAGAAACACAAAAGACTGTGGATTATTCCACATCCACGCGGTCTCAGTGTGGTGGTGAAGGATCGAAGAAACCATTATCTCTCATGACTGATGTTAATTTGGGATGCTGGGCACGTAATTGACATGTTCCTCCGCTATCTTAGCGGAATTCTCATCATTGCTAAATTAATTTACCCAATGGTGTATTTTCCTTGTATGTATTATTTTCAATATGCATGTACAAGTTTTCGTTTTATTTTTATTCGAAATACTTAATTTTATATCATTTTTAAACTAATAATAATTATTATTTATGCAAACTTCTTTTCATAGAATTCAGAGTCCGCTATCAAGAGTTTTAGACCACTTATGTTATATATATATATATATATATATATATATATATATATATATATATATATATATATATATATATATATATATATATATATATATTTATATTTATATATATATAATAAAAAGTATAAATCAAAAAGGTATAAAATTTACCAATGCTAACCTTTTTTCTTTTTTTAATTTAATCGCGTTTCATAAAACACGACAACGAACTTCAGTTCAGTTATTTTATTTTTCTGGTAAGAATTTACCGTTCAAATTATCTTGAATTTCTTGGAAAGCTTTCATCTAAAGTGTACATTGAAAGGAGAGTAGTTCTTTTTACGTAGAGACGTTCAAACCAGATTACCGTGGCTTTATATGGCAGCACCATCGGATTGTTAAAGAAGTGAGTTCGAAATTTCATCCATTAATTGTGTATAAATCTACCGCTCAAAGAAAATATAAAAATGACAAACGTCCTTGAAATTGTAAACCATCTAATGGAGTCATCATTACGAAGTAATTATGTCTAAGTTAGATGATACTGCATGTGGCGGGTCGTAGTTCAGTCACAAAATACTTAGTAGTTCTCATGAGCTCGATATAAGCACACAACACAACAAAACCAATTAGTGGATTCCAAATGCATAAAGTCTTACAAGGATGTACAGTGTCTCCAGATCTGTTCGATATATGTGGAAAATACATCAAAATGAGCAGTGGATAGAAGGAATGGAAGCATTGCTTTTGGTAGTATAAGGCTATCAAATTTCCGGTAAGTAAATAATAAGCCCTAACAGTAACAACCGAAGTAATAACCGAAACCGAGCTTATACAAACAGCCAAAAAATTTTGACATATAATTCAACAGAAGCAAAACAATACACAATAACGTGCTTATGATCTAGTGATTATAATACTCATCTAGTGAACTATGAGTCGGGGGTTAAATCAGGTTAGACCTATTCTCATAGCACAAATGTTTAGCTTAGTTTAAAGATAGAAAAGATATTGATATGACATGTATTCCGTGTGCGCGTCTCTATTTATTTTTAAATAATAATAATTGTATGCAAACTACAACAAGCTTCTTAATTATTTCAAGATATTAGATCAGACCGGTATAACAAATACCGGTTGATGCGAAGTTAAAATCGCCACGACTAAACAAGATATGATAAAATGGTTCAACGCATTCAACAAAATGCTGCGTCCTGATACAAAAAGAAATAAAATAAGCTGAAAGCCTTTTGAAATGTGAAACTGGCGTCGAATAACTATACTGTGAATAACCATTCTCCAATAACTGAAGATCAGATACAGACTGTCCATTTTGTTCAGAACGCGAATACTGAAGTAATTTGATGTATTTTCTTGACAAGTTCAGAGGTAAGGTGGCCGATAGATTACTTCAAACTAGTCGGGATAAATAGCAACGAAGATTGTATGAAGATAGATTTGGTCTTAATTTGTACGTAATTATAATTGTTTATACGAGTCTTTAAATTTTTACTAATATAATACAATAAACACATAAAACAAAATAACAAAATAATTATATTTTTTATTTTGTAAGCAACATTATAAAAACACTTTTTTTTATGAAATTACAATTTCAAAATGTAGTTTTGTGGTATTTTTAATACAAATTAAATTAGTAATTAACATAGATGATTGCTAATAAAAATAATAGATGTATCAATTATAAAAATAAAAATAATAGATGTATCAATTATAAATGTAAGTTCCATATTCCTTATAAACGTAATCGATTGATATAGTGGAATAGAAACACGTTTCCGCGGATACGAACAGGTCCAGATTCGAATCTCGGTAACAACCAAAAAATCTTCGATAAATAGATTTTTTTGTGTTATCTTTCTAATTGATTCATTTAATTTGTATTGTATTATTTCTTATATTTATTATTTTTGCTTATGAAATGCATGCCATTAGTGAACTCCTTTACCTTTTATTCCTTTAACAAACTTGTTGTAATCAAGTTACTATCCTTTTCCCTAATATTTTCGTTGGTTTTAATTTTTTCGTTTATATTGTATAAATTATGAGTTTCGTACGTGTATATTATAATTTATTTTTTTTCTCAAGCCTCTACTTATTTTTTATAATTGCGTTAGATTTAAATATATTTTAACTCTTTTTGCTATAAAAACTACTTTTTTTTGCATACGGACAAAATCCTAGTGATACCATGACCTTATTACCACGTTCCATCACTAGCTTCATCGTGCGAGCTCACTCGAAGAATCCTAATATTAATACAAATTAAATATAATTCTACAGAACAAATCTATTTATAGAAAAATTATTTCAGTTCCTACCAGAATTGGCTGTGTTCTGAAAAACTGCTACTTCACAACAATAATGTGTTTTCCGTAAAAAAAAAGAAAAACGTTCTAATATTCCTCATTATTTTGTCGCTTTATTATTTTGAGTCAGTGCCTTGAATGAGAGAGGAAGCCTTGGAACAAAGTTGCTGATTGGTTGATTTTCCCATGAATTATATTAGCATTATTTAATACAAATATTAAAATATATTTATTACTAGGTATATAGGTATAATGCGTATAATCGTTTATCATTTTCTTTATTTGCTTTTTTACATTGATAATCGTGAGAATCGCGATTTTTTTTTGATAATATTTTGGATTTATTGGTTAATTAACAAAGTTATACGAAAATTATAAAGCGTTTTATTATATAAATCAGCTAGCTATAAATAGCTATAAAAACCCAGCAATATATGCTGCAATGTGACGCTACGACACCTGGGTAAATCTTAAGGGATATTTCGCGACACACGTTGTATTTTTCTATCATATGTTTTCTCGGTGAGATTAAATGATTTCATAGTTTTTATAAATTCTGGTGATAGATAAAATTCAGCCGCATCATTTTTTTTCTTCTTTTCTTTCTATTGCTATATCCAACGACTTACCTACTAAACATGCTACTTATTAAATGAAAAGTTTTAAATAGTATTCAGTTGTCTGTTTTTCTACTGTGTAATCTTAATGATTTATTCACTATTTATTTATTTTATTGTTTATCGTATTTCTTTGGTTGCATTTTCTTAATTCATTGTAATTATATGTTTTTATTATTTTGCTTGTAGAAATGAATTTTGCATATGTATACTAACGTATAAAATTATAAGTTATAATTCGTGACTTGGAAGAATATTTATTTATTTTATTTCCGATACAGTAATATGTACATAATTTAAGAAATGTTTATATTGTTTCATATTCTTAAAAAATGCATTTTTTTGTTGGACTTAATTACCTTTGAGAAATAATTCATCGGTCTCTTTTCCATTCCTTATTTAAACTTCAAATTCTCTCTTCTTACTGAAGTCATTAAATGACAACGAAACTTTGATTGGATTCGCTTTTTCGTAATATTAAAATAACTTTTTTAATTAAACCGCAGAATATTCCAAGAATTTATTAACGCTATATTAATAAATTCTCGCCTAATATAACTTATCTTTTTTTGGGTATTAAAAATTAAGTCGACCCCTGTTTCTCGTTTGTCAGGCTTCATTATAAAAACAAGCAAGAAAAGGTGTTTGTTTACGTTCCAAAAAATCAGTCCTTTAAACGTGATTCGTTTTTTAAGCTTTGAAATTTATGATGATACTAGAAACGTTAACGCGGTCACGACCACGCTACTCAATCCTTCGGGTCACAGCTAGAGCATGCGGCAAGCGATGCGGTGTGACGGTGTACATGCTATGAATTCCATTCGTCATTAAATCAATGGAGTAGTAGCGCTTATGAATAATATTATGGCAATTAATATATATTGTGTTAAGTAATTTTTTTGGTATCTAACAAAAAAAGTTTTTTTTACTTTTTAGACATCAATCGACAAACTCTACGCCATTCGTTGATCACCCAATGCACATCATCTTACACACGACGAGTAAGTTCGTAGAAAAACAAAAAATTAAATATCAAACTATCCTCCTAAATTAATGTACTTTTTTATACGTTATTTTTATTACAAGAAGCAGTATTCAAAGTCATTTTTCGTGAGGCTGTTTAGAGTACGCGTCGTAATCCGTTTCACCTCCGATGTCTGATGATCCTTAATATTTTTTTTTAGATATAAAAATAGAAGAAACAGAGGGGACCAAATCAAGTGAATAGAGCGCATATTCTACACGCTGATTAAATTTTGCATTGCCCTGATGCAATATCAAGTTTTCATTTGCAAACAATTCAGCCCGGATGCGCCTCATTCGTGCTAGTAACCTCTAGATTATTCTGCTACCGCTGCAGAATGTTACTTTAATAGTTTGTCCTTTGGGAATAAATTTCAGTGTTATTCCCCTGGTCAGCTCGTTGCCGATGTCGCAGTGTTGCCACATGCACGAAAAATATTCTACAAACTTTATTGTATTCGTAAGTAAATTTTTATTTCCATTTCGTTGTCATAACATTATATTCCAATACAATAAAATATACTAGTGTGTGAACCAATTTTTTTTATTTTCATGAGCTTTGTAATCTATATGAGCCTCATATTAATAAATTAATTTATTTTGTAAGACTGTTCGTTTACTTCTACTTTAAATCCCTAATAATAAATGAAAATTACATGTTATAATTAATTACGCACAGTTTTTACAAAAAATGAATAAACGTACAAACAAACTATATTTATAAAACTATTTAATTAAGTGTAATTAAATTTTTAAAAATGAGAAATACGTATTCAAAAACAATAAAATAAATACTTGAGTTGCAGTCCTATAAATAAAACGCACACGAACAGCAGTCCGCTCTTCTCTAAACCGAAATTCTGTTCGCAAACCGAGGCATTTGTCGGCGGAGATTTTGTTCGTAACCAGAATCGTTCGTAATCCGAGGATGATAAAACATAGGCTGACATTTCGATACTGTAATACGTGCCATTAACAAGTACGGTTGTATTGTACGTGTTAGTACTTTAAATGCATTTATTTTAAAAACGCAAATTTAATTACAAAAACTAATAAACAATAATTAAAACCTTCACATTACATAGATAAATTTATTAAAATTCATTAAACATGTATCAATAATGTTTTGTTATTGGGATTGTTACATTTATCTTCAAAGCTAGTTAGTTTCTATTACATGTAATTCAAACACTTTTAAGATAAATAATTAATTTTAAAAAAACAAGCAGTATTAAATTACTACGGTCTCTTTTAATGAATAGTACACAAAACAATATTATATTTTACTTAAGTGACACCTACTTGGAAACAACGTACGAGTATAAGGAAAAGTTTTCCACACAAAAAAGTGAATGAATTTATTGTAACAAAAAATTCCCTTGTTTCTTATTGAAGGAAATTTGTAGGCTTAAGTAACAAAGTGGCCTACTTTGTAAAAGTCCTTAAAAACGTTGAGAAGTTTAAGAAAGAAATGTTTTGGTGCGCATTTATTGAATTGCTTAGGATCGTGATAAAAAAACCTTTCATATTACTTTTTACAAACTAAAAGTTATGATAATGTTGTTCCATTTTTTATTTCTTCTTTTTAATTGCCCCATTAGAATTTGTCATTGCCTAGTCATTTGATATGGTTCAACGAGAAACAATATAATGAAAAATTGAAAAATTTGGCAACAATATTTGAATAAATTAAATTATCAGTTTATATATTATAAATGATACTTTTAAAAGTAGCAATATTAACTTTGTGGTTAAAAATCATATTTTTTTATTTATTATCTTTGTTTTATTAACCACTTAATTGAGTTTAAATACATCTCCCGGTTTCGAAAAATACAATTTTATTCTTCAAGATATAAAAACTAACTAAAAACACATATATTATTGTTTCTTTACCAGAATCTATTTAAAAAAAAATCATTGGAGATAAATAAAGCATGTAAAACTAATGAAAAAATTATAAACAGCCAACTAAATTTAACTACGAGTCCCATTCTAAAAATTTTTTTATTCGATTAAATAACAATATGAGTTAGGTACAAAACTTATTTTTTAAATAATTGTTTTTTTTTAAATAGATTCTGGTAAAGAAACAATAATATATGTTTTTAGTTAGTTATGACATCCTGAAGAAGAAAATGGTATTTTTCGAAACCGGTAGATGTATTTAAACTCAATTAAGTGGTTAATAAAACAAAGATAATAAATAAAAAATATAGTATTATAATGATGAGTTTTATCGGTAAATTATTATTATTACAATATTACTACAATAAACTCTCTTAATAACTGTTGTTCACTTTTTTCCTCCAACCCCCGCATTTAGCTGCTTTCTGATTATGTTTCTATATCATCGGTCCATAGAGCTAGGCGTATGAGCATCTTTTACGTTGTCGGTTATCGCTCCTTCGGTAGGATTGCCCGACCCATTGCCATTTCAAATTAGTTTTCCGGTCTGTATCTTTTACTTTGGTTCATTGAAGAACCTTTATTTCTGATTCTATTCTGAAAGGACTCTATGAGCACAATCATTTCCGTCTTTCACTGAGTCACCTCCAATGCTGTGGAGCTCTATGTCAGTACTACGATGACGATTTATTCGAATTTTGATTTGACACATTTAATCATTTAATATTCCA
The DNA here is from genome assembly GCA_022840565.1 of Eubasilissa regina. Taxonomy (NCBI): domain Eukaryota; kingdom Metazoa; phylum Arthropoda; class Insecta; order Trichoptera; family Phryganeidae; genus Eubasilissa; species Eubasilissa regina. Next base: position 21,305,976 of record JAINEB010000004.1, on the reverse strand, counting down.
TTTTATTGGTGTTTTTTAAAACACCTGCTTTGTTTATTTCTTCAATATATAATATAAAGTTATATTTTTAATATTCATTGTAATCTTTACATTGTGGTTTTTATTTACTTTATTATAAATTATTTATAACTTTGTTTTAACTACTTTTAAGAGTTAAATTTATTACACCAACCGGTTTTGGAAAACACGATTTCCTTCATCGGGATGTCAAATGAACTGTTTATTTCAAATTTACCTATAAAGAAAGCGTCACCCGCAAAGCTGGACTATTATTTACATTCGGTGTATACATAGTAATTTATGTTTATAATTTATATTGAAATTCATTGTAAGTACCCAAGCGTGGGTTCCGCTTACCAGCTGCTGTTTACAAAATGTGGAAATGTGTGTTACTGGAACGAAATTAATTTCAGAATACAAATTATAATTTTCGTATTGACTGCTAATTGGCTACTGACTACGCTAAATCCATACGGGCAGTGGCGTAATTATACTAATGCATCCCAGCCCACATTAGTCCCCAGTCCGAAATGTCTGCGCCCTACAATATATTTGGTATCGATAGTTTCCCGATAGCAATAATATAGACTAATATTTTTTTAAATCTACCACTGGAATTAAAAAAATTATAAAAAATTTACCACTTGCATTACGAAAAAATTATCCACAAATACCCCTCTAATACATCGGGGATGGAATCAGACAATCGCCGCAAAGTAAAAATCGTTGTAAACCGAAGCAGAGATATATTCCTGAAAACATCTTTTTTTTTTTTTAAAAAGTATGAATATAGGAGACAAGAGATATATTTTGATTTTACTATTTAATAGATAAAACCGCATAGCTAACATATGTAGTGTCAGTGTCTTTTTTGCATTGGGGCTCATTTTAGTTACGCACGCCACTGCGAACATTACTTTTATATATAGATGTATATCTGGTATCACTGAATTACCAGATATGTATTTTATGTTTAATTTTACATACAATATCTTACCATTTTAATATTAGTCACTATTCTAGTTTTGTTAATTTTAAGTCGTTTATGGTCATAAATAGTCAACTTTTTATTAAATTAAATAATTTGGAAAATTCTCTTATATATATATATATAAATATATTTATTTGCGAGCGATGCCTGGCGAGATGAAAAGTTCCAAGGGCACAATAACGGGCTTACTAGGGGTATATATTCAAGGCAGATAATATAGGTCGATTAGATTCGTGGAGCGGTACGAGGGTGGTGCGTGAGTGATGGTGGGTGGTTGTATGGAGGGTGGGTGTGAGGTGGGGATTAATATTTATATGATTGTCAAAATATGTAGAAATTATAATTTTCCACTCGTGCAACGCCTGGGTACATGAACTAGTTTTTTTAATAAAACAGAAAATAGTTATACCTACTTGCAAACAGTACTATAAATATGAAATATTATAAAAAATACTATAAAAAGATATTAAGTGAACATTATAACAGAAAAAAGACAGTTTTTAGAAGTGAAAGGAAAAACCTTTTATGTTGTTATTGGTAAACTTTTTGGAAACCCCTTAAAGATTAAGTTAAAAATACAATATTTTATTTCGTCTTAAAAACTGAGTATTTTTTTATATTGTATCGTAATCCTTGGAAAATGAAAACTGCTCCTTGCAGCGGTGTTTATTTTTAGTAAATGATAGTTCAATAAATAATTTGGTAAAACAGGTGTCGTAATTTCTAACGTTTTTATTTTAGAATAATCGGTTTGATCTACAATGAAATTCCACTCTTGACACATCTCTTAGGCTGATGAGAAAAGGGTTTATTTTACAGCTTTGACATATATTTTTGAACCAAATTGAAATCTGCGGGCGTAATATCAATGTAGGTTTTCTATTTCACGGATACCTCTACAATTCCATGGCTACCATTATCCTCTTAAATATATTTTATAAATTGATGAAAAGGGTCGGAGTCACATCAAAATAAACCTTTTATGTGATGCCATACAGGAGACCCGAGTTCTTGTAATCAATTCGAGAGATGGGTTGATTTGTGGAAACGGCCTTCCCATGTTTTAAAACATCCGGACCGTGAGATGGAGGAAACACAAAAGTCGTCCCACATCCGAGCTGACCCACACAAAAGAGCTGTCCCCTTGAAAATACTTCACAAATGCAAGGTCCTCGTAACGAAGACTCTAATATATATATTAATTATCTATATAAATTGTTTTAATCTTGTTAATTGTGTTTTTGATATATATTATTATTTTGCATAGTATTTAGAACTACTAGCTGCTAGCTGCAAAGTCAGCAACCTCCACAATTTATTTTTTCAAACTTTTATTTCCCATATAGCTTTTACCCATTGCGTTAATGTATTATCATATTATCAATCAATCAAACATAGTTCTTTTTGATATAAATTGATCATTTAAATTCAGTGTTATATTCAAAATCAGTTACTTTTTCTTAACGCTATTTATAATAGTATTCGACTAAAAGGAGTCTACAAATTTTAAGGAAGAAGCTGTTGCATTTATTTTATATTTTAAACTAGATTATAAGAATCATTATTTATTATGATAACACATTAATATAATACCTATAATGTTTTTCGCCAGTTCAGTTTTTAATGATCTTCTCCAAATAAAAAAATATGTAGGTTGCTGAGTCTGCAATAACTATCCTAAATTATTAAAACAAGAATATATTTTGTATTTAAATATATCTTGGGCGAATTTATCACAGAAGTCTGATTCCCTGAACATTGTAGGGGTTCGTTGTCATGAGATAATTGAATCTGCCAGTATTATTGGAGGTGTGTTTGGAGGCTGTGTTTTTATGTCTTATTTTTATAATCATTTTCATTCTTCTTTTCGCTTTCTCTGTGGCTCCTCGTTTTACTTTTATTTTCTAAGTTATTCGGGGACCCTATGGAAAGCGGGATCCCTGAAGATTCTTTAGACTAAAAAAAAGCTATGCAGGTCTCTAATGCCATGAGTCAATTAAGGGTTGCCTTCGTTTCTTTTGATTATTTTGATCTCTATCGTCTCTAGGCTATCTAATGAGACCACCTTCATTTATATGTAAAATTGTTACTCTTATGTTTTAATAGCTAACGCCGTGGCATAATATTCCTATAAATTATTGTTTACTGTGAATTACTGTGGAGAAATTTTAAATAAATAATGTTCTTCTGGATTAATAAACATAAAACAAAAAATATTATTTTCCAAAATTATCCACTATTAAAATTGTACGGGCTGGACAGTGGGGTATTATAAATATTTCATTTGTAATCTACGTGTTGGTAACATGGAGAAATCCTAAATAAATATTGTACTTATATATGTAATAAAAAATTGAAATAGTTATATCTGTAAAATTATCCAATCAAACGAATATAATTTTTACATCATGATATTATATATGCGAGGTATAAAAATAAAAATAAATACTACAAGATTCATAATCAAGAATGAAAATATTTTGAAGATATATAGTATATAGTGAATAGTATAAATAAATATATTTTAGTAAACTTTTTTCATTGACAATTTTAAACCCTTGGAAAAACAGGGTATTAACTAACATTTTCACCAAACAGCACATTTTGTGTTAAAAGTTTTAAATATTTTTTTTTTTTTATGTTCACCGCCCACCAGTAGTTGAATTTTTATAAAAATGTCAATATATAATTTAATGAAATAAATCGATTCCAAATTTCCGGCAAGTTATAAAATATGACCCATTCGTTTGCATTCAAATCAACAATTTTTCTAAAAAATATTACCAATACTACTTAAATATAGCTTGAAAACATTTTGATAAAAAAAGTCGAATTTGATCAAAATATTGGATATTAACTTGTTATCATCAATCTGGAGATTTTTTAATCACTGTAGTTAGAGGGGTTATGAGACAGATAAGGGACGATTGTATTTTTTTTCAACTATCACGTATAAATATGGTCTTTACCTCTTATAAATAATATATTAAAATAATTGAAAATATATTTAAGTGTTATACATATTGTATATAATATATATGTCTACAAACATAAAGATCAAAAATAAGAAAGAAGAGTTTCAGAATACATTTAATGAAATTAAAAATTGTCTGAGTGCTTTAGAATGTGAAAAAATTTTTGACATTAATTAAATAAAATAACAGAAGAAACAATAAATATTTCATTTCAATATATTTATTCAGTTTCTGTGCTACGATCCGAGCTAATTCAAAGAAAAATATTTCCAAATATTACGGAGAAAAATATTTACATATGCAGTGTATTTTTATACAGGTCATCATTTTTATTAAAGTTGTCAGACTTTGAAACTTAGCTAATTTTACTGTTAATAATATTTTTTGATTTTACAATATACATTCATCATCGACTTATTTTCCACAAAAAAATATGAAAAAAAAAACAATATTTCACGTATACATTTTTGTATGTGTACTTCAAAAATTCGTAAACTTGCTTATCACTGATCTGTACATGTGGCTTTAGAGGATGGTATTCCAAACGGAAGGAGGGTGAAATCTGTGCTACTCTGTAAAGCCTTTCTAGATACATAACACGATTAACCCTTAAACATATGCTAATCGTCCAAGTGCGACATAAATAGACATGTAGATAATCGTGTAACTTTACCATTTCATCCACATCGCGGGATGAAATCTTTTACCATAGTCATTAAATAGTTTTATATGTCCCCTCAATAAATTAGAAAAATATTACGTTTTTTAAATAATCGATAGACTTGTTTGTCTGACGACATTAAAATGGTTTTCGCCTACACTTATCCTGGAAAACCGCCAATTTATTTAATTATATCATACCACTAAAACCTAGCTTTAGTTAAATATAGAAATAAAATCTAAGTATCTAAGTATCTATTTTCAAATCATTACTTTTCAAACTTAAAATGGAACATAAGTACGGTTAGTGGTAGAACTTAATCTGTTCGAATAAATTATTCAATTATCTTCCAAAGACAAACAGCGTAAAATAGAACTTGAGTTTCAACTGCAGTGTTTCAGAAATATATTACTTTCTTCATTTGTAAATTGAATCAAATTTTTTTAATTTAATTTAAGTGCTAAAATGTAGAGGACAGTAGAATGACAGATGTTTTTAACTTCTGAGAGCTAATTTATAAAGAAAATTTAAAAATAAAACATTTACGAAATCATGCGCGACGTTAATTATTTTTCATTCGGCAAAATATAAAATTCTTATTTCTAAAATAACTATTTATATTCTAGATTTATCCTGCAACTTATATAATATACAACGAATGATAATTCACTCTGCGCTTCTCTCCACTGCCGTTTAAACGAGTTTTGAAACAATAGTTTATCCATGTACGCGAAACATAATTTTTATTCAAATGCAATATTTACTATGTTTAAATATTATACTTCACTGTATACTTTTTAATTTTGAGAAATAGACTAATAATACTAAAAAAAGAAATCTCGAGAAAGTAATCTTATTTTTTTTTAAATAGTAAAAAGTATGTTATATATGATAGTTTAGTAAAGCTACTATCTTATACCAGATCAAAATTATAATATTTTTGTCAGTATATACATATTTTTGTTCTATTGAATATTATTCTCAATTTAAAACTGTCTAAACAGTCGGGACATTCATTTTTATTCTTAATTTACTGATGTCATGATGAACATACTTCGAATTGTTTACCCGTTTCCATCCCCTACAACGTTGGCTGTAAATTACTTCCAAACCGATACCAAATCTCTGTCAAAGGGTTATACTATAAATAGTGCAAGCATCGGAACAATGGCTAAGAGATATTTTAATATATGATGAACACACTGTACTACAGACATGATGGTAGTACAGTAATATAATAAAAATATAGTATTAGTAAAATGTTAGTAATTACCAAAAAAGTATATTTATTACTTTTCTTAAATATAAACGCGTATTAAGTTGAATTTTTAGAACTCAGTTCTATATAACATATAAAACAAATTAGATCAATTTATTAGAAATGTATACAGAAAAAATCTTATAACCGGGGAGAAGCAATATTAATTTCTCCGTGTTAACCCTATAATATCCCAAAAGTTCTGCATTGGTACCCCGGTGGTAACAAAATATTTTTTCGATACATTATTTTCCATATATCTTTTTTATTGTATCATTTAATTTGTTTTAATTTATTGTTAATATAAATCTATTTGTAAATTTTTATTGCAATTCTACCCATTTTAGTTGATTCAAAGATCCAAATAATGGAAAATTTCAGTGCATTTTCTTCGATCATGATCAGGAGGCCTCGAATCTTATCTGATTTCATACAACTTTTTTGAAAAATTAATCTTTCAGATATCTTCTCTAAGTTTGTTAATTAAACTCATCCGCCATCTTGTATCAAAATGACGGCTTTTCAAAAACTTCATAATCCTTGTAAAATTAGTTCTAGAGAAAAAAAGCTAAAGTTAAACGTTATGCATTCTTCATCTTTTACGTGGTGTAATTGCATTATTGATCTGAGCATAAAGTCTACAAGACAATAATGTCAATTTACTCAAATTTGAGAACATTGATGAATTTTTTAATATAACGAGCTATTTTATTACCTAGTATTTACATTCTGAAGGGTGGTTGCATACACTGAAGCTATTACATGAGGCCGAACGCAATCCTGTGGGGAGCCAGCTTATGGTGGCCAGCTTTCCACAGGTATGTCTTCTCTACGCAGTCGAATGCCGAATTATCATTTCACAAATAGGCACTATATTTTTTTTCATTTTAAGATCATCATAAGATCCTTTTGAATACAAAGTGTTCAAAATAAAATTCATCAATATGTTGCTCATTTTTATACTATAGTTATTATTAAACCATAAATTCGTACCGTTTTTAACTTTTTTAAGTATGCTTTGTAAAGAGTGATATCAGTTATTTTGTACTAGTACTTATTATTGAATACGTCTTGAATTTTTCGATTAATAGAATGTTAACGTTAATTGTTGGCGGAAGAAAATGGAGTATCGAATACAAAATTATCATTATCAAGAATGTATCCATCACTTCTGAGTTTTATTGCCAAAAAACCTACTCCTTAAAACCGCAATTCAAGACAAACGACCGAGAAGACCGCTCCTAAAAATTGATTGGAATTCATCAAAATACTATCAGAATGTTAAGAGTCAATTAAATATAATGTAGGAGAATATATAATTTTTTCGTTCGTGTATTTTGTTCATTTAAAAAAAACGATACATTAGAACAAAAACAAAACTGCACCAGTTACGGCATATCTTATGGTGAATACGAATGAATAAACAAACAAATGGTGAAAATGAATGCCCTGAAATAAAATTACAAGTTCCCCATCCGTCTTCAGTATTCCTATCTGCCAAACTTGTTCTCTATTATTATTCCATATTCTTCAAGTTACTAACTTTATGTTTTTTGATTAAATCAAGTTTATAAATTAATTTCGCATTTAATTTAAGCAATTCATTGTACATTTAAATTATTCATTTAGGTATCAACCTAGCATATTTTACTCGAAGATGTTTGAGATTTATTGCAAAATATAAAGTTGACAGCTATTTAAAAATAAAATAATAGATATACATGTTAACTTTGTAAAATTGGTAACGCAGTTCTCCGGTTAAGAAAAGTTCCGGGATCGTATCCCAAAAATAACCAAATATTTTTCGATACATAGATTTTTTCTGTATGTCTTTCTAATTGATTCATCTCATTTGGTTCATTATTTTATAGAATTTAGTCTACAATAGATTAATTTAACTTAATATTCAATGGTAAAGACGTAATATTTATTACTTGTTACTTATAATAAAATGATAACATTAAATTTATTTTAACTTTGTTAAACCACAGTATTTAAAAATATGTCTCGCGTATTTCAATAATTTTAATTTTGTCATTTTCGAGCCTAGTTTGTAAATGATATTAATGGTTGTTGAAACGCGTATGTATAACAATAGATACATTTTCAACAAAAGCCATACATACTTTCAATTTGTGGAGCTTAACAAAGTTCAAATAAAATCTTTCACAATGACAAACTATTGTATAAATAATAAGATAAAATTCTTTGTTTAATCCACTATTTTTTAATAAGTCAACATGTTTCGATACCTATGGTATCTTCTTCAGGAAACAGTGTACACTGAAATTAAAAATACAAACATAGATTAAAACAAAAATATAAGTGATGGGTATCGAAACATGTTGATTTATCAATAAATAGTGGTTTAAACACAGCGTTTTATCTTATTATTTATATAATATGTAGTCACAAAGTAATTTTGCTAATATTAAAGATATATACTATTGCGTTTGTTAAATTTCCAATTTATTACCTTTGTATATCTTGATTTGAAATAATTAACATACAACCAAATACTTGTAAACTTAATAAAAAATCAAAAAACAATATAACAATTCTAGTGATTTATACATATTTCAATGTGAAGTTACTAGCGTTCCGTACCCGGAGTTGCCCGGCATTTGGATTTAGTTATTATTTAAGATAGGGATTTAAGAGAAAGGAGTGCCTTTGTTTTGTTTGAGTGGCCCGACGTATGCAAAATGTCGTGATGCCTAAAGGCAGGAGGAGGTCAAGATATCCGAAGGTTGGAAAAGGGTGCACTATGCAAAAAAAAAATGTATGGCATTTATTATAATTCACATTTACAACTAGGAGTAGGGTTGGAGCAGGGAATAGGATACCTATGTTTTGAACGGGATTCTAGAGAATAACTTCACAAAATTTTAAATGGGTGGCGAGTCAAATTATATCGTGGGACGGCCAGAGAGGTGATTCATATTTTGCGCAGGGACCTAAAGTATAACTATGCAAAACTGATGGAATATCTTGACTATGTTGTACAGGGTGACTATCATGTTCCAGGCTGATGTTGTTTTTAAATAACTAAGAAATGAAACACAATTTTTTAAGTTGATTTTCATTTACCGATTATTTTATTTATTACAATATGTGTGGAAATTGGTAGCTAGCAGCAGCACAAATTCGAGCTCTTTTAACTATATTTTTCATAACACTCTCGCACACTTCGCGTGTTATTTCAGCAATTTTATTTCGAATATTGTCCTGTAACATTGGTATTTTTATTCGCTTATTGAGGTAGACCTTCCCTTTCAATTACCCCCTTATAAAATAGTCGGGAGCCTTCAAATGAAGTGATCAAAGAAGCCAGTCGATATCATCACTAATTTTTGATATTATGCAGCCGGGATAAATTTCGAACAAATTTTGTAGCGTAGCTCTGGCTATGTGTGAGGTGGCACCATCCTGTTCAACGATAACGATCACCATTAATGATTACAGTATTGCCATTATTATTTAGATAAAAAAATTTAATGACTATTGAGACATTAGATTTTATATAATAAATTGTAATCAACTATCCTCTAAGACTACTTAATACAAACTGACAAATATTTGTGAAAACAAAATGAGAGTCAAACAAAATCGGCCTGGAACATAATATTCATCCTGTATTTTATTGTGCAAGAACATGCACTGCATACAAGCAAAAAAGCGGTGCATTACTAAAAATTCTGGGATATAAAAATTATATATATATTATGACGTTACAAATCAGGGTCACATACAAAATTGCCCCGTCACTTAGTTTATTCTCAAGCAACTTGAAATTCACAAATAGTTACCCTTAAGTTGGTATCACATCTGTTTCTGAGATGATATAAACAGTTGCATCTATGGTTCGTTTTCAAAATCATCGAGAAAGCTGTCAGATTTGGGAGGTCGAATAAACCGCGACCAGTGTTACTAAGATGTAACTGTGTGCAATCCACTATGACTGGATGGTAAATATGTTATATTATTCACTCACTAGTGCATAATTTACTATTAACTTATTAGGTGAACACATTCTTATTGTGAAGTTGTAATTATTCAATCTGTGATATTTTAAATATGAATTAAATATATCAATTAGAAATATATACATATGAAATCAATTTTTCGATAAATAATAATAATAAAGTTTTATCAATGTGTCCAAAATTTTAATAATAAAAATGAATTGATAATTCTGGCGTCTGCTATCAGATTACTCAAAAATATTTAAGATTCTGTAAAAATAAGGTAGATGGCTCTTTCAAATAATGGAATGATTAAATGTATTAATATCAAAAAGGTAACATATAGGTTCGAAAATTTGTTGCTAAAAATATTGTCGCTGTAGCATAGTTGGATAATGCACCTTTCCTGGTCAGAAAAGAGATCCAGGTTCGAATCCCGATAGCGCAACAACAATATTTTTCGATAAAAATTGATTTTATATGTATATCTTTCTAATTAATATATTTAATTCATATTTACTATTAACTTGTTAATCTAATGGCATGGTAAATAATCTTTACAGAAAACAAGATGTTTCCCTTTGGATATATTACCTTTGGTTTCCGTCTTTGGTGTTTGACATTTGATTTCTACTTTTGGTATCGCTTTTGATTTAGTCACCTCACTGTAGGCGATATTTTACATTAATCGCGTCAGCCTGGATGCTGACGGTCAATCATGATGAGGATCCGAGGAGATGGGATGGGTTGTCACCTGCATGAAGGACGTCGAACTCACGCCCATCCGAGACGAGATGAGGATTTGTCAAATGGATTGTTTTTTTTTTTTTTTTTTGTACTTGTGCTTTTCTGATTAGATGCCTTTTTATAATGAATAACATATTTTTATTTATCACCTTCAGGTGTAACTTATATTTTTTCCCAGTTTAGGATGAAGGCAGAATGTGGCAAATATAAGGTGTCGCTAAAGTAAAGAACCCGCGGATCTTGTGCTCTTCACTGACTAGTCGCTGAAAGGGAAGAATGTAGGTCTTTATCTCCATAATAAATATATATATATATATAAAATTATTGATTAAAATTAATTAATTAAATAAGTAATCAGTTTTTATACATACCTATAACTATATACTAGAGATCTTATCAATTCAGACATTATTTATTCTTCCATTTTTTAAATATCTAGATACCAAGACATCATTAAGGATCACTAGGCATGATTAATGGTTGACTATTCATCCGTCGAGAAATTGTTCCGTTCAATAAAAACGTTCCAGAAAAGCATTACCTCATCTACTTATATAAAATGTGTAGTTATTTCGCACGGAAAAACATTTGTTAGTTTTGTCATTTTCATACACGAATGAATGGAAAATTATCTGATTGGATAGGACCCGGCTTAAGAGGAAACACGTTGGATATCACTACGTTATTAATTAAGCAAACGTTATTATTTTGCAGAATTAAATTACTAATAAACAAAATTATTTCAATCTATCTTATAACTCAAATCATACAATCAAACAGACAAAGATACAATAATAAATAACAAATAAAAGCTAAATATTAAGATACAAAACGCAACGATGGACTAGAAGTGGTTTAATTTTGAAGGCGTTTCTTAAAAAAAATTAAGTTACGTAAATAGAATAGATGTCTCATCATTATATTTAACAACATAGGAATTTTGGCTATAAAAAATAGGACTCACTTGGTGGGCTTCCTGGAAGAGATTTGAAACCCCCATCACTAAGTGTCTAACCGCTGGACCAGACAAGGATGTCTCTTGCATTAAATCGAATGTAGTGATTTTTTCAGGTACTAAATTTACAACTTCAGTGATTATAACTTCAAAACAGACTGCTAAAAAAATTTCTAAAAATCGATCATGTCTTGAAACTTCAAAAAACTATTTGTTCACCGGACCAGGTACTTACATCGTAGAATATTAATCATAAATTTGTCATTAAAATATGTAATGAAGTGGGTCATCGAATCAAGCGATTGTTGATGGCAAAGCTCGCGATGACTGTCTTGGAACCAGGCAGTATCGTATTAATTACACACTTAAGAAGGCTCTGAGGGATACCCCCGGTAGGGGATGATTTATCACCTCATCTCACTTAGTAGCCGCCCCGGAGCGCCGCGCTAGTTCCAAATGTCAAGTTGCAAAGTGAAAATTATTTCAGGGTAAAAAATTACCAAGGTTTAAACTTACCTTCCAGGTTAATTGCGCAATCACTCATCCGAGGGATGATTTCACGGCGTACGTTTGTCTTTGGAATTAAGAGACAGTTAGAAATCTGACACCTTCTATTTATATTTTACTTACTTCAGATAAAGTCGTAGCTTTAAAAATTAATCGAAGACAATAAATAAGTATTCAATTCAAAATGGATATCCTTTAAAAATGTTTTTTTCTTAAAATCTTTATATGGAAATGGAGTGGTTACCAGTTATTTCACTAATATAACATCAGTATATACATTAGCTTTTTAGAATAAGTTGAGTAGGTCTGAAGAATCCTTGACAAACTTTTTAGACCAAAAACTTTTTGGAGAGAACTTTTTTTACTTTTTTACTACGATCAAATTTTCAATTTTCTTCATATAGCTTTCCGATGAGATGAATTGGATCATATTTTAATACATCATATAATATTTTAATTAGAGATATTTCTAAACACAATTAGATTCATATAAATGTATTTCGGTATTTATGACAGGTCCACAAATCGCTCCATTATGTTGAATATACCTACCTACTATACCTCTCCCTCTCTTACCTCAAAGCACTAATTTCTGTGTGTGTGTGTTGTGTATGAACTTATGAAGTGTCAAGAAGTGTGAATGTTTTGCTACGAGCTCGTCACACTGACGTGAATTATAACTATTGTGTATTCGGTTTCTCGCGGTGTGTGCCGAAGATTACAAGTGCTATTGTAGGTGGTACACAGTGCTTCGTGATAATCAGCAAAGTTATCTTTGACATTTAGGAGACTTGTGGCTACAGCGGAGAAAATCCAGGTAAGTCATGTTCTTCCTGATTGGTCCTTGAGTCTTTTCTGTCCTATCCCTATACCATTTTCCTTTCACCTTTCCTACATCCCTTTTCCTCACCTCATTTCATAAACAATCAATTATATGAATAAATCGGTCCATAGTAAATTGAAACAAAATACTAAGTGAAATCTCTAGAATGAAAATGTATGTGGAATGAAAACATTAATATTAAGTAAGAACGAAAAAAAACATTTTAGATGCTTTTTAGATGTGGTACTGGAGACGATTGCCGCGAATCGATTTTTTTTAAATATCATAAAGATGCGTACACGGAATTTTCAAACTATGCAAAACGCTTGTGCAATGAAATTAGGACTAACTTCCTTGTCTTCTGAAATTAAGCTCGAATCCCCGACCACTGAAAAAACTCGTAATCACAGGAATAGTTGAAGGAATTCAAGCAAGAAAACTGACTTCTAGAGCATATAAATAGACTAAATAAAGTAGCCGCAATCAATGGGGCTCAACGCAGGAGGAAAAGAGACGCATTGTGCATGAAATTACAGACAGATTGAACACTAAAGATGAAGAAAAAAAAAAATTTATTAATGATGAATAATTTAATAAAAACAAGAAGTTATGTTGACAAAGTACTATTTCTTTCGCATAGCTCACCCAAATTTTGAAACATAAAAAACCAATCTGTTTTGTACGTTTGTTCAAAGCTAAATTTAAAATAAGATTCAAGAAATGGTAATGACAGTCAGCAATTCAATGCGTGCTGTTAAGTATTTTGATTACGCACTTGCATATTGATTAAACAATAAGATTTCGCAACAGTCGAATACAAAGTAAATAATGTTAAACAATTTTCTTCTATCAACTAATGTTTGTATTTGCACATTATTTCAGAAAGTAGGTAAATTTTACAAGTTATATTTTCCATTTAACCTTACTTGAAAACAGCGATAATATAGTTCATCTACACCACATAATCTGTTATTATTATCAGTAGTATAAATTAGAAATTGACTTCAAACAACAAAAAATATTTAAGAACTGTGACGTTAATTTACACGAATTAAATGTTAAGAAGTGGTTCAGAATGTTTCGATATGGTGAATTCAACTTATATGATAAATGAAAATAAAAAGGCCTATGAAATCTAACTGCGATAAAATAAACATTTTTGTTGAAAATATCCCATGTGGACGTAAGGTGAATGATATTACGTTACTTTTCACACAAAAATTGGAACGAACATAACAAAAAAAACACTTAGGTGAGTGACGTCATCCTTGAATGTCTTTGAGAGTACAGTAAGTTCGTAAGTTTGCTATCTATTGTTTTAATTTGTCTCCCTCTTTTCCATAAATGTATTTGAATTTTGTATCTGTCTTTTGCGTATAATTTTATATTCTGTCTCTCTCGTTATGTATTTATTGTTAATTTTAAATACACCCTGACAAAGCTTGAGCTGAGCGAAACCGTTGGCGTTTAATAAAATTATTGGTTTTATACAAATTTGTATTGTACTTTATTTAATCTAATATGTCAAACCACAAAGTGATTGCTTTCTACGAAAATATTATTTTAATTTTGAAAATTATCAAATTTAATACACTATCGTAATTACCATAATTTTGTAAACTACTGTATCATATTTGAAACGAAAGCTATACCAGTGGAAATTTTTTCGTAATACTCGTATATCTATCTAATCATCGTTTTATTTTTAGTTAAATAATACACAAGTGTATCTATCGTTTGTGTAGGGACTTACTAAAATAAACTATGAATGCGGGAAAACAATGAATGCGGTAATATAGAAAAAAGTTATAAGTATACATCATATTCTAAAAAAGATACATATTTCACATATAAATGAATGTGTTTAAATACAAATAAAATTATAAAGCTGCACAGAAACAAAAAAAAATTTAACTTCATATTATACATAATCTTTCATCGTGTGTTTTGGCTATTGCGTTATTACCGTAAGTAAACAGTATTATTTCGGAGTTGAAAATAACTTTTTTAAGTAATTGAATGTGCTTAAAAAAACTCGCTCTTTAACGTCAATGTGCTGTTAGGCAAGCAATTATAAAATAAGCCAGTGTAACAAAATATGCTGCGTAATTTAAGCGATTAATGCGGTTAAATGATGCGTAGTAGAACGATTGATGCGATCCATTTTTGCGTGTTTTGTATGAAATTAATTTGGGACTGGAAAAAATAAAGGACACATGCGGGAAAACGATTATTCAGGGAACGATCGATCGAGATTTCACTGTATTAATTAAATATCTTTAATGCTCCTACAGAATTCTTGGAGGAACTCCGTATGATCCCAAGACACCGCCCTAAAACTGAGGAATATACATATTATAATTTAATTAATAAACGAAAAGCTCCTTAAAGATTTTTATAATCGGAATTACAATATATTACGGTATAACACAAACAATTTTGTTGGTATAATAAACCAAACCTGTTTTGGAGCACATAATTTACTTTATTATCCGTCATAAGAGCTGATTTTGCATGTTGTATAATATATTAAGCTTTTAGATTTATGTTTGGTTAAATATCACAACTCTACAACCCATTTACAAAGTGTAATACGTTCAAAATATCATATATTTCTAATTATCACGATATTTTTTTAACATAATCTTAAAACAACATATCTACACAGCATCTTACTAGTCGCTCATATGTAGATGCAATATTCCAATTAATTATTCATTACATTAATGAAAATTAAAACAATATTATGAATACATGATAACTGTATTGTCCCGAATATAATGCGATGTTTTTTAAAATCAAAATTTTTTAAATAATTATGTTTGCGTTATATTTGAGGCCGTGCTACATTCGAGTCAATACATTTATATATATTTCAATAAATAAATCGAATAACTTCTTTGCAGATGAAAATTAAAACAATGTATATTCATTAATATAAATTATTTGTAACTTTGTTTTAACCACGTTTATGAGTCAAATTTAATACACCGACCATATTCGAAAAATACAATTTCCTTCATCAGGATGTCAAATAATAAATGAAATAAATAATTTATATTAAAATAAATAACCACAATCTAAAGTTTGCGATAAATATTTTAAAAAAATTATATATAATATTTAACTGAATAAGAACTTCTCTGCCAGTGCATATTTTTAATTATCAAGGATTAAATCAAAATACAAAAATATTTAAAAACTTTAAAATATTTTAAAAGAATAAAATGATTAAATCTTAAGTATCTTAATTAAACATTAAGTCACTTATTATTAATTATGTTTATGTGCATATTATCAATATATATCTATGTTATTTTTATCATCAATAATCTAATACACAGCACCTCAACTCGGAGAACTCTTCTATAAAAATCTTCATCCATAATCGCAACAGATCTTTCTTACTAATTAGATAAATTCACTGTCTTGTTTCAAATACTATACTGTATATAAATATTCCCACGTATGCAAGACAATCATATCTTTCTCGTATCACAAATTCAGCGAATTTACACACAAATCTGTATTTTTAAACTAGCTTTATTCTAAAACGAGAAACCGGTGATGAGTAGGTATTTGAATAGCCGCTACATATATATAAAAACTCGCAACAACCCATTTTGGATTTCTAGCATTCTACGAACATTGTAAAGTTTAAGCAATCAAGCAGTGCCAATAATTGCTTCCTCCCTCTGATATCTCGGAACTTTGCTCAGGTCCTGGAAGCAGGCATCGTAAGATTTACGTTCTGTTGATATTATTCTAATTGATTTTGAAGAAATGCTTAACAAGATTGTTGAAAGTTTATAATTAGTTAACGGAATTATATTTTGTAACGAAGATGATTAAAAAATCTGTCAGATCGTTTTATTTTAAATTACATAAACTAGAAACGATACCTACAGATTTGTATTTATTTTTTACTATTAAAAAGATACATTTATTGCTGTTATGATATAATAAAGACCAGAGTCACTAACTTTGATTGAATTTTAATAATAACGTGATTTGTCGATCAAACTTATGCGCCATTCGGTGAGCAATCACAGGCATACTAGATACTAATTCTATAAAATTGCTTAATGTCTCCATACCTGTTCAACTTAAAATGAATAATATGAAAGATCTGCAAAATGTGAATGTAAGACCAAAAATGTGCGTTTTGATTTATGTACCTGAGACAATATTAATATTGGCAAATAGTGAACAGTTTAGTGATGAATTTACGATATTTGTAAGGAAAGTGACGTTAATATTAATGTTAACAAGTGGTGATATTTGAGAAGGAGGAAAGTAAGATAACGTGCAAACAATAGTAGGTAATAAATGCTTAAAATAAATAGATTGGTTGGTGAAATATATCTGACAGGAACGGAAAGGCTGGGAAAGATATCGATAGGATGGTGACTGTGGGCATTGAAGTGAACGGCGCTTTGAATGCAAAAATGTATAATGGAAACCTATCAATGGTAAAACTACCGGTACACAATAGAGTTTTGGTATCATCACTGATGTATGAAAGTGTATCCTGCTGGTAAAACAGGAACGAAAGACGAATGCGGCGGGATTGTAATGGGATCACAGAGGCGTATAGAGTAAAAATGAACAAATTTGGAAAGAAATCAAATCTGATTTTAAAATAGTGAATAAAATTAATTAATAATTATGTAGCAATGATCCAACATGTTTAATCCGTCTAAATAATACTTGGCATTTTGCTCCGAAAAATAGCACTCTCATTTGATAAAAACCTCTGTCCTCCAAGATAAATTTTAAGTTTAAGATATAGAAAAAAGTTGCTGAATACCAGATCTGGTGAGTACGGTGGATCAGTATGGTATCAGTTCAAACCGCAATTCGTTAATTTTGACAATGGTGACCACCGAAGTGGACGGAGCGTTGTCTTGAACAGGATTTTCTTATTCTGAAAATACGGCCGTTGTTTTGCGATCTCTGCCATCAGCTTGTCAAGAAATGATGCGTAATACCTCTCCATTATTGTTTTGCCTTTTTAAGAGAGTTGATGAATAAAATTCCGTAACTATCTCAAAAAATAGTCACCATCACCTTCCTAGCTGATGAAACCGTATTGGCCTTTTTCAGAGTAGGTTTACCCTTCGCAATCCACTGTTTTGACTGATCCTTCATCTCAATAGTGTAGGGGTAGGTCAAAGTTCCAAATCGATGCATGTCGATTCATAAGTGTCGATGAAATCCGACTCGTTTCGCTTAAATTGCTCCAACAGGGCCTTGTAAATATTCACTCGAGTGCGTTTTTAGTCTAACGCGCAGACAACTTTCTCATGTTCAATTTTTCATACAAAATATGATGAAAGCATTCCTTCTATATGTCTACCGACTTTTCTATCTCTCTAACCTTGATTCGACGATCATCCAACATCATTTGGTGAACTTTGATGTTATATAATAGCTCGCCTAGATGGTTTAATAATGTTGAACGAATAAATAACGAGAGAATGGTAAAAAATATATATGACGCCAGGATTGATGGCACCAGGAATAAGAAGACGTCCGCTGGAGATATGGCATGATTATGTAAACCAGATACTAAAATACGGTCTTGTTAGAAAGCTTGTGTGAGAAGATGTATAAGCAACATACACGAGGCGAAAGTCGTATAATAGGACAAAAGAGTATGACGCTCCATCGTTTCTATCTACCCCTGCAGACGAACAACGTGACGGTAAGTTAGTTAGTTCTAAGTGAAAGGGCGAATTCATTATGTCTAATTCTCTCGAAAGGGGATTGAACCCGTTGACTTCTTGGTCACTTGATAATTATTTTACCAGTAATTTTTTTTTTCTATTTGTGAAACGCCTTTTCTATAACGACCAAAATATATCTCAAAACAAATCTAAGTACATAAACAAAAGATAATTACTTTGATAATAAATTCAGTTAAAACTACCTGTACATACTTGCCTATCTCTCCCCTTTTCCTTTTTCATTCGCATTTCCACACCCTCTTCCTAACAATTGCCAAACCGTCAACCGTCATCTTTCCGTTAGAGAAGTATGTCCAACGTGATTTGATTTATGTCAAACTACCCCAACAATTATTCCTTCTTCAAAGGGTGAGTAATAATTAGTTTTGGCGTCCACTGTTGTCAAATTAGTGCTTTATTTTTTTAGGTTCAAGTTCATTTACAAATCGTTATTTTTAAAATATCGTTGCGGTTACCTATATTAATGTAAAATGGTGAAATAAAATCAAGTAAGTAGTAAAGATTTTTATTTTATTTATTACACTTTTTTTTAATAAAAAGTAATAAAAAGAATGAACAGATAAATTTAGAAAAAAGATGCGTCAGTTACTTTTATATAATCAGAGTAATAATAAATTCGGCACAATTTTCCTATTAGTATGTTTTATACAGCATTCAATTTTTGTAATGAAATTAATTTAACATTAACATATAGGGTGAACAAACCTAGTACATAATATTTTATTGGTGAATACCTGACTAAATGACGAGTTTAAAATGTTTAAGGAATATGTGCAAATACTGCACTGTTACGGAAAATATTATTATATGAATTTTTTACAATATCGTGTATCTTGAAATCCATGTACTTCGAAATAAATATAATAAATAAATATTTGCGAAATTGTTCCATTATTAATCTATTTCTTTACTTCAGACTCTCAATCATCTAACAAAAATAAGTTTATCCGCTCGAAATTCGATGACGTTTAATTAGGTGTATTCAATACATAATTTAATTGTAATTAGTTCGAAATAATCGCATAATTACAATTTTTTTGAAATGCTTATATCTCTGACATAGTTGATATTAGGCACATATTCCTTGAACATTTTCGACTCAGAAGTTAGTCAGGTATTCACCCATAAAATATTATGGACTAGTGTCTTACACCTGTATAATTTAAAAATATAATTAAAATTTATATGTCAATTATTTTTCACATCTAAATTCAATTATTATTTTACAACATCAAAAGCATAATTTGTTGTGTTATATTCCAAAACTAATTTAATATAAATCACTCATTTCATTACCATAAATAATCCGTTCTATTGTTTAAACTACTTAAATTAATTCCAAAAAACATGGCAAAATTTTACTTGTATATGCTTCATTTTGCTGCAATCAGTCTTTAATGGAACGATAAATTCTTGACCCGTAATTACAGTGGACATTCGTCTTATACCCTAATTATTAACCTACAGGGTCGTAATAAAATTCTGTACTAAATTATCATTGAAAAACCTTAATAAGATTATTAAAATATAGATATCACATAACAGAAGAAACTTTTTAAAAATTACGGAGCATTTTGTCACGATAATATTCTTCGCAAAAAACTATAGCGCTTACTGTGACTGCTTTATTTAAAAGTGTCTACAGATTATTATTTTCAACTAATAATTAAATAACCAGAAAATTTTCGAACTGTAATGATCCAAGGACGCCGTTCAATTACTCCAAGCTCGATTAGAACAAAATGAATTAATTAATCCGGCTCGAAGGACCAAAATGAATTGTGCAATCTCCGGGTCACACGTCCCGCGGAATGGATTACGACAATTCCGGTCATAAATTGGAATCGCCGCAAGGTGTGAGGGGAAAGTAGGGAAACGTGATACAGGATGAGTGAGGGGATAGGGATTCTAGTTGAAAGAGCAGTAATCTCAGGAACCAGGATTCAGAAGGACTGCTTGTCTTACCTTGTATATGACGCCTTCGTAATCCCTGCAGTTGCCGCTGATATCACCCAATAAATGGCACGTAGATGAGCCGATCTCTGCTCCCAATTGAATATGGCGATGTCATAAGTTGACCCACGGCACAAACAAACAATACTACTGTGCACACAAAACACAGGATCATAAACAATACAGTGCTGGTGCACTGGAGCTGAAAGGTCCGTACCGCGAATGCTATCGCGATGTCGAGATCGTACAAATATCGGTCAAGTTGACGTATGCTGGCGTCAAGGTCACAATTCACAATAAAAAGACGAGCATGAGGAAATATATGGATGGGAATTTGGACGCGGAAATGTGTCAATAGCATCAGTCGCGGCTGATTCGAAGTTTGTTTACGAATTCGAAACAAATGGTATGCGGAGAAAATTTAATCTGTTTCTACACCGAACTATAATATTTGAATTTGTAGGCAATTTTATTTTCATTTTTTAGAAAATTGACTAAATTTATTATGCATGATTTATTCTGAATAGTATTTTAATACGAATATGTATCACGCAAAATTATTCGCATTCAGTCATATGTATGACCCATAGGCATGAAGATTTTAGTGTAATTGTATTGACTGTCAGAAAGT
The DNA here is from genome assembly GCA_022840565.1 of Eubasilissa regina. NCBI lineage: Eukaryota > Metazoa > Arthropoda > Insecta > Trichoptera > Phryganeidae > Eubasilissa > Eubasilissa regina. Next base: position 21,284,760 of record JAINEB010000004.1, on the reverse strand, counting down.
AATCGGCGTCGGGATTACTTTTACTTGATATTGGCCGCTTCACAGCGTATATAACCCGCAGACCAGTTTTCGTAAAACCTATTTTTCAGTATTAAAAATTACAACCTAATTTAACCTAAATTAACTCAAACAAATACCCAATAAAAAAAATTTCAATAAAACATTTAATTTATCACCTAAAACAGTGAAGTGATCTACCACCGAACAACATTACATAATCAATTAACGCAAACAAATATTTAATCACGAGTTTTCTTATTTACTTAACTTAAAATTCCTGTAATACGTGTATCACCTGGCAACAGATTATAATTCCGGAGGATCTCGCTGCCGTAATATCGCCCGCGACGATAATTATTATTATCAGTGGGTCCGAAAGGTTTCCTCGCCGCTCTAGTGGCCATAATTATTATTAAGGTTTTCGTCTTAAATAAATTTCGCCGTGCACCATAATGATGGGTATTCAAATTAGTTAATAAAAAATTTCTTCAATATTTGAAAATTTTATTTCTTATTATTTAATTAATAAAATATTAAGTGTTATATTTTTAACCCTTCCCAAATCATGCAGTAACACAGGTCTACCGCTCTAATTAAATCTGTAATATTTCAGTAAGTATACGTAACATGCATTTCATATTTTAGTTAATTTGAAGGAAAATATTTACGCTTAGAAATTACTAGTGAAAAATCAATTATATAAGGCGAATTTCACAAAAATTATTACTTTTAATTCATTCCGTTGTAAAATGAATACGTTAACAAAAATATCATTTGTGGCAAGGTAGAAAGAAATCACATATTAATTTCACAGTTAAAACAATAACACACATACGAATATAATGGTGTCTCTTTCTCACTATTTAAATTAAGATAAATAAAAAAAGAAGGTTGTATTATACAATGCAACCTCCTATAGAGAACTTGATGAATGCTCCAAATTATAATATTACTTTTTTATATATTTAATGCTCAATACTTAAAGTAAATTTATGGCATTAACCATTTTTTCACATTTTAAAGGCAATAAGAACTCTAATTTCTTACGGTAACACAAGTTGACGGCATGGCTGCGTACGAGTATTTTATGTCACGGTATGGTAAAGGTTAAAAAGCCTTCATTAAAGAGAAAATAAAATAAATGAATATGCCGTATAATAGTATTCAATTATAATAAATGGTGCAAATTCTAATAATGAAAAGAAAGCAAACAAAGAAAATTATTGACAATAAAAGAAAATTACCTTGTTATAAAAAGTCAGTACCGTGCTCAAGAAAGGAATATAATTAAAACTCATCACTGTGATACTTGTTAAGATTTTTTTGTTAAATAGTTTACCAGATTAATTATAAAATAATACGATCTTGTGATAAAAATTATTTAGTTTCCTTTTCCTCTCATAACTCAGTCTTTCCATATTAGGTATCATATAATCTTTTTTATGGTACAGCTTATTTAAATATATAAAAATAATACGTTTATTCCAGCGTGATCGAATTTTTTTTTTTTTGTAAACTCGATTCGCCATAAAGATAATACATTTAATTTACAAAATAATATTTATGTTATGAAAAGAAAAGCAAAAATAAAAGATAATAAATTTCACACATTTATATACAAGTATAAACAAAATATAAATACTGCATTTCAGTCACGGTTATTATTATATCTGTAGCCATTTTGTAGTCATTGCCATTTTCTGGCCAGGGAGCTAGCTTTCCATGAATGTTCCGCTTGCACTGAGACTTGCATTTGGTGCTGAGCTTTACACCAGCAACTCGATATCTCAGAAGTGGAACGAATCCATGTACATAGCCTTCGGCAAACATTGTAGAAGCGCTACAATAACTCGCCAACCCGAACAGTATCATGTATGAGTTTTTGTACTGAATTCTAAGATGGTTGTACATCTCTTGCTTGTATCTCGACCAGAGCTCGCAGATATACATGCTGGTTAGATAGAATGATTTAAACGGGGTCCTCTTCACCTCCTTACTGCATCGGTAGAAACGCCGTGTCGGCATATTCACACGAACGCTTAACGGTCTTCTCTAACGTTCTATGCCATCATCGTCTTGTTCTTCTTTTCCTTATTTTGAACGCTCAATTTCGTTCCGTCCAGCCACACGGTAGGGATATTATCTGGCCTTTTTCCATATTTAAACGCCATTATCACCGATTTGCTGACATCGTATAAAATATTTTGTTCCCTGGTATATGTTTTTCATATCTGTAAAAGCTTTCTTATCGCTTTTATAGATAGCGCCAGTACAACCGTATTATCGACATAACCAATGTGAATCACATTCCTCCCGCCCATGTGGCAGCCAATTTTTCTATCGAATAGTCGCTCGCTCAATTCGTCCATGTACATATTAAAGAGAATTGGCGACATGCACCCCCCCTGCCATGATTATATATGAATTATATTATATGAATTTAAATTTTGTTAAGGGTTCAATTATTAAAATAGATTGCATTATTAAATGGTTTATAAATTATTGAATAAAAAACATATATAACCTTTTAACTGCCAACTCTTTTTGAAATGGAAGATATCACATAGGGTAAGACCAGACTTTAAGGGTCTTGACTTACCTATCAAATGCTAAGACCTGTCATCCACAGATGGAAAAATGATTTAAAAATATAACATTAATCCCTGCTAGTTATATTTTCAATAAGATACTGAATTGAATTAATAAAAATGTATTTATTGTTTGCTAAGTATTTAATAAAAACAATTGTGAATTTATGGAAATCCAGGTAATCGTTCAAAACGACAAATTAATAAATATTAACGCAATAATTTTAAGTTTGTATTGTTACTTGTATTCTTTCTGCCTCGGCTTCATGTTCAGGGAGGAGGCATATAGCCTAACTGGTTCTTTTTTAAATATTATCAAGTCAAAGGGTTATGAAATGAAATTACAAAATGCCATTGTTTACAATAAAGTTTATTATCTATTTTATGACTGGCATGTATTAAAATTTGAAAATGAGCATTTCACCTAATTACTTATTAATAAGACAATTCAAAAATAATTACAATTAAATTTACATTATTTATGTGCCCATCATGCCAGCATAAAGGTAACTACCAAATTTTCTGTGTTGATGCTTGTCTGATGTTGATTATTCAGGTCCCTCACGTAAGGGATTACCTCTTAGGAGACGCCTTCCACGTGTAGATGATAGTCCTGGAACCGGGACGTGAAGTGTGGCCAATAGTTGTGGTGCCAGGGTAGGGTGACGTAGTTTAGGATTGACCACCAGACGATGTTCATTTATACAGGCAAACCGGGACTCTGGACGCGATGTGCTTATGCAATTTGTGCGTGCCGTATATGATATCGTCTCTTTTGATAGCGATAATTTATTCTCACTACATAAAATTATGTTGATCATCTTTTCTTTATATATAAATCCACCGGGACCCTTTTTATACTTTAACATCAGCGATTAAACACAGAGAACATCACAGTCTAAACTTAAACTCGAGGCGCACAGTTTACATTTTCCCCGGAATCACAAATTACTAAATGTTTGCTTATTATATCAGAGACGATATTGATTTTGTTTTCTAATTGAAAACTAGATCGTGTTTATGGAGCGATCTCTCCCGGCTGGGATTAGGAGAAAGACTGACGTATGAGGGTGATGCATCCCTTATGGTGCATTTGCCGACGTGACTACGGTCACGTACGCCGAATTTCTTATTGCCGTTCCCACGCCGCATCATCCATCTAACAATACAGATGTTTATTGCTCTCCGTCCTTTACTTCGAGTAAGTGTTTTTGTATCTTTGAACAAAATATTGTTTTGGTTAATTTTACATTCTAACAATATATCAACTTTTTGAACTTAACTTATTTTATTTGAATATAAATATAATCGTATAAAGACTACGATAACATTTATGAATATTTTGATTCATTATCAATTAATACAAATTAATGTAATTCAACGGTTGACTGAAAATACAAATAATACAAATTTGTATTATCTACTGTACCAAAAGTGAAAATCAATTTCAATCAACAACTTGCTAGCTTTCACATATTACATTTCCTTGTGTAATGGCTTAAGAAGCGGCACTGAAATTAATAAGAAGTTTATATCAACATGGCTAATAAATTAAGTCACAAAGTCTGAACATTTATATATATGTCTGGGATTACAAAAAAATTTAAAATACAATTTTATTGTAAATTATATTTAATTACGTGTAAATATGGCGAAATTTATCGTAGAGAAAACGCGAGTCAGTGACGATTATAAATATTATCCAGTAAAGGTGTTAAATTTTATTCTTATTAATTAAATAAAAAATGTATACTATTAGAAGGTTAAGGTCTTACGCATAAATAAATATTGTTAGCGTTTTAAAAATTAAAATAAAAATAATAAACGTCTCAAAAAAATAAAATAATCGATGAACAAAGCGCGTGTGTTCACTTAAAAACAATTTATATATCAATATTTGAATATGTCCAAGAACATACAATTACTGGATTATTTCAAAAATTTTATAGATATGGAAATTGATAGGTGAGAAAGGTGAACGTTATATTTATATAAATTGATCACTTAAGCCAGCTGAAGACAGTTTGTAAGCCCTGTAATTACCCATACTTTCATATATTTTCCATTAAATATTATAAAAATAAATAAAATAGCCTCGTCTCTATGAGATATCTAATATTAATGTAAAGCAAATGTAAATGCCTTTGATAGCTGGTTCCTATGATATATGAACTGCACTAACCTTTTTATTTTTGCTGTCTTTCTGGTCCTTGTAATGTAAATGCCTTCGATAGCTGGTTCCTATGATATATGAACTGCACTAACCTTTTTATTTTTGCTGTCTTTCTGGTCCGATGTTGTTCTTTTAGCTGGATTGTCTTCTTTAAATTTCGACCGACCGAAGCGCGCACTGGTGGTTTATTTGGACCTCACAACTGGTCGAAGCATGGGATATAATAAAACCGTCTGTCGTTTACTGTCTTCTTAGCTTTCCGAAAAAGGGGCGGCAATACTCACACACACACACACACACACACACACACACACACACGCCCACACACACATGTACATTATTATAAACCAGGAAACCCAGTGGTGCCAATCGAAGTAACACGCGTAAACAGCAATGTTATGAAAGTTGTAATATAATCCTCGACTACAGTAATTTAAATTGGGTAGTTTTTATGATGGTCTCGATGTAGAAGAGGATTATAAATATTGAGATTTGATAAATATTTGTAGACATTGATAGGGCAGGAGCGGAAGTTGGCGAGTTTAGTTCGTGGTAACAGCTGAACGGATGCTTCCATCTGCGGTTTAAGGCAGTGAGTCCATAGTTAATGGTTTACTCTTCCGGACGACGAGCACAATAGTTTGATACGCATGAAACTTTTCGACAGCCAATATCACATTTATATTTCATCAGTTTGTATATGCTTTCATAAGTCTAAATAGAGTGACCAGAGATGAACGTTTCTCTACCTTTTCTTGAGTTACGTGTACATGCATAATAATAATAATTAGGATAATTTTTACAATAATATTTCATCTCAAGGACGCTTTACATATAAACTCTTTAGTCTTACACTAACCATTTGCCTGAGACGAATCATTCAATATTTTGGGCATCTAGCGAGAAAGGAAGATAGCTTGTTGTGATGAGTCACGTTGAAGGACATAGAGGAAGAGTAAGATCCCTCACACATTGGACCGATCAAATGGAAATGGCAACAGGCACTTCTCTGATGACAGCCTAAGATCTGCAAGATGCCGAGAAAAGCGGAGGAGCATAGACATTAGAGGGGGAGTTCATCGAGATTACAAATCATTCGGACAGACCGCAAAGAGATTTTGTGATGATGTGTTTTTGATGCAATGTTCCTTATTAGAGGTGGCAAAGAGTTCCGTGCGTTTGGGCCTGTCAACGCTAATACCCTTTCCCTCGAACGACAATTACTTATCAGTTCAACAAAACCAAAGCGGCTAGTGTAGAGGCTGACCTGAGTGTTTGTCATTCAAATAGAAAATTCAGATGCGCCAATGTCGCCTTGTACATCAACCAACACATTTTAATTTCTACTCTTTCAGAGAAAGAGTGGGAATGTAGTTCACATAGATGGAATATTATGTATTAATGTTAAACTGTTTTACGTTAAAAAAGGTATTTTTATAATTTGAATTAATTTAATATTACATTAATCACGTTCTCATCCCTACCATTCCGTGGTATTTGAAATATATTTTTTTTAACTTAATGAAAACATGGTAATATTCGTCTTTACTGTGACCCAGTACCTCGATACTGACCAACAGACATGATACATTAGTTGTTAGTGTCACAGATTGCTCAATACATCACGTGATACAACCCGGCAGACCCTCTAAATCGCGCCTGTCGACGGTCAAATTTTCACATAAATTTTGCGTTTTCTGCACAGGTGTCTGCCTAGCCATAACAATCATTTTAGGCCATTTTGGTCACTGAATCTGTCATTATTTACATTTATGGACATTTGAAATACAAACTATCGAAAAATCTTTATTTATTTATTTTATTCGGAAGACGGCCAAATGATAAGTAGCAAAATTAAAAAGAAAAATAAAAAACATAAAAAATCTAATATCTTCATAAAATTTGACCTATCATCTACTTAAATGCTCCCACAATAATTCTCAAAGGTCAAAATACAAATTTTTCTCTCAAATTAATTATTTATTCGTATACAGAAAACGATGTACTGTAATAAAGTAAATAATACATTATTACAAATTTTCGGGCAATTAATAAAATGAATATAAATAATAAGAAAACACTTGGTTTACATCACTGTTTATTAATAAATCATCATGTTTCAAGACCAATAGTCCTTTCTTCAGGACACAATGTGTATACTAAAATAAAAAATGCAAGCATAGACAAAAACAAAACTATAAATATTTATAAGTGGTGGGTAACTTATTAAAAAATACAAAAACAAATTTAAAAGGTGACTATTTGCAAATTGGATTTTACAATATTTAATTTGTTATTGACACTTTTTATTATTTCTAATTTATCCAACTGTAAACTCCTGGTATTTATTGGTACGCAAAATTTCTAAATAAATAACCCATAATAATTAATAATCGAATCCTTTTCGCAAATAGTCAGTAGTCGGGTTGGATTGACAACCGGTATAACGCGTCGTATTAGGGTTAACGCTAAGTTAGCTTTTTAGACAACCCTAAGTTCGAAATTAAATCAACATAAATCTGGACAATGCATGTGCTTTTGGAAATGATATTTTTTAAAACCGAACAGATAAATTATAATTATCTTATTTATTGAGCATAAAAACGCACCTGCAACAAACTCAAAACGTCGTACATTAAATGTATTTTCTTAATAAATATTTCAAGGCGATTCAATTTATAAATTTATAAAAACAAATTCAAAAATATTGAGAGATATATTTTTATTTAATTTATTTAATTAAAGAGAATTTACAATATATATATCTACTTACGCCTGACTGGTTTAAATTATTTCTGCATAAATCTATATTTTTTATTTATTTTCAAATATGCATTACTATTGTAATAAAGTCAAATATTAAAAATCTCTGAATAAATCTTTACTTAGATTTGTACACAAAATCTATAAGTAATATTTATTTTAGCACTAATATCATGTAAGTTAGTTAGTCCCCTGTTAAAATCATTACTGTGTTGATACTGTAATGTTATCTATTTTGCCTTACTAAGAATCAAATAAAATTCATTTGAATTCAGTATTTGGGATGCATGTTCTTCGATGAGAACTGAAAGTCTGAGAAGATATCGAAAGGAGGGTGACTACAAAGAATAAAGTAAACGGCGCTTTCAAAGAAACTTGTCAGTCAAGGTACATAATGAAAACCTGGTACCAACATTGATGTATGGCAGTAGAGCTTGGAGCTGGCAGAAGAGGAATTAAAGTAGACTAAACGCAATCGAATGAGATTACTTGATATATCATACATTAACAATTATATTTAAGATATAGTATAGATTGAACAAATTAAAAGGGAGTGTGAAGCTGATTTTAGCTTAGCGAATAGAATTTAAAAAGGGTTGCTTAGCTGGTTTGTTCATGAAGAAAGAATGAATGAGAAGAAAGGTCAAATGTAATTTTTTGGTTTAATAAACCTATTCTAGAAACTTGTTTAGGTTTAGGTTGAATAGGTTTAATAAACCTATTCTAGAAACTTGTATTTACTATCAGCATACGATGTGGTAGAGTTGATATTTTTTTATATGTACCTAATTGATAATTCATCATTTTGTTTCATGATTTGCTATAAAAAATCCAAAATCCAACGCATCAACTGAACGTATTTATGCACAAAACAACGTGTTCATAATTTTTATAAAAATTATTAAATGGATTTTATCGGACGCAGTAGGTAAGATCAATTCTATATTCTTTCAAAAAAAAGCAACCAGACTACTTTCATACAGACATTTGCAATAATCGCCTTCTGCAAATTTTATTGATAGCAAACACCCCATTTTAAAAACTAAAAAAACTTCACATATGTAAAAATAAAACACTTATTTTTTTATTCTACTTGTATAATTTATTTGAGACGAGTTAAGTTTTGCAAAGCCATTATCAATCTAACAATTTATATTCATAACATCTCATGAAAATAAATTGTATAGCTGTCCCCCATTATAGTTATAAATACAAATTGTTGAGTTGAATTGTTAGATTGAGAATGCCCTTGTAAGGCGAAATATGTCTCAAAGATATTAAACGAGTAGAATAAAAAAACATTTTTTTTATTTTCACATATGCGATTATGGAATTCTACAAACTTACCTCGGAAATAGTAAAAATTTAAAAAAACTTCTTAATATGTAAAAATACCAAAATTTCTAGAATATTTTAAAAAATTCTTTTAAATGTCATCCAAAATTTGAATCTGTCTTACAATGTATTATTTTAATAAATATTATAAACATTCAGGTGCTTTTACCTCAGTTTGAGTTTTCCGTGGCTGGCTGCGCCCTGTGTTCAACCTTCAACTTTGTCACCAGAGTCCTGTAAGATTCAGCAGGCTGAAAGATCCCCCGAGTCTCCCCCAGTATAAAAGGTAGTCACACTAAATTCCTTCGTGTACCGCTCATCACATTTGTCTAACATGAAGTATGGCGGCTTGGATCTTTTTAAGCCCACTATAAATAATTTTAATAAGTTATTTACTCACAATATAATTTATTAATGTATACCTATATATTTTCAATTTTTTTAATTATATATTTCTTTAATATCCGTACTTTCATTTTTATTTTTCTTTAATTTTAAGTATTTATTGTTTTAAAATATATTTTTATTTATTTATTAGTATTTATTCAATATTAAAAATGCATTTCATCTGATGTTTGCTTATCTTACAATGTCAGAAACCATATTGAGGTGGGCAAAGTTTTTGTCTTATATCATTAAAAATAAATTAAATACAATAACAATATAAATATAAAATACACAGAAGTAAGCAAAACATATCGAACTATATACAATACAAATTATCTTACTTAGTAAAAAAGCAAAAAATAGTAAAAAAATAATAATTTTTTAATCCACGTAGTTCTATTTCTCTTCAAGAACTTACCAATGACGAAATAAAACATGAATTTTATGCAATAGGTAATAAATATAATATTGATGTACAATGGACAGAAAAATGTAAAAAAAAAACTCTCGGGGAACCCTTCATCCAACACGATGATGATGATAATGTTGACACCTTTAAGTTAGAGACTAATTAAATCTATTCATTAGAAAGATATACATATTAAATCAATTTTTTCCAAAAATATTGTTGTTAGCTACCGGAATTCGAACCTGGATCTCTTTTTTTATAAAATTTGTTTTATATGTATATCTTTCCAATTAATACATTTAATAAGTATTTAAAATATCGCAAACCTATGTTCTGAATAATTACGACTTCACAATAAAAATGTGTTCTCCTTAATAACCTCTAAGTTTGTATACTTTTATTATTTACTCTTCGAAACTAGAGTATGTATTTATGTCGTTATTTTTCCCAATAAATAAATCTTATGTTAAGTAACGAACATCTAAATATGCTAACACATTTTATAAATAGATGGTAATGTATGACAAATATTAATCACTTCAAATGCTCTCTATTCAAAAATACCATTTTACCAATGTCGTTGCGGATACATATTTTTTTCAAAATTAATAAATACACAAAACGAAATATTTTCTGTAAAAGGCTCTAAAATTATTAATTTCCAGGCTATGGGTCAAAAGTAATGATTTTTTATTTGTTACGCCCCTCGTGTAAAAAATAACCCCGCTTTACGGCAATAAATTTCTAACGCCGAGATAAATAACGAAAGTGGCGAAATAAATTCCACGACGCCACTACAAACTGATCTCATAATTAAATAGATTTGATCGCTTCGCTAGTTGCCACAAATTGGAATTCTTGAGCTTACTTGTCGCTCCCCTGTCCGCCGGCACGAGACATAGCGGTGTCTCGCTGCGCTTCGCTGCCTGATGTCTGCCGCCTGCGTAGTACTGTAACACGAGCCCTAGCATAGCCCATACACAGTGTGTTACTAAAGTTTTTTTTTATATTTATAATCTACGCAATAAGCCAGAGATTGGTGTATAAATTTGCAGCATTTTTATTAAATTTAAATTATTTTTTAAATAACAAAAAACATAAACTGATCAATACTAGTTCACCTGCTTATTTTAGGAACTAGAAGCAATTGCGATATAGATCTATAATAGGCTTTTAAAAATAAGGTAGATCGATTAATTGTGATACAAATGACAATATGATTATCCAGGTGTAAAAGGAAGAAGAACTTCTTCAATTCAAGGCAAAATTATAAGCAGAAGAAACTTTAGAAAACGAAGGACACCCTGTCTAAAAAGTTTACAGTCTAACTATTTAGAGCTGCTACAAACAAAATAATGATCACAAACATGATTTTTAATTGCTAACGTTCGAAAACTGGACAAGCACTAGAAACAGAAGAAGAAAAAAAAGATTGTTTCCAATTGATTTCCATTGTTCTGACAGTTTTTTATTTAATTCCTGAAAAATATATGGTTTGGGGATGAAGAAATCGTCTAGCTAATTTTGGAGACAGTGTCGTTATTAAAAGAGATCCCTCGGAGACGTGCTGAATAGACGTGCTGAAAAATTAGTTGCTGACTTCTTTTTCTTTATTTTATTTATAAAATTTCTTTTTTCTTAAAATGCGACCTCAAGGTGACGAAGCTATTAACCTGCGCCACGAACTTGAGCATCAATTCAATAAATAGAGATGCGTGCAGGAAATTCGTGTCACATCAATATTCTTACTATTTTCAAATTAAGCAAAGTGCTAATGCTATTAAAATTGGATTAACTTGGTGGTTTTCTAGAACGGGTCAACCCAACAATTTGATCACTAGGCGAGTGCCTAACCACGGGACCAAACAAGTCGAATTTAATTACTAATAAATTAACTTTCAAAGTCTATAAAATAAATAGCTGAGTATTTTGAGTGATTATGCTTTATAATTATAAAATATCTTTGTAAGTAACTTAATAACTCAATAAAAAGAGTTTAATGATCAATTTTTCTGTTAAATTCATATTTTTGTGAAAATTTAAGAAATTAGCTGTTAGAAAAATAAATAAATTATATTTTTTTAATATAACGTTGTTTACTTCACACCACTCTTTAATTATTATTTTTTTTAAATCGATGTTTACTACGCCATCTTCAGTAATAAACTAAAACTTAAAACCAGAAGCTATTTTATCGACTACATTAGGCGTAGTGGATCGATGAGAGCGGGTTGGGGAATGGGGGGTTTCAATGAAAAATGAAAGTGGTTGTTGGCGGAGCTAATATGGACAGGAGGGGAGGTGAGATGTAATACGGGGTATTTGTATGTTAAATACATTATTATTGTTTCGATTACAATGGACTTTTATAAATCAGCATAATTATTACAATTTCACTTATATTAATCGACATTTACCGTAACTCTAATAGCGTTTGTATACGATGAGACTTATCTCAGAGACTAGACTGAAATTAGAATAAAGGACAGGACTAAATGCCGATTTTATTTTACACACACAGACCTTTCCCAAAAAATCTCTGAGACAAGAGATAAAAGTATAATCCGTATACATTCACTGTGTTTTGTAACTAAGATAAATGTAACCTTATTCACAAAAGATACGCCAACAAAAAAACAAAGTATTCATGTTTCCATTCCATAAAATATGCATACATCGTTATTATGTAGAGCATGTGTAAAATAAAGGCACCCTCCTCCATCTAAACCCCTATCTTAATTATAATTCAATCTGAATCCCGTGCAACGTCGGGTACGGACCGCTAAGAGTATTTATTAATGCAATAGTCTATGTAACACACAAAGTTATTTCGTATAAATTATTTTTAACTACTTTTATTTTAAATTATTGATAGAATCGACGTCAACTTTGAAGAGTTTCATCATCAAAATGGATGGATATAAATAAAACAATGTCATTACTCTACTTGAGTTTATTTGCACTAATCGAATTTCGAGATAAACAGTAACTCTTCTTCTTTTCTCTCAATATTCCCGTTACAACCACCCCTCTACCTTCCACCAGTAACTCTGTCCCCTCTTTTTCCTTCTATCGATACCTAATTACTTGTATGTCTAACACCTAAGCCTTGTCTCCTATATTACGATCCCTCCTTTTTAAATTATCGTTACTAACAAACCGGTCATCTTTAGATGTTCTAGTGTTTTGCATTCTAGCACTGATCTATTTTTACGTTACAGAATTATTTTTACATATTATACTCAATAGAACATAATACAATACTGTACTAATAAAAGATAATTACTGCCACTTAAAATTCTAGAACTAAAAATGTCCCATCTATTATTTACGATACACGTAGGAGGGGTCGATTTGTGTGTATTTAGTTTAATACTTCACCTGTCGATGAGAGTTACTGTTTCTCTCGAAACTAGAGTAGTGCTAATAAACTCAATTAGATTTATATCATTATTTTGCTTATATTCATCAATTTTATTTTATTTTACGGTACCAAAGCTAATGTCCTTTCATCAACCCAGATAATGAGAAGGGTGACAGACTGTCAAGGTGGAATATAATATATTCTCATTGATTGAATTTTGACTGAACTGAACTGTGTACTGAGAACTTAAGTAAATACATTTAATGCCATTGTCAAAAGGACCTAAAATCGTTTGTGCTGCTTCTCCTCGTGAAATTTGTCCGTAATTAATATTTGATCTGGCAATGTCATCAAATAAGTCACGTGAGCTTCAGACTTTTGTAAATAGATCTTATAAAGAATTAAATATTCATTAATTCTCAACTCAAGTTAAAAATAATCTACGTAACATTATACAATATTATGTAGATTCTTTTTAATTTCCTAAAATATAATATAATCCTCAAAATTTACAGATATATTCAACAAAAAAAAATTTCATATTTTACTTGTTTTTAAGCAGAAGTTTTACAAATCACTCTTGAAGGGTGGATTGCCTGTTTAAAAGAAGAAGAAGCAGAAGTTTTGTAAGTAGGTAATTGCTTGTGGAAATACATTTACGAAAGTAAAGTCTGAATCTATAAAAATCTACATTTCAAACCGTCGAATTGAGGTCACGCAGGCAAATTATGAGGTATTCGGCCCATCATTCGTATTCAAGTTACTTTAATATTCACCTTGATTTGACAATTAGGAATATGTACTTGAAAAGTACTTACTTTTATATTTATTTATTTTTATATACAAGGCTCCAGTTGACTTTTTTACACTAGACATAATATATTACAGTAATACATAAAATAAAAATAAGATAAAAACGAAAAATGTATAATAAAAATAATAAGTACATAATAAAAGTTAAATTATTAAATACATGGCAAAAAGTTTAACACAGTATAAAGAAAATAAAAATTACATAAAGTTTACAAAGTACAGAAATTGTGTCAAGTGTGAATAATTATTACATATAAGTTTGAAGCGAAACGTACTTTAATAATATTGAAGTAATTTACTCCTTTAGATTATAGATGAATATTCCGATAAAATGGCTCGTTGCCTAATGTGCGTATGCACCGCTGCCGTGAGAGGAGGATGTGAGAAATTTCTCGTCTAATTAATTTAATTAAATTAATCGGAGTGATTAATTTGTCACGTTACAATGTCTTATAAAAAACAATTAAATTACTCAAAAAACAAGTTACTAATGTATGTAAGTTATCATATCTGAAATACCAACGTGTGATCTATTTTTTTCTCATCTGAATCCAATTTCTGTATAGTTTTCCAAGAGTGTATGTTTCGTATCATTCTGCTGTATAAACTTTCAAACCAATTTTCCATATAGATAGGTCATTTTACAAGCGATGACTTTTCTACATCAAATAATGTACCGAACGAAGAGATAATCGAGAACGCGTGGAGTAAACAGGAACTCTGTAGATAATTAGCTTGTTGGTGTAGTGTTCAAGAAGTTGGCCTAGTGATCTAGTGGTCGGGGGTTTGCGCCTCGTTTCAGGACACCAGCAAGTTAGTCCTATTTTCATAGCACAAGCATTTAGCTTAGTTTGAAAATAGTAAGAATATTCATGTGACATGTATTTCATGTACATATCTCTATTTAAAAAAAAAATAATAAAAATAATAAAATTAAAATTAAAAAATTACTTCGCCATACATGAACACGTGACAACCGAGAATTCATTAGTATACAACCATTTACAGATTTTCAACAAGTCATTAATGTTCCTGATAGACAATTCTAGTACGACCGGTGCAATATAAAAACATTTTAAGACAATCAGGGGAATAAATATATAATACAAAATACACATTTTATGGTTACTGTAAAATACTAAAATAAAAGTTTTGTTGCGCATTGACACTTGGGTAGAATGGACAGGAGTTCAGAAGTGCACGAGTTTCAAGGTGAACGAAGTCCAATCGCGTGACATGCAACAGTCCTTGGCGTTTAAAGCGAGTAATGTGAACTTGTTTTATGGTAAGCACGTATTACACGTTCGAACGACTATTAATCGTGAATATATATCGTTTTTGAACTGAGCTTGTCTTATGAAGAATATATCCATGTAACCGTTAACTAATAAGTCATTTAGAATTCTAGACAAGGAGATAAATAGCCTAGAAGTGTGTTACTTGTCGTGAAATAGAGTTGGAGATCTCAGCGATCGCACAAGGATATTAAACTTTTAAGGGGATGTCCTGTTTATTAATAACTATTTTGTGGAGTATCATTAGATTCACGATTTTTATATTAGATTATTTCGTATGTTATGGGGACGTGTCTATGAAATGAAACACGATGAGATAAATCTCAGAGATTTAATTAAGATAAATTTTAGTAACATGTATACGTTGAGATTTTGGTGTAGAGATAAACTCAGAGATCATTTTAAGATTGATAGAAAGAGACAGATTTGACAGCGAGACTAGGTACTGGCCCACAAATATCACCCAAAAACATTGAGACCAAAAACTTTATTGCATTAAATTACAAATTTAGCAAGACGGTAAATATCTGAATTTTGATGTATACACGGTAGACCTAAAAAACTGAGAGTTGTCTCTAAAGAATCTCATGGGAGCATACAACTCCTGTGTGAGAGATTGTCTCGAGTCAAAAATCTAATCCGTAGACACGAGGCATTGGAGAGATATATTTTGGAATCAATAGTATTTAATTTACGATCCTGTTTCTGCCTTTCAATGCATCCACAGTTATATTTTTATTTTGGTCACTTTAAATCCTGAACCTCCAATAAAACAAAATGGGTCAGTGGCTTATTGCTGACACTCAACGGCTTACGTAAATCTTCTTTAAGACCATATAAACTTACAGTGTGACCGAGTAGGGTAGTTGTGAGCCTGAGAGTTAATCCATTATTGGTTCGACACACTGACGTGTCACAGTTTGACTTGTGTGGTCGAGGGATTAGGACACCCTTCGGCAACAACGGTCGGGGTTTCGACCCCTCTGGCTTCTGCGATGGACCTATTTTCTTAGCACAAGGGCTTTATCTTAGTTAGAAAATAGTAACAATAGACATGTGACATGATTTTATGTTCAGATCTCAATTTCAAAAATAGGTCAACTTAAGAGATTACTATTAAATCTTCCCAACATTATCTTATATGCTTTGAATTATAGAAGTATAGAAGTTAATCGTTCCATACTGAGGAAGCTTGAAGATCCTGAAAATAATCTTCAGTGGGCTCATTTCTCTATTTGCAGGAGGATATTGAAAATCTACTAGGTGGACAAAATGCGAAACGATCACGTTTTGAAACCTTTGAAATCAAATAAAGAAGTTCTGATCTTTATCAAAAACAGAAATCCTATGTAATATGGGCATTTAATAAGAGACGAGAAATATGAAGTTATATATTCGTCCACGCGCACGCATACACACAGATCATTTCGTCCCATACGCGCGTGAGCCAGTCATAACCTCATTCCATAAACATCATGCTAACCTTCGTAGGTGAGTCTTCTTCTTTTGCGGTCCTTCGACGTGAGTATGACTTCTCCATGGTTTATCTGTATTGAGTCCTCACATGACTATCCTATCCTTCAACTCCTATTCTTAGAGTGGGTGTTTCGCTTAATATGGGTTTAATGGTCACGGTATCATTATAACTCGGGTCAATGTTAAAATTTCATAGATGATGTATTAAAATACGATATTGAGACTTTCCTCGATTAATAACTGCATCGATACTACACCGAGTATATCACGAAGTCACATTATGTCAGAACAAAATTTTGTACACAGCACAATATTTCATTGCGATCTAGCTCTTAATAAAAATTACATAATATATTTTGTTCCGATTTTGTAAAATACATTTTTGGCGCGTCTTTCAAATCGGTCGCAACCCATGTTATTGACACATTTCTGCATCCAAATTTGCATCTATACCTTTCCTCGTACTCGTCTTGTCAGTGTGAATTGTGACCCTGATGTCAGCAGACGTCAACGTGACCGATATTTGTTCGATCGCGACATCGCGATAGCATTCGCGGTGTGGACTTGTCAGCTCCTGTGCACCAGCACTGTATTTTGTGATATTATGTTTGATCACACTTTGTTTGTTGTTGTTGTGTGCCGTATGTGAACTTATGACATCGCCGTATTCAAGTGGGATCGAAGATCGGCTCATCCGCATGCCATTGTGTGATCTCGATGGCGACTGAAGGGGTAAGGAGTCGTCATATACAATGTTAGGCGAATCCCGGTTCCCGAGATCACCGTAACTTCGACTGAAACCCTTATCCCCTCACCGACCTCATCCTGTACCCAGGTTTCCCTAATTTTTCTTTTCATACCTTACGGTTATTTCGATTTATGACCGGAATTATCGTAATCCATTCCGCGAGACGCGCGAATCGGAAATCGCGCAATTCCTTCATTAGATCCTATCAATCAAGATTTACGTTTCGAATTCATATTTTATTATCACGTGACCGCTACAATGTCAAAAAGGCCAGATTGAAAAAGTGAAGACCTAAGTGTTAAAAAGAAACAAAGGAAAGTGCTCAGTCTATAAGTGAAATTATAAATTACACAAAGTATAAAAATAGGTGAAAATTTTTCAATTGTAAGCCAAGACAAATATTTGATAGAATCACTGTTCTTATAATTATAAAAAATAATATCGAGTGAAACGGTTAAATGGCTTTTTTGGTTCAAATAAACAGAGCTATTCCGCGTACTGCGTTCCGTGTAAGCCAGCCGCTATGCCGTTCCGCCCAGCAGGAATACCCGGCTAATAAATTACATCAAATAATAATATACACACCCAATAATAAAGATGTGGGTCCAGAATATAGCCGTACATTTGCTGTTTCACCATAGAAATCAATTTATTGATTCATACATAAGAAGCAAGTACCCTCGGGATGGAACCATGGATGAATATATCAATTTTATGAGTGCCAACGGGAAATTGGATTAACAGTGCATTATATTCAGATACTAGAAAGCAAATTGTTTACATTTGTTTATTATTAAATAGAAATGCACTCACATTAACATTATAACTATCTTAAAATTAAGCTAAACGCTTGTGCTATGAAAATAGGACTAAATTACTGGTTTACCACTAAATAGAGAACACACCACTAACCCAGAACCGTTTATAAGCCAAATCTCTTATATCGGTCTTACTCATTCATCGCCGAATTGGCATTTTTTTTATGCTAAACAGACGACCGTGCAACTTTATTTATTTATTTATTTCTTTCTCGCTTACTCAAATTATGATGTACATGTGCATAAACGTAAAATTACAAGCGTGAGTGAGAAAAAAGAACGCTGGTACGCCGGTGCCTATATCCTTCAGTGTAATCTTAGCTGAAGTGTCAAACGTACACTAATTAAATGGACTACTTACATATTTTTTATCCTTTCGTAATTTTTAAAATGTGAAAAATCGGTCGGCTGCAGGAAATGAACTGCCATACTGTGTCCCAAGAAAATGACGTCTCGAAACCTGTTCCCACGCGAATCAAGTGTCAAAATCATTGAAAATCCCATTTATCTTCACAATCAAGGCCAGGAGTTATTAGAAGAAAACGACGAAGATTAAGAGTGAGTGCTGTAAAGCTCGGTTGTAACCGATTATTAGACAGTTATCGGCAAATTTTGCATACTAAACGCAGAGAGGCCAAACATTCTAGATTTTTTTTTTGCAACGCGGAACAAAATGAATGAATTATGTTAAGTACGACATTTATTTTATTATTGATAATATTCATTTTATTAATAAAGTGTTTTTTCGAATATCAAAATGATTTTTTTTAATTCCCTGTTGATCGCGAAATTTCGCTTATCGCGACCATGTCCAAAACGTATCCCCCGCGATCAACGGGGGTTACTTGTACAACAAAAATACAATAATAACACACAGACGCCGGGGGACAGTGGGGCAATTAGGGGACTACACAAAACACTCCCTCCCGGAAAACATGACGGGCACAGTAAAATAAGACGTGAAATTGATTCTCTATCCTAGCAAAGCTACCGGTAGATATTATCCGGAAAACAGTACACTAGGTTAAGTGGAAAATATGTAGTATCTAAGTTTAATAACTGATCATTTTCCGTGTGTCTATCTTCCTTCGCATTTAAAATCTCCTCACCCAATGCTAATAATTGATACACGGTGTAATTTTATGTTTTATAAACATGCAAGAATATTACATAATTTTTAAAAATCTAATTCACTTTTTAATCACTAGACAATCAATGTCAAAAACGACTTATATTAACATCATCGTCATCATCAGCCCGTGCCCATCCGCAGCTGGATACAGCCTCTTCTAATATTTGCCAGTCTTCCATTCTGCGCATCCTGGTGTTCCCAGTCATTTGGCTCATGTCGTCGGATCATCGACCCACGCTTTATTTTCATTGGGAGTCGCCACTCCTGCACTTTCTTCACTAATTATTATTTTTTTTTAAATAGAGATGCGTACACGGAATACATGTCACATCAATATCCTTACTATTTTCAAACTAAGCTAAATGCTTGTGCTATGAAAATAGGACTAACTTGCTGGTGTCCTGGAACGAGGCGCGAACCCCCGACCACTAGATCACTAGGCCAAAGTCTTGACCACTGCACCAACAAGATACTCTAAACTAATTATAGTCCATTCTTCGACAGAGATGTTCAGTGTTCATTTCATTCCTTATGTAATCGCTCAAGGAAATGAGTATGTTATAGTTGGAAAAACATTACAACTAAAGACATCAATTGTGAGGTTTTGTGTGATATTTGATTTAAATATTACTTTTAGCTTAACCTTATCTAACATGAATATGACAGTCACGGCCGGAATAGTTACGTCTCAAATTACGTATTTAAATCATTTTAATAATATGTTTGATTGGGTATTTAATTGCGGTAATTGGTTAAGTTCTGTCTTAATATGGTAAACAACTTGCATTTTATTAAATATAACTTTTTTTTAACCCATTCACCCCCATCAATTATTTAAATTCTTTGCCAATTTGATGATAACATTATAATTTTAATTTGCATATAAATTCATTGGCGTCATCTTGTCAGAAGCGATTTTAATTGTCAGGGCTAAGAGTTCTAAGTTCTCCATTATGCAAAGTCTTTAATAAGCTTCTTGACGAATTATTAAATTATTGAATTATTAATAGAATATTTCGGTAGCATATTTTAGTTTATCCAAAAAACAAGTGTTTCGTTCAAATTTTTCTTAAATTTAATATCATTATTTTTTAAATACTGAAGCTTATTCATTATACAAAACAATATTTTAATCAATGCCACCCGTTTTCGACAATATTATTTTTTAAATACCAAATTAATAGAGTAGAGATTTAAAGAGTACAATGTCCTAGATATAAGACAAATCTTTATGTTGAGACTCGTCCAATATTTGCATACTAACAACTCTCCTCAAGCAATAAATCATGGACACAACACAAGACAAACAACAAACATCTACACACCAGTTCCGAGAGCAACAACGACATTTTATCAAAGATTCTACATGTTCCTAGCTCCAAAACTATACAATACACTCAGTACCAACTGGAAATCGTACAATTCCAATAAGATTACACAAATATGGACCTAATATATGATTCATTCAGTTAGAGATGAATCAGAAGCATGGGTATCCAACAATTTAATATAATTTATACAATTCTTTCACTGGTCCTACAACACTCCCACTTCATATATTTTTATTTTATTTTTACTTTTTTATACATATTTGTAATTCTCTTTTTATTCCAAATAACAGCACGAAAAAAAAACTGGACTACTTTAACACAGACTTCAGTCTAGCAATGTAGCCAGGACAACGCTGTATATATCAGAGGTGAAGTCTACTCCATCCCACACAATAAACTATGTATTATGTATCCACCTCTGTTAGTACAAAAATATGTATGTCAAAATATATATAAATAAATTAATTAATAAATAAATATAAACTGCACTGAATCATTTACAGATCAACATTTTGTATCGTATCTTTGCCACGATTCATAGCGTCAAGCTTCCTTGAATATGTTAACCGATATTCCAGAATGTTCTACTAGTATCTACCTATATTATGATTCTATACTGTAGTACATAAATCAGTCAGGAATGCTTCTCGCGTTCAAACATGGGACGTGTTAAAGTGGAAACCGGCATAATATATATGCGTATACCTATAATAATATAAAAGGAATATAAGCAACAAATACGACTATGTATTATGGGCCGTGTCTATGGAGTGAGACACGATGAAATAAATCTCACAAATTTAATTGAGACAAATCTCAATACTCAATATAAAATCTGGAGATATACTCACAGATCAGTTTGAGAAAGTTATGCCACGACCGTCGATTTTTTAGCGAGAATTGACACGCACGCACAAACATTACATAGAGCCATATATACCTACAACTATTTATCCTAAAAAGCTTGAAAAACAGAAAAATTAAATTGCGAATATTTATTCCGTTTTAACTGCTGCATGCAAGATTTTAATTCATCCAACTGATGAACGGAACATCAATAGTGAATTTTTGAATATTTGATGATTGGGGTTACAATACGTATGATGTTCAAGTAAAGGCGTAAGACGATGAATCTCTGAGACTTCGTGTATACACGGTGGACCAAATAATTTCATGGGAGCGTAATCCTTGTCTCTGAGTCTAAAATCTCATCCGTGGATACGGGCAATTGCGGCGGCAATTTTCTTAGTGATCCCAGCCATGTTTTCATAACAATACTGAAGGAAATATATGTGAACGAGAGGCTGGATAACTTTTAAGGCCTGGGACTTGGCTTTGGCTTTAGCTTTAACGATCTAGACAGATAGATGACTACCAAATATGTATATACCTATCATAAATTCGGGTAGAAGATGTTACTCAAAAAAAGATCGTCTATTATAACTATTCATAAATGTTATTATCGCGCGGCAACTCCACATGATATTTTAGTAAAGTTTCAAAGCGTTAATCGATTTTGTAAATAGTTGATTATTGTTAATTTAAACTTGAGAGCGGTGCAACTTGCTCATTTCCGGAATTCGGATAAGTTTTACATGTTCAAGAATCTAATTTATGTGCTTACATAGTTATTATTTAGAGCGAAATTATAAAATATACCATAACACTAATACAAAGCCACAAATATGGCTAGAATTTAAATTGGCTAATATGGCTAGAATTTAAATTAAAAATATTCATTTTTACCATTAAATTTGTCAGTTAAATGTTATTCAGAATAATTTTAACTCATTTCGGGTATGTAATGTTTTGTAAATGTGTAATTTTAGACTGAAGGCAAACATTTTACTATGTGCATTTTGTTTAATAAATAATATTTATTAAAAATAAGCAATGGTAAATATATGTTAACGCAACCTTTTTTTTGATTATTTAATTTTAGATAACAAACATTTGCATAATATTTTACCAAATTGTATTTTAATTTTCATATCGTTTAAAATAAAATAAAAAAATATGTAATTTACCAACTAGGTATCTATGAAAGTAGTAATTAAAAACAGTCATTTTAATCTGAAAACATAACATGGATTTCTTTACCATTGCACTATAAAAGGAACGTAAAATATCACCTGCAGCCTCGATTCTGTTATCTATTTAACTTTCCTATCTCCCGACGCTAGAGAATTTAAATTTGTCGACTTGGACCCCTTGGATTTTTATCGTATACTGCTTCTGGAGTCTTTCTTAAAGATTAACAATACAAAAAATCACTACCATCTTTTATGCAATGCTAATCTTCCTCCCATGTCCATATTTGGTTACCAAATGCGGGTCCATACAGAGACCGTAAGATAAGAATCGAATATTGGACTAAGTTAGAAGTACCGGAATAGGAGGGACCCTCGGCATGGAGCCCTTACTTTTATATAATATAGAAAAATCTAAATTAAGGTGGTTTGGATACGTCTTGCAAATGCCAGAGGAATGACTAACAAGATGTATTTTCTTGGCAACTCCGGTGGGGTATCAGCTCATGGGTCACAACAAAAACAGATACAGTATGAAGACAGATTGGGTCTTAATTGGTAGTATTGAAGCGTACCGTAGAGTACGCTTCAATAGTACCGTATATACTATACAATATAATATATAATATAAGCATATGTTAGAAGTACCGAAGTGTAAGAAGTACCGAAGCGTGAGCAGTATCGAAGCGTAAGAAGTACCGAAGCGTAAGTAGTACCGAAACGGCGCAATACAGGAAGAGATGGAAGCGTCCAGTTAAGACGTTGCGTCCCCGGCCCTCCTAAGATAAGGGGACCAAATTGAAGATGACGACCGTTATTTATATTGGGGTACTTATTTACAGTGGCGTGCAGTAAGTATAGATTTAGATGATGCTGTTGCCAATGATGTTATACAATCATATATAATATATGTACATAGGATTATGAACTTTTGTTTAACCAACGTCTTTAGACAAAATTAATCCATCGCTTATACGATCCTACCTACTTATTTGTAATTTTACTATTAATAGTGTTTTTAAAGTTTAAGTTTTAGCGTAAAATAAAACCTTCTTACTCATATAAAAATCAATATAAAAAATGTATAGACGTTTTTAAGAACACTTTTTATGACTGAACATGTTTCTTTTATTATTTGAAAATCCTTCACGTAATAACTAAACGAAATAATTATTTTTATTAAATCTTAACGTACGAAATAGTTCTACCAATTGCTTTTTGTTTTTCCCAAATCGGAAACAAATTCATACACCTCGAACGCAACGAACGACCATGAAATCAACACCTTAAAAACAGTAATATAGTAAAATTCGCAAATTAGTAAAAAAGAAAGAAAACATTTCAATGATTTGCACGCAGTTGTAAACCTTTCTAATGTTATTCTATCAAAAAACTGCATAGGTAATGACTACATACAAAACGGATCAACCGAAAAAATGTTCAATTCAGTAAATAGCCAATCGTATGACTTGAGTAATTCACTAGCTTAAAAGTATAAGTATATAGACTATAATAATGTGAATATCTAAAATGCGTCGATTGTTGCTACTAGCGGTTATCGTGGTAGTTTTTAGAACTAATTCATTAAAGTTTCTACTGGTGCACAGATGGCGCTTATTGTATTAAATCCGTAAATATACGTTTGCGGTCCATATTATAGATTATTTAATTTATATTTGTTTCCCAGAATTTGTAGTAATGCACAGCTTCTTTGCTTGTATTCAATTCATGCCCGTGCTTGTTTATGTATTTCTGGTGCTAGTGCCAATGTATTGTGTTTCTGGGTCTAATCATATAATATAATAACAATCAACAGCTGTAAAATTAAATATATTTTAAATAATTTCAATAAATTAATTTTGAAAATGAAATTCGAACTTTCCCACGTATCACGGCATGATACACACGTCACAAATGGTTTTCCTGTTATTATATTAGAAGTATTATGTACAAGTTATGACGCTATCGATAATATCTTTATTATGGAGATGTGAATTATTATTATATGTAATCTTATCGGTCATCAGATACAAGAAAGAAAAAAATTCAAAAATTTCATAGACATATAGATTTTGACATAATTAAACAATTTTAAATTAATATCAGATATCTCATAGAGACAAACCTATTTTATTATATTTTAATGGAATGATATGTAGATATATGGGGGATAATTACAGGGTTTATATGTCAACTCAATGAGAATCTAATTTTTGTTGAAAATTATTTAAAGCAATATTCTTTATCTGTAAAATGTTTTTATCACAGTACACTTGAATACGCCTAAAATTCAATATTTTCCTTTTTTGTATATTTTCCTCATTTTGACCAATATATTATTTTAGCAATATTTTGATAGGCTCGAGAACACAAAAAAAAAAAAATATATATATATAGAATTTTCAAAAAAGTTTGATAAATATGTAGATTAAGGGGTGAGAATTAGTGAACATAATAAAATATTAATTAAACAATTTTATTTTAATACAAATTAAATGTATCAATTAGAAAGATATACAGAAAAAAAATATTTATCGAAAAAATATTTTTATTGCTTCCGGAATTCGAATCTGGATCTTTTCCTATCCGGGAAAATGCGTTATCCAATTACACCATACCATCAAAAAATATATTAAGTATCACTTCTAATAGATTCAACTTTGTTCTTACTAATGTGCTAGACTTTTGTCTATGTTAAAGTAGCCAATTTTTTTTGTTGCGCTATAGAGATCTTAATTTATAAATATTGATAAATTTAATTATGTGTTGCAGTATTTGTGTTGAATTTTCACTAGAAATGTGATATTTGACAGCGTTGCTTTTGACTGATTTCTACCTAATTGTATCATATATTGGATCCATATTTGAATTATTTGTCAATTAGTAAATGATTTCCAATTATTGTAGGTATTGTTTTGGAGCTAAGAACATGTAGAAACGTTGATAGAATGGTACTGGTGTGTAGTTATTCACTCGTATTGTGTTGTGGTTACCATGAATTTTGTGTCCAAACGACTCGGGAATCCCATGGTTTTTTGTTATCTCGAGTCCTGGGACTTTAAAAAAATAGCCGAAACTCCAAACTCTGATTTGTTTTTTATATTATTCATAAACAAGTTAAATTATATAAATTAAATGAGCTAACTGGAAAGGCATATAGATAAAAATCTATTTATCCAAAAAATATTTTAGTTGTTGCTGACCATAGCGATACAGTAGATAGTGACCTAGCAACGAGCGGTGCACGTGTGTCTAACTACTAACAAAGCAAAATATTATATGGTCAGCCATATAGATTCTGAAGAGAAAAGTTTCGTCGGTTTGTTTAAACAGCGGATTATATTTCCTTGTAAAATGTGATGTAAATATTTAAAATAAAATCGCGTCGTCTTTTGACGAAACAAAAAATAGATGAGATGAAATTATTTGAAAAAAGTTATTAATAGACTTATTCAGTGTTTGTCATTTATTTTGACCAAATATATACATTATTGTTTTATGATGTGTTTTTATATCAATTTTTTTTTGTTGGATATTAAAAAAAAAGGTTTTGTTTTGCAGCTTTTACATATGTATTGGTTTTTTGTAATCAATTTATAAATGTAAGCTTAATTTCATTTAAGAATGCTCCCAAAAAAATCACTTTTCTTACGATCCTTTTGAAACTTTGAATACACATACTTATGAGTGTCTTTTATATGTAGAAATTTTTTTCAATAGTCCTTGCGGTAGTAAATTTGTAAATATTGACTATTAAGATTTGCATATTTAACATATAATGCATGTTGTAGCGCACGTTTAATTGAATAGCAATAGTAGTTTTCTTACAATTGTTTTGGAAAACTGAGAATCATTAATTGTAAATTTAACAAATATCTTTCTGTAAAAATAAGTAAAACAAGCGGTATTCGTTTTGTTATAAAAAATGTTAAAAGTGATCTACTTTTGAATGGTTTTGACGTTTCTTTTTATAATTTGAATAGTGAGAGATTTTTGAACTTCTGCGCATGTGAGCGGAAGCGAAAAAGTATAGTGTACCTCAACTATTTTTTATTCTATTCATAGTAGTTTACATACGGGGAAATCTTGTTGAAGATTGAGTACGACTGCTCTTTGGGGACGTCTTTAAAAGAACTACTAATAATTATTATATCAAACAATTTTTATTCGATTCAATACGGATAATATCCCTAATAGCTACTGTTCATTATATACATTAATATTTATGTCTTCTTTTTAATTAAATAAAAGTCTTGGTCTCAAATTCCAGAAATTCCCGGGACTTGAAAATGTTGACTCTCGAGTCCCGGGAATTAAAAAAAGTCGAGAATACAAAATCCCTAGTTGTGATTGTGATTTATTACTGGGTGAGTATAAATGACAACAAATATTTTTGATTAGTGAACAATAATCACATTACTTCGTTATTGGTAATAAATATTACCACAATTCTTGACAACATACTACAATTGACAAAGAATGTGAATTACTTTTTAACGTGACTTTGTTTACTACCAAATTGGTCACAAAATATGTTCTTACTTGAATTTGTGCAAATAAAGCGATTCATTACTCCGCAATCTTTGTCTGTTTCTTCATCAATTTCGCTGCACTATGACACGGTAAAAGAAAAACAACGATAAGGATTCAGTTTC
Organism: Eubasilissa regina; assembly: GCA_022840565.1. NCBI lineage: Eukaryota > Metazoa > Arthropoda > Insecta > Trichoptera > Phryganeidae > Eubasilissa > Eubasilissa regina. Next base: position 21,257,443 of record JAINEB010000004.1, on the reverse strand, counting down.
ATTAAAACTTCCATTATTTCTAGAGAGAGAAATGTCACTCAGGATTACGTTAACCGTTTATCGATTAATGAAAAAAAAGAATTATCTTCACTGTGAATTTTTTTTTTCTTATATTCTGACGAATTCGCAGATAGCTGCTACAAAGGCCGTGATTGATTTTTAAGAATTCTCATTCTCATTTACAAAATCCTTCGTCCATTGTTAATAAAACGTTTACTTCACTTGTCTATGTTGGTTTATATATGACGATATTTAGGAGCTTCTCAAAAATAATGAGTAACAAAATGAATAAAATCGAAATACAACAAACGCGATCATTGATAGAAAGTATAATAACAGATCTGATTTTGTTCTATTGTTATTCAATGCTGCAAGTGCATTGCATCTGAACCGTATATCTGATAAACATAAATCAATAATTGCGAAATCGTTGAACTATAAAAATTAGTCCCCAATGCAAAATATAATATAAGAATATTAAGTGCTATATAGTAGAAAAAATGAACTCCTGTTTCCTATAGACTTTACAATTTTATTAAAAAAGGGTAGCAACCAAATATTTTTTCGATAAATAGATTTTTTTTTAATATTTTTCTAGTTGACTCATTGAATTTGTATTAAAAATGCCACTTAACTATTTTGTGTACTTACAACTATACAAGAAAAATGTATTTTCTTTAAAATTGAAGACTATGTGTTATTAGGAATTCATATGCATGCGCTACTCCAATAAATCCTCGCTTCGCTTTACCGAGATTTACACTTTGCGGCAATGGTCATGTCCCAAACATATATTTGTTGTGTACTGTTGTATACATCGATAAAGTTTTCAGGTGTATGTACGTGAAAATTATTTTTTATATTTTCGTAGGAAGCAATCACTTCGTGGTTTGACATATTATATTAAATAAAATAACAATCACTTTGTGCGAAACCACAAATTTTTTTATACGTCAACCGGTTTCACTTATCCCAAGCTTCATCAGGACGTATTTAAATACAAAAAGAGTGCAAATATATACATAAAAAGGGAGATAGAATATAAAATTATATGCGAAAGATAGAGACAAAATGCATATACAGATAGACGGAACAAATACATGTATTTTCTCCTCCCATAATGTTCCATCTATCTGTATATGTATTCTGTCTCTCACTTTCGTATATAATTTTATATTCTATCTCTTTTAATGATCTATTTAACTATATAAGTATATACGTATATATATATATATATATATATATATATATATATATATATATATATATAATTGCACTCTTCATATTTATGATTAGTTTTAAATACGTTATGATGAAGCTTGAGATAAGCGAAACCGGTTGACGTATAATAAACTTCGTGGTTTCATACAAAGTAATTATTATTTTATTTAATATAATTATTTTTTAATTCCACGTTTTGCTATAGTAGTTTTTAAAAATGTAGTCCATATTATCAATGGGAGAATAATCGATAGGATGCGGACGGACTTTTAAGGCCCTATCTACAAGGGCCCCAATGCACAGCTTTAACTATATTGGCGTAGTTACGCTACTGATTAGACATTTATACCAAAGATCTTTAAAAACAAGGCAGAAATTAGTATTTAAAAGATGATCTGGCATAACCGAAGTGTGCCAAGTATGCAAAAATAATACTTTCCGATCCTTCAAAACAGGAGCGTAAGAAGATAGGAAGATAGAAGATATCTCTGAAAATGTAGTGCTGGCGACACCTTCTGCATACTTTGGACAGCTTGCAGAACAAATGGCTCGATGCATTCTCTATTACAGAGGAATTAAACATCGAGCAACGTTTATCCTTAACTATACAACTCCGAATCTTCAGATATTTTGGCCATGTCATCAGATAATAATAGCTCACTATAAAAAAATTGATGGTGGATGAAACAAATCAGATTTTGTGAAAGGTCCCCAACGTGCTAGACCTGGTTAGAACTTCCGATGCAGAGCGCACTTCTGAAAAACACAAGAAATGCCAGTATCCGAAATAGGTGCCGACATCGAGAATGATGAATGTGAAAAGGATATCTTATGTCATTATGTTTTAAGTCTTGTTCATATCAATTTAAAAATAAATTAATTAAAAATATTATAACGGCAAATTATAAAATACGAAGTAGGCACGTACATATAGCGAATCAAATTTTGTAGTTGTCAATAATTTAATTTGGCAAAACTTTGTTAGAATACCTACTTCGAGTATTTTCTAAAAAAAAAAATTATAAAATGATTGCTTTCAAATCCTTTTGATGGAAGTAATCTCATCAAACTAATAAGATTCCGAGTCAGAGAGTAAAAAAGTTTTTGAAAACCGAATATTTAAATCTGAAAAGTATTTTGATGATTTTTTGGATTGAATTCAATTTAGATTTAACAATTACTAATTTTTAACCATAAATCTTCCCGAATACATTATATTATATATATATATATATACACTTTTCGAAATATAAATATATAAAAATAATATATTCAATGTTTTAAATATATTATTAAGGAGAACACATTCTTATTGTGAAGTTTTAATTATTCAGAACATAGGTCTGTGATATTTTTAATACAAATTCAATGTATTAATCAGAAAGATATAAAATGAATTCTATCTAAAAATATCGTTGTTGCTACAGAGATTCAAACCTGGATCTCTTCCAATGCGGGGAACGTGCATTATCCGATTATGATATACCAACACAGTGGATTGACGACAAATTTTCAAACCTGTATGTTATACTTTTCAAATTAATACATGTATCGTTCCATTATTTGAATATTAATAGAATTAAATTTAAACTTGTAGGAGATGGACAAAAATTTCTTCTTGATCTTAAAATTAACCGGAGCGTTTCATTATTATTCGACTTTGTCTCAATCAATTAATTATATTGCATTTCCGGAGGAACTCAACAATTTTTCTTCGGAGGTTTCCGAGTTCAACCGCTATAAGATTACTATTATAAAGGTATAACTAGGGAGAGGGTGGGAAAATCATTTTTATTTAATTAAACCGTATTTCGTTTGTCTGCAAACTGCATTACAATAATGTAGAAGCTAGCTTGTAAATCTCAGCTGATACAATAGTTCAGAAAGTAGAGTTTCAGATCCGCCAATTAGTCTCATTTGCTCTTCATATTGTGCATCTCTGGCGGGTCAGATTGAATCTTAATCTTCTGGGCTAATTTGTATATCTGACCTTTTCGATCGACGTTTCGTATCCCACTTAGCCCAGAAAACTGTACACAGAAGATTCTGAATAGCAGTCAATACCTATGAACATGTTTATGCCAATTTCTTACTGTTTTGATTCCAGTGTTATATTTTCGAGTTGTCTTTAACTGTTAAATTCTCATATTTTTTTCATATTGCGCTTAAAATAATAAAACAATTTACACGTAACTGTAAATTTTTTTGCAAAATTTCATCGATAGGCTTAATATAATTTTGGGTGATAGTTTTATTTAAAAGTATATAACGTAATAATAATTCTATACTTCTCTATATCTTTACTTGGTTAGTTATTCGGGTAATGAAAATGTTTCAACTTTTTTTATCATAGTTAGTCGAAAATATTTATAACGCAGCTATCTTATATAATGTATATAGTACTATCAGTCATATAAATTCCATCGTTATGAACTGATATCAAGTCCTATGAACTACTGACTAATATAGAATTTTGATGTATTCACCTTCATACCCATTCTGCTCTACAGAGTCGAGTTATAAAATGACATTAAAGGAATAGAGGCTTTGGAAATGTAACTGTATCAACTTATGCATTCACCTTTATACTCTGCCCAAGAGATATTAAGAGACTTACAAAACAATTATCGAACTTTGGACACATTCTCCTTCATCCTTTGGAGGTAAAAATCCCGTAATTGTGTGTTCTTGGACGTACTCAAATATTGTTAATATAGTATACTGATCTAAATAAGAAATATACAACATTTAAAATTAACTTTTCGGGCGTATTCTATTATAATATGTTAATATATACAGATACACAGATAAAAAATATAGCTTTCATATTTCTAATAAATAAGATTCTCATCTATGCTGTTTCAGGGGAATGAATATCAAATTTCAAAAAACCATAGACAGCGAAGTTGTACTTGAAATGTTTCTACATGGTAACATACATATAACTTCCAAAAAAAATTTAAATGTGGAGGCTGATTGTGGGTAGAATTGGTGAACGTTACTTTGTGTCAAGTGATCACTTAAGCCAGCCGACGACAGGCGAAAATAAGCCTTGAAATACCCACACTTCCATACTTCCCATATAATATAATATAAAGTGCTTCATCTCTATGAGATATCTATAATTTGTCTTGATAATAAATTTTTCTGTATGTTAAGCGATTTATCTAATTTATGTTTAAGCTATCCCCACTTCACGTTTCAGGTTTTGAATAATCTTTTTTAGAATATTCGTAAATGGGAGATTATTTATTATTATTATAAATTGTATTATTTTTAACATTCTTAAAAACAGACAAGCAACCAGATGTCGAGTTGTTTCTAAGACATCGAGTTGCTGTCGTAAAGCTGCGGCTGGAGCTTAGCACCAACTCTCTGGTGCAAGCGGCGCTCTCATGGAAAGCTGGTTCCCTGACCAGAGAATGGCAGCGCCTACAAAATAGCTACATATACAACAATAGCTGTGACTGAAGTAGTTATATATATATATATATATATATATATATATATATATATATATATATATATATAATATTTATATTTTGTGTGTATATATGTGTGAACTTTTTATTAACTTTTTTATTTTTTTTGTATTTATTAATATTTTCCTTGGTTTTCTTTTTCATAGCATTACATTTATTTCATAACCTTTAATGTATAACATAACATGTATTATCTTTATGGCGAATCAGGTTAAAAAAAAACCTGAACGCGCTGGAATAAACACATTATTATTATTATTATTATTAAAAACAATTGGTGTAATACGATGGTGTGGTCACCATGTCAACAGCGTTCAGTACCAAAACGGACCCAAATTTTGTATAAGTAATATCGGCTTTTACATGTGTGCTATCGCCCAATTAGGAGTCTGGTAGATTGCTGTTTGCTAATTACCCACGTCTTAGTGTAATTAGCAAACAGCAACCTAATCGCGTATTGTTTACTGCGAGTTGCTGGCACTACTACAGTGGGCTCACCGCTTTTTGAGAAAGGGTCCGGAGGCGTGTCACTTAGGACATACCCTCGGACCCTCGGATGCCGACTACACGGTATTGTATGGGATACAATGGGACAGCGCCCCGTTGGGGAGGTGGACTTATTTCTTTCTCCCACCGTGGGAGTCAGAGAGGGTGGCCGGGGGGTCCTCCGACTTTTGAACATTTCTCGGTGCAGCTATTCTCGGGTCACGGTGATTTCCGCAATAAACTACACGATTTAGGGATTGCCCCGGACCAATGGTGTACCTGCAACTGTACACATACTCTGGCATTGCGAGATTCTGGCGGATGCAAGGCAGGATATGCTAGAGGGTTTGAAGGGAGTAGATCGAGGTTCCATCACGAACTCTGATCTGCTTAAGCGGGGCAGGAATTAGGAGTTGTTTATAGTCTCTGTTCGAGTGTGGGTCTCGTAGATCGAGGTTCCATCACGAACTCTGATCTGCTTAAGCGGGGCAGGAATTAGGAGTTGTTTATAGTCTCTGTTCGAGTGTGGGTCTCCAGATGGGAAATCCTCCGGAGGACTGCTGAGTAGGTTTATCATTATTTGTTATTCTTATTTTGTTCACTTTGTTATTCTTATTTTCTACCTTCTGCCCAAATATGATCCACGATGTACAATTCTTATGGGTTAAATCTGCCGACAGTGGTGAGTGGAGGGTAGGTCTTTTATATGTTTTTATTTTGTGCCGTCTCATTTCCCGAAAGGAAATGCCTCTTTACTTCCCCTCTGCTCCCCGACATTTTTAATTGTATTATTTTATATTATCTTTGTATTATATTATAATATTGTAAATATTATTTACTAATAAAGTGAGTCAATCGGGGACAATGAGGGCAAATTTTGTTTTGGCAGCTGTGCGGTATCGCCCTGTCAATGTGCGGGGCGCTATTAAACAGCTGGTCAGTAGTATTAAAAAATGCCAACGAGGCGATGAATAAACAGGACCGAGATAGGAGCCCTGAGCTTACTGCGTCGGTCCTGAGTAAGCGGTGGGTCCCCCTTTATACTCCAGTATGAAACCTTACTTATTAGCTATTGTGAAAGATTAACAAAGTTCCTCGACATCTGTTAAATGATGAGTCAGCTTACGACATAGAAATGATTTATTTTAAACATTTTCCTTTGATAATAAATTGTAATTAAACTAATGAATAATACAATATAATATAACTGTTCGTTAAATTGCTTATTTCTCGAGACAACAGAGTTCTGAAGAAACTAATCGTTAAAGCTTTGAATTATATATAAATATACCTATATATTTGTGTTCATTGTCTATCGTTAAATAATTCAGAGCTTGTTTTAAGGCATTAATAGTAGTGTATTTGCTAAAATACCCCTTTGAGGTGAATCTCGATAAAAATTTCCCCTAACAAAGTAGTCGTATAAAATAATCGATATATCAGTACTCTGGAAATAAAATTACTTTTATAATATTTTTGCCATCTTTGAAGTGGAAAATACATTAAATCGACATCAAATTAAATAAATAGACGTTTGTTAAACAATTAAACATTACATATAAAATGGTGTTCCTTGATTTGCACAAGCTTCCGTTGAATGGCGTATTAATGAACTGAAAGAAAGCACTCCTCCATCCATCACAATAATTTCGGAGGAGTTAGAATTTCTAAGAAACTTCAACAGTTACCGTCGTTGTATCTTATTTATCTTAAGTAGTCTTAAGTGTTATTAGAACACACTCATATAGCCTGCGTCCACGCAAGAGATTTTTAGGACATTTTCAACTCGAGATCTTCGATCTTCGATTCGATTTCTTTCAGATACAAATGTTGCTACCATTACATTATTTGAAGACATTCCTAGGCTTTCGTATTCCCCGTGTTCATATCGTATCTCAGAGATTCATCGTTTTACGCCTTACTTCACACTCGTATGGCAAATGTTAATGTCGTCATGTTTGATAATTGTGTGATTTTAAATCTCCCCAGCAACAGCTAAAACGGAATAAATGTTTGTAATTTAACTATCTATACCATGATATGGTTTGATATGTATTTTGTCTCGCGCCTCACTTCACGGTAACCGTTTGTTGTTCAAACGTCAAAAGTCAATGAGTTTACTGTTAATGTTCCGTTCGTCCGTTGGGTCAATTTGAACCAAAACCTAACCGTGAATAATATCGGCGAAACTTATAAAAATGTTCGTAATTGAATGCTTACTATATTATTGATGGAATCGGCATTAACTGACACTGTTATAACTCAACTTAAGTTTATTTACACTACTCGAGTTTTGACGGTAACAGTAATTCAAGTAGTGTAAATATCCATACATGTTAATGATTAATACCTTCTATTTTTTAAACTTCTTAGAATAAATAGGTCTCGATGATTATGACTCTATGTGAAAATGCACGTATTATCTTAGAATTTCTCTCAAAATCAAAACAGTGCGCACTCTACTGATGATGACTGATGAGATTTATACTCATATCTCATTATGCAGCCCATATTTTTTATCGATCTTCTCTGATATTCCACGTTTACGGTGTATTTTAAATCTCCTATCAGAAGACAGTATCCTTGTTATTTACTTGAAATATTCCAAAATATGAATCCATTTATTTCGATACAATTTACTTAACTTTTGGGTTTAATTGAATTATGACTGAGTGCAACAGACATCTCTTTTTTGTAGATCTATAAATAGATGGTTTCATCCCACTTTTAGAATATTCATTATTTATATACTCGTAATAAACCGTGTTTAGAGCTTAGTATCCTGCAGCGGCGATACGATTTCGGTAGAAAATAGATACATATAAGATATATTTATGTATGTAAAGAATATAAAATTAAGTACAAAATTAACTACTTATTTATGTCAACCTTCAGTGTTTATTATCATGATAAAAATCTAATAAACTATTTTGTTTTGCTATTCGTGTCGTTTGTAAATAATGTATTGTTAATACAAACTCTATTATTATCAAATTAAATTAATAGGAAAACAGATCAATTAAATTTATTAAACAATATGTTGTCAGTCTGAAAGTGAAACCTTTTTAAAAATGTATTCATACAAGATCAAATTGAGTTTTTATTTTAAAATGTAGCATATGTTTAATATTCTGGTAATCCTGTGGTTTTCTTGATAGACGTGAAGTCAATGCACAAATCAGGTACACATTTGTAATAACACATTTTTTTAAATAGATTTTGATTCAAAAGCAGAAGTTAAAATGTGTTTGGCTTTTATATTTTTTTGAAACATGCAATTGAATCATTTTATTGTATCCTAGCAACATTAATTTAATTCAATTTGATTACTTAAACTATGTTTTTAAACTAAAAAATGTATTCATATCGATAAGAAAATTAACTTTTTTTTGTCTTTAAATTGGGTTACAACATATTACTTACTTATAAAATATGTAGAATATAAATTATCAAAAAGAATAAAACAATCACAAGAAATCGACCAAAAATATATTAGCAATATTTAAATATCTTCAAGAGCCCACAATTACTGGATTTTCCCCTACAGAGGCACTGTTATTAAATAAATAATAGATATCTCATAGAGACGAAGCTATTTTTTTATTATATTTAATGGAAATATATGGAAGCATGGGTAATTACAGAGTTTACGATCTGTCTTCGGCTGGCTTAAGTGATCAATTTATATAAATATAACGTTGACCATTCTCACTCATAAATCAATCTCTATATTTATCAAATTTTTGAAAGTTGTAGAAATGTAATATGTGTAAACACTTCGAGTACCACTACACTATAGCCATCTATTGACTAAATTTAATAATTAATTTCTCTGAAACAGCATATATATCACAATGAGAATCTGATTTTTTTTTAAATTATTTAAAACAATATTCTTTATCTGTAAAATGTTTTTAACACATTATACTAGAATACGCCTGAAAAATCAATATTTTTCATTTTATTTATTTTCTTATTTTGACCAGTATATTATTAGCAATATTTAAATATCTCCAAGAACACACAATTACTAGATTTTCACTCACAAAGACAGTGTTATTAAACAAAAAGCTATTTTTTATTATATTTAATGGAAATTAAGACAGGTCGTAAGTTCTGTAATTATCCATACTTCCACATAATTCCATTAAATATAATAAAAAAATAGCTTTGTTTCTATGAGATGTCTATTATTTATTTAAAAATTATTTTGATTCTACATAGTATACCACAATATAATAATTACATTGATCACTATAGGAGGTATGTTTCGGTCTATAATCTTAGTGCATATCTATTGCTTCTTATTTAGCAAGGGGCTTTTGTCTGGGTTTTCCTATTCAATTTCAGTAAGAGTTTATTATATTATTAAATATCTCTAATAATTTAGGGAGTCCCAAGAATTTCCTTGAATTGATTTTGATATAGGACAAATTCTTCTTCTGTCTCTTCTCTTTGTTATATTCTAGTCGGGTATGAAGAACCGCTATGTCCCTCCGGCGACATCTAGCCACTTGCGGCCTTTGCAGCCTCTCCCCACACAGCTGAATCAATTAGCTCTTACAGGTCTTCCTTCCTATGATATTACTGATAGAATCTATATCGCTAATCTTTCGTAAATCCAGTATAAAATTTTCCTAGCTTCCCCGATTAGTCTCCTCAGTCACAATCTTGCCTACGTAGGTAGCATAATTCATTTCGTGCCAAGTAATTTTTTAAATGACTTAATCTTATTTAACCCATATGTATTGTTGCCGGTCTATAATGTTGTTAATTTCTACTTACTTATATAGGGTGTCCTAGAGTGAAGTCCAAATGGAGCTTACGGTTAGAAGACGTCACTAGCAAGCTATTTAGTGTGAAATAGGATTATCCAAAATTCAATGATTTAAAAATTCTTCGAATTTTTGTGATTTTTAATAAAGAAGTTATAATGTTTTTCTTAATTGCCATATTTGTGCCAAACTTTATTACTATAAGTTAATTATATATGACACAGCGCTCGTTATTGTTAAGACAGGTTTTGAATATCTCGAAAATTATAAATAATATATCTAAAACATTTAACATTGGGTAACCCTATTTGATGCTCAATCAGTTTCTAATATCCACTAAACGTTGGCTCCATTTGCATTACTGTCTCTAAGACGTCCTATATATCTCTTTTCACCTTTATTATATACCTCAATAAAATCATTGTTGATCCTGGTGTCTACTAAAACAGCCTTAAAAAAGGCCAAACTCAACAAGGTCAAATAATAGTGGAACCATTTATGTTCATAAAATCTTTTGCCACTCTTAATAAATATCCTAATATTTTTAAACCCTTCTCAGAATTTTTAAAAATCATATTACAAACTTTATAATCTAATATATTTATATTAAGCACACACACACCATTGAAAATCTCTTTTTTACACTTGTCGCGGTAAATTTAGTTAATCTCTTTCGAAAACCCAGCACTATATATAATTACACTTCTCAGCTACGTGGCTCTTTTGTTCAATAAGTCATCCTGCCTTAAACTGTCCACCTAGTTATTCGGACTTAAAGTTTTTATCTGGAAAAATGTCTAGCATTCTGTGCTTAAAGAGCAGTTGCCAAGTTTTCGGTTACATTTTTTTCTTTAGAATTCATACACTTATTAAGACGACAGCTTGTAATATGAGAAAATGAAGTCAGTTACTTTGTTATTGAGAAAATTGGGTGTATATATATAAATTTGGTATATCAAATATGTATTATTTTGAAACAACATCTGTTTCTGCATCAGATTGGCATTATACGTTAAAATTCAAGTTGACTTGTATTAAATCCATTAAATTAAAGTTCATAATACTACAAGATTTAATACAAAGTTATTTATTGTGACGTCTTTTGGATTGTATGGTTGTATGTGCTAGCGCCGCACCATCGGCGTGCGTGCGTGCGAGGCTATAAAGGGCAGCGCGCGGCAGGGCGCGGTCTCTTTCTCTGCGTGTTCATAGGCTTAATCGTTTGATCTACACTAGTCATATACCTTGTACTAAATTGTATCATATTATAATAAATGTATAATTGTAACAATGTCCATTTCTTAGATCTTCACATTACGAGGTGTACACTGAAGAGGTACTTAGAAGACAAGTGCGTAACATTTATATTAATTATATATTTTTATGCCAGAATCACACATGACAACAGAAATGTTGAAATGAAATACCCTATCACTTATCTACCATCATAAAAATCCGGTAAATCGTCAAAGCAGCCACTCACGAAAAATATACTTAATATAGTTTTGTAATGGTGAACGTTTATATAATATGTTTATTTATTTATTAATTTGTTAACGCCCTTATGGGTTTATACATAAATTGGTTGGTTTGGTATAAAACATAATAAAAAACACATGAGTAGCTACACAAGTAGCATGGAATATATATATATATATATATATATATATATATATATATATATATATATATATATATATATATATATAAATTAGAAATTAAAAAATAAGTAATACAAACTATAAAAAATAAAGGTTCAGGACAGAAAAAATAATAAATTATGGTTTGACACAGAATGGATGAGTATTAAAATCAGTTGTATCTTTGATTCAGAACAGCATCAAAAATATCACTCTTATATTTAAACATAGAATATCGGAATATATCTACAAGATCAAAATCGACCCAAGCCTGTGAAGTCTTTGTGTGGGTGCATTCCTATAAAAATTAGTAAATGATGAATTTACATGTAAAAGCACCGACGACCTGGAATGTGGTATACAATCAGTTTAGTTAAATTAGGGGCGTCCAGTATGCCATTTACTATTTTAAATAAAAATAATAAATCACTTAAAGTTCTTCTACACGACAAATTAATTAAATTAAGAGTGCTCATTAGAAAATCACAAATCAAGTATTCAACGGGTACACACAGTTTGAAGTTAATAAACCTTAAAAATTTATGCTGAAGCTTTTCTAATTTTAATTCGTGCTCTTTATAGAATGGAGACACAATAGTTGAATTGAATTCTAAATTGCTTCGAACTACAGCCGTGTATAAAATTTTAAGCGATTTAAGTGAATTGATATCTTTCACCATTCTTAATACAAAATCAAGACATTTTATAGCTTTATTGATGGTTTCATTAAGGACGTTCCCAAAGAGCAGTCATACTCAATCTTCAAGAAGATTTCCCCGTATGTAAACTACTATGAACTACTATGAATAGAATAAAAAATAGTTGAGACACAGTGTATTTTTCGCTTCCACTCACATGCGCAGAAGTTCAAAAATCTCTCGCTATTCAAATTATAAAAGGAAACGTCAAAACCATTCAAAAGTAGCTCACTTTTAACATTTTTTATAACAAAACGAATAACGCTTATTTTAGTTATTTTTACAGAAAGATATTTGTTAAATTTTCAATTAAAGATTCTCAGTTTTCCAAAACAATCGTAAGAAAATTACTATTGCTATTCAGTTAAACGTGCGCTACAACATCGATCGGGGTATGGTTCGTATGTTAAATATGCTCATTTTAATAGTCAATATTTACAAATTTACTACCGCAAGGACTATTGAAAAAAATTTCTACGTATAAAATACACTCATAGGTATGTGTATTTAAAGTTTCAAAAGGATTGTAAGAAAAGTGAGTTTTTTGGGAACGTCTTTAATGTGTGGAACGAATAATAGTTTTTCTCAAGATCTCTATAATTACAATTATCTTATCTTCTTAATTATTATCTTCATAAATTAGAATTATCTCCACCTCTTTCTTATGTAAGTAGAACAACTGGAGTGTAGAAAAATGACCATGATTAATTGCTTTTTTAAGGATAAGTTAATTCATTTTCTTAGTATAAATTAGTTTATTTGAGCTGCTCTTGTACGGGTCTGTGAAACTATTTAGTGAGAAAAGAATGGAAATTTCTCGCTTAAATACAATTGCCGGCATTTCCTCGAGCGAATTGAATAAGAATTGGAAAACTTTGGGAATAAAGAAGATTAGATAAATACCTTAAACTGTGGTGTACTCAGACCTAACATAGCTTCTAGCTACAATGTAAAAAAAAATATTTAAAAAAAAAAAAAAATTATTACGTATTATTTTATAGACTGGCCAAAACTTAGAGTTCCTCAACCTAACCTAGGTTTGTAATATTTTAGCATAATATTTATTATCAAATATATAATAATGTTATTTCTTAGCGAATAGACTATGATACATATTTTTGGATTTACAGCTGCCAATCTTAAATGGTAAAAAAATCTACATCTAATTAACTTATCGCAACGCCGTTTCTCCGCGATGATAGGCAGAGAAGATAGAGCGCCACACTATTCTGTCCTGACACACAACTCTCGCATCATCTGTATTCATTCATGCAAGCTCGTCGATTGTTAATAAGGACTATCTATCTTCCAGTAATCTTTGTCTCAGATGACCTCATGTTCTTATACCATCAACACTCGCAGCATATATATTTCTTATAATTCTCTCCTCGTTTATTCGTTCTACGTGACTAATCCATCTAAGCAACCTCGTGTTAATCCCATTCACTATTATATACTTAGATTAGTTTTAAATTCACTTCTAATTTGTACATTCCTTACCATATCATAAATAGATTTGATTTAAGAGATCGTATTTCTACATAATTTCACTATGCTTTTGTTCCTCTTTTACCGGCTTTAGACTTCACATTCATTTTCATTGCATATCGCTAGTCTTTATTATGTTATTTTTTTAATATTTTAACAAATGTATCAGAAAATAATTCCTTATTTGGTGAATTTGTAATGAAATATATTTCATGAACTTTAAGTAAGAAGTAACAATTTAAATGGATCATTTTAACATCACAAAAAACTATTTAAATATATAAATATTTTGAACATTTCATTTATGAATCATTATTATCGTATCTACTCTTAAATCAATCAAAATCGAAGAGCTCAATAGTGTAAATTGGAAAAAGTTGTTTTAGTGCGAAACGTGATTTACATTTTTCAACGGATCTGAGGTGTTTCTCTGCTTTTAAGAAGACACTTGATCATATAAAATGATAATAAATCATCGATTACTTTAACAGTCGGATGACTGAGTAGGGAACGGTGACAGAAATTTTCTGGTGATCTGTGAAATGATATCCAGTAACAGCTAAACCACCATGAAATAAGGGAACTTTCGACTAAGTGTCGTTAATAGCTTAAACAGATAACTAAAGTTTAACCATTTATTCCTGATGTGACAGGATTATAATGGAGAATTGCTTCTTCACTAACTATAAAGAACTAAAATGACCCTTATCATACATCATTAAACTTTATGTTCAATGTAGCCTCTGCGAGAATTAAACCTTTTTTGTGGAATGTCAAAATGTTCTAACTTTACGAATAAATTCGACGGACATACGCATAATATTCGAAAGTTTTTTTTAAGATTTTCTTACCCAAAGTGAGTATATTCATTATCGTTATCCTAAAGATTTTTTTATTCAAAAAATAATTTTAATAAAAAGATTTATTTTCATACCTACCCCTTATTCTAGAAAGGCCGAGAATCCATCGCCTTCATATGGCACTTTCAAGTGTCCCTGTTCAACTTGTTTCAGTGACTGGAGCCCATTGTAGACCAAGCTTACCTTCATACAGGTTTTCCATCTATTTTCCCCGGCATTGTTTGGGGCCCTCTTTCTGGGATCGTAAAGAAAATCAGTTGGTGTAATCTTTCCAATGGCATTCTGATTACACGTTCCAATCACCTCATCTTCTTTCTAAAATCTCTATGAAAAAAAGTTTCCTTTACTGAGAGTCTCTAATTGTAGAGCCTCTCAATCGATTGTATATTGTGACTCCTCTAAAATCTTATCTCATCTGCTTAGATACTCAATTAAATTTTCTCGGTGAGAAACCAAGTTTGGTGCATACAGGTTAGGTTATGAGCCCTCACTTAACTTCTATTACCACCGAACTATGAAAGAAACGTAGCACTGTACTCGTCTCATCTATTCTCAGATCAGTTTTCCCAGTGTATTCCATGCCATGGATGCTACACTGCACTTAATTTATTTTACCGTGTAGATTTTCAAAGTTGTTGATGCACTGTCGAAATTCCTATGTTACGGCTGGTCTCGCAATATCTTCTGCAAGAAGTAGAAAATCATATCGACTCTTATAACCAAGAGTAAGTCTTGGGTCTAGTCCTATCCATTCCTAAGATAAAAAGCGTCGGAGAGAGAGGGCAGCCTTTCGCAATCCGATTCCTATAATAATAATAACAATAATAATAATAATAAAGTGTGCCATGATCTGATACATACTGATAACAATATTTTTTATCGAGTGTGATGAATGCTTCTTTGTTTCGTATATTACTTAACATCAACCCCGTTAAATTGTAATAAATGTCAATGAATAATCTGCTTAATTGTAATAAATTTTTATAATTATGAAAAAACTTTAATAACATTTTATTATTAAAGTTTATAACATTAAGAGTATTAATTATAACCGTGACAAAGGCGCTAATACTGCGGAATAATTATTTCTTGATCAAACATCCTTTTGAAACTAAGTAATCATTTTAGTCTTCAATACTTTGTTAATTGGATATTCTTGTAGTAATTATTTTTTTATTCCTAGAAAATTTCAATAGCCCTGAGGAAGGTAAAATGAAAAATATATACACCGAATCAATTAAGTCCAAGGCGAATGGAGATCCTTCCGTTGAGAAATTTGTCCTTGTTTAATAAACAGTTAGGGTGAAGCTGTCTAGAATACATGGAAATCTAATTAAAAATACACGTATCTTCTTTTCATTGCTTTAGGGGTTATTAGATTTTTGTTCATTAATTCTACAGAAATTTTCTTTGGGGACGGCAACAAGATTTTAACAGGCAGAATTTAGTTAATAATTATATATAAATATTAATAATATAATTAATTTGTGTTAGTACATAATTATTAGTATACTCTAGTATGAATCATGAATAATTAAATTAGCCAAGTAATCTGTCTTAAAGGTATATTATTTGTACACTTTCTGACTATAGTCCAATCAGGCCATACAATATTGATTAATACCTCAAATTTAATATGGGGATATGAATTGGAATAGTAAATGTTTGTTATTTCCATGTACTTTCTACTATTTATTAGTGTTTGCGTTCCTAGTGGAGTATGATGCAGCCCTAAAAATTTACTCTCGTAGTTTGATGTCTTCTAAAACCCTAAAATAATCAACATTTTTTTTTTATAAATGATGTGATTTTAAATAAATCTCTAGAACATAAATTATTTTTTTGCTCCTTTCTAATCCGACGTTATTTTTCATTCTTCGGTTCGGCACCAAAGGTTAATTAATAGCTTAGATTCACGGATCAGATCTTCGTGCTAGTAATACTGGCTTAGAAAATACTTAGTTAAAATTAGTTAATCAAACTAGCATACTTTAAACTTTTCATATTTTAATATGTATATTTTAAAACCTGCGCTTAAAATTTCGCCAAAATTTTAAGCGCAGGTTTTACGATTGACATCACATTGAATTATTTAAATTAGTAATATTCTAGTGTTAGCCTTATTCCAACAAATTCATATTTATTTACACTGCAAATTCACACAATAAATAGCTACAATATATACACCCAATGAAACTATTTTATCGTAACCCTTGTAATTAACCCCCCCCATATATATATATATATATATATAAATATCTGATATTTTTTTATATTATCTGTATTGGTGCAGACCTTTAGCATTGTACGTGCCTCTGAAGTATGTACTATAATAATTCTGCTTTTTAGCATGAATCTAATTATGATTTCAGGACTGCACGCATATTTTAAACGATTTAATGTGTTTTAAGAATTTTTTGACAAAAAATTTCAAAGGCCACATAACTAATCTATTTAGAAAACAATTTTATTAGATACATTAGGTATTTTTTATGTGACCATAAAATCTATTAGATTTTTCTAACAACTATAATAATAAAAAAATCAAATTTTTTTTTGTATATTTTTCTTGGTTCATTCAATGAAACGACGGATGAAATTTAAAAAACACTACAGATTTTTTTAATTTATTTATTAAATTAAGGTTTTCATGGCACTAAACATTAATTTTAACTAAACATTTTTGAATGCTGAAAGGAGTTTTAAAATAAAGGTTAAAAAATTTTGTGGATAAAATCAATTTCTCTTTTATACACACGTACATTAAAATAAACCTTTTCGACATCTTATCATATTTTTTTAATCTCTCTTTTTTACTGTATTTCTAGCCAACTGTTTAAATTGACCAATCAGGAGTTCTGCCTGTGTAGTCATCCTCAATTGCGTTTTGAACTCTGTACAGGTTTTCTCCAGAACAGGGTAAAGATAAGGGAGTATCGCGTGGTCAAGCGTCGGAAACATATGATGCAGAGCGTGGTCTCCGAAGTGGGTCATGACCCTGAAATGAGACCCCGTGATGTCTGTGCGGTCCATTACAGCTTCAAGCTGGTGAATACCCCAATCACTGTCCTCCCTGAAAATCAAAGCTTAGAATAATACCCATGTTCGTTTAAAGTTAACTTCAAATTATTATATATTATAAGATCTGGATTCTATATTATATAATCTGGAAATAATATATATTTCTTTTTATAGATTCTAACCTAAAAAAATTATTTAAATATATTTTAGTTGCATTTTTACGACTGTACAAAAATAGCACACGGACCAGATTAAAACACAAAAGATAGTTTGTAACATTGCAAAAGAATTTTGAAGAATTTTTTATACACGAGTAATTTTATATTTCTTAAAAAAATTAAGATTGCTAATCATTCTACCCATTGATTAAAATTATCTTTAATTAATTAAATTAACTTTAATTAAATTAATTTATGTGGAATGTTGTACTTTTTTCATGAAGAACTTAATCATAGAATTTATAATTCTGAAAGAAAAGTAAGTATAAAACTAATATTACAACTTTGTGTTTAATGTTTCACCCTATTGATTCAAAAGAATCGAAAAGCTGATTCAATTCATTGACATGAAATCTTACAAATAATTTAGATTTTATTATTATTGAAAAAAAAAATTCCACTGATTAAATACACAAAATCAGGTTAAATGCATGAATAATATTTTTGTTTAATACACCTTTTAAAAAAACTCTCATTTTTATTGTAACCTACTTTAGTATTGGTTTGTGGATTGACGTTATTAAGTTATTGTACGTAAGTAGGTATTACGACAAATTACATAAAATCATTATTTAGTCTTGTGTTTGTAATGATCTTGTAAAACAATGCAATTAATTACATACTTCGCTGCTTTATAGAAACTTCGTTGTAAAACAGTACAAACAATAAGGGCTACCTTAATTGAAGAATATTTACACATTCTCCTCAGTATTATAACCTTTGTAAATGGCGACAAAAAAAAAACATTGAAACATCTAAATATTTAATGGATATAAAACCAATACAAATGTTTACTCAACATCCGAGAGCAACAACGTCATTTTATCAAAGATTCTACATGTTCTTAGATCCGAAACTGGAAATCGTTCAACTCCAATAAGATCACACAAATATGGACCCAACATATGATCTAATTGGGTAGAGATCAATCAGAAGCATGTCTATCCAACATTCTAACATAATCATTATTCAGTGCCTACATTAATTCTACAACACTACAACAAATATATATATATATATATATATATATATATATATATATATATATATATTTCTTTTTATCTCTATTTTTATTCCTGTCGAATCTTAAATAAGAGCACGAAAAAACTGCCACTTTAACACAGACTTCAGTCTAACAAAGTAGCCAGGACAACGCTGTATATATCAGAGGTGGAGTCTACTCCATCCCACACAATAAACATATTACAATGTTATATTATAATATATTCACCTCTGTTATAACAAAAATATGTATGTCAATAAATAAATATATTTATTTACTTTAATTTTCTCAACACATTTCCTAGAAAAATGTATTTAAGTAGATTTGTGTACTAAAGGTTTTTAATTTTCCAAATAAATGATAATATTGTATATTTACTTGGATTTTGTCTTGCAGGTAGAATTTAGTACACAATCAAAAGAGTAGAAAAATAAAAAAATTAAATCATTTTAAATATAAAATTACTTACAATATTAGGACATAGTTGTGTTAAAAAATATAACGACATATAGAAGATAAATTATGAGAATATTGGACAAAATATTGTTATTGTTCAATATATAAAATATTATGATTCGGTATAAATATTATTTAAAATATATTGTTGAAATTTAGTTTTTAAACAAAAACTTTTATTGATCCATGCGGAAAGTTGATAATTTATTCGAGGTGGGGGGTAGTGGGGATAATTTATTGTAAAATATGGTATTCACCAGAATACACATTTGTATCGGAAGGAGGCTGTTTATATCTTGAGCAGATTTCTAAATAGTATGCAAAATTCGATTTAGATCACATGTAGTTATATATTATATATATATAATATACATATAGCTTTACATACAATATTAAAATTATTAGTTTTATTACTTATAATAACTTTTAGCTACGGTATTTTAATTTCATTAAATATTTTAATACCGCTATGTAATTGTCGGCTAACTTCATTCTCGTAACATTAATTTGTTAAAACAAACATATAATTATAATACTTTCGAAATTAGCAAAATTAACTTCGTGGTTAAAATTCATATTTTTATTTGTTAACATTGTTTTATTCTAAAGACAAAGATGATAAATTTAACAATTCTGGTGTCTGTAAACTTAGTTCCAAGGATTGTGCTGCATTTTATATTGGTAAAACGGGTAGAAATTTTAATATAAGAGTAAATTAGCATTTGAAATGTTTGAACAATAGTGGGTTTTCAGAATTTTCTAATCATTTGATAGAAATGGTCATGGTTTTGATAAAAAATTTTGATTGTCAATTTTGCATATAAACGGTGTTGGTCACAAATTAAAAAAATTGGAATCGTTGGAGATAAATAACGCGTGTAAAACTAATCAAAAAATTATGAACAACCAACTAAATTTAACTACGAGTCCTATGCTAAAATTTTTTCCTAAAAATTATTCTAGTAAATTTGTATTAAGTAACAATTTGAGTTAGGTACTAAATTTATTTTTTAAATAATTGTTGGGTTTTTTTTTAAATAGGTTCTGGTAAAGAAACAATAATATATGTTTTTAGTTAGTATTGACATCCTGAAGAAGAAAATGGTATTTTACCGGTAGATGTATTTAAACTCAATAAGTGGTTAATAAAACAAAGTTAACAAATAAAAATATAATTGTAAGTTGAAAAAATTCAATTTAAAATTATTAAAATTCTTGTACATTACATATTTACTTTAAAAATTTCTTAATTACACGTGAAAGTTCTTTGGACACTAATTATCATCATCATGTGTAGCTCTACAATCCGGTATGGGTCCTGGCATCCTAAAAAATATACTTTCACTGGTCTCTGCGATAGGCTGCTTCCAACCAAATGAATATATAATATCTTGCTACTTCATTGAGGTTCTACTTTTACTATGTCTTCAGGTTTATTAATAAGCAGCCTTTTTAGGCGTTGCGCATCATTAAATTATTAAATCATTAAATAAAGTTCCTGATTATAACGTCTAAGCCACACTCCATTTTCTTTGACAGCTCGAAAATTCTCCTGAAGATCATTCTTTCAAATCATCTTCGATTTCAAATCACAACTAGTGTTGCTTTATCTTCCTTTGTTCAGTCCAGGTTTGTGATGCGTAGGTTAGGACTGGTCTTATCAGAGTTTTATACAGAATTTACCTTCGTTTATCAGGTCATCTTGTTAGACTTCGATGTTTCGGTTGGGCAGTAATTATATCCATAAAAATATATTAGTCTTAGTTTAATTCTTTTTAAACACAACTGATCCCTTATCCGTGAAAAAGAGTGGTTTCTTCCGTTAGAATGGCGAGAGTCGCTTCTATATTGTATTCTTATATCCGGCAAAATTTTGTATATTTCCTTTAACTTTCTATAACAAAACTGCCAATACCAATGGAGGGTACTTTTTACACACGAAAAATATTATTATATTTCCCTTTTACATTTATAAAATGAAAACAAATCTTCCGTACCAAAAAACGTCACTCATCTGACTGTTTCGCTATAAGCCACCTTCGTAAGAGGAACACACGTTTTGATTTTGCAAAATCTGTCTGCTGTTTATTTTATAAAAAAATAAATCGGTTTATTTTTACTCACCGAGACATATTTTTGAAAGGGATATCGATTTTATTTAAGTTTTGGAGGAATTGTACAAATACGAAGTGAAATTCAGAATTTTATCTAATATCATGTATTTTTTTTCACCGTCAATCATAAATAATTCTTTACACTTAATGTATAAATATATATATATAGGGTGGCCCAAAACAATATGATATAATTACATGAAAATTAGTTTAACTGTATCAACAACAGCTTAAATAGTTTATTCATTTACTTACTTACCTATTTACCTATATAACGTTTTATTTCGACAATTTCCTATCGCCTTCTTTGATAATTAATTTTCCTATTGTTTATATTTGGTTTTTTCAAATTGTTGCCCAAAATGACAAAAATCACTGCAGAAGACAGTATTCTGATCAAAAATTTGCGAATTGAAAAACGTTGGGGTGCTAGGAAAATGATCAAAGAATTTCAAAACAAAGCCTGGAGTATAGCTAGACATTAGAGCATAACTGGACATACAACAGGACGGAGCTCCATCTCACACAGCCAGAAATACAATCAACTTTCTTCTTCCTGAGAATGTTAATTTCATCGAGCCAGGCATATAACCATCGAACAGCCCAGATTTAAGCCCAGTAGATTATGCAATATGGGGTGTTTGATGAATTCTGATTAATTAAATATTGTGCAAAAAAAATTATAATGAATTATATTATGTTTTGATTTAACTCATGTGTTACGAGATGTTCTCACTTTTTTGGGCCATCCTATATATATATATATATATATATATATATATATATATATATATATATATATATATAATAACACTGTCATGTAGTTTCTGTTTTCATGTGAAGAGTGCTGCCGTCGCACAATAGGAAAATAAAAATTAACAAAATTTGTCAATTGTTCAGCATAACTTACACGTAGCCTAAAATATTTTTACATATTTATTAGAGCCAAAGGGAATTAATTAATTATAAGTTCTTTTTATCAACAAATACAATTTATATATAAATAAAAATACCTACTCATATTAATAAATGGAAGTCAGTAGAAGTCAGTCTACTTGATTTTTTTAATATGATACTCTTTAAAATAAAAATTAGTGCATATTTTAAATTGCGTTACTTACGGAGGAGCATCTCCGTCATGAAATATATCAGGATGATGATGGGCTGCGTTGAACCCGATAAGGCTGAAAAAGAAGCTCCCTAGGTGGACGATCACCAACCACGTGACAATGACTTCGATGAGGCTCACCCCGGAGAACAGTTTCATGGCCACCGGTAAAGTAAATGGAACCAAAGAGTCCAGCTTTAAATTCTTCCAGTCATTATAAACTACCGCTCTGATGACCCTTAAATCATAAAAAAATGTACGTTTAATAAACAATTAATGTTATGAATGAATTACAAAAACATTGGAAAAACGCTTCGAGTATCCCAAAAAATTTTATTTTACAAAATGATATAATGTAGAGCATACTTCTTTATTTATTAGTATTTATATTTTGCAAGTAATTTATTTAATAATTAAATAATAGAAAATGTCATTAAAATTAAATATTTATTTTTTTGTATACGCATTATATAATTGATCAAATTTATTCTTGAGTTCGTAGGAAATATAGAAAAAGACGGAAATATTCATATTCCAAAAAATTTAATCATCGGATTCGGATCACCGCATTCTTTTATCATAATAATATATTTTAAAATAGACACTAGCTTTATAAAAATATAATCCTTCACTATGTATTTTTAAATATACTTTTTTTCGTAATGAAATTGTGTTCAGCGTTTAAGAGCTCGTGCGCGAACCTCGAGTAGCTCATGTTCTATCGAGAGTAGCTTCAAATTAATTAATTTAATTTAAATTTTGTTTACTGTATTTTATAAAGAGAAAAGATTTAACCAATCTATATGTTTAATCCATGCATAGAAATAGTAATAGAATGTTTTTATCGATTAACTATGTATATATTTATTTATATATATTAACAGATCTTCATTAAAACTAAACACTTGAATGTGCTAATAAACTGGCCAAAGAGGCCACTCTATCACATATCCCGATGTATGACAGACTTAATATGGTAAAAAAAAACGTACGAATTCTATCTGGCTTAAAATAATTCAAAGATCCATTCCCCTGGTTCTCCAAAAGGAAAGTCTCCAAAAGAATAATATCAAATATCTCTATAATGAGAATTAGACATTGCCAGGTAGCCTCACATTTATTCAAATTGAACTTAATAGATTCCCCAATGTGTGAGTGTGGTGCTGAGGAAGAAACCCTTGACTATATATTTTTTGCCAGTCCATTGCGGATCACAGGTTTTTTTACAGTAATCTCATCAATGGTAATTTTTAACTCCCGGTTAACTTCTGTCATCTTCTTTCCCTTAACTCGCCACATTTAATCTATATAATAGCAAATTTTTTGAACTACAATGGTATTGACGTGTAATACAATATTTCCTATTCTATTATTATACTTTTTTCTATAAAATAAAGTTTTAACTTGATTAATGGCACAAATCATTCTCGAAGGTTGAATTGCTTATTTAAAAGAAGATGAAAACTAAATATATTTAATTATTCGGGATATTTTTTTATTTCTACGTAATTTCCTATATACATTAGAACCTTATGTATCTTCAGGAACTTGTAGTATCTATAAATAATTATTGTACGTAAAAGGTTAAGAATGTAATATTTTCTGTAAATATGAAAGTGCACATTAATTAACGATGTAGGTGTCTACCAAACCACCACTGCGGTTATTTTTACTCCAGTAGTTGCACCGCGCTGACTTCCATATTTCTAGATCATTATTACAAAGGTAGTAACGGAGAGCCATCACCCCCCTCGACACTAATGGCTCTCCTTTGTCTACTGATGTCGTTTAATGAGAACGTGCTCAGGTATTAGATTATTTTTTTGATCAAAATAAAGGTGGACGTGTAAGGATTCTCTCTCATCTGAATGTTTAAAAAACTTTTTAAAAATTTAACAAAATATGATAAAATTATTACTTTTTCACTAATTTTATCCACTTGTCTCAAATAATTTACATCATTTTTATAATTTGTAAAATTATTAACATATTTAATCACGTGAGTTTTAAATTAAAATCCAATATAATATAGAATTCGTGAATGGATATAAATAAAAACAATGTTGTATCTCTACTTGAGTTTATTAGCACTACTCGAGTTTCGAGAGAAACAGTAACTCTCATCAACAGGTGAAGTATTAAACTAAATACATACAAATATAGGAAACAAGGCGTAGGTGGTAGATTACAAGTAATTAGGTATTGATAGATGGATGGGGAGGGGGCGGAGTTATTGGTGGAAGGTGGAGAGGTGGTTGTAACGAGAATATTGAGAAGAGAGGAAATGAGAAAATGTAATATTATTTAACAAATTAAAATCCGATCGATATTACATTAACAAATTAATACCCGAACAATATTACATTTTCTATCTCATCTCTTCTCCTCTCAATATTCCCGTTACAATCATCCCTCCATCTTCCACCAATAACTCCACCCCCTCCCATCCATCTACCAGTACCTAATTACTTATAATCTACGACCTAATCCTTGTTTTCTATATTTGTATGTATTTAGTTTAATACTTCACCTGTTGATGAGAGTTACTGTTTCTCTCGAAACTCAAATGGTGCTAATAAACTCATTGTTTTTATTTATATCTGTATATTTTTATTATGATGAAACTCTAAAAAGTTAACAATAGAATATAAAATTAGTTCGAATGCTTCTCGAATTGAAAAGTGTAATATTTTACATATTTTAGTATTTTATTTAGTATCTTTATAGACAATAACAACAGTGAATGGTGTCCCGCCGCCCTCCCAGGATAGTTCATGAGTGGGTGGGTGCCCCCATATCAATCCTTCACATGCTTCGCTGTATGGATACCATTTTTTTTTTTATTATATTTTCAAAAACCATTTGCTGTCTCATGTATAATACAAAGTTCCAATAAACCAAGACTGCTGCGGAACACCACAGAGAATATCGAACGCCTAAAAAGCAACAAAACCGCTGAGCCTGACGAGTACATCCAAGGACAATATTGAAATAGTTAAGACCACTGCAATGTTAACTAAATACAATCATTTGTATACGAGGGGAAGCGGGGCAAACTATAAATACATATTTCGTGCAGATACACGTATCTAAGACATGTGACGCGTCTTTTTCATTAAATTTACTGATTCTCAAGTTTGATCTTTATACGTGGATATCAGTGCAAACGATTTTAAATTACCTTAGAAAATCTATATGGGATTATAAATAAAGTCATTATTAATTTCTCGGCAGAAGTATAAACTAAATCAATATTTATTTACATTTTAATTTCTTATAGTTTATTTATATTTACAAAATATTGCGCAGGCTTATTACTTTTATTACTTCAAACAGCACAGATTTTATAGTAATGATTAACTATATATAAATCTTTCCGAAGTAAAATTAGGTGATTTTTTTTTAACAAATAAAACATGAAATCAAAAAAAGTATTTATAATGAATATTTTGACACTTGGATTGTCAGCTAGTCATGGTTTATAACATTGTATACATACTACCATAGACGAGTTAGTTCAGCAATGTTAAAAATAACAATCTTTATCAATACGTTTTACACATACAATTAAAATAAAATTATTAGTTTATACTAACCTTTTTAATGGCTGCGATGAGAATACAAAAATGTACACGATAAAAGCGTAGAAAATTGGAGCGAATCTCTGAAATATGCTTTTGTTTTTTCTAGGCAGCCAGTTGAATATCGGCTCGAAGGTGCTGATCTCATAATCAAGCAGGGTGTTGGTATAAAGGTGATGCGAGAGCACGTGCGTGATTCGCCATTCACTGTAAGAAAAAACATCTTTTTAATATCCACAACCAGATAATCTCTTGATCGGCTAATGCGCGGTGTCTCCATAATTTACAAAAAAATTGAGCATGTAAAATGGAGTCTTCAATATGTATTTCTTAATGTAGTAATGTACATCCACGGATTAGATTTTGAATTCTTCAGCGTAGAACATAAATTAAGCAATAAATCATAGTTCACTTTGTGCTCATTTATGCACTGTCCTATACATGCTTTCGAGACGAATCTCCGAGAAAAATTCTCATCTGTGATCGTGGTTCAGTTTTTGTATATATTATAAGTAACACATAATTTAGTACTAGGTACTTTGTATCCGAATTTAGGTTTATCTACATATATATAAGATTGGTAATGGTTCCCAGATATTATTTAAAACGTTTTATTTCTACGCAAATTTTTAAAATAGTACAAATAAAAATAATCAGAAAGATATACAGAAAAAATCAATATATCGATAAAATATTTGATTGCTACCGGGATACTAAACTCGCAACTTTTTCTGCCTGGGGAAACGCGTTGCCATTTCGACAAATTAACCGATTGTTTTCGACAAATTTAGAACTTGTATTCTGTAGTCTTTTTTATAAGTGATACATCTATTATTCTATTTTAAAATTAGTATCCTTACAGCAACCAAATATGTTTTCGATAGTTATATTTTTTCTGTACCAATATTGTATTGAAAATATTACAGAACTATATTTCAAAATCGCAAATTCACAATAAATAAGTATTTTGGTATAAAGTATTTTCACATAAAGCAGTTTTCGTTATATGATTCGCGGTATTCTTTTTAAAATATTTACTATACTTACGTAAGTCATTTTTTAATATCTTTATTAATACGGTTAATGGACTGTTATTTGTTAATATTCGACTCTTGAGATATATATTTTTTTATTAACTTAATAAATAAAGACTGATTATATTACATTTAACATTATTTCGTAGTAATCTAAAGAAGCAATCTTAGGAAAAATTGTATTTTTCAAGCCTTACCAAAAACTTTTGTTAAGTTATTGCATAGTCATGAAAACTCTTCATTATAACCAGCCGTATTACTGTTTTGATTCTACTCGTTTAATTTACTTGAGACGCGTTTCGCCTTGTAAGGGTATTATCAATCTAACAATTTTACTTAACAACTTGTATGTATAACTGTAAAGGGGGCCAGCTATACAATTTTATTTGTATGATATGAACCGGGACAATATTATTCATTAGAATTCTGAGGATTTCCATACATTTTGAATGCTTATAATTATTCTAAATAACCATTCAGTTTCAACACTAACGTGTCTCAAGTAAATTAAACGAGTAGAATCAAAAAACAAGCTTTTTATTCTCCCATATATAACCAGCCAAATTCAAAACCTAGTATCTGCTTGTTATGATCCTGACACTTATTTTATTTTTTTTTTTCTTTAAGTTAAATTTATAGATTTAATATGTTTTAAAAATTCTCAATGGCAACCGAGTTAAGTAAATTAAAAATAAAAACCAATAAATTTACTTCCTATATGTGTACATTGTATTAAACTTAGTGATAAATTTATAATAGGAAATATGTTTCATTAAAGTAAATAATGTAGTAATTCTTAAGTCGTTGTATAATTTACAATCGTTTTACCGGAGTCCTTTCGATTCTGTCGTTTTGTTTTAATTTTTACTAAAATATTATTTTATTTTTAAATAATTAAAATTAGTGTCAATGACCACCTTTATATTCATCGTAGCATGCTTTATAACTTCGAAAAGCAGCACAGTCGTTTCGAATCTTAATGAACTCTTCGGTGGAGGAGCGATAGTGAAATTCAAGTTCAAAAGCGTTTCAACCGTTTCAAATTCGGTGATACGAGCTTTGAAAGATGTGGAAGGAAGAAGTCTGATTTTGATAATCAGGCTTTTCAGATGACAGTGAAAGAAGAGGAAAGTCTGACAACAATGATGTTCGAAAATTCTTTAATTCAAAAAGAATTATACCGTACCCATCCGCCTGACCGGCCTCTTTCTAGGAACGTGCAGCCCTCAAAAGGGCTATTTTGTAGAACATTCTGTGCACACACACTTTCTACTTTCACATTACAAAACTGGTAACTTGTGGAAACATTATTTTGACATACGCTGGGTCGTATCTTAGCTTTTATGGTTCTTTCTTGTTGTTATTGAATAAACTTTGTAAAACTGACAGTTGTTTTCACTGAGTCTCTCCTTTTTGACCACCTCATTTTTTTGTAATGAAAGAATTTTTACCAAAACAGCTCTTTTCAGGGTCGCACGTTCCTAGAAGACGGCCGGACAGGTGACTAGGTGCGGTATCGGCGGGTTTTTACCAAACAAATAGGAAACGGTAATTGAACTAAACAGCGATTATGAAACAGAATAACCATTTAAGCATGTTTTGAGCTTATTTTATTATATTAATATTGAATTAATTTAGAATAAAAAAAATAACAATCGTTAATAAACAATAAAAAATAAAGTTAATTTATTTTACCGAAGTCTTATTTTTGGTCCCTGTTGATTGTACTAGTAATCATAATACAATCACTGAACGAGACTATTTTATTTTCATATCATTTTTACCAGTAATTAGCGACAAAAATTACATCATATACATTCACGTAAACAAGTGTTAGTGGCGTTACTAGAAATAATGTTAAATAAAATCACATTATCAATATTTCAATGACATTCAGGAAACATTTGAATAGTAACAGACAGATTCTGGTATCGTATCTATGAATATGTGTTAACAAGTTCAATGAGTTCATTAGAGGTCAACATTACAATAAATATGTGAAAAACTTAAAAATAATGAATGAGTGTTGGACATATTGTACATCGTGATGCATATAATGATGAAAGTGTAGTAAATAACATATTGTACATCGTGATGCATATAATGATGAAAGTGTAGTAAATAACATATTGTACATCGTGATGCATATAATGATGAAAGTGTAGTAAATAACATATTCTACATCGTGATGCATATAATGATGAAAGTGTAGTAAATAACATATTGTACATCGTGATGCATATAATGATGAAAGTGTAGTAAATAACATATTGTACATCGTGATACATATAATGATGAAACTGTAGTAAATAACATATTGTACATCGTGATGCATATAATGATGAAAGTGTAGTAAATAACATATTGGACATCGTGATGCATATAATGATGAAAGTGTAGTAAATAACATCATTGTTGTTGATATTGAATTTTTTCATATAAATCACTTACATATTATTAAAAGATAAATCGTATATTAGAAGGACAAAATATTTAATTATTAGGTTATTATGGAATTATATCTAACGGGAATTTGTCAACCGAGGCAATACTAGCGGTGCACAATGGAATCCTGGTACCGACACCGATGTATAGAAGTGAGGCCTGGGGCTGGCAGAAAAGGAACAAAAGTAAACTGAATGCAGTGGAAATGAGATCACTTAGGCGTATTTGTGACAAATCTATTTATGACAGAGTAAAGAATGAAGAAATAAGGAAAAAATGTAAAACTGATATTAATATAGTGAGTAAGATTAAGAAAGGATCCCTTAGGTGGTTTGGTCATATGGAACGGATGAATGAGGAGAGAATGGTAAGAAAGATATATGACTCAAGTTTTGATGGCACCAGAAATAGAGGACGTCCGCGGAAGACTTGGCACGACCAGGTAAACCAGATAACGGAGGATGGTTCTGTTAGAAGCTTCAACAATCGGCGAGCTTATATGAGAAGATGTATGAATGTGGATGAGGCTAGAATTGTGTGTCAGGATAGAAGAGTGTGGCGCTCTATCTTCTCTGCCTACCCCTTCGGGGAAACGGCGTGATGGTAATTAAGTAAGTAAGGTTATTATGAATATTTATTTATTTTGTTCCCATTGATCTCTATATCCCTAAAATTTGCTGGAGTGTACTCTTATTAACTACGTTAATAATTACGAAATTCCAGGAAGTGAAATGTATTTTTCATGTTAAAAAATATTAATTAATCGTAATAACTTCAGGGAATATTAAAAAAAAAATTAAGTGTGTAATTTTAGTGTAGTTTCACAAACCTCAAGTTAATTTTAGTATTTTAAAAAGTTTAAAAACAAACAAATTTATAAATAAAACCCAACTCCATTTTTACCCACTTAAAGGAAGGTTTAGTGAAATATGTATAAATAACCCGAAATGGGGTAAAAATTAATATTTAGGAGTAATAATATGAAGCAATGTAAAAAAAAAGTATACAAATATTTGTTAATTATATATAGCATAAACGATGTAACAAAATTAGATGATATCATTTAACGCAACAGATTTTAGGTAACACTCAGAAAAGTTTCCCTACCTCTGCTTTAAAGATCTATTCAATACACCAATAAAATATTGTGGAATAAGTCTATTACACCCTGTATATTTATATATATATATATTTTTTTTTTAAGGCGTTGCTTCGAAAAATTACGATACAATGAGAGCGGACTAACCACATACCCAGGACCGATCTATAAGCAAAACCTTCCATATAGGTCCTACGGCCAGAGGTGATATCGCAGGGTTGCAAAAACAAATCACTTTCATTATTCCCTGGTGAAGTTATCATCTTTATTGTTATATTTAAAAATACACAACAATAAAACAAAGAGGTACATAGATAACAGCGAAATGTTTAATGGTCATGAGGACGGGGAGCAGAGGGGCAAAAAAATGTATACATCCACCCTCTATCGGGGAACAAGACAAAATAAAAATGAACACAAAGTTGACTTGCAATCAAGCATCACTGTCGGCAGACTTCATCTAAAGTAGAGAAAGAACAGAACATCTGGGAGTTCATTGGTAGCCCATTCAGGTAGTTCATTCGGCCCATGATATCACCCCCAAAGAATCAAGGTCTCCAAAAGGTTCACATCACCGGAAGATATGCTCCGGAGTCTGCCTTACATGGCCGCAGGTACACGACGGGTCCATAGTCAATTTTCTAACACGCAATCGTGTTCAGCAACAGATGGTCTAAAGATATATCCAAAATGACACACTTCCAAATCCTTCCTCAACGAGCGCCATACATTACCAAAACACCTCATGAGAGCAAAAGTGAAATAGTATCTTTAATACTATTTCTTGCATTATTTATAATACAGCAATAACATTCGTAATGACATACTTTAAAATTTTCTATATATATTAATTTAAAATTTTACGCACCCGTTTTTCCTTGTCTTCACGGATTAGTGTTAAAAATATATGAATAAATAAAGTAGATCTTTCTATCTTTCTCACATATGAAATCTACCTTAATAAAGGCGTTATTTAACCTTTATGCTTTAAATTGCACCCTAATCAATCTAAGTGCTTTCCCTTAGTTAGGAAGTGGTGAAACATTAAACAATCACTTAAATATAGAATAGAACGTACCGGTGGTGAAGTTCTTTGTGAAAGACTAATTTGATGATAGCAAAGTCGGGAGAGATCGTTTCGATAAGATAAAATTAAGGGATGTGGTATTGGGTTGCAGATAATAGAAAATTCACCGGTAAGTTGTAAATAAATTCAAACTCTTCAACATATTTTCTATTCTTGAAAAGTGTCTGAATATAAATATAAATATGGCAGATTTTTAAATATAATTCGTTACACTATAAAATCAAAGCTTGTCTCATTATTATAAATATTTATTATATTTTCTGAAATGCTGTAATTTTAGTACGAGAATTTTATTCATTTTTTTGGTAGGTCCTATAACAAATGAGAAGTTGCAAATAATAATGTAGCAACCAAAAAATGTTATTACATATATTTTACACAAGAGTCTTCTGTCTATTAACGCCTTGTAATGTACAGTGAACCATCATTTTTTTATAGATAACTAAATAAATTGTACTCCATCCTGCATTATACAACGACAGATGATAATATTAGGTCTCATATTGTACATATAATTCGGAGAGCAATCAACGTTTGTCTGGTTATTTCATTTATTTTAAGAATACGAAATACTCACGTATTAATCAGAATTTTTAATAAGTTGTTAAAATCATAATAATGTTTTATATTAGCTTAAAACTGTTTAACAAGGATATTAAAGTACCTATAATATGTAAGTTATAAATAATTGTTGTTCAGGCATTATTAAAAGGGGTTTCCGATTTGTTTAAAATTAATAGTTATTGGCGTCCTTCCAATCGTCCCAATACTATCTCGAATAGTTATTACGGCCCCGATATGACACAGTGCCAATTAGACTCCAGTACATTTTAATTCTAGTACTACAAAAGTTAGAATAACCACTATATGTGGTTAAAAAAATAATTTCTATAAACTTACTCAAAACCCATCGTGCTTAAATTGAACAGGTACATCCGCCAGTTGTCCTTCTGATGGAAGAAGTTATGAGCGCAGACTGTGGTCCAGGCCAAAAATAGTCCAGCGATAATGGAACAGATCACTTTTGCAACCAGCCAATTTATATTGACAGTCAAAATTGAAAAGAAAAACGTGGCCAACGCCAGGAACTCCATTAACCTTTTGGTCTTTTGTTCTAGACCTTTCGGAATAGTTTTCAATTCTTCTCGGGCTCTGGCTTTAAGTGTTTTGTAGAAACCGTCGGCCTTAAAAGTGTGTGGTGAGTTTCTGGGATGTTTTGTTTCTCTAACGAAGAATTTGTTGAGTAGCTTTTCTGGGTATACAGAGATGTGGTGGCTTTCAAACGCCTCAGTGATGTCTAAGCCCTGAAAAAATTCATGAGGATATATTATAATTTATAACATTTTTTTAAAGAGAACACATTCTTATTGTGAAGTTGCAATTTTTCCGAACATCGGTATAGGAATAACAGATGTATCAATTTGAAAGTGTAACATATAAGTTCGAAAATTTGTCGTCAATTTACTGTGTTGGTGTAGCATAATCGGTTAATGCATTTCCCCGGATAGGAAGAGATCCAGGTTCAAATCCCCATAGCAATAACAATATTTTTTCTATAAATTGATTTTATATGTATATCTTTTTAATTAATACATATAAATTGTATAGGGTGTCCAGCGGAAAAAATTTCAAGATTAAATTGTAATTGCTCGTAAACCATCAGGGTGAAGTAAATGGGAAGGGTATTGTTCGACGCGCGTGATTTTCTGATTTGCCAGTCGCAATTAATCACTGGTCGGGAGCGTACCGCGCGTTTGCGATTGAGTAATATTTGAAATGCGGTGATTCATTGGTTCGTGCACGTCGCGCTTTCTATACTTACTTTACTATTCGACGAGTAAGTGATGGGCCGAGCACGCAACTTATCTGGTGTTGAGTTAAAAAGTTCAGACAAGAAGGTACAATGGTTAATCAAACTCCTCCGGGACCATCAACGTCAGCAGCGACGCCAGAACTTCGAGTGAAGTTTGACGTGAAGTTATACGCAATCCACGTAAATCGATAAGGAAGCCTGCAGCCTATACTGAAATAAAAAAATCAACAGTGCACGTTATTTTGAAAAATAAACTACAGTTTCATCCATACAAACTGCAAATCGTGCAGTTTCTCAACGAATATAACCATTATTTACGTGAAACCTTAGCGAGAACGATGCTGGAACGTTTTGGAATAGCACGAATGCTTGGAAACATATTATTTACGGACGACGAATATTTTCATATCAATGGCTATGTTAATAAACAGAACATGAGATAACTGGTGGTTTGACAATCTAAGGGAACGCCATCAAAAACGTTTGATTTATCCAAAAACGACAGTGTGGTGTGCAATTTCTGCCCGAGGGATAATTGGCCTTTATTTTTTTAACCAGAGAGACAGTCACCGCTGACGTGTATAGCCGAATGATCGACGAGTTTTTGGTACTGCAACTGTAGCTGTCTCCCGGGTTCAACAACAGAACACAATTTCAGCAAGACGGGAGGCTACTCCACACATAGCTAGAATTTCAATAGAGAATCTAATAGGAATTTTTGTCAATAAATTAATCAGCAAGTACGGAGACACCCTGGACACCTCGGTCCCGGACCTTGCACCGTGCGACTTTTTTTGGTGGAGATACCTCAAGTCGAGAATTTACAGCAACAATCCTCGAACAATTCAGGCCCTACAAGAAAATATCCGCCGTGAAGTTGCTGCCATTGAACGAACACTTTGCTCCCACGTATTAGCAAATTTAAGATTTTGCAATTGCAAGAAAAATGGACGCCATTTAGGCAATATTATTTCTAAAGCGTAAAATTCGCATCATTAAACTCCATTTTGTATAAATAAAATGTGAGAATAACATTGTAGTTTTTATTATTATTTAATATTAAACTTAAAAATTTTCCGCTGGACACCCTATATTAAAAATATTTAAATTTTTTATCTTAATACCGCTATCTTTAATGTATTAATTTACTTGAGACTGAAATATTTATATTTCCGTGTATGCGATTTTCGCTCAGCAATCAGCGGTATGATGAGTGTATCTCGGTCACGTAAGGTCACGTAAGGTCACGAAATCAATGTTTATTTACATTTTACTATCGTCGAGTCAATATGACGTATTAAATATTCAGTTGGCCATGTCATTGATCAGCTTAGTAACACATGTACCTAATTATTTACACTTCCTCACTACATTACGAGGAAATCTACGATCTCATTGAGATCTAATTGAGAATCGACTTTATGTACTTTTTTCCTCCCAACAGGATCTATAAATTTTACATTTATATAGTAAATCAAATTAATTGTTTTGAATGTAACATAAATATCAATAAATAAATTATATGTATATAGTTCTTATTTTGAAATTTTTAAAAAATACTACCTTCCTCGGGTATCTAATGCTACATATTTTTTCAGTATAATGTTGTATTCCAGTATTATATTATACATAAAAAAGGAATGTGTAAGCCAAATTGGCCACTTTATATATATAATATAATATATCTGTTTTTCTATTTGATCTAAACTAACTTTGCGTAGGTTTTATTTAAGCATCTGCGCAAAATATAGGCCCCTATTTCCACGCATTCTTCTTCCAACGATTCAAATGTATATTCTATTCTACGTCATCCATTCCAAACTCTCTCAGTTGCACTCTTGAATCCTGAGAAAAATATAGTCACTCTGTCCCACCACACCTCGCCCTTCTCCTTCCTAGACTAGATTTTGCATACATCATTACTCCCTATAAAGTGCGCAAAATAATAGCACCCCTCTCCCTCACTGCTTTGTTGTAAATTTGAATTCCAAGCAATGTCGGGTACAGACAACTAGAGCACACTTTTGGCGCGCTTTAATATCGGCGACGAATAATGTTATTGTCACACGTCCGTACCCAAATTCCCATCCTCGATCTGTATCCTAATTTTTGGCTTCATTTTTGAGTTGGAACTTTACTGGATTAATATTGGATTAATATTTTGATCTCAACAATGGCGATACCATTCTCGTTGTAGACCAATCATCTCCACTGCGGTGAAACACTGTTTTTTGAGTACACATTTGTCTGTCAGCTCGACTTGATTTGAATTATGAAATACGTTAAGATTCAGAGTGAAAGTGTCTCATGGTGACCATTGTGATTTGTGATCATTCGAATTATTGTTTGTTGATTGTGTGTGCGTCGGAAGCTTCATACTTAAGGTAAGACGAACATTTCTTCTAAATCCCGATTCCCCGAAATCACTGGTCCTTCGATAAAATTCGTTTCCCCCCACCAACCCTCTCCTATATTCATCGTTCGATATTCCTTCACCACCCTCCGATAACTCCGACTTTCAATCAGAATTATCATATTTCACACCACAGGACATACGACCCGGAGATTACACAGCTAGTATTACATAATAATCTAATAAATAACTACATTTTTTATTGCTAATTTTACCTTTGTTAATTTCAACCAATCCTCCCCTCCAGGGTGTTTCTTGATGAAATCTGTCAGGTCGTATAGTTTGTCGTGTACCCTCCACAGTCCTTCAGCTCCATCGTCCATAGACTTACCCAGTAACCACTGTTCGGCATCCTTCAGACCCGTATCCCTCAACGAGGGGTACACCAAATGAGGAAAGCTCCTGTTTTCATGAAGGGGGGCCATTTTAGGTAGCGAAACTGGGTCTAAAAATAAAAATATCTCATATTTAATGTCAAATTATTCATTTTCGTATGTAAATACTTTTTTTTTAAAGAACACATCTACCTGGCTACCTGGCAATGTCTAATTATCATTCTAGAAATATTTGATTTTGTTCTTTTGGAGACTTTCCTTTTGGAGAACCTGGGAGTGCAGGGAATGGATTTTTGAATTGTTTTAAGCCGATTACCCTTATAGTTATTTGGATCCATTCATTGTGCAGTCCAGATAGAATTCGTACATTTTTTTACCATATTAAGTGTGTCATACATCGGGATGTGGAATTGATGATGGAAAACTCGAGAAAGAGTGGCCTCTCTAGCCAGTTTATCAGCACTTTCATGAAGACGTACTTAGAAGACAAGTACGTAACATTAACGAAATGAAGTGCTTCATTTAAAATATTTTCACTTCACTCCTAAATTTTAATTTTTACTACTCCTGGGCTTGATAGATTTAATAAAAGGGTTGCGATAAAAATTTATATATCAACCTATGAAGATATAATTTGTACCCTTTATTTTTTAATCTTCTTATCTTATTCGGCACGTTAGCCACATTGCATGTCAGCGTACGGGCAGATTTATGGTCCATGGCCCTGTCTCACTGGATATATAATATTTCACTTGTCTTGAAACAATGATAATAATATAACACTTAGTGAATTACGAATAGATTAAAAAATAACACAGAAATGATGTTTTAAATTAAATTCTCAACCTAGAATCTCTCCAGCCGATTCAACAAAGGTCGAGGTCAAACGAAGGCAGCCGATTTCTATCGGACCTGCCAATATGTTTGGAGCTGAATCATTAATTCCCGGTCTTATTTTTTTCTATTTTACTGTTGCTCCTGGTTTATTTTCCTTTTTTCAGTGATTCAGAAGCTCTCTGAAGACTCGAATACTGAAAGTCTCGCATTCATTTCTGAAGCGAGATGTAAAAAAGTTTTTTATAAATGATAAATTAATCTGAACAAGACTTGCCAAGAACATACCGGATATGACGTAAAAAAATTGAAGAAAAAAGCAAGGATGATTGTGTTATATGCTTTAATAATCTCAATTGATAAAAAGATTAAATTAATGATTCCTTATCGTATTACTAGAACTTCTTTTCCGGAAGTTAGTTCAAGTATCCCGGGAAAATAAACGGAAAATGAAAAAATGTTGTTAAGGAGAGGACATTCTCATTGTAAAGTTGTAATTATTTAGAACATGGGTCTGTGATGTTTTAAATACTAAATTAATATATTAATTATAAATATATATATATATATAAAATCAATTTTGTCGAAAAATATTGATTTTGCGCTACCGGGATATCCCGGTAGCGTAATGTTAATGTATTAATTATATATTTATAATTAAAAACATAACGCAGGTTAATCTATTAATTATATATTTATAATTAACACATTAAATTAGTATTTTAAAAAAATGTTTTCTAATATTCACTTTATTTTGATAAAATTGTTCATTACAAAACATAATTAAACTAACTAGATAACGTAGTTATCCTATTAAAAACTCAATCAATTATGAAATATTAAATTTAATATATTCACATTCATTCGTGTTAAAATGAGAAAGAAAATCATATTAAAATAATTTCATATTATTTATGTTTACATATATTCCCGGGAACCTGCGAATTCCCGGGATATTTTAAATCTCGTATCTTGAATATTAAAAAACATCCGGGTATAAAGATTACTTAGAATACGACTAATCATCATAAATCATTTTACTGTGAGCATCGCACAATGGTTTTTATAATAAAGTAACATTTAAATTTATTCTACAAAGATCATCAATTAAAACTGTAAGGGTTCAACATAAATGTTTAAGGTTTATTAACATTAAATTAACTATGCCCGTTAAACAAATAAATTACTATCTTTAATGAACTTTCTTAATCTAACTAATTTGTTTTATAGAAGAACATTGTGCGATTTTATATTTTTGTTAAAAATAATAAATGGCAAACTAGACGTCCTCGACTTGACGGAATTGATTTCGTACCATATTTTTACTCGAAATTCTAGGTTATTGATACTGTTTCAAATTAAATATTTCAAAACTCAGTCTATTATATTAACGCACCTATACTTAGACTTTACAGGCTCGGAAACGAATTCAATCTCATCAATACCTTCCGTTATTCAATGCTTAATATATTACTTCTGAAGATGTCCATTATCGAAATATTGTGTTTGATACTGTTTTGAGACAATGCTGTAATTTATTAAGATATTTAAGTTTTTTTTTTTGTAATTAATGTTTTATATACTGTATCGCATTTATAGTATATTTTTGTGTATGTAAATATGTATGGATCAAAAGCCCACAAGGGCATTATCAATAACTTAATGTTCTAGTGTTTTTAAGTAACGAGGATTCAACTGCGTTTGCTACTGAAATTTCCACATCGGAAAACTCGCATTCTCCGCTCGTATTTTCCGCTGCGCGAATTCCAATGCAAATTTCATATTTTAAGATGATATTTTCTTCGCAAACATCTTGTGCAAACTAGGCTCAGAGCACACACGGGTTCATACGCCTTCCCTCTACCTAGGGTAAATATTTCCGTATCAATATTTACCATCATCTTGAGTGTGTTCGGTATATGCACACGAGCTGTGAATTTTAACCGGAAATTTTACGAACTCAAAATAAATAAATACGGCGAGGAAAGTTACGCTTCACTTATATATCAACAAACTACTTAAAGTAAGTTGGCTCAATTTAATTACGCAATGTCTTTAACTAATTACTACATGGTGCTACAAATTTTACTAATTTATTTGCGTTTTATAATACTCAGCAGAATAAATTTAAAAAATATTTCATTGGTCATTAAACTTAACCCAATTACTTGGCATGCTTATTATTCTAGTTGTAAGATACTCTCCTAGTGATTTATCAGTTTGGGGTTTGAGCCTTACCCTAGGAGAATACTAATTTAGTCGTATTTTCATAACACACACACTTAACTTATTTTTAAAATAGTAAAAATACATTTTTTTTTAATTCAACTTTATTACATATATATACATTATAATTTTATTTTTTGCCAAACTGTATGACAGTTTTACGGCAAGGATTTCCCTTTACATAGTTATAATTGAGGTATTATAAACAACTTTTTTTTATAAATAAGATATAAGAAGGTGAAAAAAAATAGATAAGAAGATGCTAATGAACTAAAAGTACGCTAATTGGTATGTTAATATAATATACAGTCATTTCCATTTATAGTAGGATACGCTTATAAATCATGTTATAGTAACGTTAAATAAAATTTATTGATGAAGTAAGTACTCCATGAAAATTCACCGCCCACACAATAAAGTTAACTTCTCGTTAGTTTACAATTTACTTCCTTGTACAATTCTCTGCAAATACAATTCAGCATTTGTATAATTTACTATTCATTCTGCTCAAAAAATCACCATATAATTTACCATACAACATCAACTCGTACAAATTCCACAGTTCACCGCCAAGTATTTTGCTGCCATAAAATTTGTTTTCTTTCATAGCCTTTGTCTCGTATTCTTATAGGATCTACTCAGAATAATACACCTCCATTAGCAAAATTGGAGAACACGCTTCCCCAGATAGGAAGAGCTCCAAGTTCGAATTCCAAAATTTATTCCCTGAACTCACATTTGTATTTCTTTCCTGTCAACCTGGAAGTTGTCTTGGACACCGATGGAGAACAAAATATCCATCAGGCTATTTCTCAATTGCAATTTAATACAAGCGATATTGAATATAAAAATGTTGGCGTAATACATTTTGACTTCTGTGAGATACTTCTTCAGTAGAATAAAAGAGACAACAAACGTATAAAAATAAGTTAATTATGTATTTATAATGTTAATAACTGTATTAAATATTATTTGTTTGTAAATACTAAAAATAGCAGAAAATATATAAAAATTAAACTTTAAAGCAGAAATGATATTTGTAAGAGTGAAATTTAGTTTGTGAATTACGTATTTAAAAAATAGTTTAAGTAATCATTCTACGAAAGTTTATATAAACATAAATTTTAATTAATACTTCTCATATCTTGATATAAAAAATATATGAATTATTTATAATCTTTAATTCAGCTTGAGTCAAAATATTTTTTTAATTTATTTGTAGCATGCTTTCGTAGAAAATGAATTATAAATCTTTCCACTGGGTCGGTGAAACTCTATTACGTGGTATTTCTAATTATAAAAAAACCTTTCACTGTTTTTTTAACCTTTACCATACCGTGATATAAAATACTCGTACGCAGCCATGCTGTCAACTCGTGTTACCGTAAGAAATTAGAGCTCTATTAACCTTTAAAATGTGAAAAAATGGTTAATACCATAAATTTACTTTAAGTATTGAGCATATATTAAAACAATGTAACATTATAATTCGGAGCATTCATCAAAATCTGTAAAGGAGGTTGCATTGTATAATACAACCTTCCTTTTTATCTATCTTCACGTAATTAGTGAGAAAGAGATACCATTATATTCGTATGTTTGTTATTGTTTTAACTGTGAAATTAATGTGTGATTTCTCTCTGTCTTGCCATAAAAGGTATTTTTATCAACGTATTAATTTTTCAACGGAATGAATAAAAAATAATTATTTTGGTAGGATTCTCCTTACATAATTGATTTTTCACTAGTCATTTCTAAGGGTAAATACTTTCATTCAAATTAACTAAAATATGAAGTGTGTGTTGCATATATTTATCGAAATAATACAGATTTATTTAGAGCGGTAGACCTGTGTTACTGCATGGTTTGGGAAGGGTTAAAGTAAAACATTTCTTTGCAATATTATTAAACCGCCTACCTACTTCGTGAATTAGCGTTGGCGTTTTTAACTAAATTCAAATTCACTCACTCGTATTAATTTTAGAATGCAAGTTATTGAAAAAAAAAAACAAAAAAATTTTTAATCTTTGAATGAGAATTACTTAAAACGTTAAAAATTTATGTAGTTTTTTATCGCGTAAAAGTTATATATATATATATATATATATATAATCAAGTAACCGTTGCAATATACGTATACAACACGTTGCGGAGGCTGTGACAGGTTTCAGTTTAGATTGAGATAAAGCTAAGTTTACAATATTCGATATTATTTTGTGAAAACGAACAGTTTTAGTATATGTTCTGATGTTTTTTATTTGCCTTTAGAATGCCGTAATATTAATACAGTCTTCATCCTTAACTAAATTAAGTTTTTGGTAAATTACGATAAAATCGTTTTATATGTGGAAAAAAAAAATGGTAAGACGCCATTTTAAAAGAACGTCTTTGAGTTAATTTATAAAATATAATTTTAATCGAAATTGTAGAATTCTTATAATTATTATTGAATCTGTTCCCCTTAAACGAGTGATTTTCTTAAATTAGTATTTTATCTTACCGTTACGCCGTTTCCCCGCGTAAGTAGGCAGAGAGTATAGAGCTCCACACTCTTCTGTCCTGACATACGATTCTCGCCTTATCCACATTCATACATCTTCTCATACATCCTCGACAATTACTGAGGTTTCTAACAGGACCATCCTCCAGTATCTGGTTCACCTGGTCGTGCCAAGTCTTTCGCGGACATCCTCTACTTCTGGTGCCATCAACACTTGCGCCATATATCTTTATTACAATTCTCTCCTCATTCATCCGTTCCATATGATCAAACCACCTGGGTGATCCTTTCTTAATCTTACTCACTCTATTAAGATCAGCTTTACAATGAAAATCAAAAATGAAAGAAACAATAATGGAATGGTTATGAGTCCTGTAAGAAAAATGTTTAAGAACTGAACCACAAATAGTTATTTGAATTTTCAAAATGTCAAATTCATTTGTCAATATATTTTTGAGATACAATGTTAGAGTATATTAAAAAACTTTATCGTTTTGGTGAATTATCATTTTATTAGCTTGGTGGGAAAATAATTGCGGTTTTTAACCTTCATGTTCAAATACTTTTGTATCAGCTAAAAACTAACTTGTTTAATCGAAATAGGCACATTTTATATATAATTTGAATTGGCGCACTTTTTCCAATTAATTATAAATTAATTTCTAACAGTGGTGTAAAATTCTAAAGTTATAGAGTTTATAAAACCTCCAAATGCACTATCAGCGGCAACTTGGTTGTTACCCTGTAAGAAGATATCGAAAATCTTAAAAAAGTATTAACCTTTAAGTAAGATGTAGATGAGGTAATGTTTCAAAACCCAAAATGCGGCCATTGCATAAAACAAACTTCGTAAGGCAGATTTTTTTTAATTTCGTGCGGATCCCATTTATTAAGTATTTTGATTTTATCAGTCAATAATTCAGTAAGCAAAAATTGCATTTTTTCTACCAACCTAACAATAATGGCGATCATTTATATAATAATATTTTAACTTTGAATAAGCAGTACTATTTAATGTTTTAGTAGAAATTTAAAAAAAAATTAAATTGAGTTCGATTTCGAAACTACCATTGTCGAAATTATTTGCAATAAATTGGAGCAATTTTGTGAAGAAAACCTCTTGACGTGAAAAGTCTGGTAATTTATCTTTCAAATATGGTCTTTTAATGGTAATAAATCGATTAGTGGCTGTTTTTACAGCCTTTAATCGATTTTTACGGCTATTCCTAATAACAAGATTAAGGGAATTTATTTGTCCACCGCTAATTGACCAATTATTACCAAAATAATTATGAACTCCAATGAATTAGTGAATTCACAATTGGTTATCAAAACATATTTATCTGACGAAAAAATTTCCAACCAATATACGTTCTGTAGAATAAAAACAACGTATTATACTAAAATTAAATGTTTTAAGGAGTTTAAAAGTAATAAACTCCTTAAAACAAGGTATCAATAGTTCTTAATATGATAATATTATAAAGATGTAATAAGATTATAAAGATTATAATATATGTTGTATCAATGTGTCCAAAATTTAATAAAAATGAATTGATAATTCTGGCGTCTGCAGTCGGTTTACTCAAAGGTATTTGAGATTCTGTAAAAATAATGTAGATGGCTTTCAAATAATGGAATGACAGGTGTATTAATTAAAAAAAATGTAACATATAGGTTCGAAAATTTGTCAAGAAAAATACTGGCGTTACAGCACAAAGGTAGTGCACTTCCCCGGATTGGAAATAGAGATCCAGGTTCGAATCCCGGTGACGCAAAAACAATATTTTTCGACAAAATTGATTTTATATGTATATATTTATAATTAATACATTAATTTAGTATTTAATATGATAAGTTTAAAAGTCAAACCGCTACTATCAATTAACTAAAAGGTATTATTTCAGTTTTCGAAACTGCCATCTTTCGCACTTAAGTGAAAAGCCATCGACCGTTCTAGCAAATTCACCAAATTCTTGCAGTGTCTTTAAAATTTAATTAAATAGAAGTGCTATATTAATTCATTAAATTTCAAAGTTATTTTATATTTGATTATTAAAATATCTTAAGTCAAATGTATTGCTTCAAATTGTAATAAATTATGGTGGTCTCTCAAAACAGATAGATTAAACGCCTCGATCACTAGACGAGCACCTTACCGCTAAAC
This sequence comes from Eubasilissa regina, assembly GCA_022840565.1. Taxonomy (NCBI): domain Eukaryota; kingdom Metazoa; phylum Arthropoda; class Insecta; order Trichoptera; family Phryganeidae; genus Eubasilissa; species Eubasilissa regina. Next base: position 21,213,339 of record JAINEB010000004.1, on the reverse strand, counting down.
CAAACAATGTCTATATTTTTTTGGGTATCTATGTATGTTTTTATCTTTGTACCTTTTTAAAATACTTCTCGGCAGAAAAGGTAGAAAGTTTTTTTCAGCACGCTATCATTCTTCTACTTACTAACATGTTCGACGTAATCAAAACAGTTAATGCCGTACAAATAATACAATTATCCGGTTATTTATCCATTTGCGACCGGATACTTAAGCAATAATGATTGGAACGTTCTTAAAAACGTGCTAAAAAGATTATATCAACCCTGGTAAGATTACATCAGCCCTGATGATGGACCCTGCAATGGGATCCAAGAGATTGGTCAAAACGGTTAGATATACACGGCATATTACCCCATAAAACTATACACATAAGATTCTGAACGGCCGTGAAAACATAAAAATATTTTTAAAAAGATTATAATTTTAGATAAAAAAAAATATTATTACAATTTTTGACACATATTTTTTACGAAATAGTATGTGTTTATATTTTCATGGGAGATTATAATCATGCAATTTTAAAGAGATATTAATACTAATTAAATGTATTAATTAGAATGGTACACATATAAAATCAACTTTATCCAAAAATATCATTGTTGCTACTGGGATTCGAACCTGGATCTCTTTCCAATACGGGAAAGATGCATTAACCAACTATGCTACAGCAGACAGTACTTTCGATGACAAATTTTCGAACCTATATGTTACGCTTTTAAAATTAATACATCTATCGTTCCATTATTTGAAAGCCATCTACTTTATTTTTACGGAATCTCAAATACCTTTGAGTAAATCCCGGTAGCAACAACAATATTTTTCGATAAAATTGATTTTATATGTGTATCTCTCTAATAAATACATTTAATTAATATTTAAAATATCACAGATCTATGTTATGAATAATTACAACTTATAAGATATTAATATTTCAATTTGGGGGATCTAAAAATAATTTACACAATATGTGCGTACTGAAATGTATATCGGTAAAACGTTTATCATTGAGGTTTATAGTCCCCGCAAGTGACTATGTCAATTTTGAATTTTCGTGGTAATGCTTCCCCGTGGAACGTTGCTCCAACTTCCCTTTTTGAGTCAATTCCGTCACACTGCAATGCATTCAAATTAGTTTCGAATACACACTGTCAGGGAAGACACCGATGGGTCGACATCAAAACCAATATTTGGTCATAATTGCATCGGCATACGAAATTCAATATGTCATTAGCAACAATATAAAGAAACACCCAAGCGAATCATTAAGATATTCACAGATAAGTCAGTTAATTTAACAAAATCTCATCTTTGATCGTATATTAAATATGTATTGGACCGGCTCTACTGAGCACAACACTTAGACCACCTATCGTGTGACATCGCCTCTATTCGCGCAATCATACAGGTACCTAAACCACGAATATGATAATTTTAAATGACATTGGGCAATTTCATTTTTTCCTGGGAATGAATTCATTATTATTTATATTGTGTGAGTGAGTGAGTGAGAGTGCAAATTTCTTCATTTACAAGGCACGTTGCGAAAATATATGTAAATTTCGTATTCGCCTATTGATTCAATTTCTTATAAAATAAAATCGTACCAATGGCACTTTAAATATCTTGCAACAATTAGTTCATCTCCATATTGTTCTCATCGATTGTTCAGCTTTCTAACGGGATTATCTTTCAGTATCTGGTTTATAAAGTGGTAAAGTCATATTTTGTTTTTCATAATTGTAAAGTTTTGTCGCTGCTAGAGAAGTTGAAACAATGTTTGCATTCTAGACTGATGGCGTGAGATTAAAGTGGTTATCTAAGTACTTATGAGTTAGGCGCACAATTCATGGAGCCCAGCTTCTATGCCGGATACCATTGCTTCAGAGCACGTCAAACCGGCCGAACCCAAGAGTCGACAGAGTCAAGTTTTGAAGGAGTCGCTCGAAATGTCCAAAATCGTATGTAGGTATGTGTTAGCGTGTAATTAAACTAAAATTCTTCGAACCAACGTTGATGCTAAACCAACGGATTACGAATAAAAAATACTTTCGGAACCAATCACATATTATTTATTTTAAGATTTGTTCAATGTTTATTTAGAGAAAACACAAACCAACATTAAAAATTTAAATATACAAAAAGAACAACAATATATAATATTTTAATACTATCATTTCTCATAGAGTCACATTCCAAACACCAACAAGTTAGTTCTATTGTTCGTAGCTCACGCTTGGTTTGGAAAATGTGAGAATATTATATTTATATGATAAGTACAATATTTCATGCACTAATTCAAATATTTTTATAAATAGTTAATTGAATACCTGAATATATACGATTTTAGTTCGCTATTTTGATATCTTGGTGTAGGAAATGGTATTTTCCGAAACCGGTAAGTGTATTAAATATAACTCATAAACGGTTAAAAACAAAGTTTTAAACAATCTATATAAAAATTAATAAAAACCACAATGTAAAATTTATCTCAAATGTGAAAAATAAAATATTATTAGCTTTTAGCTAACTGAAAAATCGTTACCTTTCAAAATTCAAAAGATAAATTCTTATAAAATAATATAATGCCGGTTAGTCATTCCACACCAGATGGAGTCTGGTACTCGTACCGTTGATTACCCGATATTTGAACAAACATGCTCTAAGATGATTTACAGTAAAAAATTAAGCGGTACACATAAAGATATTTCGCGTTGAAACTTATTTTTTAAAATGATAAATGATATTTCAAATGTGTCTAAAACGTTAAATAAAGACTTCTAGAAGAGAGAGAGAGAGAGTAGAAAAGACAGTAGAGCGCACGTTGCCTGCCTTGAAGATGAATCTATAATACGTTCCAAAACATTGACATATGGAACAAAATGCCTCGATTTACGCGGTAGATACGTCACAGATTTCATAAATACAACATGCGTAAATTGAGGCGAGAAAATTAAAATCGAAAAATACTGCCTAGAAAATCCATATAAGTTAAGGTATAAAACTTTCCCGGATAGGAAGGGTTCGTGGTTCGAGTCCGAGTGACAACAAAAATGTTTTTTCGATAAATTGATTTTGTTTGGGAAATATATTTATTTGCATACATATTTATTTTGAACGAAAATAATGTACTGTGCTTTCCCCCCCATTCCTTTGCCCTACCAGCACACCGCCGACCAGTCGATTGGCGACTTTGAACGAGTGCGGTATACGTTTACCTAAACGATTCAATATTACTAATTTGAGACTTCGCGTCTATACAGTGTCGGAATTCGTCATCGCTCAAAGGAACCTAAGAAGAAATAGTGAATTAACATATACAGCCCTCATTTGGAGGTGCCAGCAGAACCGGTGAGTTTTAATAAGTGCCAAACTCCTTCGTACATCGTTCTTATTGATACATTTAATTTGTATTAAAATATCACAGAACTATGTTCTGTAAAACTTCACAATAATAATGTTTTCTCATTAATAACTTGTGTAAATGTTGAATAAAGATACCAAAAATGCATTTAATAAGTACAGCATGTCAATTAGAATCAAATAAAGCAAGCCTAAAACATTTTTGTATATAATTTTTATTTTTCTTTACATTTGTACTAAATAATTGAATAAAATTAAGAATAAAATAAAGAGACGAGAGTGTCATATTATGTGTAATTATTTTGTTTTGTTTTAATCTTCGCTGCTGAATTCTAATATTACACACTTTTTCATTTTCAGAATCAGTTTGCTCTGCTAATTCAGGTACATTTGAAGTGCTAGTTGCGTTATTAGATTTTGATAAAAAATCTATCGCGTCGTTATTCTCCTTTTCCATCGACTCGATCTTTAGACTAAGCTTTAGAGTGAGACAAGTGCACAGTAGTCCAGATGGCTATTTAATTTATTTAAAAAATTCACATATCGTATGTAGATATAGATTTTTTAAAACACATTTTTCGAAACCGCGTTAGGATGATAGCGAGGTTAAAAAGTCGCGTTAATCGAGGGATATGTGAAGGCGCAGGGAAGGGTAAAAAAAGATATTGAACAGTCTGATAATAAAATGATTTTCTCTTTGTCCTACCGACATATTTCATGAGCTTCTGAGCCCTCGAATATTTCCCTTTTGAAACTACCATCTCCCGTCTGATTCTAGCCACTCCCAGATATTGGCACCGTCTGTTCCGCACAGCCGGCATAGAGCACGAAGGATTCCGCTGTCTCTGCGGTCGAGTTGGATTCTTTATTCATCGGTCAAGATTACTTCCATTGTTCAGTGGAAATAATGTTTTATCGTTCTTTTCTTTCTTTTGAAAGTTTATACGACAAAATTACTATGTAGAATTATGACCACCGTCCAACCCGCAAGTATATGTACCGCAAAATAGTAATCAAAATAATTTATGACTCATTAAAGCGGTTAAGGGTAGGTTATATTTTACTACAGCGGAGGGCAAAATTATTCCTCTAATGTTGTCAACGTGGCGGCGATTCCTAACTTTCCCTTATTCCTACAGGAACCGTCGTTACACATAATTCTTAAAATTTATAATTAAATTTTACATATTAATTTTATAATAAGCCCATATAAGACGTGTATATTATTAGACAAACGTTCATTTCTCACTTGAACGATGTCAGATTTGAGTAATTATTTAGTGTCGTAAATTTTTAAAAATCTTGTAATTAATCTAGAAGTGAGTACAAAACTTACACAGCAATAAATTTTCTCGAATTAATTAAAAAATGTATTCATTTTAAATCATTTTTATTAAAATTAGATTTATTACAATTTAAATTAAGTAATTTGAATAAATCGGAAGATGTTTGTATTTTTTATCACAGTGTTATAATGTTTTTCTACGCGATAAATCATTATTTGACCATTTTTATCCTTTCCTACGCCAACATTAGAGATTTTTTAAAACTATCTTAGAAAGCAGATAGGGCACATTAGTGGTATACTAATGGGATTATCTCTCGTGAACGTCTTCCCATTTCAAGCACTGGTTTAAAGAATTAAGAGTACATTATTTTATGAATTCTTTTCGGGATTAATTATAACGATTAAGTCCATATACTCGTATGATTTTTGTATAAAGTAGCAATAAGTGTTTTAATTTATTAACACTACTTCCAAACTGATCTCGTAATTGTATTGTGTTAGTATTTTTTATGAATGTCTGTAGATTCAAAGATTATTTTTTCTTTCATCATTTATTTAATTTTAATGTCAAAAATATTTACAAGGCTTTATTTATTAATTTATCGCTTTTTCATTGCATGATTTTGATATAACACGATCAACAAAGCATAATGATATTATCCATAATTCGAATAAGAAGGTCCAATAACAGCAAATTTAATCCTAACAGGCCAATAAACTTGGAAATCACTTTCTAACAAACGATCATAACGTAATTGGAACTACACGGCAGTTTCAACGAGATTCAACCGCTTGCATAGCCTATTACCAAGAGTCATAAGGAACTCACCAAAAAAAAATCACTGCGATCTATAACAGAATTTATGTTCAAACCAGACCAGTAAATGAATAGACACGAAATAAAGTGTACATATTGGAGAGGGGATTGAAACATGAGTAGCGAGACGAGGGGCATTCTACACACATTCTAGGTGGAAACGTAAATTCTATAAATTATGACACATTTAAAATTAAATCTTTATGTAAACAAGACGTATTTTATCCACTAATGCATATTATATTGTCAGCATTTAATTTTTCGATCATATCTAGTCATATTTTTTGAAAAAATCGAAGAATTATTTGATTGCGTAAGTGGTAAATATGGGGACAAGGAATTTGCTTTAGTTCATGTCTATATATTTGGTCGTCTATGGTTTAAACTAGTGAACCTGTGAATTTGGTATGAAATACATCGTAGTGGGTGATTTCATACCAAACATGCGTAAACCGATGCGATTATTGCCTGACAGCGACAGTGAACAAATTTAAGTATGATTTTTTAAACATACGTTCTTTATTTAATGAAATGTTGATATAATAAACATGTATTTTATTTTTAGTAATCCTGAATTGATTTTTTATGTCATACAATGGAACAGTCATGATAAAAAATGCTACCGTTGACTCACTGATGTGATTGTGATTGATATTCGATAACATCAGTGATTGAAAACTGTGACTGTGATCACAGTTTCATTACTAATACGGGTGCACCGCACTAAAATAAAAAACAAAACATTATTTTGAGTACACTCATAAAAACATATTCAAGCATATTTATATATAAATTAATATCATCGCAAAGAGAATAAAAACCCTTTAAAAAATGTGAGTTTATTTTTCGGCTCAAGCGTTTTAGCAGAATCTAATAGATAGCACTTATCGCGAATTATAACATAATTTCTTCGTGAATATTTTCGTTTCATATGCACATGTGCCAAATCACGGTTCACAACCAAATATAAATAAAATAAAATAAATAATCAAGAATCACTATATTTCCAGCTATTCAATTACTGATATTAATGTTTAACTCACGATTTGTGATTTTAACCTCATCGCTACTATGGAACCAATCTCCTATTTTCCTATACATAAGGTACTATATTTTTTTAAATGTTTTATTTTTACACTGTATTCTGTGGAACGATTACACCGTGTAAAAACAGAATTAAGTACCAATATATATACAATAATCATAAATATACAAAAAAAACTTGACATTGACAATTAAAAATATAACAAATATAAATTATGACATTTATGTTTTGGTTTTTATGCTAGAATTATATGTTATTACTTTACTGTAAGATAGTTTTGAAAATATTACCAATTTGAAATTAAAATTACTAAAACTCTATCACGAACTCTTTATATAGTGGTTATTTATGATTTTATTTGTGATAACATCAACACTCTTATCATAATGTCAGATATAATCTCATGACAGTTGTGACATGTGTCAGTATCTAGTGTTATGTAAATCTATATATTGTTATATTCCTGGTATATTAATATTTATAATAATTAAGTATAAAGTTGTATGGTTTAAACTACAATAAGTGTGGCTGGATAATTAAGAGCATTTTCTAGGATTCGATTTGAGATGCGATATTTTCACCCTTTGTCTCCACTCTCCCAGATCTCCTCCCTGATATAGTAAATCCGTATACAGATAGCGTATAGTGTATTGATCCCATTAGGTCACGTGACGGGAGCACAACGCAGATTAGTATATCTCCATGAATATGAGAAATTCTGGAAGGTGTTATTAGGATTCTAGCTTATTTTCTCCTTCGGTTGCATTGGAAACATTGCAACACTATCAGGTGTACTTAAATTAAACATTCTTTATTTACTATTTTTATATTCTTCTTCTTCTTTTAAATAGGCAATTCACTCTTCAATAGTGATTTGTACCATTAATCAAGTTAAAATTTTATTTTATAGAAAAAAGTACAATAATATTATAGAATAGGAAATATTACATTACAAATCAATGCCATTGTCGATCAAAAAAATTGGTATTAAACAGATTAAATGTGGCGAGTTAAAGGAAAGAAGATATCACAAGTTAACCGGGAGTTAAAAATTACCATTGATGAGATTACTCTAAGAAAACCTGTGATCCGCAAAAAAGATATGGTCAAGAGTTTCCTCCTCGGCACCGCACTTACACATTGGGGACTCTATTAAGTTCAATTTGAATAAATGTGAGGCTACCTGGCAATGCCCAATTTTCATTCTAGAGATATTTGATATTGTTATTTTTGAGAACCAGGGGGTGCGGGGAATCTCTAGTGAAACGGGCACAGTCCAAACAAATTTTTACATTGTATTATATAGTTACATTTATTAAGTTAAATCTGAATAAATATGAGGTTACCTGGCAATGCTCAATTCTTATTCTAGAGATATTCGATATTGTTCTTTCCTTTTGGAAAACCAGGGGGTGTGGGGAATAGATCTTTGAATTATTTTAAGCAGATTACCATTATGATTATTTGAGTGCAGTCCATATAGAATTCGTACGTTTTTATACCATATTGAGTCTGTCATATATCGGGATATGGAGTTGATGGGGGAAAACTCCGGAAAGAGTGGCCTCCTTGGCCAGTTTATCAGCACATTCATAACCATGAATTTCTTCACGTGCAGGAATCCAAACGAATGACACTGTTTATTGTTACTGTCCAAATTAAATTGACATCTGATGGAACAGATTATCTTATTGTCTAGCCAAACTTTCATATTAGCAGAGAGGAATTCAAAAGCTGCCTACGGTCGGCGAATATAACAGTATTTTCGACGTTCCGGAGTACACAGATATCCAAGGCCTTTTTAATTGCCCGACATTCTGCTGAGAAAACTGATGAATCCGAAGGAAGTCGTAGCTTTACATTTATTTATAATTGAGGCATGGAGACTGCAGGGTCACAATAGCCCTCAGGGCAATGTTTAGAACCGTCGGTGTAGATAATTAAACAATTTCGAATCAAGTACACTATTAAACAATTTGCTTACATGATTTTCATTTAGCTGGGTTGATTTGTCTAGTCCTGAGATTACATCAAAGTAAGGAGAGAAAAATATAGCACGATAGGGGATAGAATAAACTGGAAGAATAGAATAGCGAGGTGAATCGGGATATTTTGTTTTTAAGTAGGAAAAGCTATTGCATAAATTTGGGTCAAATTTATTTGATAAATATCTCCGTGAGTATCATAGAAGTGAGGGCAAAAACTTTTGTGATAGTGGATTGGAAATAAAATTGAACCTTTTTAGAAAGAATTTAACTGACAAATATTGTCGCCTAATGAGGAAAGGCATCTCTACGTATTCCACTTGGAGAGAATTGATTGGATAAAAATAAGTCTCTAACATAGCTCCTAAAATAAGTCTCTAACATTTGGACTGAATTCTGTCAACCTTGGATTTGAAGGTAAGCTGGTAGAGGATCTAACAAAAAACTAACGTAGTCTAAATGGCTTCGTACCAGGGCTTGGTTGAGTGACATGAGTTTCATTGTCGATGGATGAGAGCCCCACCATACTCCACAAACCGATCGTAGAATATTAATATTTTTTTCACATTTAGCTAGAATCATACGTATGTGGTATTTCCAGGAAAGTTTTTTGTCCAAAAACATACCTAAAAATTTTACTTCGTTTTTGACAGGAATACTCATGTTATCGATGGTCATTGACACAGGAGGGACTTTGTGTTTCCTCGTAAAGACAACAATATGGGATTTTGAAGGCGATAGGTCTAAACCATTACACTTCAACCCTTTGTTTAGATAGTTAAAACCAGCAGATAGTTTACTAATTGCAGAACCGATGTTGTTGTCTGAAACATACATAGCATAGTCATCCACAAAGTTCAACACGTTTCATAGTTTTGATATCTTACTTATAAGGTTCGCAATATACAAATGAAATAGTAAAGGACTCAAAACCGAGCCCTGGGAGAGGCCTTTTGAAATCACTCTCTTAATACTCCTTTTCGGGCCGTCTACAACAATAGATCGCTCAGCCAAAATATTATGTATTAGTTATGTAAGATGGCTTGGGATATAGAGGTTTTTCATTTTTCCAGAAGAAGACGCAGAAATACATCATCATAGGCTGCATTAATATCTATCTATCTATAAATGCGGCCTCTGTGTTGGGCGATGGAGTTATTTTTTTCGTAAAAGATGCATGGATGTTCGCAATAAGAATACTCAGATTGTCAAGGCAGGAAAGGAATTTGCGAAAACCAAACTGAAACTGATATAGAAGAGAACTGTGTTCTATATGCCATTCTAATCTATTTTTAATCATTCGTTCCAGAATTTTTATAAAACACGACGACAGGGCAATTGGGCGGTGATTGTCCTCGGTTGGAATTTTTATAAGGTTCTAAAATGGGTATAATTTTTTGGGCTTTCCACTCCTGAGGAACTGTTACTGAATTTAGTCATGAGTTATACATGCCCAATAAGTATTTATGAAAATCCGGTGGGAATTTTTTGAGGAAAGAGTTGCATAATTCATCAATGCCTGGAGCGGAGTCAAATACAGTTTTTAGGGTTGTCAATAATTTAAAACTGAACTTGGAAATATTATTTCATTGTGATAGCATAGGATGGATGGATAAGCATAGAATATTAAATTAAATATATTATCATGTATAATTTTTTTTTATATAATTTTGAGAGATGTAACATTTATGTATACATTTTAATCGAATTATTCAAAATACTGGCACAGCATTTATTATTATATCAAGTCTTTAAGTTCCCTAAAAAAGTTTTTAACGCCACTTAAATAGCATCCGTGTATTCTCTGCTCACAAGTCATATTAATTAAAGAAATTATTATAATAATACTTATGTATGTATGAATGAGACTTTTATCTCACGTCATTTACGTACGAAACGAGTCTCCGTGACAAGTCCCAATCGTCAAAGCCGTAAAGATTAATAAACATAATTCTTCAAAATAAGTACGTTATTGCGTCTAAATTTTTTTTAAATAAAAATATACTTTATCGATGTTGTACTTAAAATGTGTCGTATTTTTATATAATACTAAAATAATATACATTATGTACATACTAGGTGTTCCGTATTCGTAAATTATTATTTTTTATAGATGAACACATATACGTACTTCCATATTTTAATCAAAATGATTATTATTTAATATTTTATAATATCACCAGTTTTTAATTTGTTCCTACCCCTAAGCCTATTCCAAAACCAGTATATATTGTTCCTTTGGCTCTACTGGTTGTTGAATTTGTAAATCATCGAGATTTGAAGAGGAAGTGTCGTCCTCGCTATGCTGAGTCACGTGGATCACTTCTAAAATATGTACATATTTGTTCTCAACTCGGTTTGGTGTTTCGTTGTATGCAAATACGCCAAGACTCAGAATGAAATTTTCTTGGTTTGTGATTAATGTTATTGACGATCATTTTGAACATACGTAACAGCGTATTTGTATGTGAATTTGGTGAACAACGTTAGGTGGATTTGTATGTGAATTTGGTGAACAACGTGAGATGGATTTGTATGTGAATTTGGTGAACAACGTGAGGTGGATTTAGCAGAATCGCCGGTTCGAGTCTGTTCAAACATTGGGTGAAGATCATTGAGACGACGTTATCAACCAGGTGAGTCGAGCTATCCTTTGGTTCCGTGTATCCATCCTGGCCCGCTATCATCCCTCATTATTCACTATTTCCGATTCCCTAGTTCGTATCTAACCCATCCCTCAGATTACATCATCCACCACTTGTGATCGGCGACTTGCGTCGGTCACACTAGGTTTAATTATTATTATTTGCGTCTTGTTAAAATCACTCCAGTGAAAGATATGACCTGAATATATATGAGATCCTAGCATTTTGTATAAAAATATTTAGATATAAATAATATATTCTTACTTCTTTAATATTCGCAAAATTACTTTGTAGCCACAAATTATATAAACAATCAACACTTTGTTTAAGCCACTATTTATCAATTAATTTACATGTTTCGATACCCATGGTATCTTCTTCAGGAAACAATGTATACTAAAATTTAAAATGCAAGCATAGATAAAAAATAAAGTGGTGGGTAACTTATTAGAAACTACTGTAAAAACAAATTTTGAATGTGACTATTTGCATAAACGATTTGGATATATATAACATTAAATTTCTTTTTAAAAATTTTAATTTATGTAACTGCGAATCCCTAGTATTTGTGGGTATAATTTCTAAACTCTTATTAATGTCAAAAAAAATTGTTTTTTTTTTCCAAAAGATGATTGGCGAATTCAGTATAGTTATTAAACTATTTTTAATTTTACATTGTTTCCTGAAGAAGATAACATAGGTATCGAAACATGTTGATTTATCAATAAATAGTGGTTTAAACAAAGTGTTTTTGTCTTATTATTTAATACATTTTTTATTTGTTCAGAATTAGTCGTAAATTTTTCAATAGGTTAATACGTATTAAACCAGGCATGTCCATTTGTGACCCGCGGACTACATATGGCCCTATTTAAGATTTTGTGTGGCCCTTCAGAGGTTTCCAACTTTCTGTACATTTTGTTATTGATAAAATATAAAATAGATTCCGTGCAAGTTAATTATAATATTTTTCACATACTATTCATTTTATGAGTGACAAATTTATTATCTAGATGTCGCATGCCGGCGCTAGGCATTCGTTTGTAGTAACGTATTATTATTAAGTTATACAATATTTAACCCACCATTTCAGTTGGACACCCCTGTATTAAACATTCGTATTTATGATATGATTAACAGATTCACGACAATTAGGTTATCTTATTTATTAGTTTATTCAGACTGCCACAACATGCCGGAATTACCCGGTGTTACTCGGGGAATCGAAGTTATAGTTTCTCGAGATCTGATATGAAAGCATTATAAAATCAATTTGAAACCCGACTTTTGGTGTCTATTAGCAAACCGACTTACCGTCGGTATATTGGGGTACTAAAACAGAACCATTTATAACGATAATACAACCAAATTCAACAATAATTTGTGATTGATTTCCGATAAATGCTAATATTCAACTTAAATATATTATATTTGATGCACGATTCAGAAGAATGCAAAATTCGTTAATTTTCTTCGTTATTTCTAACTACTTAATATTTTACCAACATATTCATTTTGAAACGTTAATAATATTGTGGAAACAATTATCAAAGTAAATGTTGCCTGATAACAACCGTATACTGTTATTGCGTTTATGGTTTATGTTTATGGTCAAACGTGAATACAGATAATTTTACAAACAGAAAAATAAATCCAAAGATAAAGAACGCTTTTTATAAAATGTCAAATATTCACACGCAGAAATTTATGTAATTTTCATTGGATTATAGAAACTACTTTTGTTTTGCCATTTGTCGGTAATTTTGCATACTCTAGTTTTAATAGAAGTGCAACAAATACAAAAAAAAATCGATATACATTAATAAAAACAACGATTAAAGGCCGGTTGTGTGATCGGTGGTAAATTTTTACTACAGTTAAATTTTTTTGTTCGTTCGATGATAAAAAATATTTACTAATGAAAGTACATTCTATAGTAAACTAATTTTACCATCTAAAATCGGATGGTTAAATTAGTAAATCGTCAGTTAAAAATAGTAGTCGGTCAACTGTTTCAAAAGCAATCTTTCACATTGATACTTTGAAAGTTGCAGTATACTCATTAATTATAAATCGTTAAATATCCCAATATTTTAGTGATTAGAGTTCGTCCAATTATGATCTCGCAGTTGAATTTATATTAGAAGATAGACCGAAGATTTCTCGCCATCAATGTGACATATTTCAAACACAGGGATAAATAAAGCCGTAAGTAAAGCATATAATTGAACGTGTTGCCGATGGTGAACATTTTAAATAAATCAAATTCTCAGATATATGACAATTATTCGCCTTGCCACACTATTAGACGAGATTAACTTTGACAATGGTAAACTCAACGTTCAAACAACCCGCAAACGTTTTTTACCACGGGCAATGGTAAAAAGATTCTATAGTAAAAAATGTATATAGTAGAATTTTACCACCGATCAAACAACCGACGCTGAGTGTATTGTTTAAAATAAAGACTACCAAATATATAGACATGAACATTTGAATTTTGGTGTCACTCACGTGATCACTTTGATAACACTTAAGCAATCAAGTAGCTCCGAAACTTTTTTTTAATATATGACTCGATTGGAAAGAAAATTTAGGCATGTAATATGGCATTTTAAAACACTGGCAATGTAATATGCATCAATGTAAAAAATACGTCTTGTTTACACAAAGAGTAAATACTTTTGCTGTTGCAAAAATGTGTCAAACTATCGGATTTATGTTTCCACAAATAATGTGTGTTATGTGCCCCTCATCCCGCAACTAATGTTCCAAACCCCTCTCCTAATGTACACTTTATTTCATGTCTATTAATTTACTGGTCCTGTTGTTTAAAATCATAATTTATAAAACGAATAACAAAACAAAAGAATACATTTTCTTGTTTATTGTTTTTATTTCTCGTTTATTTTTATTTTTCAAGTAGATCTAAAGGAATGGAATGGAATGAAAGGTCTAGATGGAATGAAAATAAAAATAAATACATGTCTAGCAGGTCATGTCCTCTATTTCTGAATATAATGTAAAGTTCTTCTCCGTCATTCTTTATTATCCAGAAAACTTAAAACAAGCCGACATACGACCTTTTTATTATAAAAATAACGCCAAACATAATATGATATTTTCGTTTATTATTTTTGTAGCAGTTTTGTAGTTCTGCGGCGTATTGAAAAACATGCAAAAGTAATAATAATATATGCAATATGCATTAATATACGCATATGCAATTAATAATTATGCAAATATGCTGATAATATTGTTATTAAAGTATTTTTATCTCGATTTATAGGTTTTAAATATTGAAAAATTTCAAAGTTTCAATATTTTAATATAATATTTTGTAAATCGTTTTCAATTTCAATCGATTTTGTGAATTTCCTAACTTTAATTCTAAACATTTTCCGGTATTTGTTTTAAAAAAATATTATTTTAAGTATCACCCTTTCCGTTTGTTTATTCCGTATATTTTTCTAAATGTACGACCTTCTTCCGGTAGAAGAATTTCCTTATAAATCATTTTACATCACTTTCAAGTAAGTTTTATAGCTGAATTTAGTTATAGAAATTAATAGTTTATTATTAACCAATCAAAATGCTTTTCCCACTTGATTTGACTATCTACCATATTACAAAAAAAATCTTATTGTTCAAATCTGTACTTGACAAACGTCTACCACATGTAATAAGCACAAAAAGGCGACTGCCATGCAATGCTGTGCTCGGGATCTCGCTTCTTATCTTACTTTACTTTTATCAGCAGCACTTGAAGGATGTTTGTAAAATAAATTTACAGAGTTTACACGACTGATTTTTGTGAAGCGTGATATAATAAAGGATATCAAGCGGAAAAATGTCAAGATTAAATTGTAATTGTTCATAAACCATCAGGATGAGGTAAGTGGGAGAGGTATTGTTCGACCCGCATGATTTGCGTATTTTTCAGTCGCAATGAGTCACTGGTCGGAAGCGCACCGCACGTTCGCGGTTGAGCAATATTTAAAGTGCGGCGATTCATTGGTTCGTGCGCGTCGCGCTTTTTGTACTCACTTTAATATTCGACGAGTAAGTGATGGGCCGAGCATGCAACTTATCTGGTGTTGGATTCAAAAGTTCAGACAAGAAGGGACAATGGTTAACCAAACTCCTCCGGGCTTATCAGCGTCAGCAGCGACGCCAGAACTTGTGGCTCGAGTTCGACGTGAAATTATGCGCAATCCGCGTAAATCGATATGGAAGATTGCAGCCTGTACTAGAATAAAAAAATCAGCAGTGCACGTTATTTTGAAAAATACACTACAGTTTCACACATACAAATTGCAAATCGTGCAGTTTCTCAACGAAAATGACTATTCTTTACGTGAAACCTTAGCGAAAACGATGCTGAGAACGTTTGGAATTGCACAAACGCTTGGAAACATATTATTTACTGATGAAGCACATTTTCATATTGATGGCTATGTTAATAAACAGAACATGAGATACTGGTATCCCGACAACCCAATGAAACGTCATCAAAAACGTTTGCATTATCAAAAAACGACAGTGTGCTGTTCAATTTCTGCCCGAGGGATAATTGGCCTTTCTTTTTTTAACCAGAGAGACAGTCACCGCTGACGTGTATTGCTGAATGATCGACCAATTTTTGGTACCGCAACTGCAGCTGTTTCCCGGGTTCAATAACAGAACATAATTTCAGCAAGACGAGGCTACTTCACACGTAGCTAGAATTTCAATAATTTCAAGAAGCTGAGGGGAATTTTTGTCAATAAATTAATCAGCAAGTGCGGAGACACCTCGGTCACCGGACCTTACACAGTGTGACTTTTTGTGGAGATATCTTAAATCGAGAGTTTACAGCAACAATCCTCGAACACTTCATACCCTACAAGAAAATATCCACCGTGAAGTTACTGCCATTGAACCAACGTTCAAGAGTCCAATTGCAAGAGAAATGGACGACATTTAGACAATATTGTTTATAAAACGAAAAATCTACATCATTAAACTCAATTTGCATAAATAAAATATGAGAATGACATTGTAGTTTTTTTTTATTTTATATTAAACTTGAAAATTTTCTTTTGAACACACTGTATATAATAATGGGAATTTAATTTAAATTATTTTTAAAAATAACTAAAGGTTTAAAAAACAATAAATTAAAATGAACTCGCAGCCTATATATAGGATTCGAACTGGCGCTCCAAATAGGAATCAAATTTCTAGTCAGATAGACACCTTAACTACTGTCAAGGCTGAGAATGCGGGATGTATGGATGTTACCATATTCATAATAATAGGGTTAACAAATAATAACCATAAATTTTATAAAATATTTTATATCATTAAGGAGAACACATTCTTATTGTGAAGTTGTAATTATTCAGAACATAGGTATGTGATATTTTAAATACTAATTAAATGTATTAATTAGAAATATATACATATAAAATCTATTTCATAGAAAAATATTGTTGTTGCCCTACCGGAATTCGAACCTGGATCTCTTTCCAAACCGGGTATTTGAGATTCCGTAAAAAATGTAAATGGCTTTCAAATAATAGAACGATAGATGTATTAATTTGTAAAAGTGTAACATAAGGTTCGAAAATTTGTCGTCAAAAATACTGTCGCTGTAGCATAGATGGATAATGCACCTTCCCCGATTTGGAAAGAGATCCAGGTTTGAATTCAGGTAGCGCAATAACAATATTTTTCTATAAAATTGATTTTATATGTATATCTTTCTAATTAATACAATTAATTAGTATTTAAGATAATTTATATTTTGTGTTATTTACAGCTTTTTCATATTAAATGTAATTGTAATAAAAAAATTTTGAATTCTCGCTATTTTTACACAGCATAGATTACAGTTATATTATGTGAGCGAAAGGTTAATTATTCCATCTGGATGTGACTTACCGGATTTTATCAACAAAACCATAAACTCGACGAAAATTATAAAGCTTTCTTATGATATTATGATATAATAGAGAATAACTTCGATGTGTAAGTAATCCAAGTATATCATTTAATCGCATTACTTTAAATTCAAGAAAATAAAATGAAATATTCAGTCGCCGGTTCAGGATCAAGATTATGTATATTCTTCAAGTATAATTTCAGGTAAAATGTGTTTTCGTTTTGAATAATATAATAATTTAAATAAAGTAAAACAATGTAGGTGATTAATGTTTAAAATAACTGGATGAGTTTGTATATTTGGGAAGTATGTTTGATAGAAACGTAAAGGCTTAGAAAGGCATCGAAATGTGGATGACTACGCGGAATAAAGTGAACAGCGCTTTGAAGTGAAACCAATAGAAGAAAGTAGACTGAATGGAATGGAAATGAGATCACAGATATATATGTGGCAAATCCATTAACGACAGTGGTAAGATTGAAGAAATTATAAAAGAATATAAACCTTATCATAATAGCATAGTGAGTAGAAATTAAAAAATTATCGCTTGGGTGGTTCAGTCACATGGAATGAATGAATGAGGAGAGAATAGTAGCAAAAATTAATTTTAATATTATTTGTAGTCATTCAAATATTAATAAAAATCTAAAAAAATTACTTAAAAATGTTCCACTTACCGCAAAACTTGTTTTTTAACAAATAACATAAATTTTTTTTTTTTGTTTATTTTAATCACTCCACGAGGTTGAAACTAATTGGCAGATGCTTTGGCATCTAAACAGCACGAAGATATGCAGTATACTGATGACACCACAAATATAGTTTTACGTACCACTTTTTCTATACATAACTACGAATAGATATTAAAAATGACACTGGAAAAATACTAAGCTTGTTGTGAAACAAGATCGAAAATAATAACAAACTTCTAATTGCAGTAGATAACCACTAATAATATGTAAATGATATACGTTGCTGTTCATCAATGTCGTGTTTATCAGTTGACTCGTGTACATATACAGGGTGGCCCAAAAAAAATGACAACATCTCGTAATTTATTTCATTGTTTATTTATATATATTTTGACATCCATATTTTTATACTAACAGAGGTAGATACATAATAAACATACAAAATACATAGTTTATTGTGTGAGATGGAGTAGACTTCACCTCTGATATATACAGCGTTGTCCTGGCTACATTGCTAGACTGAAGTCTGTGTTAAAGTAGCCAGTTTTTTTTTTCGTGCTGTTGTGGTGTTATTTGGAATAAAAAGAGAATTACAAATATGAATAAAAAAGTAAAAATAAAATAAAAATATATGGAGTAGGAGTGTTGTAGGACTAGTGAATTATTAGTGAAAGAATAGTATAAATTATATTAAATTGTTGGATATCCATGGTTCTGATTCATCTCTACCTAATGTAATACATGAGTTATTTCAAAAAATAATATAATTAACTATAATTCTTAAGGTATTTTTTTTACACAATATTTAACTAATCAGATATCATCAAAACACCCCATATTGCATAATCTACTGGGTTTAGATCTGGGCTGTTCGGTGGCCACATGCATGGCTCGATGAAATTAACGTTCTCACGACGAAGAAAGTTGACTATATTTCTGGCTGTGTCAGATGGAGCTCCGTCCTTCTGCAATGTCCAGTTATGCTGTAATGTCTAGCTGTACTCCAGGCTTTGTTTTGAAACTCTTTGATCATTTTTCTAGCACCCCGACGTTTTTCAATTCGCAAATTTTTTATCAGAATACGGTCTTCTGCAGTGATTTTTGTCATTCTGGGTACAATTTAAAAAACCAAATATAAACAATAGTAAAATTAATATTCAAAGATGGCGACTGGAAACTCTCGAAATAAAATGTAACATAGATAAATAGTTAATTAGTTACCAATTAAACTATTGATATAGTTAAACTAATTTTGATGTAATTATATCACATTTTACGAAATGTTCTCAATTTTTTTGGACCATGCTGTATGTTAATCGTTGACTTTAATGTCATGTTTATCGATTGACTTGGTATTTACGTATATGAAAACCATTTTTTCGTAGTGATATGTGATATAAAGTAGCATTTTTTTTTAAATAATCTCTGATAGCTTTATCTATGTTTTGATTAAGAAAAAATAATATCTTTACGTTGTCAACAATTATTCTATAATAGTTGCCACTATGCGGCCATCGGTGACCGCTGCGCGGTCAAGGTTGCATTGGCTATGGCCGATTGCTTTTTTGTTAGTGTATTCTGTATTGCTCTCCCTGGAATTGTACAAACGGTGTTTTAAAATATCAACTTTCAAAATATATATTCTTGAAAATACACATTCTTGAAAAATACCAATAATACATTCGCATTTCACGTCATTAATTATGTTCTATGGTCGCATTTGACAGGAACTGCGACCATAGGCGCGAGTTGACCATAAAACATAAATGAGATGACAGGATGACAGATGCTCAATATACTTGTAAGCCGTAATACGATTTCGCTAATTACCTTTTTTGTTACTCGTAATAAAGACAATGTGCACATAATTTCAAGTTGAATATATATTTACGTACTTTTATTGAATATACAAGAGAGAGAAAAAATTAAGTTATTTTAACCTAGAGATATTAGAAACAGATTCTATTAAGGAAAACACATTCTTATTGTGAAGTTGTAATTATTCAGAACATAGGTCTGTGATATTTTAAATACTAAATTAATGTATTAATTATAAATATATACATATAAAATCAATTTTGTCGAAAAATATTGTTTTTGCGTCACATGGATTCAAACCTGGATCTTAATTTCCAATCCGGGGAAATACACTACCAATTGTGTTATAACGCCAGTAATTTTCTTGTCAAGAAAAATACTGGCGTTATAACACAATTGGTAGAGTACTTCCCCGGATTGGAAATGAAGATCCAGGTTCGAATCCCGGTGACGCAAAAACAATATTTTTCAACAAAATTGATTTTATATGTATATATTTATAATTAATATATTAATTTAGTATTTAGAAATACATTCGTTTTTGTCCTGCTCGCGTTTCACATACCTTACCGTTTAATCAAGCACTATACAGCCATAATGACAATATGGCTTCCTTCTTGATTCAATACATCCGATAGATCCAAGACGTCATAATACATAATAAGGATAATGAGTGCAAATTCATTTAATTTGATTAAATTGTGATTACGTTATAAATTTTTCTCTGTTTGTTCCACCAATCTGTACTTGTGTTAGGGTATTTTTTTTAATATACATAATCATACTTGTACTTGTGTTAGGGTATTTTTTAAATATATATAATCGTACTTGTACTTGTGTTAGGGTATTTTTTTTAATATACATAATCGTACTTGTACTTGTGTTTGGGTATTTTTTTTTAAATACATAATCATACTTGTACTTGCGTTGGGGTATTTTTTTTAATATACATAATCAAACTACACATACACAAATTGAAAATATTGATGTTTAAATATACATCGCAATACTCTTGACTGGAAAATGACAAATTAATATGTTGTAAATTATGAATAAGAAACAATAAGAGCTATAATAGCCTTTCCCAATAGCTTAGTAATTTCACAGCTGTTATATAATTTGTGGTGTTATATAATATCTGAAGTAAATACAAATCTGTATGTCAAATGGCACATTATTGGCTTTGTTTTTTTTATTTGTGTTCAAGGTAAGATGTGATTATAGGATTCCAAATTATATTTTTAAATAGAAGATTACGCTATGAAATGTTTGTGATGGCGCTATTAAATATATATGTAACTTTTCTAAGTTAAGTACCTAACAAGGACATTCATAATTATTCGTCCTAATTATATTACCAAATAATAGGTACACTTTATATTCAAGGCCGGTCCCAGTAACCGCGCGCACTAGTTGGAGCATGTAGCGCAATATCATTTTTATTAATAACTTTCATAAAATCGACAATAACAGCCCTAATCATACCGTGTGTGCCATACTCCCACGAGAAGAATATTAATGTGAATTAATATACCTTTCTTCACTCATTGCTAACCAAAAAGTGTACTAAAGATCCAGGACGATCGCCACCTGCCGAGGATAATGAGTATTCATAATTGGGATCAAAATCTATACTATTAACGGTGTTTAAAGTCTTGAAATGACCTTAAATACTGCTGACGTTGATTTAACCACCGGGTTAGAGAATTGAGATAAGCTGTTTTCTTGCCATTACTATGCAACTACATTCGATAATTTTATATTTTTAAATGAATACAGATCAAATTTTATTTATCCATTATCTGAAGAACTAAAAACCAAAAATAATATTTATTTATTTATGTATTTATAGGATATTTTATTTATCTTTTTATTTACTTTGTATTTCAGATATATTTTTTTCTTTTTAAATGATATTCCCTTATCGAAAACGACAGTACACGAGAAGAGGATAGAGCGCCACACTCCTTTGTCCTGACATCCTCATCCACATTCACACATCTTCTCAAACAAGCTCACCTATTGTTGAGGCTTCTAATAGAACCATCCTCCAGTATCTGGTTTACCTGGTCGTGCCAAGTCTTTTGAAGACGTCCTCTATTTCTGGTGCCATCAACACTTGCGTCTTATATCCTTCTTACCATTCTTTCCTCATTCATCCGTTCCATAGGACCAAACAGCCTAAGTGATCCTTTATTAATCTTACTCATTATACTAACATCGGCTTTACAGTATTTCCTTAGTTCTTCATTATTTACTCTGTCATAAATAGATTTGTCACATATGCGGGTAAGTGATCTCATTTCCACTGCATTCAATTACTTCTATACATCAGCTCGCACCAAGACTACATTGTGCACTGCTATTTTTGCCTCGGTTAACAAGTTCCCGTTAGATATAATTCCATTTAAAACGCCGTTCACTTTATCCCCTGCAGTCACCCTCCTTTCGATATCATTATCAGCCTTTCCTTTTCTTAAACATACTTCCTAAATACATCATCTACTTGTTCCAAATATTCATTACCTACAAGTATTTTGCACGATATCTTGCCTTCCTCCTTCTCGAATACCATAACTTTCGACTTGTTAACATTCATAATAAGGTCGCTTTCCTTGCTTACGTCGTACATTCTACTCACTAGACTCTATAGTTCTTGTTCATCATTCGCCATTAGTACTGCATCATCGGCGTACAATAAACAGCATACACTCAAATCGCCCATTTTTGCTCCTACATTCATACATTTCAGTTCTTTCACACAATTATCCATATACAAGTTGAACAGCCATTGAGACATTACACAACCCTGCTATTCTAGTACCTATATATATATATATATATATATATATATATATCATTATCAATATCTGTATGTTGATAGTTTATTAATTATATTATTGAAAATCTTCTTTTCTGTCCTATGACCCTTATAACCAAGCAGCCTAGAATAGGTGTGTACAATATATTGATTTAATTAGTTTAATTTAACATGTAAATTCTGAAAGGGAGTAAGACGTTAATTAGTATTAATTGCAGTCATTAATAGTTGAAACTCGTCAATGGACTACATAAAAAAATTACTATTTCAAATTTCTGCATCGGAAACTCCAATTTTACAACGATCAATCTCAAAAGGCAAAACAAATGACGTAACTCGCGTTCACAAACGATGTGAAAAATATCCTACATTAAATTAACAACAATAAACAATCTATCAATTGATTTACACAATTACATAGTAGGTATAATAATAGAACGATAAACGCACTTTAAAAAAAATGAAACAATTTAATCATTCTATTTCAGACAGCCGGTTTCCCAGAATTATTTTATCATAAAAATATAATATTTCTTAAGTTCCTCCCGCAGAGTTTGAAAGTTTTGAATCACATTAAATTTCAGCTGTATTTTAAATCTGGTTTTAATTTTTAATTGCGATGTTAAAATTAACCACAATCACAGTCGAAAATACTATTTCCAAGCAGACTTCCTCCTCATTATCTAACCACTTTTATCGGCAAACCTAGAAATCTAAAAGTAATGAGATGCCTTTTACTTTTACATCTAGTGCTTTACTTTGAGTTAATCGTTACTAGCATTTGGGTGGGGTGAAACCGATAAAATTACTCTAAAAATATGCCCTTAAGTACTTAGGCTAATACACTGGTATCGCGTTATACCTTCTTACAAGCTTAAGTGTTTCGGAAACTAAAAAAAATCTAAGGTAAAGAAATCAAAGAATTCAAATAAATATTTATGAATTCGCTAATCCTTTTTTATGTGTGTTAGTGTATAAGTGTCTTAGTTCATTCATTTACTTAAACAGTTAGTTATTTATATTTTTATTTGTTAACTTTGTTTTATTAACCACTTATTGAGTTTAAATACATCTACCGATTTCGAAAAATATCATTTTCTTCTTCAGGATGTCAATACTAACTAAAATCATATATTATTGTTTCTTTACCAGTTTTTCTATTTAAAAAAAAAACAACAATTATTTAAAATATTAATTTAGCACCTAACTCAAATTGTTACTTAATACAAATTTACTCGAATAATTTTTAGGAAAAAATTTTAGAATGAGACTCGTAGTTAAATTTAGTTGGTTGTTTATAATTTTTTGATTAGTTTTACATGCTTCATTTATCTCTAACGATTCCAAATTATTTAATTTGTGACCAACACCGTTTATATGCAAAATTGACAATCCCAATTTTTTATCAAAACCATGATCGTTTTCTATCAAATAATTAGAAAATTCTGAAAACCCACTATTATTCAAACATCTCAAATTCTCCTTTACTTTTATATTAATAAAATATGTATGTTTGTAAAACGGGTAGAAATTTTAATAATTTTATATGAATTTTAACCACAAAGTTAATTTTGCTGATTTCAAAAGTATCAGTTAGTTATTTTTTTATATGCTTAATCCTAATTTAAACATTGTTTTTAACTTACAAATACAGTGAAATCTCGATCGATCGTTCCTCGAATAATCGTTTTTCCGCGTGTATCATTTATTTCTTCCGGTCCCAAATTAATTTCAAGCAAAACACTAAAAAATAGATCGCATAGATCGTTCCTCTATGCATCATTTTACCGTATTGATCGTTTAAATTACGCAGCATACTTCGTAGCTAAATGCTTGGTTGGCTAAACAATGAGTGGAACATTCGAGAGATAGAGAGAGAAAGAATGCTGCTGCTGACTGCCGCTTGATATTATACAATGCAAAGTTAAATTTTTTTTTTAATTGTTTCTGTTCAGCTTTCTAATTTTATTTTTATTTAAACACATTCATTTATATGTGAAAAATGTATTTTTTTTGAAATACGTATTAAAAATTTAAGTATGAAAAATGTTACTTTTTTCTATATTCCCGCATTCATAGTTTATTTCAATAGGTCCCTTCAAATACGATAAATAAAATATAACAATAATGTTCGCTTATGGTCTGTAATACTAATATTTCTCTTAATCTCTGTCAGATGGAAATGATATGTTTACAGAAAAATCTGAGATTATTATAGGAAGATTATCAAACTTATGATTCACGCCATTTTCGATCGCAATAATATAAGTTCCACTTAATTCTGCGACTTCAATTCACGGTGATTGTGGTTACAATCAACCCACAAAAGCGCAAAAGGCCGCAGTCGACCGTCAACCATCAAACGTGTTGTACGCTATGTACCGTTCGATTATATTATAAACACTTTTTCTTTTTTTTTTGAGAATCATTTGATTGGGAATTTTTTAAAGTTTGGTTGTCGGTTTTATAATAAATATTATTTTTAACATCGAAAAATATTTTTTACGGAAACATTGTATATGACTTCCACGTCACATCAAAGTATTGTATTTACTATTACAACTCTAAGGGCTTGTACTATTAAAAATGTAAGTAACTTGGTGGTCTCCCGGTAGGTAGCTCGAATCCCCGAACACTTTATCACTATACTAGTGTCGTACTTTTGTACTAAACCAAATATCTATGATATAATAACTTTATGATGGACGCCTGCTGTTATTTCTGAACGCACCCGGTGCAGTACCTAACCGCCACTGAGAGACGTCGGCGCACTGCAACGACACGTGTGAACGATCACGACTACCGCGTTTCCGCCCGTGTTGTACCATGTACTTTATATCCTTATTTCGCCGGGTCCAACACTGATTTACCACTAACTCCGAGTCCACCGCATAATTTCAAACTGTACATTTCAACCAACGTTTGTAACTAATTAAATAAATTTTGTATAAACTGTAAGTACACGTTTCTGTTCAAATAAACTTTATTATCTTTACTGTTCGCCCACACTTACATATTACCAAAGTAGATATGGCGACCTAGTTGAAGAAGTAGACATGTGTGTGTATGTTACGCTGATTCTATAAATAATTTCAGATTTTTCTTATTAATTTTGGTGTTAGCGATATCTTTCCATCTATTCGATCATTCTCATCTAATCTTTCTAATATATTTGTAATTACATGTTACTATGTAATTACTTTTTTATGTTAATTAGTAATATTGACGTTATATTGAAGTTATAGTGATCAAATTTACAAATAGTTTTAAGCATTTCCAAACGTCTCGTAGATTCAATCTCTTTTCGAAAGATTACGGATTTCTTTCAGACACTACGTATTTGTCTGGTAGTTTATTTTATGACAGCATAAATAATGTCACTGTGGGAATTCAAAAGAACGTAGGATTGAATAAATAAGAAGAAATGCTCAATCTATAAATTATTCATTCTTACAATCATGACAGTATACCCTGAAAAAGTGAAAGCACTATTGTTTTATTATTGACTTTATCTCTTTATAGTCAAAATAAATAGAGTATAAGTCCAGATTATCCACGTCGGTCCGATGTGACTGAGATTCGAGTTCTCCATGAATTCTTGCCCTTTTAATTATGCTCCTCCGCTTTTCTCGACATTCTGCAGACCTTTAGGTTATCACTAGACAACTGCCTATTGCCACTTGGTCAGTTCAACGTGTGGGGGATTCGTTGTTCGACGTAGCCCACCACAACAAGCATCTTCAAGTTATCTTCCCTTTTCGCAAGATGCCCAAAAAATTTAAGGATTTGTCTCAGGCAAATGGATGAGAGTTTGGTGTTTGATTCCTGCAAAACGGAGACATTTGTGTCTCGCCATCCATGATATGCGCAACATGTGTCTCAAACACGTCAATCATCTTCTCTCTCTTGCTTTCAAGGTCCATTATTCGACCTCATATAAAATATAGAATATACCGGACACTGTACAAGCCTGACCTTCATTGTCTTGGAAATACCGCGGTCTATCCATATTTTGTCAAGTCTGCACATATAACTTTTCGCCATGCCTATCCGTAGTTTAATTTCTGGCTCACAACTACCATCGTCAGTAATTATGGACTCGAGATAATTGAAATCCTTAACAATTTCAAGGTCTGGAAGGGCATCTGTTCTGAAATCTAGTTATATCGATCAATGATAATTTGCTTTGATTTCTCCTCGAGTCTCGAGGCTCAATTTTCTACTATCTTCTTCAATGTGATGTGGTGATCAAAATTGTATCTGAGCTCCAACTTTTACTCCACTATTTCAGTTTTCGAGTTCATTTCTCATTATTTATTCTTCATATATGTTAAAAAGGTCTAGAGACAATATATGTACATTTTTGTCTGACTCCTTTTCGCACGTCAAATTTTTTAGAGAAGATAGAGTTAAATTTAACAAATGTAGATTGCTAATGAGATGCACAAAGTGTTCTGCGACTCCCATCTCACGAAGTACTTTCCATATGCATATTCATTTCACGCAGTCAAATGCTTTCTTATAGTCGATGAAGCATAACACGAGTAGTGGTTAAACTCTCTGATATTCTTCATAAGTCCAAATTAAGTTGTAGGTAAATAGATATTGTGTTTTAGGGAGAGGATCATTATCGACAAGGTTTAAGGTTTAAAACTCCCCAGATGTGAAGCAGTATAATAACATCCGAAGATATCACAACTGATGATAGATATTTGATAAACAAATGGAGATTAACAAAATCAACTCCCAAACAACTGTTTCACATACGTCGCAGATGCTTACTTAGTCCACGTTTAGCCAAAAAGCATATCATATATTTTATAAATATAGATGTTGCGTACAAAGCATAGATGTCGAAAGAATTTCAGGACAGGAAGGAGTTTAACACTCACCACAATCGGGATTCTGCTGGCATCTCCAAGGATGTAGACTATATATTTTAACTCACTATTTCGTCAAAGACTCCGAGACACAGTATAGACGCGAAGTCTTGAATTACTATAATATTGTAAATTGTACCATATACGTATAACTGTACTGGTTCAAGGTCGCCAATTGACTGATCGGCGGCGAGGCCGGGAAGGGACGGAAGAGAAGAGGGGGGGAGGCACATTGCATTATTTTCGTTCAGTAATTAATATGTATACCCAAAATAAATATATGTCCCAAACAATAGGCTTTAAACTGAATAAAAAGCCATACGAAGAAGAACAAGAACATATATCGTCGTTCATCTTTCAAAAAGTTGTATATCGTTTTTTTGTTAAAATTTGGTCATGACAGGGGTTATATTGCCGAAACGCATGCCCACAATTCATTCAAACAAACTTATCTGAACTTTACTCCAATGAAGTAAGAGTACATTAAAAAATTTTTACTCTTATTTTTAATTATTATGCTTACAAATGACAATAATAAGTAATGTTTATGAAATAAATACACCTCACACTGTTTTTAAATCAAAAAATATTCGTATATCATCAAAGTAATATTAAAAAAAGATCAACTTTTTCAACACAAACACTTTTTGCAAAATTCCCAGTTCCCAAAATAGAATACGTTTACAAAAAAATCTCAATTAATCAATTAATTAAATAAAATAACACTGTAAAGTTTGAAACAAGCACATCATTAAGATTTAAAAATAACTTTAAAATTCCTAAATGTAACAGCAAACACTATCAGCAAAATTTTATATACTTAGGGATAAAAAACTTCAATAGCCTCCCCACACAAATTAAAGAGATGTAAGATATAAAAGAGTTTAAAAAGAAATTAAATTAACACTTCAAAAACACATAATTAGATAATAAATAATATTATAGAATATTTCAGAAGCACACAATTAAATAAATAATTGTAGATTACAAATGTACAACTCTGTATATAAAATGATTACAGTGTAACTCCTTCTCCAAAGCACAAGAGGTAAACGAATAAAAAACATGTAATTTTAATTATGGACAATACTTAATAATAACCCATATTATAAAAATGTTATTAAAATTTCAAATAAATGAAAAAAATCATGTATGGTTGATTCCACACAATTTGTTAATATATCGTCTTTGAAAGATGAAAGACGACGATTTAGACCCCTCTGCAACAATACTGTACATCGGTGTCTATAAATGTTGATAGATGGACACAATGTCGGCCATCTTGGATGATATATGGTGTCGTTTTAGGAAAGATCGCTCGGAAATTGTATTTAATGGTATTTTTTTTTTTATATGGTTATTTAATATGCCTTTGATGCCCAAGAAGATATACAACGTTGTAGCATTCATAACTCAGATCTCCTCGAACCCGATACACAGTGTTGTTGCCGGGGTAGTCTCATATGTAAAAACTGATTTTCTGAAAACTAAAAGAAGAAGAAGAAAAACATGTGAGAAATCATGTCGCACTGTGCTATAAAAATAGGAATAACTTCGATTCGAAACCACGATTCTTGTTATTCAAAGGTATTCGATCTGACCACTTGACTACAGAAGGCAAATAAAATATTTTTAATTATAACATAAGTGATAATAATAAGAATAATTCTGGAGAACTAATTGATTCTAGAAGTTATTATCAACCGTCATCATCAGAAGCGCAACAGCCCCGTGTGGACCCCGGCCTCCTCAAATTATCGTCCCTCCAGTCTGCCCTCCGCTGTATGACCGACTGCATGAGCATCTTAAATGACGACTTTCAATCCCCGCAGCTTCTGTCTTCTTTTTCGGGTCTTCCAACACTCCTTCGGCCAAAAAGTTTTCATAAAACACTTTCTTCGCTGCTCATTCCTTGATAACTTGGACATTGTTGGGAACATCAAACAGCACACGCCACACTAGTGATGAGCTCAAAATCACGAACCGTGAGTCAATCACTGATATATTTGGGTCACAATCACTATCAGTTATTGAATGTTTAGGAATAACGCGATTCGTGATTCGAATTTTTTTTGTTAAAAATTCAATTGATTTTCTGACGCCGTTTAATCGATCGTCACTTGAATCACCGCTATCTGTCGGATTTTTCGTAATTTGATTAGCGCCATCTATTGTAATCTGGTAACTTAATTTTGTTAGTATTTTTTTTTACTTTTTGTAGGTATGTGTAAGTATGTGCAGTAATTTTCTACTGATTATTTATGCTAGAATTTGTTTTTTACGCAAATGAAGTTTTAATAATATAAATAAATACGCTCAAAATTATGTTTTTTTTTAATTACTTCGTGTATTGTGATCACAGTCACAGTTTTCAATCACTGATATTCTTGAATACCGATCACAATCATACCAATATCTTATTACATTTTGCGGACTGAAGTTAAACCGATCGATAACTAAAATTCCAGACAGAAACGTATACGTCACTCGCAACTAAAATTTGATATGTAACTGGCTTATTTGCTACCTCTCGCCTTAATTCTCTTGCCTCTCATCGTATTTCAACATTAAATACGATATATTACATCACTCCTACATCGTGTTTAATTTTTTTTCATATTTATCTTTTTTTTTTCATTCTATCACCAAATTGTAAATTTCAAATATAATTTCAACCATTAAAAAAATACAAATTATTGCTAAACGTGTTTGATTTCTATCCATTACTACAACCCTTTAATTTTATCTGAGCCAACTATACTTTCACGTATATCTATTTTGTACATTGAAGATTGAAGTTGTTCAGTCCTCACCTGTTTGTATATAAATATCATCAATTTTATTCTATAAATATCATTAATCCCGTACTTGTCACATCTGTCAGCACACGGTACTGGCCTTACTCTACTCATCCCTTAACACTATCCCGGGGCGACGAATCATCGAAGAGTTTTTGTCGAGAGTTTTCTACTAAGGTCACTTATAAATTATTCATCAAAGTATCACCGATATCCAGCTGGGTTCACACAAATCAACATAATGTTATAGGATATCAGGTATTCATTGTTTATTTGTTTTGACTCCATAAAAATCACTTTCTGACATACAATTTTACGTGCAGGGTTTTTTTTAATACTGATGTATAAAATATGTCAATGTTAGCTATTTTTTAAATAATTAAATAGTGCAGTATTCTATGCAAAAAAAACTGAAATTTTAATATGTAAATAATAATAAATTCGCTAGATTCGTGAATTGTTCATTCAATCGTATATTTCATACGATTACACATTAATAAAATCATTCGTTATGTATTTCCGAATCTTTAAACATCAAAATTCCTCGAATACACATCAAAGTACATCATATAGAAAAAAATCTGATGTATAAGACATATGTCAAGCGTAAGATAAGATAAATAATAATGCCTTTTTGGGGAATAAAATAAATATATACTGACTTCAAAGATAACAAAATAAAATAATGAAAATCGTTCACAACTTCAACTACCTGACACCAACCGAAAAAGTTTACAAAACAATGTTAACATAAATAACAACAAAAAATAACAAAACTAAAATATATACACAAGATTGCTAATGAAATGTTAAAAGACAGTTGTGACTCATTTGTAGCTAATTTAAGTATTATACGCTATATAACGATCCTATTGCTAAAATAAAAGATTTTTTTGACATTTTTGCTTTATTTCTCCTCCATTTTTAGTAAATATTTATCTAACTGTAAAAACATATGTAATATTATAGTATTTAAAATATCACAGACCTATGTTCTGAATAATTACAACTTCACAATAAGAATGTGTTTTCCTTAATAATATGTAATATTATTAATCTTTTAGTATAAAGACAAATTTTTAACAGTCACAATATCGCATGTATCTAAATCCATCCAGTGCGTTAAAAAACACTATTTAAAATTTTTGTATTATTAAATTCTTCCATTATTAAAATAATTTCCTTAGTAAAGTATGTCCCAAGACCGCTTGTTATATCTCTCTAGCCAGGGCGTATTATGTTACAAGCTCCATTGTTGATTCCAGGTAATACTATTGTGAACCTTATAAGATACCGTAAACGATAAGAATACAAACTATAAAAATTAACTATATTAACACTTACAGCCCTGTGGGTCAAAACACGTCCGGCGTTGGTGGGTCATTTTAGACCCATCTCAAGTTTTCGGTTTTTCAACCGTTTTGTGGGAGATTTTTTATAGATATTTCATTTTAAATATGATTTAATGAAAGGGCATGATATGCCGTAATGTTTCTGCTAAAAAATTAAAGTTAATAATTAAAAAATATTACGAATAATGTACAAATTCTCTCGCATCAACAGACGCCCTACACAGCCTAAATATAAACATCCACTGAGCATGTGATCTTCTCATCGGAATCCGAGCAGGTAGTGTCATAAAACTTACAGGTAGGCGCAACGCCCCTGAAATAATTATATTAGTGGCATTGTCTAGGGGTCGCCAGACGAAAGTAAGTAAAAACAAAGAATAACTAGAAAGAAAACAGCATTAAACGAATATTTGTAGCGTAATTCATATTTTTACAAACACCCGGATCAAATATGACCTACCACCGCAGAGCATGTGTTAAAAAAAACACATTAAATTTTTATCATTAAAAGAAAAATGATTGTATTTAGTTTGTTTTGTAATTTCTTATAAACGTCACTGAAGGGCGAGATGAGAACAATAAATTTTATCCTAACTATTCACTGACATGAAAAACACCCACCTCCGAGACGATTCGACCCTACAGGGCAATCAATAGCTCTTCATCTGGACATGACCACAAACATGTTTCGTTACTGGATGAGGGTCTCTGACTACTCCAGTTAAACCTGTCTTGTAACCAAATCCAGAACCAATGGATATATGAATCGTAAACCTCATGGAAAACATTTTTATTTAAAAACCAATTCAATATTGCGTACAAAAACATCAATTCTTTTAAATAATATTTTTTCTTTTAAAGAAATTCCCGGTACAATGTGGGTGTACATTTTTGTATTAATATATTTTATATTCTATTCATCTTGGAACAATATCCAATTAATATAGATACAGTATTAATTTTTTTCTTCTCTTGTTTCTTAAGTAAACAATTA
Organism: Eubasilissa regina; assembly: GCA_022840565.1. Taxonomy (NCBI): domain Eukaryota; kingdom Metazoa; phylum Arthropoda; class Insecta; order Trichoptera; family Phryganeidae; genus Eubasilissa; species Eubasilissa regina. The sequence goes on along the minus strand of JAINEB010000004.1, from coordinate 21,180,921 downwards.
TTATTTCGTATTTGCTAATTCCACAAACAAAAATGTGTACAATATTTGAAGTGGAAAAAAACGTTTACTGGATTGAAATTAAGATAACAAAATCTTTCTTTGTTTACATTTTATTTTTATTATTGATACGTTGTTTCTAAATAACACTATTATAGCATTTGAAAACCGATTTATATTCTATCTTCACTTTCGTAATAACTTAATCAGTGGCTTTAGAAACATTTCAACTATATTTTAGGATTCGATTAATACTGGGCAATAAAATGAATTTTTTTTTTGGTGCTGGAAAAGTAAGAACTTATTTTAGATATTTTTGATGTGCTGATTCCAAAATACCTGGCTCTTGTTTTTAAGATGCAGGCTAATTGATTTTAGTTCTGATAAAAGTAAAAAATAATGATGATATCTTTAGAGGCCAAAATTGAAATTTCGTACGTAAAATTAAAATCTAATTAGTCAGTTTCAGTTACATGGTTATTACCTATGACTGTAAAACTCAACATTTCTATATCTGGGTAACCCCTACCACGAACTAATTAATAACTCTCTCGTATTACCTCTGCCAAACCCGGTTCAGTTTATTATCATTTTATGTAATGTTTCGGCATTATTTAGTAATAAAACATTGAATTAAAAATTATGAAATATCTATGATTTGTCTTAATAATATTGTTAAAGGTTTATAATAGAACTGTTTTCCAATATCTGTTTTTCTGGTATTATCAAGTCCTTCATGAGCCTCCTCTGTTTCTCTGTATCTTCCTACCCATCAGCTCTCAATGATTCTTTCATCTAACCTTTTCCGAATTATATTTCTTATCACGTTATCAATTTTATATTTATTCCTAATCTATTAGCCATTTACTAATGATGAAAATAGTTGTAGCGTTCAGTTATTTATACAGCAAAAACAGACAGAAAAATATAATGAGCCTCTAAAACTGTCTATAGACCGGCAGTCGAGAGTAGCCTTGAATAATAAATGCTTGGGGAAAAATTAGATTAATAATATAAGTAGCAAAGTTAAGATTTCTTCGAAGAGCGGAAAATATCACAAAGAGAGACTTAATAACGAGTATGAAAATCCTTAGAAATTAAACATAATATATTTTGCTGTTAATAGAATGCCACAGGATTTGTGCTGAACAGGATTTAAGCGTAATGCGCAGCGTGCCGACAGACTATAATTGTGTATTAAAAACCGTGAAATGAAGTGCAAATAGCCTGGTAGATAGATACGTAAAAACACTGCGAATTTCGCTCTTATTTATTAGCTAAATATTATACACGGATGATTAGAGATGCGAAAATATTGTTTTTATTTTTCAAGTTATACTTGTAAATCTGAATTTGTATTTTAATCATTTGTAAAAATATATTTATTTAAATGTAACCCCCTGTATACTGAGAACACCTGTGAATGCGCCAGCTGAGTGCATGTGTGAGCTAGCGTCTGATTGGTCGGTGCATAACGGCCCTCGTTAATGTCGTCGCGCCGTGTTGAGTAGCGACGAGTCGCTCGAAATATACAGAGGTCGACGTGCTATCTGACGCCACTGGGTTTTTTTATACTTTGTTTCAATACACCACACCCGTAATCTAAATATAGTAGCCATAAATACCTTTGTGTATCTGAAGTTCATGTGAAAACCTCGCGATACCAATGAAAAGGTAAAGCCAATAGTTATGGTTTTAGAGACTCGATGAACCGTTTCGCTCTTGGGACCATCGACACGTCCTGTATTTCTTTAGTCGACACGGTGACTACGAAATTTATATTATTTGTTGCGTCCGAAACAACATTTAGAAAGATCAATTAGATACCTGCGTCACATTCGGCCCTGACATTTGAATTTGAATTAGCGTTAAAAATCTAGGTCTCCGTGATGGTAACACACGGAGATGGGTGTCGAAGACTCAGTTAGCATTAAAATCCGGACCAACTTAGGAAGAAGATAAAGGACATCACTTAATGAATATTTTAAACAGAGTGTCCACGAATGAGATATTTATGAGATTTTCTTTGGGGACAACTCTCAGCTTTCGAAAGTCGCCGTGTACACACCGCGTCTCAGAGATTCGTCGCCTCGTGTCTTACTTCACGTCGAACGTCGACGAGTGTCAGTTGAGTGATTTTGAATAAATGTTTGTATTTCAATGTGTTTAATTAATGTTAATGACTAATGACTTATACTAACTTGTCATAATAGATATATAATGGTTTTAGATGACGTTTATGTGCACATTTCAAACATCGCTGTCAGATCGAACGTTGTGTACACTAATTTGTAATTTAATGGGTGTCCCAACTAAATATGAAAATTTAAATTTTAAATAAAACACAGTTTTTTTGAGAAAATACCGAAATTTTGATTTAATCATAAAGTAGACATGTGAAAATTACGTTTGAAACAACACAACACACGCTCCTCGGTTTTGCTGGCACATTTGCGTTCTTTCGATGAAATTTTCAATCACGGTTTGGAATAACTGTGGCTAGATTTCAGTGATACGGCGTCTCATCTCTCACAAGGCTTGGGTTGTCGTGGAGTTGTTGAGATAAATTTTTAACTTCAAAAAACCCCAGAGAAAAAAGTTCAAAGGCGTTAAATCGCACGATCTAGGTGGCCAATTCTGGTCACCCAAACGTGAGATTACGCGATGACGAATTCTCTTTGATGTGTATGGTTTGTAGGGTTGAGTTGTTGAGACAGTTGGATTTTTTAGGCATAAAAAGACGCAAATCTTTTGAAATGTTCAATTCTTGACGTTCCCCGACTCGCCACATTCTGGTGAACAGCCGTGATATTCAAAACATCGTTCGAGCATCCTGCTGAACGACCTGGACGAACACATGTCGATGTTCTGACATCAGTAATCGATCCAGTCTCCTCAAATTTTTCGATTATTCTTTTCAGAGTTGATGCACTTGAAACATTTCGATTACCAAAAATTGGACGCAATTTGCGAATAGCAGCAATCAAACATTTACTATTTTTGAAATAATTTTTAACAATAAGAGTGCATTGTTGTATTGAATAGCAATCCATTTTTAAAAATGGCGGACGATCTACCATCAAACTGTCATAATGGTTTGACTGTCGAAGCGCAACAGCAAAAATGGCGCCAAATTTAAATTTACCGCTCTCGTTGTGACACCCCTTACATCTTTTTTTTACAAATCTCATGCTGATCTCTGAGTTTATCTCCAGATCAAAATCCCAGCATATGTACATGGTATTGAAATGTATCTCAACTAAATCTCCGAGATTATCTCATCGTGACATCTTCCGTGGACATGGATCTTAACAATAAAATAAGCCTGAAGGGAATTTATAACTATTGCCCAAAATAATTTTCATTGACCAGTGAACGTAAATAATTCGTCTCTTATTGTAGCTTAAAGATTTTTTTAATATTTCATTGTTCAACAAAATATATTTATATAGAAAGCGTGGATATTGAAGATAAAAGATAAAACAAGGACGAGGTGAAAATGTAGTAATGAATTTATCTTCTGGGTATCTGGATTATCTGTGTATTCCATCGCGCCAATTAGCTCGTCCTTTTGTCTTTTATTTCAGAGTTGAAATTTTAGTAAACTTCCAACATTCATTAATGGAATTAACTGTAATTATTAATTAAGAGTAATTATACGAGATTTATGCGTTCAATTATGTGCCTCAAAATCAGGTTATACTTAAATGCTCATTATGTACATGAAAATTTTAATATATCATGATAATTATCTATAGAATATAAAGGGAATGTATTATTTTTTTTAAAGAGAACACAATAGAAACCTAGTACTAGTTGGTAAAGAAATACAGAAAAAATCAATTTATCGAAAAAATATTTTAGTTGCTACCGGGATTCGAACCAGAATCTTTTACTATCCGAGTAAATGCGTTATTAGTTAACACCACGCCAACTGAGTAAGTTGACGACAGATTTATTGCAAAATAAAGGTGATAGCTTTTTAAAAATGGAATAATAGATGTGCCCATTTGAAAGAGCTGCGGCATATAATCAATTACTCAAAGAAAATAATACTGCAATACTTGAAACAAGTACATTATTAAGATTTTAAATAATTTTAAAATTCCCGAATGTAACAGCAAACACTATCAGTAAAATTTTATAACTTGGGGATAAAAAAACTTCAATAGCCTCCCTACATAAATTAAAGAGTATAAAAGAACCAATAAAGAAATTATATGAACACTTCAGAAGCCCACAATTATATAATAAATAATATTATAGATTAGAAAATGTATAACTTTTTACTCTATATAAATTATTACAATGCAAGTCTCTCTCCAAGCACAAGAGCAAGTCTCTTTTTTGGAGAAGTAAGCGATTCAAAACATATGTAATTTTAGTTTTGTAAAATACTGAAGTAACTCATATATTATAAAAAATTTTAAAAATTTCGTAATAATAAAATATATATATTTATATATAAGTTCGAAAATTTATCGTCAAATTACTCAGCTGGCATGGTATAACTGTTAAAGCATTTCCCCGGATAGGAAAAGATCCAGGTTCGAATCCCGGTAGTTATTTTAATAAACTTTCACTTTCTTAAATTGATTTTCACGTTTTTTAAATCAAAAAAATCTCCGCGTATCAATCCCGCTAACTCTGACGTGCTAAGCGAGCGCTCTACTATCTTGCTATTTCCCTAATAGATTAATGCAATGTCAAATGATTTATATTTTTGATTTAACTTATTATTTATACATTCTTTATATTTTCTAAAAAACGTTAAAGTTAAAGATCATAAACTGACTCACTCTAGTATTTTAAAAAATCACGTCAACCACCCACGCCACTTTGACACCTGACACTAATGTATGATTTTACATATTTTGTAATATTAAGTTAGTATCTAGTTTACCTTGAAGAAGAAATGGTGGTTCCGAAACCGGTTGGTGATATGAATAATGTGGGTTTAACGAAGTGAATTTTTGTTTGAATTTCGTTTATAATGAATAACTACAAAGTAATAGCTGAATACAACAGGATAAAATTATTTATTTTTATATAATATATTTAATTAACAAATTGCTCATCTCCAATAATTTTCTTACACCGATAACAAAACATAATACTAACATTAGCATTTTGTCTGGTGTTACGTCGCTCAGTACTAAAAACCTTGTTTCAAAACTGGATCCCGCACGTGACCTGGCGCGTTTTATTAAGCCGACCATACACGCAACATTATACCTAAGAAAGAAACATAACTAAACATGACAAGTTAACCAAAGTTCAACTATGGCCATTCGCGTGGCGGCCAACCTGCGATTATCTCTCAGTTAACTATTTCTGCGCCAGTCCGCGTTTGTGATTTTTTTCAAATTTTGCCATTTTTTCAAGCCACGCAATGCGACCTTCCCTTCGCGGTGGACGGAACAACTGAGTCCTACCCTTGTAACACACACGCTCTAGTTTGCCTGAAGTTAATACTTACCCAAACACAAGTATAAAATATACATTTTCAATTGTTGTTGTCAGTTTTGTCATATACACGCTCCAGTTTGAACCTGACCAGGTATTTATATCTGTCAGGTATACCGTTGCGTGCATGGCTGGCTTTACGCGGTTCCCCAAACCTACGACATTCGTCCATCAGCTAATGAAGATTTAAGATTGCAGTGTCCATTGTACGGTATCGCACATCTCTTCGTGCACTGTTACGAGTGTTACGTAATTCAGAACCTAGAATAATATTTTCTTAGTCTCTCAGTTTTTCATATTTTCGTGACTAATTTTCACATATACTATGGTACAGTTCGCATTGGAGTTTTTTGCAGTCGAAATTCTAGCATTTAAAATGTTTAAATAGTAATGGTTCTTCAGAATTTTTTAATCATTTGTTAGAAAAAGATCATACTTTTGATAAAAGTTTGGAAATCTCTGTTTTACATATAAACAATATTGGCCTTAAATAAAAAAATGTGTAAAATCAACCAAAATATTAGAAATAACCAGGTAATTTTAACCACAAATCTAAAATTCTAAAAAAAATTCTAATAATTTTGTATCAAGTCCATTTCCATATCTTTCATCATCGTAACAATTGAAGTTATACTAGATTTATTTTTAAGTAATTAATTTTTTAATAATAGATTTTCAAAAACATTAGAATAACGTGACATATATGGTTTTAATTAGTTAATTTTGACATCCTGACGATGGTATTTTCCAAAAGCGGATTATGCATTAAAATAATTATTTAAGTGGTGTAAAACAAAGTTAAATAACTTATATAAAAATATGTTTTAAAAACTTGTTTGCTACTGATAAATAGTTATTTCTAGTTAAAATATTATATACGGATTTATTAGGAAATATTGTTGTATTATATACACGTCGAAGTAATGTATCAATTAATTCCGACACACGCGTGTGTTGTTCATTTCTAAACGAACGGCAATCTATTGTGTATCTATACATATTCGTTTTTATGACCTGTTGACTACATACTACTACTTATGTATTCGGGGTCGCGGCTATCACGCTGAATATTTAAAAAAAAACTGTTAACTTATCACAATTTACTAGTACGTTATGCTAAATTCACACAGTCAATTATCATATGTGAGAATGCTTTACAAGATGGTCAAAACATTTTTTTTCTAACTGCGTATGCACATGCGTACACGGAATACCAGTTGCATCAATATCTTCAAAATTTTCAAATTAAGGTAATCGCTTGTGTAGTGTAGGAATAACTTGGTGGTCTCACTTGATCACTAGGCAACACTACTACTACTAGATCATAGAGAACAACATATATATATATATATATATATATATATTGTTACGGTGCCTTTGGGCCCTAGAAGATAGGAAGCTATAGGGCCTGCCACCGATCTAGCTCAGTCTGGATCCTCAAGTGTGTGTGTGTGTTTTCTGATGTCACCTGCTACTTCGAATGGGATGATAATGGATTCAAAGGCAACTCTGCTTTTTCACATTACACATTTATTCACAAAACACAATTAATCCCGACATAGGATCCACGGAAAATGTTATTTAAATCTTCTTTCTTCAGGTCAACTTTCCTCTGAGAGAGGTCACTTCAGTTTGTCTATTTGCACAACATTAGCCAACGCGGCCGTGGGGTGCCGATACAGCTGAGGGCCCGGAACAGGATTCATCTCTTGCTCCAGGAGATAGACTGGACACCATCCCGCTTCAGCCATGTCCATAACGCCCATCTATCGACCATCGTTCGCATACCGCCTCCTGCCTCGTTGCGGAGGGGTCTCTCCTCAACTAGCGAGTAGACTAGGCCTATACATTTCTGAGTCCACCGCTGTGATCCCACTCTTAATCTACGCCGTATTTCGCCGCCAAATCCTCCGGAGATCCGCTGCCTTCTTTTCGAGCGTTCCCACCAAAAATGACGTCCGCTCCACTGCGCGCCAGAGACGGATCCTCGTCCCCGATTTGTCCATTTAGACAGCCAATTATCATATGTCGATAAAGTAGGCTATCCAGACCTCAAACATCACAATATATATATAATAATTTTTGAAACTGTATGTTATATTGAGTTTTTTTTTAATAAATGTCCCTTCTTAAAATACCTGATAAATGTTAATAAATAAATTTTTGTTACATTTTGTAAAATAATCTACAACATTACACTATATTTGATACATGAATATGCTACTTTGGTGATTTTTCTTACTAACAATAAAGATTGATGTGCATTTTGTTAATGTATTCTTGCATTAATAGTGTAATAATATACATATATAGATATTAAACAATAAAACTTCCACCCAAGAAAGCGTAAAATAATTAGAAATTATTTTTGCCGATACAAATTCCCGCCCCAACACGGGACCTATTGGTAGAATTTCCCAACTTAATTAAGGTGCTCGGGGCTCTGGAGGAAAACGTTGCGTAATTGATTTCCTTTCCGAAATCCTTGTTTTAATGAGTAAGGTATTTCAGATCCTCTTAAATTACTAACTTCTTTTGAAATTCGTCATCTTCGGATACTTGATCATCAGAACCGAAATGAGTACAATATTATTTATTTACAAAAACTAGGTATTTAATAAAATAATACTCTTTTTTTCAACCCTGCCTGTTGTGCGTACATTCATAAAAATTATATTTTTGTATCAGCTATATGTAGGTACCATATATGTTACTGTTAATAATCTTTTGTTTAAATGTGTTCCCTTATAAATTATTTACATTCTTATTTTTACATTGGCATGTAGCAATCAATGGCTATATACCTTTTATGGTTATAATATTATATATCTTTTATAATTTTATATATTTCCATATAAATGTATACACGATGTAACAGATCTAATCCACAATATTTTATGGATGGATGGATATCTGACTAATTTACGAGTTGAAAATGTTCAAGGAATATGTGCAAATTTATCACTGTCACGGAAAATATTAAATTTTTACAAAATCATGTTAATCTTGAAGTATACATAATAAATATTTGCGAAATGTATGCATAATTAATCTATATCTTTGCTTCAGGCCCTAAATCATCTAACAAAAAGTAGTCTGATCGCTCAAAATTTGATGACCTTTAATTTTTTATATTGAATATATAATTTTGAATCTATAAAATGTTTAAATTATTCGAAATAATCGCATAATCATGTTTTTTTTAAACGCTTATATCTCTGACATGATTGAGACTAAGCACATATCCCTTGAACATTTTCGACTCGTAATTTAGTCAGGTGGATACCACAAAATATTGTGGACTAGGTCTGATACACTCTGTATAAAATGATCATATCTGTGAGCTTTATTGTAGCACGTTTTTTGTGGTTTGTTCAATGATGTGGTTTTGATTATTATTCTTACTCTACGAGTGATCTATTATTGTTTGATCCAGTTCACGTTGATGAATATTTTTTTCATTCAACACTTTGACAATCAAACACGTCGGTAAACATGATCATCAGATGTTAAAAGAGTTGATTTCCAGTTATTCTGCGGTGCACCTGTTTGTACCGTGGCTACATTTTAATGCTCCGAATTATGTGATGTCTCTTGCCCCTTTCAGAATCTGGTCCCTTATTATCCAATCTAGAACTCCATACAAGTAGAGTTCAATTACCTTGAGCCTTGAGAAACTTCAGTTGGTTTGTTACATATTATTTAATATCCCGTACTGTGGGTTTATTCATATTGTTGTACATACAGGTACAAAAAAAGTGAGAACATCTCGTAACACATGAGATGTTCGTTATTTCAAAACGTAATATAATTAATTATTATTCTTAATGTAATTTTTTTTGCACAATATTTAGCTAATCAGAAATCATCAGAACACCCCATATTGTATAATCTACTGGGTTTAAATTTGGGCTGTTCGGTGGCCACGTGCCTGGCTCGATGAAATTAACGTTCTCACGACGAAGAAAGTTGAGTATATTTCTGGCTGTGTGAGATGGAGCTCCGTCTTGCTGTAATGTCCAGTCATGCTGTAATGTCTAGCTATACTCCAGGCTTTGTTTTGAAACTCTTTGATCATTTTCCTAGCACCCCATTGTTTTTTAATTAGCAAATTTTTGATCAGAATACATTCTTCTGTAGAGATTTTTGTCATTCTGGGCAACAATTTGAAAAAACCAAATATAAACAATGGAAAAATTAAAAATCAGAGATGGCGATTGGAAATTGTCGAAATAAAATGTAATATAGGTAAATAGTTAATTATTTACCAATCAAACTATTGATACAGTTAAACTAATTTTGATGTAATTATATCACATGTTACGAAATGTTCTCACTTTTTTTGCACCACCCTGTATATTTCAACAATATATTGTTTTAAGGAAAAAAAAAAATCATCAATTATTTTTAATAAATTCGACAAACTCTGATTATTAACAAAATTTGTTTTTTTAAATGGTAGCTCCGTAGAAACTTTTTTGATTTAAATTGTGCAAATGAAGGCTTTCCGCCCGAAGGGCATGTTTCCTGTCTAAACGGAAGTAGACTTCGAAGGAAAGCACCCTTAAAATTCTAAGTGATGGAACGAGTTACAAAGCAATTATGATGGAATTCATGATAACGAACGAGCAGGCCTTTTGGACGACCGAGTACTCCAGGATACAGCGAAGCTTTTCGAATTTTCCCAGTTTAATTGAAAGTAAATTAGGTACTTGTTCATATGTTTATATAACAAAAATTTTGTATTCATTTACTTCATTTCAATTTAAATCAACCAGAGATTTTATTTAACTATATTTTCTACATAACAGCAATATTACTACGTAGTTAAATTCTATATGAATTAATTAAATACGATATTTCCACAAATTAGATGAAAACAATATCGTGGCCTACATAATAAGATAGTGTCTCGAAATAATTGAATATTCGTCACATAAACAGAAACATAGAACGCGGCGAGTACCTACCATAAAATACATTGAATTAAGTTGAGTTTATTACACTGAGCATTATGATGCTGACTGGTCGGTATCAAAAATGAAATCTTAACGAGACGTATGACCGAATCAAGATATGATTTAATTTCGATTAGGTGTGGTCACATATTGTGCACCTTGGTCTGGAACTTGACAACATTAATCAGTTTTGTTATGCGTATGTATGCAGTGCAAGAATTGCACAAAATTCGTTCATCATGAAAAATGTGGATAATGGATACTACATGGGATGCTATTGATTTCTTATCGGTGATATAAGCAAAACAAACTCATTCAGCGACTTTGTGGTCGAGACAAAACTCATTTATCAGCAATAGCAGATATTTAAAGTCATACGAATAGAGCGAAAATGCGAGACCATCTTTCAGAAAGTGAAATAATCACAAGAGACTTTCGGCAGAACAACTTAATGTAGAAGAAGAAGATTTAAATTTAGATGAGAAAAACGTGAAATGTGCAATCTCCGGATTACACGTTATAAGTCAGCATTACCGCATGGTTGGAATGGAATATCGGAAGATGGCAAGAATTTTATCGAAGGACGAATAGTTTCGAGGAACCAGTATTTAGAAGGAATGCTCACCTTACCTCAAAACTTCCTGTAGTCGCCGCCAAAAACACTGCAATTTGCGAGGATGTCCAATGATATACGCTCCCAAATGAAAACAGTGATTTCACCCACGGCACACATAAACAACAAAACGATAAGTCACAAATCGACTCTAAAAACAGTGCACCGCCGCACTGAAGATAACTGGTCCACAACGCGAACAATATCGGCATTAGCAAGATCAAATTCCAATACTGATCCAGTGGCGCCTAATAATTACAAGAGCCAAACTCGAATGAAAAACTATAGAAAACTTGAATGGAATCGGTACACCATCTGGCAAGAAGAAAACGATGTTGAATGGACCTGCTTACTATTTTACTTAAAGTGTAATGGAAAGATATGGAGCCTATCCTCGAAAAGTAAAAGATCCAAAGAATCATCTTACTAAGAGTTAAGAGTCACAAATCAGAATGATGTACTAGGAATAACAGCCTCTTCCTGCAGACGAAACATGATGAAATTAATAAAATATGTGAAAGCGCATAACATAACGAAAATCATTAATGAAAAGATTTAATTTGTAGTACGAACGAACCGAAACCTCGTTAAAAAATGATTAAAGTGTTCAATTGGGATCTATTTTATCTCGCATATGAACCATAATATTATGTAAGATCACGGCAAATCAAAAAAGTCAAAAATGAAGCACGTCTAAACTTTGACGCTCTCCATATTTATGTGTGGTTTTAGAACATGGAATTTGAGAGTTAAATAACGCAAAAAGGTAGATGCGTTCAAATTGCAGTGCTAGCGCATAACTTTTCGAATTCCATGCACTGCCTAAAGAACAAATTAATCTATCCAGAAACTCAAAATAAAATAACTAAAAAAAAATAACGAATAAACTTAAAAATATGTGGCGTTCATGAACAGTGGTCCGAGAAGCGAGCGAAAGAACATTCGTTAATACGACAGGATAACCAATCGAAGGAATGGACAGGGTTCAACTTTCATTTAAAAGACCACAAAGAGTAAAGAAACTTGGTCACCCAGAGAATTCCAGAAGAATCCACGAATAAAGAATAATTTGTGTAAAACTTTTGTTTAACCCTTTCTACCCCGAATTATTTAATTTAAGTGCCTAGCAACTGTATATTTTTTATAATATTCTTCAAATATAAAATAAGCATATTGTGATGAAAAAATTTTTTTTTTTAAATCTAGGTTGGCATATAAATATTATTAATTATAATTTATGGTACTTTTAAGTATGTTCAAATCTTACATGGCGTAAACAAAATTTTAAAATATGCAACATAGAAAATAAATCTAAAACATTAAAAAAAGAGTTGAAAATTTAAAAAAAAAAATTAAGTCAAAATAACTATTAATAATCACAAGGAATACAAACACGTCAAATCTAACCTTTTAACAATGCGCAACTGACATTTCACCCGCCGCAGTGTTGACATAGCAAAAAAATAACTAATGTTAGTAGTCTAAATAAATCGAGTAGACTATTATTTACGTTGACTTAGTAGTATCATCAGAGAATTGACACCACAGTAAGATATAAGACTACATTAAGTTGATGGTACTTTAAAGTACCCTCCGTTTTAAACAAGTGAGTTTGTTTAATAAACAACGGGAGACGATCAGAAATCGCTGATGACCATAGCAAATTTCTTTATAAAAAAATTCTTAGATGGTAGTTGATAATAAGCCAGCACTCACAACCCTTATCTCAAAGGAACAGATGAGAACCCCTGTACATTATACTTTTTTATAAAAAAAAAAACAAACTCTACTAAATTTTAAAAAACTATAAAGTTTTCTCTTCAGGGATTACTCGTAAAGTTGAATATGTATCGCAAATTATGAATATATAAGTGTATAATATTTTCCTATTGGTTTCCCGAGGGGCTAAAACGTCTTCTGGGTGACACATAATGTCAGATTCGACCTCTAACTGTGTCGACATTTGTCAAATCATATATTTTAAAATTTTACGTATTTATTCAATAATATCGTAATCTTGTTAATTTTTTGTCTAAAAACAAAAAAAAAAATGAGCATTCATCAGGTCTACTAATATGATAAGGAATATGCGAACAATTAAAATTTTCTTACTGTTTTTAAGTATTTATGATCCGAGAAAAAAGACTTGAAGCGCTGTACCGAAAATTAATTCTTCACATAATTCGGTCTTATTTACAACCAGTATTCGATTGCTATTTGCTAAAAGTGATCGCAAAGCAACAAGCAATAATCTTAGTATTAAGCAACAATGAAACAACCGATCGCAGTGTTTCCGTGAAACTTATTTTTCAACGTTATAATTTATAATCAAAAAAATGGATGTACACTACCACTGTACAATTTAACCAATCAACGCAAACGAATGATTTTAAGTAATATACTGTTCCGGCCTCATTCACATTCATACATCTTCTCATTCATAAAAAAAAACATAAACTCTACTAAATTTTAAAAAACTATAAAGTTTGTTCTTCAAGAAGTACTCGTAAAATTGTGTGTGTATCGCAAATTATGAATATATGAGTCTATAATATTTTCTATATATTCTCATTCAAGGTAGCCGATTGATGAGGCTTCTAACAGGACCATCCTGGACCTTCCGCATCCTCTATTTCTAGTACTATAGACATACGCCTATGTGGTCTCATTCCCACTGCATTCAGTCTACTTTCGCTCCCCTTCTGCCAATTCCAGGATTCACTTCTATACATCAGTGTGGGTACCAGAACACCATTTTGTACCGCTAGTCTTACCTCGGTTGACAATTTCCCGTTAGTTATAATTCCATTCAAAGCGCCGTTCACTTTATTCCCTGCAGTCACTCTCCTTTCGGTATATTTCTCAGCCTTTCCGTTTCTATCAAACGTACTTCCCAAATACACAAACTCATCTAACTTGTTCCAAACATTAATTACCTATAAGTATTTTGCGCGTTGTCTTACTTTCTTCCTTCTCGAAAACAATCACTTTCGACTTGTTGACATTCTTAATATGATCGCTTTCTTTCGCTATTTTTAATTTAATGATGTCATAAACGACGTAACATTAAAAGCAGTCACACAATTTCAAATTAATTTCCAATTTCTCAAGAATAATGTTAAATATAGCGATAAGATACTCACCTAGTGATCAAGTTGGTCCTATTTTCATAGCACTGGCACAAGTTAGTTTGATAATAGTAAGAATATTGACATAACATGTATTCATTATGCGCACATCTATTTTGAAAATATTGTATAAATTTAATTTTTTTATTAACCCTCTACGTGCTTTTACAATGTTGGTTTGGTATAAAAAAATAAAAAAACATGAGCAGCCACACAAGTGGCATAAAATATACATATGTATAAGGCTTTAAAAAAAATTTAAAGTAAGAAAAACAAACAATAAAAATTTAAGTTTGACACGAAATGGCTTAATATCAAAATCAATTGTATCTTTGACTCAGAACAGCATCAGAAACATCACTTTTATGTTTAAACTTCGAATATATCTACAAAACCAAAATCGTTCCCATGCCTGTGAAGTCTTTGCATGGGTGCGTTCCTGTAAAAGTTTGTATATGATGAATTTACATGGAACAGCGCCGACGACCTGGTACTCTGCGCAGGAACATGGTATACAATCAGTTCAGTTAAATTAAGGGCGTCCAGTATACCATTTACTATTTTAAATAAAAATAATAAATCACTTAAAGTTCTTCTACATGACAAGTTAGTTAAATTGAGAGTGCTCATTAGAAAATCATAATTCAATTCTTCAACGGGTATACACAACTTGAAGTTAATAAACCTTAAAAATTTATGCTGAATCCTTTCCAATTTTAATTCGTACACTATATAGAATGGAGACCAAATAGTTGAGTTGCATTCTAAATTGCCATGAACCACAGCCGTGTATAACACATTGAGCGATTAAAGTGAATAGATATCTTTCACCGTTCTTAAACAAAACCAAGACATTTCATAATTTTATTCGTGATTTCATTAATATATAATAAAAATATACATATATAATAATTTAAATGTAGATATAATATATTTAAATGTAAATGTTTCAAGACAGATTTATCTTGAAAGTTGAGAGGATTTGAGTAAAAATGAGTATCCAAAAATATAAACACTACTAGTTTAACTAACAGTATATTTTATGAAATTTTCGTGCTTTTATGCATTTTTTAATGAAAAAAATAGTAAATAATAGCTGACGAAAGTTTTTTTTTTTGAAGCACTTTGCACCTAAGGTAGGCGCAGATTGTAATTTATTGACAGTACTGGATACTTATTGAACATTTCGGGTCGCCGGCCATATTGATGGCTCGGCTTCTCCCATGCCTGTCAGATCAACCGTCCATCTGTTGAATTTTTAACAGACCACCTACATTTGACCTTTTAAAAAAAAATAGAGATGCGTGCACGGAATACGCGTCACATGAATATTCTCAGAATTTTCAAACTAAGGTAAAAGTTTATGCTAAGTAAACAGGACAAATTTGCTGGTTTCTTGGAATCCCCACACCATCGGATTACTAGACGAGTGTCTTAGTCACTAGATCAACAAGAACGTCGAACGACTATTAAAGAATAATGATATTTATGGTACAGAGAATAAAAAATATATATACATCGGGATGCTTCGCTAAGTGAAACAGGAGAACCAACTTCTAAAACAGATTCGGGAAAGTCACTGTCCATTGTTCAAAGTTCATTGTCCAATTTAATCTTCGGTGATCAGTGCAAAGAGAAAAAGATACTATTACTTATTTAGTACGTTATTTACTACCGTTTATTTTATACCGTATTAGAACGATTTTTCCACTACTTTCCATAACTCTCCCTGGGCTATATACCTGAGTATCAGTACTTAATATTGTATCTCTAATGTCATACTAATATTATAACTTTAATCTTTATCGAACAAATGTCTACTATCTATCTACCAATTCATTTATGTCAAATGTTATTTTATACGTATCGTTTTTCATTTGTACATTTTTTTTTGAGACTAAAATATTTTTTTAATGACACTGCACATAATATTTGATTATTAATATATGATAGTGAAAGGGTTAACCAAATATCTGGAAGCGAAATGTACAAAGTACAAAATATTATGCAATTGAAAAATAAAAAAAACGTTTTATCTTATAATCTGTTTTATGTTCCATATAAAAAAGATAATATGTTACTCGTTTGACATCAACGAAGGACATAAAAAAGATAAAGGGCCTAAAGGCGGACATAAAGGACCAAAACCTCTGTATTAGAAAAAAAAGAGAAATATCAAGTGCGGATAAAAATTTTTAAAATAAGAATTTATTCCATAGATGCAAATAATATTCAATTCAATGTCCTTCATATCTTTTTTAAAATGTCGGAAAATATTGTAATAGTTACTAGTGCCAACCCTATATTAACCTTTGCAGACTACCAAAATTATCTCGTTTTGGGAATACTTAACCCAAAATACTTATTTAATTTTTCATAGTAATGACTTAAGTACTTATTGTATTTAATACAATAATAATAAAATAATCCTCCAGGTAAATAAAATAATATATATATGACTTATGCAAAAATTATAATGTAGTTTAAAGTGAAGTATTAATTATCATGGATAATGACTTTAAATAACTTTGTATTTTGTCTTCCCGACATAAAATTTGTATCTTATTTTTTGATGTAGGTTAGGTCGTTTTTAATATTATTAATTCTTATTGTGAAGTTGTAATTATTCAGAACAGACGGTCTGTGATATTTTAAATACTGAATTAATGTATTAATTATAAATATATACATATAAAATCAATTTTGTCGAAAAATATTGTTTTTGCGTCACCGGAATTCGAACCTGGATCTCTATTTCCAATCCGGGGAAGTACACTACCAATTGTATTATAACGCCAGTATTTTTCATGACAAATTTTCGAACCTATATGTTACACTTTTTCAAATTAATTAATTTTTAATATATTTAATATGTATAAATGTACGTATGCAATATAATCCAAATGGAAATAGGATCTTTCAATTCAACATTTCCGTTGAGTTAAACGTGTATAACTTTTCGATTGTACTTGGGTGGCCAATTTCCAAAAATCCCTATGTCAATTTTAATCTGTTTTATTCATAATTTTTGGGAGGGCATGGTAATTTTTAAAAGTTAAGGTCAGTTTCGTAGAGCAGAAAATCGAACAGAGTGAATTTTTTGAAATTGGCAATCCGTATTTTTCTTTTGTGAAAATTTCTTTATATTGACCATAAGTCAATATACCCAAATATCCCGAAAGGGTTAACTGTCACTGCCATGTATACTGCAAAAAATCTATTATGTATTTTCCGCATTAAATTCGCGGAAAGAGCTGACAGGTGGCCAGCGTAGCGGAACAGTGGCGCTGTGCACTATGCACTGGGGGGGGCTCCCGTGGTCCAGAAGCAGGAGTATAATTTAATTAAGGTTACGCGATATCAACATATATTTTTACGCCATTTAAATTTTTGTCCCGCAAATGCTATATTACTAAATTTGCATATTTTATACATTTTTGTTCTTATAATCCATATATGATATTCTATTGATTTCATTGTTACTGATTCAGTTTAAAAGTAGTCCAATATGAACATTGATAATTCTATAATAATTTGCACAATCCTTTTCTAGTTTTGATACATCGATATTGACATTTTTTATTCATCAGAAATTATTGAAATTTTTTAAACATTGATTTTAGACTTTTCCCAAAAGTCAATATATATTCTTCTACTCACCTTTTTACATAGTCATCGATCGTAATAATGGATAATAATTACACATTTAAATGTTTTTTTTTAATTCCACAGCCTTCGTATGCAATTCACTGATTCTCGAGATTACACCCTCGATAAAACATATATTGGACAGGTATCTCAGATATGTTTTTTGAGAGAGGCCACATTGAAATAGGAGTAGCCCTTTTATTCTTATTTGTGCATTCAAATGTGACTCAGACTACTTTAAGGCTTCAGACTGAACTGTCCATGTCCATAGAAAGAGACTCGATTAAATAAATCTCAGGAGATTTAAATGAAATTCATGTTAGTACCATGGACATGTATTAAGATTTTGATCTGAAGATAAACTCATAGATCAGCTTGATATTGGTAGAAAGAAACAACTCAAACACGACGTTCGATTTAACTGCAAGAACCATAGAGACCTACAACTATTTATTCTGAAGTGTTACAATCAGAAGACACTAATTTACAAACATTTATTTCATTTAAGTGGTACTGGGGAAATTCAAACTCGCCAGGATCACAAATATCATACATTTAGCATGAAATAATGCGCGAGATGGCAAATCTCTGAGATTTGATGTATATACAATGAACTACGAATACCGGGAGCTTTCTCCAAATATCTCGAGTCAAAAATCTCATAAAAATCTCATCCGTGGGCACTATGTCGGTGGGTCCACTGTGAGTTCTATATATATGTTTGACATTTACGTACTTCTGTGCTCCTCTCTACCTATTCTCAGTTTCGAGCAAAGAATGTGTCCACTTTTTTACCAAAAAAACTAATAATAGCTTTGAAGCGGTGTTGAAGCAGTTCTGAAAACTCTCTCGTACTTTCGCTACCTCTCGGCTAACACGAGGCAGTACTGGAAACCGCAGGTGTACCGTAAATTTAAACATCCCGCTAATTCGCACATCGCTGTGCTAAGATGAGTATATACAAAATATTTTGTCTGTTTGACAAAATTGTTTATTTTGCAGATAATTTACACAAATTATGACGATTTATAGTATTTATGATTATTATGGAATATTTTATTTTGTATTTTTTTTAGATGAAAACTCATTTTTATTATATTACAATCTTAGAATACAGATCTATGAGTTTTAAAACAAATTGTATAATACTTTTGAAATTAGCAATATTAACTTTGGTGTTAAAATTCATATTTTTATTTATTATCTTTGTTTTATTAACCACTTAATTGAGTTTAAATACATCTACCGATTTCGAAAAATTCATTTAAGATTTTTAGTTAGTATTGACATGTTGAAGAAGAAAATGGTATTTTTCGAAACCAGTAGATGTATTTAAACTCAATTAAGTTGTTAATAAAACAAAGTCAACAAATAAAAATACAAATTATATAAATCAATTAGAAAGATATACAAAAATAATCCATCTTTCATAAAAATATTTGGTTACCACCGGGATACGAATCCGGAACCTATCCTTGCTAAAATACCAGAATACCAATTTCGCTATGTTAACCATATAAGATTCCAAAACATATAAAACTTTTGTGAAGGATTCATCTATTTTATTTTGTTAAATATTGTATTTTTTTTACTTACATTATTTTAAAATTATTCCCATTCTTTAAACGTAGAGATAATGTACAATAGCATGAAAATGATACAATCGTAGAATATTAATAAATATGTAAACAATGCGGGTGTTGTTTGGTCTTTCACTTTAGAGCAACAAAATAGGTTTTCGTAGAACCTGAAAGATCAGGAACGGTATACTATCTCAGATGTCCTGAGGAAGGTGAAAGTAAGAAGGCTACCGTGGGCGGAATATGAAGTAAGGGTAGATGAGTCCCATAACATTCACAAAGCGTTAATATACAAATCAACAAAATCGAGACCGAAAGGAAAATAAAGATGTAGACGAGTAGAAGACCTGCAAGATATCGGTGAGTGTCCAGCAGACTAGACTGAACTGGATTGGAGGCGATGTCAAGTGTAAAGTCCGACCGAAGCTTCTGCTTCAGCTTCGGCCACCTTCGACCACCTTCGGGTACACATTTGGCTTCACATTCGGCTTCACATTCGGCTTCTCATTCGGCTTCACATTCGGCTTCACATTTGGTCTCATATTCGGCTTCACATTCGGCTTCGGATAAAATCTACTATAGGTTTGACCAAAACCAAAGCTTTGTATTTAACCGGCGAAAAGTACCAAAAACGCGCGAACTATTACGAATGATTTAACGAGTTTAACTATATATATATATATATATATATACGCTAACATAAGACAAAAATAATAGGCATTTGATTGTTCAAAGTTCTAGATACTTGACTGTTTCTAATCTAATTTAGATTGTTACTTTTGAATTTTCTAATATTTTATTTTTCATTGTTGCTAAGTAATAATACCATTTAATTTAGTAAAATTGCAATGCTCCTGACTGTTGTGTTATATGAAATAAATAACTTATTTTATTTCAATAAATAAATGTGAATACAATTCAATGTGCAATTTATTTATTATATTTAATGGGTATATTTACCGACTAACAGTGTAGAATTTGAATTGTTATGAATACTTTCTAGTCGGTGTTCTAAAATTTCTAAATACGATTGAACCTTCGGCTTCGGCCGAAGGTTATGGCAAAAGCCGAACAATCGGCTTCGGCCAAAAACTGACCTTCGGTCGGACACTAGTCAAGTGATTATTGTGACTGCGGTCATAGACATCCGGGTCCCATGATACTGCTGAAGAAGAAAAAGATGTACGCAATGTAGTATAAATGATAATACAGAACTCTTTATAAGTCGTATTTCAAATTTCTTCCGAGAAATCGAAATTATTTGCCCAATAGTTTTTTAGTAATTTTTGAATCTCGTATAACCATAAGAACTTGCACGGAATGCAATTTACACTCAGAAATTAATTATTGATGAAAAATAACCAATTTTTTTAATGTAAAAATATCTACTACTGCATTTTCCAAAATTTTCAGACTATTGCAAAACGTATTGAAAAATACGAGATGAAAGTGCTTACGCAATTTCCAACCACTATTAAACCATTAACTGGCTTTTATGCCACCGCCACGCCGCCTTCTCCTACCTCAGGCGCTAAGTTGATTTAGTAAAGAAAATAGAGAACGTGTGTGTAACGTTATATCGGTGGAAACTTAGGATCTTACCCTTCGAAATTAAATATTTAGATACTTTATTCAGAAGTATTTTCCCTATAATTCCCTACGTAGACATAACGCCGTCAGTTGTAGGCAAAAATATTTTGCGAAGAACAGTTATCTTTTTGGCGGGATTTAAAATTATCGTTGTCACTTTATCGGCCAATTTAAATCCTCCTTTAAGGCCTCCTCAAGTATCTCCCACTATTCTTTATCCATTATTATTTGTTGCTACGTATTTTTGGAAAATTTGATGATTTCGTCAGTCCATTGGGTTTTGGGGCGACCTGTCGGCCTCTTGATCCTTCTCGGGTACCACTGGATGACTGCATTCGTCCAATAATTGTCTATCCTCGGAACGATGTGACTTGTTCATTACCATTTAATTTTATGATTCATTATTATTCAGTTATATCAACTACTTTTGTTTGTTCTTTTATCTATGTACGCGTTTCTTTTCCAGTGTGTTCGTGTGGGGTCCAGTATACATCTTCCCATGCCGTTGTTCTCTCTTCTGTTGAAAGTCCACGTTTCGTAGCAAAACATGAACATTGTAAGTGTGCATTAATTAATATTACAATTATTGCATTAATGAACATGTATAAAAATAAATGTTTGTATTTTTTTTAATCGTACACCTAATAACGTGTATTGTATACATTTTGCATATGTATTTAAAATAAGTTATTAATTAATTAGTAAGTGTATTATTGGAAAGCACTAAATAGAATTTGAGTACGGTTTCAATAGATGATCGAATTGAAAAATTCTCAATTCTCTAAAGCTCTAACGTAAAAGTAAACAATGGTGAAACTTATTTAATATCCTTAAAATACATTAATTTAAACATATTATTTAATGAGATTTTATGACGTAGAATATTCATTGGTGGCAAAATTACAGACATTTTGTCGTTCAAATTTTCCCAAAAAATCTCATTTTCATGTCAGACCTTAATTATTTCCATTTAGGTTAAACGTCGTTCTACCCCCTAGAACCCTTACAAATTACGTCTTTAACTTTCACTGCAAATGGTGAGTGTCAAATTCCATTTTGAAGCTAACATACATTACTATATATACACAACATTCGTGTTTATCAGCCGCACAGTGTAAAATATTAATATTTTTAATATTTAACGCAAACTTTATATTGTAATTATTTATTTTAAAAATTGATTATTTATTCAATTTGTTTTTAAACCACATTTGTGAGTTAATTTTTCACCGACCGGTTTTGGAAAATATATTTTCCTTCATCAAGTTATCAAAAAACTTTCTTTTTTTTGACATCCCGATGAAGGAAAATGTGTTTTACGAAACCGGTTGGTGCATAGTTAACTCATAAAAGTGATAATTAATAAGTACTTCAACATAAAAATATTCACATTATACGATTCAAAATTTTAATAATACATTTTTATTTAAAATACACGATTTTATTTTAAATGAAAATTTATATTTTTAATATTACAGTTTTTATCACAACAGTAAAACATTAAAAAAAATCATTCCAACAGAATATATAAAAATGAGTTTATTATAACTTTTCGACACAAATATTGCACAAGTTAATATAAAGGTTCATGTTTTATGCGGAAAAGCCTCAAATTGAGATTTGCACGGAATTGTATCGAATGAACGATGGCTGTTTGAAAGGAAGGCCGATGATAAAGAGCGAGTTCCTTTTCAATCAGATGATTTGACATTTTCTCCAGAGATGGGGCTTCATTGGGAAATCTTCACAATGGGGAAAACCAACAAACGAGAATTTTCCTCGGCATAATAAAACAGATGCGCTCAATGGGTAGGTGACTGTATTGTTTCTATTGGATCAAATAAGTACCTACCCAACCTAAGTCTCCAATATTTTTTGTCGCCAACCCTTTTTAAAAGTATGTACCCACTGTACATAAGTTCTCGACCGAAAATAATTTAACTGAAAAAAGGAAAACTGTCAGCGTTTTTATTGACCAGGAGAAATGTATGATTGATTCACATTATGTTACTGGTAATAGAAATTCGCATATGGACTAGAATAATAATCATGTTCATTTATCTGTTAATAAAATAATTTTGTTCGAATTTGTTTAACAAGTAATTATATTTTGGATTTAGATTTTCGCTGATTTACTTTAAAAAAAAAATATATTATTCAAATATTAAAAGAAAAAGAAAAATATAATTTTATTACTGAAAATCGTACTAGGTTTAAATTTGTATTTTCATGCTCAAAATTAACACATCATTTGCACAACACAACTTTACGCACGTAGGAGAAAATAGTTTAACAGCTTACCCGAAAAGATTTTTATATTGTTACATAATTTCTTCCTTCGCCTCGGCTTCATGGTCAGGGGGGAGGCATATAGCCTAAATGGTTCTTTTTTAAAAAATATTATCAAGTCAATTGGTTATGAAAAGAAATCACAAAAAAAATTATATTTATAATAAAGTTTATTGTATTTGTGACTTGCATGTATTAATTAAAACAATAAAACACATTTTACCTACTTATTATTAATAATACAAATTTAAAAAAATGATAACTATTAATTCAACACTATTTGCGAGCCCATCATGCCAACATGAAGTTAATTGCCAAATTTTGTGTGTGACTCTTGTTTAATATTTACTGCAGGTCCCTCACGTAAGGGATTACCTTTCCGGTGATGTCTTCCACGTGCTGATGATGGTCCTTGAAGTAATTTGTCGCCAATAGATGTGATGCCAGGGTAGAGTGACGTAGTTCGGGATTGACCATCAGACGATGTCCAATTAACTAGGCAAACCGGGACTCTGGACGCGATTTTCTCAACCACAATTTGCGCGTACCGTATATGATTTGTCTTGGCTTTTTACGGGACCTTGACTTGATCGGATCATGAAACTTGAGTGCTTTCACACAAACGATTAAACGCAGAGAACATCATAGTCTAAGCTTAAACTCGAGGCGCACAGTTTACATTTACCCCGTAATTACAAATTACAGAGACGATCCTAATTTCGTTTTCTAACTGAAAATTAGATCGCATTTACCGAGCGATCTCTCCCGGTTGAGCTTGGTGGAAAGACTGCCACATGAAGGTGATGCATCCCTTCTGGTGCATTTCACTACGTGCCGAAAATCGTGTACGCCGGATTTTATTGGCGTTCCCACGCCGCCTTGGGGGTCTAAAAATACCGACTTTTATGGCTGGTTCGTCCCTTACTTTAGCTAAGTGCTTTTACAACCTTGAACACCAAAATATTGTTTTGGGTGATTTTGCATTTTAACAATATATCGTTGCTACTAATTTATAGTATTTTTATTTT
Source organism: Eubasilissa regina (assembly GCA_022840565.1). NCBI lineage: Eukaryota > Metazoa > Arthropoda > Insecta > Trichoptera > Phryganeidae > Eubasilissa > Eubasilissa regina. The sequence goes on along the minus strand of JAINEB010000004.1, from coordinate 21,156,624 downwards.
ATTATAAGCTAGTTATTGTAAACTATAATTATTAATGTGTAATCCTCTCCAACGCACAAGTACATGCTTTTTAGAGAAGTTGTAAAACTAAAAAAAAAATATTATTGTATTTTATCATTGTAATTATAATAGATTAATAATAAATAAAAAATTTAATTTTAAAAAAAATATATAAATATAAATTTCATTTCCCAAAAATATTAAATGTTCACCAAATTTTAGACCATTTTTAATCTTAAAGTTTCAATTAAATATTTACTTCTTATTATCTAATATATTATTTCCCACTAAAAATCTTTTTGTTTTTGTGTTCTAACCTAACCTAACCTAACTTAACCTAAGTAACTAAATGTTTACAAACATAATCTCTAAATACTTGGGCAATTTTATGTGCCATTCAGCTCAAAATGTTGATCCTTGTCGTACTGTTTCCCAGAAATTGTCATAAGTTTCACATTCCAGTGCATGACCACCTGGAATTCTGTAACACCGCTTCAATTCGGTGCTATATTTGGTAAATATTTACTAAATTTGGTAAGTATCTTGAATACTCTTTTTTTTTTGGAGTACAGTGCTAGGGGTTCAGAAATTAATTTGTTTAATATTTAATTTTATCCCAAATAATAATATTTCGTCTATTTTATTGATCTGCGCAGTAACAGAATCTAATGACAAAGACAATAATTTTGAGAATCATGATCAAAAAAAATTCGCATCAAAGAATCACGTTTTATTTTTATGTACCTAAATGTGAGTTTGGGGGAACAATAAGACCAGAAAAGTTTTCTAATTCAATCCATTCATTGTCATAAAAACAAATACCTCCTATCGGGCCAGCCCGAGGGTTGCGAATTCTTCGAGCGCCGTTGGTCGATCCGCCCCAATTATTTGTGTTGAAAGCTGTCCTCGGACTATTTCTTTCGGCACTGTAATGATGAAATAAGATTACGCGACGGCGCGTATCGTCTAGTCGACCATTACGCGCAACCCTTACGTATAGCTGTTAGTAGATATTTAATAAGTGTTCAATATGTATACAAGATTTATATTTGTAGAATAGAAAATTGAATAACTGTGATGAACTTATCCTTTTTAATACCATAGTATCTCAGTAATGATAAATTTAATCTGTCGTTGTTATATTAAAATGATGTATATAATAAAATATAAATTTCTTACGTAATGTATCATCATCATCCTTAGTCCGCTTTTATTATCTGTTATGTTAATGATCTTAATGATCGACACTTTTCTCTCTCCTCCGTCTCTCGGATTCGGCTCCTTCCTGATGTTTATTTTTGTATTATCGATATAAGAATATTTAACAATTTGACATTATTTTACGCTTGTTCCACTAGACGAGTGTTTCCCAACGTGGAACCCATACCCACAGGGAGGCAATTCGAAAATGGACTCGTCCAGAGTTAACCGAATGGCGACTCTAGTAACATCCAGTATAGGTAACTTCTTAACTGTGATTTCACTGTTAGACGCTAAGAGTTGTCATAATTAAAACCACCTAAGTCGAAATAGATAACCAGGGTGTGCAATCTTTCATACAAACTTAAGAATAACTACATGTTGAGAAACGCTCTATTTTTGGTTGCTTGATTGATTAAGGTTGCATGCGTACACGTATTTAAAAATGTGTTGGGATAGTAATTACGTATATATTAAATAGGAGGCATAAGAATTTTAGAAAAACTTAGGTGGAGCATGGCACAAAAAAGCTTGGAAAACAATGCATTAGACTAATCTATGTTGAGACAGGCAAAGTTCAGTAGGCCTTGTCTACATGACGCGATTTGATTCGCACTTTTTTCCGACTCCTTTGAGTCTACGATATGCGGCTAGACCATCTAATGCACTACTACAAGTGCCTTATTATTATAAACATTTTTTTTCATGACACGTATATTGAAAGGGTAAAAAAGTAAAATGCAAAACTTTGAAAATTTAATTATTTTTTTATTGAGCTCTCCACGCGCACTCCCCGTTAGATATATCGCGTGCAAATCGCATGCATTTCGCCGGACCTCTTCACACCCATTAAAAAAATATGTGTTTGATCCATTACTATTTCACCTTGGTTAACAGATTCTATGTATATCTTTATTTTTGTACTTTAAATATTAATTTTGTATTGTTATTTATATTGAAATATTTTAATCCTGTACACGAAGAAGGGTACATATAGTTTTTTTACACTTTTAAATGTGAAAAAATGAAAGAATTAATAAATATGAATTATATATATTAATTAGAAAGATATACATATAAAATCAATTTTATCGAAAAATATTGTTGTTGCGCCACCGGAATTCGAACCTGGATCTCTTTCCAAACTGGGGAAGGTGCATAGTTGGATAATAATCTTTCTAATTAATTTATTTAATTCATATTTAAAGTATCACAAACTTATGTTCTGATTAATTATAATTTCACAATAAGAATGTATTCTCCTAATAATAATAAAGTTGTATCAATGTGTCCAAAATGTAATAAAAATGAATTGATCATTCTGGCGTCTGCTATTAAATTACTCAGATGTATTTGACATTTCGTAAAAATAAAATAGATGGCTCTTTCAAATAATGGAATGATTAAATTTATTAATATCAAAAAGGTTAGGTTCGAAAATTTGTCCCTAAAAATATGTTGGTAATGCACCTTTCCTGGTTTGGAAAGAGATCCAGGTTCGAATCCCGATGACGCAACAACAATATTTTTCTATAAAGTTTATTATATATGTACATATTTCTAATTAATACATTTAATTAGTATTTAAAATATCACAGACCGTCTGTTCTGAATAATTACAACTTCACAATAAGAATATGTTTTCCTAAAAAAGAATGTTATAACATATTATAAACATTATATAAGTAATACGTAAATAAGATAAAAAAATTTAATGTATCTATAATAATGATTTTAATCTCATATATTAATAATTTTCAAATTAAATGTACCAATTAGAAAGATATACAGGAAAATGAAGATTAATTAATGTAACTCAGTTTTGTTTTTGAGATTTTTAAAAATACAATCGCATGGTTTTACGACCATCAATATACTTTTTTAATACCAGTTAAATATAACGGTAAAAACTGTGGTTGATTTTTGTCACAAATAAGTCCAGGCCTTCTGATAGGAAAATAAGTCAAAAGTAATTATATCGTTAATATTTTCTATGTTTAATGAATGGTGACCATAATTTTCGTATCGAGATTTAACAATTTTAACATTTCGTGTTATGTAATGTAATGAATTTGTTATTTTTATTTGTTAACTTTGTTTTATTATCCACTTATTAAGTTTATATACGTCTACCGATTTCGAAAAATATTTTTTTTTCTTCAGGATGTCAATACTAATCAACAACATATGTTATTGTTTCTATAACCGAATTTATTTTTAAAAAACAATTATTATTTAAAAAATAAATTTAGTACCTACCTCAAATTTATATATATATATATATATATATATATATATATATATATATCAATTTTAATAAATAAAACATAATGATTATATAGCGTAAGATTTTATACATAAATAAATTTTCAAATCAAATATTTAAACACGTACCACGAAACATTAGACCGGCATTTTATACAAATAATAATACAGAAAATTTACTCATGAATTCTAAAGATAAAGATGATAAATATAACAAATCTGGTGTCTATAAACTTAGTTGCAAGGATTGTGCTGCATTTTATATCGGTAAAACGGGTCGAAATTTGAATATATGAGTAAAGGAGCATTTGAGATGTTTGAACAATAGTGGATTTTCAGAATTTCCTAATCAGTTGATAAAAAATTGGGATCGTCAATTTTGCATATAAACGGCGTTGGTCACAAATTAAATAATTTAGAATCGTTAGAGATAAATAAATCGTGTAAAACTAATAAAAAAATTTAAACAATCAACTAAATTTAACTACAAGTTCCATTCAAAAAATTTTTTCCTAAAAATTATTCTAGAAATTTTATATCAAGTAACAATTTGAGTTAGGTACTAAAATTATTTTTTAAATAATTATTGTTTTTTTAAAATAGATTCTGTTAAAGAAACAATAACATATGTTTTTGATTTGTATTGACATACTGAAGAAGAAAATGATATTTTTCGAAACCGGTAAATGATTTAGACTCAATAAGTGGTTAATAAAACCAAGTTAACAAATAAAAATAATGAATTTTAACCTCAAAGTTAATTTTGCCAAGTTTAATGAATTAATCATTTTACTTTTTGTCAACCGGCATCAATATTTTGGGCTAATTCAAGTTCAAAAAATCCGGAATTTTCCTTCATCAATTCTATATCCGTATGATAAACTTAGTATGGTGCAAAAATGTACTAATTCTATCTGGACTGCACAATGGATGGATCCAAATAATCACAAGGGTTTCCGCCTCAAAAATCATTCAAGGGTTTGTTCCCGTACTCCTTGGTTCTCCAAAAGGAAAGTTTCCAAGAGAACAATATCAAATATCTCTAGGATGAGAATTGGGCATTGCCAGGTAGCCTCACATTTATTCAGATTGAACTTAATAGATTCCCCGACATGTGAGTGTGGTACCGAGGAGGAGACCCTTGACCATATATTTTTTGCTTGTCTATCAAAGTTTGATTTTATCAAAATTTTTGAACGATAATTGTATTGACAATATTATTGTCCTTTTTCTATAAAATGAAGTTTTAACTTGATTAATGGCACAAATCACTATTGAAGGGTAAATTTTTTTTTTTTTTTAAATTGCCTATGTAAAAGAATAAATTCAAAAAATAATAATTCTTTATCTCTTATTAAATTAATTTCTTTAAAAATGGGATGAATATAAAAAAAATAATAATACAAAAGTAACCCAGGCGAGTTAAGTCTCTTGAGTAGTACATATCGCCTGAAGCGGTATGAAACAACTTACTTTATTTTTCTTAGGAATTCTTCTAATTATTTTTGAATTTCAGGTGTATTTATTATTCGCCTGTTTCATTTAATGAAACTCTTAAAATTTAATAAATAAAATTTACTTTTTCATTTTGGTAAGCTCTTGGGTATACCAAAAGAAAACAGTGACTAAATTACTATAAAAAATATATATAAAAACTTTGTATTTTTTTTAATTGAAAATTTACTTTCTGCTATACCTAAAGAAAATGTGTTCTTCCGGTAATTTAAGACAATTCAGTTTTTTTAACAAAAGCACTACACTATTTAATATATTACAATACACTGATTACGCCATTTGTCACAGAGCTGCTACACTACACTACTAAAGTCAATGCATAAATGAGACTTACGTAAAGGAGTACCGTGCGAGTTTAGACCTCCTCAATCTTGGATTAAGGCCCGAATTACGCTTTCCCGAGGGGCATTTCAGAAATCTACGTGGCATCCCCAAAAGCGATTATTAGCTAAGACACACACCCGCCTGAATAATTCTGTCTTTTTCAATCTTTATACTAAACAACCAGAAAGTTTCTTAAGAAAATTTCTACTTTCATATTTAATACTTCTACAAATTTATTATTTTTGCGAAGTCTTTTAGAATCGCAGAATTTAAACATTTGCACATCTTGGCACATTTATTGCTTCGATAAGCCTGTGTATTCTGTAAACTTTAACAAATCTTAAGTTGGCTCGGTTATCAAGCTTTGTAGTCTACGGTATGTATAACTTATGTTTATTTATGTATAACTAGCTGAAGTACCCGGCCTCACTCGGACTTTACGCAAAGTAAAGATGCTTCATTTAGGGGGATGGGGATAGTTTTTTTTACGAAATCAGATATATACAGTAATTTTCCTCTTATTTTGATCGTCAAGTGTGCAAAATTTCATCAAAACGTACCAAAAATCTGCTTTGAGGGGTGGAAAAGGGGGATGAGGGTAGTTTTTCAAAAACCCATGTAGACGGTGACCCTTATATTGTTTTGAAGGTCATTTGTACAAAGTTTCATCAAGTTCAGTATAAAACTATAGAATTGTATAAAACACAAACAAACCAACCAACAAACCATCAGACACTCTTCTTTATATATATATACATACACAGAATGGCCCAAAAAAAGTGATAACATCTCGTAATACATGAGTTATTTCAAAACATAATATAATTAATTTAAATTCTTAATGTAATTTTTTTGGCACAATATTTAGTTAATCAGAAATCATCAAAATACCCCATATTGCATAATCTACTGGGTTTAAATCTGGGCTGTTCGACGGCCACATGCCTGGCTCGATGAAATTAACATTCTCACGACGAATAAAGTCGATTGTATTTCTGGCTATGTGAGATGGAGCTCCAGTAATTTCCATTTATACTGTAATGTCTAGCTATATTCTAGGCTTTGTTTTGAAACTCTTTGATCACTTTCCTTGCACCCCGACGTTTTTCAATTCACAAATTTTTACTCAGAATACAGTCTTCTGCAGTAATTTTTGTCATTCTGGGCAACAATTTGAAAAAACTAAATATAAACAATGGAAAAATTAATAATCAAAGATGGCGACCGTAAATTGTCGAAATAAAACATAATATAGGTAAATAGATAAGTAAATAAATTAGTGAACTATTTAAACTATTGTTGATATAGTTAAACTAATTGTGATGTAATTATATCACATTTTACGAAATGTTCTCACTTTTTTAAGCCACCCCGTAGATTAAATACAAAATCAATTAAATACATACACGTAGTGTAATACATCGTTGATATATTACACTACGCGTATGTATTTAACTGTCAGGAAGTCACCATAATCATTTAAACCTTTTTTATTTATATTTTTTATTTTATTTATTTATTACTTGATATTTAACGTAGTATGAATTTTTTTCACTTTGAAAATTAAAATCTTGTAAATGATAATCATTTTCATCTTCACTAATAGCTGCCTCTATCGCTATGATTTCTCCAGGAATATTATTTTACAACTCAGAAAGAGTTCGAAGCTTATTAATAAACAATCATTCTTTTTCAATATCACCACAAAAAGAAGTCTGTAGGCGTGAGATCAGAGAAATGCGCTGGCTAACGAAAATCAGAATTGCTGAATTTTTTTTTTTTAATTTGCCTTGGCGCTGCCATCACCATTCCAGTTGAATATTTTATACAAAATTTAGAGATATCTGTCGCCCGTAACTATGTCTGTATTCTTATTATCATGCTTTGCTATTAGTATGAATATTTTCCTTACAACGACCTAAGCGGAGTCTTCTACTTCGTAGAAAATCCGTAACGAACCATTTTAGGAAATGCGGAACTAAGACCAATATCGCTGGTATTGAAGGAAAACTTCTTCGATCAAAATAATGGACGTATCTCTGGGTAAAAACAACGGAGAATCAAAATAAAATTCACCCAGATTTAGGCGTTGTTTCGTCATGAAATTTATTTATCAAAGTACAGGTTTTTAAAATGTATTTCTCGTGCTTCTATTTTTAGAATATGAAAGAAAAAGGAGTCCGCGAAAGACCTCACATTGTCAGTTAAGCCAGATATTGGAGAATGATCCTATTAAATACTTTAACATCTTATGCTAGGACAGAAGAGTGTGACATTCTATCATCTCTGCCTAACTTTGTGGGAAATGGCGTGATGGTAGATGGTGGTAAAAAATAACGACCACATTTATTACACGTATGTACGATCTATATTTTTCTTTTATTCTTTCATATTTTATTTCGTGGCAGGTTACCTACGTAGGCAACTATGCTGGCGCCAGAATATATAAAAAATCGTATGACGTAGATTTGATTAACTAAAAAAAAGTACGTACTGGATGGAAGAAGTAGCGACAAAGGCAAGGAACGGGTGTTACATCATTAGAGTGGATTATTATTATTTTTCTTCTTTTAAATAGGCAATCCACCCTTCAAGAGTGATTTGTGCCATTAATCAAGTTAAAATTCAATAATATTATAGAATAGGAAATATTATTTAAAACTCAATACCATTGTCGTTTAAAAAATTTGTTATTATATAGATTAAATATGGTGAGTCAATGGAAAGAAGATGACGCAAGTTAAACGGGAGTTGAAAATTACCACTCACAAGATTATTGTAAAAAAAACCTGTGATCCGTAATGGACAGGCAAAAAAGATATGGTCAAGGATTTTCTCTTCGGCACCACACTCACGCATTGGGGAATCTATTAAGTTTAATCTGAATAAATGTTAGGCTACTTGGCAATGCCCAATTTTCATTCTAGAGATATTTGTTATTGTTCTTTTGGAGAACCAAGGGGTGCGGGAAATAGATTTTTTAATTATTTTAAGCCGATTACCTTTATGATTATTTGTATCCATTCATTGTGCAGTCCAAATAGAATTCGTATATTTTTTTACCATATTAAGTCTGTCATACATCGGAATATGGAATTGATGAGAGAAAAGTCCGGAAAGAGTGATCTCCTTGGCCAGCACATTCATTTCCATGAATTTTCTCTTGTGCAGGTATCCAAACGAACGACACATGTTTATTGTTGCTGTCCAAACTAAATAGACATTAATGGAACAGATTATCTCATTGTCTAGCCAAACTTGTTGTAAATTATTTTTTTAGTTTTTTAGCAATCCTCGTTCTATTTAATAAATTTTTAATTAAATCTCAATTAAATTTCTTCATAAGCGCCAAGCGTTTATTCGTTAATGGCCTCAAAGGCATCCAAAATTAATAATTATATAAATTTCTTTAAAAGATTGACCTTTTTTTTTAATTCTTAATTTTAATTAATAATAATAACAAATATCTTCTTTCATTCATCAACATGTCTCAATTTGTTCACTTTTTAACTGTTGAAATCTGGATATGGCAAACATCAAAATATGGCAACCCTAATTTTTACATATTTTAAATATTTATACAATTTATAATCAAAATTTAGGGCGGTAAAATAGTGTAGGCTAAGTCTGTCACACTAGTAAGTACAACAAGTAACCGAAAATTTTTGTAGATATTTATGAGAATACATTTTAAAAGGCTCACGCTAATGACAGTTGCTTTGCGGTCACACGAAACAAAAACATTGTACTCGACAGCAACAATTCAATCATCCGCTCGGTTCAGGGGATACGGGATTTATAATATGTTTTCTCTATTACCGACGTGCAGCGCTGCTTGCAAGATGGCTGCCGCGTCGCGTGACCGACGCCCGTTTATCAGCAGGTTCCCGTTTTTCCCGCCCGCTGAAAACAGCGCTGTTTCCCGTTTCCCGCCGAATAACAGCCGACGTGTTTCGGACATGAATGACCGCTGTATTTCTCCTCTCCAATCTCTCGCATCGTATAAATCCGCACTGCTTCTTTTTTATTTCATTTCACGTGTCTGTTGTCGCAAACGTTTCATAATTTATGGAGGTCATTATTCACTATTATTTATTCATTTCAATTTATTTTTATGCGTTCGCTCCGCATGGCAGTATCTCTTGTCTTTTACAATTTGAACGTAATTTGACACATAAATAAATAAAAAAACTGAAATGAAATTTTCGAATACACTTAAATCATCTATTTTATTATATACGGCCAAAAATAGGACGGTGGGATATCTACATTTTCTTATGGATCTAGGAGTTTAAATGGACAAAATAATTTTTAATTAAGTTCTTTTTGAATGAGGAATGGGTGGGGCAGGGGGGGAAGTGAAATGGGAGTGGAAGGGGGGTAATATATTTTAAACAAACTACATTTTGAAATGTTAATATATCAAAAATATGTATAATATAATATTATTAAGGAGAATACATTCTTATTGTGAAGTTGTAATTAACAGTATTTCGATAGCGCATCAACGATATTTTTTGATAAAATTGTACGATTTTATGTGTATATCTTTATAATTAATACATTTAATTAGTATTTAAAATATGAATAATATCTATTAAGTTTAAAGTTTTATAAATAATTCCAGTAATTAAAATAATTTTGTATTTTGTACTAAATCACTTGAGTATACACGTTTTCAAGTGAGCTTACAAAGTATATGATTTATTTCTGTACGATGGTTGATAAGAAACACCGACGATATTAGTTAGAATTATCAGTTATGTTCGTTTCTATATACAATTTTATATTTATATTTCCTTTAAATTATTTTTAAGTATTCTGTATAAATACAATCAGTTTGTAACAACCGAATGAAAATTTCAAACACACAACCATTGTATCTATAAGCGAGAATACACCACACCTACTCTGCCACCAAGACAATATTTTATTTTCTTCTTGTTGTTTGAATTTTATTTAAGAATCGTGCGTGTAGAAGACATATTCACTAAAAAAACTTTTGTTATATTCTTTTAATTAAAAACGTAACATAGGACAGTTGAAAAACAATTTAAACTTGCGTTGTAAAACCAAACCTAAAACAGAACAAAAAGTTTAGGGAACGGGCCCGAAACAAAACAAAAAGTTTAAAGAATTTAGAGTGAGTCAAAGAAAGCTTTCAAGTATGTAATGGGGAGGCTACAATTTTAAAATTCTATGAACTTTTATTGTAAACTTTGTAATATTATGGTCATTGTCCTTAATGAACATCACAATATTCATTTTTCTTTTGAATACGTTTTTATAAGAAAAAGTAAACCTGAAGAAAATCTATTGGACTCTTGAACAATCTGGTTCAATACCTACGAGGCACAAGCCTTAAAAAAACGTTGTATTATATTTAACAAAAACATATATTGGGGGGATAAGATTCCATGGACTGTATCGATTACAGTAATGATTAGTTGACGCAACATAATAATGATTAGTTGAATTGGATTCAGGAAGGAAAATAATGGCAGATCGATCTGGCCTGTTTTGCTCTAAAATCCTGGGTTGAACGTCGTTTTCACCTCCAGTTGACTCACACCACTTTTAGTGAAAAACCGAAATATCACTGCATTTCCGGAGCTGTTGAGAACACCGCCTCTTCGTGGTTCGTTACGCACGGCGCTGTTTTCGGACGGTAAAAAAGAACACATATCTTGACACTTCGGTGTCAGAAGGCAATCTGTTCCAATGTCGGCGAGATCCCTAAGTCGTTAGTTGGCCAAAGCGGGACAAATATATATTAAGGTTTATATTGGAAGGACAAAATGAACAGGAAGTGGGTACTCGACTTGCGTCAACATAAATGTTACTCATTTGATCATGCATTATATTCTTACATTTGAATTAAATATTTTATACATAAAGTTTGTTTTAATTTTTTTTTATACATTTTTCTTACTTATATTTTCTTTACGGCCTCGGGGACTCCAAATTCCATGACCTTTATGGAATTTCGACACATGACTTACAGAGTACCAGGTCAGAAAACTCTTGCTAAAGAAGGTTGGATGAAATGATTTTGGTATATTCTACACTGTATAAAGTTTCATATAGTGTTATAAGATTCGTCACTTATCTTGATTTCATATTATTCCTCTAGTGCTTATACCATGAAAAAACAATAAATTTGAATGGCCACAAATAAAATCGATGTACTTCAAAAATTCTCTATAAAATCATTCTACAAAACATTTCAATAAGATAACAATATATATTACTACAATCAATCGAAAAAATCTTTTTTTAAACAATATCGATAAAATTGAGTTTTCTTTAAAAATATATAGTCTGTTACATTGATTTCTACACATTTATTAAAATTTAAACGCTTTTATTAAAATTTTAATGTTCTAATTCTTGCTTTAACTTTTTTCTCTGTTTCCATAATATTTTACTATATTTTATTTTTTATGATTAACAACGTTGTTTTATTTAAGTTAATATATATTTTTTAATTAAAAACTATTTCTAAAATAAGATTAAATGTGATGAAAAATCCCTAAAACTTTTTCACAGTATTCGTTTTTCAAAGCAAACTGGTAATCAAATATCTCAGTATCATCTCTACCCCTTGACTTAGAAGGGTCGAGGGCACAGGGCTTCGGTAGCGATAGCGCTTCAATAAGGCACCTCACATTGTTTCAGTAACTGTAGCCCAAGCCTCTCTTGGAACAGATTTTTCCTTCTGTTGTTCCAGCTTAGCTTGGAGCGACTCACTGAATATACTTCTTCTGGGACCGCTGTTAAAATTTATTGGGGTAATCTTTCCTTTAACCAGTTCAACTCTTACGAGCGAGTGAAGCGAGTATTTTACGCTGTAGAAGCAGAATAAAGGACCACGACGCTCGATCATGAGCACATCGACTGAGAGATTCTGATTGCATGTCCTAGCCAGCTCAACTGACTTACATACTTTACCATAAATATTATCATTCTGTGTTATTCGTTTCCCAAAACTAAGCTAACATCCTTCTCCCAACAGCAGCGCCCAAATCAGAAACCGTGAACCGGAAAGAAATTTCCTCTCCAAAAGTACTTAGCTGACTTTGAGCTACATTAACATAATTCGCTCGCCACTCACCCTAGTCTCAATCGCACGCCGCATTTCAAGGTTCCGCTGAAGTCGATAAATTAATACAGAAACTTAAAATATTTCCGTGCACAACGGTATCTTTTAATTTTCCGAGATTCCTCTTCTATTAACTTCCTGTGATCCATCTTATAATCCGTAGCTTTTTCTGATCCTTCGACAGAGAAATGTTAATGCTAGCATTAAAAGATTAATCGCGTATATTGATATTTAAAAGTTAAATATTGAGTAATGTTTCTAGTGATATGGTACACAGCGGCAATAATTCAATATGTTTTTAAATTATTTTATTAACCGCTGAATTGAGTTTAAATACATCTATCGGTTTCGAAAAATACCATTTTCTTCTTCAGGATGTCATAACTAACTAAAAACATATTTAATTGTTAGTTTTTTGTATAGTTTTGCTTTATTAGCCGTACTCGCCATAATAATACTTTTAAAATTAGCAATAATAATTGCTAATTTTAAAAGTTATTCAATGTGTGTTAAAATTTAGTTGAATGGTAAGCAATATATGTATTGACTGTGTAAGCAATATATGTAGCGACTGTGTAAAGGCTGATCAATAATAACGTATTTTCAAATTTAGGACAAGAAATCACAATTATTAATGCATATTTTTTATTTTTAAGGAGAACACATTATTATTGTGAAGTTGTAGCTTTTCAGAACATAGTTCTGTGATATTTTTAATGCAAATTAAATATATATATATATATATATTATATCTTTCTAATTGAAATATTTATTTCATATTTTTTAAAAACGTATTACATAACTTTTTCGTTAAATATTTAAATTCAAAATTTTAACTACTGACTACTTATGATAAATGATATAAAACGTTTTCTTGGCGACAGAACTTCAAGTACGAAGATATTTTTTTGGAATCATCTTCTGTCAAAAAGGTTTTTAAATTTTTCTACTCTCACGTGAATATCGTTCTAAGTTATTCTATTAAAAATATTTTTTTAATAAAATATATTATACTATAATGTGATGGTGACCTCCGACTCGGCAATGAAGTGTCTGTTTTGGACTGGCAGGGAAATCTTCAAGTATCTACGAGTTTACAGAATAAATTATAAGATCTCATGAATTTTGATGAACAAAACTCAAGAAAGTGGTAATTATTTAGTTATGTTGTTACGTATTAATTATTTCATCCATATTTTGGAGCATGAAAGACACTGTAAAGGTTTATGATTTTTAGCAGTTGTGATACTTTGACCATCTAACGTAAAGTATATTTTATTCTGTTTTTTTTTTTGGAACAATTTAAAATATATATTTATAGAATAAAATTAGTCGCAGAGTCTATTATATTATATTCGTCTTCAGTAGTCCTTAGAGATGAGTAACGAGAACAGCCTGCCAAGGCTCCGACCCTCGACTCGCGTAACGATCCTTGCGTACGAAATGTGATTGACGAGTGACATAAAAACACCGCATGTTTTGTCAGAAGACAGCTTAAAGTGACATAAGCAGACACACTGACAACGGCAGATGTCACATTATTAAATCTAGATATGAAAATATCACGCCATATTTTATATTTGTCCATCCTCGAAAAGTTATATAAAGAATACGAAAAGTATCAGAGAGTAAAACAAGTGTCAACGTGCACACTGCGCGACATCTATTTAATACATCTTCATTCGAAAAACAAACCTTCATTTAACTCAATATGAGCTTACTTTCGAGCGGGGTTAACAACTACCCCCACCAGATAATGGTCCTCAGATGAATCCCCGGAGATCCCTTTTTCTTATCCTTCGGCGTTAATGGACGCATGAAGCGATAGCGAATATTACTTTTCCATTTATTATTCCTGCCTTTGAGCTTACCTTTTTTACTCATTATTTTTAGGTTAATCTTCGCATCACACCATTCCCATTCTACCTAGAAAATCTATCAAATCACGCTTCACTTAGGAAATTAATTTGATTCATCGACAATAGTGACATTGATGAAATACTGTCATAAAAAATCTTCCTAATGTTTCCCAGAAGCGGATCTTTTTTCAATATCAGGTCGTATACGCAACTACCCTTGACGATCAAACTTAACTAATGTAACTAATGTCTAATTAATGTAAAATAATATTTCTGAATATGGATTAAATATATTAATTAGAAAGTAATACATATAAAATCAATCTTATCGAAAAATATTGCCGTTGCGCCACTGGGATTCGAACCTGGATAAAATATTTCTGAATACATTCTAAATGATCAAAAATAATATTTTTAATTAACGTAATACCATTACTCAAAATACATACGCATACTTCTTTCTATTTTAGTATTTAAGATTTATACGAAAATTCTCCCTTTTATTATGTTAACCCAACACGCCCGAACTATTATTTTCTACTCCATATGCCCGAAATTACATAGTATTATTTATTGTATTTAATTATTTATTGACATTTTTAATATACATTTATTAACATTTTACACGAGAGGTGAACAATCATAACAATTATTATTTTTATTATTTTGTTACAATTTATTTATTTGTAACTATGTAATATGTGCATTGTAAAAATATGTTTGAACTGTGCCCGTCTCACTAGAGAAATTCTGTGTGGAGACGGGCATAGTTTACAAGCAATTGTACTATAATTAGATTACAAGTAGTAGATAGCATTACATTTATTACTATATAATAGGTGTATATGAAGAACAATTTAAAAGTGGACTTAATAACTGAATTTTGAATCACTTTGTAGTAATAATTAATGTAGGTACGAGTCAATATGTTTGGGTGAGTGCACTAATACTGGCTCTACCCATATTACAAATCCAAGCTTTAATATATAGTTTCAAGTTCTTGGGACAATTCAATTGGTTTAAATCTTTCAGCATTCTATTAAATAGTTTAGGTCCAAAATATTTGTAATTCCTTTGGCCATATGTTGCATGTGCTCTTGGGGTCTGTAGGTTATTTGTATTTGTCCGTGTGGAAATTATATTTTGAGTTATATCCACGGTAATCTCTCATTTAGACTGTGATCTCTATGAATCAATCCGGCAGCGAAACACACGCGATAATGATTCGTAGAGAAATTTCGTTCACGGACACGGTCCATCAGATTACTTCATTTTTGTCTGGCATACGATAGATACTGCCTCTTATTATTATTCAACTTTATCCTGGTTACTTTGGCTACTACAATATCAGTGATATATATGGTGTATTTTTTTAAATTATTAATTTACAAATACATGGTATAATTATTGTGTTATATATTTGAACGTGGATTACTTATGTAATCAAGAAAGAATATGAAACAGCGTTGCTTGCATTAGACGTGAACTTGTTTTGACAAATGTACCTTTAGAATAAAATACAAACATATACGCACGTATTTTCTATTTTTCAAAAGAAATTGACACTTCACCCCAATGTCAATATTAGTTAATTTTCCTACGTGTGACACGAAGACAATATTTTAAAAATTTCAAATTCATTATTCATTAACAATAAAAAATTATGTATACAGATATCTGAACTTTATTGGCATTAAGAAATTAATATTGAAAATGTCTTGTTTGTGGTTTAACGTTTAGAATTTTTTTATAAAGTGGACAAAAATATTAAAAGTCAGTTTTTATGGATGTTATATATAACACATGGCAGTTTATTACTTATAAATAGCATGTGCCTATTATTATTATTTAGGTTCGAAAATTTGTCGTCAAAGTACCGTGTGCTGTAGCGTAATCGGTTAATGCACGTTCTCCGGATCGGAAGAGATCCGGGTTCGAACCTCGGTAACAGCAACAATATTTTTCGATAAAATTGATTTTATATGTATATCTTTCTATATAATACATTTGATTTGTATTTAATTAATAATTATAGACCAAATTTGTATATGCATGCGTGTGTGCATGTATCTATGCGTATGTCTATATTTAAATACAGGAATATGTATAAGTAGGTATATACTCTTTAATTCATAAAGCTAATTATATTTTTATTGCATCCCTTTCCTACCCTTTCCCATCCTCGCCGCTTTATTCAGAGTAAAAACACTTTTTTGTTTAGTTTTTTATTATTATGTGCTATTTTTTTTTCAGTTTATTAGTGCGTACTCTTTTTTAGTTTATTATGATATTTACTTTATCCAGTCCCGAACTAAATTTTACTGGTCGTATTTTTATAAAATGTATTATGTCATAAGTTATTAGATATTTGTACTATTACTTATATTTGCACTCTCATAAATAAATAAATAAATATTTTTTTTTAATATATTTTATTCTTCTCTCTTCTGTTTTCTCTATTTTTCTATATTATTTTATATTTCTCTAACCAGAGACAAGCTGTCACTTCTGAGGTTTATTGCCGTTTGATTGATCGGTTTTTGGTGCCGCAATTGCAAATGTTTCCCGTATATGTCAACAAAAGGCAGTTTCGCAACAACTCCACACACTGCTAGGTAGGGTCTCGATGGAGAAGCTGAGGGCAATTTTCTCAAAAAAAATAATAAGCAAGTACGGAGACATGTTCTGGCCACCTCGGTCATCAGATTTAACGATTTATAATTTTTTCTTGTAGGAATATCTGAAATCTAAAGTGAATAGTAATAATCGTCAAACAATACAAGCCCTACAAGAAAACATCCGACGTGAAATCAACCCACCATTTTTTTCTCGTGTATTTACCAACAAGAGAGCATTGCACGAAATGGACGTCACTTAGACGAGATAATCTTTTATTTAAAAGTGAAATCCGTAGATTTGTATTACATGTAAAAATTAAAATTAATGTAATTAACTTATTTGTTTGTTTTTATTTCAATTTAATACCTTTACCTTTAATATAACCTTTTTAATTGATTAATTTAATTTGTATTATATCTATACTATTGTACATCACGCTACGTATCGGAGTTATATCATTCGATATCTTAATTTTCCCTCAACCTCCATATTAAATGTGACGCATTTCCTATGATTAATGGTGTCGAGGTAACAAAGTGACAGCACTAAGTACTGTTCCCGCTGCGCGTGAGGTATGTGGCCTCACCGCTTTTTCTTGGAATCGTTTTTCGTGTCCTTTACAATGTCCCGGATTATGATTTATTGAACCCTTTGAGTCCCAGCTCACGTAATTTATAAAATACCTTCACACACGATAATCTCAATGAAATGGTTTTAAAACATGCTTTGCCGTACGCCCCGGAAAATCCGCTTCAATCAAATGATTCGGATCTCTAACCATAAGTAACTTTTTTATATTTATTTACACTTCCTAGCGCACATCTTCGTAAAACTTTATAAGCGTAATTCTACGTGGGAACAATTTCCATAGAAAGTTTGGATAACTATTAATCGCCATATCAAAAAAATTTAACCTCTTATTTGTTTGTTAACCTTTCCTCCAAGGTGATGTAAACTGAGTTGACATTGCCTCTACATAATTATGTGAATATCTCTGTTAATATACTAAATACAGAGTTCACATTTTAGGTATTCCTCCGTCATATATGTATAGGATATGTATAGGATAAAATAATTATAATAAATATGTATTTACCATACGCAACATTAAAAAATGTTTTCTCTAAGAACTTGAAGGTGTACGTGTGAGTGGTGCGCAAGGCGCGGTGCGCGGTGTGCCCGATGCTGATCGTCACTCTAGTCAATGCCAGCAGTCCACTATATAATATATGCATATGGAAATGACCAAAGGTGTTTTTCATTCTTAGCACTTTTTCACAATAATTGATATATATATATATATATATATATATATATATATATATATATATATATTAACTATTATTCTAATTATTAATATAAGTAATAAATGTAAAATATTCATATTTATCTGACTTAAAAATCGCAAGTATACATGTACACTGAGTTTACAACACCGGAGCGCGCGTTATAATTTTAGCACCACCGTATGGGAAAGGTTAAATAAAAATCTTCTGAATAGTGTTTTCTGAGCTATTTGCTACGCAGTCGGCAGTCTTGTGTCTAGTAAATCCAACCCCAAACCAAAAATACAATCCCTGAATATCGGGATTCGATATTGTTAGGAATTATAAATGTCCATTTGTTACATTTATTAAAAAGGCCGGGTGCAATTTGTATTTATATTTAATAAACTAATGAGTCATTGGACAAAAAATAATGTAAATAATAATGCACGATTGAAAAATAACAATTTAAATGTGAAACAATTTTATTAAATTGTCATAGCAAATAGCAAACCATCGAATGTTTCATCAGTTTTGAAATTATACATACTAATCTCAGGATTTACATGTACTGTATACTAGTTCGAGATCCCGGGATTGGATTCCCTACTTGTGTCACTAATGCGACAACATTCTTAATGATAGACCCTACAATGGAATCCGAAAGATTAGTGAGGGAGGTCACAGAATAACCGAAATAACTTTACAAGATCTGAGAGCATCTTTGACTTGTTAACAAAATTCTAAATATGTTTAAAATGTTGCATAATACAATTTTTTATCTTGGTTATAATTTTCTTCATGTCATGAATAAATCTGTTAAGAGTTTGGCGGCAACATCAAAATGTCAAGATAACGTTGTTCGTTGCTGAAAAATATCGAAAATGTCGGTAAAAATAGTTTTGTCGATATATTACGATAAGCCATTTATCGATACCTTCAACGCTAAGCGGCAATGTAAAATTCACGCGCTAAAATTTATTTACATGTATGTATAATGTGATCGTCAATCATTTTCTACCCACTTCTGGAAGAAGGTCTTCCCACATGTCTGTCTCCCACTTTTCTATGTCCACTTTTATTTCCGTTTTTCCGCAGAATTTGTTAATTTAGTCAGTCCTGCAAGTTTGAAGGCGCCTTATCGGCCTTTTTGATACCCCTCGAGTTGCATTAGATGACCGCATTCATCCAATGATTGTCCGTCCTTCGAGCGATGTGGCCTGCTCATTTCCATTATATTCTCTTGGCGTATTAAATTTTATCAAATATTCTTGTCTGTTTTCTTATCCAAACATTTATTTTCGTGTCTCTTCGTGTGATGCCCAAAGTACATCTTTCTTATTTGCGTTACTCTAAGTTTTTGAATCTTTAATTTGTTTGAAGTGCATGTTTCTTAGTCTCACGTGAGAACTGAACGGCTTTCGTTTTAAGTACAGTGGAAAATCACTTAAATCATATTCAAACGTCTGACTATACGCCTATCCAACTTTGTTCTGTGAACAATATCTTCAGGTGCTATGGAAATTTGTCTTTCCCCTGCTATGAAAATTGTTGTCCTAGGTAGACGTAATTATCAACTTATTCAAGCTTGATTCCATGAACATGAATAACTACCGAGTCAACAAAGCAGTTCATCATTACTTTAGTTTTTAACACGTTTATGAATGTTTTTTTAACACTTTCAAAAATGAATACAGTGCGTTATATCCGTGTATTTTACTTTAACACTTTTGAAAATTAATACAGTACGTTAAATTAATGTATTTTTCAACTTTCAAATTAATACATTCATTTTTTAATGCAGTTTTTTTCCTACATAGCATTTACATATTTTGTTAATTTATTAATGAACAAACTAAGTTCTTTTTATGTAAATTAATCATTCAAAATTGGTGTTATTCCACCATTGATATTATGATTCGACCGATAACAGTAATAGTCTTCGCCTCTTTAACATTTCAATGGCTGCTAGAATGAAAACTAACTTGTTTATTAAAAGGAGGTGTTGCATTTTTTTAAATTTTAGAAAAAATAATTAATTAGTAAAATAAAACACAACATTGTTTACTTCACACTACGCTTTAATTAAAAATTAAAACGTTTTCGACGCTAAATGTATCATCTTCAGTAATAAACTAAATCTTATAACTAAAAAATAGACTCTCGACTACGCGATGGGGGGGGGGCGGTATGGGAGCGGAGTTGGGAAAAGGGAGGTTTCGGTGAAAAGTGAAAGTGGTTGCGGGCGGGGCTAATATGGACAGTAAAAGAGACGTAATAGGGGGTGTTCGTATGTTAAGTACATTTTTATTGTTAATAATAATCTCTATACTTTCTAGAATATCTCATTTTCTCTCCTTTTTGCATATATGTAGTACTTCTGTGTTGTTATGGGCAACAAATATATTATTCTTCAAGCTATTTTCACATCCATTGTTTTCTCCAAATAAAAAAAATATGAAGATTACTGAGTTTACAACTAGTACCCACATTTATTGAATTGTGTACCTTTAAATGTAGTTAAGAAGTGAAAATAAGAGTAGAATAGAAAAAATGATAACAAAGTGATTTAACTTCTTTACAAATAATCACATACAGTGAAAAATAAAAAAGTAGGATGAATAATGTTAAGTAAATAAATGTACATTTTGTATAAATAATAATGTGTAATTAACAGTCATCCTATGCCAACAAATATATTTAGGTATTTGTGTAAAGTTCAAACGGAATGTAAATATATTTGAGATCTATTCAAGTCCGGGTATTTTCATACTCAATTTAAATAAGCAAAGTACCTACTCGAGGTTCGACAGACGTAAATACAAATTTCATTACGTCACTTCCACCGAAACACAAATGAGACAGAACTTAAGTTGCGTGACAAGGACCTTGTCAATTATTAATTATTCGGTGCCACTAATGAAAAGGACATTTAACCAATTGCAAAATGAATTGCTCTCGAATTAAACTATTCGTTACCGAAACAAAACTCTTGTTTACTTGTTTGTTTTGATTCCAAACTACGCTTTACCGGTACAGTATGATAAGTTTACAAGGCAACTTCACTAAAACTAAAAACTGGATACGAAGCCTGCCTATGCCACTTTTAGTCATCTTCATTAATCTTACCATCATACCAAGCAAAATAAAAAGACGCAACACAACTGTTTGTTTATTACCACGATAAAAACATTTTGAAAATAAAAAATGTTTGTTTGCGCCTGAGATGGTTACAACAAGTGACAATTGACGTGGCGTTCTTGATTTTAAAATTTTAAATAACAAATAAATTATTATTAAGGAGAGCACATTCTTATTGTGAAGTTGTAATTATTCGAAACATAGCTCTGTGATAAATACAAAGTAGATGGCTTTCAAATAATGGAACGATAGACGTATTAATTTGAAAAGTGCAACATATGAGTTCGAAAATTTGTCGTCAAAAGTACTGTAGCTGTAGCATAGTTGATAAAGCACCTTCTCCGGATTGGAAAAAGAGATCCAGGTTCGAATCCGGTAGCGCAACAGCAATATTTTTCGATAAAATTGATTTTATATGTATATCTTTCTAATAATAATAAATAAATGATTTTTTGTATAACTTTTTAATATTTGACGTTATATTACGAATCAACTAATCAACAATAATTGACTAAGTAAAAAACATTATTTTAATCGACGCAACAACTATTATTTTACATGTTTGTTATTGCATAATAACAATTTAAACTGTTAGGAAAATAATAAAAATTAATAAGTTGATAAAATAATTATTCTAACGTATAGTCTACTTTCATTTAGGTACCTAATAAATAAGAGCATTCTGACACATAATAATCGTAACACTTAAGAATATTGTTTTGCTGATTCAAAAACCGCCCCATGTGTGTACATAGGTGCTTTAGGAGGGGGCGCAGAATAGTCTCGGACAAATTGTACATTAACGGTAATGGTCAGGTCATCTTTGTTGTCTAATATACACCGCAACTCACAAAGCTATTAAGGTCCCGTGTGTTATATTTTTGAGAGTCAGATACCTACAGAATACAGAGCCAGATGCAGATACAAATTCAGGGAAATGTTATAGTATACATCAGTATTTTAAAAAATAACGTGATAATGATTTCTGTATATAAATTCATATTTTGTAGCCATTCAGCTGCCTCTGTCTCTTCACTGCTAGCTTAACCTAAGTGTCGCCAATTATCCCTCTGTATCCGGCGCAAGTCGCCGGAAGCACGGGGGATGATGGAAAAAACGGAAATTATGGCAATATGGAATGGGGATGGGTAGATGAATGAATTAGGAATGATGAGAAAATCCTTTGATAATAGTGGACCAGCTGTGGTGACTTACAGGATAAGGAAGACAGTTCGACTCACCTGATGATGACGCTGTCCCTTTCTTCTCCTGAAGTTCACACCAATCTGCAACGACAGGCGACTCTGATGAATCTATCTTCCAATGTTCAATGAGTCACACACACAAATACTTTGTTGAGTTCTTTTCGATGTTCACGAAATGAGGATCATAATTCTACTTCAATCTTGACCCTTCAAAACCGACAAGCCGAGCCGAGAGGTAAAAGGGTACTTTTATAAAACGAAAATTCCACAAATTCGAAAGAGACAACGGTCGAGCTGAGAGGCAATTAGGTACTGAGGGAATTAGGTCAGGCGAGAGGAAAAATTGTGACAACAATAAACTATATTTAACAATAATATTTCGAGTAAGCGCATGGAATATATGTATAAATTGTTTATGCCCACCAGAATAATTGTGAATACTAAACACCCTGTCTTCTGTCCGTCTCATCCATATTATGCCCGACACTCTTCTGTTGTTGCTCTATTGAGCTTGAAGAGGGCAAATTTTTTTTAATTCTCTTACCATCCATTATCTCTCCGACGTATATTTCTAACCAAATGCCTTTCGAACGTGCATATTATTGAGCAATATTAGTTCTCTAGTGAATTTACACTTTAAGTACTAGATTTCTGAGAGAAATTTCAATCGTATGTATGTATATGTGTACTCCTGTACAAAATATCATTATTGGTGGTGTGTTACTTTGTTAATATGCCATAATTTAGTCGTATCAAAATTCATTGATATCTTTTAACATTTTTTGTAAGTCTTCCCGAGTGCCTGCATTCATAAGTAAAAATAATTGTATAATAATATTTATATACGAGTGTATTTGAGATTTATATTTCAAATATACTGTAAAAAAGTACGGTTTTACAGTAATTTTTCTGAGGTAACGCTTTGACAGTGGCACGTGTTAGCGTGCCAAAACGTCGACCTATGTTTCCCGAAGGAAACCATCTACCGAAATCTCGATCCAACATAAAAAAAACGCCAATTCCTTATATAGGGTGTAAAAGACCTAGTTCACAATATTTTATAGGTGAGATATAAGCATTTAATATTATCGTTATTATACGATTATTTCGATTAATTGAAATATTTTATTGATTCCAAATTATATATTGAACACAAAAAGGTAAAGGTCAATGAATTTCGAGGGGCCAAACTTTGTTTTGCTACATGATTTAGGGTCTGAAGCAAAGATATAGATTAATAATGGATAAATTTCGCAAATATTTATTTCAAGTGCATTAGCATGATTTCGTAAAAATTTCCATGTACCCAAAGACGTCTCCAGCTGTCACTAACCAACACCAGCAGATTACCAAATCGTTACTGTTAACGGGTGCACTTATTTCATATAGATATTTCTGGAATTTTTATTCCCCCAGTGCCAATTTTGTTTGTTTGTTTGTAGTGTGGTTGGCAAATTGCCATCGAAGCACTCTTTGCATAGCAATTATTTACTTATTATTTCTAGCATACAGAAATATGATTTAGACTCGTTGTGGCAATGTGTACCTTTCTATTATCTGCTATAAAATTTAACCCTTTCTATCTCAAATTATTAAATTTAAATGTCTACGAATTATATATTTTTTTTTAGTATTTTTCAAACATAGAATAAGCAAATTATGATAGAAAATCCAGATATTTAAATATTATTAATTATATTTTATGACGCTTATATGTACCGTCAGATCTAATTTTACATACACAAAAAATATAGCATAGTACAAAAACATGAAATAAATATTCTAACACATTAAAATAATAGTTGAAAATTTAAAAAAAAAAACTCTTAATAATCACAAGGAACACAGGCGCGTCAAACATAATCTTGTAACAATGCGCAACTGACATTTCTCCCGCCGCAGTGTTCACACAACAAAAAATGACCAATGCAAGTAGTTTAAATAAATGGAGTGAATTATTATTTACGTTGACTTAGTAGTATCGTTAGAAAATTGATACTGCAGTAAGATATATGACTAGATGAAGTTGATGGCAGGTACTTTAAAGTACCGTCAAGGTAAAAAGGTAATCTAAATGGGGCGACTTTAATTGCCACACACGAATATAGTATTTTGTAACAAAATATTTATTTAATCCAGATTAAATGTATAAATTAGAAAGATAAAATCAACTTATCGAAAAAATTACGCTGACTTGTTACACCACGTCAACATAATAAGTTAACGACAAATTTTCGAACATATGTGTTGCACTTTCAAATTAATACATCTGCTATCTTTATTTTATCTGTATATGTTTCTAATTGATACATTTAATTTGTATTAAAATATCGCAGAACCATTGTATGAAAAACTACAATTTCATAATAATAATAATGTGTTCTCTTTATAAATTATTATTTGTTCGTATTGTCAAAAACTATTGAAGGATGGCAAGAAGGTTTTAAAATCGGCGGAAAGAACATCACAAATCTACGTTTTTCTGGTCAGCGCAGAGTTAAATAACAATATAATTACCCTAAATCTCAGTCCTATCAATAGTAATCTATTATTAAATAATATTACATTTTTGTATTTCTCTGTCTATTTGTAATACGAGTTAATAAATAATTTAAATATATTAATTAGAAAGATATACATATAAAATCAATTTTATCGAAAAATATTGTTGTTGCGCCACCGGGATGATTTGAACCTGGATCTCTTTCCTAACCGGGAAAGGTGCATTATCCAACTATGCTACAGCGATAATAGTTTTAGCGACAAATTTTCGAACTTATATGTCACCTTTTTGATATTAATACATTTAATCGTTTCATTATTTGAAAGAGCCATCTACCTTATTTTTACAGAATCTCAAATACCTTTGAGTAATCTGATAGTAGACGCCAGAATTATCAATTCATTTTTATTAAATTTTACACATTCTTAATGTAAAGTTGTAATTATTCAGAACATAGGTCTGTGAATAATTACAACTTCACAATAAGAATGTATTCTCCTAATAATAAATAATTAAACAAGTACAAATGAATTAATGAAACCTGAGCTAAAAGAGTTAACTGTAATGATTACCGGGTGACGATGGGCCCGCTTTATTTGACTTGGAGCTTAAAGAAGGTCATCTGCGAAGCTTTATTTAGACGTGTTAAGGATATTTCAATCCTAGGACCCCCCACCTCTCGTACGTCACTCGTTCTTGTGTGTTAATTAAACGCTTTTAGGTAGATTGCAAATGACGCATGTTTCAAAAATTTTCAGTGCACTTTTTTCGATCATGGCTAGGAGACTTTGAAACCACCCCCCATTAAAAAGGATATCTCTTATATGAGGTATAACAGTTTTTATAGACACGGTTACTTCCGCAGTTCTAATGAAATTTCTTTAAAATTATGTCTCGACTATTTTCGTAAATCGGCTTGATCCGCCTGTTTCAAAATGGTGGCTATTCAAAAACTTTAAAAAAATAGTACCACTATTATTATTAAACCTTAAGAAAAAAAGTAAAAAACACACTTAACAATGAGAGCGAATCCGCCACATTCTCAGGGCCGATTAATAACCTCAAATCAACTATTTCGGTCCTTCTCGTACGACGCTTGGCTGGAATTTTTTTTTTTTTAATTTTACAAAGGATGCTGTTTGATAACACCTCGCACACAGTAATAGGGCGATACCGCGCAGCCTCCTTTACCAAATTTTCATTCATTATACCAGACCATTGTTTTATTTTTATTTTAATAATATATATAACATATCAGTAACGTTATACAAATAATAATTAAATTATAGCAACTTACAAACCATACCGCACACTTACATACACACACGAAATCTTCCTGATTTTTGCAGTCTGTGCAGGAAGGGTTTCTTTCATTACATATTAAAATCTTACGAATATAAATCGCCGTTTGCCAGATTACCGCCGGATGAACATTTGAAAAAAAAAATATGGTTTTTCAAAAGCTATTTTATAAAACAAACGAACACTAAAATAATATATTATGCACTTCATAGCAAAACAGTTAATACACTTCATAGGAAAACAGATCGGATTGAATAATTTAAATCTTCTTCTTTTAAATAAGCAATCCACCCTTCAAGAGTAACTCGTGCCATTAATTAAGTTATAAACTTTGTTTTATAGAAAAAAATACAATAATATTATAGAATAGGAAATATATTACAAGTCGATATCGTACATTACCAATACCAATAAAACAATTTTCGTTAAATAAACTTGCTGTTATACAGATTAAATGTGGCGAGTTAAGGGAAAAAAGATGACACAAGTTAACCGGGAGCTGAAAATTACCATTAACGAAACCACTGTAAAAAACCTGTGATCCGCAATGGACAGGCAAAAAAGACATGGTCAAGGGTTTCCTCCTCGGCACCTTTTTGAGAACCAGGGGGTGTGAGAAGAATAATTCAAATAAATGGCACAAAAAATTTATACCTGCCGCAATTTGTAGATTTTCAAATGTTGACGTATATTAAATGCTAAATATTCTTAATTTTTCTAAATAGTTCTTATTTATTATAACTTCAAATAAACCAGTAATTTGTTTAAAATAAATTTTACATTACATGTTTGGTTTTTGTTTTCAAAATAATTAATTAATATTATATTAAGACACTTAATTTATTAAGCTATGTATTATATTAACAGCAAGAGTTAATAAAACTATCTCTACTTTGATATTTATTTCTACATTATTACATATTACACCTGCTGTACTAATTAAATTTCACAATTTCTATATACCGTTTTACACGAAAGATTATATTAAACGACACAGAATGTTGTATATAAATTTACTGATTTTTGATATTTTACTAAGAATGTAAAAAAATTGTTTTCATTTACAATTTTGAATACATAAGGTTAATATATTACAACAATTTTTACGAGTACTCGTGAGGCGTGCCTCTACTATATGTATATGTCACGGTATATTTTAAAGGATAACAGTTAGATTATTTGTTTATAATATATTAAAATGAAAACAGTATAAAACAAATATTGATGAATCGTTTAGAAAAATCAATCTATCGATAAAATACTTGGTTACCGCCAGGAAACTAATCATTTTCTTTTTCTTTGGCTAACCCAACCTAACGTATCGGCATTGGAACACTTACCATTATCAGAGCTTAGTCTCAAAAGTTACGATATAATCGCAACTAAGACATGAAGAATGTTACAGTGTTGGTTAATAACGGGTTTACTTCGAACTTAATTAACTCAGTTGTGTGAGATTAACTAACTATAACTAACCGTAACTTTTGAGGTAAAGTCTTGACAATAGCACGTTTTACCGTGTCAATACGTCGGTCTAGGTTTTTTTTAGAACACTATCTACAAAAAATGAGATCTACCTTAAATTAAACACACTCATATTTATAAAATTAAATAAATTTTGTATATAAAAGTAAAAGGTTTTGTTACATATTTTCTTAAATATTCTCCTATTGAAACACTCGTTTCGGAACGATACATTTACTGTTTCATGTGACCATATTTTATTGTTATTAAATATTCAGTAAGAAGATACGTTTAAAGATGACATTTATTACATAAAACCCAATAAATCTGTCCCAGTATTAATTTGACAGTATGTGATACGCTTTTTTTCAAATATATTTTATCAAGAGCTCCTATCCCGCCCTACATATATATAAATATATATACCTATAATGAAACTTTCATTTTGGTTTTTGCATTGAACGGTCGAGTTTACTCGACAGTTTAAAGTAGGATTCAGGATAAAAGGCTCTTGAGAATGAGTAATGATATTTACTCGAAACGTCGGGAGTATAAAAGTCATTCTCAGAACTATTTGACACGGTTAATAAACCCCAGAAAATAATTCGTTATCTTTTACCCATGACAATCTTAAATATAACATATCGATACCTTAATTTGCAAAGCAGCTAACTCCATTTTTCTAAAATTTTCAGGAGCAACAAAAACTGTTTAATTTTGTAATTAAACGGATTACGAAAATTATAAAACGCGCTTTGGTAGATTGTTTATGCAGCAATAGGGTGGCTGAGAAATTTTATTGATATTTTGATTTATCTCGTACTTGTAGAGAATATTGTGAGTTAGCTGATTTTCCATGATAACGTAGTGCAACGTCCTCTATTTCTAGTGCCATCATCACTTGTGTCAGGTAAGCATTGAAGGTTTTTGCAAAAATCAATATAAGTTTTTTCAGCACCTAGGCTTATTTATTATTTTAAATTACGTGTTTTAAAATTGATGCGAATTTTCGGCTTTTAGTGTACCATAGAACAATAAAAGAGGAATATGAAATTCATCAAAAACGATTTTTTGACCATGGGTGGAGTTGGGTGCTTTGCATATTAAGGTATCGATATATATATATATAAAGTAAAAATGGGTGTCACAGTCATATTGAGAAGCTGTGAAAGCTTTTCAGTTCAGTAATTTGATATCAAATAATATATTAAATTATATTCTAATATGTTATGCCATCACCGGAGCTAACCGCTAAAGTAGTATATAAATGTTCAGTTTAATTAAATTGATGATGGTAATGCCCCTCCAGGGTTGCCGCAATATGACTAATTAATCACAATAACCCGCATTCAGCTAACTGAAGGTGTTAATTGCAGACTGCAGTTAATTTGTTCAAACGTGTTTAGATCCAGCTACTAATCCGCAACTCCATCCTACAATATATACATTGTGCAGAGTAGTAGTAGAACAACGATAGCGGAGGAACAAGGATTCTGGTGAAAATTCTAAAGAGCTTTTAAGCCCAGGGCCAGCACACGGAATGAGCCGGAACGGGCCGGAATTCTGTTCCGGCTCGTCAACACGTGGCTGATATTCAGTAATTAAATTCTTTATTCTGGAATACAGAACGTAAAGTATTTTTTCAATTAAAAAATACACCAAAAATGATTCCAATCACGGGCTCCCTTTGTAAAGGCTGACCTTTACTACAACATATTTTACAAAAAGATTAGTTAACATAAAGGTCACAAAGGTAAAAATTATTTACTATTTTTATACATGATTAGTCTGTATAAATTCTGGTTTCTACAATATTTTATCTATCCTCTAAGAGTCGAGAATGAATGAATGAGAATTATTTTATATATTTATTGAAAATATTTTTTTATTGTGAAGTTGCAATTTTTAAAACGCGGTTCACTAAAATAAACGAAACACATATGAAATCGAAAAATTATGACATGAAAGTACTTGATTAATATAGTGTAATTGGTAACTAATTCTCATGATTCCAGATTCGTGTTCCGCGGCAAATACGTATTTTATTAAGGAGAACACATTCTTGTCGTGAAGTTGTAATTATTCAGAACATAGGTCTGTGATGTTTTGAATACTAATTTAATGTATTAATTATAAATATATACATATAAAATCAATTTTGTCGAAAAATATTGTTTTTGCGCTACTGGGAATAATACCGGGAGTCGGTTTACTTAAAGGTATTTGAGATTCCGTAAAAATAATGTAGATGGCTTTTAAATAATGGAACGAAAGATGTATTAATTTGAAAAAGTGAAACATATAGGTTCGAAAATTTCTCATGAAAAATACTGGGGCTATAACACAACTGGTAGTGTACTTCCCCGGATTGGAAATAGAGATCCAGGTTCAAATCCCGGTGACGCAAAAACAATATTTTTCGACAAAATTGATTTTATATGTATATGTTTATAATTAATACATTAAATTAGTATTGAAATACATATTTTTTCAAAAGATTAATTTTTTCCACGTTTCTTTCTGAGTGATTCATCTAATTTGATGTGATCAATTATTCGTTATCTCAATTAAACATTTTTTAAATACGTAAACATGGAAACGATTTGTTAGTAATATAAAAATGAATACCCGCAGGGCTAAATCATTAATCTCCTGAAAATTTCAAAGATTGGCCCTCTAACCCTCACCACACGAGCTAGAATTATCTTTTCGTGTCATTTTCAAGAAAAACCAAATAGCTGTGTAACTGGCCTAAATCTCCGAAACTTCGATAAGGCTGTTATATTCTCCGACTCGCAAGCAGCTCTTTAATCTCCCTCTCTGCTAATATGAAAGTTTGACTATACAATGAGATAATCTGTTCCATCAGAAGATGTCTATTTAATTTGGACAGCAACAATAAACAGGTGTCATTCGTTTGAATTCCTGCACATGAGGGAATTCATGAAAATGAATGTGCTGATAAACTGGCCAAGGAGGCCACTCTTTCCGGAGTTTTTCCCCATCAATTCCATATCCCGATGTATGACAGACTCAATATGGTAAAAAAACGTACAAATTCTATCTGGACTGCACAATGGATGGATTCAAATAATCATAAGGGTAATCTGCTTAAAATAATTCAAGAACTATTTAGAAAAATTAAGAATATTTAGCATTTAATATACGTCAACATTTGAAAATCTACAAATTGCGGCAGGTATAAATTTTTTGTGCCATTGATTTGAATTACTTTCCCCGCACCCCCTGGTTTTCAAAAAGGAAAGTCTCCAAAAGAACTGTATCAAATATCTCTAGAATGAGAATTGGGCATTGTCAGGTAACCTCATATTTATTCAGATTGAACTTAATAGATTTCCCAATGTGTGAGTGTGGTGCCGAGGAGGAAACTCTTGACCATATCATTTTTGCCTGTCCTTTGCGGATCACAGGTTTTCTTAGAGTAATCTCGTCAATGGTAATTTTCAACTCCCGGTTAACTTGTGTCATCTTCTTTCCCTTAACTCGCCACATTTAATCTATATAGTAGCAAATTTTTTGAACGATAAAGTGTATTGACTTGTAATGTAATATTTCCTATTCTATAATATTATTGTACTTTTTTTTATAAAATAAAGTTTTGACTTGATAAATGGCACAAATCACTCTTCAAGGGTGGATTGCCTATTTAAAAGAAAAAGAAGAAAAATTGACCAAAATTAAATAGTAAAAATATTTTTTAATTTCTTACGTATTTAAGGCTATCGAGTGGAATGTCCCAATCAGAGGCACACCCACAAAAAAAATTCGGGTGATTTCAAATTTCAAAAATTTATCGTCACAATTTTCATAAAGTTGTAAATTTTATATTAAAAAGTTTTTATTAATTTATTTCGTAGAAATTTCGTACTCAAAAATTTAAAAACTATACGTTCTAAATGCTAAAATCAGATGCAAATGGAAAGGCCTTAGTTTCAAGTAAATTTACCAAACGGGCTGCTAGTGTATAATTACTATACTAATTATAAACAATTAACTAACTTACCATCACGCCGTTTCCGCGCGGAAGTAGGCAGAGAGGATAAAGCGCCACATTCTTATCTGTCCTGACACACAATTCTCGTCTCACACATTCATACATCTTCTCATACAAGCTCGCCGATTATTGAGGCCATCCTGAGGCCATGGCCATACTCCAACATCTGGTTTACCTGATCGTGCCAAGTCTTCCGAGGACGTCCTCTTCTTCTGATACCATCAACATTTGCGTCATATATCTTTCATAAAAATTTTCTTCTTATTAATCCATTCCATATGACTGAACCACCTAAGTGATCATTTCTTAATCTTATTCACTTTACTAAAATCAACTTTACATTCTTTTCATACATCTACCACATATACGCCTATGTTTTTGTTCCTCTTCTACCAGTTCCAGGTCTCACTTCCATACATCAGTGTAGGTACCAAGACTGCATTGTGTACTGCTAGTCTTGCCTCGGTTAACAAGTTCCCGTTAGATATAATTCCATTCAAAACGCCGTTCACTATATTCCCTTCAGTCACCCTCATTTCGATATCTTTCTCTGTCTTTCCATTTTTATCGAACATACTTCCCAAATACACAAACTCATCTACTTGTTCCAATATTCATTACCTACAAATTAAAAAATAGCCGCGAAAACACTAAAACACAACACAAAATTTTATTATATTCAAAATTATTTTATTTTAAACACCTAATTGAAAGGTTCGTTAGTTGAAGTATTGGTGTGTATTGCCACAAGAGCGCGGCGTGAGATTGACAGATGTGCGGGTGTGTGTGTAACGGAGGCGCTATAAGGTCTCGCGAGCGGTGTGTGTGAATATTATACTTCTTCATGATATAGCTCAGTAATTGTTACAAGACCGAGTTTAATTTCCACCCAGTTAAAATACCATCAGGAGGATTATAAAATCTACACTTCAAGCAAGGAAACATCACATTTCGGTCCATCATCATCATCATTCCCTTATTCTCTGGAGGGTTGACAAGGCTCTTGGATCTTACTCTTGCGCTATTTCAGTATCAAGACCTAATTTGTATTCATAAAATATTTATGGCTTGTTCAGTACAGGAACAAGACTGTATATCTGTGTAGGTGCTGATGTATGTTCGTCGCTGCTTCGTCGCTCAGACGACGATTCTCTGCCGGTGTGCAGATGTCCGATGGGGTCCAAATCGTGTCCAGTAGTCGTGCCAGGTCGTAGGAGTTCTTCCGGGATCAGTCCAAGTGTGCAGCCAGAGTCGAAATATCCGGAGGGAAGGAAGTCCAATGTGAAGGCAGGGTCAGAGTAAAAAAGGCAGATGTAATTCTTGTCCAGCGGTGCAGGTGCAGCGAAGTGCGAGAGAGAGAGTGCCCTTGCAACCGCCGGACCGTTTATTTATTCTTAACATGCTGTATGCGGGAGCGTAAGGCTCCAGCATACTCGGGGACCAATCAGGGGGCCAGGACAGGCCCCGCGCCACCCCGATACGGTCCCGCGCCGCCAGCGCCAGGTGGCCAAAACTGGCAACAACAGCCATTTTCCCTGCCGTCCCGTAAGGGGCGGCAGAACCCTTATTTGTCAAATGTTTATTTCAATATTTATAAAACCTGACATTCCCCAGGCATCGCGAGTATTTTTTAAGACAAACATGGACCTCCCTCGCGATGCCTGGTAGTTTTTATAGCGGGCGATGGCCCGGATAATTTGTAAATGCACCTCAAACCTTAAAACATCATTCTTTATTATCAAAGGATTTTTGAGGTGCATTACATCATTCCCGGGCGATCGCCCTCTCAATTCTCTTTTATTTTCTACAATCCTTATAACTATAATAATTTTTTAACAAAAGATATTGGACAAAACATAATTCTAAATTTCCTGGCGGCGGTCGGGGCGTGGCCTGGTCCGCGGCCCGCTCCCCGCTCCCCGCTCCGCCGGCGGCCGCACGGTACCCGCAGTGGCGGCGATTTCCCACGGGCGTAGTGTGGCGACCGCGAAGATGTTTTAAAGCGGCCAAGTCCACATGTCGGCCCGGCGCGTGTTTGGATCGGGGCGCTGCGCCCCCCGCGACCACCCGGCGGCGCGAGCCCGCGGCCGGGTTTGCGTCTTGGCTAAACGCGTGCGCGGGCCAGGGCGCCGCGCTCTCCGCGGCCGGGTTTGTGTCTTGGCTAAGCCCCTTTTTTGCCGCGGTTTTATCCGCGGCCGCCTTGCTGTGCGGAACACTCCCCCCGTGCGGCTCCGCCGTACTCCACAGGCAGCACAGCTAAACCTCGTTAGCCGCCTGAGACCCGGGCCCCCGGGTCGGCAGGAGGATTACCTCCGTGGCGAGCCGCGGGCAGTCGCCCGCCGCTGTCCTCGCTCGGACGGCCCGGCGCTGTCCGGATCGCTCCCCCCGTGCTGCTTCACCGCGCTCTGCAGGCAACTCAGCTACTCCTTGGTAGCCGCCTGGGTTTGTAAGGCCCAAGCGATCCTGCGTGGCCTCAAGCGCCCGCCGCACGGCGCGTATGAGGCATTCTGCCTTCTCTCCTGTGCCGGCCGTGCTAACTGCGGTGTTCACTGGCTCATGAGCGAGAGCTGCGATCTCCGCTCTCGCTCGCACCGCACACGACGTTCCCGGCCCGTCACTTCTCGCCTGCTTTGGGCGAGCTTGTGTCTCCGTCCTTTCCAAAGTGAGGAGCGCCTTCCTGCGCGTCCTCCTGCGCGGTCTTTTGCCGCGCTTCCCTGCGCGAGTAGGATCCACTGTCTGTGTTCCCACTCGCTCTAGCGCTCTCGGCGCTTCCGTATCATGCGCGTCGCTTACTCTCAATGCCGGTGGGGCAATCGCGCCTTCCCGCTCTCCTAGTGCGCCGGTCGGTAGCTGGCGCGGAGTGGCGGGCATCATTTCTGTGGCCCGGGCGTCCTCTGTATTGGCCCGGGCCGCGGCGGTCACCCTCAGTGACTCCACCGCGTCGTCCTGTAATACCGCCCCCAGGCGGGTGTCGGCGGCCGGGCTTGGCTCGCCGTCGAGCGCTGGAATCGTAGCGCTCGCATCCTCCTCCTGTGGTGCCGCAGCACCATGCACGGTCCACCCCAGGGCCGTGCGGGACAGGATCCTCGACCCGCGGGTCGCCTTCACCTCTTGTGACACGATGAGGTGCGCATGATCCTGCCCGATCAGCAGTCGCGGCACCACCTGCGTGGCCCTTTCTGGGCCCGCGCCGCGCCGGCCATCGCGGGCCGGCACCATTCACTGCGCGGGCAGCGCTAGCCCACGCACCGTATTCGCCTTCAGCGAATACTCTCCGCCGTCACCTGACACGGTCACGTGTACGGCCTGTGACCGGGCGTCGGACGAGCGCATGCCGCTCGCCCCGTGGATCCGCAGCTCGCGCACCGGTCCTCGGGCCCCGACGGCACTGGCCACCTTATCGTCCATCAAGGTCACTGCCGAACCTTCGTCCAAAATGGCATGCACTTTCACTTGCCCCCGAGGGCCACTCACTTTCACTGGCACCACCTTTAGTAGCACCCGGTGGTGCCGCTGGTCCCCCGTCAGACCCACTAGGTCGCCGCCACTCGGGCCGGCGAACCCTTCCGACAACCGGCGCGCGCCCGAAGCGGCCGCCGGTGCTGCCCCGCCGGGCGTGTGCGACACCCCGGGTGTCGCCGCGGCGCGCAGCGCCCCGTGCAACAAGCGATGGTGCGGCGCCCGGCACCCGCTCACACCGCATCGCTTCGCCCGGCATTCCTGGTACCGGTGTCCTACTTCCAAACATATAAAACAGACGCGGCTGTCCCGCACTATCGGCCACCGGTCCGTCATTGTTTGTCGAGCGAAGTCCACACAGTCAGCGAGACTGTGTCTGGCCGACTGGCACATCGAGCACCACACACGTTTACTCACTGATTCTCCGCCGAATCCACTCGCACTTGTGCCCTTGCGGCCCGAACCCGCGCTCGCCCCGGCGGGCGCACTCATGTCGGGGTCGCTATCTTCTTCACTGGCGGCGTACACTTGGGCGCTCCGGCGCCCCCTCGGTGCATGTGCCGCCACCTCCAGGCACCCGGTGTGCGGCGCCTCGGCGGTCAGTTCCGTCATCCAGACGGAGAAATCCTGGACGGTCACGTCCTTTGGCATCCCGCGTCGCTCCGCCATCCAGAGCATTTTGTAGCAGGTGGGCATCTTGCCCACCATCTCTGAGAGTAACTGCGCGGATGCCAACTGTTTTCCGTTGAAATTTTCCACCGTTGCCACCACATTCCTCACGGTCACCGCATACTCTACGATGGCCTCTGTGGTGGCGGTGTCGGCTAGGCGGGGATGCCTCCTCACCCGCTCCAGCATACTGTCCACAATCTTGTCTGGCCGACCGTACCATCTTTCGAGGATGGCCATTATCTCGGGCACATTGCGGGGCTCAATCAGGAGCGCCGCAACCGATTCTCGGGCCCGTCCTCTCAGTGCTCTCTGTAGGCGCAGCAGATTCTCCGCGTTCGACAGGTCACACAGGCCCGTCGACTGATCAAACTGCGCCTTGAAGGTCGGCCAGTCCAGTGGGTCGCCGCTGAATGGCGGCAAATCTTTAGCGACCGCCTGCCGCGCAATGAAGGCGTTCATGCGCGGCTCCTCTTGGCCCGAGTGCGCCCTCGGGCTCTCTCCGGCCCGTGCTGACCGGATTGCTTCTGAAATGGCGGTCGCCATCATGGCCATGGGATCCTGCTGATCTCGGACCCACTCCCTGGTAAACGATGTGGCACCGCGCGCTGTGGCTGCATTCTGTGGCGACGTCTGCGCGGTGTCCCTCGAGTGGGCCCTTGGGATCCCTGGCACCGTTCCGGTGCCTCCAATGTCCAGCGGAGAAACTTGCGGCCGGCCCCCAGCCGGTGGCGCGTTCCGTTCCGCTTCGAGCGCCGCAGGTGTGGCGGCGCCTGGTACGGAGGCCCTCCTGGTTGCTCCCGCAGAAACAGCCTCTTTCAGGGCTCCCGCAGAAACAGCCTCTTTCAGGGCTCCCGCCGAAACAGCCTCTTTCAGGGCTCCCGCAGAAACGGCCCTTGTCAGGGCTCCGGGCGAAACGGCCCTCATCAGGGCTGCCGAAGAAACGGCCCTTGTCAGGGCTCCGGGCGAAATGGCCCTCATCAGGGCTCCGGGCGAAACGGCCCTCATCAGGGCTCCGGGCGAAACGGCCCTCATCAGGGCTGCCGCCTCGTCTCGCACGGCGTCTCCCGCCGCTTCTCTGCCGACGCCCTCGGCACTGACGGTGACTGTGCGAGCACGGAGCAATGCCTCTCCGTGCTCTCGCTGTAGCTCCTTGATGAGGCGGCGGTGTCGCCGCTCACTCCGCCTGAGCTCAGCCTTCAGTTGGCGGACGGTATCCTCGGTCACCGTCGTAGACGACTCTCTCTGTGAGCCGTGGTCATCGTCCGACTGCTGCTCGTCCGAGTCTGACGGCGGCTCCTCTTGCTGCTGCTCCGCTTCTCTTCTTTCTTGTTCTTCGGCGTGTCCCGATCGTAGTCCGGATCGAGACATGACGCAATCTGCTTATCCCTGAAGCGAAGCGACGATCCGTCTAGAAGGACCACTTGTTCAGTACAGGAACAAGACTGTATATCTGTGTAGGTGCTGATGTATGTTCGTCGCTGCTTCGTCGCTCAGACGACGATTCTCTGCCGGTGTGCAGATGTCCGATGGGGTCCAAATCGTGTCCAGTAGTCGTGCCAGGTCGTAGGAGTTCTTCCGGGATCAGTCCAAGTGTGCAGCCAGAGTCGAAATATCCGGAGGGAAGGAAGTCCAATGTGAAGGCAGGGTCAGAGTAAAAAAGGCAGATGTAATTCTTGTCCAGCGGTGCAGGTGCAGCGAAGTGCGAGAGAGAGAGTGCCCTTGCAACCGCCGGACCGTTTATTTATTCTTAACATGCTGTATGCGGGAGCGTAAGGCTCCAGCATACTCGGGGACCAATCAGGGGGCCAGGACAGGCCCCGCGCCACCCCGATACGGTCCCGCGCCGCCAGCGCCAGGCGGCCAAAACTGGCAACAACAGCCATTTTCCCTGCCGTCCCGTAAGGGGCGGCAGAACCCTTATTTGTCAAATGTTTATTTCAATATTTATAAAACCTGACATTCCCCAGGCATCGCGAGTATTTTTTAAGACAAACATGGACCTCCCTCGCGATGCCTGGTAGTTTTTATAGCGGGCGATGGCCCGGATAATTTGTAAATGCACCTCAAACCTTAAAACATCATTCTTTATTATCAAAGGATTTTTGAGGTGCATTACATCATTCCCGGGCGATCGCCCTCTCAATTCTCTTTTATTTTCTACAATCCTTATAACTATAATAATTTTTTAACAAAAGATATTGGACAAAACATAATTCTAAATTTCCTGGCGGCGGTCGGGGCGTGGCCTGGTCCGCGGCCCGCTCCCCGCTCCCCGCTCCGCCGGCGGCCGCACGGTACCCGCAGTGGCGGCGATTTCCCACGGGCGTAGTGTGGCGACCGCGAAGATGTTTTAAAGCGGCCAAGTCCACATGTCGGCCCGGCGCGTGTTTGGATCGGGGCGCTGCGCCCCCCGCGACCACCCGGCGGCGCGAGCCCGCGGCCGGGTTTGCGTCTTGGCTAAACGCGTGCGCGGGCCAGGGCGCCGCGCTCTCCGCGGCCGGGTTTGTGTCTTGGCTAAGCCCCTTTTTTGCCGCGGTTTTATCCGCGGCCGCCTTGCTGTGCGGAACATGGCTGTTTATTTTAAGTCTGTGACGACTCACCGACTGCATTACCTCAGGAGATGCTAAGAATACAGATCATTCTTGACTGTATTACCTCAGGAGGTGCTAAGAATACAGATCATTCTTGACTGTATTACCTCAGGAGGTGCTAAGAATACAGATCATTCTTGACTGTATTACCTCAGGAGATGCTAAGAATACAGATCTCAATGATCGTTCCTTGTTTACTTCCATCCAATATTATTTAATGATGTACATACGTATATAATATTATTTTCGGATTTGTTATAAATCTTCAAAAGTATCGAGAATATCAAACATCTAAACTTACTCGTGATTGTAATGAGAGGTGTTTTTCAATTCAAGGCATAATCTTGGGTCGACATTAATATATCCTTTTGTTGCTCATTTACACTGCTGTACATCTTTAACTTTCCCTAGTTTTCCAATCTTTCTGCAATAAATTCATAGGTTACAAATAAGGTTTTATTGGGTCCGGGTACCCGGACTCGGACCCGATACCCGATCTAAGACTTGGCGGGTTCGAGTCTTATTTTTTATATTAGAATTTTTAAATATGAATCAACAAAATTTGTAAATTATTGTATCCTTGTGAGATTTGAAATAACAATACATCGAACTAATGATGGAAGAACCTTTTCTGTCGCGAACAACTTTTTTACTTAAATCCGTTCAAGATTATTATCAAATATCATTAAATACACTAGTCTTTTAAACATTTATTTTTTTGAATATTAATTAAATATATTAATTAAAAAGTTATAGATATAAAATCAATTTTATCGAAAAACATTAAAAAAATAAGGTAGATGGCTCTTTCAAATAATGGAACGATTAAATATATTAATATCAAAAGGTAACATACAGGTTCGAAAATTTGTCGCTAAAAATATTGTCGCTGTACCATAGTTGGATAATGCACCTTCCCCGGTTTGGAAAGAGTTCCAGGTTCGAATCCCGCTGGCGCAACAACAATGTTTTTCGATAAAATTGATTTTATATGTATATCTTTCTAATTAATATATTTAATTCATATTTAAAATACCACAACTTCACAATTTATAATTTATTTTTTTAATAAAAAACTTTTTTTTATAGATACTTCTAAAATCAATTTTGTTTCAGTTCTTTCTTCGCCTAGAACGATAGATCCCTATCCATTAGGAATGTAAGTATTATTGTAAATATGTTTAAATAATTTGTCTTTTCTTCTGCTACAAAAATGAATAGTTATTATTTAACATTTAATAAAATTGTGTAATAATTTATTAACGATAAAAAAAATTATATATAAGTATATATAATAATAATTGACTGAACGTGCACTTCTTTCATTAATAAGATAGTACAGGTAAAAATACATATAAAATTATTTTGGTCCGTCTCGGAATCAGACCCGATGAGTCCGAATTTTTTGGACCGTCGGATCCAAAAAATTCGGGTTTTCCTAAGCCCTAGTTACAAGTCACCCCCTCATTTATGATTCATACCAAAAAATTCGGAATCGAGATTCACAAGAACTTCTCAACAATTTTAAAGGTATTGTAATGTGTATATTTAAATAAAGGGAGAAATAAGATTTTTATATACATCTTGAAATTATATAAAATATTCATAAAACACGGCGTTTCTAAAACTTTTGATAACTGCGAATCACTTGACGGGCCGCCAAGAAACCCGTGAACCTATGAGTGGCCATTTTGTGTAGTTAGTGGAAAACTAAAAATATAATATATTACGCGTTTATACGGTATTATTGGATGGGGAGGAGCATATAAAACTTCAATGTCACAATTAGAAATCACTCAAAAAATGGTGATAAAAATTATTCTAAAAAAAAATTACTGTCCAAGTATCCAACATATACAAAAAAAAATCAATTATCCAAATTTTTTAAATTAAAAATTATAAGCGAATTTCGATCTACAAGATTTAGAGACCAAATTGATATTCTAAAACTAAAATATACCGCAACCCAAAATCACTATGTTTATCAAGGCATCTAGTTTTTTAACAATCTTCCTCTCACAATTAGAAAAATTATACACTACTGTAAATTAAGTTTAGTCAAAGAAATATGTACACGGACTAACTGAAACATAAATCACACACTCTTGTATATACTCCTTCTCTATACACGAGTCTTCCTCTCATAGAGAAGAAATAAATGTTAAAATAAATATATATATATCCTACTGATTATTTATAAAATTTATTATATCTTCTAATATTAAAATAAATAAATAAATAAGAAAATAATGATTTTTGTGTAAGTAAGATAAATTTATGATGTAATTTAAGTTGCCGTAGGATGCTTTCGTGATCACAAAAATAAAACGAAATAAAAAAATTTGTTTACATTATGTAAAAAATATATTTAACTCACAGCACAATAATATATTAATCTTTATATAGCAAATAGATAGACAAAAAATCTCGATGAATGATGTCTACAGGGCGCCCGAAGTTTCAATTGATTGATTTAATTGGAGCAGAGGCAATGACATGGCAAAGATTGGCGGAGAAATAATAAGAGTAACAAGATCAATAATGGCTGAAGATGATAATATGTACAAGATCATCGTTCTTTTAAGATTTCACTTCAAAAGACTCAATTAATTTTAATATTCAAAATCAAATATGTAATAATATAAATTTGTAGAAAGAACACATTTTTGTTGTGAAACTGCATTATAAATAAATATAAAGAGTTTGTTGTTTTACATTCAAAATATGATAATTTACATTTAAAGCCTTTTAAATAATATTACTTTTATTTAAAAAAAATATAGAATTTAAAAAGTGAGAATACCTTACAGTATACATAATATAATTGAATATTTTAATCCAGAGAGGAAACGCCATCTTGACATCACTGAAGATAGAATTATGAAGGAATCTAGGAAAAAAAAATTACCTACTGTATCTCGTTTTAATCATTAAATAAAACCTTTTATTCATATATTTGTGCGTTGAATTGCAGTCCTGCGCCAAGATGTTGTAAAGATATTTTCTGCTATGCTTGGACACAAATCGTTGGACTAATTTTGCTGTCAATTACTTGCATCAGGATATTACTTATATTTCGCGCAATGATGGAAATCTCTAAGATTAAAATGATAAAATTACTTACTGGTTTATTTTTAAACTGACATGGTCAATTTAGAGAACCAAACACCACCGGCGTACCACATTTTGAGTAAAACTATATCAAGGTATCCCAGCACCTGGGTAATGTTTTTTTTTTGTCCGCAGATCCCCGATGTGATACGGGTTGAAATACGTCTGAAGATAAAGAAAATCGAATCGCTTTGAGTTAGAGAAAATTTATTGTATCTACAAGACACAAATAATTATTACATATATTTTTTTAATATTTAACACAAACACATTGTGGTCCATTTAAATAATAAATCATTTATTAACTTTGTTTATAAACTTAATTGTAAAAATTATACTGCTTTCTATATTGGTAAAACAATTCGAAATTTTAATTTAAGATGATTAAATAATAATGGTTTTTCAGAATTTTCCAATCGTGTATTAGAAAATTAACATACTTTTGACAAAAATTTGAGATTATCTGTTTTACATATAAACAATGTCGGTCCTATATTGAATAATATAGAATTGTTCGAAATAAGTAAGACTTAGAATTATTTTAAGAATTTGAAAACATAAGAACATTTTGAGACGTGATTTTAGTTAGTTTTTTATCATCCTGAAGAATGAAAGGGTATTTTCCGAAACCGGATAGTGAATATATGTATCTCATAGTGGTTTTAAAAATGAATTTAATAAACTATTAATTATATAACATATTTTCTTAAATCTTCATATATTATGTTTTTCTTTCATAAAAACACTCGTACAGGGACGATACACAGTTAAACAGGTTTACTGTAACAGATGACAATATTGTATTGTGTTATTTATTAGTTAGTATGGAGATAAGTTTAAAGACGGCCTTTATTACATATAATTGAGTATATTTATCCTAATATTAATTTGACAGTATATGATGAGCTTTATTTGAATATATTTTTATCAAGAGCCTCTATCTCGCCTTAGTACCTGATATCGAATTCCCAAGTATTCTGACGATGAATTAACGCTTCACGAAAATTATAAAATTTATATACCGAAATTCTTTGAAATTCGTAAACTGAACCCAGGATTTTAACATATTTTAAGGGTTTTACTCAAGTTTAATATTAGCAGTCAAAGGACATTTTATTGATAGTATAATTCAAAATTAACTTATAACATGACAAAATTTAATCAGGCAATAAATTTCGAAGGCTTTTTCAATATTTAAAATTAAAAGAGGTATGAAACATATTTTGTATCAATATTCTTACTTATACAAATTATATCAATCAATTAGACAGATATAGAAAAAATCTATATATAGAAAAATATTGTATTTGACTACTGGCAAAACTTCAGGAAAGCTGTAGGTCATCTGCTTCCTTTTGAAGTCTCGCAGAACTATTGCGTCCTCCTTTGTTGTAGAATAAGTTAAGTTCGTGAGTAAAAAGAGCAGAGAGGACCTAATCGTGTCCCCGCCTTGCTCATTTCGTGAGAAATCCTTCACGATGAAATAGTATTGTCTTCTACAGCTTACCTTCTGCTGTCAAGGAAGGGATGCTTCACATCCTGCAATTATACAAGTGAAATAGCAAAACTCTCAACTAACATGCAGCAGGACAACACAGATGCCCAATATATTTGATTATTCTCACCCTTCCTTGTTTAAATATGAAATCACATCTCCTTGAGGACAGTATGACAAACAGATGTTTGAGCACTCTTTCGCCATCAACCGAAAAGTACCATAGAGAAATTTATTTCCGCGGTGCGATGTTGCCATTTGGTAAATGTCAACTCTAATAACATCTCGTGATCGGTAGGTACAAGATATAAAGTTATAATATATAAAATCAATTTACCGAAAAAATATTGTTGTTGCTACCGGGATTCGAACCTGAATCTCTTCCTTTCCAGGGAAATGAATTAATCCCGATAGCAACAACAATTTTTTTTTCGATAAATTGATGTTATATATATATATCTTTCTAATTAATACATTTCATTTATATTTAAAATATCACAGACCTATGTTCTATAAAATTGCAACATCACAATAAGAATGTGTTCTCCTTAAAAATATTAATATCGAGCGGTCGCAGTCTATCGAAAACTTAGAAGAATTTTATTTGTTTTTTGAGATGGTTTCCCGAGAAGTTGTGATGTGCTAAAAACATTTTTAAATCATCCTAAAAACAGATATATTTATTTTTTTATACAAGTCAAAAACATAATTCAAAAATAACATACTCGTATATTAACAACAAAAACTACAAACAATATAGACAGAACCAGCACACTACTTAATACAAACTATTGAGACCACACAATATAAAACCTTTGTACATTTCTCTATTCTTAAGTTCACATTTGTGTAGACCTAACAATAGAGAACTCTTCATATTCCAGGAAAATATAAATAAATATTATTTGGAATATACATTTTACGTTTCATAAGCTTAAACTCTCGCAAATCCCAAATCCTCACTTTCAAATCCTGGCGTATCAGAGAGAGTATTCTGTCATTTTCAAACAATTATATTTTAAATAATCTACATGCGATAAATAATGTCGGACTGGTGTTGATCTAAAGCGCTCTGTCTATATTTCTTCAAACAGCGAACTGTTGATTTCAGTATTTTTATTAATAGGTACGTTT
The DNA here is from genome assembly GCA_022840565.1 of Eubasilissa regina. Lineage (NCBI taxonomy): Eukaryota > Metazoa > Arthropoda > Insecta > Trichoptera > Phryganeidae > Eubasilissa > Eubasilissa regina. The sequence goes on along the minus strand of JAINEB010000004.1, from coordinate 21,112,383 downwards.
AGTTTCTGCTTAATTACAGCATGTATTTTTTCACTTTGTCTTTAATATTTTTATGTATGCGTACCAATAATGTTATTTTTAAAATAAAAGAAAATATGCCACTGAAGAAAAGCAAATGATAAATCTTTTATGTGAAAAAGCATTCACGGGAATCCGGAACCAATTGAGCTAGATAATTGTTCTTGCATCATAATTCAATCACAAACAATTTTTTCCCTTTAGAAAGCAACCCCCTTTTTAAAGTAAATTTTCTCTGATTATAACACTGAACGATACCTGCTAGGAAGCGCCAGTTCTTACTTTTAATACACTTTAAAAAAAAATATAATTTACGATATTTAATTATCCTTTGTTGTAGATGTTTTGATTATTTACAATATACTTATCATTCAAGAATTTACTGTGGTTTAATTATCAAGAAACCATAATATGTCCTTAAAAATCTATATATATTATACGTCTCTACAACCCAATTACTTTAAAAGGTTGTAACCTACAATGTACGAGGTCTTAATGTAAAAAGTAAACACTGTAAAAACTATCATTCTATACTCTATATTTTATTATTTATTTAATATAATATTTGCTTGTAGGTAACCAATTGTAAACTTACAGATTTTTTCTAGAATTAAATGTAACAGTTGTATAGTTATAAATAAAAAGGTTATACTCGTATATGTACGTAGGAAAATTGTTAGATTTATTATTGAAATCACACAGAATTGATATCTTAGATGTGTGGTTTAAATAAATAGGAGATTGAAATCATATTGTTACAGAAATCAAAACATAATTAATATTATTATTGACGAGCGTGATTACGATTCCCAATAACCGGGACCTAATATTATTACAATACGGGACTACGTAAATAAATATTTTGATTTATATAGTACCGTTCGATATCGGATAATATTATCTCTCCGCTAGCAAAACAACTATACGCACCATATAATATATTTGTGTTGCAGCGGGACTAAAACAAAGCAATGTATTAGGTAATATTTATGGTATGTGCAATGCAGTTGTTTGTTCTGGTGGCAATAATTTACTGACGCGAAACCTACTGTTGCAAATTGCAAAGCGTTGTCCAAGACTCGGAAATGGAAACTGTTAGGGCCGGTTGTGTAATCATTAGTAACTTATTAAACTTTTTACTATGGTAACTTTTTACTAACGTCCGTGGTTAATCGTTTTCGGATTGTTCTAACGTCAAATTTACTATTGTCAAAGCATAGATGGTGATATCTATAGGTGCGAAATATGCTTTATTTTATGCATTATCTATGGATTTTTTCGATTTCTGTCACATTGGTGGTGAAATTTTTCTGTATTTTGTGTAATAATGTATATTAAACAACGAGATCATCATTGGATGAACTCTCATCACTATAATAGCGGAATATTGAATGATGAATTGTCGTACACTCCAACTTTCAAAGTATCGATGTGTCAGATGACTTTTGGAACAGCCGTGAAGAGTCCGCCATATTAAAATATCGATTCTCGTTTTTACTATCGGATATCGCAGAGGAAAATGAGTTTACTACGGAATGTACTTTTGAGAAGTAAATATTTTTTAACAACCCGTTTTCGCAAAAATTTTTACTTTAGTAACTTATTTTACTATAGTAAAAAGTTACACAACCGGCCCTTATGTGCACAGCTTGTCGGTAGGTACTACGTCACCAAGTCCTGGTTACCGCGTAATTTAGCTTTATGGGTGTTCCTCTAGTTTATGGGTGTTTGAACGTTAGAGGTATGTATATTTATTATATTCGGTAAGATATTAACTTCCGTACCTTATAAATAAGGCGAAAAATCTGTTTATATGTGTCTTCAGTTCGCAATCTCAGGAAAAGGTATGGAAAGTCAATATTTTTGGATATTATTATTACAGGATGTTTGCGGTGTATCTACCTCACGCCTTAGTAGGTGAGTAAGGGGGACGGACGGAAGTGCGCCTTTGTATCATTTAGAAGAATTTTTTCTCTTTCTTTCTTTTTAGATCGTTGAAGTATAACTTTCGATGTAAATAAAGAAGTAATTACTAAAAATAAACATAGAATTTAGATGAATTTAAATAAATTGCTACAAAAAATACATTATCAAAATTAGTTAATTTTCCGCGGAAACCACACACTTTTGCGTGATAGAATTGACAGTAGATCTTGTTGTTTAATTATGCCATCCAACTCGAATAACTGTCAATATACGTTGGTTTTATGTTGCTGTGCGAAGCGAATTGTATACTTGGAATATATTTCTATATCAGGAACTTTAACCTAGAACGTAGATAGAACCATCATAAAATAACAAAAATGTTATCCTATATACTTAATCAAACTAGAAAATTCCATTCTTGTATTTCTACATAAAACATTGAATATTTATAAACTGTTATTAAAACGTTGTATATAAAACCTCTCGACAACACGATAACTTTCGACATCAGACTCATTGAATTACAATATATTCATTAGATTGCCGTTTAATCTTTAAAATAAAATAATAAAGTATTTCAAATATAAATTAAATATATTAATTAGAAAGATGTACATATAAAATCAATTTTATCGAAAAGTTATTATTGTTCCACCGAGATTCTAACCTGGATCTCTTTCCAAACCGGGGAAGGTCCAACTATGCGCAGCGACGATATTTTTAGCGACAAATTTTCGAACCTATATGTTACCTTTTTGATATTATTACATTTAATCATTCCATTATTTGAAAGAGCCTTATTTTTACGGAATCTCAAATACCTTTGAGTAATCTGATAGCAGACGCCAGAATTATTATTTCATTTTTATTAAATTTTGGACACATTGATACAACTCTATTATTCGGAGAACACATTCTGTACATTATATTCAGAACAATTACAAATTCACAATAAGAATGTGTTCTCCTAATAAAGTATTTCAGTTTTTTTTTTTTTTTACTTTTATCTTAAATTTGCCCCCCCTTGAAAATGCCGCTCTAACGCTGAGCCGTACTTGTTTATTGGTTGGAGACGGCCCTGCATGCATCATCGTCATATCCATAACATTCCCATATGGTGCTCTTACTTAATACGTAACTAATATCATGATCAGAACATTTGAATGCTACGCGTCGCAAAAGCGCTGCGATCGTTTGTATCCAAAATTGCTTAGCACTAAAACGGTTAACGGCTCCCGACTATTTTCTGCGGGGTACTTGAAAGAAGAGGTCCTATAAGCCAACAATAATACCGGTGCTACAGGACAATATTCTAAATGAAATTGCTGAAATAACATGCGAAGTGTGCGAGAATGTTATGAAAAATATGGTTAAAAGAGCACGCATTTGTGCCGCTGACAGAAGCGACCATTTAGCCGATGTCATAATACATAATTGTAATAAACCAAGTAATCGATAAATTAAAAAAACTGGTCAAAATAAGACAATATATAAAATTGAAAAATATTGATTTTTCAGGCGTATGTGTTAAAAACATTTTACAGATAAAGAATATTGCTTTAAATAATTTCAAAAAAATAATTAGATTCTCATTGTGAGATATGCAGTTTCAATGAAAATGAATTATCAAATTTAGTCCATAGATGGCGATAGTGTAATGGTACTCGAAGAGAGTTCACATATTAACATATACACAACTTTCAAAAGTTAGATAGATATGGAAATTGACAGGGAAGAATAGTGAACGTTATATTTATATAAAGTGATCGCTTAATCCAGCCAAAAATAGGTCATAAGCTCTGTAATTACCCATACTTCCATATATTTTCCATTAAATACAGTAAAATGTAGTACAAGTGATTTTTTTTTAAATGTTATAATTCCATTTCTCGCCATAGATTAAGAATTAACGCTTGGAAAAGTATAGACACTGCCAAAAATGAGACTTAGGGCGCGAACTTTCTTGTCCCCTATCTAACATGCACTACATAGGCATAGTTATGCCACTGATTTTAGGTGGCATTTATATGCACGTATCAAATCTCGCTATCAGTACGCATGCCGTGAACAACGGTTTAAGTCGTTGCCTCTTTCTAACAATCTCAAACTGATCTCCGAGTTTATCTTCAAAACAAAATCTCATCACATGTACACGGTATTCAGATATATCTCAACTAAATCTCTGAGATTGTCTCCTTCCGTGGAGATGGCCTTTAACAGTGATGCACCTGTTCTCTAAATAAAACAATTTCACAATTTTATTCGGCTTCGTGATGAACAAGAATAGTTGTTCTTACGTTATATATCGTTTCAAACTCATATTCATTTTAAATACATTAACAATTCCGATTCGTAATATCATATTACTCGAAAATATCCCATCATTCTTTGGCATCCTCGAAGAATGGCGTATTGCGTAGATTCAAAATAACTTCCATCTATTTCGTTTACACATTATTTTTTCATCATCATATTCAAGAGTTAATATAATAATTTATCATGAAAATTTTTTAAATCCTAAATTTACGAATTGAATTTGTTTTTTGATAAATATGACCCTTATTTAAAGGGATTTTTTTCCACGAATCAGTTGAGCGTTTTAACGTGGGATTCAAATACGCGTACTTCAAATTATCAAAAAAGATTTATTATTCAGTGTTCTTATTTTTGTTATGTATTTTTTGATGTTTAAACAACTTGTTTCGAAATATAGAATAATCTCGGAGAAATATGTGACGAAAAAGTAACTAAATAAATACATCGAATTCGTTACCATGATGACTACATATTTTATTCAGTATCCATAAACGCCTTACTATTAACGTCTTGACACTTTTTAGAAATTTACCCATTCGAAAAACCGTTCAATTTCAATCAAAAAAAAAAAAAATCACGTTCCGATAAGTCGGTAAAGAATTTATTTATGAATTCAGTAGATTACATTATATTATTATTTCTCCTTCTCTAAACTTTAAATTCTACCTTGATACGGCGTCGGGCTTTCCTCCCCACCCAATCATCGTATCGTCAATAGATCGTTGGTCACTGAGAAGGAGGCGGGGATCGAAATCAGTAAGTCGGTGATTAATTCTATATTTACAATTTTATTCAATTGGTTAGGCGAGAAGACAAAAATAATCCTAGGCCAAATTCTTAACCTATCTTATGGTCTACTTAATTCTAATCTTAAATTAATCTTAATCTACCTTAATTAAGTTGGCTATTCGGTCCGGGCTTCGGCGATCGACGTCTGCCGCGCGGATGGCGACCGACGACGCGGTCTGGGCGGGACCGTAGCTTTATGTTCGCTCTGCAACACGTCCTTCTGGTGGGCGGTCTCGTTCACCAGCTCCTCTGAACTACTTTCCCCCACCTCCGCTCGAGTTATTCTGAGTCTTCTATCCAGGTCTTGGTTTAAAGTGTTGTTTCCTTCTTCCTTCCAAGTCTTTTTTTTTGTCTTGTTCCAACGTCGTTCCATGTCTTCCTTTCATGCTGACCGATCTCGAGCGCTGGTCGCCAGCCGTCGATTACTAATTATTCTAACTCGATTTTTTTAATCAAACCACTCTATTAGGTATGTTAGTACCCAATTCACTAATGAACATGACTTTGGTAAAATATTTCAAAAATTATTTAATTACATTATTTATATCTATAAATTTTGATATCAAAAAGTTCTCTGAAAATTTTAATATCATGAATTTAGGTGAACTTTTAAACACAAAAATTCTCTCTCAATATTAGAAATCATTCACATTTCTTTAATATTATTTCGATTGGCTTGTCAAGATATTCATCCCTTCCATGTTAGGGGTTGTAATTCGCTTTCCAAAAGGTACCGCCCTCAGATTAATATTGTAGGAAAGAATGTGAACTCGAAGGGTCACCAAAAAATGATAAATCTATTTATATACTCGTACATACCATAGATCAAAAAAAGCAATTATTGGTAACATCTGTGACATATTATATACTTTTCGATAGAAGAAATGTATTGACATCAATATATCTAAAAATTTGGACCAAAGTGTATATTATTATATTTATTTTCAAAGAATACACTTAGTTCTGTGATATTTCAATACAAATTAAATGCGTCAATTAGAATGATGTGCATACGTATAAACTCAATTTGTCGAAAAATAATTTTAGCTCCCACCGGAATATGAACCAGGATCTCTTCCAATCCGAGAAAGTGCTATAACTAATTACACTAAATCAGCCTCCTAAATAATCGACAAATTTTCAAACTTATATATTGCAACTATTTCAAATCGATCTGACATCTTTCCATTTATTTAAAAGCTTTTTCACCTTTTTATCGCTAATACCTTTGAGAAATATTCGCTAAGAGACGTCAGAAATTTTTTAATTTTATTTTATTAAATTTTTGGATATGCTTTAAGACAACTTATATATATTTTTAAAGAGAACACATTATTATTTGTGAAGTTGTAATTTTTTCAGAACATAGTTATGTGATTCTTAATGTTTTTTTCGATAAATTGAGTTTATCTATATGCATATCTTTCTAATTAATGAATTTAATTTGTATTAATATATTATATTTATTTGTTTAAAGTTAAAACCCGAATAACAAAAAGTTATCAGTACTTATATACATGTTTAATTTATTTGATTAGTTCGTTTATTTATTCGTTAAATAAAATTACGATCAAGGTTAAATCGGTTAACACATGACTAGTTGCTGAATGGACTAATTATTGATTGAAAATAATCTAAATTGGACTAATTATTGATTGATAATAAATAATAAATAAAAATTACATTATATATAACGAAAAATAATACATTAAATATACTTTTTAAAATGGAGAAGAGCCGTACTTCGAGAAGTTCTACAGGTCCAAAAACTTCATGATTTTCCATGTGCTTGGAAGATTGTTATAAATGTTTGGTCCGTATAAGATATATAACAATATATAATATCTTCATATATATATATATATATAACAATATATAATATATATACAATATATAATAAGATATATAATATTAAGGAAAACACATTCTTATTGTGAAGTTGTAATTATTCAGAACATAGGTCTGTGATATTTTAAATACTAAATTAATGTATTAATTATAAATATATACATATAAAATCAATTTTGTCGAAAAATATTGTTTTTGCGTCACCGGGATTCGAATTGCGGTCATCCGGGGAAGTGCACTACCTTTGTGCTATAACGGATTGGAAATAGAGATCCAGGTTCGAATCCCGGTGACGCAAAAACAATATTTTTCGACAAAATTGATTTTATATGTATATATTTATAATTAATACATTAATTTAGTATTTAAAATATATAATATCTTCATAATATCATAATATCTTTGTCCGAACACCGCGAATCGGCAGGTAGACAAATTTCACAAGAGAATATTAAAAATGATTTTTCTGTTATTCTTCCAATTGGTAGGATATGTTCATGTTTTAGGTACGTTCTTTATTTTTTTCTATTTTAAAACAATGACAAGATATTTAAAAAAACAAGATTGTGGAATAATAAGTTTATTTTCTATTTTTATCAATAAATTAGTGATTCAGTGGAACTACGCTATTCGTACACGAGATTGTTCGAATTGCTTTTGTACAAATGCCCAATCAATTTTTCCACAAATAAATAAGATAAATTGAATTTATTCGTTCCAGACTCCTTTGATGATTGTTTATTTATTTTTTTCATATTAGAAGATATAATACATTTATAAAATAATTAGTAATTTCTTCTCTGTGAGAGAAAGATTCGTCTATAGAGGAGTATATACGAGAGTGTATAATTTATGTTTTAGTTAGTCTGTGTACATATTTTTTTGACATCAGATACAAATTTATGGTATGTAATTTTTTTAATAATGATGGGGAGACTTAAAAAATTTGATGCCTTTATAAATATAGTGATTTAGGGTTGCGATATATTTTAGTTTTGGAATATCAATTTGGTCTAAATCTTATAGATCGGAATTCGCATCTAATATTTAATTTATTTCTAATTTTTTAAATTTGGATAATTGAATTTTTTTTGTATATGCCTATTATTTTAGGTAATTTGAAATCTGTGAAGAGTTGGATACTTGAATAGTCTTTTTTTTTAGAATAATTTTTATCATAATTTTTTGAGTGATTTCTAATTGTTGCGTAAAAGCATAAATGCCGAAAGAAAACAGGATATTCGGAAGGAGGCTTGCACTCACCACATTCCAGTTCTTCAGACACCTCCAAGGTGAACTGTAAATTTATCACTATCTTCGTCTAAGGTCCTTTAGAATACACTGTATAGACGCGACGTCTCAATTGAATAATATTCTTCGATTCACTAATTACCGCACCGCTTCAAGGTCGGCGGCGTGCCGGGTGAGGAGAGGGAGGAGAGAGAAAGGCACAGTACATTATTTTCGTTCAAGAATTAACAAATAAATATATGTCCCAAACACTAATTGTGATATTGAAGTTTTATATGCTCCTCCCCATCCAATAATACCGTATTCTAAATGTGACTGTACAAACGCATAATAAATTATTTTCAGATTTCTAAATGATAAGATGTTTCCGAGTCTTAAAAATATATTGGCAGTTTTCCTTATTTTGTTTATTATCTATTATGATTCCTAAGTACTTGATACAGTATTTTTCTTCAATTGATGAACATTGGTCACAAGTCTTCTTGAGTACAGACAGGCTTTGGTGTGAATTTTAATATTAATTTCAGTGTTATCTTTCTGTTGAATAGCAAATCATAGAATGTATGTTTTATCAGTATTAATTGATAGTAGGTTATCATCCGTCCACTTTTTTATGGTATTAATATCCTCGCCGGATGATTGTTTACTGATTACCATATTATATTTACCAATTCCAATATTCGTAATGAGTTATTTCTTCAATTCAATTGTTCTGGTGCTTTCCATTTAGACCTGCTTGAATCGCTATTAAAAATAACCAAGAGAAGCAATAAAATTGGTCTTAGCGGACGAAGAGCCAACACGTGACTCGAACTGCGAGGTAAAAACGTACGAATACCGAGTCGATTATTATTCGAATAAATTGAAATAATACAAAGTTGTACGAGTAGTAGGTATAGTAGAATGGCGGGATTTTATGTTATTTAAATTTTTTGTGATATTGCGCGACAAATATATTTTATAAGAAAAATTATATGAATAATTAATTAGTTTTCTTCGTATTAAAAAAATGTATTACCAACCTTGAAAGCGATATCAACATTTTTGATTTTTATAGGCGCTCATATAATGAATACATATCTACGTAAACGAAAAAAAAGTTTATGAAGATCACAATCCTCAGTCATGAGTAGAGATCCCAACCAGAATATTCGGATATTCGAATATATTCGGCCTTTTTCTACTATTCGATACTCGAATATTTGCGCCGTTATTCGAATAGTATTCGTACTAATTTCTAACGATGGAATATTAAACAATTCTCAGAATTCTGATTTGGACTTGGAAGAGATACCTGTTGCTTGTTCGAAAAGTTCATCGACGTCCAAATTGCAGACTGAATTAATAAGTACTATTTTACCTCTCGCAATTACAAATGTTGAAGGACACCAACGATAGGATAACTTAACAGTTAAGCCAACGTCAACCGCTACTGAACGGGTATTTTCAACTGCAGCGACGATAAAAACAAAATTAATTAATACGAAACGTTCAATGCGTTATTATTTTTAAAATATGCATTTTTAACCCATTGATTGCGTTCATGAATACGCATGACATATTTTATACACGGCACACATCGGTGGCATTACAATTTACGACTTTACGCTACAACAAATTTATAATTTGATTTTAAGAAATTGATAGCAATGGTTCTCAAGTATTCTCACGAATACAAACAAATACAGAAATCAGAACCATAATTACTAAATAACGTGAACAAAATGATCCATGAGAGAACACAACAGTGCCCTACACCATCGCTACACTAGCACTATTTATGGTCATACATACTAATCTGCACAGGCGCTGATATACAAGTTTTTAAATACTGACATTAAATTTATATTTATAGTTTGAAACGCATTACATTCTACGCGCATAAACTGAGTTTGAAACGCATTATATTCTACACGCATAAACTGAGTTTGAAACGCATTATATTCTATACGCATAAACTGAGTTTGAAACGCATTACATTCTACACGCATAAACTGAGTTTGAAACGCATTACATTCTACACGCATAAACTGAGTTTGAAACGCATTACATTCTACACGCATAAACTGAGTTTGAAACGCATTATATTCTACACGCATAAACTGAGTTTGAAACGCATTATATTCTATACGCATAAACTGAGTTTGAAACGCATTACATTCTACACGCATAAACTGAGTTTGAAACGCATTACATTCTACACGCATAAACTGAGTTTGAGAATTTGAATAACTGAGCGTTACTGGATGATACGAGGACTTTTATTATTTCGTGTTTGTTTATAAGATGGCTGATAATCCTTGACAAATATCGACAGATATCGGTAGGATAAAGATTCCAAATAATTTTGGAATGATTTTCACTGATCCTCAGCGCGTATGTATGTACTAGCGGCGGTCGAAACACGGCGACTCATATTTGAGTCTCTCTGGGCATGTTAGGCGCGACTCATATATGAGTCGCCCGCGGGGAATGGGTTAGATAAATAGATAATGGCTTTGATGTACTTACGTATAATACGATTTATTTGAAATATTCAAAATTATTTTCATACTGTTGTTATACTTTAGCAACTATTCGAATATTTTTAGTTTTACTATTCGATATTCGAATAGTTGATGATGTCGAATAGTTGGAATCTCTAGTCATGAGGGACCATAGTAGATGAAGACGTAAACAACAGATAATAATGAAAATCCTTCTGCGCCGTTCTTTCTTTTTCGATCTTACTAGAAGTCTGTGTACGGATACATCAATATCTGTCATCCGAGCTGATGTGAATCACATCGAAATAAATTCAGATAAAGATTAATAAAGAACGCCAAAAATGCTTGTTCATTGATCCATGCTTTAATCGAAAATAATTAACTAATCAATCAATACATATTACTACTAAAGCCTCATATGTTTGTCTTGAACCTTTCCTTTGACAACTTGCTACCCAGCGTATCTATTTAAATTTTATTATTATATATGGGCATCCTAAAGGAAAAGGTCCACTTTGTCGATCCTAGATTCAGTAAAAAGGTAGATATTAAATTACTTAAAATTTTACTGAATCAAAATTTGCCATCCGTTAGTACTTTTTATATTCGTTAGTACCTACATAATTTGGAAAAGGGACCACTTTGTCGGTCAAAAATTTCGCAGACTTTACAAGAAAAAGTCTCTAAATTTCAATACATTGTAGAAATACCATCCTACATATTTAATTCCGTCCTACCGTCTGCCTGGTATAACAACACAGATCAAACTAGGTTTACTATCAATAATAATAATATCACATAAACATATGCAGTTATTACGTCACAAAGTAAAATCATGGTCATGTCCAAAATGTCCAAAAATTAACATTTTTTTCTTGGAAAGATGCGAGAATTGACAAAACACAAAAGAAAAATGAACTATTATTTTTTTAAACCCACTTTTAAATATACAGCAATAGTTACATTACTGAAGGCGCTAACGTGTTAAACACTAATAATCCATATTAGAAGACTTGACGTGACCAGATAAATCAAATACTTCAAGATGGTCCTGTTAGAAGCCTCAACAATTGACGAGTATGCATAAATATGGATGAGACGAGAATTGTGTGTCAGGACGGAAGAGTGTGGCGCCTTATCGTCTGTAACTGCGGAATATTGCGTATTGATAAGTTGGTTAGTTTAAACTTTTAAAAAATCTGTTGATTTATATAATCTCCGGGTCACGCGTTCCGCAAAATGGATTACGACAATTCCGATCGTAAATCAGAATCACCGCAAGGTGTGTGAGGGAATAAGAAAACGTGGTACAGGAAGAGGTCGGTAAGGGAATAGGTGTTTAGTCGAAGGACCAGTGATTTCGGGAACCGAGATTCGGAAAGACTGCTCGCCTTACCTTGAGTAAGACGCCTCCGCAAATTCCCGTGGTCGCCGCTAAAAATCACACAATAATGGCACGTGGATGAGCCGTTCTCCGCTTCCGACTGAAGACGGCGATGTCAGTTTGCATCCACGATTCACACAAACAATAGACACTGCGCACACAAATCACAAAAAACAAAGCGCTGGTGCACTGGAGCTGAAAGGGTCCACACCGCGAATGGTGTCGCGATGTCAAGATCGAACACAATATCGCTCAAGTTGACGTCTGCTGGCGTCAAGGTCACATTGCACAATGGTAGGCAAGCATTAGGATAAGTCATGGGTAAGAAATGTGGACGCGACCATGCAACAACAATAATTTTCGCGCCTAATATTACAAACGCATTACAAAAAAAGTGTGTTTCTTAAATACGGAACATCTGTTAATTTCAAACTCTTCTTTATGAAAATATAACTTTATTGTTAAATAAATTTATATGATAAGAGAGATTTATCCAATCAGATAAAATAATATATTACAAATATTAATGTATCCATTTATATCTCAATTTTTATCTTATTGAATATACATGATATTTTAAACCGGTTCAATCCGAACAATCCGAGCGTGCTGCTTAATTATCATATTAGTTAAGCAACGTTTGGACTGCTCACGTTAATGCTCTGCTTCATTAAAGCTAATCCCGAAATAGGTAACTCTAGTTTTAACTTCGAGAATACCTGTTAAATGAGCCCATTTCTGGCGGACGTCCACAGAACATGGTATTGCTCTCGTATGAAATGGTTTTATTGTATGTACAATCTATTGTTTGGATAACTTTGACCCGATGCAGGAGTCCCGGTAGATTGTTCTATTGTTAATAGTTTATATTTAATAAGTCAAACGATAATAATGATCCGATACAAGTGGGTGAATATAATTTCAAACAATATGTCGTTATATATCTCGGACACAAGTATCGTATCAAGTAGTAGCTTGTTGGTGTAGTGGTCAAGACGTTGGCCTAGTGATCTAGTGGTCGGGGGTTATATGTAAGGGTAAGTATATGTCTTTTCCGGTTGTGTTTTAGAAGTATTTATTTAAAAACTTTTAACATTTTTTTTTACTTTTTGAAAAAATTAATTAATTATTCAAATTAAACAAAACGTTGTTTACTACACACTACATTTTAATTAAAAAATTAAAACGTTTTCGAAGTTTACTGCGTCATCTTCACTAATAAACTAAATCTTAAAACTAGAAAATGACTATCGTCCAGGGGGGTTTCAGTGAAAAGTGAAAGTGTAATATGGGCTAATATGCTAATAATAAAACGTTTTGATTTTTTAATTAAAGTGTAGTGTGAAGTAAACAACGTTGTGTTTTATTCTGATAATTTTTTTTTTTCAAAAAGTTAATGGACTTCCACAAAGTTCATCACGAAAATTTTGAAATATTGCTAAAATTTATATTTTAAAGTACTTGTTTAAAATGCCTAAATATATCATATTAAATTCCGGGAACCGAATTATGTGGAGTTATGACGATTTTAATGTAAAGGGTAGATAAATGAGAAGATAAAACAATGAATATGGTTGTCAATGCCCGTGAAATATTAACTCACGTAATAACATCCGCACCAGTTTGCTTGCATTTTATTGGTCGAATGTATTACATGATGTTCATTACGTAAATTCAACTAACCTGACCTAAGCATCATAAAAATGTTATAAATCGCTTATTTATTTTTTATTAAAATTTCCATAACTCCGCTTCTTTTAATATTCGCAACTTAATATTTTAGATTTTATCACTTAAAAATATAAATTATAGATTTTTAAAACAATCAGTTGTAAATCACTATTTACCCTTTTTGCTTTCATATTCCATCCTCGTTGGTGTTTAGAGAGACTAGAATAGAATAGAATACGTTTTATTGGAAACTACCCATCGAAAATGTTCCCATACCAAAGAAACTGCGTGAAAATTGGAATGTTTTAAATAGCGCTTCTGAACATTTGGTTCGGGAACATTTTACACGGAGAGCCTCCGATAAAACATGTTGTATATTTAGAAAAGAAGAAACAAACAAAAAACTGAATTGTTTATGGAGAATCTAGTTTCAGAAATTCAGTTGTATAATTTTGATAACACGGCGTTCAGTGACAAAACTTTATATTAGTAGACATGATATCCAGGTGTACAATAAACTTGTGTTAAGCCACTCTGTATTATTCGAACTCTGTATGATCGTCCAAAACTGTTCTGACGATTTGAATTTAGAAATTAGGATATTTAAACTGGCGCAGAAATGTCTAATGAATGGGTCTCACGTGTATTAGTTTATTTAAAATTATACTACACATAGTATACACATTTTTAAATTTAAAAACTGTACTTACAAGTATATAATATACCCTATAAACTAAAACATAAACAAAAGTTTTTCCTAATCACGCTTTGCCGGAAATAAACTCATGAATTGAGAAATTATTTCAAAAAATCTAACGTGTAAAGGTTGGAATGGCCCAGATCAAACCAGAACCCCGCTCCGGTTCATAGGATTCGCGCAAACAGTTTCAGCTCGTGGAATTTTCGCAAATACAGCTCCGGCTCGTGGTATCCTTTCAAATTCAATTACAAATCATGTTCATTATTTTGGATTCAATAAAAAATATTACAAAGGTTTTCCAATAGAGTTAATATATTATATATAATAAAGGAGAACGCATTATTATTATGAAGTTGTAATTATTCAAAACATAGGTCTGTGATATTTTAAATACTAATTAAATGTATTCATTAGAAAGATATACATATAAAATCAATTTTATCGAAAAATATTGTTGCGCTACCGGGATTTAAACCTGAATCTCTTTTCCAATCCGTAAAAAACAAAGTATGGCTTTCAAATAATGGAACGATAGATGTATTAATTTGAAAAGTGTAACATATGGATTCGAAAATTTGTCATGAAAAGTACTGTCGCTGTTGCATAGTTGGTAATGCACCATCCCCGGATTGGAAAAGAGATCCAGGTTCGAATCCCGGTAGCGTAACAACAATATTTTTCGATAAAATTGATTTTATGTGTATATCTTTCTAATTAATACATTTAATTAGTATTTGTATTATAAACGTATGCAAATTTTTGAGTAGCTTGTTGGTGTAGTGGTCAAGACGTTGGCCTGGTGATCTAGTGGTTGGGGGTTCGCGCCTCGTTCCAGGACACCAGCAAGTTAGTCCTATTTTCATAGCACAAGCATTTAGCTTAGTTTGAAAATAGTAAGAATATTGATGTGACATGTATTCCGTGTACGCATCTCTATTTAAAAAAAAAAAAAAAATCAATGTTAATTTTAGTTCTAATTTATGTCGTAAAACAATCCTAGAACGGCAAAAAATGTCTGTCGACCGGCCATGTATTTATATATTGTAATGTAATAATTTATTTTTTTTAAATAATTATAAAATTTCGGATATTACCGACCGGAACGGTTTGTTAAATTTTACTAGTAATGCAGCATCTCGATTTACTATTTTTAAAATGATAGTCATTCCCAAGTCTGTTGATTTTTTTATTCATAGCGTTTCCATTTTGATTAATTGACGCTTTCATAAGTTTTTTATTCGTAGCGTTAATAAACGTAGCGAATAAATTCCATCAAAAAAATGAACAGCGGGCCAGCGAGCGCCAGTCATCCCGCGTATGAAACTATAAAATGTTAATCTGAATTTTTCTAACTAATTGAGCCGTACTTGCGTTTCCTAAAGTTTGACTGGCGGATGGATTCTCTTATATCTTTTTGTGTTAATTATTAGACAAGAATTTCCCATGAAAAAATGCTAAGCATTAGAACCATAAATAAAAATTAGCCTTTTTAGCGCGGCAGCGGCGCGATGAAAAATGCGTTTAACTTTTTCCCGACCGACGGACCTGAAACAATTTCTCCCACCCCGAGCGCTCCAGTGCACCCGATAAATTCGCACCAACGGCGACAGAGACAATTATTGCAATGACTGTACGAACTTCATAATGAAACTTCTTAATTGAACTATCTAACGCATCGTGCATATAACATGTTTTGCATTTATTAAGATAAAAAAATATTAAATTTTGTTTACGTCTATCGCTAACGGTTTTTACGATTTAAGATGTCAGATTAAGGGGTATTTTCAATACTATTTCATCTTTGCGTGTTTTTTACAAACATGTTGATTTTTATTGTTCATTTATATATTAGAATTTATATAGGTACTAGGTTAGACTTTTATAACAATAACTTAGATATAACTTCTAAACTAATGTAAAACTAATAAACTACATATTATTTCTTGTAATTAAAAGGACATAGGCATTATTAGAAAGACCGCGACCATTAAAATCGTTTTCAGTATGCCATAAAAATTCCTAGTTACGAGAAAAATATATATATATATATATGAACAGGGTATAACAGACCTAGTCCACAATATTTTACGGGTGAATACCTGACTACGGGTGAATACGAGTCGAAAATGTTCAAAGAATATGTGCAAATTCTGCATCGTTACGGAAAATATTTTTTAGTTTGAAATTTTTACAAAATCGTGTTACGCTTTAAGTCTACGTACTTTGATATAAATAATTGCGAAATTAATCCATTATTAATCTATATCTTTGCTTCAGGCCTTAAATCATCTAACAATAAACAGTTTGGCCTTTAATTTTTTTATACTCAATGTATAATTTGGAATCAATAAAATATTTCAATTAATCAAAATAATCTCATAATTACGATTTTTTCTAATGTTCCATATATTTCTGATATGATACGCACATATTCTTTGACTCGTAATTTAGTCAGGTATCTACCCGTAAAATATTGTGGACTAGGTCTGTTATGCACAAAATAAAAACATGTTTTCTTGTAAGTCTAAAATCAAGATTACAAAGAATAATCTGTTTTAAAGATAATAACAAAATGGATAAATTTATAAACTGTTGACAGTACATAATTTTTTATGGTTTTAAAACGATATTATCATACATATTGTATTTACTCACACATTTAAAGGGCTTCAACTACCATTTAAAACTTTTTTTATGAAAAATGCAATAATTTATTACTAAATATTATAAAACTGTAAAATCGAGTTTTTTCTGACAGCTTGTCTCGAATGTGAAAAAATCAGTCATATTATTCTCCGATTTTCTTTAACGACATTTACGTAAAAAAATAGAGTAATTTAATGTATGATTTGAAAATAAATTAACTGTTGGTGTTGGCTTGGAAGATTATAAAATGTGAACAGAATAAAGTAAAGTAATTTGGAAAATGCATCTAAGCATCCTACTTACTTTAGAAATTAATCTCCAGTACCACAATCTATTAAGAAATATTATAAATGACAGTCCAGAAATGGTGGAAATACAAACATTCATTTTCTTGTGATACTATTTCAAATTATGGGAGTTATTTGACGTCAACGTGCAAGTTAGGTAACCTTTTCAATCTATTTTTCAATAATCTTTTTTACTAGAACGCTGATATTTGGCAAAATAATGAATTGTAGTTTGTGATGTACATATGTATATATTTTATGATTATTTTTGCGGATTATGATTTGTAATTCCACATTTACCCTATAAATATGACACTATGGGAGAAGTGCAACCACTGAGTAAATGCACTTGCCCTATATATTTTTGTATGGAAACTTTTTCAACTAAAATCACTATCAATATCGTGCATCATATAATCACTATCATATCCTATTCCATAAATAAAACTGAACCCATAATTAAGATAGACTTATTTAATATTGAAATATGTTTTTTTAAATCACTTTTGTGCATTAATCCTTACTTTATTGTTGTTATTTACAAATATATACATACTGTTACAAGTTATATATAAAAACCATTTGTATTCTATTTTTCAGAAGAAATGGTTTTAAAATTTCTGAATTAAACAAAATAATATGTTATTTAATTTTGATTGTAAGCCCAACACTAGTAGTAAGCATGTCGCACTTCCCTTATCTGAGCAGTTTTACCAGATTTTTTTTAAAGTACATATTACCGGGACCAAAATTGCTAATTCATAGTGTCAATAAGCAGATCAGTAAAGACGTTTTAATACAACTAGATGCTCTTACCCCAAATCTGGGGTAAGTGCATCTACTCGTCTTATTTTCATAAAATACTTTCAATATCTATGAGCTATCCTAAAAGGTATTCTGCAAATGCAAATTCATGACTAAGGAGTTAAAATAATATATTGTTTATATGGGTAGGTTGAGTTTATATCTGGATTTGTATGTGGTACTGATCATTCAAATATATTATTTGAAATGTATGAGAAATAAAAGAACAATCTGTATTGAATATATTTATTCAACTAATGTAAATATATATAAAATTTATACAGAAATAAAAATGCACTTGTATATTATATATTCACATGATTATAGCTATATTAAGAATGAATAAATCGAAATATAACAGCATGTTTGCAGTGTGCAACATCCCATCAACAAATACATACATACACTGTACAAATTATTCTGAATATCAAAAATGCAAACAAATGTTAATAAAATTATTGAATTAAATATTATATGTATTGCATAATAATCATTTCAATGCTATCCTCACAAAAAAACAGGGCTGTAGAAACAGAGTAATTGATTTATGGTATTTTAAGCGGAGTCGAAATCGGACTGTAAGGTAAAGTAAAGTAAAGCCGGAGTCAGTAGATTTTTAAATGACTCCACAGCCCTGCAAAAAGTCAATTTTTTCAAGGATTACTTAGTTGCTAAGTTTTGGTACTTGTTTTACTGCTACATATTAGATTAGATTTTACTTGTGTTAAATGTATTTTTAATTTTATTGTGTGTTTTTCTCCCTTAATAACTGTACAATATGATGTGCTATTTTCATCCAAACTTTCATAAGAAATTATTTCAATTGTGTATTTTTAAACTTTTTTTGTCAAAACGGCGACAGTGCGGTTATTTTGGTTACATTTTTATTGCTACATTTCCAAATCTATCAATAGGCACAATTGGGCATGTCATGTGCCAGTATAACTATGTTTATTATAAATTTTACATTTCTTTGGAAATTATTATATTTTTTATTTCACAAACTGAACCACGGATGAAGGAAGTTCTGTTGACGGCTGAATACAAATTGTATTTTATCATTGTTTCAAGTCAATCACTATCTCAGTTTTAATATTCGTGCATGTTAGATTTGCTCGCATGAGTGACCCATTTCACTCGCAAATAATGAAAGCAGCAAGGTGAACTATCAAAAAATTATATAATATATAATTATATAAATTATATAGTGTTAACTCCGTAATAAAGGATGAATTTATTCTAAAACAGTTTTAATATTGTTTGTTTAAAACCTGTCTGTATTTGTTCAGCTTTGCGACTTGACAGTCTGACATTACAGTATTACAGCTGTGGCAAGTCATTTGTAATGTTACTAACGATATTAATAAACACGGCGTAAGGATGTTAAGATTAAATAAACATTTCATCTCTGGAATTACTCATTGTACCAAAAGAAGAATGTCAGAAATTCTTTGGGAAGACTAAATTCAAAATTTAAGAAATTCAGATGAACTGATGGGGCAGGATAATTACACACTAAAGTGTCTACTTGATAAACATTAACCAACCTTTACACAGGAAACATATTTAGTATACATGTTATAGATTTCTCATAGAGACGAAGCCATTATTTTTATATGGGAATTATGGAAGTTATAGGTGTTACAGGGCTTATAACCTGTCCTCGGCTGGCTTGAGTGATCACTTTACACAATGTAACGTTCACCAATTCTACCCATGAACGACTGCCACATCTATCAAATTTTTGAAAGTTGTATATATCGCACATACAGATCAAAACTAAGACAACAAAGTCTATTACTATTACAACTAAGAAAAAGTCATTTTTCAGTAGACAAAAAAATAAAAACATTTTTCTCCTTTTTTTATTACTAAAGTTATGAAACTAAACAACAATTTAGGTTAAAAATGTATCCTAAAATGACACTATTTGAGAACTAGGGCTAAGTAAGTTGCGTATATGACAGAGTATCCAAATACAATAATAACTCAAAATTCTCATTTTTTTGAGTTGTCTTAGTTTTGATCCGGATGTGCATATGTTTTTACCATGTAGAAACTTTTCAAGTATTTCTTACAACTATGCTGTCGCCATCTATAGTTTGAAATTTGATATTCATTCCCCTGAAACGGCATAGATGTCGCTAATGACAATCTTTTTTTTATTGAAGTATGAGAGCTATATTCTTTATCTGTATATAAGATGCAGTATATATATATATACACTAGAATATGCCAGAAAAGTCTATTTTCAATACTTCTTCTTTAGGCCAGTGTATTTTTTATACTCACAATATTTTGTAAGCCTTACCCATGACTTTCATACTTCTCATATAAAAATAGTGGATTCATCACTATGAGACATCTGTAATATGTATTGATGACAATCCCTCTGGGGATAAAATCCAGTAATTGCGTTCTTACAAAAAATTGGACATACTCAAAATATTGTGATTATATGAACAGTAAACATGAATATGACGCGCATCCCTCAAAGAAATTGACTACTTGGAAGTCTATATTCCTATCTATGCGGAGGGACCAACTATACAGAACAAGCTGTTTTCATGCGTCAATTATGGAGGGTGAACTAGAATTTATCAAGGCTTACACTTCTTTAACATTTAATTGTTCAAAATCTCCATAAAAAAACTCTCACCAGTGTCGTCAATGAGTGTGTAAATTAATAATTTTATAGATTTCCAGAACAGTGAACTTGCAATTTTAAATTGAATTGGAAAACTTTAATCGTAAACGTTTACCTTTTCCTGTACAACAATTAGAAATTATAAATAAAAATTAATATTTCGAATGACATCCAGCTGATTGGGGAAAAGAAATAAAGGCTATTATAATTTTTGAATGATTGTTAATATCCAATATTTTAAGCTTGTTGAAGATTGTTTATACAGCTTTTGTTCACAAATATATGAATTACCCTGTAAATTCTGACTGTATATTATAATATGCTTACATTAAATGTCAAGAATTTTAAATACTTAAAATACATATATAGTTAGAAAGTAAATTTCTTAGTTAAACCGCATCTGTTGGTCCTGAGATGGACCATAGTTATTACCCATCATCAGGCGAAAACTGCCGGCCTGAAAAGATGTGTTTCACGATCATTTCAGAGTGACACTTCACCCCTGAAGATAGATAATGGGATGGGTAAACATCCCCTGAAGATGGGTAATGAAATTTACCTATACCGTTTGGACAACAATGGTCTTTATCAAGACCAAGAGATGCGGGGTAACTAAGAAACTTCATTTCCAACATTATACTCAACCCTCGTGAAAACCTCAAATTAAAATATTTGATCAAGATATATTATAGATGTCCCATATAAATAATAGTCTCTGTGAGACATCTATAATATATTTTGATGACAATCCCCCTGGGATAAAACTCAGTAATTATGTTCCTATAAAGATTTGGACATACTCAAAATATTAAAATACATATGTGGTTATATTACGGATATATTATTATTACAATAAGGCGTTAAATTCAATGTTTGAATGTAGACAAATGCGTTCACACTTTGGGATGATTAGTACATGTGTACCAAATTCAAATGAATGACTATCTGTATGAAAGTTTTCACCGTTACCAGATAATATTAAGGATTATCATGTATTAATTTTTATAATAACCAACTTTACAGTCCACAATCCAAATTATCAAGACTGACGTGGAATTTTAAGCCACAACTTCAGAATGCCACCAGTAATACCACCGGAATACTTGCGCACATGGCTATACTATTACATTAAAATGTTAAGATAGTGCTGGATACCCATATCTTTGCTTTCTCTGTAAAATGCTCTAATTTAGGAACTTTATTATAATGAATTGAAGTGAAATATTTATTTATGAGAGAATATTATATCATATTAACCTTTCCCTTAGGGTACTAAAATAAAAGCGCGCGTTCCGGTGCTGTAAACTCAGTGTAGACTTTTGTGATGAATATGAATATTTTACATTTATTACTTATATTTATCATTAAAATAATAATTGTGATAAATATAAGTGAATATACACATTAAATATTGTGTAAAAAAGCTAAAAATGATAAAAAAAAAATAATCATCATAACGGCATAAAGATGCACAAGAGACGTCTAACTCGGCCAGCGCACGCTCTACCACTAAAATGAGGATCGGCACCCTGCGTACTGCGCCATCGCACCTCTCTGCATGTACACATACACGTATTGACAAATTCATGTCAGGTTATTCAAGAAAACATTTTTTATTGTTGCGTATGGTAAATACTTATATATTGTAATTATTTTATCTAATACATAAATATATTACGGAGGAATAGCTAAAATATGAACTCTGTATTTAGTATATTTATAGAGATATTCACATAATTAGAGGCAATGTCAACTCAGTTTACATCAACGGAGAGGAAAGGTTAAAATGTAAATACAATAATACTCGCGCTAAGAATATTATCAGGCAAATACTTTACTATGATTTATTTCCCAGATATTTTAATTAAGCACATCTTGTCAGAATATAAGGACTGCGTGCCGCTAAGCACCATCTGCACTTACTAAGCACTTCTTACCCTGTCCCTGGTATCATTAAAAAGTGGTCCAAAATATCATGCCTAATATAATCGTCATTATTATTTAAATATAAAATATTTAAAAGAGTTGTCAAAATATATAGTAAAACATAAAAGCTTAAGCACATTTATGTTATTTATCTGAATAAGTTAATCTCTAAAAATTTAATTAATAACATTTTATATTATTTTAATGAAAATAACTAAACGCTGAGAAATACAGTGGGGCTTCGTTCCATGATCCGGTTCATGGTATGAAAAATTTGTTCTATGAAACGCGATTTTCTATAGTTTCCCATGGGAAATAAATTTAATTGGTATCGGACCCTGGACAAAAAAAGACCACAATTTAAAAACATTATATTTTTTTTGTATAGTTACAGGTTTATACTTCTTCACATTCAGAAGTTTTAAGTTCATCAACTTCTTCTGCTTGTTTATTCCTTTTTAAGGGAACTTCTAAAGTAGTACATCGTCGATGTTCACTTCAACTGTTGTGTTGTGAAGCTTCTTCCATTTCTGTAAAATCTCCTCGATTGTAGCTGAGGACATTGAACCACATTTGGCTATGTTTTCCTCTTCCTTCTTCTATGAGGAAACTTTCTTTTCCGTCTGAACCTGATGTCTATGCATCTCCTTCAGTTCTTTTGTGGGTAGGTGCATTTCATGCTCCTTTAACTTCTCAAATTAAATCTTCTTCTTGCACTTCCAAGTTTAGATTCTTAGCTGCTGCCACAATGTTCTTTACGACTCGAGCTCCATTATCAGGTTCTTCATCTGGAACACAATTTGGCTACAGATTTGGCCTCAAGGTAGCCAAAGGGCGCTCGTGAACCCGAAGTTCACGGTATGAAAATTTTAGCGCACGTCGCCCCACTATACATTATTTAAAGATCAATAAAAATTGCCAGAGTTAGTCTGATTTGTTTGCACATAAAAAATGTGATCCGGAAAAAAGACATTAAGATATGATCTATTTCATCTGCATAGAAGAGGGCAGTATCTTACAAAAAAATTAGAAAAATCTGTTAACAGAACACTCACTGAGTTTAGCCGCACCAGTGAGATGCAGAAGGACTTTATTCATAACAGGCTGCCGCATGCCAATGATTGTCCATATACTATTCCACAAATATCATTACGCAATTGTGCAAGTCATAAAACCAAGCACACTTTATATTGTAATATTTGAATAACTGATACGCCAAAGAGAAAAAAAATTTTACTCCTGAACAATGTACCCTCTAATTTTGGATCGCGGTGTGCGTGCGTTTTTTTGTGCAATTTTAACGATTAATGCTATTTATTTATGAAAAATTACCATACAAGGCTACTGGTAGGGCCTGGGTTGACCACATTACTAACGAAGATGTATTAAGAAGTAGAAATAAGTCAACAGAACTAATAACTATCGAGAAAAGCTTCATACTTCAGACACATTCAAAACAATGAGAGATACAATTAGCACTTTGTGGCCACATATTATATAAATAATAAGATGAAACACTTAGTTTAAACCACTATTTGTTGATAAATCTACATGTTTCGATACCTATGGTATCTTCTTCAGGAAACAATGTATACTAAAATTAAAAATTGCAAGGATAGATAAAAACAAAACTATAAAAATATAAGTGGTAGGTAACTAATTAGAAACTAGTGTGAAAACAAATTTAAAAAGGTGACTATTTGCAAAAAGGATTTGGTTATTTATTTGTTATTTCCTGAAGATACCATAGGTATCGAAACATGTTAATTTATCAATAAATAGTGGTTTAAACAAAGTGTTTTATCTTATTATTTATAGAGATATAATTTCTTATTACTCGATATGCAGGGGAAGATAGAAGGCAGCAGAGGAGTAGATAGAAAAATGTTATTTTGGCAGCGTAATTTCAGAAAGTGGTCCAATGTCAAAAACGTTGGTGGTCTTACACAGGATAGATCAGCATACTGCAACAAAGTCTCTAACCTTCGATAGAATGCAACCCATGAAGTTACAAATTGTGCCCACGCTGTATTTTTCTGCGTGCACTATGATGCTAAATCGTGTGTGTGCGTACACCTGCATATCTTATAGCTAACATTGCTCCTGAATGTATATAGATAAGAAATTACTTGACAAATACATAAAAAATATTTATGAAGCTCCTAATTAAACATTATTGAGTCAATGATTGTAAGAGACGTCAATTAATTTACACCAGCACAACCAATGTCTTACCAGTGACAGTATTTGACATGAGCAACCTTCTCTACAAAATCTTTGTGGGTAGCATAGAGTGACAAATCCCTGTGTAAATCGATCCACTTAACGCCGACAGCATCGTCCCCTGCTGTGAGGGCGACATACTTTAGAGTATCTCCAGTCTCATCGTGAAAGCTGAAAGCTGTTGTTTCTATCCAAGAATTATCTGTGTTCCTGGGATCGTCTACATAAGCACATAGCACTTCCTCGCCTTTTGAGAAAAATTCCTTCAGGGAGAGATCCAGCACCATTTTTTCATCTAAAAGAGTAAAAATATATATAAAATCATTATTCAATCAGTGTTTAACATTACCAATTTCAAATTAAATTTAAAATTTCCATTAATTGCAATCTGAAAATTGTGTTGAATCTATATCTTGAATCCAAATGTCAAATCGCATATTATCTTAAGACAAAATGTTAAACAAAACACAATGTACTTAATCTTTTGTATGTATTGTGTACAAGAGCTACCTAAATACAATGTGATACCTTATAAATACATTTCATTCTGTAAGAGCAGCAGTCTCTTAATTCTTAACAATCTTACAATTGGCAATTCCTGCCAGTAAAAGCTCTCAGAACCATAACTCTACTTGTTGACGCAAGTTGAGTACCTACTCCCTGTGCATTTTGTCTTTCCAATATATACACCGATCCCACTCTGGCCAATTAATTACTTAGGGATTTTGCCGACGGGGGACAGATTGCCTTCTGACACCAAACTGTCAAGATCTGTTTTTTTTTCTCCCGTCTGAAAGCAGCGCCGTGCATAACGCTAGGACCACGAATAGGCAGTGTTCTCAACAGCTCCGGAAGTGTAGTGAAATCTCGACTCTTCACTCAAAGAGGTGCGTGTCAACTGGAGGTGAAACCGACGTCCAACCCAGGACTTTACAGCAAGGTAGGCCAGATCCATCTGCCATTATTTTCCTTCCTGAATCCACTTTGGGTTGCGTCCACTAATCATTATTGTAATCGATACAGTCCACAGAATCTTATCCCTCCACTACTATTTACTACATACTTGTAAAACCCAAATACAAATCACACTATTCTCTGGTAGATATTAAAATATGGTAATAAAAAGTATTCACATAAATTGAACATTGTTTATGCTTTCTGAAATATAAAAAACCCTCACATAAAACAGTTGATGAATTTCGGTAATCTCTCGTATGACACGGCTTACATACCTAATAATAAAGTTTTATATGAATTTATTAAAAAATATAGAATTAATAAATTCACACTAAACAATTACATAAAAGTCATGTTATACGAAAGATTATCACAACCTTTGACTGCGTTATGAGAGTTTGCTGCATGTGAAGGTTTATTGATATTGTCATTGAATTTTCTGCACTATTAGTTTGTTTTATACATAAAATCATCACAGGAAAATTATATTTATTTCTCTAAACCTATCATATATATAATATCCAATATTATTTCTTTTTTTTTTTTTTAATGTGCAACTAAAATAACAAGTTAAAAAATTAATAAGTATTAATAATAAATTAAATCATTTGGTGTTAATCTTAATCCATTTCACCATTTAATATAATGCATTTTTATTTATGTGCAAAATCAATATGTTTTTAAATACATGTTGATCAAAACAATAAAATCAACTCAAAAACAAGGTTATCTACACCACTGCACTACGCGTTCTGGAAGCATGGTGCCAATTTACGTTGTACTATGGGAATCTAAGGAATCAGCACCATCTACATGTTTAATGCAGTAAAAATGTTGTCTGCCTATTTGTCCACCAAAAAATACTACTAAGGGCCGGTTGTGTGAAAAATTTTTGCAAAAACAGATTGTTCGATCATTGGTAAAAAATATTAAATTCTCGAAAGTACATCCCACAGTAAACTCATTTTACTCTCGGATATCCGATAGTAAAAATGAGAATCGATAATTAAATATGGCGAACTCTTCCCAGCTGTTCCAAAAGTTATCTGACACATTGATACTTTGAAAGTTGCAGTATATGACAATTAATTATTCAATATCCCGCTATTTTAGTGATAAAAGTTTGTCCGATGATGATCTTGTCTAATGATTATGATTAGCACATAATTCAAGAAAATTTCCCCACCAAAGTGACAGGTTTCAAACGCAGGGGCGAATAAATCATAAAATATTTCATGATAATTCACCTTGCCACACTGAGAAGCGAGATTGTCATTGATCATCTTTGACAGTAGTAAGTTTAATGTATCAACAACCCGCAAATGGTTTTTATTACGGATGTTAGTAAAAAGTTACCATGGTAAAAATTTACTACTGATCACACAACTGAATCTAAATATAAGAATACATATATAAAAATAAAGTGGTGTACCGTCTGTCATGTGTAGAGAGTTGGTAGCTTCTTCTAAGAACTCCCTCACAGCAGTGTGAGATACCTTCTCTCCAGGATCCACCATTCCCCCAGGAAGGGCCCACTCCTTGTTGTCCCGTCGCTGTACCACCACTAGCTGCAGGATTGGCCTGACAATTTTCACCCAGATCAATATTATACCAAAGAATACACATCCAGGATAATCAATATATAATATTATGATAATCATGCATACGTATTTTACAAAATAAAACTAGTAGTATATCTGCTATCTTCATTTTGGTTGATTTGATCACATTCAACATTCTGATTTTGGATCACACATTGACTGTGTGGACAGCCGTGATCTACTATTTGAATATGAATTTTAATATGTAAAAATAAATACATAAAATACAATTCATTTAATACTATTTAACGATATGTTCACAATGGTGTAGTTTCTTCCGAGTTATCTGACGTAGGTCAGTTTTTGCCATAGCCAATAATTTAGGCAATATTTCATCACAATCATGATTCGAGTGGCTCAAGCATATAGAAACAAGTGGAAAAGTTACCGACCTGAAAAGGTTAGGGAGATCAAACCATTAGTGTACTAATATTCACGTGTAGTCTTACTTATTTGATATTGTATTATTCATGATTTCCCCGTCTTCATTCCTCTTCCAGCGAGTTACGATTGGATCTGCTGCGTGGTTGGGTCCCCACCTCCCGAGTAAACCGTGACCCCTTAAACCAGTTCTGCCTCGAGGATTAAGTGGGTAGCCTTTCGCATCGATTGTATACTCTCCTTCGTAACTCACACGATTCACACCATTGTCCAGACTGTTCCATTTTGGAACAAAACCAGGAGTACCTGTAAAAAGTAGACATACACATTGTTAACTAAACAAGATAATTTTGAAAGTCCACTTTTGGACACGTGGAAAGTATATGACGTCAATTAATGAATTGTAATTTTACTACACTGATAAATCAATTCCTCGTGATAGTGAACGACGTTTGACACATCCATCAACCACTTAATTTTAGAAGTGGTGATAATTGTATTCTTTTAAATGTGGACACAAAAAGTTAATACTACTTTTTATTTTTATTTTTCAATAGGATATGATAATTAAATCTCAGATACTCTGAGGGTTTAATAAAACTGTAATTATTTATTTGCAAAATTCCACGCGTACCAAATCATGCACTAAAATTCCCACAAGTAACAAATAAAGCATTAAAAATCCCACATAAATCAACATGAAACTGTTCCATACCAGATGATTGTAATACAAAAAGTCACAGTTAAAAAACTAACCTACATCTGGGTCAGCAAATGGTTTTCCCTCTAATGTCTCAGAGTCATAAGTGGGTGGATAATATTCAGGAAAGTTGACTTCCCAAAAGACCTTCGAGTCGGGAACATCAAATCTCTTCACTTGTGATCTAGGGTAAATTCCTCCCCGACAAATAGAGTGCGCCTTCATTATTGCTGCCCGCATATGAAAATTACACGAATCTGTAGCCCGAAACACGAAAGTAATAAAAATCAAGAACAAATAAACACCACTTGCCATTTCCAAAATGTTTCAAATAATATTATCAAAGCAACTCTGCGGTAAAAATAATTTATTATCACTTTGATAACTTTAATTGTAACTATATGTGATTAAGTCAACAATAAGTTGACATGGGGTGGCGAAGTAAATATGATTAATAAATAAATATAAACCACCTTTGTTGGATTCACTATTAAATGACTAAAATATTTGCAAAAAAATCTATTTACCCTATTGAATAAAACTAAGAGAACTAACGAAACTTATGTCATATTCGCATATTTTGTTTGAAATTGTAAATATTCCGAAATACTCCCATAGAGAAAAGAATATCTTTTATCTATCTTTCAAACCATAGATTTCAAACTCAAAATGACATATAATAATAATGCTGCCAGTGTATTCTTTAAATCAAGGTCATAAAAGTACTTACTTTTTTTTTTAAATAATTGTTTTTAATCTCTGTGATACCCCCGGAGGGACACACACATAAGAGAAGAGTAGAGAGACTTATCAGCTCCTGATCAGAACGATACCCCACACTCTAATGGAAATTCGCTTCGCGACTCATCCGTCAAGTATCACGCTTTCATCAGTACCATGGTTATAGGAAGAGTGAGGCAGGTGAATATGAACACACGATGATGCACAAACTATATATTTATTGAATACACAAATACTTATAACTATCTTAATCTAAGACTAATTCTACCTCGGGTCATCTTGTGATTTTCTTCGGGTCTTCTGGTCGGCGAAGTGATATCGTGATCACCCGGCGTGGGCGGCTACCTGCTGGCTCCACGGCTGCTCCGGCGACAGGCTATCAGAGTGATTGCTCTGAACGGGCGGGGTGGCTGCTCCTGGATAACATGCGGCGAACTGCGGCTGCCTATCCTCTGACTCTCGATTGCGTTCGATCGGTTTTCCAGTGTTGAATGTCTGTTTATGTGTGCTTTCGACTGCGTTTCGGTAACTTCTCTCCGTGCAACTTCGTCTCCCGGACCTTGTCTCCGACTCACTGCTCCGGGCCTCGTTTTGACAACTCTCGGTTACAACTTCTTCTCTACGACTTCGCGTCTCCTGGACCTCGTGTCCGACTCGCTGCTCTGGGCCTCGTTTCGGCAACTCACTCTGTTTTCCACTTTTACGACTGACTTTCCGACTGAGCCTATCACTTCCTTCTGCGACTTCGATCCTCTCAGACCTCGTGTCCGACTCACTTCTCCGGGCCTCGTTTCGGCAACTCTCCCTGATTACCACTCTTTTTCCAACTCGGCTCCGGGCCGTGTGTAGGCCATTTTTATCCTTCAACAGTGGGGTGTCTCCCATCTGTCGATCCGCCCTCTTCCCGTCATGGGACGGGCCACCATCCCATTGGTCCATTCGCTTCTTCTGGAGGCCACGCCCGATCCGAACCTGAACTGACTCCTCCTTCGTTTTATCGCTGACTATAATTAATCTTATATTCTAATTATTTACACTTTAGTCAATTTAGTTATTTATTTATTTCTTACGCTACTTTACAGAATCCTATCTCTAGTTACACATATCTCATTTAATTATTCTTATTCTACTTAACACTAGGCCCACCGTGATCGATTATCATATTCATTAAGCCATTACTAGATTCGTACTCGTCGCTCCAAAATCGTATTCACGCGTTAAAACATATTATTTATTATATTCTAGTGATTAAACTAAAGGCTGAATTGGCGGGAATGTTATTTCTTGCAATTTTCATTTACATTTCGAGCCACGTGGTTCGTCCAATGTTGTATTAAAATAGCAGATTGCACAAAGGAATGGCGTCTTTTGTTCTCATCACGTCTCGACCCTGGACGCTAGCTAACGGGCACGTAACGGTGCATTTCCTATTCTCGCCGGTACAACGGGTCCAGCTTTATTGGCCCTGGGACCTTCGGTTCTATTTGTCGGCAGAGTGCGTCTCCCTGAAACAATGCGCGCCCTTAGAGATCTACTATCGCTTCTCAGGAAACCTTCATGATCCCGTTATTTTCAGCCCCCGTCGTTTTTCGTTCATTGCACAACACGTGGGCTGGAGGTCATTACGGTCGCAACTCGCTTTTGAACGAACCGCTAGGTTTTTTTTTTGTTGAGAGACGTCCGGTCCCGTTTATATGGGTCTGCCGTCAGCGACCTGCATGCATTTGCGAAACGCGATTTCCAGCCTTTATTTTATTTCATTTATTTCGGCTAATAAACGTGATAACTTCGCGTCACTTCGGACTTAGGCATATCAAAACGCCCACCTTCCTTTGACGCGAAGTATCATATTTAATCTTATCCTGGCAACCTAATCTGCAAGGCGCTTCAAAAGACAAACTCGACCCAAAAGTGTGGGACTGTGGGAAGGTTGGTTTGTGTTCTCGTAAAAACCATTTTTATCCGAACATGTTTATTCTCATCGGGGAGAAGCCACCGAGAGCAAGAAACAACACAGAAGACGTAAAGGTTATGTAAAAATGACGCACGGTTAGTGAAAGGTGAGAGTCGGGATGTACATCTCCGGTCCGGTCGGTTCGGGTTCACCGACCGCCTCCTCCGCTGCGGGTATATTGGTGCACATCTGTGGTGCACGTGTGTCATACCCGCTGGGCGGCGCAGTCCGGCCTACCTCGAACGTTTCCGCTTTGTACGCGTGGAATGGTGCAATACCAAGGAATGACAAAACGAGGGACATCTGGACGATGCGTGCGAGCCGCCACATCACTCCCCCACCAGCAGCTTCCTTGATGAATAGCATGGGGGTGAGGAATGCTGCGATGTTGGTCCCCCCGAGTTCCGCCAGGATGAGTTGCGTATTGCAGTGGCGCCTGGTTCGCCTCCTGTCATTTTTATTATGCCCCGATGTTTCATTTACATATCTAAACGATCAGGAAATCGGACGTGTCTGCCCGAACGTGTGGTGTGAGAATACCCAAACAATATTCATGAATAAAATTATATTAAGGGGACCAAGTATGTAAAGGGTACAAGGGAACAAAATTCCCAATTGTCTAAATCTAGTGATGTGTGTGTTTAATGATGATTATAATGTATATGATCTAATATATCATGTAATCTAGTAGTGTGTAACAATTCATTTACTAGTGATCATCTAACAGTAAATGACATTGTACTCAGTGGTGTAACTACAAAAATTGGGCCTCAATACAAAATGGAAAAAAGGGACCTCCTATAAATTAGCCCCCCTGTTAAAATGAAGATGTATTATTTATACGTACAGTAGTGTAATGTTATTTTACTGATTACCAAAATAATTTGTTTTTCGGTGGTTTTTAATTTATCTTTAATTAATTTAATTTATCTTTGCTTTTCTCTTATCACTGGAATGAGAATTGCCAGCAGTGGTACTCCAAAGACTGGTAAAATGCTGACACTGTTAACATTGTATAATCCTTTGCAATCTTATATTCGTCGAAAGTCGCGCATGTGTGTTTGTACACACATGCGCGACTTTCGGACAGCAATAGGTGCAAACTTGTGTGATTTTTATAACTTTTGAATAATTTTTCAATACTTTCGGATCAACCGGGATTTTTTTTTCACCATCTATCCCGAATAGTCTGGAGTCTACTGTATTTCATACTCTTTCAATCTGACACCAAGGGCCGGTTGTGTGATTGTTATAAATTCAGTTGAAGTATTTCAACTGAACAATCTGCAACAATTTTAATTATGTATATTTTTATGAAATCATGTCACTAATAGATACTAACAAGAACTTATTCATATCAATCTAATATTACGATAAAAAATTAATTTTGAATTTCATATATGTAGAATTGTATGTAGAATTTTCACACAACTTCAAAATTTACTAAATGTAATATTCAAAATCTAGGGAGATTCCACCATTGCAATATTGTGAACCGAGTCTATTACATCTGTACAGATGTGTCTTTTAATTTTCAATATTATAAGAGGGAATAAAAACAAAAAACTGTTATAAAAAAGAATCAGTCGATATTGACAAGAAAAAGAAGCTTATTTCCTTGTTATGATTGCGTAAAATAAAACAATAAATTATATTCAGGTTTGATATTGCTTTGAATTTTTATATAGAATGGTGTACAGGTCAATAAGCAATGTTTCAACAATTTCATTTATTAAAATACATGTATAATACAATTTATATGGATATTTTATATGAATATGTACAATTAGTGTCTGAGTAAAAAATGAAAAATTGACAAATATATCTTTAATACACATTCATTTTCGTCTTCGGCCAGCTCTTGCAGCTGGCTTTTTAAACACATCATTTTTTGGGACATTTCTTCTCGTCTCAAAGTCTTCTCCATCTAAAATTTATAGTACAGTAATAAAAACTTATAACAGTAATATTGACCATATTTTGGAACCTTGAATTGGTTAATTAGTACTTGCAGATCTCATTACATTATTTCTACAAAACAATAGATATCATTTTAATTATTTTTTCGAATTACAAATTTATGAAAATTTTGTAATTCTAATTAATTAATTTTTAAATTAATTAATTAATTAATGTAACTTTGTAAAGAAGTATTAAATATAAGTGTATGTCACTAAATCAATCTTTAACCTTTTAACTGCCAACTCTATTTGAAATGGAAGACACCGCACAGGGTAAGACTAGACTTTAAGGGTTCTGACTTATCTATCAAAAGCTGGGACCTGTCGTCCACAGGTGGCAAAATGATTTAAAATTATGACTTTAATCCCTGTAAGTTTGCAAGGTCCAAAAGTGCGTGTTAACATGCTAATAGATTGGCGTGACATGCAAAGTTTGGCGTGTTAACGCGCTCATGGTATTTAAAAGGTTAATAAAAATAAATATATTACCAGATTCATCAGAATCATTTTCCTGTTGATATTTTTGTGTTCGTTTTCTAGCTGATGTGCGAATATTGTCGTCTGGCCTTGTTTTGCTTTTAACTGGTGTTCCATTCTATAAACAAAATAACCAATAATTGTACTTTCGGCAAAATCTAATGACTTACACTCAACAATACCTATTTAATCTTAACAAATCATATTTGTATATCGTCGTATATAAAAAATTTGCATTGGTATATATAACACATGAATATTGCCTCACTTAGTAACACTCGATTACTTAAACCTGTGAATATTCATACCTCTGAATCACTCGGCACATCATCGTCGCTGTCGCTACTGTTTGCCTTCCTCTGTCGGGGACGCCTGTTGGGAGCACGGCGGGCATTCCCCTTGGACTGAGGATGTTCTGTCGCCTTCGCATCTTTATCCTGAGCTTCTGCCTCCTCTCCGCTCTCACCAACAGCTCCAGCCTCCTGCACGGCGAAACACTCTTCTATCTTATCACTCAACTCACTCACTGCAGCCTGAAATATGATATATGTTTCCTGTACATTATACACAAGAGTTAAAAATAAAACAGCCATATACCAATGATCAGCTGATAAAAAAGTATAATTTAATTAAATATGTATGTATTATGTATTACCTTGAGATCTGCTTTAGCCATTTTACCTGCATTAGTAATAATGGTTTTGAAACATTCATACACCTCTTTGTGAAATAGTTTATCTTTGTAGCAGTCTAGGTTCTCAATGAGTTTCTTAACAGAGCGCTCGTTGTATGTGAAAATAGACAAGCAGTAGGCCAGGTCACGCCATTGCCTCTCTATATTGGATAATTTGAAACGGAGACAGAGTTTTTCTACTAGGGCTTCCATTTGACGGTCTTTTTGGATCAGTGACATCACATACCTGTAAATTGAACAAATCAGATTATGGCTTCTACAATATACACTTTTGTTTATCTGTTGTAAACTACATGCCAGGAGGAATTTTAGGATTATAGTTATTTTGTGTTCCGTATCAATGCCTGAAATCCATTATAAGAGATTGTCTGCTGTTTCTGCTCTTAGACCGATGATAGCCCGCTCCTTCTCATTGCCAACATCCCTACGGCGTGTTTCCAGTCAAGCCGTAATGGTGTTTTTACATGACACCATTTTTTTGCTGCGATTAGACACGCTCAGATACGCTTCCATTTTAACTTATACTTTTATTTAGCTATTATCCTAGATTCCTTTGTGTTTTTCTTTTAAAATTAAGTCATTAATTAGTGCAGTGCGACAGAAACGATTTATATTTTTATTATTTCATTATTTTCTCCCATACAAATGTGACAATCGCGAATCGAAAATGGCGGCAGGCGACCCACGTGTCGAACGCTTGTTGCAATAAGCGACGTAAGTGTTATTGGGAGGCAACATGGCTCCCGTATTTATTACACCGGAACCTACAAGGGTGTAGACGACTATCAATTTGGATGAACCGTTTGTGCAGCCGCCGCCAAATTTAATAAGGGCAAGTCAGAACAATATGTAGTTTGATGAAAGAATCACCAGTATTAAAGGCTAACCCGAAACAATCAGATCTCTAGGTCAGTACATTTCATTCATTTATTCAATGGGCGGAGACACGGCCTATGCAGCGACTCCCACTTTTGACGAGTTGGAATTTAAGGGGATTTCGCTAGAAAGATCCCTCGCCGCCCTGTCTGGGAAAGACCTTGAGAGAAGGGATGCAATTAGTAATGAACTGGGCATCGGAGCCTGGTACAGACCTGTAATAACTTCCAAATAATAAAATAATATTATTAATACAAATTAAATTAATCAATAAGATATACAGAAAAAAATCTATCTATTGAAAAAATGTTTAGTTGCTACCAGGATTTGAACATGTTTTGAAAAAATGCAATTTTACAACAAAAATGTGATCTTAAAAATAAAACCCCATTAATTTGAAATTCAACATAATTTGAAATTTTCAATGCCAAATAGTCAATTTCATAGGTGATTGACCTTACTAATTCATAGTTCAAAATAATTTTTAGCGTTTTAGTTTGAAATACTTTTAGACCCTCGCACCATAGATACAATTTTTACGATACATGACTAGATTTTTTAAAGTTATAAAAAAAGTTACAAAAACTTGCACATATTGTAGGACAATGCCCATGGCTTTATGACCGTGCCCCCCCTCTATGGTGCCTCCTTTATATAGGCCACTATATCTTGACACACCACACACCTCAGCCCCACTTCCTTCATACATCCCCGCCACACGCATGTAATTGTCAAATAGATCAACCCAAACCGCCCCAATACACCAGTAATTGTCTAATAGATTGATACTGGAAGATTTTGCTCCAATCCACATGGTTGATAGTTTGCACTAATTACGCATACTTATTACTAAATTAGTGCCTTTGTTCGCGAATTCCAAATCACTTAACCCGGTTAACTAAATTGGTACCATGTAATAAATTTTTTTTGGTTCCTTGAATTTCAAATCAACAGGGTTTTGCCGTAAATTACTTTAAAGTTATTTTTACAACTGATGGAAGTATTTTTTAAATATACCTATGTATTCGGATTGAAACCATATAAATTATGTATAACTTACTGAATTTTTCAGAATTATATTAAGACTGCAAAATAATTTAAATTAAGAATTAGATATTTATATAAGTTCTTATAGGTTTGGTTCTACTATTTTTTAGAACCCTACTATGTATATACATATTTAGAAATTAATACAAGTAGCATTTAAATGTAGTAGAGCATGTTTAACATGAAAAATCAATTAAAAAACGTGAAAAAAATATTCTGGTCTCGACCAAATGCTATAAATAAAAATTATAACTATAAAAATTGCTTAATATGAAAATATTTCACATCTCAGAAGAACACTGTCCCTCAAAATGAAATTCAAAAAATACATGGGAACAGCGGTATCACCAAATTTATGACTCGACTATCTCTTGACAATGGTGATATCTGATAATACGCAGCCAATATTGGTTCCCATAGCACCTTCACATTTTTAAACAGATGGGCTCATCCCTTAACATTTTAAACAGTCGGCCACACTAACTGAACTTGTCATCATGTTTATGATTTTATGGTTCAATTTTATATTGAAGAGGCTAACATCTGATAATTAGCATTACCTAAATTACTTACCATTTTAAACATTAGCTAAATTACCCATCAACCGCATCGACACCAATTTGTTTATGTCTTTACAATTTTATTTCTATTTTAGAAAAATATATGGTTTTTTTTTAATTTTTCATTTCGGAATTGTTTTTTATCTGATAAAGTTAATGAACACATTAAAATGGGTTTGTAAAATATATCTTGTGTAGTGTAATAAAGTGAATAATTGTTTGAACTTTCTATTTTCATACTTTTATTACAACATTGGTGACTTTTTTTTTTGTTCATTCTGTTTATTGTGAAAAAATATTCCAGTCCGCATGGTTTCGTGTTAAACGTGCTCCGCTGTACATGTTTTTAGTAATTTTAAATCATTTTAGAATAAAGATGTACTCTTTAATTAATGTAAAAATAATTTACATACTTGATAATGGTTCTAAAATCATCTTCCGGCAACTGCAGATCGGGATCACTCAGGCGAGATATAATATCCGGAATGACATTGTACAAAGAGTTCCCCTTGTGGGCGAGCTGCTTGAAGAACAGTCTTGCCATGGTCCGGGTGCTGGGGTCACTGTCCACGCAGCGCCGAGCCAGGGCGGCTATCTGGCCCCTCACGCGGACCATCTCTTGTAGAATGAGGTACGAGAGCATCTTGACAGTGCATTGACGCACCTCAACACATGAATCTTCTAGTCTAAAATCACACAAGAGGTACACATTCAATAAAGAGATGAAGCAATATTTAAAAATGGCCAACAAACAGTGTGTGAAAAGAAATTTCTCGAGGTATAATAGTGAATCATGCCACCTGCAATTTAATTTCAGATTTGTACAGAAAATTATCACTACTTTCTTTTCTTAATACATACAATGAAAATGTTTTAAGGTACTAATTTAAGATAGAAATAGGTAAACGGGTTAAAAGTACAATTAAGTACTGCACATACAAATGACACGACTTGTGAATAATCAAATATTTGTGGACAACGCATTTACAGAAAAGAAATAAAAATTAAACCTTTATTTAATAAAATAGAATCTGAATGATCCTTTATTAAACAAATAATAGATATCTCATATTTTTAATTATATTTAATGGAAAATATATGGAAGTATGGGTAATTACAGGGCTGTCTTACTTACTTACTACCTGTCTTCGGCTGGTTTAAGTGATCACTTTATATAAATATAACATTCACCATTCTCACTCATCAAATCTCCATATCAATCAAATTTTTTAAAAGAGCATATTGGCACATTTTGCTTTATGGATTCAATTAAGGCAACAACACAATGGAAAGTGCGAGGAATATCAATGCAATATATGGGGATCAGACAATAAGTGTAAGCCAGTGTCAATGGTCAAAGGTCTTCCATCAGGATAATGCTAGGCCACATACAGTGAGGATGACGTTACGAAGGCTGGAGCAGTTTGAATGGAAAAGAATGCCCCACCCACCATATTTGCCAGATATTGCACTCAAAATCATTTGAACGGAAAAATATGAATTCTGTAGACGAGGTCAGAATAGTACTGGAGAAGTATTTTTCATCACGGACAAGTGAATTTTGAAAGAGGGGCCTTGCAAGTCTACCAGAAAGATGGAAGAGCATTGTAGAAAATGAAGGAGAGCATATTTTAGATTTTAAAATAACTTTGTTTATCTTAATTTTGAAAATAAAAGAAGTATAAAAACGCATTATTTATGGGATGACCCAATATTTGATGTGATATGTATACAACCTTGGGCCAAATTAGAATGTTTCTGTTTAAAAATGTTTGCACCTGGTTAAGAAATTTTATAACTTATGAATCAGTTTGCAGTAATATCAAATTTGTTTTGCAAATAAAAAGCCAGATAATGAGCAAACCTGTCATAAATAAAATGCGTCCACGGTTGAATCACATTGGGGAATCTCAGCGTTAGGTCAGCCAGGGTCATAATGATGTTGCAGCGCACACTGCTGCTTGTTGAATTCTTTAGTATCGTCATCAGAAGCTGCATGTGATCTTCACAGAAGGTGGATGACACCAACATAAATCTACAAGAAATTTTTTTAAATTAAAAATTGGCTATTTTTTAATTGAGAATAATGAACATACACGAGGTTTGACAATTTAATTCTCGGTATGGTCATATAGTCGCATGTGATATAATTGTATTGAAATCACGTGAGTATTCGTATTAATTAATATTTCAAGCTGATAAAGCCAGTTGTTAGTTAGCTATTGGGAAGGTAACAGATATCAGCACGGACGATCAAAATTTGGAGCGGTCAGTGTGCATTGTGAGAGACTTTCTGCAATTAAAAAAAAGAGATTACCCAATTAGATAATCCTGCCTATTCACCTGACTTAGCTCCCTATGATTTTTGGCTATTTCCAAAATTAAAAACTGCGCTAAAGGGACCAATTTAAAAAAATGTAAGGTTTGACATGCATTGCGGTTTTTTACTGTCGCAGTTTTTTACCATGATGTACGAAACTGTATACCAACACGCACTGTGATTTTAAACCGCATATTTTCCGTTTAGTATCAAAATGGACTACTAGACGACAGCTTGCCTCTGCCATCATAAATACTGGGTTCATCCGTTAACTGACTAAATACTTAAGGGGTTATTTTTATAAACTGTACAATAATATACCAGAACATCCCGATAAGTGTTTTAATTACTATAGAATGTCAATAAATAGTTTTGACAAACTCAGGATACAACATTTTGCAAATCAATAACACCAGGAGAACGTCTCTCTGTTACTTTGAGGATAGAAAACAACAACTTTATAGCAAATTATTTAATTATTGTAATAATAATAAGACTCAATAATAATTGTTTTATCTTTAAACGTTTGATTTTTATTATGTTCTTCCTTATTGACTAATTCTTCTTTATAAAATTGTTAAAAGAAGTTGGTAGTAAACATTAATGTTTCATCATACAATTCAATGTGGGCTAAACCTAACTGATATCCAATAGAATATAAAACAGGTGCTCTACAGTATTCCTGAAATGGGAAAGCCACCTAAGTCAGTGTACAGTTCCACACATATATTTTGTTAAGGTGTATTCTGGGAATTAAATTGTCTTATTAACCCTCAGTGTGCGGGAGACTACATTTGCAGCTCGAGATATTCGGTCCCACGGGACGGCTGACTACATATGCAGCTCGGAAGAATTAATCCTTTTCATCTTCAATTATTAAGTAAAAATATCGCTAAAAGACTGAAGTAAAAAAGTTCATTGAATGGTTTCATTTATTTTCTGTGATTTGACAACTGTAAAACATCATTTTTATAAGAGGATTTAAATTTACCAGCTTTTTTGTAACATGTATCCATTCAGATTTCGTTGCTCTAATCAGCCGTCACACACACAATTCCGTGCGCACTTAGCTATGTGTAGGTCGCGCCACTTCGCCGTGTCGGTACACGCTTTTGATGTCGGTGTGTGTTTATCTTCGGGTGCCTATTTTGTTATTGCTTTTGAAACCGTGATTTATACAACTCGCATTTGTTTTCTTTTGTTTATTTACATTTAGTTGACAGAAAGCTCTTAACTCATCATTGATTTTTTTATTTGGTTTGTGAACTTTGACATTACCTTTTTGTCATAATTATTGTTTATTTAAAAATATATATTATCTTACTATGTCAACCATGAATGACGAAGACGTAGAACAATAAGTTATAGACATTGATTCTGATTATTCCATGAGTGACGATGAAAATTATATTCCGGACAAAATAGATTTAGAGGACCAAGTTGAATATTTAGAAAATAGTGATTGTGAAATAGATATTTCGGAAGTAATGGATCTGGATCCCGCGGCAGAAATACAATTGGACGATTTCTCACCTGAATGGCACGATGGTAGTAGCTTCAGTCCACTATTACATGACTTTAATCAACAATCTGGTTTACGAAACACTCAACTCAATGAAGAGAGTCAGGAACTGGACTATTTCGAACTATTTTTTAG
Source organism: Eubasilissa regina (assembly GCA_022840565.1). NCBI lineage: Eukaryota > Metazoa > Arthropoda > Insecta > Trichoptera > Phryganeidae > Eubasilissa > Eubasilissa regina. Next base: position 21,071,535 of record JAINEB010000004.1, on the reverse strand, counting down.
TGGAAATATCGTAAACAGTATAGTGATTGAAACTAACCATTACAATGAGGATGTTAAAGCTAGTAAAACATTCCCTCCACATTCTCGAATGCATGAATGGAAGAATGTGAATGTTGAAGAAATGTATATATTTATTGCATTGACTATGCTCATGGTTAGGAGTAAGAAAAGTAGAATTAGTCAATACTGGACTATAGATAAGCTTATTTCATCAACAATTTTTGGCGAGACGATGCTACGGGATCGTTATTTAGCTATACTTCACTTTTCTGATAATAAAAAACAAGAAAAAGACAATTGTATCCATAAAATAAGAGACTTTGTAAATTCTGTGTGCAACAATTTCAAAAAATACTTGTATCCATCCAAAAATTTGTGTGTTGACTAGTCAATAGTTTTATTTAAAGGTAGATTAAGAATAAAGCAATATCTCCCGGCCAAAAGACACAAATTTGGAATTAAGCTGTTTGTTTTATGTGATTGTGAAACGGGTTTAGTTTTACAATTTGTTATATACTGTGGGGCTAAAACAAAACTGCCGGTAAGTAATATAGATCAAGTGTTGTCGAAAGAGCTGGGGGTCTCGGGTAAAGTCGTGGCCTCATTAATGACAGATTACCTGGGAAAAGTGCACACAATTTATATGGATAATTGGTATACAAGTCCAGTGTTGTTTCACTATTTGCATACTCAAAAAACCAATGCCTGTGGGACGGTTAGAAAAACAAGAAAGAATATGCCAAAATTGTAGACGCACCAAAAGGTTAAACCGACTCGAAGGCATCAGGATGTTTACTTGCCGTAAAATCGAACGATAAAAGAGAAGTGCACATGTTAACAACTGCACAAGATGCTTCTATAATAGAAACGGGAAAAGTGAATTACAAAACCAAAATTCCTATTTCAAAACCATCATCTATATTAAGCTATAATAAGCTCATTGGCGCTGTGGATAAGTCAGATATGATGATATTGTTTGTGGAATGTGTGAGAAAAACAATTAAGTGGTACAAGAAGATCGCGTTCCGTACAATTGACGTCATATTACTCAATGCTCACGCGATGTATAAATATAAAACTAAAAAGGACGTGTGTTCGACTGATTTTCACTTAGAGGTAATCAGGCAAATTTTATAAAAATTCCACCATCCAGAGTCAACATCGAGAGCTAGACAAGGTAGTGATTAGCCTTTGAGACTGAGTGCTCAACATTTTCTCTCAGATATTCCGCAAACACCAAATTCCAAGAAACAATCTGTGTACCGGCGGTGTTTTGTATGTGCGAATACTTTGCGACAGCCTAAACAACGAATTTCAACTCGATATTGGTGGAGTGACTGTGAAGTTGCCTTATGCCCCACTAAATGTTTCAAAGCATACCGCACAATCCAACATTTTTAGTCAAAATAAAAATATCTCAGCAATACTATCGTGTGGTCACCCTAATCAATGAGAACATACCGGTGCGCTTGTGTTAGTGCTCGTGCCGGGATAGTTTTTGAGTGCATCGATTAGATTTATTTGTTTACGATATGGTTAAGACAAGGATTTCTTTAATGATTGAGAAATATAATTAAAAGTTGGTTCTCAATATACATGAAAAAATATTTACGATAAACCTTACACTTAATATTCTGTGAGTGATTATTTTCATGGAGGTGGCATTTTTAAGGTAATTTTTTTTCTATATATTTTTTACACATATTTATACATTACAAATTCTGATTTTTATTATTTTATCGTGAAATTGAAACATTTGACTACATTATACAATTTATTCTGTAGATTTATATATTAAGTGTGCAGCGTAATTAAATTTTGCAAGAAAGTATTGTAATGTTTAAAAATCCCGCCGTTCCAAGGGAACAATTCCCGAAAATCTTATCCGCCGTCTGAGGGTTAAGGAGAACACATTCTTATTGTGAAGTTGTAATTATTCAGAACATAGCTCTGTGATATTTTTAAATACTAATTAAATGAATTAATTAGAAAGATATACATATAAAATCAATTTTATCGAAAAATATTGTTGTTGCGCTACCGGGATTCGAACCTGGAACTCTTTTCCAATCAGGGGAATAATAATTACCTAGATAAAGCTGTTGAATACAGAAATAAATTGTCATAACTACCTGACACTACACTCCCCTATTAAGATCCAACATTATAAATGACCAATAATAAAATGACATGTAAATTTACCTGCCCAGTGCTAAGCAAGCGGCAGCCCTTAGCTTATCGGGAGTTGCAGAAGTAGCGTTAAGCGCGAGTAACGAGCGCAGCAGCGGTGCAGTTCTGGCTAGTAGTGCATCTTGGGCCATGGCACCCCCGGCCCCACCGCCCACCACCTCTGCCTCGCACACTGCGCGCACTAGCTCGGCATCTGCATCATCGGCCACTGCTCCCTCCAATCCCGCCTCGTCCTCCTCCTCTCCTTCCGGCACGTCCTGCAATGCCATTTGTAATTTCAAAGCATAACTAAATACTACACAGAGCAAGAAAGTACAAACTTTGGTCCACGAACCAATCAGAACCATCACCTAATGTGGCAAGACGAGTTTTATAATCTAACACAAAAAATTATTTTATCTTTTACACAAACTACATCCAAAAATATGCATGCAAGATGTTAAAATAAATTCAGAAAATATTTTTTCCATACGACTGATATTTGTATGGTAGAATTTTCCATTATCAAAAATTTATATGATAAAGCTTAAGAAATTAAAATTTTCTGACAGCTTATCTCGAATATAAGAAAATTATTAATTTTATTCTAATCTCTCTTTTGTAACCATTCTCTCTAGCAACATTTATGTAAAAAGTAACCCACTTTAATCTGCATGGCATGCTCATATCACATTTGTCGCGTGATGCTGCAGGCCCACACTGTGGTTGTATCATATTTGGTATTTAGATGTCAACAAAATCCGGAGTATTTATCATAGAACTGTAAAACTTTTACATATTCATTATTTCATCACCAAAGCGACATCACTGAATATTTTGTTAGATTACTAAAAATGACATTTTTCGGGGTTGATGTGATGATGGACCTTGCAATGGAATCCGAAATGTCAGCCAGAAAGGTCAGATATACAAGGCAGATTAGCCCAGAAAACTGTATACAGAAGATAGTCTGTACTAATTGTCAATATACCACATCTAACACCTTCAACGAGCCATAATCCACACAAAATTCTGCTCAAAACACTTGCCGACTGTATGCCAGGACCCATTCCAATAACAAACACCGAAGACAGTAAAAAAAATTGTCACAAGATTTATGTGTAGTGCTTGTAAAGTATCCTTATGTGTACATCACTTTTAAAATATATCACACCTTTTTAAAACTTGACAATGTTCAAACTATTTATAATAATGAATCATTTCTGTCCCAAAAACTGTTATTTAAGATAAAAATATTTTAATGATAACCATTTACAAGTGATTTATTGGTGTTCCACATAAAAAGGAGTCTAATATAAGGTGCGAGGTGCAAAATTCCAGTCTTATGCAAGAGATCAAAATGGCATAGTCGCTGAGTGGTGAGACTTCAGTATAAGATATATTTGTTCACACATTCTATCAATTTAAAATATTTGTTTCTTTTAGCAAACAGAAAATATCTTTATCCATTATTGATCTTCTCAAGTGACAACAATTATTATTTTATGCTCGTATTTATGATTTAAACCAAAATATAAATATTGATGAAAAGGTGCCACGTATTGGGAATGTTGTTGTTGAAAAATGACGCAGAGTGAAGGTTAATATTAAAATGATATTGTTAATTACTTAATTAATAGTGTCACCTTAAAAGAGTATGAAATATGCAAAGAATCAAACTGGAATAATAAAGGAATGCTCTTAATGGTATTGTATATACCTGATGGGAAATATTGTGTGGGCGCAATCTGCTTGAAGCTGAACTTGCAGAACTAGTGTTGAAGCTTAATTCACCGACTCTTCCACTTTTGCGATTAACTGCCACCCCCACATTATTCTTTACGCCGGCTACCTTTCGCTGCTCACGAATCTGGAACAAAAAAAATAGCATTTTACAGATGTTGTTTTTATTGAGTGTTCAGTAGCAACTGAGTAGACAAACGCTTGTATTTTAACAGTTTAATATACCTATACATATGTACAAACAATAATTATTAAGGAGAACACATTTTATGTTGTAAAGTTGCAGTTTCAGAATATAATTCTGTGTATTTTAATACAAATTAAATTAATCAATTAGAAAGATATACAGAAAAAAAATTCTATCAATAAAATATTTAGTTGCTACCGAGATTCCTACCCGGGGAAGCGAGTTTTCCGATATCAAAAATGTAACCGAATACATTATACTTATATTCTGTAATATTTCAAATTGATACATCTATTATTCCATTTTTAAAAATGGTTTTACTCAAAGGTATTTGAGATTCAACGTAATATAAATTGCTATAACGAATTCGGAAAATGCGCTTCCCCAGATAGGAAAAGGTCCAGGTTCGAATCCCGGTAGTAACTAAATATTTTTTCCAATTAATTTGTATTACTTTAATGATTTTATAATTATTTGCACTCACAGAAAAAAATATAAAAACATCTACATGAATAAAAATTTACATATATTAATGACAATAAATGTAGAAATCAAGTACAGAAATGACTTGATTCTTACTTTGCTGAGAAAATGTTTAAATAACGGAGGATCGGAGATAATAAGAATACAAACTAATTACCTCATTCCTCCGTCGCAGTTCCCCATAAACTGTGATATCCAAGTGTATAAGCTGCTGCAGCGCTATATGGCCCAGCAGCACCACTAATCTGCTTAGATACTCCACAGGATATGATCCCATTTCATTATCCCCCCCGCCAAACATTTCGTGCATCTTCTGCGTAATCTCCTTCAACAGCTGCACGCAAATCAAGTCTGGCGTATCACAGAGCACATAAAAAACATCTATCGTATTTGTTCCCAGAGCCATGAAGTCTTCCATTTTAAAAAAAGACTCGACGATAGTATCCAGAATACTTTGTAAAAGTGGGGCTTCTTTCGGCAAGCGTTTTTGTGACTTTCCTATTGCCAGGAGCAACTGCATAGAGAGAACTTTAACATCGTAATTCCCCTTAAGGCCGATGGTCTGGATGATCTCGATGTTAGCAGAGGCCACGGAAGATTTAGCTTTCGCCATCATTACTAGGAGGCTAAGAGCAGCCACAACATTTTCTTCAGTAGCTTCTTCGTGTTTTTTTGTGAAAATCTCCCACAGAACCTGAAATAAGTTGAAAATAAACATTTTAATAAAATCACTATTTTGCCTTTTCCTTTTGTAGTTAATATCAACTGAGAAGGGTTCTACACTGAATAACAGAAAATCAAACAAAAAAGAAGCTGTCTTTTAAATCCAAGACGGGTTGTTATTATTGTTAAATCTATGTTAAAGAATTTGCTCATATTCACCTGAATAAGGGGTGGTCCCACATCACCCTGTTGCATCCATCTGGCCAATAGGGCTTGCAGTGCTGCAGCGTGGCCTCTATTGGCCCCCCGCACCAGCCTCAGGAGTCTGGTTGCCGCAACTCCCGCGCGGGCCCTCTCTGTACTTCCGTCGCACGATAAATACATCTGGCGGTAAGCCTTCTCTACAGCATCTTTTTTTTCCTAAAAATATTAATTATTATGAATTCATAAATTGGTGTCTTATTGCAAAAAAAAAGTATAAATACACAGATATGTTTTTGTAATAACTCATATCTTCAGCTTAAATCAACAAACTAATACATAAATTATTTAATATTATAATTATATAAATCGTTAAATAATTTTATTTACGTATATATACACGGTTTAACATTCTCCTGCTATTTAAGTCTTGTTTCATCTTCATACATTTCCATATAAATATTCCTCGCAATTTACACACATAAAATTTTTACATTTCCTTGACTTTACGCCAAAACATTTTGAAAAGTCAACTTGCCACGTTATTCATTGATTTTTAAGTGTTAAATTTTCCCACTCGAGTGAATACATATGCTAGTAATGAAGAAACGTAACAAGGGACACACTAATTACTCAATGTAAATTTTTTAACGTTTGACTGATGATCCTTTTTGTACGAAAATTACTCTTTTTTAACCATCAATCATCCGTCTGCTACACTGATGCCGCAACACAGAAATTAATTTTTGTAACGGTAATATTTTTAGGGATCTCGGAGTTGTATTTTTGCCGAATGACGGAACGAGCACCACTATAATCTTTGCTTCAATGCCGCGCGTACTGATTTTCACTGCGACAATTGACGTTTATAAATTGATTTTTGATTTGATTGATGATAAACAGGTTTTTCTTTACGACCAGCAAAAATATGTTTGGAGGAAGAAACTACTTTGGTGGTAAATTAAGTAAGTTGTGACTAACCACTAAGAATTATTGTGCATAGAGAAGTTGAAAACTTTTTTATAATACAAAAAGACAAAGACGAGGCGCAGTTAAAAAAAAATAGTCGGTAGTCTAAAACATAATGTAAATTTTTTTAAATTTACTTTGTACACCTTTGCATTTTAAAATGTTTTACCTACCCACATGTCCAAGTGGAATGGGTAGAACGTAGTCTCTGTAGTCTGCATATTATATTATATATATATAGTTGTCCGCTGTACTCACGATAGCCAACTTACATTCTGACAGTTCTCATTCCATCCCTTTCTCTGTCGGAAACTTGCAACGTGGGCAGCAAAGGAGTTAAAAAATATTTTTTTTAAATTATAATTACTAACAAATGTAAGAATACTTCTGTTCAAATCTTTTATCGATGATATAAATAAATTGCTACATTGTCATGTTATTTAAGTTATTATTAAAATAGTAAAAATTTTATAATTGCAGTATAGTTGAGATATTTCTAAACTTATACTGTAAATTGAAATCAAACACATTGAATTATTATAGATTTACTATTTCATAAATTATTACGAGATTGCAATATAAAGTACCGGACTAACGACCATCCTGTACCTGATCGGGAGACCACACCAGTTGCAGCATCCCCATGATTCCTAAGTTGGCCGTCTCTATGTTGAAGCTGTGGGCCGTTGTGAAGAAGTCTATTGCCTCATACACATCTGTGGCTTGCTTGGACATGAGAAGCGTGTAGACCAAGGGCACAGACTGTTGCACCAGTTTGCCGAATGCAACCGATTCTTCCAGAAATGCTACCACGTTTTCTTTTTCTTCCAGTTTAGTAATCAGTTCTGCTTCTTCCGCTTCTGTCATATTCGTATTCTTGTTTTCCGTGACATAAACGTTGTGCAAGAGAGCAATGAAGTATGAAATCTGGAGTAATAATCATAAAAATAAATATTGAAATAAGAAATATGAATATATATTATTTATAAAACAAACATTATACAGAATGTAACAGACCTAGTCCACAATATTTTATGGATGGAGAGCTGACTAAATTACGAGTCGAAAATGCACAAGGAACGTGTGCCTAATAAGCATTTCAAAACAATCGTAATTATGTGATTATTTTGATTAATTGATTCCAAATTATATATTGAATATAAAAAATTAAAGGCCAGACTATTTATCGTTAGATGATTTAGGCCCTGAAGCAAAAAGCAAAAAGATATTCATTAATGATGGATCGCAAATATTTATTTCCAAGTCCATAGACTCAAAGCTTAACAAAATTTCAATGTAAAAATTTCTAACAATAATATTTTCCATAACGGTGCAGAATTTGCACTTATTCCTTAAACATTTGCAACTTAAAATATTGTGGACTAGGTCTGTTACACCTTATATAATTTCACTACTTAGAGGTTGATTAAAAATAAAACTATATGTTTCGCAGACCAATGCCTACATATTAAATATTTTTGTAGATTGTCTGAAATTTTGTAGTTAAAGCTTTGTATTTTACTTGAATGAAATTAAATTTGAAGAGTTTGTGTATCAGTACTAGGACTGGTGATTTTTAAACCGATGTGTATTAAACCTTAGATTAAAAAATATTACCTGGTCTTTTTTATCCATCTCACACCTGAGCAACTTCGCTTCAGGGTACACTCTTTCAGCGTGACGGATGACCATGAAAGCATCAAAATATTTCTCCTTGTGGAGCAATTTTCGGATTGTAGCGTAAGCATCATTCACGGTCCCTTGCGACAGTGGCGGATCATCCTGGGTCAGTTGATCAATTTTACCTTCCAATACTTTCTTAAGGTTGTCTTTAATTTTGTTCCACTCCTTTTCAAGTTCCGGATCAGTTCCAGTATTCAGCTGTTGTTGAACAGTTTCCAATATTCCCCTTTCCTTGGCTAACTCTTCTTCCAGTATGTTCAGCTTCAATTGAGCCGAGAATGGATTATGTTCAATAAAAACCTGATGAAAATGAACTTGGTAAACAATTCTTTTTAATACACAAATATAGAACACATCAATAAATAATTAGTGGGGTACTTATAATGCATTTTTCAAATAATTTTACCTGCTCACTGACTCATAATGACGTCAAACAAATAATAGATATCTCATAGAGGCGAATCTATTATTTATTATATTTAATGGAAAGATATGGAAGTATGGGTAATTACAGAATTTACGACCTGTCTTCGGCTGGCTTAAGTGATCACTTTATACAGATATAACATTCACCATTCTCACCCATTAATCAATCTCCATATCTATCAAATTTTTGAAAGTTGTATACATGTTAATACGTGGAAACACTTCCGAGTACTACTACACCATCGCCATCTATGGACTAAATACAGCATATATGTCATAATGACGAAACAGCATTTATGTCATAATGACAATCTAACTATTTTTAGGTGAACATTCAGTAATTGTGTGTTCTTGGACATATTCAAATATTACTCATAATGACATCATTTATTCAAATCTATTAATAATCTAATTATAATGCTTTCCCCTATTTTACAACAATTTAGCTCTGTTCACAAAAAAGTGAAATAAATGTTAGGATTCCACAACATATACTGAATGTAACACACCTAGTGCACAATATTTAAACACAGATACATATTAAAATTGAGTTGAAAACGTTCAAGCTGCATGTCCCTGATCTCAATCATGTCAGAGATATAAGCATTTCAAAATGTCATAATGATTACTTTGATTAATTGAAATATATTATTGATTCTAAATTACATATATCAAATACAAAAAATAAATGATCAATGAACTTCAAGCGACCAGATTATTTTTTATTAAATGATGCTGAAGCAAAGATATAGAATAATAATGGTTTAATTTCACAAATATTTATTTCAACGTAATTTAAATTAACTTAAAGTTTAATACGATTTTGTAAGGATAGCATATTTTCTGTAACGGTACAGAGTTTGTGCATACTCCCTGAACTAGTCAGGTACCCACCCATAAAATATTGTGGACTAGGCATGTTACATCTCTATATTTTTTTAAATATCCAAAAACGGTACCTTGAGCAGTTGAACAGCATTCTTACGAACAAGAGTAGCCTTGTCCTGTAGTCGACCGATAGCGCGGGCCAGCACTCGCTGCTGTCTGACCACAGGGACACAACCCTCACGCTGCAGCCTGCACCAGTTCTGTAGAACCTAAAATAACAACACCTCGATTATTGTGATAAAATAATATTTATATTTTATTTTGGAAAAAAAATTACACTATCATCATACATAAAATAGAGGCTGCAAGATTATAATGACCATCAATTTTGTTTATTTACCGTGAAATTTCAACGAAAAAAATACGATTTGTATATTCTGCAATAAGGTGAAAATATAAAGTAATATATACATAAATACAAAATATTTATATTACACAAAAAGATAAAACATAATATGTAAATAAATAAAAAAACATGAGTGTTCAGAACTAATTGCATCAAAAGTTCCTTGACTGGTGAAGTAAAATATGCCCAGGCACTTAAAATTTTATAGATGTACTTTTACGATGACATTTGACATTAATTTAATATAGTTTTGAGGCAAGTTCGACAAATGTTTTATTTTGATGGTAACTCATAAACTATTGTTTTCTTAAAACACACTAATCTGTAATGTAATTGCGGCAACGCAATGCCTTTAAATCAGTCATGAATGGTTTTGAAGTAAGTATAAATGCCAGATTTTGTACCACTTATTTTTGATTCAGACGGGAGCTGATACTAACTTGGCAGCAATGCACACAAATGATCTTAATTTGTGTCAGTGATTTTGACGATGATGTACTCTGCTATGAGATTGGCAATGACGGCTAAAGAACTCAGTTACATAGACAAAGTACCCCCTAAAGTCTTCACAGAAGGTTATCGATTTATTTTTATAAAAAGATACGTTGGCTTTAAATTGTGATCCCGATTGTGTCGATAGTCAGGCTGATTAATATTGAATCAAATAAAACACCTTTTAAAAAAAATTATCATTACAACATAGCTTAACATAATTATCATTCTGAGAATATATCAAATAATTGCAGACTATTCACTATGACCAGGATAAGCTTACCTTAGATCTAACATACGCGGAGAGGTCATGCAGATGCTCTTCTAGATCATCCAGGAAGTCATCCCTCATGATCCGCCTCTCCTCTGACTGTCCCTCTCCCTTCAGCTCGCGGCAGATGATCTCACACATCATGCCGAGAACACTGCAGCGGAGCGGGTAACACTGGAGGATTCAAAACATTATATGCAAATTATTAAAATGTTCAAATTTCATATTTTATAATAAGATTTGAAACATTCACCACTAATTAAAATCCATACAAACAATCCGAATGACATGCCGATTCTTACTGACCAATAAATCTGCTGAAATTCGCTGTCAATGTGCTCCACTGTGTAAACAGGTGAAGAACCATAAAAGTGCCGTGCGCTAGGTCACTTCTTTGGAAAATGCCAGTTATCACCATGGAACATGTTAAAACAAAATTCCTATATTTCTCTTTTAACACCCGACTGGGTGTTACCTTATACTTGTAAAGACCACAACCGTCATTTTGACAGCTGATCTTGAAAGGTGAATAAATAAATAAAACAAATATCAGTTATTATAACTGTCTTACTTAATTTGGTATACATTTAATGCAAATATTAGTTTTTTTTAAATATCTTAAGTATTTTCCACACAAAGGTATCTTGCAATTATCACACGCTTCAAATGTTATATTTTTCTTAGATTTTTAATTAATTTGACATTATCATCGTTTAGCAGTTCTGTTTTCTGGCTCCAGTTCCATCAATCAACCAGTTCTTCAATGGAAAAAGCAGTTGTTCCAGTTTTTAGGTGTTGTATCTTTAGGCTAGGCGCATACATACAATTTTTAATCACTCAACTGTTTAGTTATATGTCAAAAGGTTATTGAATCATATGGGAGTATGCATATTTCGACACGATAGTTGCTTGACAAAATATCATAAAACTTAATCTATCATCTTTTGACAAAACAGTTGCACAACTATTGGTCTACAGCTTACATAGATTGTCTTGTAATTGGCGTGTGCATGAACTCGACTAAACACTTCCAACAACTAAACAGTTTAGATTTCGACTCAGTTTAGTTGCGGTAATAATCGAGTGTATTCGCCTAGCCTTAGTTTAATAATAAGTTTCAGGATATAATCGTACTGAGAGATATCGTTTTGGGTAGTTTTTTTCTTCAAACTATTCATGAATTTATGGTGGCTAGATCGAGCAATTATAAAAGACATGCATAGACCAACTTCGAATTCTAGCTCATACATAATATTTCTGAGCCATTAGGTCTAGGATATCCACACCATATTGTGCGGAATCATAAAATTGGATGGTTTCTGGAAGTTTTTTTTGTCCTGTACCAATGTCATAGATAAAAAATGGGGAAATACAATATAATTATGGATATATTTATATATAATTGATATTTAAAAACAGTTTGTACAATTCCAAGGAGGGAAATACTGAATGCACTAGCAGAAAAGCAATCGGCAACTGCTTGCCACTAGGCCCTGCTGGCTTATAAGAACATAATAAGGGTGTACAATGCACACATTGTTAAAGCAATATAATAAAGCCCTGGCCAAGTCCAGCAGCAGGAATCGGCGATAGCCATTTGCTTTTCTGCTAGCAATGCTGTATATTTCAAAAAGTAAATGAGACACAATGTTATATTTCAACAATTATTATCAAACTCTAAAATATTAAAAGGTTAACTTTATACAAAGTATAAAAGCGAACAAATCATTAATTAATATTGGATCGCCGTCAAAATAACAGCACCGGTCTTTCTAATATTATCAGGTGAGATTTCAATATTATTAGAACGTGTTACATTCGAGACTGACCTCATCATTATCCAGATAGCATCTCATAGCCTGAGCGGCCGGTATCATGTGCCCGGGCAGCAGCTGTGTCAGCTCAGCCAAGAGCAATGCGCAATTCCTTTGCGCAGGGGCAGAATCTCCGGCACCCTCGGGTGCGCCCCCTTCACTACCTCCAAGTGCCTCGCCCAACTCGCGCACCAGCCTGGCCACGAGCCCTGCGAGGCCCCACGAGGTCACCAGCTGGGCGACGCCGGCACAAATCGGCAGAACCGCGTGCTCATACAGTTGAACCATCTGTTGGAACAGCCGCAAAATACAATTTGGAATAATAAAATAATATCTATGCATTTTAATAATCGATGCACAGCCATCAGAGTATACTGAATGGGAGGGAATTAAGGAACTAACCTGAACTAATTTAATGGTGCACGAAAGACCGTGATTGTACTTTTTGTTAAGAACACCTAAAACTTGAAATACTGTCTCCCTCGTAGTTTTATTCTTTATGGAGGTGTCCTCCATCGCTCTGTAGCAGGGCTGGGCTACCATACTGAAAAAGATTAACTTTGTTAAATTATATGAAAGAAATAAAAAAAACCTTCCAATATATTTTATGTTTAAACAAAATTGAATTATAATACGTACATACAGTGGAAAATATTTAACATTTAAAAAAATGTTTAATGTGAAAAATCGGTTAACACAAAGAAACATTCCGGTCCCTACAAAATTTTATGTGATTTCGTAGATATATTTCCATTTGACATGAAACAAAAAACGCTTAGAATGAAAAGATTTTGCATTTTAGAAAAACAAAATAATGTACCGGCTGTCGCATCGTCACCAAATAGTTTAATATTTATAACCTATCTTTCCATTGACAATGTCAACATTTGGTTATCACCAAATTGCTAACTGTTTGTGAATTTACAACATAACTTTCTATCGACTAGGACGGAATCTTCTTTTTTTTCCTTGTAAAACTCATTTAACACGAAAAAATATTTCAGTCACTATGATTTCAGTTAAACTATATATATAACTACAGTTATACTACATTGGCGTATCTTTAAATATTTATGTAATAAGTAGCAACATTTATTTTACAATTAGGTGGCATACTTTGCATTTTGCCTACTTCGTAAATCTGTACCAGCATTCACCATTTAACTTACTCTACAAAAGTATCATCAGCGAGTGGGGGGTCCCAGAGTCGATGCAGTGGCAGTTGCAGCAAGTTGTATAAAACATCCAGCGCTGTGCGTCTCTCTCCTTCCTTCCACTCCCCCTCCTTTTCCATGTTGTCAGCATTGGCTGCCTTCCTGCCTCGCTTGCCCAGAGTGAGCGTCGCTGCCATCTGTTAGTAAAAATAATCAGTAGACTGTCTCTTTAAACGGCAAATTTCAGCCATGAACAAGAGAGGAATGTTGAAAATGATTCTGATTTAGTGAATGCTAAAATTTGTAATTATTTGCATTAGAGAGCAGTAGCTGATAGCCAATTGCCCTGATATTTATACATACAGTAGACTCCCAATTATCCGGGATCGGGTCAACCGGGATGTAGCTTAACCGGGAGATTTGGTATTTCAAAAGTTATTGAAAAAAATTTTTTTTATTTAATATTAACAAAAATGTTCCACAACAATAAAACACATGTTTTAGAGTCGAGAAGGTCGGCTATCCGTCATGTCCGAAGAGTGATCTCTCAAAACATTAATTTTGTTATTATTTTAAGTGTTTTATGAGGATTAATTGCATCCAGAAAGTTATCAATATGTGCAATAGAGTCCAGCGCAGTAAATTTTGCCTGCAGCAGGGTTTGCTGCCAGGGGTGCCACAGTTTATTTTTATTTAAGCAGCCAAAGTAAAATATTTTTATAACGAAATAAAGCTACCGGGCAATTTTAACTCTCGATGATTAACACGGTTTAAATAGAGCCACGTAATCCGAAAAATTAAGCAGTGCTGATCTATCTGCATGAGAATTCACCTCTAAGTTTAAAGCATTAATAAAAACTGAAGATCTTATACCGGAGCAAATTTAAATCCCTGATTAAAACAGGTGAAACGTGATGAAGAATTTCTCAATTTTAATGAAAATCATGAAAGTTGATCATTGAAAGAATTGATGGGTGCGGAATGTTGATGAGCAATCGACAAGTGATTGGCTTCATTCAGACCAAATTGTTACTAATTAAGAAGTATTAAATGACAAAGATATTTTACAATGTGCGACGAATTATATTGTGCATTATAATGAAAAGGGGGAAAATAAGTTAATTTCTTCAGAGAAAATCAACGCTGTCTGTGAAATTTAAACTAAAGAACTTCTTTTTGACAGCAGTCTCACCAAAAAAAAAAGTGTAAAAAAATTTAGAAATATATCATCAAAAACAGGTAAGGGGGAAAAAAAACAATAATTTTACTTTCTTATAGTTTTTAGTGAAATAAATAATAATTGTATAAAAAAAATATTTATGATAGAACTTATTTGACAACCGTACAACATTCCAGTCGGCGTTTACACTAATGCACACATACACGACTTTCAGACAGTAGTGCGTAATTATTGTAACTTTTGAATACTTTTTAATGCTTTCAGATTAACCAGGAAATTAGATTTTCCAGAATTTTTTTTCACCATCTATCCTGGATAATCGTGAATCTACTGTAATCTTACTAATTAACTTTTAGCATAAAGCTCCTTTACCATGCACATAAAATAATATATATATATATGTATTATTAATGTATCAGAATATTTTATTTTATTAATTTAATCTACAAACCTCTGCTTGTAGTTTGGAATCCTTAACCTTCATTAAACTCGTCAGAAGATACAGAAGCATCTTCAGACAGTTCAGTGTGCGAACTCTGGTCTCCGAATCAATTTCTTTATCTTGGAAAATGGCCTCCAAATGTCCGCATAATTGTTGGCACGCCCTCTCCACATATTCAAAGCCTGTGCACATAAATTTAAAATATCATAGTTAAGTGTACTTAGTTTACATATCTTATGAAAATTGTTAAAGATGTTTAAAACATTAAATTTACCTTTATTTATAGATATCCATTCAAGTTTGTTTCCGTGGACAAGGATGGAAAAGTATGTGTCAAAATGTTCAAATATAAAGTCAACTCCATTATTATTGTATGCTCGAACAGCCTCTGCAATAAAACTATATACAGTAAAACTGCGATATAACGAAATCCAAGGGACCAAAAAATAAAAATTCGTAATAACGAATTCCCACATATAACGAAAAAAATAAAAAACCTACTATATGTTACGCGCCGTCGCAAAAAAATGTTGCGCGGCTTCAAAAAAGATCGCAAATTCTGCAAACAAAGGAGGAAAAAGGCCATAAGGAACTGAATACCTACATATTTTTAGTAGTTTTGTTATTAAAACAGATAAGCAAATGGATAATCAAAGGAATTAAATTAAGAACAGAATCTATTCAACACCAATTGGAAGATATTTTTGTAAATTCCAGAATATTGCAAACACAAAACAATATTTTAATTGTGTTTAAATGTAGAGCCGCTTCAAACATAGTTTTGGGCATGAAACATACAAAATAATTCAAAAATAACAATCTTACAGTTGAATCGCGACATTTTTATAAAATGAGTCGTATATAAATTACGAAGGTATTTACCGGTAACGGCGGCAACCACTTCAAAATATATTTATAATCGTTAAAATTGTTCATTTAAAAATTATCGTTAACATTGTACACTTAAAATACACAAAAACAATAGTTAATAGAAATACAAAATACGGTACAAAAATAGTTCATAAAATATTTTAACGAATTATTTATATTATTGACGAGTTCACACGAAAACAATTGTCAAACGAAAATGAATTTATGTAAATATTCAGTTCGGTCATGCAATAATCGCGTTAAAAGCTGAACAAACTTAACTCTACAGACGTTACACTGAGACTGACATTTCCAATAAGTACATTCTGCAACTTTCAGGGGGTTCCTGTTAATTTTTGTATTTTACAGCTGCTTGGGTCTGGGTTGCAATCATATTAGAGCCGTATGCGTACATAAAACGTGTCAGAGAACGCCGCAAGAATTATGTCAAATGGTTTTATTTCAAGAAGAAGTTTGAATTGTTTTACTACCTTGTCGGCCGACCGCCGCGCACCGCCGAAAAGGCCATAAAACCGTTCGCATACGGCAGATGCATCGGCGCGGCTTTGTAAGTGCGAAATAATATTTTCATCTTTTAACATTTTTTTATTTCGTTATAAATTTACGTAAATGTATTGGCATTTTTTCGTACGGGACAAAAATGATTTTGTTATACATATTAACGGGATTTCGTTATATAAATGCATTTTTGTATGAAAAATTGGTTTTAGGGACTAAATTTCGATTTTTTTTTCGATATACGTCATTTTTCGCTATATCGGGTTTCGTTATATCGCGATTCTACTGTATATAATTTGTACAACTCTTAAATGGGTTTAAAATTCATATATGAAAACAAAGCAGAAAGTAGAGATCCCGGGGTTTTAATTCATTTTAAGAATATGGATAGACTAAATAATATACCAACCCCTTTTATGTAAAGTATCATAACTGACAAATAAGTCATTTTTAGTTGTTCTAGTATTTCATGTGTAATAATAATGTTCAATAAAACAGAACACTATATATAAAAAAAAGAATTACGGCTATTTAAAAATATACCAAATACATGCCTACTAACTAATTTTCACATTACATGGAAAGAATCGATATGTTTAAAAATTAAGTAACAAGTTCACATTGTATAGATGAAATTGCGATTCTCCAGAGTATATTATTCCATGATAATTAAATCAAAATAAATATATTATAGAAAAATGCAAAAAGTAGATCTTTTATATATAAAAAAAAAAAAAAAAGAGATGGCACCGCGACTTGAACCCTGGTCTTTTCTATTGCCGGTAAATTGCTCTCCTAGCTGAGCTTGATTTCAGATTTGCTCCATGTATCTTTCTTTAACGACACGTCTAGAAGTCATCACGTCTAGAAACATTAAATGTTGATCATTAAGCATCACCAGTTCGGATAGAATCAAAAATGCAACTATTTGAGAATCAGTTAAGATGGTGCCAATAATGTACAAAACCCACAAAGCGCGACATTCTGGTTAGGATATGTCCAACGAAAGGAGGAGACTTCTATATTAAAAGTAGCCATGAATTATTAACTTCCTAATAAGTGCCGGGGTATACCGAAGAATGAAGAAGAACATGTCCCAACATAACCGAATCGCTGATACCAAGTAGCTGGGATAAGAACTTGAAAAAAATTTTTAAATACAAACTAAATGTATTAAATAGAAAGAAATACATATAAAATCAATTTTATCGAAAAATATTGTTGTTGCTACCGAGATTCGAACCTGGATCTCTTCCTATCTATCATTATATTATTTGAAAACCATCTTCTTTGTTTATGCGTTTTTATACTTCAATAGGTAGACCTGGTATAAATTTTGAATATGTGCATTCTATTTGTGTGGATTTAAAAACAGCAAACAAAAGCGAAACTGCGTCTGGAAAGAGACAATTTTTCGGTTCGGACAGACATATTTACGGCAGTGATATAAAAATATTTTATATATTATCGGTTGTGAGAAAGTTTTGGACGCTGGCCAGCAGAGTAAGGACCACCAGACTACAAGGAGAGCAACCATCGGCATCTACCAGCCTAGGTTCACAAAGGTTGGTGTATTTTGAATTTGCATAGATTGAATTACTGTATTTAATATTACCTATAGAAAACCCAAGACTAGCTATCAAAGTATTTATGGCTACATTCTTTATTTTTACGGAATCTCAAATATGACAGATGTATCAATTTGAAAAGTGTAACATATAAGTTTGAAAATTTGTTGTCAATGCACTGTGTTGGTGTAGCATAATCGGTTAAGGCAATTTCCCTGCACAGGAAAAGATCCAGGCTCAAATCTCGGTAGCAACAACAATATTTTTCAATAAAATTGTTATTATATGTACATATATCTTTCTAATTAATATATTTAATTTGTATTTTTAAAAAAATATCACAGACCTATGTTCTGAATAATTACAACTTCACAATGAGAATGTCCTCTCCTTAATAATATTAATTAATTAATAATAAATCTAATTGTTTATCCTCAGTTTTCCATAAGACAAAAGGGAGAAAACGTATTTTAAGAAGCACCAAAAACCTCTTTAATCAAAAAAAAATTGTAAAAAAAGTTTATTTTATATTTTTTTATTTATATGACATCATCATAATTTGATATGGTTGATATTAAAGTAAAGTTAGTCCTCGTAGCCATTGCGAATGTTTCGTGCCAAATGGGGGCAGTTTGTGCATCTCATGATGTAATATAGTGACACATGGACGAAAGTGCACCAGAGTAAGACAAATATTGTTTCATTATTATTTAAAGCACCCTTGAGGTGAAAGTTTTTATGAAATCGGCGCTATACAATTTATCCAATATTTTTATTATTATATGCTTCTCCAATTTTGCTCAAACCAATCTTGGCAGAATGAGTAGGTTTGTATAGGGACAAAATGCCAATTTTCAAGCGACATTCTAATTTTTGTTGAAGCATAAATATTTTACAGTGGCACTGGAGGTAAATTAAGCAATGCAAAATGACTTAAAAATTTGAGCATCCTAAAATTTTCCATGGAACAAATTTAATATCTTTAAACCGAGACAATGATACTAAACTAATAAATAAGGAATAATAACAAAAATAATACCTTGTTATAAATAAATTAACAATATAAAAAATATGACATGAGAAAAAATATTTTTAACTCGTAATGAAATAGAAAGAAATAGTCGCCAGGCAGTCATAGTATTGTATTTTTGAATAAGAAATGGCGGTAAAATATTATTAAAGTATTCTATGCTTAACATACTCAATTAATATTTGAAATAAAGAAAAATGTATCAATATCTGGGAATATTGTCTTAAGACTACATAATATAAAAATACAGTGATTGTTATGAGTATGAGTTTATAAAAATAAGCTTCACCTTGAAGTTTTGCCGCTAAAACTCTCAGTTGGACAACATCTTCTACATGATATTGGCCAATATGTGATTCCAGGAGTTCATCTTTTTGCAGTGGAATTACAAACTCAAAATCTGTCATTTTACAGAAGCCTAGATTCCAAAATAATGCACCATCAACACAAACTTTCGCGTCCGTTGACAGTTTTGAATTTTAAAAAATTCTCCATAGAGAATTCATAATTTTTACATCACTAGACAATAAATTTTACCATAGAGATTACTCTGCGCACCCCTTATCTATGGCGCACCCCAACAACCCACCAAATTGCTATTAATTACGTAATAATATCGCGAACGGGTGTGGGCCATTTTAATCTTCACCAGTCGTGGTGATCTAAATGACGAGGACAACGATTTTGACAAAAAGTAGACTAGCTTAAAACAGACATTTCCTTGAAGGCATTGTTCCTGAGATTTATTTCGTTTTATGAAATTGATCGTGGGAGAGGACCGCCGAACCCATTACGTCGATATATCACGTCCCATGATGACCCCGGGTACAGGCAATAACCATTTTATTTATTTATTTATTGGTAAAGAAATTCTATATTGAGACGGGCATAGTTTACAAGCAATTGTACAATGAATTAGTATTACAAATAGTAGATAGAATTAACATTTATTACCTTATGTATAATATATATGTTGTATGTGAAAAGACAAATTTAAAATGGACTTTTAAATAAATTATTTTCGATAAATTTGTGGCAATAATTATTAAAGGTTTGGATCAATATGTTTGTGTAAGTGCATTAATACTAACTCTACCTATATTATGCATCAAAGTTTTTATTTTCAGTTTCATGTTATTAGAATAATTCAATTGGGTTAAAATTTTCAGCATTCTATTAAATAATTTAGGTCCAAAATATTTGTAGTTCCTTTGGCCATACGTTTTGTGTGCTCTTGGGATTTGTAGGTTATGTGTATTTGTCCGTGTGGAAATTATATTTTAAGTTGTTTTAAAATGTGTCTGTGTTTATATATGTACTTCAGAATTGTATTAGCATATATTTGTCTTATATCAAAGACATCCCTTTTGTTAAAATCGGATAGCGGCATGTGCAGCGACCACAACGAACATAAAAAGGAAAAATATCCTTTCCGAGAATTGCCCTGGTACGTTAGCGAAGTTTCTCTACCGGAGTAGGCTGAGAGAATAGTGTCACACTGGTCAATTTAGTCATATATCCTTCATACCATTTCCACTGCATTCAGTCTTCGTTCGTTTCTTCTTTGCCAGCTCTAGCCTAAAAACAATACACCAATGTCAGCGCCTCGTAAATACCAATTAATTCAAATAGACAGTAAGAATCACGATACGGATCAAGCATTAATTATATGGAGTAGGGAATGGATAGGTTATTACTGTAACAGAGATGTGGTGGCTCGCATGCATCGTCCAGATGTCCCTCGTTTTGTCATTCCTTGGTATTGCACCATTCCACGCGTACAAAGCGGAAATGTTCAAGGTAGGCCGGACTGCGCCGCCCAGCGGGTATGACACACGTGCACCACAGATGTGCACCAATATACCCGCAGCGGAGGAGGCGGTCGGCGACAGACGCGGCGCCCAGTACCCGAACCGACCGGACCGGAGATGCACATCCCGACTCTCACCTTTCACTAACCGTGCGTCGTTTTTTACATAACCTTTACGTCTTCTGTGTTGTTTCTTGCTCTCGGTGGCTTCTCCCCGAGCACACAAACCAACCTTCCCACAGAACTATTGTGAGTTTTCACGATAACCATAATTATCTTTATTGATATGAAAGAATACTTTTTTTTCCTCTCAAGCTGACTGATAATGAATTCAGCACTGGCTGTAGTATCAGAAGCATCGGTAATGATGGATAACGGAGCGTCACACTTTGGATGAGCAAGCAGCGTTGCCTGAGCGAGGCCTTCTTTGCACATCTCAAAGGCTTCGATCGTCGTTGGTGTCCACAGGACGGGCTGTTTCCCTTTTAGGTTTCCTTTCAGTAAGTCATTGAGTGGTGCTTGCGTTTCTGCAGCCCTGGGTAGGAACCTTCTGTAGAAATTTAGCGCACCCAGGAACCGGCGGAGATCTTTGATGGTCTCCGGTCTGCCGTAACTTCTTATAGCTTCCACCTTCTCTGGCAGTGGGTAAGTGCCCTCGCTGGACACAAGGTGCCCTAGGAACTTGACTTCCGGTACACCGAAGTAACATTTGCCTGCATTAATGACCACCCCGTATTCCTGCAGACGCTGGAATAGAACTTCGAGGTGGGTCATATGTTCTTCCTCTGATGCTGAGGCAATTAGTATATCATCGATGTACGCGTAGCAGACGTCAAGTCCTCGGATGACTTCATCCGTGAAGCGTTGGAAGGTGATTTGGCGTGTTGCGGTTTATTGTGACAGTATGATAAAAACAAGAAAGACATAGAATGAAATGAATGAATGAATGATGTAGAAGGTGCGTGTGTATTACGAAATGAAATGATGTGAAGCGAATTGGCAATCTCGCTCGGCGCTCCCGGGCCGGCAAGACCGCCGTTGTAAAACGATGAAACTGGAGAGACTCTCTAGCGGTGAATTTCGAGCCAGGCTTGTAGCAGCAGCCGGCAACGTTGTCGCTAGCGTCGATGCCGACTGAGATGGCGGTGGATTTGAATTCCGGTCGCTACAGTTCAAAATATTATCTGTAAATTTATTTTGAACACATGTGAAGCTCTATAAAACATCATTATTAACAATTATTCTTACATGACATTGGTACATCACTTATAATTAATTACAAAATTCTTTTATTTATTACATACTCACGTTTTAAAAAGAATTTGCCCATACCCACTATACCACATTACTACATTCTAAGTTTTACCGTTATGGTCCATATTCAAATTGATCGGAAGTCTATTCCTAACAAAAGACTCTCGCACGTTACTTATTATAATCATAATCCTTAGTTATCAGATCTATCGTGATTCATTATCTTTTTTTCTGTTATATTCGTTAAGCATTTATACCTAAAGAAATTCGGTATAAATGGGCTTTCCATATGAGCTCGTTGTCAGTGGTTTATATGTGACTGGCAAGATGAAATTTCCTATATTTATTTTATATTTGATTTTACGTCTAATTTATATGATAGCTTCACGTCATTTCACGTCGAGGTATATCAATCTGTGTTATTCCTTTTGCCATTATCGATAAGCGCAAACGTCAGTACCAAAACATACATATAATATCGCGGTATGCCTACGGTATATCAATATATTCTTATTCTATGGGTATGTCCTTATCTATGGCTATATCTTTTATCTATGCGCATTGCGAGTGTATTTTTTATCTATGCACTTATGGCATCGCGTACATAGATAAGAGATATACTTTTTTATATACTATATCTCTTATCTATGCTATCGTGTATCGTAAATGGGATGTGGGTAGACGTGTTGATCTTTGGCGGACAGATTCTATATTATTGTTTTTAGTTACAGTGATTATAATAGATATATTAATTTATTATAATGATTTTCAAAGTCGATTAGGTTGGACCTTAGTGAAACATCATGAATTCGTTCAAAGTTTATTATGTTCTACTTTTGTGTATTTGTTACGCGGAATCATTGCACGAGCTTTGTGCAAAACCTTTCAATGTCGATTGCAGTAAACAGGTTTGTTTTATGCCTTATTCTTGGCAATAAGCAAGATTTTAGTCTTTTTTATCGGTTTAGTGTCTTAATTACTGATATTATTACTGCGTAGTTAGTAATGTAAATCTTCAATGAATATGTTATTGTTTAGTGTTTTATGGAAGGAAATAATGTATGTAAATTTTTAGTTTTATTATGTACATTTAATTTATTATTTATTGTATATGCTTTTGTTTAATTAAAATGAAATTAATTTTATTGAAAATGATTCGTGTTTTATAAATACATTTTTAAGTGTTTATTTTGTACTTTTAAATGAGGAGTACTGAAAAGAATTTGCTATTTTTCAGACATTAAAAAATATGTTTTTTTTCAATTTCTCTTCTTCCGCAATACATAGTTCTCCTCTCTACATGTGGTTTCACCGACAAGTGCGTCGGTGCTGTTCACTGTAATACTTTTACTACTTTCTAGTTACAAGTTTTTTCAAGAAAAATATTGTAACTAACTTACCATCATACCAATTTCCACAAGGGTAGGGAGAGCGCCACACTCTTCCCCCTGATATACAATTCTCGCTTCAACCACATTCATACTTTTCCTCATACGAGCTTGTTGATTACTGAGGCTTCTAACAGAACCATCTTATCTGGTTTACCTGGTAGTGCCAAATGTTTCGCGGACGTCCTTTATTTCTAGTCATATCATCAGCTTTACATTCTCTATTTATTTTTTCATTCTTCAATCTGTCATAAATGGATCTGTCACATATATGCCTCAGAGATCTCATTTTCACTGCATTCTGCGGCAGAAGACGAAGATTAAAAAGTGAAAAGTTTCAAGTGTAGGAATTGTTTGCCCAACAATTTGCCTGATGTAATATAACCATCACGTCTTAGGACATGCATATTTTCGTAAAGCTTACATAACTGTCCTAAGACAAGCGTACCTTGCACACTGTGCCTCTGGCAATTTATGCTAACTCGAATTACGCTTGCGAATTTCAACTTGCGTACAACTTGAACTATAAAACTATGACAAACGCTTACCAAATGCATTTACTTGATCATTTGTTCTCAAAAGTAACTCTGCATATTTTGCCTGGTCATAAAAAGTATATAAAAAACTTTATAGTTTTATTGATTTTTCTTCCTTCTATAAAGTCTTTGATATTTACATAAGTTTGAAATGGAAACTGACAGTGAATGGGAGAATATCAATGTAGAAAATTCAGGAAGTGAAGTTTTTTTTAGCTTAATTTGATATATATATATATATATATATTTTTTTTTTTTTTTTTTGTTTAAAAATAAAAACCAATTTATTTTGATCATTTTTTAAAATCTAAAAACAATAATATAAAGTGGTTAATAATGTAATAAAATACTAAAAAATAAGGTATTGTTCAACATACATTTATATTATACTTTTAAAATTAGCAATATTAACTTTGTGGTTAAAATTCATATTTTTATTTTATTTATTATCTTTGTTTTAATTAACCACTTAAAAGTGGTTAATAAAACAAATAAAAAAAATAAAAAAATATTTATATATAGATGTTTAATATCAGTTGATGTAAGCATCTCCATAAATTTCTGTTCAGTGTCGTTTCTGTCTGAGCTCTGTAACCGGTTCTTGACATATTTGCCATTATTGACTTGATTATCAATTAAATATAATTACCTGGCAATACCTTGTATCCTTTGGATGCCAAACATTTGTGAAAAGATCAACCAAAACTTGTTTTCATTTTATTCTTAATGGTTAACCTATTCTCTTTTACCCATGTAAGGTACTTTTGTTATGGGTATTGGTGAAGCTCTATGTTAACATAAAATAAAGAATTGTTATTTTTAAATGCCGCAATAGATTACATTCTGATCAGAAAACTTTGTTTTTTTTGTCCAGACCATTATATGGAACAATTCTATAGGTGTAATGAGTTCTAATTGTTGGAAAAGACTTTAAGCTAGCTTGAGTAGACTGAAGGAATTCCTTGAATGATCTTTCTTATAGTAGTTATCGAGTTTGTGCCTTGCACTCTCCTAAACCACTGACGTGTTACGAAATGTACTACTGAAGTACGATCAAACAATTGCGTGTTTGTATTTCACTGTAATGTTATTATTTCAAAGTTCCTGCATTTAATTTCCTGATTTTCTCACAAGCTGAACCGAGAACCTGGTAACATAATCATTTGAACCGGACTTAAAATTTTGTTTTGAACATTCCTGTGTGGCATGGTCACATTAAACCATTTCAACATTAAATCTTAAATATTTTGATCACTTATTGTTTATTTCTGTGAGGCGGAATTGCTGTCTCCGCATGAATAAAAATTTCGTGGAAATTTATTTATTTATTCTTATTACAAACAATTTCTTTGTGTGAAGTTGGATTTCATAATTGTTGTGGATTTAGTCTCTGTCCTTAACTAACATTCACTCAATTCTACTGGAAAATGCATTTTTGTTAAAATCCGAGAATATACCATATTCGCCAATTAATTCTAAAATTGTTCCTTGGTGTCATATTATTATACTTGGAGCATTCGTCTTCACCTTTTGTATATCATGAATTATAAAAGTGTTCTTTTATTTTTTGACAGCATTTGTACATGTATTTTTAAATCACTGACTTTTTATTAGTCTGACCATTTTTTCAATGACCTTCTATTTAAACAACATTAATATTCTAGAATATCATAACAACAGTGCATTCATTGTCCTGTTGACCTTTCAGTAGTTCCAAGAGGACTTTTCTAAGTTTACCTGAACTAAAACAGTTTTCCCTTTTTATTATATTTTTTGTTTAGGTTACCAACCAGTAACATAAGTGTTTATTTGCATATTCAATCTCAAGCTTGCATACTGATCATTTACGAAGGGTCAAATACATTCTTATTTTTAGTGTGTAAAACTGGTTGTGTTAAGGCCCTTGTCCACGGAAGGAGACAAAATAAGACAATCTTAGAGATTTAGTTGAGATATATCTCAATACCATGTCCATGTGTTGAAATTCTGATCTGGAGATAAACAAGATCAGCTTGTGATTGATTGAAAGAAACAAAAACTCTAATAAATATACAAAACATTCGATCTGACAGTAAATTTGACAAGTGCACACAAACGTCACCTAAAACCACCATTGATCCCTACAACTATCTATTCTAAAAGTTAGATAAAAGTCATTAACATTAATATAGGGTGTTAAGTTACAAACATTAACTGCTGTTAGGGAGATTCAAAATCACTCAACAAACATGACGTCAATAACATTTGATGTTTTTTTTTGTTAAAATAAAATCTATGTAGCATTTCCCTCAAACTCCCTCTCCATAATACAAGCTTGAAATAAGGCAAGAGATGGCAAATCTCTGAGATGTACTGGTTGTGTACATTGGGAATATGAAAGATGAGAGTTGTCGTCAAAGAATCTTAAGAGTATCTCAGTTGTCTCGAGTTGAAAATCTTCTAAAAATCTCTATTGTGGAAACAGGCCATTAAACTTCACACAGAAATGTATATTAATGATGTTTGAATTTGTGCGCCGAGGTCTGGGTAGCCTACTTTGTTGACTTATGATGATTGGCTGTCAAAATGAATGAATCAAGGATGAGAATCCGACTCTGGTGGGCAGCGGAGCGAGATGTCACTTTTGGTGGGAACATTCCAAAAGAGGGCAGCGGATCGTTGGAGCCGCTCTCCGGAGGAATATGGTGGCGAGAGATAGCATAGATTAAGAGTGGGATCACACACTTGAGAACCCAGACTGAGCTAGATCAGTGGCAGCCCCTATGGCTTCCTATCCTCTAGGACCCAAAGTCGCATAAAAAAGTTTATATTAACTTATAAGCAAATTTTGGATGTATGTACATACATATTTATGTTTTTGCATTTATGATTGCCTGTATTTTGTTTAATATTGTGTTCACATTCTACTGTTTTTTTTTTGATTTACTTAAATTGAAATTTATTAATCTATAAACAAAAATTTTATTAGCAATTTTTTATTTTTTGTTATTATTAAACCAAAACATTTGAGTACCTTAATAAATATGCATATTTTTCACAAATATGTAATAAAGTGGAACTCTGATTTTACACGATTCACGTTTTCCCTCTATTTGCATTTTTTTCTACAGTCTCGTGTCATTTTAGTATATTTAAAACCCTGTTTTACATTTGTCTTTCTCGAGATTTACATCTAAAATTTATTAAAATTTCGACATAAATTAAATACGTCCAACGTAATAAACATTGGACGTATTTAATTTTGAAATTGATGAAATAGTGGATAGTCGTTTAAACGAACCTTCCGACAAAGAAGTGTCCGCTCATCCGATCAACCCAGAGCTTACAAAGGACGATGCCATGAGGCATATTTTACTAGTATTAGTAATGTACCATCAGAAACCTTTAATTTAATTTATAATATTGGAAGAACTATTAAAAAACAGCACCGACAACAAAAAACATTGTTTGATTTTTTTTTTAATACTCGCAATTTACATATTCACACATTCACGTATTCACATTTTAAAAAAAATACTAATTAAATGTATTAATTAGAATGATATACATATAAAATCAATTTTAATGAAAAATGTTGTTGGTACTGAGAATCGAACCTGGATTTCTTCCGAATTTGAAAAGTGTAACACATAGGTTCGAAAATTTGTCGTTAAAAGTACTGCCTGCTGTAACATAGTCGGTTAATGCATGTTCCCCGGATTGGAAAGAGATCTAGGTTCGAATCCTGATAGCAACAACAATATTTTTTGATAAAATTTATTTTATATGTATATCTTTCTAATTAATACGTTTAATTAGTATTTAAAATATCACAGACCGTCTGTTCTGAAAAATTACAACTTCACAATAAGAATGTGTTCTCTTTAAAAACATTTTTTTTTTTTGTTGGTCTCTTCAAATACTTAATATCGGGGCTCCAATATAATTATATTTAGTGTCGTAAGATTTTAATCACAAAGTTAAATGTGATACATACTATTGTCTTCGTGTGTACATAACATGTATTGTTTTTTTATATTTTAGTTATGGCCGATAGACCAAAATGGCGATGAATGTGAAATAAAATTTTACCCAACAAACAGTAGTGTTTGCTCAGAATTAAGTTTTCAAGAAAGTATCGACTCATTGATTTACCTAGGAGATGTTCGAATCAAACCTTATCTATGGAACTACAAGACTAATGGAAATTATGTATATCAATACACTCTATTTAATGTTTCATTTTCAAATATTAAATGGAACCGTAAGTTATTATTGTATATTTAAATAAACTATACTCATTCATTTTATTTGTATTCAAATCAACAGCTGTTCTAATAAATATTACAATTGCTACTTAAGGACCTTCTCAAAAAAATCACTTTTCTTACAATCCTTTTGAAACTTAGAATACACATACTTATATGAATGTCTTTTATACGTAGAAATTTTTTTCAATAGTCCTTGCGGTAGTAAATTTGTAAATATTGACTATTTAAATAAGCATACTTAACATACGAACCATACCCCGATCGATGTTGTAGCGCACGTTTAATTGAATAGCAATAGTAATTTTCTTACAATTGTTTTGGAAAATTGAGAATCATTCATTGAAAATTTAACAAATATCTTTCTGTAAAAATAACTAAAACAAGCGGTATTCGTTCTGTTATAAAAAATGTTAAAAGTGAGCTACTTTTGAATGGTTTTGGCGTTTCCTTTTATAATTTGAATAGTGAGAGATTTTTGAACTTCTGTGCATGCGAGCGGAAGCGAAAAAGTACACTGTACCTTAACTATTTTTTATTCTATTCATAGTAGTTTAAATACGGGGGAATCTTCTTGAAGATTGAGTACGACTGCTCTTTGGGAACGTCCTTAAATATGTATACTTTTGTTTTCTTAGTATCTCCTAAACTTCTAGGAACTTTGACATGTTTCTAACACAGAAAATTATTGTCAGAATTTGGATATAAAAAGTCAATTTTAACAAAAATTAATTTAGATTTTAATGCTTGTGCTTTAATTCTTAAACTGTTTTTTTTTTTATTATTGTTGTTTTATATTCCATGCAATTGTAAACAATGTATATATTTATGTTTAGATATGAAGTTTCGCTTTAAATTGGGAAGCAGTGAAATTAAAGAATACAAGAATCATTGCCGGGAAATATTTATTCGATCTGAAGATATGTTAAAGAACGTATCAACACTCAACTATGACTGCCATTGGTCAGATCAGGATCGCAGATATCAGAATGAACAATACTATTTTGATTATGAAGCAAGGGGAAGTGGTGGGGTTGCCCGAGGAAAATATATTTTTATTGTTCCATCATTCAAAACCTTGCGTAAGTTTTCTCATAATTTTTAATGTTTTTTTTTTTACTATTACTGAATCTAATTTTTAGGATTATTATTCTTCAAGGAACTTGTAACATTCAATATTAATCACTTGTGCTAGTAGAAATGTATTTCATATTAAATTACTAAAAAAAGGTTATTGAATTGTTTATTCTTATTTTATGTTAATTTCTGTATATTAATTTTATGGTCAGTTTGTATATTTAGTTTCATGTTCTCTTTCAAATGACAAAGTTTAAATGGCTATTTCTATGCAAAATATTTTTCCAATTATCCAGTCAACAACAAGCAGCAGTCATTTAATAATTTATAGCAGTTTGGTCTAACATTTTGTATAGAACTTGATTTAAACCTTATAGATTTTTAGCCTGATCCCCTCTCTTTTTCAATAAAAGCGGTAGAACCTGTTTCATTTGATATAAAACAAATTTCAATATTTATTTATAATTGACATAATAGTAATACATATTTTTTTAATAGCATCCACTTTCTCATAAATCCTTGAATATATTAAAATAGTAGGTTATTCTATTTAGTTATTGGACACTTTATGTTATGTTACTCATCTTTTTAAACTTCACATTTTCTCATGTTGTAATATTAGATATCTATTAAATGGTCCTTATTATCTATTAAATTCTATATCAATTCATCATTCAATCTAAAATAAGCATTTTATAATGTCATTTGTATGATTCTAAAAATAGAATTTGGTTTATCCGACAGCTAAATTCTCCACAAAGAAATGATGAAAGTTATTTTTTTATCGAGAGAGTTAAGCACATATATTGCAAAGTTCACATACACATTCATTTATTTTACTCATGTTTACACACACCGTTACATCACAATGAGTGAGCCACCACATTCCCACCACAATGAGTGAGCTCATTGTGGTGGGAATGTGCTGGGAAGATGACCACATTCACGATCCCCTATGCTGTGTACCAGAGTCTCTGCGCCACATAGAGCAAACCTCTTTACTGAAGATTTACAGTTCTGGAGAGACCTGATTAAAGAAATGTCCCAAGGAGATAACGATCTCGAGGACTACAACTGAAAAAGAGAGAGATAAATTATTTCATATTGAGGTCAAAAAGTTAGGATTCCCCCTCTAATTAAATTTTGATGTTGTTAACAGCCATATAGTTTTTTCTAGTATAATATGTTGATCATTCGTCATATATACAGATGATTTTTCATTATTTCTATAAAAAAATATAAATTCTCATTAGTGACATTAGTGGTGTTTCAGGGGAATGAATATCAAATTTCAAACCATAGATGGTAACATATATAGAACTCCCAAAAATTTGATAGATGTGGAGGTTGATTGTGGGTAGAATTGGTGGACGTTACTGTGTGTAAGGTGATCACTTAAACCAGTTAAAGACAGGACGTAAGCTCTGTAATAACCATTCTTTCCATATAATATAAATAGCTTTGTTTCTATGAGATATATATAATTTGTCTTATTATAATATAATGCTGTATGATGAGAAAACAATCGATATTTGCAGGAAGGGGATAGAACTTGAATTAACAGATCAATCAAACAGGTCAACAATTAATGCCAGGTTTATTCAGGCTTATATTGTATGTCTGACCGCACGACTTTGACTATCTAGTGGCCCTCAACAACACTATGCTGCTGAACTTAAATATCTCTAATGTGAAATTACAATGACTAGAAAAATGACATTTTACAGCATATTTAAAATAGCAGCTTTAAAACATTTTTTTTTTATTGTAAGATTTTTGTCTTCACTAATTTGTATGATATTTCTCTTTCAGTTCCGGTAAACTCACCGCAAGAATGGCTTCCGTTTGTGTATTTGAATGTAATAAACTTCCAAGAAGTCTCCATACACATAGTTCCACCAGAAAATGATTTAGAAATCAAAAGATTTATAATAGATGTTTGTCTCAATATGGATACAGCCAATAAATACTATAGAAAGAATGTGTGCACTAATTTTTCAGTGGATTATTTGCCAGGACAAGCAGAAGTGGTATATTTTCATCGCATGGAGAAATCTGGAAATTATACTTTTGAAATAATACCAATCAGTCCACGCTGCGTCAGAAGTACTTGCTCATCTGTGTTTGTCCCCAAGATCTATATTGGTTAGTGTCCTATTCAAAACATTGTTTCTGGTTTCACAAAATATGTGTCCAGTTGATAAATTTATTTTTATTACTAGATTTAGACCTTGTACGGACTTACTTACTTAGAGTTGGTAATTTTTTATACAAATTGCAAAATAAGATTTCTGCCAAGATTATGTTTATTTTTCTGATGTTAATGCGTTTAGTTTTTCGTTTTTTTTAGTTATGGTAAAAAGTTGTTTATTTTAATTGATATGAGTAAAGTAGATATTAGTAATTTTTTTTTTAATTTTATGAAAAGTATCTTTCTAACTGAAACTGAAAGATTTATTCACTCCTGCCGAGGTATTTCAATACTAACTCTTTTTTCTTATTTGTTACACAAAAAAATTGTTTTATTGTAAAATTCTGTTATTTCGTACTTTCATGTAATTCGCACTTCCTTAAAAAAATTTTGCCCATTTCATACTAATTTCTATTAATAATTTGTAAAACCTGATTATTCGTAGTTCGTATGCATTTATTATACCCAAAATAAATAATTTGTTCACATAATTTGCATATTCACGTGTTTTTTAATTAAAACTCGCACGTCTATGCATTCATCATTCCTTCGTGAACATCTGTAGCTAGATCTGTCCACTAGCCAATCACGGCGCTGTTGCTTATCACAACAATGGTGTGCAGAGTTCGCAGAGCCAAACTGAGTTATACCTAATCCCGCAGTGCCTTTTATAAGACTGGTTGTTATTTCGACAGTGACTGTTGGCACGTTGCAAATTATTTATTTCTACTCACCCTTGTAACCCCTTATTAAAATAACTTGAACGATTTTAATTGAATCTCATAATTTATATAAATTAATTTTGTATCTGGTTTTTTTGTTTGTGAAATGTTGCAATTTGTTTAATGTAATAAAGAAACTGAAACCTTTGTACTTAAATACATAATATATTTTATACATATTAATTTTTTTTTCATGTTTTGTTTTCTAAAATGGCACGAACATCTTGTAATTCATGTAAATCCTTGACCATTTGAAGAAGAGCTTATTTTAAAAACTGACAAAAATTGATATCAAACATAAAATTAGCACATTTGAAAAAATGCAGGAAAATAATAAGCTTTAATAAAGTATGAGGATTTAAAAGTTTTTCATTATTTTTCACGGGTTTTTAATATTCTGATTTCTTGCCTAATTTTGATGGAAAAGGCGAGTTTGACCGCTAATCAAATTAATGTCTGATTTTGTTGTGTCAAGTACTGGTGAATCGCTTCGAAGAAGTCTGTTTTTAATATTGCACTCGCCATATCTCCACACACCTTCCTTATTCTGGGGAAATTGGTAAATAAACATTTCGACATATAAAAAGCTGAAATTGCAAGTAATTAATTTTTTTTTTTTAAATTTTGGTTACGAATGGTGATTTACGAATTAACAGAGTTTTACTGTATTTGTTTTAAATAACAATTTTTATATACCGTTGTAACTAATTAAAAGCATGAAAATTTAATTTAATTTAATTTGCCTAAATAGACATTATGTAATTTGTTTTTAATGTATGTTAAAATTGTTAATAAAGTCGTTTTAATAATATTTGTGGAGGAGAAATGAATCATACTGAAGCATGACGGAAGCATTCTTATCTCTTATGTAGTAAATAATGTCATATTTGACTGATAATGACATTATTTGAGTTGTCGTCCTTACCAATACCATAGGTTGTTTATAAAGTTTTTTTTTTTTAGAAATTAATATTTTTTATTTATTTTCAGACATGGAACAGGACAGAATTGTGTATTCTATTTTATGGATAGCTTTGGTTTTTGTTGCATTCTGGATTCCTATCGTCTTATGGTTGGTTTATGGAAGTAAGTTTAATTTGAAATCATTTTTAGTCATTGAATTTTTTACAAATAATGTTAGTATTTTGTATAACAACAGAATGAATGTGTCTCTTAAAAGCTTGACCTAATCCTCGAATCGCTGACATGCCCTTGTTTTAAGGGCAATATGACAAATGTTACTTTTATCTTTGTACAGAAAATTATACAGGATCAACAATTAACATCAAAAACCTTTCTCGAAACAGTTTAAAGTATGAGTGTCTCCAAAGCCTGTCTTGACAAGACAATTTCAATTCCAAATCGATGAGTTTTAGATGAGATATATTATTTAAAACTCACAAGTGTGATGTGATGTCTTAATGTGTCAGTAACAGATACAAATATTTTTGTATGTAATTTTTGGATCATTTTTCTGCATGAATCACAAATATTTTATAGTCATTTTTTTTTTGTAGCAGGTATGTATTTAAAATAGGGGAGATTCACAAAAAATTATCAATATTAATTGCATAGTTTTTAATGAAAATACTTAACTATTAACTATTGTTTTTGAATAAAATAATAAGAGCAGATCAAAAAAGTAGACTCTTTGATTAATTTAATGTTTTAAATGAGATTTCCGAGTGTTAATGTAAACAAAATCGCACCATTGTTTGTATAGTTTTATCTACCAAGTGTTGATATATTTAATCATTGATACATTTCAGGTCCTACAAAAAAATTCAGTCCAAATGTCCTCATAATCCATCCTCCAGGGAATAAGATGGACATGGACATGGTAGACCTGCTCGGCCGGTATTTTCAATCTGAGCTCCTCTGGAAAGTAATGAGTAAGAAAGACATTAGATTGACCGAACACCATGATCCGTATATGTGGTGTATGGAGGTATTTGACAAGGCTAATGTAATCCTATACATCGTAAATCCCTATTCTGGTGACCAGGCTACCATAGACTATGCAGAGACTAATATTTACAGAAATTTAGATCAAATTTTACTGAAACATATCAGGAATGGCACTATTAAGTGTCCTGTTGTAAATGTGGTGTTCGACCACTACAAGATTAAGCAAATACCTGAAGAACTGAAGCATATGAAAACATTCCGACTACTAAGAGACTGGTATCATCTGCTTCGGTTCATAATGCACTTCAATATCTGGGACAATCTTAAACATCCTATTCCTAAACTTCGGGTTTCCAAAACTGGTAGACAGTTATGTGCATTGTTGGACATGTAAACTTCGCTATGAAATATTAAAATATTTTGTATCGAAAGTAATGCTCAAATTCTGTAATAAATTTTTTATACGAAAACTAATATATATTGTAATATAATGGTTTAAATGGAACAGAACAATTGTGATGAAGTTTATGATTGTGACATGAAAATTATAAAGACTGATTTTATTTTATATCCACTGTGTTGACTAGTTAAATGATGAAAGTTTGTTAAAATAATATTATTGTTCGCGGTACTAATGGAAATATTTATCGACTAATTGCTAAATATAACACCGACAAATGTATAAGGTATGTGTATTCTTTAGTCCAAAGTGATAAAGATATTAATTTAAATGTGAATCTAGATGCTGATGGAATAATTTTAATAGATGGTGTAAACCTCATTATTTTATTCAGAATTTCACATTTTAGTGTCAATAGTTCTACAGTTTTAAGCTTTCCCATACGGTACTAAAATAATAACATGCGCTCCGGTGCTGTAAACTCAGTATACATGGAAATTTTTGTGATTTTTAAATTGGATAAATATGAATATTTTACATTTATTACTTTATATTAATCATTAAAATAATAGTTGATGTATATATATATATATATCAATTATTGTGAAAAAGTGCAAGAATGAGAAAAAATATTGGTCATACAGAACAACAGCACAAAGACGCATAAGACACGTCTTACTTGGCTAATATACGCTCTCGCTCTGTCACTATTGCCAGCAGTCACTCTCCCCGAGGTTCCTCATCTCGCTCCGCCTCGTTCGCACTCCGACCGAAACGAAGCGTAGACGAGGCAAGGCAAAGCGAGATGACACAAGACAACCCATGTCGACATGAGAATAGGCAATGCAAGCTGAGAGCTGAAGTACATTCTCGTGCTCGGCTTCTCTCGCCATACCTCGCCTAGAGTGGACTGCTAGCATAACTAAAGTGACGATCGGCATCCGGCACCCCGCGCACTACGCCTTACGCACCTCTCCACACGTACACATACAAATCGCGTCAGGTTCTTCGAGAAAACACTTTATTGTTGCGTATGGTAAATACATACGTATTGTAATTATTTTATTCAATATATTATGGAGGAATACCTTAAGTGTTAACTCTGTATTTAGTATTCACATAATTCGAGTTAACTTCAACTCAGTTTACATCACAGGAGAGGAAAAGTTAAGAATAACATTAACAATTAACATTAAACAATAATTTGTTTTAATATTCACTCAAATCATGTTTATTCTTCCACTTATATTCTTTTCAAATAATGACAAAATAAAAGTCACAATAAATTGAAAAACTAATGGAGCTGATATTTATTTCTAATTTAGGGCAGATTATCCATTTTTTGTTTTAACACATTTGTGGACGTGATGGCTATAACTGTTAATATTTGTTCTCTCATTTATAAAATGTCAGTTATTTTTTGTTCAATAGGTCAAATAATATTTTGCGGTGAGAAGACAGCTTTAGCAATTCAAGATTATATATATATGTCCCTACAAAAATGTTAAATTCATCTAAACTGTCCTGAATATGTTTTCCAAACTTATTTGAAAAAGGACAAAAGTTGCAATTAGTGTTCTATGGGAAGGTTTCAAAAACTAACGACCTGTGTCCACGGATGAGATTTTCGACTCGAGACAATCTCTGAGGATCATGCGATTTTTTGGTCTTCTCATCTTTCGTAGTTCACTATGTACATATCAAATTTCAGAGATTTGACCTTGTGTCTCACTTAACACTTGTACGTCAAATATCAGTACAATAACATTTGATTATCTTTTCGGGCTATAAAGGTCTGCGAATGTGTTAAATGAAAATATCAATGAATTAAGAATTAATGTTTGAATCTATCGTTTAGTTCGTAGTTTGGAACTAATTTTAATAAGGTTATTTTTCTCTAATCATCTCCTTTACAGGGGTAAATAAATATATGTTTTAAATTGAGGAAACCCAGCACTTAATATAAATTTTAAAGTCATGACAGACTTGCAATGTAATAGGCAGCAATTAATAATGTTCTTTGATATTAATTTTGTTGATATAGTTCACTGTCCTGTGAGGGATATATAATCTAATGACATTATAATTTGTATCCTTATAGTGTTCACATGTTATTAAGTCATTTCTAGGAAATCATACACCTGGTATTATTAACGAGGAAATAATTACAAACCGGTAGGAGTATATAAGAAATGATTTGATAGATATTAATTAGCTGATTTCTCGTGATAAGCTTTCCTTGTCTGATTTTTAATGAGATTCGGCAGTAAGGTAAACAAAAATGTTGTAACACATTTTGTCTTCAGTGTTTTATGGCATCTGTCCATATTTTGAGTCAAAAGTGTTCCAAGCTGCATGAGAAAATTTATTTCCATAACATTATGTATCACAATCGAGCTGCACTCAGTATGTATATAATAGACCTCTAAAAACATATTTAAACAATAACTCGCACTTCCAATAGCATTTTTATACTGGGCCCTTATAACGCAATATTAATATTCGCCAAACAACCACATTCACTTGTAGAGACACCGTATTAATAAAATCTGCTTTTACACATCTGTAAATCATTTTATTGAGAAATCCATGGTAATACAAATGTGTAAGATATGCAAATTGGTTTAGCAGTAAGACACTCACCCGGTAATCAAATGATCGGTTCTATTCGATTCTTAACCGTTTTAGTGCTGGGGAGCGCGATAGCGCTCGCAACACCTGCCAAAAGTGCGAAGAGCATTCTGTGGCGTGACTACGCGGCAACAGCGGACATGTGTTTGTACGTGCAAATATTTTGTTCTGCAGATACTTATGCATATAAATCACAAATTTTGTTTTGAAATTTACTGTGGAAAATTATATTTATTTATTCCACAACCTACAACAAACATGACGCCAATCAAGCGCTTTAACCTAAAGAGTTTCATGGTATATGCATGAGAAAAGGCAAATGTTAAATATCTTTTTTTTATATTTATAAACAATTCCAATCATAAATAGACGCTAGATATTCTTTCTAATTGTATTTTTTGTATGTCAAACATAAATTTAATTTCCCAATATTTTTTTTAACCATAAAACAATTTTTTGTTAATACAATTTTATAATAATATTTTTAATGTTTCTTGTATTGTTTTTTTTTCAAAAAAGAGACGTAAACTGGAAAAATTATGATTTTTATTTCAAGTATCCAAAAATATCACAATTTCCGTTCAGCAGTTTTGGAACCTGTAAAGAAAATTAGATCAGCACTAAGACGGTTAAACTCAGAAGACCACTCCATTTCATTTTTTAAATAGAAGAAAAGGGTTTGTGAAGTTACAAACTGAATAATATTTTCCTTAAAGCAATTTATTTTAGCTCTAAATATATATGTGATAAATGCAGCTGGAACATACTTGAATTAGAATTCAAACATTGTGGATGAAATCTGTATTTGTATACCCAAAATTATTACATATAGTAGAACTGTGTTAATTTGAAGTTAAAGGGACCAAAAAAAATTGAATTTGTATTACGCAGAACAAAGTTAGAAGAAATTCAAAGGACCAAAAAAATGTTTAATTTTAACAACACAAACACAGTTATTAGTAAAAAGAATCAAAAGGGGAATTTAGAATAGATGAAAAACAATCTTAAATGCTTCCAAGTAAAAGCAATTAGCGCAAACAAATGTTTCTATTCTATGGCACAGTCTACTGAAGAAAATGTACCTGGAATTCCCCAATTTTTTCGTGATATAATATATGCATAAAGGAGGTTGTATGCGAAGCAGGTTCAGACACGCGTTGTGTCGGCAGGTATTGCGAAATACATAAAGAATGCTTCATACGGGTGTGCGCGACCAAAAAACCGCACACATTGTTAATTTTTTGTACCAAAAATTATTTCGTACTACGAGTTAACCAGGTTTTTGTGCTAGAGAGTTGATTAAGTATGAAACTGACAATTTGGGTCTTGTGTTTGAAAATTTTAAATCATATTGAGGTTTGACTAAAAGAGGTTTAAATTAATGCGGTTCTACTCTAGGCGTGTAATTATTATATAACGTACAAAAAAATTTGTTAACCAGTTGCTTATCCAGTACAAAAGTTTTCAATTAACGCTGATGTCAAAATCTTTTTTCCAAATAAAAAATATCCTGAAAAAGTAAAAAGAAATCTAAAAAAAATGCTAACAATATGAGCAAGGGAATTTGGAAGTGCGTTTGTGTCCTTGGGCAATCAACTGGTTAAATATTGAGCTCAAAATGGCTGCCAAAATATTTTTCTGTAAAATTATTGTTAATATAATTTTAAGATATATAAGTGCGATGTTTATGTATAATTTTATGTAATGTTTTAGAAAAAGATTTAATATTATGGTGTGGTATGTGTTAATGGCATTGAAAGCTTGGACCAATATTTTGCTTTGCCATGAAGTACAATAATTTACCTTTTAATGACATTTGTGTTTATTT
This sequence comes from Eubasilissa regina, assembly GCA_022840565.1. Lineage (NCBI taxonomy): Eukaryota > Metazoa > Arthropoda > Insecta > Trichoptera > Phryganeidae > Eubasilissa > Eubasilissa regina. The sequence continues at coordinate 21,032,445 of JAINEB010000004.1, read as the reverse complement.
TATGAGGTATTTTTTATGTAAATATTTATCAATAAATTTGCAGAAATTGCTGTTTCGCAAAATATTACCTTTCTTTTCCCATATACAGTAGACTCGATTATCCGGGATGGATGGTAAAAAAATATCCCGGTTAATCCAAAAACATAAAAAAAAAATCTATAATACACAAAAATCACGCGCTCTGCGCATCTATTGACGTATGTGTGTATGTACTTACCAAAAAAGGCATACACGTGCATTTATGAACAGCGCAAAGGGGATATTATTACAGGGTTGTCAAATAAGTTCTACTATATACATTATTTTACTCAATTATTTTTAAACTAAAAGTATTACCATAAGTTCAATTAAATTCAAGTCCATGTCAGCCACAAAATTTAACATAATAATAATAATTTAAAAAATAAGATGAGTAAATAAATATGGAATCATTTAGAGAAATAAGAAAGTATAGACAATTGTTTTTTTGTACTTTGCTGTTTTTTGATTAATTCTACTTCTAATATTTCTCAACATCATTTTTTCAGCGATTGTGCTGTCACCCTGCTGCTCAAGATATTTAAGAAGTGATTTTGCGTGATTTAAACCGATACCATGATTGATTTTTTTTGATGCAATCAACTCATCTTCCTTTTCGTCATTATCAGGTTGCACAGTATCATTCGTCGGATGTTGTAAAATGTTAATAATTTGTGACCAGCCTCATTGTCATCTATGTTAAGGCAATCACGCACTGATTGCTCACCAACATCCCCGCACCCATCAATTTGTCACAAATTTTTTAACACTTTTTCATCATTTTCTTCAAATTTGAAAAATTCATTATCATTTCTCGTCAAAATTTTACACCAAGACCTTTTAAGAGTAATGCTTCTAATAGACTTCCACACCGCTGAGATTTCATAAATTGCATCCAAAACTGTTAGTTTTTTCCAAAATGTTTAATAAGTCAGTTAGTAGAAAATTTCTGTGATAGATCAGTCGAATTAAAGCTGTTAAATTCCGCAGAAAATATTTCCACCGTCTGATCTTAAAACTTCCGCATTTGGATGACTCGGTGCATTGTCCAATAATAGAATAGCTTTCTGTGGCAAATCTAAATATGATAAATATTGGCGCACTGATGGCACAAATTTGGTTTTGAACCATCTGGAAAATATCTGTCCATCCAAGCTGACTTGTAGTAATCAACAGGTAAATTCGACATTGATATTTCTGAGAAAGCTAAAAAAATAAAAAGATAAAAAAAAAACTGTGACATGGATATGGAGAAAACGCAATGCCACTTTTGTAATTTACCAGCACTCTATTGCAAACAAGTGACTTAATGACACAACTAGACATAACCAACCCCAATAAAGCTTTAAAACGAACTGAAAGCTACATAATAACAATAAATGTTTTCGGACACGATGGCAGCTGATGTGCTCGACTCCAAACACATGTTTATCCCTTATAATAATAATAATAATGTGTTTATTCCAGCGTGATCAGGTTTTTTTTTTAAGCCATTCGCCATAAAGATAATACATATTAAGTTATACATTAAAGGTTATGAAATAAATATGCTGTGAAAAACAAAACCAAGGAAAATATTAATAAATACAACATTTTTTTAAAAAGTTAATAAAAAGTAAAAAGTTTACACACAAAATATAATTATTACATATATAACTACTTCAGTCACGGCCATTGTTGTATATGTAGCTATTTTATAAGCGCTGCCATTCTCTGGTCAGGGAACCAGCTTTCCATGAGCGCCGCTTGCACTAGAGAGTTGGTGCTGAGCTCCAGCTGCCACTTTTGAGCATGTGAAACATTTTGGTTTTTATAAAAAAATATTCAATGACTTCCGAAATTCAAAGCATCCCAGATAATCGAGAGTCTACTGTATCCAGAATGACTACACCCTTAAGGTACGTGTACACAAACAAAACAATTTGCTGTCTATTCTATTTTGTGCAGAGAGCTGACTAACCAACTGATAAATAATGATGAATAAATATATTTGTAGATGCACCGCTATAATAATAATGAAATAAACATGCACCACTCGAGCTAAGTATTCAAATACGCCATTTCAGACAATATACTGAATTTTAATTGGAATTTAAATAACTTCTCCGATCAGGTGGTCATTTCGCTTGGCACATGCCAACAATAAAAGTCAGGGATTTATATTCCTATTCGAATAAAGTGTTTTACATATGTACATCAGAAGCCAATGAAGTATGGGGTAGGTATGAAGGAAAAGTAGTATTAAAAAAAACATCGAGATAAGATTTACACTTCAATTTATCTACAAACTTCAAATTCAACTATTAAACAAGAAATAACAGATTGTTTTTAAAACACAAAATAACAAAGTTTATCTTCAAGATTTACAAATTATAATTATTCGATTGATACAATTTATCAATCTATCACACAAATGAAAATGGTCCAACTAAGTTCAATTTTAACAGAACTTAAATGGTAGAAGATCCGGATAGAAGTAAACCACAAAGCTTTAATCAAGAATATTAGAATTTCAAAATTTATGATTATTATTTATTATTAGTATTCAGTATGGTTATATCCTCAAAGGCCGCATTATGTACCTTACATTTTCTTGGAATGATGATAATACATTTGTTGACTTGTAAAAAAACATTTATATAAACTTCTGGTTCTTGAAATGACATCCCTAAAAATAAAAATGGTTAATTTCTCCTCGAACTATCAATCTCAATAACATATTATTCTGAAATGAATAATAAAAATAGAAAATAATACTACACATATAAAGTAAAATATTTTGACATACTTGTTCGGTCTAGCGATAAGAAACTCACCCAGTGTTCAATGGTTGAGGGGGTTCGAATGATCACCAAGTCCTGTGTTCACAGCACAAGCTCTTAGCTTAGTTCAAAAGTATGTAAATGAATATTCATGTGAGATTTAGTTTGTATGCATCTCTACTTTTAAAATAATGCGAAAAATAAAAGTTATCTTACATTAAGATTGAACTATGAAGTACACTCACAAATAAATAAACGAAATGTCAATGTTTATTAATTGATTAAAGCTATGATAATTTTAGTGCATAAAATAATGATTGGTTTTCCAAAATATCAGAAGATGTTGTATTTATTTACCTTCTCCATTATTACACTTTTGAAAATTAAAAATATACTGATTATTGATTTTATTATACTGTTAAAATATTTCCTAACTTAATACAATAAAAAATTTATAAAAATAAATATGTATCTCTTCATATTTTCTCTTTTGTGTAATAATATAATATAATTACATGAAAACTATTGCAACATAAAACAATTTGTAAAATGTATTTTTTTGGTAAAATTTAGGATTCATAATCTATTCACAAAATGGTAACAAATTTACAATACGTATACATTATTTTAGAATAAAAACATGAATGTTTACATAATATATATTTGTACATGTATAGGTAAGCATCAACATAATCAAACCTTATGTTATATATAATTATATATAAAAAAAATTGCTGTACATAATGTCAGGTAGGTGCGACAATGTACATTTTATTACATATCTATTATTTTGCTTGGTATGTTTTGTATCTGGTCATTACATTTACATGTCAAAGATTTCAAACAGCAAAAAATATATAACTGTAAGTAAGATGCAATACGAATACAATTTTAATTATTGATATAATTTATAAATCGATCTGTCACTTTTAAGCGAGGTTTAAATATTCAGAATTTAGTTCGTAGTAGAAGATTTTTACTCAAATTATCATTCATTCTGATTTTTCTTTATTTTTTATAAAATAATAAAGTAACAACCCAATTTCCGGGGCAGAGTTTCAAAGTACCTACAGTAAATTCATAGTACATAATACTTAAACTAAATACTTTACTATTAAAATATATATATATAACCTAACCTAACCATCCTTACCTTGTCCCGGTTTAACCGGGATTATCCCGGTTTTACACATTGGTTCTGGCCGGTGTGGCATTTTGTTGTGGGTGCGGTGCGCAAACGGCGTAGCCAACTCCCACAACACGCGGCTCTGTCTTCGCGGAAGATAGTTTACGCTGATCACTTGCAGTGTAATTACATTTTAGTAAGGTGATGCAGCAGTGTGTATTTATCTATTTAATTCAGTTCAGGTTTTAACCTAACCCTTTTTAAATTGTGTTAAAAAGGCTGAAAAGAAACTGCAAAAAGACTACTCATTTATAAAAAAAATTTAAGACAGCAAAGTAAAGTGCCAGCAATGTTTTTCAGAATTTTCTATTGCACATAGTGGGCAAGCAGACATTAAAGATCGTGTAACGGCTGTCGCAAGCTCTTCATCTATTAAAACATTTTTTTTAAACAATGATTCAGTTATTGCGGCCAAAGAGGCCACATTTGCCTTTCACACAGTAATGCATGATGTGAGCTCCAAAACTTGCGAATGTGAGTCCAAATTCATCTCAATATTCTCTGAACTAAAATTTGATGCTGCGAGAACCGAATCTGAAGTGATAATTGTCCCGGTTTAGAGCTTCATAATTATGATAAGCCTTTCCTTACCCAGTATATCCAATTAACTTAAGAATATAATTGAGAATGGCCAAAAAAACTGCAAAAAGAGCACACTAAAACTATGATTCTGTAGAAAAAATAGTAAAAAAAATACTCTTTATTCACATGCTTTGTAAGTACAAAGTGTGTGGTATTTCATTATACATATTTAAAACCAATCTAGTATTGCACCCGTCCATTATACAGACTGATTACATCATACAAATATATTAAAAAAATATACATATATATATATCTAAAGAGGATTTCTGAATTATAAACATATGTTCCAATGGGAGTACATAATTACACCATTATTAAGTAAACATATACATACCTGTACAATAAATTTTTTACATATTATTTACATACTTCGTTCAATATTGAAATATTTAATAATATCATTGTTTTTTTATTTTTTGAATGCTGACGGTATTCATTTTAAAGAACTCTATTGTTAATCAACGCGATTTTCTTTGGTTCCTCTATATTTAATTTTTCTAAACAATTGGACAATCGTTTTGGCTGTCTAGGCCATTATCAACTGATAAACAGTTGTCTAAATATTTGGATAAATTAAAAATAGAACAAAAAAAGAATTGTGTTAATCAATATTATCTTTTTTTTTAGCCCTACAACAGGCTGTCAGGCTCAATTAATGTAGTTGTACACATTAAAAAATGCACATAAAATGGCATAGATATATTGTGTCCTCACCGGGAATCAAACCAAGAGTCCCCGGTATGAGAAACCATTGTCATGCCCACTGGACTACGAGGGCTGCCAAAAGTTTTAATAATGTGCATAATTATAACACTAATAATAAATAATTCATTAACTTTGTTTTTAACCAATGACTTGATTATATTCACCAACCGGTTTTGAAAACATATTTTCCTTTGTCAGGGTGATAAAAAAACCAACTAAAACTATGTCAAATTGTTACGGTTTTGAATTTTAAAATAATTTAAATGATATAATTAATTAAAAAATAATACCTGACTAAAATTATTATAATGGAGATTGGGAAATTGACGAAGGAAAAGGTATTTTTCCGAAACCGGTTGGTGAATATAATTAATTAATTCAGTGGTTAAAAACAAAATTAATGAATAATTTATTATCAAAAATGAATAACCAAAATACGTTTGCGTTAAATATTAAAAAAATATATATATAATATTCATCTAGATTGCATTATTAAATGTAAAACTTTCTAGATTGTGTTATTAAATGAGCAATATCCATTAAGATTCAGTGGGAGTAGAAGTAATTGAAGAAGCAAAAATTTGTTGCAGAATTTGAGGCAGTGTAGATACATCCATACATGTAAATGCTCGCCCAGCTGGTAGGCTAGTAAGTAATCTGGAAAAATAATAAGTACATGTTATAACCACTCTTCAGATTGAGATGGTTGGTAATTCGCAGTAGGGTATGCTCTTGCTGGGAATTCATACTTTTATTAAGAACTGCAAAACACTAAATCAACGACTCTACTTTCTTAGTGTCCACACTCGCAAACCCAGAGCAACGTAGCTTTTAATTCATAATTCACAGCCAAATGTTGTCTCCGGGGACTCAAAAGGGGTAGCGATCTAGTTAGGGGAAGGGAATCCTCAACAGACTATGGCTGATGCCAAGGTTGGGGGTCGGGTGTAGGATTAACAACCTTACCTTGTGAAAACTTACTCTGTTACGGAATCTCAATTAAATATACTTCAGAAAATAAAGGGATCTCCTTGAGGCAGCCAAAGCCCACCCCACCCTGGGTTGTAATACCGTGATGATGATGCTTACATAATTATACTTAGTAATGTGTATTCCGATCTACGAGATTTAGAGACCAAATTGATATTCCAAAACTAAAATACACCGCAACCCAAAATTACTACATTTATCAAGGTATCAAATTTTTTAACAATCTCCCTATCACAATTAGAAAAATTACAGACTATTAAAAATTTATATCTGAAGTAAAAACAATATGTACACAGACTAACTGAAACATAAACTCTTGTATATAGTCCTTCTATATACACGAGTCTCATAGAGAAGAAATAAATGTTAAAAGAAATATATATATATCCTGAGACATTTGAACGTATATGTTACACTTTTCAAATTAATACATCTATCATTCCATTATTTAAAAACCATCTACTTTATTTATACGGAATCTCAAATACCTTTGAGTAAACCGATAGGAGATGCCAGAATTAACAATTCATTTTTATTAAAATTTAAATTTGTCGTCAATCTACTAAAAAAAAAAATTGATAAAATTGATTTTATATGTACATCTTTCTAATTAATACATATCCAACTTCACAATAAGAATGTGTTCTCCTTAATAAAATATATTGCAATTCCTGCCTTCTATAAAATCATCTACAATTTAAATATAAAACTACCAAAACTTTTTATGATTTCCATACAAGAGGCACTGATTTAGACATGCCGAATTCAGATATTTGGTCAAAAGAAAATGAAAGAATCTTGAAAATATCTAGGATGAAGAGTAGAGTAAAAATCCTATTACATATATGCTGTATAAATGGAAATATTAAAATCTAAACTCACTGGTCGGCTTGATCGCCCAGGCTGCCTATGAACACGACGTGCGCTCGCACTTCTGGACAGCAAGTGAGAGCGCTGGCCAAATGAGAGGGAGGCACCCCGTAACGTGACAGGTTGGCATCTGAAAGTGCCACCAACACTGCCTCATCCCAACGAGACTGTGGACTGCGTATTTCTCGGGCCAACCCTTCCATGGCGTGCTTCACAGCTGGCACGGTGGTGTCGCCAGACCAGCAGAACTGGGAGTGTGCGTGCATTACACGGATTACCTAGAATAATTTAACCATATACTTCATAACATAGACAAATCATACACACGAATACAATGAGATAGAAAGTCTGTAGTACCAACAGTATGTATGAATGTAGAAGATATATTTTGGCATTCTATCGTATTTGTCTATCCAACATTCAGACCTTACATTAATTATAAATTCAAGGAAATAAATCAAAATTAATGATATACTTTAAGTTCAATTCTTTACATTTTAATAATATTCTCCCAAATTACTCATGTCAAGATAGATCTCACAATTACTATTTAATTTGTTTAAATTAGTCCTACCTTACTTCCTACTTATGTATATATGTATCAGGTTTCAGGAATATTGAAAACAATAATAAATAGCTAATGGAACCTAATGGCTACCTATCTCAGAACACGTACTTTATATGTACCTAGTGAGGTAGGAAGCGGGTAACGGGCTTGCATATAAATAAAATATTTAATACTTATTGTACTTTCTGGTGTATTAATTATGTAAAAAATGTTTATATTGATGAATGCTTCAAAATAAAGTTACTTTGCTAATAAACGCCGATTTATCGGCACTGAAATCAAATCAATTAATTAAACTATATATATGTGCATTGAGAGCCTTCAGCTGATGTACGACTCTGCACCAGGCGTCTCTGTCCGAGACGAATGCACTCCACTCAAAGACAGGTACATGGAGCACCTGTAGATCTCTCAAAACTTATAAATTTAACATTTTTAAACGACAGGTACCGAGTTTGAAACATCAATAAATTTAAACACAAGTAAGCACAATTCCAATCAATATATTATGGTTTACAGTGAAAATGGAAAGTCTAATGAAGTGACAGTTACTAGACATCTAAGTTAAACTAGCTAGGCCTAGGAAACCCTTCACCATCACTAATGCACCGTGCAATAAAAAACAAAATATTTAGTAAACACATAATTACCTGCAATCTCTCCTTTTCATTTTGTGGTTGACCATCTAGTGGCACGAGTTCCAAGTCATGCGTTTCTCCCGAGTGCCCCCAGATGTCGTACCTCAGTCTAGACTCGAACCCACGCATCGCTTCCATGACTAATACGACCGCTTCCAGGGACCGGTCCAAACGACCATCAAATGAGTTAAATCTATAATTATACATATACAAATAAAATACTTAATAATTTAAAAATATTTAACAAAAAGATATTGATAATTATGAACCCAAAGATGGTACACTTACCTGTACATACTACCTGAGACGTCCACGAGCAGACGCAATAATTTTGGTTTTTCTTGAGTTGCTCCGGGCAAGGGTGCTCGATCCATTCTTCGTCTGTAAATAGCTTCTTCACCAGTTAGACCTGCAACAAAAAAATGTTTGAAGTTGAAATATTTCACAGGCATTAAAGATCACTTTTTAAATATAATATACCTATTACAACATGTTAATAGTTCGATTGTGAGTAAAAAATAAGATTTACCTTCTATAATTTTGGTATCATCTAGATCTCCCGATGTCTGATGTCGCTCCCAGTGGCGTTCGGTAGCGCGGGCTTGCAGCGAACTCAGCACTCCGCGCAATGTACCAACCTGGAACATTTAAATACAAATAATATTCTATCTCTATCTCGATAGATGCAAGGAAATCAGTAAGTTTTATGGTTAAATTCAAACCTGGATAAAAATATTAATTTCACCTGTGTTCTAACTGCACCTAGGTATTGTTCATATAGTTTGGCATCGTATTCACTCATTTTGATTTCTCGTAACCTTTCCTCAAAAACACGTCTGTTCATTTCGCGTGCGGCTTTCTTAACATGATCGGGAATATCATCTTTCTCCGCCTCAGATAGCTATAATGATATTTCATAATATTACACAACAATAGTATATACAATGGAAATCAAAAAACGAAACCATGGGCTCCGAAACATTTTTTCATGTTAAAAGTTGCGAATATGCAAAAACTAAACTTATGAATGTTTTATACTCTTTCATTGAGTCTATACATATATTAAAGCATATCACATTGGATACACTATTTATTAGCATTTCACATATGCTTATCCAAGAAATTTATCAAAATATCTACATATTATTCATTGTTTGGTTCATTTTGCCACTCGAATGTATATCTAAATATCTGCGCATTCTTATGATAAATTTTCGTGAATAAATAAAGTGGGAACAGGAAAATCGATATGTCTATCATCATCACTGTCTTCACCAGTGAGATCTAATTTAGAAGTCTGTACAAGATTCAAAATGTCATTGTCTGTCAATATCGGCGCCGTACACACATCGTTATCAAGTGCAACAAATTTGCTCAATGAGTTGAAACACGCTCAAACATTTCTCAAATGTTGGTTCAACATCTCCATTATATATGGCTTTTTGAGATGGTATCGAGTCCTTTTTCAATTGTCTTTGGTATAACAAGATTCCATGCAGTACCTAACATATGCAACGCATTCAATATGTTGATAGAATTCTTCTTTGCTTCAATGGCAATCAAATATGTGTGTTTGGAGACAAAAATATAATCTTTGCACCTTTTAATTTAACATCAGAGTGAGCTGAACAATTATGAATGATGATGGTAACTCTAAGCTTTTCGCGTAAAAAAAAAAGAAAGCTTATTAGTTTTAGAAGCCATTCGGTGAACATAGTCGCCACTATTCATGCTTTTTATTCGGCGTATACTCAATAGATAATGTTTTTACATTTTTAAATAATAACGAATTAAGGCAGCTTTTCAGAGCCGTCCGAATTGCTGCTACCATCACCGTTATCCTCTCTTTAGACTTTTTCCCCCCTGAACACTGTTGTCCTTTAAATGATAACTTTTTATCGAATAAGCAGCGATAGAATAAGTCAGTTTCATCAGTGTTAAAGACATCTCTTGCATCATATTCGTTAAGCACTCAAGACAATGTATACTACGGCCAATCTAATGTCATACTTGGTGAAACTTGATTAGCTTCACCGCAAACATTTTTTTAAACTATGCTATTTCTTTTCTTGCAGTAAATTCAATTTCCATTTGCATTGCAAAAACATCAGCTTTTAAGGAGGTTAATCATCAGCAGCATTAATAGAGATCCTGAAATGGTTTGAAACAAACAACCAATTCAGTCTCCAAATCTTTGCGTTTGACGTTCTCATTTGTTTCTTATGTGGCTCGAACATACTGCACTCGTTAACAACATTATTGTAAGTTGGTCTCTGTTCTTTATAATCGTTGACAATGTAGAGTTAACGATTCCAAACTCTTTAACATCAGACTTCATTATGATCAATGAGTACTTATACTAGCCTGGTGTACAGCGTGGCCGCCATCGAGGCGATAGGGCCCCCCTTTGCCCCCCAGCCCAGCTGTGTCTCTTCCCCCAGTACCTCCGGCCCAAGTGTTGCCCCCGACATGCGGATCTCCTTTTTCATCAACTTTTCCATGCTTTGGAGTGGATACATCTAATCTGGAGAAAAAACTTATGTTATGTCAAGTTTTCAGTATGTACGTGAATATTTATAATTGCAGATTATTCTTAAGAAATCTGTAGATGTAATCGTGATGCATGCGAATGCAATGCAAAAACAAAAAATTGTAAAAGTAATTGCATAAGGAAGCTTTCTGTTTTAATATAAGTATTCTGGGCTATCGGATTAGTTGAGATAAATACAACAATCTTATGTCTTCAGCACAATGCCATTAACAATGCACAAAACATAATTTTAGTTATTAATTTAATGTATTAATTATAAATATATACATATAAAATCAATTTTGTCGAAAAATATTGTTTTTGTGCTACCGCAACATCACAGACCTATGTTCTGAATAATTACAACTTCACAATAAGAATGTGTTCTTCTTAATAATTTTAGTGATGACAGACTGCAATGGTATCTGAACTTAAGCCAAAGAAGCTGAGACACGCACATAATAGGCTAGAAAACTAGGCAGAAATTTCCGTGCATTCATAAAACAAGAAAAAGAACCAAAATTATCACACTAAGGGCCGGTTGCGTCATCCCCGGTTACTATAAACTTTACTTTTAAACTTAGTTTATCCGAAAATGCGTTGCGTCATCTCATTTTTGTCGTTTACTTTTAACTATAACTATAAACCGCCGAAAATCTCCGCTTAAATGTAAACTTTACTAATGCACATGCGCACTGCGCGCGAGCCACTGACAGATGTCACCGAAATCGAGTATTTTTCAATTTTTGACACTGTAGTATCGAAATGTACAATATTATGTCGGATAGCAGTGATATCGCAGACTTTTTTGATGATAAACTAATTATACAGTATATTCTTAACAGGAAAAGTAAAACTCAGACCTCGGCACATTATTTTTTGCGGGAAGAAATGGGTTTTAAAAAAATCTTTTTCCGATAACGGACTGCATCCACTGGATTTGTCATCTAGGGCACATTTGCATTGTGCGCATTCGCTTGACATCCGTCATTGAAAGCATTATTTTAAATTTTTCGACATCGTATTATTGAAATGAATATTATTATGTCAGATAGCACTGATACCGATTCTTCTGACGATCAAATAATTGTTCAATACATCCTTAACAAGAAGAGAAAATCTTTTAGGCCACAAACCGATCATTTTATATGGGAAGAATTAGATTTTATTGGAAGATTCCGCCTGTCCAAAAGTATGGTTAGGCAACTGGTCTTGCTTATTTCAGACAATATAATATCATCTAAAGTTATCTACTTCATAGGTATATAATAATATTTTTGATAAAGATCAGAAATCACGCAGTTCTTCCTGTGAACCTGGTCTCGATAACTTTACATTTCTATGCCACAGGATCAATGCAAAGATGCACAGGTGATATATCCGGTGTACACAAGAGCACTGTTTCACAGATTGTGAACAAAGTAAGCAGAGCAATAGCCGCTCTCAGATCACAATTCATGTTTACCTGAATCTACCGAAGAAATTCAGCAATATCTGAATCAATTCTAGAACATTTTAAAATTTCCAAACATGATTGGTGCAATAGATTGCACTCATGTGGAAATCCTATCTCCAGGAGGAAATAATGTGGAATATTATCAAAATATGAAGGATTACTTCTCCATGTATGTGCAGGCAGTAATAGATGCCATAATGAAATACACAAATATTGTTGCAAGGTAGCCAGGCTTAATACACGACAGTACTATTTTCAGTCATTCTAGATTAAAAGGGCAATTAGATGATATTTTTAATGAGAAAATCTCATTGGTGACCGTAGTTATCTACTCAAACCATACTTATTTACTCCATTTACAAATCCAATATCTGTGGCTGAAAAACAATATAACGAGAGCCAAATCAGGACTAGGGATGTTGTAGAAAGAACATTTGGAGTGTGGAAAAGGCGTTTCCCTGCAATAGGTATGAAACTCAGGCTGAGTATTGAAAGAGTGGAAGCGGTCATTATAGCCACAGCAGTGCTGCATATGTTACCGAGCCACCAGACTTTGTGGCAATATTATATGAAATTGACTCTGAACCTGCACAGGATGGAAATAATATAAGACGAGATCTAATAAATGGCTATTTTTCCCAATTATTAAACCAGCCATAGCATTTAATTTATTTATTCTTAATATTGTGCGTACAATTGTGTATATATATATGTATATGTTCTAATATAAATAAGATTAAACTTATCTTACACATATTGGCTTAGTTTCATTTTGAATCTATGAAGTATCTTCATCTGGCATTTCATTAAAGATCTTCATCGCTCTGTACATCATTCATTTCTGAGATTTAGCCTAAATTGTCACATTTATTTTACAATAATATTGACTCTATAATAAAACAATTCTTCCTCTGTAAAAACTCTTTTATTATATTTATATATATACCTTTTAACATAAATCACATACATATATTACCATAATTTATTTGTACAGAGAAAAGTCTAGTAAGTAAAATTAAAGTTAATTAGAAATAACGACATAACTACACATTATTATTTTAGTAAATAGAAAAACGGTTTATATTAATATCATTAAAATGAAATGGGGTGAAACCACATTAGCTAAAAACAGCGAGGCAGTAAACATTTAAAAATAGAGAAATTGTTAATGTTTATAAAGAAGTATATATATATATAATGAATTATTAAATTAATTACATATTATTTTTTTCTTTGACTAATTTAAAATTTAGTTGGGCCAAATATCTCTCAGCTTGACGTCTGACTAAAATTACAACACGCAGTTCTTGTGTATTGTCTATTTGTTCATTTGGGGTGGTTGAATTCATTTTGCATTTTGATTTATCTGCAAACAAAGAAAGGGTATATATTATAAATGAAATAATTAAACTAAATAAAAGCATTATCGATATCTAATATTTATATTTTTTTACATTATGTAAGTGTGCATACACCAGAAAATTAATTCATTATATTGTGAATTATCATTCTACTCACTTTTTAGAGGTGATGCCATCAGTTGGCATTTAAATGCAATGCCAAGATATTCAGACTTGAGGCTTGTGGTCAACATCTTCCACCTATGAACATACAAACATATTCCATTTGTATAATTGATCTGCTTACAACTGGGGTGTAAATGGTATTTGTTTGTTTTTAAAAGGTAGCATATTAAATGCAAAACGAGTGATAAAAAAGTTTTCTAAATTAAAGTGATAAGATTTGCATTGCAAGGCCTTGCAGAGTACTTACAGTTAGAATCTGTATCATCATCAAATACCGAAACCCGCTATCCATTGACATCTACATCACGATTCATGTCCATTCTGTTGTTTCTCTTCGTCTTGGATTCTCTGAATAAATATTTAAAATAATGTTTACTAATACGTAATTTACAACATAAACTATTAAATATAGTTAAAATACTAGAATACTTACTTTATATTGAAATTCATCGTTCAAAACATCAATTGCGAGAAAGCACACACACTAAATAAACGTAAACGTCAAATGTCAAATAAAGCGTCCTACATGTATTGCCATAAGCAAAATTACTCGCGCGGCATTTGTTTTTGAAAATAATATTTTAAGAGTCCTATGTAATTGCTACACTGGATAACTATAAACTTTGTTGACGCAACTCGATTTCTGTCAAATTATTTGAATCTCGTTTAGAAGTAAACGGGTTTGAATGTAAACGCGTTTGAATCTCAGTTATAGTTACCGAGGATGATGCAATTCAGCCTAAGTCTGTATTGCCTTCATTGCAAATAATGAAATGCAACGCATTACGTACCTACATTGAGAAACTTACCCACTTTTCCTATCAATAGTCATCTGTAATATCTTTTTAGCCATAGGATCTTTGGCTTGAAGAATTCCTGCTGCGGGTAAACCACTTTCCTTCAAAACCCTCAGAAGCGTTTCTCCAACCTCCGCGCTGTACTTATCAAAGTCAAACACATTGCTTATGGCACTGCCCAAATCTTCATCGGGATATTTCTGAAATATTAAATAATAATCATAATAAATCACTATTTTGAACCTCAAGAAGATTAATTGAGAACATGAAATATACACCAGGTCAATCAATATTCTTGCTACATATTTTCAAACTATGAACTGTCTCGCTCCTGACCAGTTGATCATTGACCACTAGGTGAAGTGTTGTACCACTAGACCAGGGGTCGGCAGACAGCGGCTCTTTTCATAGGCAATTGCGATTCTTCAACTCAAACCCATATTTTCATCTACAATTATATTTGATACATGGAATGGTTTGCCTGAAACATGACATAATAAAACAACTAGCTTTACCTATTTATGCAAACAAACATTATCTTTCATGAATCAAATAAAAAATAAGTTAAGAAGCAAATTAACTTATGATAATTTACAATTGTGCCTCAAATTGATCAAGTAGTTCTTACCGGCATAGCAAAGTTTTCAAAAGCGATGCAAGGTTACTGTGCAAACTAGTAAACTTTACAAGTTTAATTATTAAAGTTTTTTGTTTTAGAAATAGTGCACTGAGCTACTGAAGCTTATAACTCCCATATATTATTCTTCATATAAGTAGCCTACGACTGTATTGTGAATTTGAGTTTTAAATAAAAATAATTAAATTAAAATGTATGTTGCGGCTCTATGAAAATGTTGAGATTCTGTTTACTGAATATTTCGCTCTTCTCAATTGAAAGTCTGCCGACCTCTGGTCTGGACCAACAAAGACATCATTTTTTAAAGAAAACACATTATTATTGTAAAGTTGCAATTTTTCAAAAAATAATTCTATGATATGTATCAATTAGAAAGATATCAATTTATCAAAAAATATTTTAGTTGCCACCGGGATTCTGTAACATATAGATTTGAAAATTTGTTGTTAACTTACTAGGTTGACACAGCTTAATGGATAGCGCGTTTTCCCGGATAAGAAAAGTTTTCAGTTTGAATCCCGATACCAACCAAAATATTTTTTCGATAAATTGATTATCTTTCTAATTGATACATTTAATTTGTATTAAAGTACATCATTCTTTCACTACCGCACTGGAAACAAACTACTGACCAGGTATATTTAGACATATATTGCAATTTATCATGTTACACTTTTAACAATGAAACAATCGGCACATACAAGGTACTGTAGTCGCGACAATGCATTATCTGCACCAGAATACAGACAACTTGAAGTTACTGTGAAGTTTGTCAGTAATCTATTGTAAATTTGCAAAATTAATCATCATTATCACTCATTTTCTATCCACTTCTTGATAAAGGCCACTCTTTTAAATTTTTTTGCATTATTATTCGCCGCCACATATTTCAGCAGATTTTGATGATTTCGACAGTCCAGCAGATTTCGGGGCGGTCTGTCGACCTCCTGATTCCCCTCGGGTACCAGTGGATGACTCCATTTGTTCAATGATTGATTGTTCCAAGCGATGACATTTCATTATTGCAAAATGAATACGTAAATAGAATTAAAAAATAAATCTACACTTACACAAAAAAACATTATTCACTTACCTGTATATGTTTGACTATGTTGACTACTTCTCTAGTTGAATATGGATAAGTGACAAGACCCTGGTCGGCCATGGACCTCAGGGTGGCGAAAGCTCGCACCAACTTATCAGCTGTTTCGTGCGGTACATCAGGACCGTACTGACGAAGCAAAGACAATTCTGATTCAATAGAAGGATTGTCTACCGCATGGCACGAGAAAAGATCACCTAAAAAAGTATATTAATTCATTGTTATCAGATGAGAGTTGGGTTATCTTTATTTGAATATTTAACTAAAATTTTGTAATAATCAGACCGAGCCTTATTGCACAAAAACCTTACTATGAAACGCAGCGAGTTAAATTTGGTTTACAGGTCGATTTGTATATATACGGCTAAACCTTTTATTGATTGTATTAATTTAGTAAAACAAATAAAATAAATTTCATAATAAATAATTTTGTTAGCTTTTCAGTACACATGACTATAAACTAATTCTTATTTTACCTTATTAGTAATTCTACTGGTGGTATCAATAATTAAATAAATGATAATAGAAATAAGATTTGCAAGATTAGTTATCCCTGAAGAAAGAGTAGCCATTCCCACTCTGTAGGTATTAAAAGGTTATTTTAAAATACATTACATTTGTGTAAAGATGACAAAGGACATTAATGAACCCTGTATGTACATTAATATATATTCTTATCTGAAACTTGAATATGTATATTACTAATTTAAACTTACCTAATGCAGCAAAGAAATCATTTCCCAAAAATGGAAAACCAGGCCTGTTAGCCAAAACAATCATCCTGAAATCTTCGTGCATAGGAATCAATATGTTGTCTTCATAAGATGTCGATTCAACTAAATGTTTGGGTACAATTCTTCTTCCATCGCTCAAAATCATTTCACCATTTTCCACAAGAGTTTTCAGAATGCAAGTAACGTGAGTCGGGGCTTTATCCGCTTCGTCTACTACCAAGACATGTCCAAACTTGACTGCATTCACTAAAGGAGAATCTTCATAGACTACCAGCCCATCCTTAACAGTCGGCTGAACTGTGAGAGATTGAACAGTGGTATCTCTGTGTAATTGAATATACTCTCTAGGCCTATTTAGTAACTGTAGTAATCGGTCAGCTATCTTATTTTTACCGACACCTTGATTACCCACTAACAATAAATGGTTTCCTAAAACAAAATCTTGCAGTAACCATTCTAACAATTCTATATGTTGAGGCACATTATAAAATAATATATCAGGCACTTTAGTAATAGCATTAGTTTTGTAAATAGGTACACTAGTTTTACCAATTGTTAAGATTCCATTTTCTATTTCACATTTCATTTCAAGTTTAGGAGATTTTATTCCAAATAATCTTTTTCTCTGCTCGATAGGGACGATTGAAAGTGATTTACAAACTTCATCCAGCGCGTTTCTTGCTAAATTTGGAAGAAATTTGGCGAGGAACGTCCTCTGTACGGTGTCAAAGGCCGATGCTGTGGGATATTTTGCCATTCGGTTGGCGATTCGTAAAAGTTGACGGGTGGACAGAGATGCAGAAAGATTATTAAGCGTGGAATCTTCAGAGGTTCGTAAAATGTGAGCAAGATCAATTATTGATTTCAGTGGTTGTGAGATTTCTCCATGCTAGAAAAAATTAAGAGAGGTAAAATAACAGATACTATAAAGTAGAAATCAAATGATAAATTATGCAAAAAAACAATAGTCACCAGAGATTTAATTAAGAAAGACTCCTCATCTTTGGTAAAGTTTCTCATATGATGAAATGAAAATACGCTTAGCAATTCTGGAGTAAGCCAACCAGGACCATGTCCTAATGTCGGCGGCTCGGCTAATGCTATAATCCTGTAAATAGCAGATAATTTAAAGTAATGAAAAAATAAAGTTGTAGATTATTTCTAAATATTATAAAACATTGACATTAAAGATGTAATTATTTAATTAATTAATCTATACCTGAAAGCTGGATGTATGCGCAACACTCCACTTTCAGACAACTGTTGTTCAGTGAAGCCGGACTTCAGAAGTTCTTCATATCTATCATGTCTGAGAAGTCTCGTTCCATTATACAATTGAACTTCACGATCGTGCACCAATCTAGAAAGAAAATATTTTCATATTGTATATGAGCATAGTGATCGGAAATGTGAAAGGCTAGAGAGGAAGAGAATTCTTCAGGTACCCAAGATCGACTGTATATGTAGTGGGCAAGACCAAGTTTCTGGCCAATATCCACATCCTGAGTGTCATCTCAAGTGAGGATGATGGCATGCCGCCGCCTCTTCTTCCAGAAGGGCGAAACGGTCACGAAGGAGGTTTATTTAGAGGTCCTGAGGACAATTGTAAAGTCATAGATGGAGACTGTGGCCTCTGGGAGACCGTATATCTATCAACAAGATTTAGTGCATTTAGTGCAAAATTGGCTCTCTGACAACATTGACAAGTTTTGGTCGAAGGACTTTTGGTCTTCTAACAGTACCGACCCAAACCCTCTGGACTACTAAGTGTGGGGTGTAGTCGAGAGACAAACCAACAAGTCTAGGCACCCTAATGTCAACTCAAGGTGATAGAGGCGCAGGGTGGCTATATAGAATGAAATTTCCCAGCAAGGATCCTTTAAATGAGATATAACAATATTTTTGGTATCTTTGTATATTGGTTTAAACTTAAATTTAAATTCAAGAAACGAATCACGAACCGTATCTCACAGTCGGCGGGCTGATCTATTGTCTTGAACATTTCAATCACTACAAGATAGCCACACTATATGAATGTCTTTAACATTGCATGTGGTGAGTCAACATACGAAGGAAACCATTGCGCGCATACACGACATCGTAACCGCAGCGCTTCACCAGGAATATCCAGTAACGGTACATACTTAAAAAACGCCCCTCGTATATATATATATATATTGGGATTCCTTCATCTGAGGCAGTTTCACTATTTTGTTAGTTGGTATCTTTAAAAATTGAAAAAAAAAGTATTTTGTGTGTAAAATTCTATAATGATTCGAATTACATATATGTATTTGTATCCCAAGTAATAGTCCACCTCGGCACAGGATCATCCTAGTGAGGTAGCATTATTTTCAATAATAAGAATAAATAAAAATAGTGTATGTATTTCTGTTTCAAATATATATTCAAATATTCATGGTGCTTTAGTCATTATTAAATAAAATTTCTATGAAATGAAATATGCTTGAATAGCAATAAGTTTATCACCTGTGCAGCACTGCCCCGGTCGACGGGTGCAACCTGTGCAGCCCGTCCAGCAGCAGCAGCCGGCCAGCCTGGGCGGCTCGCACCAGGGGGGCGGCGCGCCACTCCGTGTCTCCGCTGGGCAGCGTGGCCCTGCGCTGCAGCAGCTCCCGCGCGGGCACGTCCCGGTACAAGGCCAACGCCTCGGGCCGATAGCCCAGGGTCCGGGCTAACATGGAGGCTACGCGGCTCTTGCCACAACCTTTTGGACCTTAAGAGATATTCAGAGAATTTAACTGCTTGTGAAAAGTTAAAAAATCCTTGCTTCACTCTTCGACCACGGTTTCTACTCTAACCCGACAAATTGGCGGGGTAGTACTGCATACATAGATCGATAATGTTTTTACATAATAATTAGTAATAATAATAATAATGTGTTTATTCCAGCGTGATCAGGTTTTTTTTTAACCCAATTCGCCATAAAGATAATACATTTTATGTTATATATTAAAGTTACGAAATAAATATAATGCTATGAAAAAGAAAACCAAGGAAAATATTAATAAATAAAAAAAATAAAACGCACGTGAAAAATTATTTTTTAAATTTTATTATTCCATTTCATTCTGTTGTGGATTTTAAAAATCATATTAACACTGGGAAAAGTATAGACAATAAATGTATTGTAGGGCCCGGACCTTTGGGACCCCGGTTTAACGTAGGTCAAATGCACCGCATTAGCGTTCTCAAACCACTGTCGTAATTAAACCCCAATACAAAATGGAAAAAAGGACCCCTACTATATTTCGGTGATAGTATGACAAGGGAATCTATTGAAAAAAATAGTTTATTTTGTTATTTTTTCATTGATACTTCTGTTTGACATGCATAAAGATCAGCGTTATCGATACAGCAGCGGGATACTATTTTGTCATATTATGAATCATGAGGAAATAAGATGTTTTGAACCAAAAAAAAAAAAACAATTTATTCGATAGATCCTTTTGCCGTACATACTGCCACCGATTTATTAGCCCCGCATAAAGAACGTCCTAGGATTTTGAATATGTACAGAAGTGCAGTGTTCATTTACTAATTATCTGAATAATTGTACTTTTTCAACCATTTTTAAGAAATTTCAATAAAAAAGAACATAAACATATTGTAAAAAAATTGCTTCGCTTTAAGACGATTTTTGGTAATTTGTAACCGACATATTAGCGGGACCGTACACATCGATAATCGTAATGCATATGAGAAAAGATTTTTATAAATTTTATAATTCCATGCCTTGCTGTGGTGGAGTTTAAAAATTATTGGTCCATATTAACTTGGGAGAATTACTTATCGATATTCGCAAAAGTATCGACGTAGAAAGTTTTGCAGGAACCTTTTCGCGAACCTTTTCGACCCCGTGGTATCTTAAATGGGCCCCGATGCATCGATTTAAATATAAATAAAATAGTAATGACAATAGTATCATACCTATGATGCATACGTCGGATACGGCATGAGAATGCAACAGCTCTGCCAAGACTCTGTTCTGATAATCATTCTCCACGAAGACTTCCTCAGGGTGGACCTTGACGGAGCCGCAAGGTACCATCATCTCGCTGTCCATACCGTTCGTGGTTACGGTTACAGTGGCGGTAGACGCTGATCCTGACGGCTTTATGCCCTTTATACTGATTGAGCATTTCTCTGAACCGAGTGGGTTAACGTCGAAAGTTTCCAAAATTGGAATTATGTTCTTGATGATGTCTTTGGAAAGGAAGGCGGTGTACGGGTAGAGCATGAAGAGAATGGTGTGGAGAGGAAGATGAGGATTATTTTCCTGGAAGAAAAAAGACAAGACAAAACTAGAATCAGGCAGAAATATTATATAAAACTATAATCACATCTTTATTTGTTAACTTTGTTTTATTAATCACTTATTGAGTTTAAATACATCTACTGGTTTCGAAAAATACCATTTCCTTCTTCAGGATGTCAATACTAATTAAAAACATATATTATTGTTTCTTTACCAGAATCTATTTTAAAAAAGAAACAATTATTTAAAAAATAAATTTAGTACCTAACTCAAATCGTTATTTATTTTGTATTAATAACCTGTAGGCCAAATTGGGTCGATTGGGCTTGCAACACATGTGGTTTCAACAGGTGTCACCTCACACACAGCCCGAGAATTTTGCGAGAAATTTTTCCCGGCCGCATAATGTCAAAAAGTGGTGATATCGACTAGTCGCCTGATTTGACGGCTCCCGACTATTTTCTGTGGGGATACTTGAAAGGAAATGTCTACGCCAATAAGTCAACAACAATTCCGATGCTACAGGACAATATTTGAAATGAAAATGCTAAAATAACACGCGAAAAGTGCGAGAATGTTATGATTAAAAGAGCACGCATTTGTGACCAAACCAAAACCAAATAATCGATAAATAAAATCCAAATTAAGAAATTGTGTTTCATTTCCTAGTTATTCAAAAACAACATCGACCTGAACATAATATTATATATGTAATTATATTAATGTCAGCATTGCTGGGGTTGGCTCGTGCTGAGACAAATATGTTGCATCGGTTGTAAACAGTAACTAGAAATTTAGTAAAAAAAAATTGCCTGATGATTTTTTAAATTAATATTTAAACCAATGGTCCTATACTATTTTACCATAAACTGATAAATTACCGCAACTTCAGATTCTTTACCAAATTCAATTCTGTATGACATTGACAAATAACACACTAATTTGCTATTTAAAACTCGTTCTTCTATTTAGAAATATAAATTATCACAAATGGTTATAGTAAACGAAATAAAAATAATCGTTCTAAATTAAGTTTTAAAGCGACATATCTTAAAATAAAATAAAAAAACAATCAATTTATCTACGAAAAACTAACATTTATTTAATATTAAAATATAATGATCGCCTGCTATTCCTGGAACCACGCAACACTCACGCACAGGCAACAATCTCTTCGTGATATAGCATATATTTAAAAAAAAAAACAAATTTAAAAATACAAACGTTGGCACTAATAGATCATATTTAATATTCTAGCTTAGCGCGAAACTTTTACGCTCAATAAACCTTATTAATTTCGCCGAGGTAAAAGAATGTCGCTCAGACGGTAAAAAAATCAGTCGTAAAACGCAAAAAAAAAAGTTTTTTCAATCTTTGGCGGACGTCACGCGAGGCAGCGAGGCACCGCGGCGTCCCAAGTAGGTTCCTCCAAATTTAGTACCACGATAAACATTCTAGGGCCCTAGGGAGGGACGGGATTATAATATTACCTCAGGTATTTCGACTGTCACAACGGATAATCTTAAAAAAAACTTTTTTCTGTCTAGAATATACGTCTGCGGTACTAGTACCGTATTTATTATGCAGGAAAATTCAATCTGTTATTTAATCCCACTTTTTGTCATCTGTCTTCTACCCTTTCATTACGAAATGGTCGATAATATCCGGATTTCTACACTAACTTTGGCCAAGAAGTCTATAAATACATTACAATACTACAATATTTTATATTACTATACAATACTGACACCTTTTCCGTTCTAGAAGGATTGATTTATGAAAATAAGAGCTGTAATCGAGTAGATGTCACGAGCTGGAGTTATATTTACGAAAATCCCACGAACGGGAGCGGCGTTTCGATTTGATCCGATCCATTCCGAGCTTTGGATTCATGATCTTGTAGTTGTAAACACACAACACAATCATACCATCCATTTGATAAATATATACACATACATTAGGATGAAAAAACTACAGGATTTTAAAAACGCGATAAGTTAATAAATAATTATGAAAGCCGAACACTCGATATCCTCAAATTTTTGCTGAAAATAAAACGTGTATAAGCTAAACGTCAATTTATATATATGTATACAGGGTGTAACAAACCTAGTCCACAATATTTTATGGGTATGGTATTACAGTCGAAAATGTTCAAGGTCATGTACATATGTGCCTAATCTCAACCATGTCAGAGATATAAACATTTAAAATAAAAATCGTAATTATGCAATTATTTCGATTAATTGAAATATTTTATCGATTCCAAATTAAATATTAAATACAAAATATTAAAGGTCATTGATAACGGATTAATTTCGTAAATATTTAGTATTAAGTACGTACGTACTTAAAGCTTAACGTGGCTTTGTAAAAATTTCAAATAATAGTATTTTCCGTAACGGTGCAGAATTTGCACATATTCCTTAAACGACTCGGAATATAGTCAATCTACCCATAAAATATTGTGGACTAGGTCTGTTACACATTGTAAATACATATATACAAAAAAAATGCATTTATTTTTATTTTTGGTATTATAAAACCTAAATTAAATTGAATTATAAAACTTTTATTCTTACTGTATACTATATCTTTTTAGTAGTGCAGTAATAAGAAGGGCGTTTTCCGGTATTCAACTTATAAAATTGAAATTTTACTCGAACTAAAGAAGAAAAGTGCAATCAAATACTTGTATGCTTCAAACTCAGGATCTCGGAAATAAATTGAAGTGCAACTGATCCATCCAGCAGGCAACCGTCGACGATCGTGCATCGCCCACTCTGAGCTGCCTACAATAATGCTGAAAGCAATTTAAGATAAAGACCCCTTTCCGTCATTATATATAATCGTAGTGTTATTTCCTCGAGGGAAAACGTTCGAAAACCCATTTCTAAATGATTTGATACTATCTCTATTTTTCTACACGAAATCGATACCGAAAATATATGCACGCGGTTTGTGTTTATCGCACAAAGATTTGATAGAAAAACTTTCCATTCATTTTCATGGCTTCTTTGTAATGCGCCCGAGCACTGACTCATTTAACAAAATAACGATACGCCGTTTCTTAATTAATTAAAAAGAAACTTCAAAAACTTTCTCGGCTGAAAATAAATGTATTCATTAAATTCAAATGCTTACGTTTTCTGGTATAAGTTTGGCGTAAATTACCAAATCTCCGAAACATGAAAACAAATTTTAAAAAGGTATTAAATATTTGTATGTTTCTACATGACCTCTTCGAAACTGCGTGCGCGTTTTCCGAAGATGCTTTAAAGGTGATATTCTAGTTTTATAGAAGAATACGTTGAGGACTTTAAAATAATGCTCCGAAGACACTGCCGCAGCGTTGTTCAACTCTAAATTTTCTCACCTAAATTTTTCTCGAGATTAAGGAAGGGGAATAGAAGTATGTAAGTAAGACACCATTCAGATAAATAAGGCAGATGGTTCATTAATTGGAAGCTAACGACATGCAGCGCGGCCATTGCAATTGCCGCTCTGCGAACCGGCGCGCTGACTTGATGAGAGATGACGCATTTTTTCAG
This sequence comes from Eubasilissa regina, assembly GCA_022840565.1. Lineage (NCBI taxonomy): Eukaryota > Metazoa > Arthropoda > Insecta > Trichoptera > Phryganeidae > Eubasilissa > Eubasilissa regina. The sequence goes on along the minus strand of JAINEB010000004.1, from coordinate 21,007,511 downwards.
TATCTGGGTCTATTATTTTTGATTTTTTCTTTCAATTAAATTAAGTATTGTTAATGACGCGCTTGTTGGTTCCGTGGTTAAGGCACTCTGCCTTGTGATCCAATAGTCGGGGATTCGAGCCCCATTCCGGGAGACAAGCAAGTTAGTCCTATTTTCATAGCACAAGCTTTTAGTTTATTTTGAAAATAGTAAGAATATTGATGTGACACGTATTCTGTGTACGTATCTCTATATGAAAAAAAATTGTGTATATATCTCACAATTCTATAAAATCATCACATTACTTGACAGCTGACAAAACTAACTTCAGTCTGTTGTTTGGATACTGGTTAGTATTATCCGTAGTCATAAATCGTGTTAAAAAATGATCGAGACTGGCGTCAAATATAATCAAACATTCCCGTAAAGTTTCACATGAACGCGTTTTTGTTCTCGCGTCAATTGCAATTCCGAAGTTCAGATGAATTCCACTCATTCATGTTTTTTAAGACAGAAATGTATCGATCTGAAAAACCATATAACGATTTTATTGAAATTTTCTGGAATTACTGTGATTTACATTGCGAGGGTCGTCTTCAACGTTCTGCCCGTCTGTGTTTAATCTCGACTGCCCACTTTTTAACCATTGTCGGTGAACAGAGCAGACTCCGACAATGTTTCCGACGTTTCAAAGATCTGTTTCGGCGTAAACTATCTTCATTTTCCCAAAAACGTCAAACACACTAAATTCAAACAGCTATCAAAAGCGAACGAAACATCCAAAGTAATGTCAAATATTGCCAGTAGATTATTATTATTATTGATAACAAAAATTGAGACCAGTGAGTATGTTTTTCCGGGGTTGCGAATTTTACGGACTACGCATGTATTTACATAAAGTAATAATATTTGAGAATTCTAAAGTTTAATGCGAGTTCCTCTTTCTTTTTGAAACTGAAGAAGTTTGCCGCCAGTGCCAGATGATCAAACGATGACATTAAATAAAAAAAAAAGTATTTAAGACTATCTATATCACCTAACTACCTATAATCTACCCTAGTTAGGTATCATCTAAGATCGATAGGCCAACACGATTTAAGTTTAATGGTAAAATTTACCGCCAGGACTACTTTATTACACACGATTGTTTAGCATTAAAACCAGATGATCTGGAGACATCCACATACACACGAACTATATTTTTGTAGTTATGACCCGAACGTCGTAGCCCACGATAATATGTCGTAGCATCGTGTTAACTTACCATGATTTCAGCGGCCCTGGGCAGCGAGTCCAGCGGAAAGTCGGGCAGCCTCAGGGAGCCAGCGCCGGCCACCAGCTCCGGGCTGGACAGGGAGTATGCGGCGGACAGGAGGCACTTCAGGCGCTCCGGAGATGCTCGCGTGCTCTGCGTCAGAAGGTTCAGTTGCTCCTGTGATACATACAATCGGTATTATATCATACAATATTGTATACAAAAAATACCAAATCAGATTTTTTTTCACAACTAAATACAACCGAAAATCAATGGTACTTATATATTTTTAAACCTGTGAAGTAATTTTAAAAATTCAAATATATATATATATACATATATATATATATATATATATATATATATATATATATATATATATATATATATATATATATATATATATATATATATATATATATATATATATATTTATAAATATATCTATATATGTATATATATATATTAGAATTTTTAAAATTACTTCACAGGTTTAAAAATATATATATATATATCACAATAGACTACACGCGCGTTAGTATTTTAAAATATAATAGAAAAATAAGATTTATACAATTAGCAAGATTACACCATACAATTTTAGTAATGATTATTTTTGATCGTTGGGGACTAACGTTCCAGTCAAATCTTTATTATCTATTCACTCGCGTAAAGAAAATTTCAAAGAAACGCCAAACGGAGAGGCAAACTGCAAATGGTCTACAACCCGTAATTTTTTATCGCGTGTACGAAAAAAAATGATAGCCATTTTACACTCACCGCAATGAAAGGGCATCATTTGAAAACAAATATTTTTATTATGTATGTACCGATTCCTACTTGATTTTTCGAATCGAAATTCTTTTATCGTGTTATATTTCGGGTCCACGCAGAAGACAATGGCGTGTCAAATAACAATACAATCTCACCAGTATCGGCCGATCTCACATCACAGATAGTAAAAATAACACGGAAAGACTATATTTTATACCCCGGCCGCACATTTCTCACTGCGTATTTTCAAAAATGACTCGTTGGCGTGCGGACAGTTTTACAAAAAAAAAACCAAATTAAACAAGATGGGATTCTTTTGTCACAAATTACCCCCGAGAACATTGAAAAAACTGAGAACAAAACGGGGAAAATTTTAGTGACGTTTTCATTTAAAAGAAAGCTTTTTGGAATATTACTTCGCGATCTTTCCAAGGTTAATGCATACAAATTATCTATAAAATCACAAATGATATTTTAACTGACTACAACGTATTATTATTATTTTTTTAAAATCGTATACATCCTTGTGTAAAATGGATTTTACAATGTTATATTTTTCATTATTAAGGAAAACACATTCTTATTGTGAAGTTGTAATTATTCAGAACATAGGTCTGTGATATTTTAAATACTAAATTAATGTATTAATTATAAATATATACATATAAAATCAATTTTGTCGAAAAATATTGTTTTAGCGTCACCGGGATTCGAACCTGGATCTCTATTTCCAATCCGGGGAATGAATAATTCTGGCGTCTGCAATCGGTTTACTCAAAGGTATTTGAGATTCTGTAAAAATAATGTAGATGGCTTTCAAATAATGGAACGACAGGTGTATTAATTTGAAAAATGTAACATATAGGTTCGAAAATTTGTCAAGAAAAATACTGGCTTTATAGCACAAAGGTAGTGCACTTCCCCGGATTGGAAATAGAGATCTAGGTTCGAATCCCGGTGACGCAAAAACAATATTTTTCGACAAAATTGATTTTATATGTATATATTTATAATTAATACATTAATTTAGTATTTATATTTTTCGTTGTTATTTTCATTTTGGCGAACACACATTATATATATTTCTTCCACTTCCACTGTATTTATTAATATTAAATTTATTTATCGTCGGCAGCGTTACAACCCAGGGTTTGCCGCCATTTTCTTCATTCATGACATCTCATTCATCCCCAAAGTGCGATGGTCCACTATCACAATATCGAATTATCTCAGCTTTTCGGACTGCCTATTTTCCCTTGCGAATCTGATCAAAACCCTCCTTGCGGCTTACTGGTTTGCCGCGGCCAGTGTCGTAACTAAAAAAAAATGGTCCCCAATGCAAAATTAAAAAAAATAATTAACGAGTGCCCTGAATATATATTGAATAAGGTATAAAAGTATTAAATACTACTAGGTTTTAACCATGAAATAGTAAAAGAAAAAAATTGTCACCTATAATATTCACACTTTTACGAAACAAAAACTTTTTAAGAATTCGGGCATATGGACTTGCACTTGAAAAAAATCCTTGCATCGCTTTGCATCCGATGTATTACATTACCTAACTAACTTACAATGGCACCGTTTCCCAGCGGGGGTAGGCTGAGAGGATAGAGCGCCCTACTCCTCTGCTCTAACACACAATTCTCGCCTCATCCACATTCATACATCTTCTCACAAAAGCTCGTCGATTATTGAGGCTTCTAACAGGACTAGGTCCGTCGATTATTGAGGCTTCTAACAGGTAGATACTACTGTATTAATCGATATTCTTTTCACATGTTTTTTTTAATAAATCCAATTAGTATCGACACTCGCAAAAGCATCGATACCAAATGTATCGTAACGTGGATCTTTTAAGGTTTTATCCCCAACGCATCGCATTGGCTGCATTGGCACAGTTACACCACTGGACCAAGCCAACAAAATATTCAAATTTTAATTAATTTGTATCCTAAACTTTGTGGCATTTTTGGAAACACGTCATTCCAAAGAAACTATATAATCACCAAATTACTTACACCCAAATACTACACAATTTAGACTAGAGACTAGATTAGAGATAACCATATCAATATTACATTTTAGCTTTGTTAAATTTTCTGTGTAAATATTATTCACACAAAGTATTAAACTTTTTTATTTATCACTAAGCTTTGCAGGAATACTAAGTGTCCATAATTTTAATTGATTTATAAATATTTATATTTATAAAAATGAACCACAACGTCAACACGTACGTATAAATAAAAAGAAAATAAATTGTGATTCTCATTGAAATAATTATATTAGCAATATTTGAATATGTCCAAGAATACACAATTACAAGATTTTTACCTACAAAGGCACGAGATATCTCATACAGCCGAAGCTATTTTTTATTATATTTAATGGAAAATATATGGGAAGTATGGGTAATATTGGTTTAAATATTTCAAAAAAATAATTAGATTCTCATTGTGACATAACACTGTTTCAGGGAAATTAATGATCAAATTTAGTCCATAGATGGCAATAGTGTAGTGGCACTCGAAGCGAGTCCACATATTAACATATAATACAACTTATACAAATTTGATAGATATGGAGATTGATGGGTGAGAATGGTGAACATTATATATATATATATATATATATATATATATATATATATATATATATATATAAAGTGATCACTTAAACCCAGCCGAAGACAGGTCGTAAGCCCTGTAATTACCCATACTTCCATATATTTTCCATTAAATGTAATAAAAAAAATAGCTTCGTCTCAATTTAGTCAGTACGAATGTTTATTTTTATTAAATTTTTCACCTATATTTTTTTTTTATATATTAAAACAGACTTCTGCGTAGTAATGCGGTTATAATCCATCACTGACTGAAAATGCAGCTTATTGAAAAACACGGAAATTTGAAAAATATGTTTAGTCCGAAATTTTTCAACAACGCGTCTATATTTTTAGATAAAAAAAAATAATTTGTTTATTTTATGATGCATACATTGAAAAACTACGGACAAACAAAATACGTATATTTGAATAGATCCCATACGGAAACGATGATAAGGGACGCATTCCAAGTATGTATGTAACTCGATTCAGATTCCACCTTCAAGTGTACAAATTGCTCGAATTCATGCTCTGCAGGTGCGTATCTGACGCCAATCTACGAACAATTCGCAGATACGGTAAAAACAATTCCGCTCACGTCAGTTTCCGAACGGGTAGGAAATACCCCCGGAGTGGAAAACTTGGCGGAAAGTTCATGTCGTGACGCATAATGTGTATTTAATTTTAATGTAACAGGCCGGGCATCTTTGAGGGAGGAATGACTGCGCGCAAATGTGAATGTCAAGGTATTTTAAATTAGAAATTACATTATAAACCTTTCCAATTTTGTCCAGGGTCGCGGTGAGCCGGCAGAAGGAGCGGCACGGTACCGCCTAGGTTAGTACCGTCACCGCACGGTGGGCAAATTAACGATAATTCGAAAAAAATACACTAATCTCACTTAAAACAATTGTTACACGGGTGGATAATAATGTTCCATCTAATTTTTGAATTACTGTGTGTGCAACAAATCTTCAATACTATAAATTGTGCACTGAAGGAGAAATCAAGTAAAACATTACCCTACCAGAATTTGCTTATTTACGCGCCATGTTACTTCGATTGGCACCACTGGGTTTCTTGGTTTATAATAATGTACATGTGTTGTGTGTGAGTATTGCCGCCTTTTTTTCGGAAGGCTAAGACGGTAACCGACAGGCGTCATTCAATTACATCCCGCGCTTCGACCAGTCCAGCGGTCCAAATAAATCACCAATGTGCGCTTCTGTCGGTCGAAATTTAAAAAAGATTAAAAAGAACAACAATGTCGGACCAGAAAGACAGCAAAAAATAAAAAGGTTAATGCAGTTCATATATTATATGTGTGCTTAATGTTAATCGGAAACCTGGGAACTAGCTATCGAAGGCATTTATATAAACATAATTATTTATTTAAGTTTCATAAAATATCTGTCCGAACGTTTTTACGCGGGGATTCCGTTCTATTAAAACCCCTCCATTAATATTCTTCGCAGCTAAGATGTAGATTCACCTAATTAATAATTAACTCGCAATGCAATACAAGTTTCCATCAATATGTAGAGGGTCCATAGACCTACACCTACACCGAGTAGAGGGTCCATAGACCTAGTACTCTGATAACCGAGTTTCAAGTCGCATCAGAGTGAACGATAGTGATAAAGAGACATGTTTTTTCCTTTTTTTTACAGCTGAAGTAACTACTGAAAAAACTTATATTTAAACTTAAAATATTATTATTTTTGATATTTAAAGCTAGCACTTTGTGGTTAATTTTAATAATTAATAGTTTATTAAATTTGTTTCAAGAACATTTAGACATTTTACTTAAGTAATTTTTTTCATCCTAACTTACCATCGCGCCGTTTCTCCACGGGACTAGGCAGAGAGGATAGAGCGCCACACTCTTCCGTCCTGACATACAATTCTCGCCTCATCCACATTCATACAAGCTCGCCGATTATTGAGGCTTCTAACAGGACCATTCTCCAGTGGTCTGGTTTACCTGGTCATGCCAAGTCTTGCGCGGACGTTCTCTATTTCTAGTGCCATCAATACTTACGTCATATATCTTCCTTACAATTCTCTCCTCATTCATCCGTTCCATATAACCAAACCACCTCAGTGATCCTATCTTAATCTTACCACTATACTAAGAGCTTTACATTCTGATGAAGGAAATTGTATTTTTCCGAAACCGCTTGAATATAAACAACTCACAGTGGTTTATAAAACAAAGTTAATAAACTATTAAAAAATAAAATATTATTATTTTTCGTACGCATAAAACTGTAGTCTGAATTTCAAATTTAATATGATATAAAAATGAATGATACAGAAGTAATCAGCTTCATTGATGGCACACAATAAATAAAATTTAAGAAAATCAAAAATAAAAATAATGAGTGAATGTAAATTATAACATAGTCGACTGGTGATCAGTGGTGTAACTAAGCCAATGCGGTGCATTGGATCCCGCGTTAGGCAAGAGTACTCTACTCTAGTACAGTACTCTTGTACAGTCCTCTTAATATTGATACTATTCCCAGTGCTAATCGTTTATAAATTCCACTTCAACAAAAATGTAATTATACAATTAAAAATTTATTACGTAAACTCAAAAAAAATTATTGATGTATGCAGTAGTTTTCCGCTAATGTATTGGGTTAGGAACCAGACCATCGTTGGAAAATTAAGAAAGGTTTTTTTTTTTCACTTGCAAACGCATAAAAATACCTAAAAACAAATTTTTGTTTTTATCATGAAAATTATAGAAGATAAATTTTGTTCGTAATATTTTATGAATAAATCCGCGTGTTACTTATTCTTACATCTTATATACATACATAAATAAATACAGGAGGCTGCTTTTTCTATTTCGAATTTGGGTTCAATTTTTGTAGTTACTCCACTGATTAAGATTGTTTTTAAATTGAGAGAGTGAGAAAAAGTTAAAACTAGTGTTGGACGTAATAAAAGACAGAACAGAACAAAAACAGTCCGCAAAAGAACTGGTTCGATCAACGAAGTAAATCTAATAGTGTTAGGTACGTTTTAAAAAAAAAAGATCATTTTCGACCTGGTTTCATATCCACCGTGCACCAGTGCATGCCGCTTAGCATTTCTACAACTTCCGATCGTCTTGTGTAAACTTACTGCCGTGACTTTCGTGTCGGATATTAGAGATCGCTATCAACGAAAACGACAAACAGAATTTTCCAACTCAGCAGCTTGAAGGTGAGCGGCCGTACCGAGCCAAATATAGATCAGCATTGTCACATTTGTACCACCGAGAACCATCGACGCACATAATATATTATGTTGCCTAATCGAAACATGGCGTATACTACAGGCCCGTGCGATAAAAACAAAATTGGTACCAACATAAAATCATAAAAAAAAAATTGTTCTCTTTTATCGTCATTTACGACAACGTCATAATAGTCACCCATAAAATTCCATTTTCATTGCAGAATTCGATGCACAGGTGTTCATTGTACGTTACTCGTGTTTAGTAAGCCGGCAGACATTGCAATTTATGGATGGTAGAAAGGATGAAATGGTTGTTCACCCGGGGGATGGTGGATTTATTGTTGGATGTAAAATGTACAAGCCTTAACACCGAGCACGCGAACACGAACAGAAGTCATTCCCGGCTAAAAACTGTGACATCTTCACTTTGGCGCGGTAGTAAATTTCTGAAAAGTTATTTGCAAATCGTCTGACTGGCGAAACTTAATGCCGGTTTATAAATAACGATAATTACAATTTATATTCGAATAAGTCGATAACTAACTCACCTAGGACAACAAATTTCCGAAGAAATTGTTTGCAGAACGTATAGAGTCATAGATAAGAAAAGAAGATGTAGCACATTCGGACATTTGAATGCACAGACCAGTAAATGAATAGACATGAAATAAAGTGTACTTATAAGAAAGGGGATTTGGAACATTACTTGCGGGACGGCGTTCTTTGTGGAAACATAAATCCGATGGTTTATGACACATTTATGCAACAATAAAAGTATTTACTCTTCGAAAATTAAATTTTTGTGTAACAAGACGTATTTTTTACATTAATGCATATCATATTGTCAGCGTTTAAATTTTCGTTCCAATCGAGTCATATGTTTAAAAAAAGTCGCGGAGTTATTTGACTGCGTAAGTGGTACCAAAGTGATCACGCGGGTGATACCAAAATGAAAATATTGCAACAAGGAATTTGCGTTAGTTCGTGTCTATATATTCGATGGTCTGTGTTTGAATATGATTTTCAAAAGTGATCTTAAAATGAAAATATACTTCCATACTTCCAATGCTCACACAAACGTAAATAGACGCGGAAAAATGTATATCGGGCATCACACGAAGAAACAATTTAATAACGAATTAAATTGTTATATTTAAATCGAACGTTCTGTCAGTTGTCTTATTTTATTTTGACTCAATACATGCAACAGGAAAAAATGTCATCAGTTATGAAAATGTATTTTTCCTCCCCATCATTAGTACGAGTAGGTACTACTAACCGCTACTATAGCTTTTTCTTTAGTGAACGCCCTCATTATTTTTAAAAACAAAATAAAATAAAATCTGTATTTATCATTCGGTATTTTATCAACGATTGCCGGTGGAGTAGGTTACCCCCAAATGTTGCCGGTTCCCAAGCCGCAACCGGGGCGGCCTGTCCAATTATTAATTTAATTATTACGGGTAGGCTGGGGGAGACGTCACGCACCACTTGGAGCAGATTAGGGAAGACGGGAGCTTGCATTTAAACATACATAAATGCAGTCGGTTTTCTAACTTTTATTACCTAAAATTGCCGGGTTGAAAATGTTATTTATTATAAAATAGTATCAATTTCATCACAAGTAAAGGTACCTTTGTGAAAATATGTTTCAGCAACTTTCGGAAACTACTGTATGTAAAGGAAAAGCAATTCGATTTATTGGGCTGAAGAATATTTTCTTTTAAAAACAATAAAGAACAATGTCTTTATTACATTGGATTCATCCCTGTAAACAGGGATGCAAGTAACAGTTTAATGAGAAATAAATTACAGTACATATGAGTTGTTGAAATTTATATAAAAAGGCTTTTTAGTCGTATTTGATAAACCTTCCCGAGTTAAAAATAAGGCTATTCATCATTATCTGTGTTCACGTGTCTAATACGCAGATTGAAAACAGTCGAGACCAACATTCCCGCAATCTTTTTCTTTTTATCTGGAAGAAACCTGTTCAAGACAAAAGTAGGATTTTAATTACCGTTAGTTAGCTGCATAAAAAAGAAATAAAATTAGGAAATAAAAATTGAACGCAATAGAATAAAAATGCAATTTACTGATAACTATTAATAACGAATCGAGGTTTTAGGGCTTAGGTCTAGAAGTTAATAAAGTAAAAAAAATATGCGAAAACGGGTCGTTTGATCGTTAGTAAAAAAAATATTTACTTTTCGAAAGTAGATCCCGTAGTAAACTCATTTTACTCTCCGATATCCGATAGTAAAAAACGAGAATCGATAGTTAAATATGGCGGACTCTTCACAGCTGTTCCGAAAATCATCTGACACATTGATACTTTGAAAGTTGCAGTATACGACAATGAATCATTCAATATCATGCTATTTTAGTGATGACAGTTCGTCCGATGATGATCTCAAAAAAAAAAAAACAAAAAAATTTAAACATCAAAGTGACAGATTTCGAACGCCTAGGTGAAAAAATCTATAGATAATGCATAAATTAAATCATATTTCATGATTATTTGTCGCGCCTATAGACATCTCCATCTACGCTTTGACAGTAGTAAATTTGATGTATCAACAACCCGCGAAAGTATTTTTATTACGGGCGTTAGTAAAAAGTTACTATAGTAAAAAGTCACCATAGTAAAAAATTACTACTAATCACACAACTGACAGCTTTAGTGTCAGCCACAATACCGACAATTGGACAAAAAATACAGTTAAAAGTAAACTGTACGCAATCATTTCGGTAATCCACTTATTCTTGTTGCTGACTATAAATACTAGCACGTATGAAGAATTTTTCTCTTGTTTTGTTACCATTTTGTTTGTAAAATCAACAATATTATTTAAAATGCCTTACTATATTCTCAACTAAATAGCTATACTGCTACGGGTCAAGATCAAATCATAGCCAAGATCAGAGGCTTAACTACTTCAATGCAGTGTATTGGAGTGCAAGTTAAATAGGGACCCAAAACGTCCGCGCCCTGTAATATATTTGGCATCAATACTTTTCCCAGCGCTAATATGAACTATAATCAGGGGCGTGCAATCCATACAAGCAAAAACACTGCATTACTAAAAATTCTGGGAAACAAATATAAATTAAATAATTGGATTAACATAAACGGAAATATTATTTAACAATTAGTGCCATCCGTGTACCAGTATAGACTTTAATTGCTTAGATATAAAAACTACCACGACAACTCACCGCTGTAAACATAGCTCTCTCTTGTATTTACCGCATCGAGCAATTTACATTACTTTATTCTGTCTTTAAGCTAGTGAATTACTCGAGTCATATAATTGGTTATTTACTGAATTGAACATTCCTTTCGCTTGATCCGTTTTGTATGGTATTTTTTTTAATAACATTAGAAAGGGTTACAACTGCGTGCAAATCATTGAAGTGTCTACTTCCTCTTTTACTAATTCGCTAATATTATTATCTTACAGTTTTCAAAGTGTTGATTTCATGATTATTCTTTAAATTTGGTGCATGGATTGGTTTTTGATTTGGGAAAAACAAAAAGCAATTGGTAGAACTATTTCCTACGTTAACCTTTAATGAAAATAATTATTTCCTTTAGTTATTACGTGAAGGATTTTCAAACAATAAATTAATCATATTCAGTCATAAAAAGTGTTCCTAAAAAAGGACATACATTTCTTTATATAGGTAAGAAGGTATTATTTTACGTTAAAACTTAAACTTTAAAAACATTATTAATAGTACTCTAAAAATTACATAGTAGGGTCGTATAAACGACGGATTTATTTTGTCTAAAGACGTTGGTTAAACGAAAGTACATATATTGTATTACATATGATTGTATAATGTCATTGGTAACAGCATAACCTAAATCTACACCTACTGCACGCCACTGACTATAATAAATTATAAAATCTACCACAGCAAGAAATGAAATTTGAAAAAAGATTTCTCGTGTGTATTAAGAGAACAAGTGAAAACATGATCGATGTACTAAGTAGGTAATACCGCGCTACATGTTGAGGTCAGGTACCAGACTATCGCCATAATGCGAAGCGAAGATTTTTTTTTAATTACTAGAGCATTTTTGAGTTTGGTCAAAAATACATTTTTGTTTTTTTTCATAAAAATGTGAATATTATATGAGACAAGAGACCAATTTTGCTCGTTCTAGTTGATGGATAAAACTGCACGCTTAGTAATTATTATTTTATACGTATAGTACCTATATGGGCCCCTTACCTTCCGTCCTATCGTTGACTATCTAAAATTCTGCCAAAAAAGTAGAAAAAAATAGAAAGAGATCCAGGTTCGAATCCCGGTGGCGCAACAACAATATTTTTCGATAGAATTGATTTTATATGTACATCTTTCTAATTAATATATTTAATTCATATTTAAAATATCGCAGACCTATGTTCTGAATAATTACAACTTCACAATAAGAATGTGTTCTCCTAATAATTTAAAAAAAATGTATTTCACGAAATTACAAAAAATGGAGGTAATCTTAATAATCAGTAATCGTAACCTGTAATGGTTTAAAAGGTCATTCGGCAAAAGGCTGTACAGGACATAAAACACTTTTCAGAAAATCTTCTGAATATCCGCAAAAACTTGAAACCTCCAGGATATGTAACGTATCCTTCGAGAATTACACACCAGAAACCAAAAGGCATATAAAAACATGGTTTTTCAAGGGTATCATATCAAGCCGTGCTACACAAAGAATTGTTTAGAACATTTATTTACATAACTTAGAAAAACATTCAGACTTGAAAACAATAGGATTGAATAGCCGAATGGAAACGTAAGAAAATTATGCAGAATTCAAAGAAATTCAGTAACAAATTTGAATAAGTTTGGTAACACGCAAAACATGTTTCAATAATCGTGGAATAGTTCCACACACACACACACACGCACACACGCGCACATACACATAGCCCACCCCTCATGTTGCATGTCAAAACTGAATATATTATTCTCTTCACACAACTTGAAATTGATTATTAATTATTTCGATAAAATTAAATAAAGCTATTTTAATTCACTCAAAGTACTTTACAACAAACACGATATTATATATTGAAGCCGCAATTTTAAGCACGTGAAACATATTTTTAGAAGGCTTACAATAATAATAATAATAATTTATTTATTTTGATTCATAGTAGTGTGTTATATTGTCATAATCGGATAATATTGCAGCAAAGTAAGACGTACATTTCGGTACCTTGCTTGCTACACTAGTATTTTACTGTATTATAGCAGACAGTACTTTTCCGGTAAAGTAGTAAACAAAGTGTAATATTCAATGTACAAATATATATATAATATATATATATATATATATATATATATATATATATATATATATATATATATATATATATATATATATATATATATACATATATATATACATATATATATACATATATATATACATATATAAAGAGTAAAACAAGATGCAAAAAAATAGCATATAAATACAAAGTAAAACTTAAAATAAATGCAATGTTCAATGTATCAAAAATAAAAAAGAGAAAGCAATGTAAGAGTAAATAATATACAAATATGAAATGAACTTATGCAAAATTGTAATGTTCAATATAAAAAGATTGAAAAAAGTTCAAATAATATATTAACACAACTACAGAGAAAAGTAGAATATGCATTATTTAATATATTTGTACTATTGTAGCACTTTTAATCTCAATTTTGGACTTTTACAAGTTCTTGGGCGTAATTTCTCCCCATTTTGTGGAGCCAGAAATGCACTTTTCTCGACAAATACGTAAAACTATGGTTGCAATTTTCACGTCTGAATAGAATTGAGATAATGGACATTGGATATAATATTATAAATTAGGTAGATGCTTTAAAATATCATCCGTATAAGAATGCTATTTTACACATGTCAGAGGTGGTAGGTGTCTCAAAGGAGAGACCCTCGTCATTATATCCGACGAAACGTGGAAATTTCATAATAATATTAAAAGTTATCCTAAACATCACGTTAAAAAAAGAGTACCTAAACATTAAAACTGTTAAATTTTATGACTTTGAAACAATTGTTGACAACTCAACACTAACTTACTTATTTTAGAGTATTTGATAGCACACGCATAAAAAATAAACAATAATTGCGACAAAATATTTGACCGTACAGAAAACTAATTGAAATAAATTAATGTAAAAGATGTGATATACTTCATTTGCGTAGTTAAATTCAGTAATGTTTCTACGATACTTTATATAAATAATGTATATATTTATATTATGACCATTAAAGACTAAAGAATCAGAATACATTAAAACAAAGAAGATAAGCTAATTATTTAAAATAAAATTATAAGTAACTTTACGCAAGAAAATATTATTATATGTTTATTTTGCATTTTTCAGTCCCTGGGAATTTATTTATTGATAATTATGTTTTCTAAATGTGATCCGTTATTTCGCCACGTATTCTACGGTCGCTGCCATTTTTTCTCGGATATTTTCTTTTAATTGGTCCAGAGAGGGAGAATTGTTACTGTATACCTTTGATTTATGGCAGCCCCATAGGAAAAAGTTCATCGGTGTCAAGTCGGGGCTACGTGGCGGCCAGTTTACATCACCTCGTCGGGATATCAATTTTACAGAAAAAAATTCACGAACAACTGGTAAGGACACGCTCCATTGCGACTAAATTACCAAGGGCGCGGCTGGCGATCGGCATACCCCACGCCCCTCTCCCGCTCGTTGCGTTGCTGCAGCGAATGAACCAAAATGAAAAAGACTTTTGGGACATACTGTATATTTGATGACAGCCTAGGTATATTAATGAAGATTTTTATTAAAAACCTAGATATCAAACTTAAAAATACCTTTATATTAAAGAAGAAATAATAAAATTCACAATTACATTAATTTTTATTTTAAGTTCATTTGCCGTCGAATTTAATTTATTTGTATACATTTTTATAACTAACTCTATGATATATTTTTACAACTGTTTTTCAATATTTTATTACACCGATGAATACACGCAACGTGTAACCGTGTAGCAACCTAGCACGTAACATGTATTTTTATGTAAGTAAATACGAACAACAAATAAATAAATCTATTCGAATATTTACTAATTTGAATAATATCGCTTCTATTATTATTTTACTGTGCATTTTTAATTCAATTAAGAATTGATAGAATCAGCGTTAACTTTGTAGTTTCATCATAATGGATGGATATAAATGAAGCAATGTTATAACCCAACTTGAGTTTATTAGCACGATGAGAGTTTCTCTCTAAACGGCAACTCTCATCGTGCTAATAAACTTATTTCAATGTGCGTTTATGTTGGCTATATATATTCTGCTTGACAGTCCGTAAAGTCTGAATATAAATTTTGAAATTTATTCTGCACAAAATAAAGTAATTAAAACATCATAGAAATCAATGATAATCTGTGTATTAATTTAAGGAATAGTAAATTGTAACAGAAGTTACAAAAAATATATTTTTGAAAAACATACGTATCAATAATAAATAAATATGAAATAAAATTAAATTATGTGTACGCCTTTGAGTGATTTTTTTAAACATCAAACGCCAAATAGGATAGTTTTAGCCGAGAGGTAGAGGATACATATTAAATTAAATCATAATATTTATTAACATGTTTAAAAGTCAATGAATCTGCAGCCTTATAAATACTACACTTCGAGTGCGTTCACTAATATGTTGTAGTTTAGACTGCTTACGTGAACGATATTAGTCTCTAGTGCGAAACTGTGAAAAGTTTTATTATTATATCGTGATTTTCCAAAAAAATTAATTATGAACACGTGGTCACAATAGACACAAAAAATAACGAGGCGTTTAGAACAACCTAATAAACTACGCATTACCGAGAAAAGACAGTCGTCGTTTCTAGAAAAAATGGAAAAACACAATAGCTAGTAAGTAAAAACTAATAGTAATATGATAACGATATGACTACAGGTTACCCTGGTGAAAAATAACTATAACTAAAAACACATCACCCCCTTCAATAATTATGAAACATTTATTAAACTGACTCACAATAATAGCTTCTAGATTAAAATAGAACAGTTCTAAGACAAATGCAATTAACAAAAGGAATAAACGGATGTCATTATAAAATTATCCGCCAGGTTCTCGTACGCGAACTAGTTCGAAAAGGTAATAGGGCGCTATACCGCGGCCGCGGCGCGCGGTTAACAATTCCAATTTGGGAAAGTTAAATTAGGCTCGAGAATTGAAATGAAACATTTAAGATGGCTGGATGATAACAGCCGCATTTAGCCCATCGGGCTGGATGTAACTTATTTCGCGTTAATTATTTCCCCAGAGGGTAATGTGCGGCGGGCACGTAAGCGCGAAACGCTCGGCGCAGCTCGGAACGCCATTGCGATCAGAGACGATTACGGTCCGACATAAACATATAACAAATGACAGGGTCCGCCATTGTGTCAGCTTTTAATGCGCCATTTTGTCGTTTATTTGAGGTCCGATTGAAAGGAAACTCGGCTAATGCAAACGAACGCGAGTCTTCGAAACAGTCTTTCTACGAAATAAACATACATACAATATACTATGCAGTACATGTACAGTACAAACAACAACAAACGAAACATATTGTTAGCGACACACGTGCAGGAAAGAAATATGGAAATGTTGTAGTTAGTAATCATTCTCCCTAATAATCCCTCGTGACAGGATCGTGATCTCTATGAACTCCCGCTCTATTAATTATGGCCTCCATTTTCCTCGGCACCCTGCAGATCTAAGGGCTATTATCAGAGAAATGCATGTTAACTTTACCATTTGGTCGAACCAACAGGTGGGGAATCTTTTTCTTCCTCTCCGTTCTTCGACGTGGCCCACCACAACAAGCTTCTCCAAGCTATCTTCTCTTCTCGCAAGACGCCCAAAAATTAAAGGATTCGTTTTACGTAAATGGATGAGAGTCCGTCCTTGATGTTGATCTTCTGCAGAATTGGGATATTAGTGTCTCGCCATCCGGTATGCGCAACATGTCTCCACCATCATATCTCAGAGGCATCAACTCGTCTTTTCTCCCCTGCGTTCATAGTCCACGTCTTTGATGTGATCCAGGCTTTCTCGTTTTCTGGACGGAATGGATTGTGATATTCCTTTACGGTCTTGGTAATTATCTCTTTAAATAGGTATCCGGTCAGCACTTTAATTAATATCTGGTAGCGGGATTATGGAATGATTCTTCCGTATTTAAAATATGAATTTCTCAATCTCTTCATTATTGAGCATTGTGTGAGTATAGTTTTTTGGTCTTGTGACTCTTAAGTTTGAGTTTGATTCTCGGAACTAAAAAAGGTGCATTGAACAAATCAATGAGAAGAATTTAATTTATGCAACTAAAACGGGTGTATTGAACAATATCAATGAGAAGAATTTAATTCTCGCAACTAAAAAGGGTGTATTGAACAATATCAATGAGAAGAATTTAATTCTCACAACTAAAAAGGGTGTATTGAACAATATCAATGAGAAGAATTTAATTCTCGCAACTAAAAAGGGTGTATTGAACAATATCAATGAGAAGAATTTAATTCTCGCAACTAAAAAGGGTGTATTGAACAATATCAATGAGAAGAATTTAATTCTCGCAAGTAAAAAGGGTGTATTGAACAATACCAATGCGAAGAATTTAAGTAACAAATGACGAATCGTGCATGGAAAAATATTTGGTCAAGATCACAATGTACAAAAATCATAAACTCAAGACACAAATGGACATTTATCAAAATACCTTAAGTATGGTATGGTTAAGTTAGGTTAGGTTAGGTTTTGGAGAATTAACAGAATCTGATGTTGTTGCTTAAACACGTTTTTCAAATGAAGATTTACGTGAATTAGACTACCAAAGACGAAATAAAGATTTCTCAAGGATTGACACTAGTGAAAATATGGAATACTTTTTTTATATTTTGAAAAATGATTTCAAACAAAGGGGAAATACGGAAAGGAAAAAAAGAAACCTAATTGAAAATTATGAAAAGTTATGCACATTTAATATGTGCATAGTAAAGAAAAAATTAATTCGAGGTATGGGTGTAATAAGGTATTACAGATAAACTGAAAAGCAAATAATATTTCGCATAATGTTGCACAACTTATAATATAATTGATTCTATTTGCAAACCATGAAATAAATTTCGCTAAAAAAAAAAAAATACATATTATAATAATTCATAAATGATTTTACTTAAACATAAAGTAAAAAGTGTATTTACAATGAATAGAAACCAAAACAAAAATTAAAAACTCTTAAAAAAGGCGGTCTAGCCTAGCGTCCACAATTTTCCACCACAAATTTATTCACCAGACGAGTTTAATTCGAATATTTAATTTACGAGTAAGTTAAGTCCTTTGCAAATTTATTGGCGAATAAATAATATACTTCAATTTTCGCGAAACACATAAAATATCCGCTACAATCATTACAATAAAGCAAGAAGTAATAATCAAGCCTCAATATAAATAGTACAAACGATCAAAGATACACTGCGAACAAAAAAAATGTAACCACTTTTGAATTTCACCAATTCATTTTATATTAATTAAATATTCAAGGGTTTAGATTATATTATACACACTTAAAATAATAGCACGAATCAAATTAAAATCCTGTAATAACTAAATACATTCTAAGTAGCGCAGAAGCAAACTAATACAACACTCGCTCCACATGTCGCATGAACGCCGCCCCTCCGTGAAATCCCTTGTATTTATTATATATAATTTTTTTAACAAAAAAAATTTAAAATTATTTATTAGCAAAACGAAAAATCCAAAGATTCAGATAAATGAGCAGATGAAACAGATGTCACGAACTATTTTGAAAACATCAAAATTTTCTAATAATTATTTTTTAAACATCTCACGTAGGTATATAAGACATTCTAGAATGTTCGAAATATTATGTTCTCCGTGTAATATTACATACGGAAAACTCTCTACCGGAAAAATTAATCGATGGCTAAGTTCTCGAACAAAGATGTGCATTCATTCTATGCAAAATTGTCCAAAAATTGTTTTCGTTCGCAAAATGCCAATAATGCTTTGCACCACAAATGTGTGGTCATATTGTGTAGAATCGCAAAAATTTGAGACGGGTTGGAAACAACTTGTGTGGATCTTTGATGTACTTTTTTGTGATGTCCTTGGAGCGGTGGGATGGTGTGTGTATATGTGCCGCACCGTCGGTGCGGGTATGTGTAAAGGGTATAAAGACAGGAGTGCGTGCGTCTCTTTTATCTGCGCTTCATCGGCTTAATAGTTTGACCTATACTAGTGATATACCTTGTACTAAATTATAGCTTATTGTAATGAAAGATTAATTGTTACAAAGTCTATTTCTTGGACCTTCATATTACGAGGTGTACACTAAAGACGTACTAAGGAGTCAAGTACGTAACATTAAGGTTATTCAATATGTATATATTACCACAAATCTTAAATTTTTTCGTAAAAACTATATCTGGTTTCTCGTAACTGTGATCTATGTATGTAGTAAAATTTGGTCTGCGTACCATGAATTACTAAGAAATTCGCGATACAATTTTTCTTAAATGTTCAAAAAAATTAAAGATTCGAAGAAGACAAGATTAAAACATCATTACACCCATTTTAAAATTTAAATCATTTAATATTCGTTAACGGTTTTTCGTATTTACTGTCCTATAAATAGAGTCACGTTTGTGTGGACACAGTGTGTACATCGCATATTTAGAATGGGCTATGTGCGTGTTTTGCGTTGACATCGGGAGAATAGCTAGCTTCGTTCGGTTAGGACTTGCGGAATGTTTTTTTCGGGCATACATAATATATAAGAGGGGCAAAGCGGGAAAATATTTTCAGTCAACCCTCGGCAGCGTCCTCCGTCGGACGTCACTCGACCGGAAACAAAGAAAATCAATCAATTTCGCGGTAAAATTGTAAACAAATGTTTAAATCATTTTCACGACTGATAAAAATGACAATAATTATTATGCACCTTGAAATACATACCGATGGACAAGAATGGAAAAATTAACTGATGTATGAATCTTCTCTATGTTGTTATTGGCCTACTCAAGGGTGAACGGAGATTCAGGTTTGTATATAATACAGTTTGTGCATCATTCATTGTTTCAAGTATTGCTGTATTTATCTATGGAGTCGTATATATTATTATATTTTATTTAATAGTATCGTACATCATTTTTAAAAATTGCTGTTTTTAAGCCAAAAGGGAAAATAATTATTTAATTGTTAGCTTGATACACTGTAGCGATCTTATTACATTCGCGTAATTTAAATTTAAAATCAAATATATTGACAAGAATGCAGTAATTTTAGTTGTAATTTCAAAATTCTAACAGTGCAAAAGGAATGTATGCTCCGAAGTATGTATACAATAATTGTATAATTTTTAATAGTACCAGTAACACCTAATTTATCTCCGTAGTGGGTATAACAAAATATGCATAATTGTGATTTAATCTCTTTAATAAACCTGTTGATTCAATTTCAATCATCTGTACTGGTACTGCTCATGTAGGGTATGTTCGTATAATTATATCATACAAGATGAATTAAGTACAACATTTCTGAGAATTTATCTATTATTAAATATTGTTTTCTTATGGGCTAACCATTAATATAATTATAAAAAATTAGATAAAATACTTTGTTTAAACCACTATTTATTGATTATTCAACATGTTTCGATACCTATGGTAACTTCTTCAGGAGACAATGTATACTGAAATTAAAAATACAAACATAGATAAAAATAAAACTATAAAGTGGTGAATAAGTAAGAACTAATATGAAAACAAATTTAAAAGATGACTATTTGCAAAGAAGATTTGGTTATTAATAATATTTAGCTTGCTATTAACATTTTAACATCAAAATAACGGTTGTTTCCAAAAGGTGATAGGAAAATTCTGTATAGTTGTTGGTTATTTAGGCATCTCAAGTGCTTCTTAATTCTAATATCAAAATTTCTGCATAAATATAATTGCAATCATTAATTAATAATTGTTTTTATCTATGCTTGTATTTTTAATGTCAGTATACATTGTTCCCTGAAGAAGATACCATAGGTATCGAAACATGTTGAATAATCAATAAATAGTGGTTTAAACAAAGTATTTTGTCTAATTATTTATATAAAATGAGGCCACAAAGTAATTTTGCTAATATTGAAGAAGCGATTAATATAATTCTTTAAAAATGTAACGAAGTTATCGACGATATATAAAATAGTAAATCAGATAAATAACAAGTCACGTTACATGAATTTATTTTTTTTCAATTAAAATATTTGTGAGTAGATTAGCGATAATTTAAAAAAATATGTTACAATATGTTCGCAAAACAAAATAAACAATGTATATGCTGTCCAGAATACTTGTATATCTGCAACATTTTCAACCTCGTTGTCCAGAACACTCGTATATCTGCAACATTTTCAACCTCGCTGTCTAGAATACTCGTATATCTGCAACATTTTCAAACTCGTTGTCCAGAATACTCGTATATATGCAACATTTTCAACCTCGTTGTCCAGAATACTCGTATATCTGCAACATTTTCAACCTTGTTGTCCAGAATACTCGTATATCTGCAACATTTTCAAATAATCAAGGTATTATAAAACGTGCGTAACGTACGACTTGTAGATTTTTTTATTGATGATTTAACAACGTTAATACGTCCTATAATGTAGTCAGTAACACCGAAATTATTATACCAAATACATTAAATGTAAAGATATTTAGATGAGAAAACTTCCAGATATATTGACCACGAATATTTTACAAATCCGGTGACCTCCTTCGTTCGTCTAACGATTTCCTCGCCGTTAGTAGAACGGGTGGGCGAGCGCAAGGCCTGACAGGGTGCATCGAGGCTGCCCGTGACGGCAGCACACGTGACGCGGTGCAATAAGAAGCCTCCCAGTGACGAGGCAGACGTGACATTCCGCGATCGGATAGTACCGATTGGCAAAAAAAAAATTTTTTTTTAAAGGAAACGTTCGTAGGCTAATAAATTTTTAGAGAATACATATCAAATAATGTTTAATAATATTTAAACAATTTTGGGAATCGGAACCGATTACATCACAAAGTATTATAATTAAAGAAGCTGATAGCCTTTACTCATTAAGGTTCAAAAATATTTAGGTATGACTCAAAAAAATGAAATCTCTTTTCAGCTTTATGTATATTATGATAGTTCGAGTTTCATAATTTATTTATGACAACAGACCAATAATTTGACATGCGTTGTTAGATTTGAAATTGAAATATTTTTGTAAAATCACACTGTCCATGCGAAGTAGTGAAAGGCTTGTAAAATATTGCACCTTTATTGTTATGTTTCATTTACATAAATATATTTTAATTCAAATGGCTCCAAAGTTGAAATAATCAAGAATGATTGCAATACGGTTTTGCTTCCTGTTCTGTCCACGAAATATTTGCAGTGTCGACATCCGATATGCCGAGTGCCGTGGAATATTATAATTGCATTATTATTAATATTGTAATTTATCAGAAAAAAAAATTTGAAATTGTCTTCACTTTACAAACGATCATCGGTTTGTCTAGTTTTCCAGTACCGGCAAAGCGATGCGGGCGGTTTAGTTAAAATATAAAAAAAAAATAAACATGTGACCGTCTTCATTTTTGAAATTACGCCCGTTTTTCGATCCCGGTGATAGCTAATGTGTAAGGTCTATATCGGCTTATGTGAAAGTCTTGACTTCTTGACAAAAAATTTCAAAAAATTTCAAAAAACGAAATACATACATATTTGCATTATGTGTATATAGAATAAAAAATTAGATTATTATTTAAATAGATATGCGATCAAATTTTTTATGGAATGAAAGTTAACATATTATGTTTAAGACACATTCTCAAGTATATAATATAATTTTTTATCTAAGATAAATTAGATTAATCAATTACACGATGTATAGAAAAAATGTATCTTTAGAACGTTACATTATCAAGCTTATAACTTTTTTTTACATTTAAAACAAATTAGAAAGATATACAGAAAAAGACTATGTATCGTAAAAACATTTACCACCATAAAATGTTTAACACCATAGATGAAAATATTTATCAAATATTACCACCAAGATACGAACCCGGAACTTTTCCTTGAAGGGGAATGTAGCGTAATGGAGTATCGAATTTCCCCGCCAAATAAAAGTTTGTATCCCCAGGTTTGTATGCCAGTGGTAAACAAATATAAGATTTTTTCTGTGTACCTTTCTAATTTATTCATCTATTTTGTTTAAAATATAATATCATAGAACTATGTTCTAAAGTTGTAACTTCACAATAAAAGGTTTTTTCATGTAAAAAAAATAAATATATATATATATATTATATACGTATAAATTCAACGTTTAAAAATTATTATTAAGAGTAATTTTCTTTAACTAAGTACGCTCAACAAGTAAAAATTTCCCACAATTAAATATTAGAATTTCATGAAAATAAAATTTTATAATTACAAACACAATAAATGAATAGACATGACATGAAGCGTATATGTGTATAGGAACATTATTTGCGAGACGAGGGGCATTTTGCACATTTATCCATAGAAACGTAAAACCGATAGATTATGACAAATGTATGCAACAGTAAAAGTAAAGGATGTCCAGCGGAAAATTTTTCAAGTTTAATATTAAATTAAATAAAAAACTACAATGTTATTCTCATATTTTATTTATACAAAATGGAGTTTAACGATGCGGATTTTACGTTTCATAAACAATATCGTCTAAATGCTGTCCATTTCTCTCAAGACACTCTCGCAATCGGACTCTTAAATTTGCGAACACGCGAGAGAAGAGCGTCGGTTCAGTGGCAGCAACTTCACTGCGGATATTTTCTTGTAGGGCTTGAATTGTTCGAGGATTATTGCGCGTCGAACAAAACCCCTCCCACTTACCTCACCCTGATAATTTACGAGCAATTACAATTTAATCTTAAAAATTTTCAGTTGGACACCTTTATTTATTCTTCGAAAATTAAATCTTTGTGTAGACATGACGTATTTTTTACATTAATTAATATTATATTGTCAGCGTTTAAATTTTCGTTTGTAAAAATGTCGCGGAGGTTTTCGATTGTCTTAGTGGCACCAAGGTGATTACGTGGGTGCCACCAAAATGAAAATACTGGGACAAGGAATTTGCCTTAGTTTACGTGTATTTAGTTGGTGGTCTGTGACCACAAATTAGAATTCGGGAACCTTTATACGCCACGGTTTAGGACTTCATTTAACGAAATTTTTTTGAAAATCTGACAATTTTTTGGATTTGTGAAAGAGTACGGCTAAAAGTAGGGGATAACTACAATGCAAGAAAGTATGCATAGGTACATAGAAATTTAAAACATTATTAAATCATTCCAAATATTTTTGGAGATGTAGATTTGATTAAACTAACCCCTTTTTTTTATACTTATTTTAAAGACATTTGAAGAAAATTACAATTTTATGTTATCCGATTTGATACTTAAATAATCGGACATAAAAAACGATGTATATTAAACATTATCTGGAAATATATTCTACAACTTAACAATATTATTGTTTTAAACCGTCTGTCAAATAAAAAGCATAAGACGTACTTCTTAATCAAGTGAAGCAAAGAGGTAAAATTAATGTAAAACAGAAATAATTAAATAATCTCGTAATTACGACTTCGCAGGCAAACTTAATTAATTGACCATGCACGACCAGTGGTGTCACGGAATCATTTTTCATTTCAGTCAACTATTATTCATAAAAGCATATTAAATTAAACCATTACATTAAATAACAACAATGGTGTTTTTAATTTTATTATATAGGGTCTTTCAACGAGGACGCTCGATTTTAAAATGTAAGTTAAACAGGTTGTGTGTGAGATATTCACTCAATTTTTCTTTCATTTGAAAGTATATTTTATGGCATTAAGTGTGGAATATAACGTTGTTCGAATATCCGCTGCGGTTTTGTTCGGTGGCAGGTTTGGGAGGTCCAATTTTCTATGACTTTATCGCATAAATCTGGCTAAATTTGCTGGATGGCGTTTGTTATGTTGACTTTGAGGGGGTCAATTGTTTGCGGCTTATTCGTAAAGACTTGCGATTTAAGATAGCCTCAAAGAAAGAAGTCTAAAGGCGTTAAATCGCACGATCTCTGTGGCCAGTTCACGTCACCGCCGCGCGAGATAACCGTGCCCTCAAATCGCTCGTGACTTTGATAATAAAATTTGATGATTTACACACGTTGTTCAACCTTCCGTGGTGATTTGCCGTATACTACTTAACAATTGACAATAAATTTGACAGATGTCACTTTAACAACATGGCTGCTATAACCTAACAAATTTTGAGCGTCCCTATTAAAAGACCCTATACATCTAAAACAGTACTTGTGTATATTGAATTTTTATTTCGTCAAACTAGATTCCATACAGCCATTTTATTACAGATTTGAATGACGGGGATACAGAACACTATTCATTGTAAAAAAATACGCAATAATAAAAAATATTAGACACGTGCACAAACGTTACTCTCAATTTTTTATAAAACGGCATTTTGGTACACTGTACATAATTATTTTTTGGCCGAATCTACTACAACATTTTTGAATAATAAAGAAAATGTTATTATTTAAAAAAAAACACTTTATACAAAAAAAAAAGTATTGTAAACACATTTAAGCCTTTGTAAACAAATTTACATTTAATTTTTTTTATGTTTATGGCATCAGTTTTGTGGTTAGACATAATTATTTTTTTTTTTAAATAACAAACTTTATATAATAAATCTTTTAAATTAAATTGAGGTATTGAAACTGGTATTGAATTATTATAAATATTGGTTTATACTAAGTTATTTTTTAAAAGTTAATAATTAAATATTGTTTGTTTGACACACTTAACCCTTTTGAAACCGATAAAGAAATGTCAACCGAGGCAATACTAGCGGTGCACAATGGAATCCTGGTACCTACACTGATGTATGGAAGTGAGGCCTGGAGCTGGCAGAAAAGAAACGAAAGTAGACTGAATGCAGTGGAAATGAGATCACTTAGACGTATTTGTGGCAAATCTATTTATGACAGAGTAAAGAATGAAGAAATAAGGAAATAATGTAAAGCTGGTGTTAGTATAGTGAGTAAGATTAAAAAAGGATCACTTAGGTGGTTCAGTCGTATGGAACGGATGAATGAGAAGAGAATGGTAAGAAGGATGTATGATGCAAGTGTTGATGGAACCAGAAATAGAGGACGTCCGCGGAAGACTTGGCACGACCAGGTAAACCAGATAATGGAGGATGGTTCTGTTAGAAGCCTCAACAATCGGCGAGCTTGTATGAGAAGATGTATGAATGTGGATTAGGCGAGAATTGTGTGTCAGGACAGAAGAGTGTGGCGCTCTATCCTCTCTGCCTACCCCCATGGGGAAACGGCGTAATGGTAAGTAAGTAAGAAATGCATTTTTTTTAAATCTTACATATTGTTAAAAAATATTAAAAAAAAAAAACGATTCTGTTTAAGTCTTAGGTTATAATACTTTTCTATACAAATATACCAAATCTTTACACTGTATATACATATTAAAACAATGTTTTATTTCATATGGTAAAAAATATGGTTCAGTTAAGGAAACATGAGAATCAGTTTTAAATAACTATACTAATTGTAATTATTTATTTAAAAAACTGTTAATAAGAAAACACACATCGTTTAACTACAAATAATTTATTTTAGAAAAACAATACTATGCCATTTAAACCAAATTTTTGTTGTCATAAATAAAAAGAAGCCCAAAAGACTCGCTTTTGAGTAATTCAAATTTACCGAGATAATTTTACCTGTTAAAAAATTAAAGCGTACATATAAAAATAATAATTGTTAATAACAATAGAATCAAATAATAAAATGTATCGTTATTATATCTTACAACATTGACCTTATATCTTACAACATTGACCTTATATCTTACAACATTGACCTACATCTTACAATATCTCCCTTATATTTTACAACATTGACCTTCAAAATGTAAATCTAAATGCTTCATTAGATTACCAATACATATTACTATTTTTGACTCAATTCCTTGTAATTCAGCTAATTTCTTGTAATGTTTATTTTTTTAGAATTCAAGATGCATAATTAAGCTGTAACTTTTTCAAACATGGTAGTACATTGGGAAACATCTTTAAAACCATTATATGTGAGAACTGTTTGGATAGATGGACGCAGGCATGCAATTTTATCAAAGGATGATCCGGTTGCCAAAGCTCTAAGTCCGATAGTCAGCTCAACTCGAAGCGTTAATTCCAGAAATAACAGCCCTCTCTACAGTCCAACATCTACACTCAATCAATCTCCGACATTTGTACTGAATGCAAACCCACTTAACCTAACCAATATACAAAAACGAACTACATCTAATTCGGATTGTTGCCCGGATTCGTACAGAGTAGAAAGGCATTGTTTTACAGCAGGAAAAACTGAAGAAGTTAACGTTGAACGAAATCCTCTTTCAGAGAGAGTGTTGCAATGGCTAGACCTAGCTGGAAGAGAAAATATAAAACTGGGAATTGATGAAGTTAGATTATACACAACCAGGCACAGCATGCCAGAAGTAGAAACAATGAATAATAAATATCTCACACAATGTCCAACAAACACTGACAAAAGAGTTCATCATCAGTTAAGTAGGAAACAAACTAAAAACCAAAGATGTTACAAAACAGATACTGAAGAAGATGAAAAATACAGTGACTGCCAATCTTACATTTATCCCACGTCATCTGTTTCTGATAACATCCAAAACTATGCAAAAAAATCTTTCAACAATATTGATAACACAAGTGATTCATATTTCCCTACAAGAATGTCTCTCTCCGCAAACATTATCTCATTTCATGACGATTCAGTAAATAATTCTGCAGAAGCTTACGACAACAGGTCAAATAAAAACAAGAAACAGATAAAGAGACTTTCATCCATGTCTACTTTGGATATTGGTCTCAGGCCCAAATCTAATGATGATGAGCGAAATGAGAACTTTACGAGACACGAAAAACAATCAACTCTAAAGGGTTCTCTTGAATCGCAATATATTGATATGATAAGAAAGAGAATGAACGAAGCAAATTTCAACATCAAAGCCTCAAGAAGACAACTCCATATATTTATACCATCGCTACCTAAAACAATATGTGAAAGTAAAACCAGCAGTGTTCTTACAGTTGATGATTCATAATATCAAGCAGAATGTTTCTTCATTGTAATATTTTGCCACAATTATAATGTTTAACAGTGTTTATTCAATGTTTTTTTACAAATAAAATACTGATTAAGCAAACACCTGTAAATATTTTTTAAGAGTACTTAAACTCCATGCAGAACCTGAATGAGGACAGGATGGTAACACAGATATATTAAAAATACTAATTAAATGTATTAATTATAAAGATATATATATAATCGAAAAATATCGTTTTTGCACTACCAGGATTCAAACCTGGATCTCTTTTTCTAATCCGGGCAAGGTGCATTACCAAATATGCTACAGCGTCAGTATTTTTGATGACAAATATATGTTAACATTTTTTTCAAATTAATACATCTGTCATTCCATTATTTGAAAGCATCTTCCCCGGATTGGAAAAAGAGATCCAGGTTCGAATCCCGGTAGCGCAAAAACAATATGTTTCGATAAAATTGATTTTTTATGTATATATTTATAATTAATACATTTAATTAGTATTTAAAACATCACAGACCTATCTTCTGAATAATTACAACTTCACTAAGAATGTATTCCATGTATTTTGAATAATTTGAGTGTTGATTCTAAAATGTAACAAATGAAAACGCAACAAATGACCTCAACTTGTCATTCAGACATATTTTGTTATAATTTTTATGTAAATATAAATGGCCAACTTATTAAAACGCGATTCGTATATTTAAATAAGAAAAGAGGAAATGGTATAAATATAGATAAGTAAAATGAGAATATAAAATTTAATATGCAAGAATATTTGACAAACCTCATATGTGAGTGATGGTATGTGCCTAGCTTGAAACCTAGACCTCAACGGTGGGTCTAGGGAACTCCCGGCATAGTGAGGAACAGGCAGGCCGAGAGCAATCACTCTAAATCCTTCTCCCACACGTTCAAGTCTCCACTTCTTCACCTCAGCCTCACCATGGAGCTGGGAAAGTTTTTAAAGCATTCAAGTACAAAGTACAAATAAAAAATACAAATATTAATTGATATTCTTGTACAGAAAAAGTTATTTTATGTCAAGATGTATTTAATATAATATGTTGCAATACTAGGTTGGAGTGGAGAACAGATATATTTGTAAGATATTTGCATTTTCATTTTGTATTGCATACATGTCACGTAAATCTTCAAATTTTTATAATTATTGAAAAAATAATTGCATGTAAAATTTTTTGTTAAAATATTACCTGGAGTAATTTGTCATATCTATCAGCAGGAATGAGGAAACGTCCATCTTCCAGGTGCATTTCTCGGTTTTCCAAAAGGTTGTTTAACACAGGAAGTACATTTCTCTCAGCCTTTTCAATTCCTTCCAACATCAACACTCTTCCTTCGATGGCAGCTCGGACAGCACTCTACCATAATAAATAGAAAATTAAATACTATTATATTGATTTACTTTATATTGAAAACTTTGATTGTGGTCCAAGCTGTTAATATCAAAACATGAAGGAAAAAGCATATTATACATTGTGAAATACATGGGAGCAAAATTGTGGAAAATATTTCACTATCATCTAAAAAGAAAACCAATATAATATATAAGTGAAAGAGAAGTATATAAAATTCAAAACAGATATATGTATATATATAATACAAGTATTTGCCCATGTAAAATTTTTATAATAACTTAATTTATATTAAGGATAATGCACATATTTTTAGTAAATAGTTGTCACCCTAATTCACCATATTTACAGGAAATCACATATTTATGTCGTTGAAAAATAGATTGGGCTTAAATCATAAAAATAACAGGTTTAAGAAGAGTAAGGGGTTTACAACATTGTGCACTTCCAAAAATTTTTCTTTGAACATTTATTTTTTTATATCAGCTAATATTGTAAAGGTAATTTTAGCTTTTTTTAGTTTTTCACTCATATCAAAATGTTCTTAAAATTACTTTGGCCAAAACTAAAGAACTTTCTACTAAAATATTATATATATATATATAAAATTGGAAAATTCAACCGACACATTGCATGTGAATAAAAAATATCAAGACCAATAGTGGACTATAATATGATTCAAGTCGTATGGGCGCAATTTAAAAAAAAAAGTTTAAAATATACGAGGAAGTGATGCATTTATCTGTGTTAAATATAAATTATATACGGGATTGTTAATTACGTTACGTATATTATTGTTTTTCATATCTTGTTCACTTTGTCTTTATTAATTTTTAATTAATTTGCAATGTTTATTTGAAATCTTTTTTTATTTGTTTTATATTATTATTATTGTGTATACAGAAGAGTTTTATGAAAAAAGTCTTTGTTCCGTAAATAAATACACAAATAAATAATGTAAAAAATATAAGGATAAGGAAAGTATTGTGAATAAAAAACATACTGGTCAACCGAAAATTACCAGTTCAGCAGAAGACAGAAACATAATGATGATAAGCAAACGCAATAGGCTTTAGATCTCATCAGAAATTGTATGCCAAATGAAATATGTATCAATCCAAAAGCTTTAAGACTTAATAGTGAAACAAAGACTTTGAAGTGCTGGTCTGCACGGAAAGCCAAATATTAATATTAAAAAACTGCTTATTTGGCTAGCAATTAGGAAGAAGAAGCTATAACGGACACACAAGTATAAAAGTTGGTCAATGAATGAGTGGAGTAAAGTTTTGGAGAGTGATGAATCAAAATCTCTTCTTCCTCTTTTGTTTTTGATAGATGTTTTAGTGGTTGATGTGCATATACGCACATTATAAAGTTCTTCTTTCTTTAGAATATTCTCTTTTGTAATTTTTTCGGTCTAGTTTTCGTTTTTCATCTATCTCCACCACTGTATTTCAAATGCTTCCAGCCTATTTTTAAAAATATTGTTTTACTGTCATTACCAAGTAACTAGGTGTTTTAAATTTCATTTTCTTGTAGTGCTGTACTACAGATGAATTATTTGATGAACTGTATTTGAAAAAAAATATTTTTCTCTTCTTATCCTTGCTTTTATATCTGCAGTTGCATCTTGTGTTATTATAATGCATTAAATATATTTAAAATACTATGCTTGTTGAAAGCATGCTTTTTGAATGAAATATTATTGATTCTTCGCAATTCTTCATTAATGAGTAACAACAAGTAGTACTGATATACCAGCTTTCTCTACTACTCACAATTTTGGGCCGTACAGGGCGCTGTTTGGGTTACTTGATCAGACCAGTGCATCGGTCACCTCTGTCCGCTTCTTCGGCCTTCAGTTGTGTTAATGACCACAAGTTTTTCAAGATTATGGAGGACATGTCCAGCATATTTAAGGACAAGCCTTAGTTACAGTGTGGATATTCTGTTCTGGTAATACTTTTCTGATTGCTAGCCTAGAGTTTATGTTGTGTCTAGGTAGATAGCTTTATATCTGTATTTAATACTTTGATTTTAAGCGAAGAGTGTTCATTCTGAAGTTTGATGAGGAGCAGTTGTTTGATCAATGTCTTTGGTAAAACATGATAGGAATTCTGTTATGATATAGGGTTGTTTTGGTAGATCTCATATTGAGAATAATGTAAAGATTGAGGAATTCTCAATAAAAAGGATTATCAAAAAAATTCAAAGAACATATGAAACCACCACTGCAATACTAAATATAATATGTATAGGTTTTGGGAAGATCTGAGTTACGAATGCCATAATGTTGGAGGTAAATAATTACCATAGGTACTGGTAAAACATTACAATTATGCAAAGCTGTATAGTATAGTATTTTTTTCCTATTTTAAATTTTTTTTAAAGTTATTTAAAAAAAATGCCCCCTCACTAGGATGATTCTGTGTTGAGGTGGGCTATTGTTTAAAATGTATTCAAGTGTTTATTAATATTTCTTAGAAAAATTAATGATTACATTTTAATTAAAAAATTTTTTTTCATTATTTTCATTAGTTTTTTAACATCTCGTTGTCTAATTCTTTAATCCATTATACAATTAGATTCCTAAATATTGTTCCATCTGTTGTATCTTCTATTTCCATTAGCAGTTTGTTGTATAATTTTCTGGAGAAATATTTAATGATTCTTTGCCCAAATGTAGTTTTTGTAAACGGTATTATGTAATATTTACTTTTGCTATGTCTCGTGGGCATTGGTAGGGTTTGGGTAATTTTCGTAATTTTTATATTGGTACATAAGTAAATTTATAAGTATACTAAATGATTGAACAAAAGAATAACGGATGTAATAAGATTCATATTAAAATCTGCGATGAATAGTGTCATCAAACATACTTGATCAAAGTACTTGGCAGTTCCATGTTGAATTTCTCTACGCTGTTTGAGGTCAGCTTCTGTTGTATCACGGGATAGAGCCACGTATTCTACTTCCCTCTGCGTCAGTTCCAAAAATTCCATTGCCACTCGACGTCTAAAACATCATGAGTTACTAGTTTGACAGTGAGCACAAGCAGGTGCATGCAGTCAGTATAATAAAATAAGCTAAACGTAAATATAAAGGGTTTTTATATTTTCGGAAATAAGGCCAAATTAAATATTTATTTGACAGAAAATATATATATTAATACCTAAATAAAATGACAATAATTTTGATAAGAATATAAAGAGATATATATTTTATTTCGAATTATTTCTGAGAAATTGTACTGACTGCACGCATCTGAGCACAACGTATAAAATTTTCATAGTAGGAATTATAATAGATAGGAAAAAAACAGAATTAAATTCAGAACAAATCTACAAAAGATCTAAAATTGTAAAGCATCAACCGAGAGAAAAACAATATTTTTATTAAAATATGTTTCATTTGAAAAAATCATTTTGGGTTGACATTTCAGGCAATTTGCATTGTTTGGTAATATTCTTAATTCTTTGCACTCAAAAAAAAAAGTAACCCAATTATTATTTTAATATTTTGATTCACCATGAATATTGAAGAAGTTCCCTGTCTTTGTCTTTGTCTTTGTATTAGAAATTTTAAAAAAATTCAATCTGATAATTTTTTGAAATGTTTTCAAAAAATATTTATTTAAAATCGCATATTTATTTAATTATTTCATCAAAATTAGCTGATTATTGGGAAGTGTACATTAAGTCACTTATGCCTAACCTTGTTGGTCCAGGAGGTCCGAGAAGAAACATATCCTGACCAAGAGAATCCTTCTGCAGCATCCATCGTAGGTGACGCAGTCTACTCTGGGGGAGTTCTTCGGATACATTTTCTAAGTTCACTACAGAACACATTTTAAATTTATTTTTAACAGACACATATGAATCATAAACACTAACATAACAGCATCCTTTAAATAGAATAATGATCAGACTTATACACTTTAAGACCAAATTATCCTAAAAATATCTAACCACACCGTTACCAGACTAAAAATTAAAAACAAATAATTAAAATAATTCCAGCAACACCAAACTTTTAAAATTGTATCTATATTTAATTGTCTAACCATAACCATGTTAACGCTACAAACATCAAGAATACACCAAACTTTTTTTACTAAAATTGTATAAATAGTTGCAAGATTTTAATTTATTTAAACCTTCCTAGAAATTTTTAAACTCTTGGAATTAAAGCATAATACTACAACTACACATTAATTAATATAGAGCTTTCCTGATATAAAAAATACCTAAGTAACAATTATTGGCAAAAATTTAAAAACAAAAACCTGCATTATGTGACATGCATGTCAATTTTTTTTTATATAATTGAGTTATAAATGAAAATTCAGTATAAAATCACTTTAAATTTTCCAAATTAAACCTAAACTATACCCCATGTAGGCAAGTAAATCGTTTTAAAAATGACAGTAAATAAAACAAATAAAATATTTTAACCTCTAACCAACAACTGTCAAAACGGCTTCGTATCGTAAAGTATTGTCAATTAGTAGAAAGTATAACCAATCTTTAAAAACTCACAGTATTTTCTAGGAACATACTCGATTTTCATAGGATCTTCGATATCTTTAGAAACTTCTCCAATAGTAACTGTTTTTCCATTGGAGTATGCTCGTAATGCATTTTGAGAGACGATTATATTATTTCGACCCAATATTCTCAATAACGTATCTAACCTCCTCACCGTACTCCTATTAAATTGCATTATTATAGAAGCAAATATAAACGAATTTAAAAAATTATAAAAAAAAAATTATCGTCATGTTTCACGAATTTTTTGCAACTATATCAAGTACAAAGTCCGATCTGTCAACTGTCAACTTCTCATGTTAAAAATGTCAACATATATACACACCATAGATAACAAATGCACAGGTGAGATTTGACGTTTGTGTATACAATA
This sequence comes from Eubasilissa regina, assembly GCA_022840565.1. Lineage (NCBI taxonomy): Eukaryota > Metazoa > Arthropoda > Insecta > Trichoptera > Phryganeidae > Eubasilissa > Eubasilissa regina. The sequence continues at coordinate 20,973,021 of JAINEB010000004.1, read as the reverse complement.
TTACACTTTGAATACCGCCTTATGTATATATTCTATGACCGTGTGTATAAAAAGAGAGTAGTCACCAATGTTGGTCACGCTGTCCACATTTTTTTTGTTTAGGGCATATCTAGAGTGATCTAGAAATCTAGAGCATGTGAGTATGTCTAGAGTTGAACGAGTCGAATTGTTTGACCGTAAAGCGGGACTCTGAAATTCAGAATCCAATTGATGGAATTGAAATGTCATCAATAATCCGAAGGATCGAAACGAAATATCATGCGATAAGATCCTCTAGCTTTTTAACAAAAGAATATAACAATAGGTCACAATGATCCGGCTTTTGTTTGTGCAATTTCATAAAATTAAGAAGATTTTTACAAACAATAACCATCCCAAGCGGCCGCATTCAAGTAACAGATAAATACTTTTAAGATAATGTTCTGGAGACATATGTTGCGCATACTATGGATATCGAGACGCACGAATGTCTGAATTCTGCAGGAAATTAACATCAAGGACAGACTCACCCATTTGCCTAAGACAAATCCTTCAATTTTTCCTTAGGTCCTTGCGAGGAAAAAAGATAGATTAGGGAAGCTTGTAGTGGGCTACGTCGAAGGACAAAAAGGAAGCAGATGTTTCGTAACCTGTTGGACTAACAATGGTAACAGGCGTTTCTTTGGTAATAGTCCTAAGATCTGCGGGAGCTTATGAAAATCACAATTTTCAGTCACGAGAGACCGATGTAGATGAACAAAAATAATTTAATTATAGTAGAATAGTAAAAAATAATCAAATTATAATAGCACAAACGCAATTATAAATTTGTAAATGATCCAAAAATATTGAATTTATCAAATGAGAAACAATGGTTCCACTTTGTTGAGGATTACATATTACATACTCATGTTAAAAAAATGCGATTGAAGTGTGGAACCAAATAATTACATGTATTAAGCGTTAAATGTGATTTATTATTATGTGTACAATAATTATCTTGTTTATATTATTAAAAAACTTACAATCGTATATGTATTTAAATTATACTACATATTAAGCTACATAATTAAGTAAATAAAATATCATAATTTGATTATATTGAGGCTTAAATTTATTCCAATAAAATTATTATGGTTTGTGAGCCGCTGTGTACTCAATAAATTATTATTAAATTTCGAATTAAACAGTTAATATATTATTCAAATTATAATAATTATTTAAACAAATCGTAATTGATTGAGAGAAGTCCTTGATTGATTTATCAAACATTAATAAAACATCATGAAAATTGAACAGAATGTTTAATTCAAAATGAATTATTCCATTTTACCCAACTCATTTATCGTTTACATTGAGACTATTTTCAACTAAAATAAGTAGGTACTTTTAAAATACTTTAACTGCCCAGGTAAAGTTGCGCACATACGTTTACATTAAAAATAATTTTACGATTTTAGTTGTCAGTTTGAGGTTTGAGTCGTGCTGCTGTTATTTTTTTAATTTGCTGAATACTATAATTATATTTATCGAAAAGCTTTAGTCGTTGCATTTAGAGAAATTTTAGTGGGGTAGTGTTTGACTGTACACCTTACCAAATATGATGACAATAGATAAAGGCGACGGAGCCACGCCGCTGGCTGTGTCTGGAAATAATCCACTCGAACAATTCGTTTTATTAGCAAAAGGAACTAAAGGCAGCGCTTGTGCAGAATTAATAAAACAAGTTTTAGAAGCACCAGGTGTTCATGTTTTTGGTGAACTACTTGATATGCCTAATTTAAAAGAGGTTTGTGTATGCTGGTTTATTGTCATGTCATTCAATACTTTTCACTTAGTTTGAGATAGGTTAGAGTAAGAAATTGCCAAATTAAACAAACAACTCTCCTTATTCAATTGAACAGCGTGGAATTTTAATTTCATACTATGTAATATAATTATTGTGATACATTAATGCAAATAGGTTTTTGCAAGCCTATAATGTCATAATTCTAAGCAAACCACCTACATATTTTGTTTCTCGTTATTTATTTCAAAATGTGATAGAAAATTGGTCATGGGCTTGACTCAAGATTATTTGTTCATACTCCAGTACTTAATTTATACTCTTAGAACTGGATAATGTTATTAAAATAAATTGATTTACTAAGAATAAAATCAAAGTATGTAAAAAATTATTTAATATAAATAATTATTAAAATTAAATGTTTGAATGAGTCTTACTACTCTTGCTCTATGCTGAAATAGTAATCTTATAAAAATGCATTAATTTTTTTATGGTTTCAGCTTGAAGGCGGACCTTATGACATACATTTTAAGACGTTGAATTTATTTGCATACGGCACATATAAAGAATACTTAAGGGAAAAAGGTAATTACCTGGAGTTAACGCCAGTCCAGTCCAAGAAGTTGCAACATTTAACCATAGTCACACTAGCCACGTGCGAGAAGTGCATTCCCTACAGCCGTTTGCTGGATGAGCTTGATATTAAGAATGTTCGAGATTTGGAAGATTTAATCATTGAGGCCATTTATGCAGGTTTGTCTGTCTTCTTCATTTCTTATTGATTTTTCATGCTTTCAAGTTATAAATTCTTTCATTCATTGTTCATGTAAATATCATAATGTTAATTTGACAGAAATGAATTTTTCAATATTAACCTTGATACACTTAAAAAATTTCATGAACTATTTTATTATCGATTTTATCATCATTTTACCTACATACACTCTCTCTCTACATTGTTCTCCCTCTACCTCAACCCTAATTTCATTCTCCCCATCTTTTCTCTCCCTAAATTTTACCACCTTTTTACTTAATGTATATACGTAAGTAAAAAGTTACTGCACTTTTGTTTGATATTGTTTTCACCTACCAATATTATGTTAGTGCTTATGTTACTTTATAATGAAAACTGTGACATTACTTCATAACCAATGTGCTTAAATATGTTTGTGGATTTTTATAATTAGTCTCATATGCTATGTATCAGTCATGCGGTAGGCAAAAACTTGGGTTATACTGTTATTGACGATGCTAACTAAGTATGTAAATGGTGTCCAGTGGAAAAATTTCAAGATTAAATTATAATTGCTCGTAAACCATCAGGGTGAGGTAAGTAGGAGGGGTATTGTTTGAAGCGCGTGATTTGCGGGATTTCCAGTCACAATGAGTCACCAGTCGGGAGCGCACCACGCGTTCGCGGTTGAGCAATATTTAAAGTGCGGTGATTCATTGGTTCGTGCGCCTCGCGCTTTTTGTACTCACTTGAATATTTGACGAGTAAGTGATGGGCTGAGCACGCAACTTATCTAGTGTTGGGTTCAAAAGTTCAGACAAGAAGGGACAATAGTTAACCAAACTCCTCCGGGATCATCAAAGTCAGCAGCGATGCCAGAATGTGGCTCAAGTTCGACATGAAATTATGCACAATCGGCGTAAATCGATAAGGAAGATTGCAGCCTGTACTGGAATAAAAAATCAACAGTGCACGTTATTTTGAAAAGGAAATTACAGTTTCACCCATTCAAACTGCAAATCGTGCAGTTTCTCAATGAAAATTACTATTCTTTATGCGAAACCTAAGACTCCGATTGCAAGAGTGTCTTGAGAGAAATGGATGGCATTTAGACAATAAAAAATTATAAAACGTAAAATCTGCATCATTTAACTCCATTTTGTATAAATAAAATGAGATTAACATTGTATTTTTAAAAAAAAAATTATATTAAACTTGAAAATTTTCCGCTTGACACCCTTTGTAATAGGTATACTAGTTATTATTACTTAGTTATACAGTACCGTACTCTGCTTTCAATTTAGCTTAAAATATTTTCTGCAATTTCTACTTTGACAATGGATTTAAAATGTTTCATAAAGAGTGTTTAAAAACGTTTATTTTAGCTTTACAAATTAGCATAGTCGAAACTTGTAACATAAATAATTTGAATTTAATTAAATATTGGTAATAATGTAACTTAATAATATCCCGAAAAATGCAAATTCGCTCACTTGACAGATAATATATTATAACCTATAAATTTTATCTACGCAAACACCGAAAACAACAAATGAAAAACACATGAAAACAAAATGTTTAGTCTGTCAAGTAACGCAGAAATGTCATTCCACACAGTTTTCAGTAAGAATTAATCCCTTTCGAAGACAACAGAATTAAGCACAAATTGTTTGAAAAATGCACAAAAATGTTGACATAAAGATGCCAACATAGCTTCAGTAAGAATTATAAGGATTGAAAAAAAACAAGTTAGATTCGTACAATACTTGAGATGTAGATGTCTCACAGAGACGAAGCTATTATTTTTTATTTACATAGGAAGTATGGTAGTCTTGGGTATTACAGGACTTACGTCATCGGCTGGCTTAAACATTTCTGTATTTACCCATTCTACCACATTTATCAAATTTTTAAAAGTTGTATATATATTATCACGTTGGAACATTTCAATTATTTATCACCAACTATGCTGTCACCATCTATGGTTTTTTTTTTTGAGAATTTGATATACAGGTCGTAAGCCCTGTAATGCCCAAGACTTCCATACTTCCCATGTAAATATAAAATAATAGCTTCGTCTCAGTGAGACATCTATATCTTGTTGACAATCCCCCAGGGGATAAATCCCAGTAATTGGTTCCTACAAGGATTTGGACAACTCAAAATATTATTACAAATGGTTTACAATTATTCTAAATAACCCACAGCTAGACAAAAGCCGTGGATAACGTCATAGACAAGGTTACGCTAGAATTTTATATGGTCTTTTCATAATATAAACATTATTTAATTTATTTATATTTATGCAGTGCACGTATCTGATGTTATTGTGTTATGAAATTTTGTACTGTTAAAATCCCTTAATTAAATAACCTTCTCCTTAAGTCATGAATTATGTTTCAGTACCTATTTTTGAGTTGGATAAATTGAAGTGATTCTTGTAGACAGGATACTTCAATACATCTTAAAATGGTTTAGACAAGACTAAGCTATTATCTTTTAATAAAAAATAGTGGTAGATTTTCAAAATTCATTATTACATAGATGTCTGAAGGTATGTTAATGAACCAAATGCGATTACCACACCCGAGGTGTGAGCTTCATACAAAAAAATATGCAGTTGTACATTGCATGAGCAAAAAACTGTGAAATACTTGAAACTCTGGGAAATAAGTATAAATAATTAATGATAATATAATTATGCAAAACTTGTCCTACAATAGAATAGTACACGGGGCATATGTAACAAATGGGGGCGAGTGGGGTTAAGCTGCACACAGATATTGCTTGCGATTTTTAATCTGTCATTCAGTCAATCCATGTAAATATGCTGGTCAATTCAATACTCAGCTTATTGACTTCTCGCTTCAGTCTTGGCATGTACTGAATATATATATATGGAAGATTTTGATAGAATGTATGTCAGAGAACTGCATTCGATAAATAATTATTTATAAAAAATCAATAATTGAAATCACGTGAGTGTCCATTACTATGAAAGTGGTAAGTCATGTTTCTTTTGTTTTGAGATATTTAATTTATTTCGACATATAAATGTTGCATGTAGCTTATAAGGAATTAAATAATTAAAGGTTAAAATGACTTACTTTATTATCAAAATAAACACTAGCGAAATATTGTTGAACGTTGTAACAATACACTGAATACAATACACTTCAAATTTTTCACAATTATATTATATTAATTAAAAATAATGTGACACAAACTAATTGATAAACTAATTTTTTTCATTTTCTTGACTTGGACCACTTTCATAATGTGAAAATAAAACATTTGTTTTTTGATTCTACTCTTTTAATTTACTTGAAAATGTGTTTCGCCTTGTAAGAAATACTTCTTATGTTTTTTTACTGTGGAAAATTTATTAAAAATAATAATCTCATCGTAAGTAAAAAAAAAGACTTAAAAAATAATAAACACTTAATTTTAGATATAATCCATGGAAAGTTGGATCAGAAGAATAGCAGACTGGAGGTGGACTATGCGCTGGGGCGCGATGCTCGACCTGAAGAAGTGGAGTCCATTCTGGCAACTCTGAGAGAGTGGTGCGATTCCTGTGATGCGGTGCTGGCCTGCGTGGACACACAAATACAGAGGGCCAATGCCGAAAAGCAAAGGAGGACCAAGCACAAAGACTCCATTGAGCAAGAGGTATATTTATTATTTAAACTCTTTACGAGTTGAGAATTTATTCCGTTATGTGACTTCAGCGCCATGCAGATTTTGTCTGAACTTGTAAATGAAAGTCCCTTTTTAGGATTTTTCAGGATTTTTTTTGTTTACACATTTGTATTTAAATTTTGTAGGTAATGCTAGACACCAACAAATCATTGGGTTGTATTCATAGATACTTTACTGACATCTTTGAATGTAAATTTGGATATAGATACGAAGGTTGAAAGTTCATTTTTCGCATCTGGCAGCCATAAATTAATAAAATTAAAGACTGTTGAGCCTAAATTACGGTTTGAGAATCAAAACTATCTGAAAGACATTCTATAATTTCTCTCTTTTTTTACTTTTCTTCGATTCAATTCTCAGATGTAGTAAGAGAACAGTATCACTGTGAATCAGAATAGTATTACAACGTGTATTTAGCCGAACATTTCAATAAGTATATGTTGTTGTCTAATTTTAATTTTATTTTTTTGTCAAATGTAACTGATTTCATCTTTATTATTATGTTACTATTTTATGATGAATATTAAGTCATCCCGATTTATTATTCAATGTAACTCGCATACATACAAATACTCTATTTCGCTGCATATATGAGACATATAAAAAATGTTTGGTGACATTACAAACATATTTGGGCGTAACGTTATGCCATCTCGCAAGTGTGTGAATTGCTTTTTTAACCATTCCCTGTCTATTGTTATGGCATCTCGCAAGTGTACGAATTGCCTTGATTGCCTTTTAACCATTCCCTGTCTATTAACTACCTTTTTCCTTTCGCACATATGAGACATATAAAAAATGTTTGGTAACATTACAAACATATTCGGGTGAAACGTTATGGCATGTCGTAAGTGTACGAATTGCCTTGACTGCCTTTTAACCATTCCCTGTCTATTGTTATGGCATCTCGCAAGTGTACGAATTACCTTGATTGCCTTTTAACCATTTCCTGTATATTAACTACCTTTTTCCTTTCGCACATATGAGACATATAAAAAATGTTTGGTAACATTACAAACATATTCGGGTGAAACATTATGGCATGTCGTAAGTGTACGAATTGCCTTGACTGTCTTTTAACCATTCCCTGTCTATTAACTACCTTTTCCTTTCATCCCTTCTCACTTTTTGTATTTTAAAATTTATTTTCAATAAATACTAAGAAAATCTTCTGGCTTCTTTTTCTTATTTTTATAGCTCAAGTTCATATATTTTAATATATCGGAATGGCTCATGTTTTAAAAATATTCAGAAGATTGAGGTGACACCACACTTTGATTATTTTGTAAATTGAGTTGAAACACTTTGTTTTATTCCACTACATTTTATTATATTAAACGCTAGAACGCTTACATACATTTTGATGTTTTATAAAAACAAATATAAGTGAGTGTGTATTTAGTTTTCTGGGGTTTTAAAATTTACCACTTTAATATTAAGGGAATGGATAAAGTTGGTAAAAATTATTCATGATATATGAAAAATGGTTGAGTCAAGTGTAACAGGAAATGATTGACACAAGATATTTGAAAGAAAAATCAGAAAGATACAGAAAGTGATTGAATAGCAAAAGAATCTATCGAAACATTTTTTTTTGTACTACATTATGTACTTACATTATTTAAAAAAAAATCTTCTTTTTAGATCAGTTTTAATGTTAGAATAGCGGCGTATTCTTTTGCCATGTAATGAATTGTGATTAAATACAATATTGTGAACCCAAAAATGAAATTGTTTTTTTTTATTGTCATATACAAGATGCATCTGGGTGGTACATATCTAAAGACAAAGACATAATGACAATTTAAAAATCGATAAAGATGATATGTGCCCATTATTATGAAAGTGGTTTAAGTCAAGAAATTGAAAAAAATGAGTTCATCAATTATTTTGCGTCACATTGTTTTAAATTAATATAATATGATGCAAATTGTAACAATTATGAACAATTTGAAGTGTTATATTCAGTGTAATGTTACGACGTTCAATGGTATTCCGCTAGTGTTTATTTTGATAAAAGAGTAAGTCATTTCAACCTTAAATTTTTTATTTCCTTATAAGCTACATGCAACATTTATATGTCAAAATAAATTATAAATCTAGTAGACTAAATAAATTTTGAAACATTGTGTTGTTTAATATAAAAATATTTTATAATCAATTCAAACGCACACCTTTAAATGCCTCGAAATGAAAGAAACATGACTTAGACCATTTTCATAATAATGAAAATATATAGAATGTGCACAAAGGTTAAAAAGTTAAGGTATAGATAGCCCAGTGAGGCAGATATAAAAATACTAAATGTACACACAATATATGAAATAAACAAAAATATAAGTGATAGTGTTAATTATTACTACCATCTTTGTTATACATATTTCTGTATGTTTTAAAAAATGCAAGCATTTTTTCCCAAGGTCATTCTAGGTTTGACCACATTGTTTTCATGATTTCCCTCGAAATCCTTATTAGGGTGTTTTTGCAAATAGTCTCTCAAAATACTTATTTCCAGGTGCTTTTTAACATTCTTTTTTCCTGGAAATACTTGTTACAGTGTTTACATTTCCAGAGCATTTTCAAATGTTTCCAATTTAAAATTTGAATTTTAGTGTTGACAGATAATTCACATTTTTAAAAACATTTTTCTAGATCATCAATATTAAGAAGACCCTGAAAGCCCAAGCAGAGGTAGAAGATAATGTGGGTGGAGCTGGAAGCTCTGATCTTCACTTCAGAAACAAAAAAGCAAATAACAAAGGAAAGTCTGCCCGTAATACTGGAAAATTTTGGCAAAAAACCACATAACTACATAATTACTTGTCTTCGTTCTGTGTAAGTTTGTCGGAAAGCTTTCATAGAAATCATCTCATTTACTTTCTTTAAAATACAAATATGTGAAATATATCTTTTTTTATTGCTGTACATAATAAATATAAATATTTAAAATGGCGTAAAAGTGGATATGATTTTATTTAACATCTCCTTTCTTGTCATTTTTCCCTTTTAGGCTGTGTTTGATCAGTGTAAAAAAAAATTAAGTAAATTATTACTAGACTTAATTTATAAAAAGTGAGTGTAAATTGCTGTCATTTTATACGTTTTTGTAAACATTTAGTAAAGATTTGTAACTGAACTGCCTAGGGTATTCATTTATTTAATGAATTTATTATATTTAAATAATTTCTAATGTCTTGGAGAATTTTGAATGTGAGTTCGCCTTTGTTTATTGTACGGGCATAGTCTACATAATTTTCTAAACAAAATACATAATTTCATTATTTTAAATATTAGAAGTTAATTTTTTATGATTATTGATTGATAATACTAAAAATTAAATCAATGCCACGTAAGCCAGACAACCTGGAATGAATCGCTGTTGCCAGAAAAATTCTTCTCCACCGGTTAACGTTGGGCGTAGGTGAGTATAGCATAAAATTAAAAGGACACATGAACAATGTTCCTTGTAAGGCGTGCATACAATTTTTAACAAGACTTTTTCTTCATATGTTGTCATCCATTGAAGGTTTGGCGACCATGTTGATTTATCCTGTATAGAATCATCAACATTTTGGATATTGAACCACTTTCTCAGGTTTTACAGTTAAGTTAATCTCTTTGTACCTAATCTGCTGCCTTCTATCTTCCCCTGCAAAATGTCATTTTTTTCATTGCGAAGAATGAGAATATGTTGATAGTTATGTTATTAGTTATCTTGACTTATTTATGCATCTTAATACATTCGTCATCGGTAATGTGGTCAACCAGGCCCTACCATTAGTCTTGTATTGGTAATAGTGATGGAAAAATCATTATTTAAACCATAATTTTTTCTGTGATCGTGTTCGATTGTAACAATGATAACTGATTAACGTAATTCTTCGAGCAATGACTGGTACACTAGAAAGTAAGCTTCCGACAGATAAATCTTAGTTACCAATCATTGTTAAGTCTCAGTTACTAGTCGTCGACACAGTCACGTAACAGTTTACTATCACTAACTGATATGGTAATGTTTTTCATACATAATAATCCCAAATAATAATTTTGATTTATTGCACTGTTTATTTTTTATGCGCACACCGTGATCAAAAATTAGATGGAACATTGCTCATGAAACGTTACAACCATTATCTATGTAATACAATATTGTTTTAAGAAGGTGAGTGCGAAGCATATAAAATTCATTAATGCTGAATAAAGAAAGAAAGTATTTGCTACAAATATTGATTGAAAGCTATTAAGGCATGCTTGTTACAATTTAAAAAGTGACTTAAATTCATGTGCTATGAAGCATTTGCTACATATGACTGTATGTATTGTGAAATTGAAAAATTAAATATATGGTGATTGTGTTTTGAAACCACAAAGTTGTTTTAATCAGGACAAATATGAACAGACTAATTCTTTCTCACTATCTACTGTTTTCTTTACTGAACCTGATATGACTTTGGAAACACTGCAGAAGCTTCCGTATATTTCTCTTCGAGGCTCATGGCACTAAGACACTAATATAGCTCAAGCTTTTGAAAACAAAAATTTGCATACACACTGTGTAGAAATTAGTACAGTGAGTATGAGTGTTTCACCCCACTGTGCAAGACCACCAAGTTTGTAGCGGCACTTGGAGAATGGACACCTTACAAATCGAGCATGTGGACAGATACGCGACTTAAGAAAGGATAAAGAGTGGGAAGTTGCAGCTGAGCACAAAACGGGCAGTGTCATCGAGCCTTCTCTACCTACAAGCACCAAGAACAGATGAGAGCAAGTACTAGAGTAGTTCAGGCCCCCGGCATCCTAGATTCTCAAAGCACATTCATTTGTCAAATACGATTTAAAATATGAATTAAATATATTAATTAGAAAGATGTACTTATAAAATCTATTTTATCGAAAAATATTGTTGTGCCACCGGGATTTGAACCTGGATCTCTTTCCAAACCGAGGAAGGTGCGTTATCCAACTATGTTACAGCGATGATATTTTTAGCAATAAATTTTCGAACCTGTATGTTACCTTTTTAATATTAATACATTTAATCGTTCCATTATTTGATATATCACAGACTATCTGTTCTGAATAATTACAACATCATAATAAGAATGTGTTCTCCTAATAAATACGATTTACTTAATCTAATTAATTAATAAACTTCAGCTTTACACCAAGTACCTTCCTGTCAGGTGGACACTTGGTCTGTACTACCTGTAGCTTGAGTGTGACTCTTACAGCATATATAGTTCAGTATATTTGTGTGTGGGCTCCTTTTATGTATTTTTTCATCTCATTTCTCTCACAATGTATCTTTCATATTAATAAAGGAAATAAATTGAATACAGTTCAAGAATGTATAAATTAAGTTATTTTTCTCTAGTATCAAGAGGAGAACAAGTGATTCAAATATATTCTTAACAAGTTTACTGTCAGTCACGCCCATGGGCGTTGTTGCTTTCTTGCTAGATGTTACCAATGCCCAAGGGCAGATCCAAACATGTTTATTCGTGATTCCTGAAAGTATGATTGAATAAAATATGTATTCGACATTTATTGATGTTCCACAGTCAAAAGCTGATAGTCAGCGTGTTAAGCGGAAACTGAAAGAAGTGCTTTAGACACTAAACACTGGGATACTGTGGCCCATGATCAAATGGCATCAGCAAGTACATTATGCCGGGGAAACTAGCGAATGTTAGACGACTTCCGCATTAATCAAAAGCGTGAGGAAGAACAGAATCTCTCAGTATATTGTAGAAGGGTGTGTTCTTCGAGGGTAGGGCTTCTCAGCTATATGAAGATGCATAATACATAAACTATGGCAGACATCATCATCGCAATGCAGGATTGCCGAAGATGATGATCACTTTGTTAGTACCCTCAAAAACATTCAGTTTAATTTTAACTAACTTATTTGTTTATTGTTTGCTAATATGTTTCATTTATGTATGTGTAATTATATATAGTAATGTGCTTATTCCAGCAACATCGGGTTGTTAGTACAAGACCCAATTCGCCATATAAATAATACATTCAAGTAACAATATAATATTTATATGATATTGTTAAAAAAGAAGAAAAAAAAGGTAATGAATTTTCACATATATTAACTTAATATAAATAATAAATTATTAAATCTGCAGTCGATGCCATTCTCTGGTCAGGGAGCCAGCCTTCCATGAGAGCGCCGCTTGCATTAGAAAGTTAGTGCTGAGCTCCAGTCGCAGCTTTACACTAGCAACTTGATGTCTCAGAAGTGGAATGAATCAACATTGTAAACATTGTAGATGCGCTACAATAACGTGCCAACCCAAACGGTATTCTTCATGCTCTTCACCTTTTTACTGGATTTGTAGAAACATCGTGTGTCATCATCGCCTTGTCCATCTTATGGTCAAGGTATTTGATTTTTTTTTTAACACTAGATTTCATTTCGCCCTACCGCACGGGAGTTATATTATCTGACTCTTTTCCATATTTGAATGCCATTATGACTGATTTGCTGGCATTGTATATAATATTATGTTTACTGGGGTATGTTTTGTAAATCTGTAAAAGCTTTCTTATGCTTTTTATAGACAGCGCCAGTATAACCATATCATCGCCATAGTTAATGTGATTCACATTCAACCTGCCCATGTGGCAGCCAATTTTTGCATCGGAGAGTTACTTGCTCAATTCATCCATGTACATATTAAAGAGAATTGGCGACATGCACATGTACAGTCAAATCTCATTATAATGGGATTCAAGGGACCATCAAAAATGTATCGTTATACTGGATACTGGAGAAAAATTATTTTATTAATTATCATATTTTGTTTGGGACTGCGAAAATAATTTGTTATTTCAGAAATGTTATTTTGATATTCATTTAGCGGAATTTAACCTATATTTATATATAAATAAATAGCAAGAAATTTCATTGTAAAGCAGAAATTTAAAATTAAAACTTAATTTAATTGAAATATTTTTAATCATTGCTTATGGTCAAACTTAAATTCATAGGATGTATGATGAGTGAAACTGATACAAGAGTATTTTCTGCCCCCATCGAAAAAAGTACCTTCAAAAGTTACACTGCCGATCACAATAAAATAATTGTTTTTATTTATGATTCAGAAGTAGCTGCCAAAGCTATTTCTGAATGATTGTATAGTACTAAATAATTATCAGTCAGAAAAACTCAAGAATGCTCTTTGACCAGTGCATCATCACTTTATGAGTAATTTAAAACGCAATTCCTACTGATAACAGATTTTTCCATAATATTCTAAAAACATCAACAAATAAATTAACACCTTTCACACAAATGGTAAGTGCACACAAAATTAGTGTTTTTCAATTGAAGTAGAGTGATTCCATATCTGATTCCTCCCTAGCAACTGTAATACATTTGTTTTGTTTTTCCAAGAACTGTTGTTTTAAAAAACATTTAATACTTAACTTACAATATTTGTGTGTTTTATTATTAATACACTTTATGAATAAGTATTGTGGAGCTTTGAAACTAACAACCCATTTTGAAATTGAAAAATTGTAAACTAAATTTGCAATCACTGCAACGTTTCAGTTCCACTACTAATTGTTAATACGCATAATTTCTGTCTATATACTTACCATTCACATGATTAATTTGTTATTAAACATGATTTCGTATTGGAATGTTCCAGAGATGAAATGATTAGCATAATTATCTCAAAACAATTTTTCTATGAAAAAAATGTGTGCAAGGGACGTTTGAGACTGTGTTATTAGGTACTGTTATGAAATTCTAAATATTGTGTATGTATTTCTAAATTAGCCGCGTTATTTCTGAGACATTAAAAAGAGATGGAAAGTTTTGGTTTTTTCCACAGGTTTTTAAATATCGTCTTCAGATTAAAGTTTTAAAATTAGATGAAAGCAATTCTTAGTGTTAGAGTAAAACCGAAGTATTACCGTGTATTTTATAAATAATATCACACTGTGAACTTTTTGACAGGGTGCCTTACTTTTTGAGTGGCACTGACTTCGTGTGGACTAGTTGTCTACGTGCGAACGTCAGTGTTTTACTTATTCGTATGGTTTCGGCTAAGACCTGCGCAGCCGTACGCGCAGTGGACCATTTGATAACCATGTATTTTAAAATTGGCACAGATATTGACAATGTTTACATACCTAAATTAAACGAATAAACATAATGCGAGGGGTAAAATACTTTGTAAATGTACATTTTTAAATGAACTGCATATGTTTCTGCTCATTCAATTGATTCTGTATAGGTGTGGGTTTGTGCTCCATGTATGCCTCGCTATTGAACAATTGCACCATAGCAACTGGCAGGAGGTACATAACAGAGCACGAAATAAATCGAAGTGTCGTCCACGGTCCTCGGTATGTGCGTAGTGGTTTCGTCGCTTGTGAAAATTCCTTTTTGTGCTTCTAATATCGCGTGATTGTTGTCAAATTGCCTATCATTGTTAGCTGACAGTGATTATATTCATCAATGTCGGTGTTGGATGCATAGTAAGGTAAGTTAACTGCCTAAAATTGTTATTGCAGTTACGCTTTGTCCACAGAGGTAGGAAAGCAAAAAATAACAAATACAACGAATTGAAATCGCGTTTGTTTTCAATTGTTTCTATGAATTATGATTACTGGAATGTGTTATGAAATATGTGTTATGCTTTGGAGAGAATAATCAATATTCGGTCAATATGTCATGACCTTAGGTGCCTCAGATATTATCTAAACATGTCGGCGTGGGCCGCTGTTTCAATTATTCAATTGTTACGATGAAATTTCTATGTTAATGCGGATACCGCGGGTCTCTGTGACGTTCAATACGTAACAAATCGCAGCTGCGACGGATTTGCGTCTCCTGTGTTATGAAAATTCTTTGTTATGGAAGTCAGCTGTTTGATGTTGGAAATCTTGCTCAACTATCACCGACGTACGTTTACGATAGCCCATCTCTTTCGTGGCACTGCTTAGAAAGTGACGGCACGTTGTTAAACGCTTGTAGCTTTTTTGTTTTCGAATGCATTTTGACAAGCAGGTATAGCGGAGAATGGCCGGAGAGGAGGGTGCTTTACCTTGGGACATTTTTTAATGTTTTTATTACATACGTTTCCTTTTTTATACGTAGTATGAAATAAGGTGCTCACGTCAAAAATTGTTGTCTTTCAAGTGATTTTGGGTAGGTTGCAATTTCTAAACATTATACATAGTTACCATATTATAACAAACTATTTTTGATTAAAAGGGAATACATTAAGAACTACAGAGGGTCTCGGAATAATATATTTCACACAGACGAGGAATACCACAACAGTATATATACGTATTAAGACTGGTGCTTGGAAAGGCATAAAATGTGTAGTACCTACAAAAGATTTTGCCATTAGTTAACCACTAGCGTACAGTTTAATAATATAATTACACTATTTATTCAAAATTAGAGCTGGCGTTCAGACTCGAAAGAAGCATACGCTATAATGGAGTACATTTGGAGTATGATTTTAAAAGAAATGTAATGCGATTGGTCACCTTATGTATATATAATATCCTTCAGGTGGACTCAACATGTTTAGCCAGACAGTTTATAAACACCCGTTATTATATTTGTATAAATGTTTATTTTTTGTGAGCTGGTATTTTTGAAATATTATCAGAATTCGAAAAATATCTTATGAGCGATATTGCGCTCATCTCAACACATGCGCGGACAACGGTCATTATCATCACTCAGCCAATAACTAACGAGTTTAGAGATACGACATGTCATTTTATTTGTTTGTATTTGTCTAGTTTGAATCGAGAGATATTCTGTAATATATAGGTATATCAGATTAAACTCTCGGACAGTGAGTATACGTCAATATTGTGATTGTTAAATGTCGCACAGTTTTCGACAGATTTGAAAATGAATTTTATATTGACAATAATTCTTTGGTATTATTTGTTGTTGTATCGCAATTTTTTCAGGGATACGGAATACAACGTATACAAAATTGGTATCTCTATTGCTTTATTAATTCCACTATACATCACACGTCTACATGGCGGCCACAATACAGCCGCCCTCGGGGCTTGTTTTCTGCTGTTGCGTATCATTTGGTTTTGAAATGCCAACGTGAGCAGTTGTCTGCTAATTATAAAAAAATAAAATAAAGCATTACGAAGTCACGAAGAAAAAACATTACGAAAATGAGATAAATTTGTAAAAACATTGCGATGTGTTAATAGTAAAAAATTGTAAATACCTGAAAAATAAAATAATGGAGAAACAACTTTTTTTTTATGTTTACTGATTCCCATGTCTCGTTAATTATATTAATTAATTATCCATAGGTAAAGTATAACGCTTAGATTAGTTAATACTAGAAAGTTATAATTAGATGCAGAAAAATATTTCTGAGTGTTGTTATTTTAGTAGTAAGTAGAAATAATAGGTAGGAAGATACAAGAATACAAATAAGAATACTAGATACTGTAGATCAAGTACTAAACTTAATCATTAATATCAGTAAAACTTGTATAATAAAGAATTTTAGGGACTAAAATCGCCATTAAATAATCTGCCAAGTGACTATCCGCCGAACAAATTCGTTTTTCGAACGCTCTGCTTCAATGATGTCCCTCAAAAAATTAATCAACCCGTTTTCTAAATTAATTTTGTTGTTTATTATTCCCGACCATGTTATTAACATTATTGTATCGTGTTTTAAGGCTTTTGAGATGAATTTCAGGATCCGAGAGCACAATTTTATGAAACATGTGTCTACTGTCTCAATGTATACTTGATTTTATTATAAATATTCAGCAACAAACGATTCGACGACAGTTTTTCAATAACACTAATAACTGGTTCCCGCGAACCGGTTGCGCATCACTGCTCCGTTTTGTCTATTATAATTTTCATACATATAATATGAAATAACGCTAACCGGTAGTCGTGAAACACATTAATAATTTTATCCGTCGAGTAACAAGGTCTTGAGAATAATGTTATTTTTAGAAGTCGAACTGTCAGGATAAAAACGAATAATAATGTTCGAAAATGCTGCTTTATTGAGGGCATCAATTACCAACATATTGACAATATATTCAAACAATAGCAATCGGTTGCTGAGAGACAGCAGAAGATAGCAATTTTGGTGGATGAGCGATATTGTGGATAAACTCAACTAGACGTGGTTCATCGTGTACCAGGTACTCTGCACCTGTCTGTACAATGTTTAAAGTAGGTATATCTTTAATTTGAAGTTGAAGAGGCGAGAGAGGAGCGTCGGGGACATAATCATAATTGAATAGCAGATGTATCAATTTGAAAGAGCTACAGCATATAGTTTAAAAAAAATTGTCGTCAATCTACTCAGTTGATGTGGCAAAACTGAATAACGCGTTCCCCCGTATAGAAAAAAGTCCAGGTTCGATTCCCGGTAGCAACTAAAGTATTTTTCGATAAATTATTATTTTTTTGTATATCTTTCTAGTTGATTAATTTAATTTGTCTTAAAATACCAAAGAACTATGTTCTGAAATGTTATAATTTTGTCTTTATAGAATTATTTAGTGATGAGAAATATTGTAGTTAATATAAAAAAACAAGTATGTAACTAAATACTTTTTATTTTATTAATTTTAATCATATATTATATCGTGTCCTTTAACATCAAACGGAGATATTGAACTTTAAAGTTTTGAATATTATTTTTTAGATTTCTTCGACGGAGGTTCATCGCTGACGAGGTGAAATTTTTAGAAAAATATCGCTATATAATTTAAAAGGATAAAACAAACTGATTCCTGATTTCGAGTACGTTGTGTAATGTAACTCGTACATTTTATTTGTGTTCTAAAACTTATTACAAGTGCTACTAAAGTATGATATTGTTTTCTTGTAATCTACTTGGCTGCTAGGAAATTTGACATGTTCTAACAGTTTTAAAGTGAAAATTATTGTCATAATTTTGATGTCGGTACCTTGTTGTTACAAGGTTACGTTGTGATACGTCATTTTCTCCGTTATTCCGCGCCAGTGGAGGTGGTCTCAGTTCATCACTTGCGATGTGTCATCGTTTCAGCACGGTGATCGTCTGGGAAGATTGAATAGTTGATGCATCTTATTTATATTCGTATTGTATGGTACCTTTCTTCATATGGTAATTCTAAATTATGTTAATCAACACCGTTCCGAGCAATACATTATACATATATTTAAAATCACTGATACCAACATAGTTACTTTCTACCGATCTACATTTTACTCCATATACGAATTGATCTTAAATCTGTATCTTAAAAAAATTGTATTAAATATCGAAACAGTTACACCATGTAACCGGTCAGGCCGGAGCGCACCGAATCAGCGCTTCGTTATTTATTTTTTGAAGGTGGTAAAATAACCATTCATTTCATTACATGATCAGATAACTAAACATTTTAAACATTAATTATTGTATCTGTATTTAGCTTTGTTTAGACAACTGTGAATTATGTATACGTCAGCCGGTTTCGATACTAACGTTTAGTTGTACGCCAGTACTGAATAAGATATGTTAGTATCGAAACCGGTTGGCGCATAAATAATTCACAGAGGTCAAAACATAATTAAATATAGATACAATTTTTAATTATGTCTAACCACAGAGTTAACGCTACAAACATCAACAATATTTTTAACATATGTCGCAACTTGGGTCCAACACATGACACCTCCTGCAACAACACTGTATATCGGTTTTTACACACATACATGACACACAGTGAGGTTGCAGGGAAGCTCACTTACATTACAACAAAAGGCCATTTAGACATAAGTTTTGGATATAAAACAACTGTTTACCAGAGCAATTTTAAAACTATTTAAAAAATAATAATAATTTTACTTCCACGATGCGATCCAAAGGAAACTAGGAGCAAAGAAAGCCCTAGGATACTTTTCAGTGCCAAAATTTAATACTTTGTGCTCCGCGAATATTTAACAAATTGCAACTAGACCTTAAAGGGTCTAAAGTGATTAACGACTTCAAACCAAAAATAACAACGTGGTTGCTTGATGTGGGTAGAAAGCAAAATGAATCTTATTTGTCATTTGTGCTAACCTAACTACCTACACATTTTTGCTTCCAATTATTGTATATTACAGACAATAATATTTTTATAACTTTTTTCAATAATATTTTATAACTTCAGATTGTACTTTTTTCACAGTACTTTTTATAACTTACTTAACATTGTACTTACTAACCTCTAAACAATTACAACTTTAAAAACTGTACAGGTAATAGGTTTAGAACAGGCCACGTCTAATAAAGTAATTACCTTTATTTTTCATATGTACTATTCTACAAAAAAAAAATTATCTATATAATAGCTAATTTTTTGAACGACAATGATATTGACTTGTAATATAATATTTCCTATTCTATAATATTATTGTACTTTTTTATATAAAATAAAGTTTTAACTTGATTAATGGCACAAATCACTCTTGAAGGGTGGATTGCATATTTAAAAGAAGAAGTTTATAAAATTTCGTGTCCATCGTTTTTATAAAAATGTTGGCGCAGCTTAATCCGTCTCCAAAATTAATATTTTGTGCAGGTTAACAACATGTCTGCCATCTATCCCCTATATACAGTTATGTACTTACTCAAATACACGCCAGCAGCTTACAGAGCTGTCGAATGGCTCATTTCAGAGGTACTCAACATTTTTTGCTGACGCACCTTTATAGCTCTTTTGAAATTTCCCTGTAACTCGGTCTCGGAACCCATTGTAACATAAAACATAAAAAAATCAACATTCATAAAAAAATATTATCGTAGTGGGCAGTAAATCTTGGTTGGATTTTGTTTTATTTTACGTTCTAAACAAAACCCTATTCTCAGTAATATTGTTTGCACTGATGAACCACGCTTTACCTAAAACCCAATATCAATCACAAAATAGATGAGCCATTTTATTTATATGCATGTTTGTAATAAAAAAAAATTAATAAGCTCGTAAGTGACGAATGTAAAAAAACTTTAGGTTTTTAAAATATAAATCTCTTGTTTTCACGGCATTCCATTTAATCCGGTATTCTAGTAAGGTTGCTTTCTTTTTTCAAATATTTAACTTTAGATAAATTTATTCATATTTATGTAAAGTTTTTGCGTAAATGCTGTATTTTAAGTTTGATTAAAATACATAAAATTTGATTTATTTAAACATGTCATTTATTTTGCTAGTAATGCAAATATATATGCCGCCATATTGTATACTAAGTTTTCACAGATGTATCTTAATGTTTTTGCTTCGCGTATATTAATTAACCTCCCTGGAAATGAGACCTTGAGCATTAAAGTAATTCCATAAAGATTGGTTTACAAAATTTGTATTTGTTTGAGATACGAAAATGACGTTTAGAAAGAAACGTTAGGTATTATACTACATACAATCCACTTTCTTTAGATAAATCCGTCCATTCAATGTTTTCAATTCTTGTTAATATGTAAGTAATGAAAGTAATAAATAATGTAAGATATGGAGATCACCATCTGCAATACTACAATGCATCATCCCTTTTAACGCGAGCGTTGCGGATGACACTGTTCTTCAATTCCGAGCTGATACATGGTTTGCAGTACTTAAAAAAGCCGAAAAAGGTATAAGTATTGTTAAAAAATGGCTCGACCTGAACACCTTAACACTTAATACCAATAAAACTAAATACCTAACTTCGAGTATAAAAGAAAATGGGCAACCCTCGTATGTTTACAAAATAAAAGTTCACAATTGTTCCAACTCATGCGATAATACATGTCAATGCAATTATATAAAACGTACTGACCAAATCAAATACTTTGGAATTATATTTGATCCTTACCTCAAATGGAGTCATCGTACATAACTCATTACAAATAAAATGAAACATATACTATTTTAGAAATATTAGGAATTTCCTTAATATATAACTTATCAAAATAGCGTTCTGCGCAATCTGTCAAATTAATAATAGAGCATGGTATAATTGCTTGGAGTGGAGCGATTATACCTGCAATTAATCCAATAATAGCAGCTCAGAAAATTATTTTAAAAGTTATCCTCAAAACCCCGAGCACTGACGAAATTTTTAATAAATTCGATGTTTTTGATATAACACAAATATATGCTATTATTATACTTAATAATGCTTAACTACATATATAAACACAAGTAGACACAGTTTAAAACAACTCATAACATTATTACCACACGGATAAATACACATAACCTACAAGTTCCAAGAGCACATACAACATATGGCCAAAGGAACTAAGGTCTACTATTTGTATTACTAATTTATTAGTACAATTGCAATTGTAAACTATGGCCGTCTCAACACAGAATTTCTCTAGTGAGACGGACACAGTCCAACCACATTTTTACATATATATTATATAGTTATCAATAAATAAAAAAAATGGAACATATCTGAAATTTTATAATAAAAGAAATAGTTTTTATGACACTTTTAAATCACACGACAGTCATTTTGTAGAAGGAAAATAAAGATAATTGTTTCGGAGCGCTAAATCGAGTTGAACACATCTGGCGTATCGAAGCCGGCATCGACAGCTGGATGATTGATTTTTGCTAACCGAATAGCTCCAGACAGAATTTATTTTTATGTTCGTAGCTAACTCATTTTGCCTTCGGGCGGATCATTCTCCCCACTCCAGTACGACAGGTAGACAGTAGTGGTAGATTAAACCCTGTAGGTACTCTCGATTATATGAGCTTAATGAATTCAAGTGGGTGCGTGAATAATCTAAAAACGCAGATATTTCACATATTTTATTGCGTTATAAACGGACCACATATTTGTAAAAGTATAATCTTACGTATTGTTTGTGTAAAAATTCTGTTATATTTTTTCCAGGATTCCTTGGTATATTTCCTAATTTCATTTAGAGTTTTTTTTTTGCGAGAGCGAGTGTTTTGTAAGGAAGCATTTTTTGTGCATTATATTTGATCAGATTGCGAGTTCTCTTATTCAAAGAATTTGTGAAACTGGGTGAAATTTATCAGCTGCAGATTGTTTTTAGACATTTTATTAAATTAGGGCAAATTCTAATACCTCTTTAAGTCGTAAACTGTTAGTCTTATTAACAGATTCTTGTAGATTTCTCCACTTTTCAGTACTGTTTATGTCGCTAACTATTTGGACACGAATGCAAATATTATTTCGCGTGCTTGGAACATTCGTCTATTTCAATTTGAATATTTTTTTGATAATGAACTCGACTTTTCTCCACTTATCTGGCTGCAAATATAATTAACGTCGTCTACCCGAATGACTAGCGAGGAACACTACTAGTGCTGCCGGCCAGGCGCAGGCTGAGGATCCCATTTAGCAATTATGATAATGCACGGATAAACCGCAGACATATAATTGAGAGTTCACTGTACTTATTTTATTTGTGTGATACGAACACGAACACGTGGTATGTTACAGTTACATTCTATAATTCAGGCGTCTCGTAAAAACATTATTCTATAAATTACCGGGGCGTTTCAGTTGTTGTTGTATTATGAAATATATGTAAAATTATACACTTTTAACTAGTGATTAGTTAACAGAATTTGAAAAATGAAATACATATCTTTATTTTTTCGATGTTTATTTTAATATCAGATTTTTGTTAAATAATGCAGAATATGCAGGAAAGTAATTAAGTTAATTTTCAACGATTTTCCTTCATGCAGAGTAATTAATGAAAATACGCTGGATAAAATAATTGTCGTTTTTAAATTGATAAGTTTTAGTTATATTCATTTTAATAAAATTAAATCTCGGTTTATTTGTTGACCTATCTTCCCAGGCGCATCGACAAAAAGAATTGCGTGTCACATGTTAGTAATGTAATATATAAAATAATCTAATATATAAAAAATATCACAGACTTACGTTCTGAATAATTACAACTTCACAATAAGAATGTGTTCTCCTTAATAATTTATAAGTTGTATCAAAGTGTCCAAAATTTAATAAAAAATGCATTTTTAATTCTGGCGTCTCCTAACGGATTACTCAAAGGTATTTGAGATTCAGTAAAAATAAAGTAGATGGCTTTCAAATAATGGAATGATAGATGTATCAATTTGAAAAGTGTAACATATAAGTTAGAAAATTTGTTAATTATTAATTTGTAAATAGATTGACAGAATTGTCCAAAGTGATAGATCAAATAGTTTCCAATCAATATCAGCACTCCAGAGGTAAATTGTCTAAAGTCACGAAAACAAAATTTTACAGTAGAGCCATTTAAAGGTTCTAATACAAATATAATCTGACCAAGGATCTAAAAATCTCTAAAAAGCTCTGTATATACAATACCATGAACTATGAACTTAAATGAGTTTAAACAAATAATATATATCTCATACTGACAAAGCTATTACATTATAATTACTATTATAATTACCCATACTTTCGTATATTTACATTAAATATGATAAAAAATAGCTTCGTCTCTACGAGATATTCATTATTTGTTTAATAACAGTACCTTTGTAGGTGAAAATCCAGTAATTGTGTGTTCTTGGACATATTCAAATATTGCTTAAATGAGTTTACCCAAACGAAAGACAAACTAATTTCTAGGAGAAATAGGAGATAACATCTTTTTTTTTAAATCGAATTAACACAGTTTACCTTTGGGAAGCTGATATGAACTAATTGTATCACATTAAGTCAGTAATATAATTGAAGGAGCAGGAAATGTACAGATATACTGCTCTAGAGTTACGATTTCAAAACATTAGGTCTTTATTTCCATAATTGTATTGTGTTTTTAACTAGAATTTAACTAAAACCAAGAAACCGGTTTAGAACTGGAATCCGAACTGTGAAACCGGTTCTCTGTATGGACTTACAATGTCTACTCCAGATAGCTAGCAGCTACCTAAGCGAGTAAGGTATTTTAGGAATAAATACAATGTAATTTTAAAATTAAATAATAAATTTGTTTTATTTACGAGTCACTGAAAAAATGAAATGTTTTTTTCGAAAGAGAGATTTGTCCTTTGCAATTTTTAAAATTTAATTGTCTAGGGACGATATGTTTTGAAGAATGTTAAATTTGTAAAATGTTGCATTTTAAAATGATGGCTACTTTCTACTGGAAAAAAATAGATGTGTCGATGTGGATATGCGTAGAACAAATGTGACAAGATTAGCAAGGCTTTAAAATATTTATTTTTTATTAATTGTTAATTTTAGGATCAGGACTGTCCGCAGGTGTTGCGTCTTCCTAAGACAATTAAAAGTAAAGTTCTGCCCTTATATTTCTTCAAAGTATCTAATAACTGATTTAAATGTTGAATTTTTATAAGGTGTTTTTTAAGCTTTGGATAAAATATAAAGCCTCTCGACGACATAATAACGTGACTCACGATATTGAGTTCTAATATATGTATCGTTTAGGTTTCTTCAAGCATTCGTTATTTTTCTTTATTTTTAATCTGCCGCCCCTTTAAAATGCCGCCCTACAGATTTGCCTATTACTTATTTAGGAACGGCCCAACCACCGTTGAGAACGGTTTATTAAATTTTCAGATAAATTAAGTTATCGTATTCTTATTATGTCGTTATTTATCAAATATTAATTTTAACACTTTCATATTTTTGAATTGCGTTATTAGGTACGGGTTCTAAAACTATTTTTTGGAGTTGTCTCTGGAGACGCTTTGAGCTTGAGTTTTGGAATATAGACGATGAATGCACATTACGTTGCCTTAGACTATACCTTAGACTATGCCTTAGAAAATACTTTTAAGGGTCGTAACAGAAAACGTGACGGGCGCAAAAATATAGATTAAAATATTTTTTTAAAGTCTTTTAATCCATGGTCTATAAAATATCAAGCATTGTGACGTCAAAATTAGAAATATCCCTTTTTGGACGGAGCTCATCATTTCATTTATAGATACAATTAAAAAAGCAATAACAAAATTTTTTCAAGGTTATTTTATTTTGTTTCCTCAAAATAAAATGGTCGCTTTCAAATGAGCCGTAGTGAATAATGTGTTTAAAATTAATGTACATATTATCATAGTACATGATATTTTAATAAAAATTAAATTAATCAACTAGAAAGATATATAGAAAAAATCTATTTATCAAAAAAAAAATTTTTATTTGCTACCGAGATTTGAACCTGGACCTTTTCCTATCCGGGGAAACGCGTTATACAGTTTCGCCACATCAACTGAGTAGGTTGACGACAAATTTTTTAACGTATATGCTGTAGCTCTTTCAAATTGATATGCAGTCGAATTCGGTTATATCGAGCACGGTTATAGTGAGATCACGGTTGTAATGAGGAAATTATTATCATTATTTTGATTCAGGCCTGTTTTCATACAACTCTTTACTGTTATAGTGAGCTCCCTTCACTGATATAACGTACGTACAACAGTGTTGTTAACAAGTGAACAAAATGCAATACACTGTCTAAAAACCCTAATTCTTGAGAAGTCATAATATCGAAAACATCTGCCGACGAGGTTACTTATTGTTTACGAATGTTTGTGAATTCTTAGAAAAAAAACAATGGGTGTTTATTTTGAGTGCGTAGTGAGTTGCAGTAAATTTTAAACTTTAAAACAGAGCAGTATTTTGAATGTTGTTAATGTTTTCGTTCATACAATTATAGATTTTTCATATGTATTTGACTTGCTTTTAATTTTATTGGATATTAAATACTTTTTGTAACAACGAGTATATAATGAGTAACGGTTATTATTAGCAAATTTAGCATTTATACTCGTTATAACCGAGTTCGAGTGTATATGTTCTCATTTTTAAAAAGCAATCACCTTTATATTGCGTTAAATCTCAAATACCTTTGAGTTACGTACGCTAGGAGACACCAGAGTTAAATGAATTAATTTTTATTAAATTTAGATAATGTTTTATTTTTTAGGAGAATTAACATTATTATTGTGAAGTTTCAGTTTTTTCAGAACATAGTTTCCGCGGACAGGAAAAGATTCCAGTAGCAACTAAAATATTTTTTTAATAAATTGATTTTTTCTATATATCTTTCTAGTTGCTTCATTTAATTTGTATAAAAATATCAAATAACTATGTTCTGAAAAACTGCAACTTCACAATGACAATGTGTTCTCCTAAAACATAATATTTATTTTATATGTATTAATTATTAGAATTATTACACGTCCAATGATTTCAATATAGACATCAAAATACCTAGACGATCCCTTTTTTAATTTATGTTGAGTTTAACATCGGTATAGTGAGTTTTTAACAGCTCTAGGTGTGTTCTAGCTAGACATGAAATAAGCATTGCACACAAAGTATATCGGTTTTTGCGAGATTGGCGCACAAGCCTGATGGGTGGTGGCGGTCAATGACCGTGCACAAGACGATACGATCCGTTGCCGGGTACACCAATGCCACTTGCGCTGAAAAATAAAATAAAATATACACGGATTTAATTAATGTATATGTTACAGTTAAAGTGTTAAATTTCAATAATGTATACATTCACTAGTCAATGTATGCACTAACTATGAGTTTTAGTTACAGCTAACATTGCTGCATTTCGTGTATACTTACACTAGATAATGTATGATTTAACTAGTGAGTGTATGAACTCGGCGACGCGAGCCGGTCACATCGCCTACGACTACATACTTGATTATTTGTGCAGCAAACAAAGCAAGTGCCGGCGAACCATCACGAGATGAATAAACACCGTGTACAAATATCTATATAAAATACTGTCGCTGTAGCATAGTTGGTAATGCACCTTCCCGGAATTGGAAAAGAGATCCAGGTTTGAATCCCAGTAGCGCAACAACAATATTTTTCGATAAAATAGATTTTATATGTATATCTTTCTAATTAAAACATTTAATTAGTATCTAACATATTTTAGTTTTAAACCAAATAATAGTAATGGTTTATTATTCCTGTATAAAATACACCATAATGGTTTGTTATTGATTCTCCTGAATGCCTAAGGAAGGTTGATCTTGTTGTGACAATTCGTACACTGAGCAACTCCTTCACTTTCTATTTATCGGTCTATAACACCATAACATTTTATAACTCTGTATGTGGAATGTGTCGTAACTTTAATAGGTTTTGATATAAAAATATTGAAATTTTCTCATTGAGTATGTTATCTTGAGTATGTTAAAATTCTTTTTCATTTTGGTTCATACGATGCACCAACGCAACGAGCGGGAGAGGGGCGGCGAGGGTATGCCGATCGCTAGTCGCGTCCTTGGGAATTCAGTCGCTATGGAGCGTGTCTTACAAGTTGTTCGTGAAATTTTCTCTGGAAAATTGATATCCCGACGAGATAACACTAGCCCCGACTTGACACCAATGGACTTTTTACTATGGGGCTACATTAAATCAAAAGTATACAGTAACAATCCTTCTACTCTCCCAATTAAAAGAAAATATCCGAAAAGAAATGAATGAAATGAGAACACGTGCCGAGCAGTTCTCAAAAATTTTGCCTCCCGTTTAGAAGAGTGCCAGCGAAATAACAGATCACATTTAGGAAACATAATTTTTAAGAAATAAATTCCCATGGATTATACTTAAAAATATAAAATAATCATTTTTTATTAAACCCATCCATTATTTTATTACAGAATTTTTATTACGAAAAAGACTTTTTAGACATTTTGCATATCAACTACACTTCAACTATCGACTGACCGATGGTCAGATATGTTTGATCGCTTCAGTGACCGAACTGCATATTATGTATAATTTATTTTCACTATTTTAGTCTTTACTTTTAGATACTAGACCGTAATTGGACTTTTATTGTATCCTTAAATATGTATGTATACACCATAATTAATTAAAAAAAAAATTTCTGTATGAATAAGTATTTTTCTGAGATTATAATGTGATTTTTTTTTTGGGAACAATAAATACGTTATTTGACTACCTTATTTGTCAATGAAATTTAAACAAACGAGAATGAATGAAACGTTTAGTTATGTTCTACATTTTGTTAACAACGTTAACAAAATTATTTACTTTCACGGACTTCAATGGATTAATGCAGTTTTCAGTTTATTGCACACATAATTTATACAGAATCCGCTTTTAAATATGCGCTCGAGGGATCAAAAGAATTTCAGAGACAAAACTCGCTTCGTTCGGGTTTACAGCATTTTAATGTAGCCATTAAATCTTTCTCTTACGTTGGAATATTCTTCGTGTTTTTTTTTAAAACTTTTTCGACGAGAATTTTCAGAGTTGCGTATTACGTTCCGAATATTCACTACAAAAACCTTTTTGAAGGGTCTCTTCCAGCAATCATGTCCGCTTTCATTTAAATAATCTCTTTTAATTTAATTATATTGTAAATTTTAATTTACAAGCACGATGAACATTGCTCTGTTTCACTAACTGCACTGTTCTATCTAACCTTGGTTTTGACACGATTCCGGAAAAATGTAAGAAGGGCCACGTGGATCTTTTGTGAGCGCAAATGATTGTCGCTTTTATTTGTAGCTTTACTATTGTGTCACGATAAATGAAATATACGCGACACAATTCTGATATCCTTGATGCGCGTGTGGTGCAACTGAGATAAAAGTGGAACAAATTTGAAATTGGGTCACTCGGATAAATAATATGCTAAGGTCACTCGACTAGAACTAGACTGGTAATACTATAAAGCTTGATTTACTTACAACCGTTCCCACATGGGGCCAAGCAAATAGAATATGACACCGCACATTTATATATACTGTTTCCGAGGTAAGTTTGTAAATGATGTCCAGCAGAAAATTTTCAATATTTTTAAAATTAGCAATACTAACTTTGTGGTTAAAATTCTTATTTTTATTTGTTATCTTTGTTTTATTAACTACTTAATTGAGTTTAAATACATCTACTGGTTTCGAAAAATACCATTTACTTCTTCAGGATGTCAATAACTAACTGAAAACATATATTATTGTTTCTTTACCAGAATCTATTTAAAAAAAAAACAATAATTATTTGAAAAATAAATTTAGTGTAAGGTCCGATAACCGAGGTGCCCAGGGTATGTCTCCGTACTTGCTGATTAATTTATTGGGAAAAATTCCCCTCAGCTTCTCCATTGAAACTCTAGCTGTGTGTGGAGTGGGTCCGTCTTCTTGAAATTATATTCTGTAGTTGAACCCGAGAAACAGCTACAGTTGCGGTACCAAAAACTCGTCGATCATTCGGCGATACACGTCAGCAGTACACGTCACTATCTCTCGCTTATTAAAAAGATATCCCTCGGACAGAAATTGCACACCACACTGTCGTTTTTGAACAATGCAAATGTTTTTGACGGCGTTTCCTTGGGTTGTCGAGGCACCAGTATCTCATGTTCTGTTTATTAACACAGCCATCGATATGAAAATGTGCTTTGTCGGTAAACAATATGTTTCCAAGCATTCGTGCTGTTCCAAAACGCTCCAGCATTGTTCTCGCTATGGTTTCACGTAAATATGAGTCGTTTTCGGTGAGAAACTGCACGATTTGCAGTTTGTATGGGTGAAACTGTTTCTTTTTCAAATTAATGTGCACAGTTGATTTTTTTTATTCCAGTACAGGCTGCAATCTTCCTTATCGATTCACGCGGATTGCGCATAATTTCACGTCAAACTTGAGCCACATGTTCTGGCATCGCTGCTGACGTTGATGGTCCCGGAGAAGTTTGGTTAACCATTGTCCCTTGTCTGAACTTTTGAACCTAACACTGAATAAGTTAAGTTGCGTGCTCAGCCCATCACTTACTCGTCAAATATTAAAGTGAATACAAAAAGTGCGACGCGCACGAACCAATGAATCACTGCACTTTAAATATTACTCAACCACGAATGCGCGGTCCGCTCCCGACCAGTGACTCATTGCGACTGGAAAATCCGCAAATCACGCGCGTCGATTAATACCCCTCCCACTTATCTCACCTTAATGGTTTAAAAGCAATTACAATTATAGAACTCCATAATTGCACATTAAAAATTGGAACACTTGTTTTTTTTATTCTACTCGTTTAATTTACTTGACGCGTTCCACCTTACAAGGGCATTATCAATCTAAAAATTTAACTCAACAACTTGTATTTATAACTATAACTAACTGAAATATATTAACTAAATTATTAAAAAATTGCATTGTATAACTCACAGACCGGTAAATGAATAGACATGAAATAAAGTGTACATATTGGAAAGGGTTTTGGAACATTAGTTGCGGGATGAAGGGCATTCTGCACAGATTATTTGTGGAAACATAAATCCGATAGTTTGTGACACATTTCTGCAACAGTAAAAGTATTTACTCTTTGAAAATTAAATATTTGTCTAAACAAGACGTATTTTTTACATTAATACATATTATATTATCAGCGTTTAAATTTTCGTTCTAATCGAGTCATATATTTAGAAAAAGGCGCGGAACTATTTGATTGCGTAAGTGGTACCAAAGTGATCACGCGAGTGACACCAAAATGCAAATATTGAAACAATGAATTTGCGTTAGTTCGTGTGTATACATTTGGCAGTCTGTGGTAAAACTATATTCTTTGCACGCATTGTATATATGCCTTGGGGGTAAATGTCGTTATGCGTCAGCTGGTTAATTTGATCTGCTTATAAAATACAATAAACAACTAATGACAGCTCTTAATACTGTCTTGAACGCGACTTTCGACACGAGTCTCACGCACCACTACAAGTACACGCACCATTTAATTCACAGTACTTACATGGTATGTGGCTGTATTAATTTACCATTCATTACATGTATACCCGGTAACCAGATCTTTCGTTAGCCATTATTATCTTGGTTCCTTTGTAAAAATTATAATAGTCCTTTTTTTTTTTTTACAAAACTATTCAATCATATTGCGCGATGTAAAAGTCTGGTTCGTTTATCCGCTTCCTCCCATAATAGCTCCTTATTATGCGTTCCAATATAATACACACTTTGTACGAGACCCTTTGTTGTATCGTAAAAAGAAAAAATATAAAATAATAAATAATTCTTATAAACTCGTTAATTATTCTTTAGATATTTCGGCTATTGTTAGAAGTGAGACGTCCGCTGTCCGCTTACAAGTGCCAGTGAGTGAGCATTCACTTCGAGCCCGCTTCGTGGTATATAGATTACCTTTAAATTTATAGATTTACCGTCAAGATAACCTTTTTTCAGGCACTTTTACACGAGTCAACATATTTCACACCTACGACACAAAACCACAATCCCTCTCAAAATTACTTGATCAAGTTCCTAGCGTCAATCAATCACTATCAGTTAGTGATGGTAAACCGTTGCGTGACTGTGATTGTGTCGATGATTGGTAACTGAGATTTAACGATGATTGGTAACTAAGATTTAACTGTCGGAGATTTACTTTCTAGTGTACCAGTCATCGCTCGAATAATTACGTTAATCAGTTATCAATCATCGTTACAATCAAAATCACACGTCACAATAACGGTTTAAATAACGATTTTACCATCACTATTATCAGTTACCCAGGACAGATTTGCAATGGTTGGGAGATTTTACAAAACATGGTAAAGGATGATCTATGCACTCTCGCTCTCTCGGTCGATGTGCTCTGCATCTGACTGAGCATCGCGATCCTCTATTCTGCTTCCACAGCGCGAACTGTTTGCTTGTTTAATGCGAGGTATAGCGAGGTTCTGGTCATGTCTCGGACTTGATGTGTTCATCTTATTGAAAATCGACTTCTCGTTCTCCGTTCTCCATTTCTCCAAGCTATTTCCTTTGAGCAACATGTTCAAAGTATGAAAGAATTATTTGTCTGCATATTGTAGAGAGCCTTTTTTTGTGCTGAGTTCCTGAAAAATGAATACATTCTAAATTAAGACGCCATATTTTATTTATTACCATAATAGAAGCTAATATAGAAAAATGCCATGTTTTCATGTATAATTTTGAACATGAAAAGTCTATCTCCTAGATGGACTGTAACTGATCTGAAAAGTTTTTTGAAATATATTGTAATACCAGGGGCGTGCATAGCATACAAGGAAAAAGCTGTGCATTACTGAAAGTTCTGGGAAACAAATATAAATTTTATAAACGGACGATTTATTATAATTACGCAAGCGCCAGGCGTAGAATCTTTAATTGCTTAGTTCTAAAAACTACCACTACTATCCTACCATTGCAGCCGTAGCACTGTGGTCATCTTATGCTGTTTTTCTTCTGTTTTTAAGCTATCGTTCTACTCAAGCCATACAATTGGTAACCTACTGAATTGGCATTTTATTAACAGAATAACATTAGAAAGGTTTTCAGCTTGGCTTACAGCTGCATGTGAATCATTGAAGTATCTACTTTCTCTTCTACTAATTCGCAAATTTTACTATCTTACTGTCATTTTCATGATCGTTCTTTGGGTTTAAGATGCATGATAAATTTATTTTGATTTGGGAAAAACAAAAAGCAAACCGGCAGAACTGTTTCCTACGTTAACCTCTAATAAAAATAATAATTTGCTTTAGTTATTACGTGAAGGATTTTCAAACAGTAAAAGAATCATGTTCAATCATAAAAATGTGTTTTAAAAAAAGTCCATACCTACATGTTTTATATTGATTTTTATATAAGTAAGAATGTATTATTTTACATTAAAACTTAAACTTTAAAAACACTATGAATAGTACTCAAAAATTACAATTAAATAAATGGTAGGGTCGTATAAACAACGGATTCATTTAGCCTAAAAACGTTGATTAAACGAAAGCTCATAATCTTATGTCCAGCATATAGTACATGTGATTGTATAATATCATTGGTAACAGCATAACCTAAATTTATACCTACTGCCCGCCATAGTGTAATACATACTAAATATATTAGCAATATATAATTAACACAATATATTTTTGAAAAATAAACAGTTACAGTGGAAAGCGGTCGTCTATCTGATTTCATACATTTATTTTCTTTTAACACGAAACAATATACGCTTAACACGGCCGCCACATCGTCACCAAATTGTTTACGTTTTATTGATTTATAACAACAGAGTCTAGTGAGTAAAATGTACGATAGGAATACGATCTTATTATGAATGAATACGACCTTATTATGAATTAATACTGCAAGGAATACGACCTTATTATGAATGAATACTGCAAGGAAAACGACCTTATTATGAATGTCAACAAGTCGAAAGTGATAGTATTCGAGAAGGAGGAAAGCAAGACACCGTGCTAAATACTTGTAGGTAATGAATGTTTGGAACAAGTTGATGAGTTTGTGTACTTGGGTAGTATATTTGTTAGAAACGGAAAGGCTAAGCAAGATATCAAAAGGAGGATAACTGCAGGGAATAAAGTTAAGTAGAAGTATGTATATCTAACGGAAACTTATCGACCGAGGCAAGGTTAGCGATACACAATGGAGTCCTGGTACCGACACTGATGTATGGAAGTGTGACCTGGAGCTGGTAGAAGAGGAACGAAAGGAGACTGAATGCAGTGGAAATGAGATCGTTTAGGCGAATATGCGACAGATCCATTTATGACAGTAAAGAATGAAGAAAAAGTAAAGAACGGTTTTACAACTGATCTTAGTATAGTGAGTAAGATTAAGAAAAGATCACTTTGGTGGTTTGGTCATATGGATCGGAAGAATGAGAAGAGAATGATAATAAAGATATATGACACAAGTGTTGATGACATCAGAAATTGAGGACGTTGGCGGAAGACTTGATATGACAAGTTATGACAGATATTGGAGGATGGTCCCGTTAGAAGCGTTAATAATCAGCGAGCTTGTATGAATGTGGATGAGCCGAGAATTGTGTGTCCAGGACAGAAGAGTGCGGCGCTCTATATTCTCTGTCTAAAACGGAGTGATGGTATGTTAGTTGATTATTTTATAATTCAATGTCTATTAACTATGCTGACATATTATGATAATAAACGAGGATGTCGCTTGCCGCACACTTGCCCGCCGCATCGTCATCGTTTTGCTTACTGTTTATAATTTTCTGACTTAACTTTTACTGACTAGGCCGGCATCTGTAAATTATTGTAATACGAATTTTATTTAACATGAAAAAATAATGCTGTCCATGTTGTACGATTTCCACTGTATTAAAAATATATCAATAATTAAATACATATTGTAAGTCTGTTCACGGAACTATCGAAATGTATCTCGTGTCTCGTTCACTGCCCCTCTTTTGGGAGTGTCTTTGATGAATGAATCCCTGAGTGTCTGCCTTGAACTATTGCACCTTAATTTTCCATCTGTATGTAAAACTGTGTTCTATGGATTTATATTATATGATTTTTTCTGAATAAGCACTTAAGGGACGCTGGAGAGTCTAAATTTTAAATCTTAATTGCTAATAACCATATTGAATTTTTTCTCCTTTTTCGTTTTGTAATTGTAAAAATATAATTGAATTAAAGTCGCGTCTTTTTATTAGCTTTGATGAGCGGGACCGACAAGAAAGTCGAGCTTCTAAATCCGTCCCGGGAAAGGGTTGGTCACCTCCCACTCCAGCTGTCTTTAAAAAAAATATATATGTATATATTAGAGAGGAGATAGAGTTTTATAATGGGCGAATATCGTTTCCTCATAGTTCACCGTCCTGCTAGGGTGGTGCCTTGGACTAAATTTTGAGTTGAGGAACGGATGCTCCCATTCCATCTTTTACATTATTCAGCCGTATGTATCGGTGCATCGCCACGATCAGGAGGGTGGTTGGGGGTGAGGGAGGTGGCGGGCATAAATAACCTGGAGCGGGGACCTCGCGCGCGGGCAGGACTCCCCCCCGCCCAGGGTTCACCGCCCCGAAGCGGCGGCCGCCATTTACCGTTCGGCAGGACTCGCGCGCCCAAGGATTGCGGTCGGCGGTCGTTACTCTTCACGGATGAAGGTGCGGAGTGTAGAGCGAGCTTAAGAATTTTATCTGGAAACCATCTCTTTATGTGTGATCACCCATGGCATAGCGATCGTGTCTGTGAAATGCGAAGCGAGAGGATTTTACTGAATAGCTATTGCTTACCAGCTGTTTTATATACATATACGTAGTAAATTTAAATTGTTGTTGATATTTACCCACGTATCTAATTATATAAATAAAAGCATGACATAAGTTAGTTTTAAGAGAGAATAATACGCTATGATCCGATAACCAACACCACGAGTATTAATTCTGTTTGTTATTTTAGATTTTAGCCTACGGGTCCTCCTTGCTAGGTTAGGTTACGGTTCATACCTAGGTAGGCAGTGTTTTTACTCGACCATAATACATAATAGGTACATATATGGTTGTTACAAATAAATAGGGGAAAATTGAATTTTACCAGCAGATAATTCTTTAAATATATGTATATATAATAGGCAGTGGTGTAATGCTATATTAAGAAATGATTTCAGCTTTTGTAAACGTTATAACCATCTCAAGAAAAATTTTGAACTTGTAAATTTTGGAATGACTGTTTATTTAAGTTGAATTCGCATATTTCTTCTGTCTTCAGGTGCATGCGGTTAACGATTGAAAGAATGGGATACCGCTGCGCGCCCAGATTATCAAATTCTTAATAAACAAATTGATACATTTCTTCGTAATGTTTTCACGTTTTGTGAAATGTTCCAATCCTATATATATTTTTCATTCTCGTAATATCCGTCCGCTGCACGATATTGATGTACCAAATTTCGTGCAGAATATTTTTTTAATGTACTTGAAAAGCAAGTTCCATGTCAAAGAAGTGCCAAGTGGTTCCACTACGCCACTGATAATAGTTATAAATATATACTGAACTTTTCAAATATCCTTTTGTGCTTTTCTGTACATGGTGAGATAAGATCCCGTGGACTGTATCGCTTACAATAATGATTAGTTGACGTAATCTGAATTGGATTCAAGATAGGAATATTGACAAATGGATCTGACCTACCTTGTTCTCCATCCTGGATTGGACGTCAAGTTTTCACCTCTAGTTGACTCGCACCTTTTTAGTGAAGAACCGTGATATCACTGCATTACCGGAGCTGTTTAGAACACCGTATCTTCGTGGTCCTAGCGTTACGCTCGGCGCTACTTTCGGACGTTAAAAAAATAACACAGATCTTGACGGTTCGGTGTCGGGAAGCAATCTGTTCCTACGACGGCGAAATCTCTAAGTCATTAGTTGGCCAGAGCGGGACAGGTATATATTAAGGTTTATATTGGAAGGATAAAATGCACAGGGAGTATGTATAGTACTATTGTACAATGTATAAAACAACTAAAAATTTATTTAAATTAAATATTTAAAAATTATAAAAAGATGTGATTAAAAAATAATATATATAAAATAAAATGATTACTTAAGCCAGCCAAGGACGTGTCGTAAGGCCTGTAATTACTCATTCTTCCGGGTATCTTCCATTTTTTTTTAATATTAAAAAAATAGCTTCGTCTCTATGAGATATCAATTATTTGTTTAATAACAGTGCCTTATTTATTTATATTTAGAGAGCAGAAAAATTTTTATTGTGAAATTAAATTTTCATACATCCCTCATCAGTTTTTAAAAAATAAAACAATATTTTTATTCCATCCATAGAAACACCAACTATGTATAAATACATGAATTATGCTATTTATTTTCTCAATAAAAATAGCGAATTAGGAAAAATACCTCATTATATAACGGACTTTCGGCTTTAACAGACGCTATATATCAGACATGATTCAGATTCTGAACATTTTCGATTCTTATTTTTTTATTAACCCCTAAAATATTGTTTATCGGGTGCGTATATTAAAAAAAATCTAGTAATAAATATTCAAACAAATAAATATTTAATATGTCTGTTAACATTAATAGATAACCTATTTATTATATTGTTTGCTCGATATATAAAATACGATTTACATTTTAGCACAAGAGTTCAAAAGTTTACCCGCGAGCTATGTTCGCGGCTGTTTCGAGTGTGCATGTATATTGATTCTATTCGTTATTTAATTTGACGTTTCCTTTACCAGCTGACATGAATATTTCATGACGCGCGCGAACGCTTCTTTATTTGTTCCTTTCCTTGTATCCCGCCGCCATCAGAATTTCACAACCGCTGTTCGCTTTCTTGCGCCTAGACGCGGAGATCTAATATCTTATGTAAATTTTGATCTGTGATTGTCACGATACTGTTTGTCTTCCTTGCTGATTCACTGTGTTTGCTCCGTGAACAGACTACTCTCTATTGAAGAGGTTCACTGTTTAATAAGTAATACGGATGTTATCGAGCCGGCGGTGCATAGTTAATATGGTGTCTTGGATAATTTTTTTTTTTTAAATTAAATTAGTTTGTTCATCTCTAGTACTGTACATTTATTTAATGTATTTTCATTTACATTTTACTTTTATTATGTACGTTTGCTTATTTATTTATTTATGTTGTTGTTTACTTGTTTGTTGTTATTATCATTGATCGGCGAGATGTGTTCAGTCGTTGAGCGTGTGCACTCTCTGTGTTGACATTACATTTGATGTAATTAATCTTAAATTAAGAATTTTTAAAACTCATTTGACATGTCGCACCCCTAGTTAAAGACTAACAACTAAGGAAAAATATTTTTTAAATTAACGACAGGTAACGACGCCCCTGTGATTAAATTATTGAAAAGTGTTTTTGTTTGAATATGAAATTGTATTCAAATGTTATAATTTTTTTGGAACATCATTTTTTAAAATTAAATATTAAAATTGTATTTTTATCTCACTGTAACTATTGTAAATGTATTTACCCAGTAGGTTAGTGGGATTTAAAAATATAATTTATAAATAATTAAGCAAATTAGTATAAGTATTTATTTTATTTATTTATTAGTAACTATATAATACATATAAAAATTTGTTTGGACTGTGCCCGTCTCACTAGAGAAATTCTGTGTCGAGACGGGCATATTAGTATTAGTATAAGATTAAGAAAGGATCACTTAGGTGAATGTGTTCAGTCGCCTATGACTGAACACATTCTTATTGTGAACTTGTAATTATTCAGAATGTAGGTCTGTGATATTTTTGAAAAATACAAATTAAATGTATTAATTGGAAAGATATACATATAAAATTAATTTTATCGAAAAAT
This sequence comes from Eubasilissa regina, assembly GCA_022840565.1. Lineage (NCBI taxonomy): Eukaryota > Metazoa > Arthropoda > Insecta > Trichoptera > Phryganeidae > Eubasilissa > Eubasilissa regina. The sequence continues at coordinate 20,934,693 of JAINEB010000004.1, read as the reverse complement.
ATTGTATTTTAAAAAAACATCGCAGATCTATGTTCTGAATAATTACAACATCACAATAAGAATGTGCACCTTCCTCGAATTACAAAAGAAATCCATGTTTGAATCCCGGAAGTGCAACAACAATATTTCTCGATAAAATTGATTTTATATGCATATCTTTATATTTAATGCATTTAATTATTATTTAATATTTACTGTTTCCGAGGTAGGTTTGTAGAACTCAATAATCACATATGTGAAAATAAAACACTCGTTTTTTTATTCTACTCGTTTAATTTACTTGGGACGCGTTTCACCTTGTAAGGGCATTACCAATCTAATAATTTAACGCAACAACTTGTATTTATATCTATAGTGGAGGACAGCTTTACAATTTTATTTGCGTGTAATTTAAATTAATACTTTTAAAAATAAATCTTATGAATTTATTTTAGAACTTTGTATTAAAAAAAAAAAAATAGATATCCATACAGTGCGACCGTTTACATGACTGATAATTATAGGTCAGTACTTTCACTTGTAGCTTTCAATTTTCTATAAGCGTCGGGTATAATGCCTCGCGCAGCATCACGGAGACACGGAATGAACAGCCTATCCACGAGGTACCCTATGTAGGTCAACGTATCGATCCGTCCGTCTATCTACAAAGTTTCCGGTATCGTCATAATGCATTTATCTACTACCGTGGATGAATATCGTGTTATGGCTCCAGTCTTTGCAGAAAATTGACACAGTGAAACAGGAACCTGCACTGTTTTGACGAGACATTGATCTTTGTATAAACAAACTTAATGCAGAAATCGTAAGACCACCGTGAAATCATAATAAATATATATACACTCTGCATGTATACAGCATTAGTACGAACATTTATTTGTAGTTGTTAATGGTTCCTTACATCCGTTTGATATTATTTAACATACTGACTGATTAGTATTCTAAATGTTTATATTTCGAATACCATTACGATAGACGTTAAAAAATGAATCTTTGTATTGCGTTCGACTGTATGTTATTTTATTAAAAATTACATACTCTTATTACATAATGACATCGAATTGATTTATGTTGTAATAATATTACGTACACATAAATATTTGGTAGATGAATTAAATTACAGTTATTTTAAAGTTTCACGTAGGAGGTTTTTTTTTTTTTGTGTATTATTTTCTGGGCTGTTTTATATTCTGCCGTGTGTCTCCGACCTCTCCGGCCGGCGACTGGATCTGGAGACCGAATAATAACTGAGAAAATTTTAAAATAAGATTTTGAACAGCCGTGAACATTTTTGATATATTTTGTATAAAAATATTGTTTTAATAATTTAAAATATGAATAAAAGTATTATTTTAAATACAATTAAGGACCTAAATGTGTAGGCGGTATCATTCGTCCGTAATTTATACGAACAGTAGGTACATATTTTAGATTACTGGTCCGTTCGTTAAAACGTGAGAATGATTTTGACGTGTCAATATTTAAATTTCTATGGAATGGGTGGAAAATTTGATCGTAAATTCATACATTATATTGGAATGAATTACGTGGATGTGTTTGATTTTGAAAAACGTTTTTATGATAATTATTTATTTTAGCGTGAAGACACGATTTTTTAAAGACCTGATTCGCTATAAGGATAATACATATAATAGAATACAGTTAAGTAACAAATTAATATTTATGTTATGAAAAGAAAAGAAAAAAAATAAAAAAGTTCACACACACACACACCCACACACACATACATAAGCAAAATATAAATACTAGATTTCAGTCACGGCTGTTGTTGTATCTGTAGCTATTCTGTAATCGTTGCCATTCTCTGATCAAGGAGTCAACTTTCCATGAGAGCTGGTGGCGGTTGCGCTAGCGAGTTGGTGCTGAGCTCCAGCCGCAGCTTTACGCCAGCAACTCGATGTCTCAGAAGCGGATTGAATCAATGCACACGGCCTTCGGCAAACATTGTAGATGCGCTACAAAACGCCCCAACCCGAACAATATTCTGTATAAGTTATTGTACTGTCAGAAATTTATAAATTAGAATTCGAAAACAATAATATTTTTTTCTTATACGAATATTATGAATGTTTAGATTTTATAATTGGTTCTGGATTTTAAAATGTTATATATTATTTCGATGGGAATAACCAGTTAGTGATAAAGTAATAAATGGTATCGGTACCGCACTTGTGAAGTGTACTGTCCCACCCCGCTCGTCAACAAAGACATATGAGACAACATGGCGACTTCAAGTGAAAATATAATAGTTCAAGTTGATCAATTAAAAATTTTTTCTTCTGTTAGTAAGGTTATTAATCCTTTTAGTACCTTTTAGTACTTGGATTGTCAGTAGACTTATTTATTTCTATTTTTTCTTAAGGAAAACACTTTTTTGTTGTGAAGTTGTGTTTTCAGAACATAGTTCGGTGGTATTTTAATACAAATTAAATTAATCAACTAGAAATAACTATTTATCGAAAAAATATTTAGTTGTTACTGGAATTCGAACCTGAACTTTTTCCTATCCTATAAGTTGTATCAAAGTTAATGCAAATTTAATAAAATGGATTAATTGTACAAAGGTATTGAATTAAAGATTAACCGCAATATAAAGTTGATTGCTTTTAAAAATAGAATAATAGATGTATGAATTGGAAAGATTACAGAATATAAGTTCAAAATTTGTCGAAAAACGGTAAACGCGCTTCCCCAGATCGAAAGTGATCCAGGTTCGAATCCCGATAGCAACTAAAATATTTTTTCTGTATATCTTTCTAGTTGGTTAATTTAATTTGTATGAACTTTTTTCATTAAAAATACAGTATTTTTATTCATTTGATATAAAATTATATAATTAACATAATAAAACAATGAAAGAGTATTGTACCGGTTCAATGAATATGTATGGGTTTGGGTTTTTCAGTGAATATAATGTATGATGTTATGATTTAACAAGTCAAAAAACATTCATTAATTAAAAACAGCATTTTTTTTTATTAATTTTATTATTAAAATAATGTTAATTTCTCATATCTTATTTAAAAACAAAATGTGTCAAAATGAAATAATAATATAATTTTTTGAAGAGCCAATATATCGGGCCTAGTATTTTATAAGGGTTAATCGTGTTATTAATTATGCAATATCCATTATAAATAATAGTTTCACAATTATAAGACTTTTTGAAGATTTATTTATAATATTATATGTTTTGTACATATTTCAATATACCTACACAGTGTAACTGATATAAAATAAATAACAAAAGTATTTCCTTTTTAGTTTTTTTTGGTCTATCTTAATAGCGTGTGAATCGTATTTTTTTTGTTATTTATTTATATATATATATTGATATACATATTTTTGTTTTAATAGAGGTGAATACATAATAAACATACATAATACATAGTTTATTGTGTGGGATGGAGTAGACTTCACCTCTGATATATACAGCGTTGTTCCTGGCTACTTTGCTAGACTGAAGTCTGTGTTAAAGTAGCCAGATTTTTTTTCATGCTGTTGTGGTGTTATTTATCGACAGGAATAAAAAAAGAATTACAAATATGTATAAAAAAGTAAAAATAAAATAAAAATATGTGTAGTGGGAATGTTGTAGGACTAGTGAATTATTAGTGAAGGTATTGTATAAATTATATTAGAATGTTGGATAGCCATGCTTTTGATTCATCTCTACCTAATTGAATCATATATTGGGTTCATATTTGTGTAATCTTATTGCAATTAAACGATTGGTAACAGTTGGTACTGAGTGTGTTGTATAGTTTCGGAGATAAGAACATGTAGAATCTTTGATAAAATGTCGTTGTTGTTCTCGGAACTGGTGTGTAGATGTTTGTTGTTTGTCTTGTGTCGTGTCCACGATTTATTGCCTGAGGAGAGTTGTTGTTAACATGGAAATATTGAACGAGTCTCAATATAAAGATTTGTCTTATATCTAGGACATTGTACTCTTTAAATATAAGATCTGATGGATATTAAAATGATATATGAGATACTTCATACTATATTATTTTCTTTTCAAAAAGCAAGTACACGACATCTATGCTCAACACATACAATTACTGGATTTTTACATGTAAAAGCACTGTCATTAAATAAATATCAGATATCTCATAGAAACAAAGCTATTTTTATTATATTTAATGAAAAATATGTAGGAGTATGGGGCTCACGACCTGTCCTCGGCTGGCTTAAGTGATCACTTTATATATATATATAACGTTCACCAATTCTCACCCCTCAATCTCCATATTTATACATTTTTTTAAAAGTTGTGTATATGGCATTACATGTACTCGCTTCGAGTACCACTACACCATCGCCATCTATGAACCAAATTTGATAATTAATTTTTCCTTGAAACAGCATATATTATATGTCAACCCAATGAGTATCTGATTTTGTTATTATTTGTTATTTAAAGCAATATACAAATAATAATATAGGAAAATACTCAAATTCTAAAGACAAAGATGATAAATTTAACAATTCTGGCGTCTATAAACTTAGTTGCAAGGATTGTGCTGCATTTTATATTAGTAAAACGGGTAGAAATTTTAATATAAGAGTAAGGGAGCATTTGAGATGTTTGAACAATAGTGGGTTTTCAGAATTTCTAATCATTTGATAGAAAATGGTCATGGTTTTGATAAAAAATTAGGATTGTCAATTTTGCATATAAACGGTGTTGGTCACAAATTAAATTTGGAATCGTTGGAGATAAATAAAGCGTGTAAAACTAATCAAAAAATTATAAACAATCAAGTAAATTTAACTACAAGTCCCATTCTAAAATTTTTTCTTAAAAATTATTCGAGTAAACAATTTGAGTTAGGTACTAAATTTATTTTTTGAATAATTGTTTTTTTTTTTAAATAGATTCTGGTAAAGAAACAATAATATATGTTTTTAGTTAGTATTAACATCCTGATGAAGAAAATGGTATTTTTCGAAACCGGTAGATGTATTTAAACTTAATACATGGTTAATAAAACAAAGTTAACAAGTAAAAATGTGAAGCAATATTATTTGTCTGTAAAATGTTTTTGACACATAATACTTGAATACGCCTGAAATTAAGACAGGTCGTAAGCCCTGTAATCACCCCATACTCTTATATATTTTTCATTAAATATAATAAAAATAGCTTAGTCTCTATGAGATATCTGATATTTATTTAGTTATTTTAAATCTGTCCAGAGCAATTTAAGAGAACAATGGCAGTCATAAAAGTGGACTATTGAAATGTTGTTATTCAAAGTTAGCTATTTTATTGCGGACCGAGAAGAGATATCGCGGCCGCAAGTGGTCCAACTTAATTTTAACAACGGAGAAGGTTACGTACTGCTACTATAGTTGCACTCGGATGCAATTTCGAAGATGTGAATCAATGTTGTATGATGCCTTGCAGAATTTGCGTGGGTGACATAATATCATATTATGTTTATTTGATTTATTAGAATTTCGTATTTTTTTATGAGATATTTCGTAAAATTTCATTTAAAAAGATGACTGTTTCATTTTATGAAACTGAAATAATAAAGAGCAAACAAAAATAAATTGACAAATATTTAAATCTGTCTAGAACCCAAGTCAAAAAAAGTTTTCTTCGCTTGCTACATTATATATATATATATATATTCCTTACTGTTAAGGATTTTTTTTTCATTTTTGGCCTTTTAAAGAAGGTTTTGATTTTGGGGAGTATTAAGACGTTTAGTACGGACAGGCTCGAATAATCAAAATTTAATTGAATTAGATTTTAAATACAAATATTGATCAAAACTACGCGTGCAACTTGTTGTTTATACTTTAAGTATATTATTATAATTAAGAAACGAATGTATTTCAATTAAGATATATCATATATTTTACATAAATAAATTACCAAATGATAAAATAAAAATAATTAATTAAGATGAATTCATTGTCAACCACACCATCGACTCTTCATATTTGCTAGCCGAGATAAATTTTCATGGATAGTCAAACTTATTATTTTAAGTTCATTCGATAATGCTTAGATTGTTGCATAAAGTTAGAAACTCTTCCTCTGAGCTGATTGGTCTAGAGCCTCCAATCCGAATATTCGAACCCCGAATATATTCGCCTGTTTTTAAATATTCGTCATTCTAATAATTTAAAAAGTATTCGTAAAGCATTCGCTCATATTTATATTATAAGATTTTAAATATTTTTCTAAACGAAACAAAGGTTTACAAACCCTGGAAGTCGTATGCACTATTTTTTTCACCAGACGTACTGCTATCAGTGTTATGTATCTACCTTACCTACCTACCTACCTTCGAGGCCACATCCTTATTTTATGGTCAACCTCAACCTTTTTCGATTTGCAGAGAGACATGTGTTCCAACTATTATTTTAAGGGTTTAGTCTTATTCTATTATTTATGCTTTCTGTAAATGGATGTGTACTGAAACGATTATAATTTATGACTTGGTTTACCCGGATTTAAACTATCTTCGAGAAATACCTTTTTAAACCATAACACAGGCCTTCAGAGACCAGATCGTATCTGACATCCGAACGAGAAAGAACTCAAAGTCTATTCGTTTCAATACATCTCCGTAAACACGCTACCTTATAATATTATTTGTGCATTTATATTCCAATAAACGAATTATTTACAAGTACCGAGTCGTGATTTTAAGACCTCCCGAGGAAGGAACATAAAATCAGCTATATGGAAGTCGGACAATAAAGATGTAAACGCCTTTGTTGGACATCTTTTGCATTTGCCTTTTTTTTAAGTCTTCTGCTTATCTTTATGGTTTTATGACAACAAGCACTTATAATACATTGTTTTGTCAACGATGGAGTCGACTTTCTATTATTCTTTAGCATTTAGCTTTCATAAATACTTGAGACGACAAACAAGAAGTTATATACAAAATAATGAAAAAAAAACTTGCACGTGGGGTGTGAGATATGAAGTAATATAAACATATCTAAAATTTTGTCAATTATCGAGAGAATACTGACTCCTCTTTATCTCCACAAAGAGTTCGAGTTCTGCAAGTTTTATGTTCAAATCACGACTCGGTACTTGTAAATAATTCGTTTATTGGAATATTATAAATGCACAAATTTATAAGGTAGCGTGTTTACGGGGATGTATTGAAACGAATAGACTTTGAGTTCTTTCTCGTTCGGATGTCAGATACGATCTGATCTCTGAAGGCCTGTGTTATGGTTTAAAAAGGTATTTCTCGAAGATAGTTTAAATCCGGGTAAACCAAGTCATAAATTATAATCGTTTCAGTACACATCCATTTACAGAAAGCTTAAATAATAAAATAAGACTAAACCCTTAAAATAATAGTTGGAACACATGTCTCTCTGCAAATCGAAAAAGGTTGAGGTTGACCATAAAATAAGGATGTGGCCTCGAAGGTAGGTAAGTAGGTAAGGTAGATACATAACACAAGTTATTAATCACGAATCTTACATTTTTGGAGAAACATTTCTGTATTTATCATCCGAAGTAAATTATTCCTTTCTTAAAAATTTTACGAATAAATTCGAATATATTTTCATTAACTATTCGATATTCGAATAGTTGGAATCACGAATATTTGGAATACACCCACAGCAATAACTAAATAGCCTAGAGCTCTTTAGTTATTGGCAGAGTGGATTTATGTATTGGAGTTTTTAACATATTTCGCCAAGTTGCATAATTTTTAACTATTAGTTTTATCATGTATTTATTGCTTTTAACCTATATTTATTGTTTTTTTTATTATTTTACTCTTTTAAGTGATAACAAACTTGTTAGTTCAAAATATACATATAATAATAATATACATGTAATAATAATATAAAGAAACATCGGGAACATGTTTTAAAATGTTTACAATATCAAAACATCCTTTTATATTTCGCGTCATTTAGATTTGTAAAATATTTTTTTATTTCTTGGTAGCCATTTTTGACCAAACAACTTGCACGCAAGTTGTTTCTCTGTATAATTTTTGGCTCGTGCTGTTATTTTGATTTCAAGGTGTTTTCTGTTTTGCGTAATAGTTGATATATTCAGCGTCGGGCGTTGTGTTTGGCCGAGAACGCCGCGAATTGGCTTCAAGCGGGCAGTACAGCATGTTGGAAAGCTTATTTCCCAAATCGCTCGCAAGTTGGGTGTGGTTGATTTGGAATACGGAACCAATCAAAATCTGAACCATATTCCAGAATTAGGTCCACCAGTCTTATACATACGTTAATTGCGGAGGCGATCTTTCAGTGTATTTAAAAAAAAAAAGTATTTCTATGCTGCGAATTTGTCAGGCACGGATTGGAGAGGTCTCACCGGCCAATTCTTCAATTTTTATCCTATTCTGGAAGTTTTTAATGAATACTCAACTGATTTGCTATTTTAAGAAAACTTTTTTTTTTGTCTGTTTACAAAACTAAGCCTTTTCATTCATTGACATCGAATTATTCGTATGTTAAAAATGTGTAAACACGCTGTGGAGTACACCACGCATGCGAGCGTCGGAGACAACAGATTCAGAGGACAGACCCCAAAGACCTAGTACGATCACGTAAATCAGATTGCCCTCTCAGAATCCTCAGAGATCGACGAGTGTTCATAAAGATGTATGAATGTGGACTAGGTAAGTCAGGATAGAAGAAGGATATTTTATCCATTTTACTTATTGCCATGAATGTTTTATCATTAATTATATTGTTTATGGGTATATAATTACTGTTTTTATCGTGTATTTTTTATTATTATTCATTTTTAAAATATGAATTGTTTTTTTAAAATATTTTATTTTGATGTGATAGTCATGACCTATCTGGGTTGTCGGACTCGTGATGATTATGATGATTATTCATTTCATAGTACGTTAAAAATATGCAAATGTTTGATTAGGGACCTACGCGTCATCAACATTATGACCAAAATTTCATTATTTTTTTATAATAAAGCGTTGATCACACGCTTTTAATATTGATTTCTTGACGTTCATATCGCGTAGTAAGTAGTGAAATAAGTGTGATATTGACAACAATATTGGTAGACCCCTCTCACCCTATTGTCCGTTGTGATGTCGATGTGTAGACAAATCATTATTTGAATCCTTTTCAGCCAGAGATTTAAGTCCATTGTAAGCCCGTCTTTTGTGTACTATATCTCAAGTTGAATATCTTTTATATTAAACTTCAACGGTCACCACATGTGGGATGTGGATTCCGTGGCTCTTGACTCAACTAATATTTCTGTATTTTCACTAGCACTTGATATATTCGTGGTTAATAACGCGAAAATATATTTGAATCAATAGAAAAGAGCCAGATAATCATTATTGTTTATATTTTCTTCAAATCTCACTTAGATGACGTGGATCATTTGACATGAAAAGCGATAAATATCTTGCAAAACGAATTTCTCTAAGATTCATTACACCGTGTCAATCAAATGATTACGTAACAGAGTATCTGTTTTTAGCGTGTTTATTCAGGAATTGGATTCAGACTAATTAATGTATGGTTACTGTTCTGTAAAGCAGATCAACAAGGTATTTTTTAAATATATATAAAAATTGAAATTATAAAGAAAAATAAATAAAACATAATAGTGTGTTTGTTTTGAGTAATACGATGTAACTTTTTGTATATATATATATATATATATATATATATATATATAATATGAGGAAATATGTGACGAATAGAAGACACTGATGGGGGCCTTCATCTAGATGTGCATAGAAAACGGCTGATATTGATAATATATGAGTAATCTCAGCACAAACTTACTTACTTACTTACCATCACGCCGTTTCCCCGTGGTGGTAGGCAGAGAGGATAGAGCGCCACACTCTCCTGTCCTGACACACAGTTCTCGCCTCATCCACATTCATACATCTTGTCATACAAGGTCGCTGATTGTTGAGGTTTATAACAGAACCATCCTCCATTATCTGGTTTACCTGATCGTGCCAACTCTTCCGCGGGCGTCCTCTATTTCCGGTTACATCAACACTTGCGTCATATATCTTTCTTACCATTCTCTCCTCATTCATCCTTTCCATATGACCAAACCACCTAAGTGATCCTTTCTTAATCTTACTCACTATACTAACATCAGATTTACATTCTTTCCTTATTTCTTCATTCTTTACTCTGTCATAAATAGATTTGCCACAAATACGTCTGAGTGATCTCATTTCCACTGCATTCAGTCTATTTTCGTTCCTTTTCTGCCAGCTCCAGGCCTCGCTTCCATACATCAGTGTCGGTACCGGGATTTCATTGTGCACCGCCAGTCTGCACAAACTGCCCTGTGGAAATACGTGTAGATAACGTTTATAGGTGAAAATCCCAGCATTGTAGGTTGAAGTTATTTTAATCACAAATTCAGTTCGCAAATCTCAAATCTATCCAGCATTAATTATTAAATCCAAAAATACATTAAAGAATGAAGCTACCGTAACAATTTTTAAAAACTACCATTTTTTTTTACTTCATTTACTACATTCATTGATTAGCCGCACTTGTCAAATTGGTTTGCAATTTTACAAGTTACAATTTTACAATTTTTTTCGAATCCCGGTGACGCAAAAACAATATTTTTCGACAAAATTGATTTTATACGTATGTATTTATAATTAATACATTAATTTAGTATTAGCAATTTTACGTTCATTGAATGTATAAAACTCTCCTATTGCCATTAATGGTATTCATTCGAGTCACAGATTCGGGACTAAATGTGTCAATACAACTGATGTGTAATGCAGCCCCAATCAGCCAGCAATCTATTCTTTTGGGCCCTCGCGATGGTGCCGGCAGACTTTATTTAGATTGGTCGATCTGACAAGACGCTGGCGTGGTAAGACAAGAGCGAGACTTTTATATTGTATCTATGTAAGCAGCACGCCTATACGATGATGCTTCGTCATGTGTAACATGCGAACGAGACTATTACACTATGCCAACACTTTGTAGGCGTCAGTTCATCTGGCCATTCACGCGCGCGTACCGAATGTCGGATTGGTCTTCTGTTCATTTTGTGTATTTTATGATAATTCTATAAAGTTATTTGATATTAGTGTACGTTCCTGTGCCGTTATTAAAGTGCAGTGTATTGTAAAATATATGTATTCAGGCCGGTGTGGCTAATAAGATTATGAACCAAAATGATCGTAACGTTAAGTATCATATAATGTAAATCTATTAGGATTGTATGTATCTACCCGAGATGACTATTTCATGAAACGTGTTATATGTGCTCACCGAGCCAGAGATGGGTGAAATGTTGTGCCAAGTCAGCTGGCAATATAGGTATTGCTTTGTTTGTTTCCGCGTGCTTTCAATGTCTGGTTATTTTGGCGTTTGGCTTTTATTCCAATATTTATTATGAGCTTTCAAAGTTGAATAATTTGATTATATTTTTTCTATTTCTTTATAGATATTTACCCTCACAAACATATTTTTTATGTTATTTTTCATTCCATTTGATCATATTTTATTCCTATTTTTGAAGCATTTTGTTGAATTTAATGCGATCTGATAATATTAGTTTTTTTTTTTTAAATTTTCTGTTCGTCTGTCCGTGACGCCTGACAACATAAAACAAATATATATTCCCTTCGCATAGCAATATAAAACAAAAAACATCTACTGTCAATTCCGTCAGTGAAAATGTGCGGTTATCATCTCAAACGAAATAGCTTCGTAGAATTTTTTTAAATAAATTATAATTACTTATTAAGGAGAACATATTCTTATTGTGAAGATGTAATTATTCAGATTATTATTATCTTTATAATTAATACATTTAATTATTTGTCGACAAAAATACTGACGCTGTAGCATATTTGGTAATGCACCTTCCCCGGATTGGAAAAGAGATCCAGGTTCGAATCCCGGTAGCGCAACAACAATATTTATATGTATATCTTTATAATTGATACATTTAATTAGTGTTTAAAATTTGCTTAATTCGCGTACGCACGTTCTACATGCGATATTGTCATGTCGTGACATTAAACATAACTAAATTGGGTGACCGCTACTTTACAATCGACCTAGACCTTCGTTGCTACAGGCATGTATATAAACCACTTAACCACATGTTACACGTGACACACACACATTCACGTGGCGTACTGCTATTTTTAGGTACGGTTTCAATTTGTTAATATTTATTACACTCTACAATAAAAATACTACGACTATTTCTAAAACGTGTTAACGGTATATACCCAACCTATGGTCCATCACAGTGTCGATTGTCGTCGGCAGTTGGCACCAAAAGCAAGAAGCTGGCTCTCATATTTCTGCCAGATGCGATGGTCACCAAATGATCTTGAAAATTATGCGGTTACACATATTCTCGGGGCAGACATTTGTTCGTAAACTGTTCCGGCTGAAAAAAAAAAAAACGAGGTTCTTTGGTTGGTTACCCATGAAGACACCCTCATATAAATTTTTGAAAACTGTGATTATTGTTATATGGAAAACATTTGTACCATCACGAGACTTTTTTAGAGTTTTATGAATAGACTCTACTGTTTTGGAATAATGTAATTCGAATTACTTAATAATTCGACTTCCGCGATTTTTACCTGTTTAAAAATTAGTAAAATTACACGCAAACGATAAATAGTTATAAATTATTTTGATTTGTTGACTCTGATTTATTAATTGTTATACTTAAACGCAGAGAAAATAGCGAACATAATCAGCAAAATAAATATATCAATATCACAAGAATATTGTTTTAGATTATCAATATACTCGGATATAATTAATTTTGTGTATTATGCTCTATTAGTGCTGGACTCTTCAAATAGAATAACAGACAAAATATTGGTAAAAAATGCCTTCTTGCTAGTGCTCCTAGTGATGTTAATTAAATGTATTAATATAATATATATTTAAAAAATACCCATTCCGCATCTGAGAAGACATGCGGAAAAAAAAACAAAAAGCATTTGGTCTCGAAATGGCTGTGAAACTCCGGCATTCTATCCACCTCTCAAACTCATGAAAGTGTCGCGAAAAGATCACTTTCAAAATCCTTATTTTTGTCCAATTTCCTAGAGTCTACCATGCGGCTAGACCGCCTAGTGTACTCAATGGCCCCCTGTATATTAACTCTATGTATATACGAATAAGAATATTGAGAATAAATAGTAAGATTCATTATTTTATCCTATAATATTCACACTTTCATGAAAATAATAATTATTAATGGTATTAATATGCCTTATTTAAAAAAAATCCTCTAACCCGTCGTATTTGCAATGATACCACTGTCCATATATTATTATAAATATCATAAATGTTTTATATTAAAACGGTAAAAAAATCTGATAAAAACCATGTCTTTTAAAATATACGCTTTATTAATTATTAATTAATTAAACTTTTTTTTATAGTTTGTTAACTTTGTTTTATTAACCACTTAATGAATTAAATACGTCTACCGGTTTCGAAAAATATAATTTTCTTCTTCAGGATGTCCTCAACTAATCAAAAACTTATGTTATATTGTTTCTTTAACATAAAAAATTTAAAATATATATTATCTGAAATTATTACAAAATCACGTTAAGCTTTATGGCTATGTACTTTGAAATAAAAATTAGCGAAATATATCCATTAATAATCTAAATCTTCGATTCAGGTCCTAAATTATCTAATAAAAAAATAGTCTGCCCACTCGAAATTCGATGATCTATATTTTTTTTTGTATACATACATAAGTTGAAATCAAACAAATATTTCAATTAGTCGACATAATCGCATATTTTTGATTATTTTGAAATGCTTATATCTCTGATATGGTTGAGATTAGGTACATATTCCATAAACATTTTCTACTCGTAATTTAGTCAGGTATCCATCCATAAAATATTGGAACAGGTCTGTGTGATAACTGTTAGATTATCACCAGATTCCCTAGGGGTTCTATCCTCTGACTACTGTCTAATTATTTGGGTTCCAATTCCTTGTAATTGAAAACTCAGTATGTCTGGGTATAACAATATTAAGTTTATTACAAGTATTACAGTAATTATAAATTATACATTCAGAGATAGACTAGTCATTCAGAAGATGCTGTGATGGAAGAGAGGTGTTCCCCCAGAGATGGCCTCTTATAAGGTTCGTCCCCCCACCACTCATCTACTCACTTTCATGACACATACATTTACAAAGTGACAGTTCTCACAGTCTGTTACACCCTGTATATGATATTCTAAAAACAGTGTATGATACGTTTCCCTCTCCTATTCTCTTTTCGGAGATATTATCTGAAAATTATGGTGTTTTTATATTTTTACATCTTTAAAAAATTTAATAAATGTAGTAATTGGTATTATTTATAATACAATTTTTGATCTATTCAAAAGTTTTGTTATTTATGTTAATTAATTCATATTGCTTGATACCGTTGTGGCAAATTGAAATAATTTCCTTTCTCCAGTGCCGGTGAGCCCGCTCGCTTTTTCGCTCCACTGTTTTCTGCAAGTTGCACTAATTCAACCTATCTGCCTTGCTTGCACCACTTTAGGTCTTCCGCAGCTGTGAACACAAATGTAAAATACGTTTTCTGTTGGAACAGTTTTTTTTTCTTCCTTTCATTTTTTTTGTGCCTCGGTGCATCATCGGTGTTTATTCAAATTGTTATTTTGTTGTTTATACAATTAACTTCTTTGTAAATATATGTATCCGCGAATACCTTAGTGCTTCCACGTGACAATATGCGGATAGATCTTTTCGTTGATGCGAGCATCGTATATATAGTCTTGAAATGTTGAGAAAAAATTTAAAAAAAAACTTAAAATCATGTTAATTATTAAATAAAATAATATTTTATACCAAAATATTACTTTTTCAAATTTCTAACAATATTCATTGAAAAATGTATTTTCAGAACAAAGTGTCAAACATATTCTGTATTTAACACAGACTACCAAATATATAGATATGAACTAATGCAAATTCCTTGTTTCAATATTTTCAATTTGGTGATCACTTTGTTACCGCGTGCAATCAAATAGCTCCGCGACTTTTTTTTTAAATATATGACTCGATTGAAATGAAAATTTAAATGCTGACAATATAGTATGCATTCATGTTGAAAATACGTGTTGTTGTAAATATTTTTACTGTTGTATAAATGTGTCATAAACTATCGGTTTTATGTTTCCGCAAATATTGTGTGTAGAATGCCCCTCGTCCCGCAACTAATGTTCCAAAACCCTCTCCTATATGTACACTTTATTTTATGTCTAATCATTTACTGGTCTGTAGTATGAATACAGAGTGTGATGAGTTTTTTTCTTTTATTTTTTATTACACGGTAGCTGTCAACACATTTTTTTTCGCTAATCTAATGACTCTGAAAATATCTGTCCTTAAATGTCGTTACATGATACGAGGTAAAATTTTCATTTGTACAAGTTCATGGACGGTTCGTGCATAATTTAAAAATAATTTTAGTTAGCCCCTTCGCACGTGCGGTTAGACGACGATTATTATGGCGGGACACGAACCGCGTGCAAATACGCCAACTTGAGAATGCTCACCGCATAGGCCGCTCGCTCACCAAGGTCGCCAGCCGGCGGCGGTGAGCGATTCTCGGTGCGTTCCGTGGTGATTAGCAAACATCTCTTCGGTGCGTTCCGAAATTAGTAAACACAATCTCGGTGCGTTCCTGAAATTAATAAAGTTAGTATTGTTCAATGCGTCTCTTATCAGGGCCGTCAAATTTATATGCACTGGCAAATCAAAAAGAAAGCGGCGATCAGGAGAGACTGCGAAGGGGTAGCATAAATGATGTTCGGCATCCGGGATAAGAAAACGCAAATTAATTAATGACCGGGCCCAGCGGCGGAACTACGGGTGGGCGAAAGGGCCAGCCTATTTATCAAAGCTTCATTGAATCTGCAAAAAATGAAAATTGTCAATTTTCTTTTATCGTTAACCAACGACAATCTAGTATTGGGAACCACTGTTTTTTTTTAAATTATTTAACTTTCAAAAATATCAAAAAAAGAGTGACTTTAGATAAAAGTTAAAAAAATTCAGAAATTAATTGCAAATGATAGAATTTAATTTTTGCTGTCTGTTCAACGCGTGTACACCACACCCCCACTTCACAAATCTAAATGTTATTTTATTAAGTAAAGTAAAAGTAGTAAATGAGACCAGTAAAGTGGTCCAGTTAAAAGTTGCGCATTTAGAGATATTAAGAAATCAAAAATCAACACGTGTTTCTAACCGATTTGTTCAATGATATGATACGTTAAATTGTTAGTGTCCGTAATATACCTTTATAAATAAATATACTAGCTCGAAAAGGCACATTTTAGTTTGATTACTGAGAACACATTATTAAGTGTCCCAAAAAGAGCGGAAAATTTAAATTTAAATTATTTTTTTTTGAGAAAATACCGAATTTTTTATTTAATCATAAAGTAGTCATGTGTGAATTATGTATGGAACGACACCTTTGATGAATGCCCTCCTCGGCTTTGCTGTCACATTTGTGTTCTTTTGACGAAATTTTCAATCACAGTTTAGCATAACTGCGGTTGGATTTCAGTGATACAGCGCCTAATCACCTCCTTCAGGACGTGGGTGGTCGTGGGCATGTTGACATAAACTTTAGACTTCAAAAAACCCCAGAGAAAGAACTTCAAAAGTGTTAAATCGCACGATCTAGACGGCCAATTCTGGTCGCCCAAACGGGTGATTACACGATAACAAATTGTCTCGGTCTGTAGGCTTGAGTTGTTGAGTCAGTTGGATTTTGTAGAGGTAAATCTTTCGTGAGAATACGCTGCTTAGTGCTTCTTGAAATGTTCAATTCTTGAGCACGATGCCGAATGGATGTTCCCGGACTCTCGGCCACATTATTCTGGTGAACAGTCGTGATATTTTCTGCTGAACGATCAGGACGAACACGTGTCGGTAGTCTGACACAGTAATCGACCCAGTCTCGAATTGTTCGATTATTCTCTTCGCAGTTGACACAATTGGAACATCTCGATTACTAAAAATTGAACGCAATTTTCGAATCGTGGTCGTCAAACTTTCACCATTTTTTAAATTATGTTAAACGTTTAAGAATGCGTTGTTGTGTCGAATAGTGATCCATTTTTAATAATGGCGGACTGTCTACCGTCAAACTGTCATACTGGTTTGACTGTCAAAGCACAATAGCAAAAATGGTGCCAAATTTAAATTTTTCGCTCTTGTTGGGCCACCTTTAGATACATTTAACTACATATATTTTTTCAATCATTCGTTTTTGTATTGCGAGTTTTACAGGTTTTGTACTACGTAACGGTTTTGTATTATACATTTTTTTTTTACTGCTGCCTAGTTCCGCCCCCCGACCGGAACATCATAACAAGGGATGAATATCGCTCTTTCGAGGTAACCATAGAACGTGTTCGACATTTTCCATGTATTTTCTGAAATTCGTTAGGCGGTTGTCTATTTTTGTATTTCTTCGTAGCAATCACTCATCTCTTACTGAACACTTTTGGACCACAGACGTATTGTATTCGCCGATACCCTGGAAACACAAAACATTAATTAATTGCGATAGATCAAACATGAAGTCTTCGCCTTTTAACGTATTAGTTAGCTAGCAGTGCCCGTACCAGTTTCTCTGCCTAATTCTGTATTATTATAATGTTATTTGTATCCAAGGTTTAAATATTTCCAAAAAAATCTTGATTCTTACTAATGCGACACTCAAAAATGTGAAATGAACTTCGTTATTTTCGGTATACTGTTGAAATAATTTATGTAAAATGCGACAATTTGTCGAGCACATTAATGTTTAAATTCTGAGAGCCGTAATTTATGATTTCATTGTGTTCTGTTTTTGGTTAATAACATATTATTATGTTTGTAAATTGATGTACTTACATGTAAGAAATGAATAATAAGTTATATTATTAAACACAATAATATAGAATCAAATCAGTCGTGTAGAGAAATCAGTTTTCATAGAGTTTTCGACAATTATATCTAATTAGGTAGAGAAACAAAAGAGTTTAATAACTTGGTTAATGTTTCTTAAGGCGCCACTTTCTATTATAATAAAAATTATCGCGTTTTTTTTTTTTACGAAAATGTGAGTTTTTATTATTAATTTAAATCAGAAGTTATGCACTAGATTAGATTTTTTTTTAATACTATTGCTGAAATAGGACCTTTACACTGATGTAAACCGAATGTTATTTGCCATAACTAAGATAATGCAAACATTGTAAAAAAGACCGCGACCATTCAATTCATTTTCCGCGTTTGCATTGGCATTTGCCACAAAATTGCCTTAATATAGAAAATTCTTGCATATACGTAATATATTTTCTTATAATCTTGAAGCCAAGATTACGGAGACAAATTAGCATTTAAAAAATTTAGCGAAATGTTAAAAATTAATAGTTAAAAATCGTATTAATGTGTATTTTTTTTTCATTTCATATCGCCGATTAAAACACAATAAAAATAGATTTTTATTCAACGGACAACACATACACTGTTTCTGAATTTGACAAATAATCAACCTTTTCGAATTGTTGATATTAAATCTAACGTTATTTTCAGAATTAATATATAATATTTATATTCATTTCTCCTAAAAAATATTTGACTCTCGGCAGGGCCCTATCTAGGGGCGAAGAACCCGAACATATGTCCGGGGCGGCAAATCTAAAGAGCGGATTTTGGCTGTGAATGTGACAAAATATTGATATGTACCCAATTAATCGAAATTCGCGTACCGTGCAGTAACCGCTCTCTCAGTCTAGTTGTGGCAAAAGCATCCTTGGAAGCCGCTAATTTCTTCAATATGGTCCAAAAAATCCTACTTTTTGATGGCGATGGGTGATACTTGTTTATACGAAGGGGTGGGAAAATACGGGATGTAGGAAGGGTGGAAGGAATTCGGGAGATGGACAGAAATAGGGAACATGGACTGGCTGAAGGACCACCCAGAACCAGAAAACACGACTAACCTGTGAAACGCTCCTTCAGGGATCTTCTTTCACTGGATCCACATGTATTACAGCTTCAGGACACGTACAACGCTGTTCAGTACGAAGTACACTTGGACATATACACTTCGGTAGTAGCACAAAATGTCTCTATGTATAGCACTAACTCGATTACACACGTACTGTATCAACCCCACACAGCAGGACGAACTTGGCGGCAAATCAACGCACCCAATGGTAAACGCCTATATTAATAGTTCAAAGGTTCAACTTTAACTGATACAAAAACCATAGAGAACACACCACAGAACAGTCTTGTTCTGGTATAGGAGAAGGGGGTAATGGATAGGTACTGGATAGGAAGTATATCTACGTCTCGTTTATATTGCGCGCATACGGGGACAGGCGAACATTGGATAGTCATAAAGATCGTATAATACTTTCAATCCATGTCACGGGGCGGCAATTTGTCTTTTTGTACCAAGCGATGTATAAGTATGTAAAAGCTAGAGCGGGCCTTGTTCCCGGCAGAGAGGAAAATTAAACTACATTTTGAATCGAGCATAACCGCACTTTTTGGTTAGAAAAAAAAAGAACTCGACTGGAAGGAAATTACTGTTGTTTTTACATATTCCCTTCTACTGCTAAGACCTTTCTGAAGATTGACTTCTCTGTATTAACATAACCTCACTCTTCCTTACTATTTTATGAATAAATCGATAAGTTATTTACAATGATTTGCAGAAAGGTCATACATGAAATATTTCTATTTTTGTATGATCCTTTTAATAATCAATAAGATTACTTTTTTGATGTAGGTGGAATGTTGAATTGAAATGTGCTGTGATGCGTTATATGGATAACGGTATAACAGACTTAATCCATAAAATCAAAGGAGTGGATAGCTTTTTACAATGTTGGCCATTCTTGTTTGTTGTCAGGATTTATCATTGATCGGTCGTCCCAGATGCCCGCGGGGCCTAGCAACACCGATCAGCGATAGCCAATTTCCGTTGGATTCCTGATTCAATACAACAATAGGGGATACAGGATGTACGTGCACCAAGTGAATAAAGTCGCCACACTTGACACTTGCCGTCGGCATATTTATCGACTCCCGCACATTTATATGTGCATATTGTATCATCTGAAGGTCACTACATATCTTCTACCTTTGTTCCTTGTATATGCAAATAATGCTACGCGTGAACATGTTTGTAACCCACCCGCGTGTTATTCATACTACAGACTAGGGCTTGTATTACCGGTTTACCGGTAAATCGGCTAAAACGCACCATTGGTAATTACCAGAAATTATTTCATTGCTATTCAGAGAGAAATGTCATATTGGGAACTCGAGAAAAATCGAGGTAAATATTTGAACATTGCATTTCAAAATACAACGACTTGCCGACCAACGAGTATTGAATCAGAACGAGCGTTTTCATATGCGGGACAAATATGTACAAAATTCAGGTCACGTCTAAAAGATGAAAGTGTTAATATAATTTGTTTCATGAGTGCACATTTTAATTCTGAAAAAATATTATACCCAAAAAATTTATATTTTTTGAATAAATTCAATAGAAACATTCAGATGTAATATTATTTCAATTACGAATTTATTTTAGGTGTATACAAAGTATGTATTCATACACCTAATGTATCATGTACATACAACAATAAATTAATAAGTTAATAATATTAATTCCTCACAGACAGGTAAACCGAATATTATACAGTCGTAATTCAAATGAACTAAGCTCGATGAGGCATATACATAAGTGATTATCTGATCTCCCATTACCAGATCTCAGTAAAAACAAAAAGGATACCATATGTATGTAATGTGTGACATTTTTTTTACCTAAAACGTATTTAAAATTATTTAGGTTTCCGTTTTTAGTAAAGGTAGCCACATACAGTTATACTTTAATCATCTAATCTAACTCTATTTTTTTTTCATTTACCGTTAAATTACCAGTAAACCGTTAATGGAAGAATTATTTACCATTTACCGGTTATTACAAGCAATATACAAGACTCTTTTTTTTTTTTACATTATCCGTGAGAGATGAATCACTCATAAGTCTCCATTAATAATAACATGATTTAATTATACCTACATATTTGTTAATCATAATAGAAGGCAATGACGTAGCACCACATTGCCGAGCCCCAGGGCAAGCACCTATATTGGGTCACTATCCACCGCCCAAGAACTTACCACGTTTCACCATTGATTCTTATATAAAGGTGTTTATGTTTTGAGGTTTGTTTTTCGAATTGGGAAAACCTTTTCCAGCTACAGACAAATAGCTAACAGCTAATTTGGGTTCAGTTTGGTTTGCCATTTCACCATGAATAGACTTACGCCAGAACAACAGTTGCAAATTGTGCATCTGCTCCAAAAAGTGGTCGAAAATTGGATTTCCAGATGGCGCTTTATTCGAGCCTTCGCGGCGCCCATATGCGCGAAATCATATTTAAGCACTCATGGCATAAGATATCTTTCCAATAAAGCCAATACCATAGCCATTACTACGATTTTTATGTGTTTTATATAATTTTTAAGTTGTAATATATATCTCTAAAAGAAAATCACTTTTTACTTATTTTACAAAGTAACAAAAAATAAAAAATATTTGGTATCTTGTTAAAAATAATATATCAATGTGAACTTATCAAATATTTACAGTCATTCTCAATTAATAAAAAATGTTATGTTGTCCTTGAAACTTTTTTCGGATATGCAGATGTCGAATGATATGGATGGAGGGATGAGAACGCGTTCTCTTGTCTCCGATGTTTCATGTGCGATAATTAGATGAAAAACAGCAATATACAGGATGTAACACACCTAGTCCACAATATACAGGGTGTAACACATCTAGTCCACAATATTTTATGGATGGATACCTGGCTAAAATGTTCTGCAATTTTTACAAAATCGTGTTAGGCTTGAAGTCTACAGACTTCGAAATAAATATTCCATTATTAATGTATATCTTCGCTTTGCTTTGTAAATCATCTTACAAAAAATAGTCTAGCCGCTCGAAATTTGATGACCTTAATTTTTTGTATTCAATATATAGTTTGAAATTAATAAAATATTTCTATTATTCGAAATTATCGCATAATTACGATTTTTTTTGTATCTATGACATGGTTGAGATTAGGCATATATCTCTTTAAAATTTTTGACTCGTAATTGAGTTAGGTATCCAATCAGGTCTGTTACACCTTGTATATATATATGTATGATTGGAAATTTGTAAAAAAATGTATTTGGATGTATAAAGTTTTTTTTGTGGATTTAATACGTGTTATTATTAATTAATCTCTTTTTTTGGTTGTTCGTAAAACAATATTTTGTTAAATCACGCTCATCAGGTTCAGCTTCTGTGTAAAGCGGATATACAAAGATATCTGTAATGTCCAGTTCATTTTGCAGCTGGAATGCTAATTAGTTTTCAATTACAAGTATGCTTAATTCAGCCCTTAATAGTTTGTAAATATGATTTTATTATCAGATTTGGAAAAAGATTTTTCAGCTGTGGCAAGTAACAGGAATTATTAGAAACAAATTCAGCTTCTTTTACAATTTCTTCGGCTGGCGGTAGGGGAAGATCGATATATCGATCTTTTATTTTGGGTAAGTTTATTTGAATTCAACATAAAACTGATATAAAATCTCCATACACAAACTTGCAATCTATTACATAAACTTGTGTTCGTCTATAATATAAACGTTCTTCCATCTTTTTTATTAATCAAGATAAATCATTTATTAGAATGGTAAGGTTAAAATAAGATATCAGGAAGCTGAGCAGTAAATACATTAAAAAAGTCGCAAGTCAGAAAAAATATATTTGTATATATACATAAATTTCAACAAGATTGACACACTCTGTGATACTAAATGTAGTATTTATCTGTACTGTAGCAATGTTTAGGAAGAAATCAATAAAAACGGATATTCTGGAGACGATATCTAACAGTTGCGAAAAATGTTGTATCGTAATCAGTAATGGAAGAAAAAATGTTAGGATCGTAATCAGTAACAGAAGGAAAAATAAAGGGAAGAAGACCGAAGTGAAAAAGGTTAATTAGACGGTTGCTGAATTGGATACAGAAGCTACAGAGAAAGGAAAGATCTGGTGCAGAATGGAAATTGGTGGAGAGAGCTACAACGATAAGGAAAATATTAAGACTATATAAAATATCCTTATAAATATTAAGACTATATAAATTACCCTTAAAAATATTAAGACTATAACATCATACGGTTGTTCAATATCTTATCAAATTGCTAGTTCATTGAAATAATTTAATTAATTTTCATTTGAAACTCGACTAATTAATTTTCATTTGACAGCGAAAACGGCGACAGTTCTTTCAATGCAAAATCGACAACTGCAACCATTAACACTATTAAATGCTTAGTAAAAGTTGTTCTGCGTGAGAAATATTGTGTTATCAACGTATTCTGAAAATGTGGCAAGAACGCGTGGGATGTTCGCGGTTGTCTTGCGGTACTGCTTTTCCCACTTCGCGCTGCTGTGCGCCATCGGCGAACACGCAGTTTCATTAATGTCCGTGATTAGTCCTGCAACAGCTGGCGGCCGAGAAATATCTCTCCTGGCTCGCACGTTGTCCAAATTATACATCTTTTTTTGCGTTCATACCCAAATTAAACGTGTATTAATGTTTCGTACGTAGTACACGATGCATGTGGGTCTCCAAATCTACGAGTATTTCGATATTCCGGCTATTTTTCAGTCGTACAATATTGTATGATTTTATTTTGACTGCCATATCACTCCAATGCTTTGATAATTTCGTCTATCCAACGGACTAAGTCCTATCCTCTAGATCACCGTTAGTCTTGCGGATACTAATATCAAAAATATTACTTGTCCATCGATTATATGTGCGTCTTGAAATATGGCCTCCAATGACACCTTTACCTTAGTCTGAGCGTTTTTTTTTCTGTCTTTTCTAGTGATTCCCAACATACTTCCATATAATGTTGTCATCTGGAATTTCTGAGTTGCTTAGATTTGGGGGGTTCATTATTCAGAGTCCAGGTTTCACTACAATACCTAATGATTGTTAGAATATACTATATTATGTATAAGTAATTATCACAATATTGATTTGCCAAACGATATAAAACGGATTTTTTTAGTCACAAATGATGTTGGCGAATAATGGAACGTGATTCTGTTATTTTTTTCATTATTTTAATTGTCAGACAACTTACATATATTCGTATAGTGTTTAGTAAACGAAGAACTCGTTCGATTAAACAGATCTCAATTCTGTTCATTCACCTACACTTTCTCGTGACGTAAAGATCTGTAATAGGTAATGCCTAGTTTCATCATGTTTATATATTCTTTCTCTTCTAATTTCAGCTGGTAGCTCGCCAAATATTTTCAGTACTCTGTACATCTTGGAATTTTGTGTTTTAGCCATCTTTCATAATCTATCTTGTACAGTGATCACGCTCATGTTGATTAATATTTATTTTTAGATTAAATTCAGATGATACGTGATATTGAGTATTTTTAAATTAATGTAAATTATATTAAAAGTAATTCTTTCAAAATTAGTCTGATTTTGGTTTGTCTATTTCTTCTCGATATAATATACTTTACTTTAAGAAGGTCTTTTAGAAATTGAGTTCTGTATTTTTCAATTTTTAGAAAAAAAATGTATATTACATAAAAAAATACATCCCATTGACGAGACAATGAGCACCAGTATACGCCGATTTATCGGTAGTTTTCGACGTCTGTATGTATTTGTTTTTCGCGTTGTCAAATTAATATGGCAATTATTAAAATTAAATTCATGTGTAGGTATAAAAAAAATGCGTACTTAATATATTTATTGACAGTTTAAATTATTTTCTGCAAAGATCACGTATTATTTTCGGACAATAAGACCATAATTTTATGTCGATTTTTTTTGCGTTTGATGCTCCGAAAAATACGGTAATTGATAATATTTTGGTAGAACTGAATCATGTTGCTGTAGTTATATTCAATTTTAAGATTGACGATAATAGGTACTAATCAATAATTTTACATATATAAATTCTTCACGTTATCCCTTCGTATCGCATAGCAACATAAATCAATCAAACAACCAAGATTTACTAGTAATTCTATTACGTGTAGGTGTTCAACAGTGTAGATTATTTAATATAACATATAGTCAGTGATTTATGAATGTAAGGTATAATTTCTTGTACATCTTTCACTTTTACATTGTTCTTTATATTCAACTTATATTTTTTTCATTGGAATAAAGCATAACCTTATACTATTATATCGTTGAGAAAAATTACAGTAAATAAATATTTTAATATGAATTAAATGTATTAATCACAAAGATATACATATAAATCAATTTTATCGAAAAATATTGTCGTTGCGCCAACGGGATTCGAACCTGGATCTCTTTCCAAACCGGGGAAGGAGCATTACAGCGACAGTATTTTTAGCGACAAATTTTCGAACCTATATGTTACCTTTTGTGTTACATTATTTAAAAGAGCCATCTACCTTATTTTTACGGAATCTCAAATACCTTTTAGTAATCTGATAGCAGACGCCAGAATTATCAGAATTCATTTTTATTAAATTTTAGGACACATTGATACAACTTTATTATTAGGAGAATGTGTTCTTCTAATAATTAAATATTTAATATGTTAGCTTCACGTAGACGAAATATGCGATGCACTGCCAATTTGGGGCCGCAGTTTTCAAAATCATCAACAAGTATGTACTGTATATGGATCGAGGACACTGAAATTTGTTGTTCCTGCATTGAACGATAAATTGGCAGATCTCTTACGCAATACAGAGTTCACTCAAAATTTTGAAGAAAATATTAAATATTGGCTTATAATGCGGCATATTTATTTGTTTGATTTTTTGGGATAATTTGTGTTATATTGCAATATTTTATTAAAAAATAAATTTTAAGTATTGGGTATTATGCCAAACCGATCTATTAAAAAAGTTTTCTTTTGGTCAAAACATTGTGTTTCATCATGATTTATGAATAATAATACGTCAAAATAGTGTCCCGCTGTTGTAATAATAAAGATGATTTTATGCATGTCCAACTATCTAATTTACCATCGCGCCTTTTCTCCGAAGAGGTAAGCAGAGCACGCACAATTCTCACTTCATTCATATTCTTACATTATCTTATGGAAGCTCGTCGATTTTTGAGGCTTTAAACAAGACCATATTCCAGTATTTAGTTTATCTGGTCATGCCAAGTTTTTCGCGAAATTCCTCCATTTTTGGTGGCATCAATACTCGCGTCATTATATTTTTTAACATTTTTTCCTTATTCATTCATTCAAAAAGACCAAACCACCTAAGCGATCATTTTTAATCATTTTCTTTATGCTAAAATCAGCTTTACATTCTCTCCTAACTTGTTCATTATTTGCTCTGTCATAAATGGCGCATGCCTAAGTGTCTCAATTTAACTGCATTCAGTCTACTTTCGCTCTCCTTCTGCCACCCTCAGGCTTCACTTTCATACATCATACCGGGACTCCACTGTGTATCGCTATTGATCGTGGTTGACAAATAACGCATTATAGAATTACTGCTTTCAAAGCGACGTTCATTTTATTCATTTCCTGCAGTCTTTGTTTTTTCGATAACTTTCTCAGCGTTTCCACTTCTATCAAACATATCCAAATACACAAACTCATCTACTTCTTCCAAACATTAATTCATAAAATTTATATAAAATACAGTATATTTCGTTATTTTATATGATTTAAGCCAATAGAACCGCCTTCATAGATCACAATAGAGTTTGTGTGTCCTCTCTTCAAAACACGTCTTCCGATTGCGCACGGCTCCGTAGGCTTCCTTTGGCTGAAACAGGAACCGCCTAGAGTGCCAGATCTTGTCATCCTTTGAGCATTAAGCTGGCACAGTCTACAATCGATAGAACGTTCAGACAAAAAAATGAATTATATAAGTAAACTTTGAATTTGTGACTATTTTTTGCTTCTTTTGTACTCAAAACGTATTGCAGCCTACACGGTTAATTATAGTAAAGTATTGACTTTGGTTTGGAAGCAAGGCGTTGGGAAACGATTTTGAGGTGCACAGATTCATTGTTAGGCAATGGTAATGTCATTAAGTATTGTATTTTTTTTAAACGGTTTGCGACAAATATTCCTAACGCGCTGGATAACGTTGATTTTGAAATCAGTAGTAAAAATGCTTTGTATAGGATGTTCATATAGGTTAAAATATAGGATATCCAGCCGAAAATTTTCAAGTTTAATATTAAATTTAACAAAAATTACAATTTTATTCTCAAATTTTATTTATACAAAATGGAGTTTAGCGATACGGATTTTTCGTTTTATAAACGATATCGTCTAAATGCCGTCCATTTCTCTCAAGACACTCATGCAATCGGACTCTTAAATTTGCGAACACGCGAGAGCAAAGCGTCGGTTCAATGGCAGCAACTTCATGGCGGATATTTTCTTGTAGGGCCTGAATTGTTCCAGGATTGTTGCTGTGAACTCTCGACTTAAGGTATTCCCACAAAAAAAAGTCGCTCGGTGTAAGGTACGGTGACCGAGGTGCACAGGGTATGTCTTCGTACTTGCTGATTAATTTATTGGGAAAAATTCCCCTGTTCTCCATTGAAACTATAGTTGTGTGTGGAGTGGCCCCGTCTTGCTGAAATTGTGTTCTGTTGTTGAACTCGGGAAACAGCTGCAGTTGCGGTACCAAGAACTCGTGGCGCAGGCAGAAATTGCACACCACATTGTCGTTTTTGGACAATGCAAACGTTTTTGATGGCGTTACCTTGGGTTGTCGGGGCACCAGTATCTCATGTTCTGTTTATCAACATCTTCAGTTCGTCAGTAAACCATATAAAGCTTACGTGCTGTTCCAAAACGTTCCAGCATCGTTCTTGCTAAGTTTTCACGTAAAGAATAGTAATTTCCGTTGAGAAACTGCACGATTTGCGGTTTGTATGGGTGAAACTGTAATTTCTTTTTCAAAATAACGTGTAGTGTTGATTTTTTTATTCCAGTACAGGCTGCAATCTTCCTTATCGATTTACGCGAATTCCGCATAATTTTACGTCGAACTTGAGCCACATGTTCTGGCGTCGCTGCTGACGTTGATGGTCCCGGAGGAGTTTGGTTAACCATTGTCCCTTCTTGTCTGAACTTTTGAACTCAACGCCGGATAAGTTGCATGCTCGGCCCATCACTTACTCGTCGAATATTAAAATGAGTACACCGCACTATGAATATTGCTCAACCGCGAACTCGCGGTGCGCTCCCGATCAGTGACTCATTGCGACTGGCAAATCCGCAAATTACGAGCGTCGAAAAATACCCCTCTTACCTACCTAACCCTGATGGTTTACGAGCAATTATTAATTTTATTACATATAGAGAATTACGTCCAGCCTGATGAGCGGGGCATACATATCGAAAATCAACAATCTTCTTGCTATACTCCAAATGAAATTCTTTGCGTATTTTGTATATTAATTTTAATATCAAACTGTATTTTAATTTATTATTGAATGCAAGACTTTCGAGTGTGCAATTTTTTTTATGCAAAAAGTATTTTGTTTTCACTATTGCTCGTCGAACTGAACAATAAGCGTTAGATTTTTTTACAGTCCTGGAGACGATTAAGTCGTTCTGTGGTGAGACGCTTAATGCGCTTTAAACAGACTGGTACATGGTTGGAAAAACGACTAGCAGCCTATGTTGACAATGTAATAATTTTTTAAACAAATAATAGATATCTCATAGAGACGAGGCTATTTTTTATTATATGTAATGGAAAATGTATGGAAGTGTGAGTAATTACGGGGCTTACGACCTGTCTTCGGCCGGCTTAAGCGATCACTTTATATAAATATAACGTTCACCAATTCTTACCCATCAATCTCCATATCTATAAAATTTTTGAAAGCTGTATATATGTATGTTAATATGTAGACTCACTTCGAGTACCACTACACTATCGCCATCTATGGACTAAATTTATTATTAATTTCCCTGAAACAGCATATATGTCACAATGAGAATCTAATTATTTTTTTGAAATTATTTAAAGCAATCTGTAAAATGTTTTTAACACATTATACTAGAATAGCAGTGCCTTTGTAGGTGAAAATTGTAAAATAGTAATTGTGTGTTCTTGGACATATTCAAATGTTGCTAATAATTTTTTGTTCTTTTTTGGACAGTCGGCAAATAAGTTTTAATTTAAAATAAACCGCAATAGGTACAGCAACCTCACGGTGTCTAGAAATATTTGCGTCCCGAAAATTGTAAATGTTTCGTACTCTGTAAAGTTTTCCCGAATTGATTTAAATTGCTTTGTGAAATCTACCATGAAACGTTGTTGTCAAGGTTACATTTACCGAAGAAAAATTTAATCAAAATGTGTTTTGTATTGCTTAACCGCACAACGCAAGACTATCAGGTCCGCTGCAGACTTGACCAATCCGGAAGTAGGTTGTTTAAGGCAGAACGTGAATGTTTTTTTGTGTCTGTCAAGGACGTCTGCGATGGAGTACTTCGGTGCCGTGGTGATCTACTCATTTTATGTCGGATCATTCGTTTCCACGGCAGAAGCGTGCCAGCTAATGAATGGAATTTTTTGGTGTCTGGTTTTTATATTTAATTATTCAATTAGTCATTTAGTTAACGAAAATATTAATTGACAATGTAACAGAAAAGATAAACAATAATTTTGAGATTCTGTAAAAATAATGTAGATGGCTTTCAAATAATGGAACGACAGGTGTATTAATTTGAAAAATGTAACATATAGGTTCAAAAATTTGTCAAGAAAAATACTGGCGTTATAGCACAGAGGTAGTGCACTTCCCCGGATTGGAAATAGAGATCCAGGTTCGAATCCCGGTGACGCAAAAACAATATTTTTCGACAAAATTGATTTTATATGTATATATTTATAATTAATACATTAATTTAGTATTTAAAATATCACAGACCTATGTTCTGAATAATTACAACTTCACAATAAGAATGTGTTTTCCTTAATAAACAATAGTATTAATACATATTCGAGTAGCTTGTTGGTGTAGTGGTCAAGACGTTGGCCTAGTGATCTAGCGGTCGGGGGTTCGCGCCTCGTTCCAGGACACCAGCAAGTTAGTCCTATTTTCATAGCACAAGCATTTAGTTTTGTTTGAAAATAGTAAGAATATTGATATTACACGTATTCCGTGTACACATCTCTATTTAAAAAAAAAATAATAATAAAAAAAAACTTTGGATTTAAATAAAATATGCCCTGAAATATTAACAATAATATTTTGAGAGAAACGTAATATACAGGACCCACTTCTATCAAAAGTTTGTCAAAACTATTTACTGACATTCTACAGCGATTAAAAAACTTATCGGGATGTTCTGGCAATATTTTGGTACAGTTTATAAAAATAATACAACACAAGCTATCGTCCCGAAGTCAATTTTTATACTGAACTAAAAATACGCGGTTTAAAACTGCGGTGCGCGGTTTCATAAATCGCGGTAAAAACCGCAACGTGTGCTAGGCGTAAGGTGTGCGGGTGGATGCGCGCACACGATTTGGAATCATCGCGCACACAAAAAAATATAGCGCGTGTACAATTTTTAACAAGACTTCTTAATATGCTGACTTCAGTTGACCTTACCGTTACTTCACAGTTATTATCTTGTATAAGATCACCAAAATTTTGGATACCACTTTCACACAGCCATGATAATCTATTTCTACCCAAGTGCATTAACTAGGTCCATTAGTTTTCTTGACTTGTCTTTATACTGTTAGTAGTTTTCTTGACTTGCCTTATTAATACTGTTATTAGTTTTCTTGACTTGACTTGATACATTTTCATTAGTAAAGTGGTTAACCCATGCGTTACCAGTAGCCTTAACTGGTACGCAGTGGCGTGTACTAGGCATGGACTTAGGTTATGCTGCTAATATAGATGCTGTAAAAGCGATGGTTATTATCACTAGAGGTTGTATTCATCATACACTCTTTCAGAAGTATGTATTTATAAAAGTATACTTGTGCGAGTTTATTTCCGTCCTTGAAAAATATTAATACTATTACTATTATTCTTGGAAAATTCTTCAACTTGTTAATATTAAAAATATATAATTAGTTTATAGTACTTATAAAAAATACCAAGTTTAAAGTGTATTGAAACGCATACATTCAAGTCCGCTTCAAGTACATACTTGCGGCGTTTTGCAACACGTCTGTACAAACAAAGACGTGTATTAAGGATAGCGCGGGGCTAGAGTTGCGTTTAGTTCGTATACATTTGGGGCATATTTTGGGAAAAAACACATGCGCAGCTTTATTAGTCAATTCTAAATTCTTCTGCTAGTTAGATGGTTCTAGTTAACATATTAACATGAGAACCTTGAATTATTTACACGTGGACCTACATACTTAATACATAATATATCAAATAAATATTTTATTTCGCAGAAATTATAGTTATCCACTGCTTTTTTATATATAGTGCACGCCCCTACTGATAAGGTAATATTTTTCTTATTCTCTCCCACAGCGCACAAATGATAGCATTGGTCCTTAAAGTTGCACAAAAGATTTTTTTATGTACACACCGTGACCCACACTTAGAGGGAACATTGGTGTGGATGGACACAGTGAAAAAAAATGCAGATAAATTGCAGGTTTTGGATTGGAGAGATTATGCTCGAACAGCTGAAGAGTAAGGCATCGATTTTTATGATTCTTAGTGTCACATTCTTAGTATCGACGTTTTCACGTCCAAGGTCAATATCAACGCGCCCTCAACGTTTCACAGTGTACTTCAGCGCTCTTTGTTATCCTGAATGTACAAATTGAGCTGCCATCACAGAGCGATAAATTAAATTTAGGTGCCATTAAGGGCCCGCGGGGAGATAAAACTTTTCTCACAATAGTTGAGTTCATTTTGATTTGGAAATATAGCGATCAGCGTTGTGACGTATATATTATTAGTATACCGCGTGAGCAGATCACGATATCCATACCGTGTGGATAATTGTATTGTTTATCCTTCTAACTGCTAACTCTATTTGTAATGGAAGACACCACATAGGGTAAGACTTGGCTTTAAGGTTCTTGACTTGTCTATCAAAACCTGGGACCTGTCGTTCACAGATGGCAAAATGATTTAAAAATATGGCTTTAATCGCTTCAAGTTTGCAAGATCTAAAAGAAGCGTGTTAACACGCTTGTAGCTTGGCTTGACATACAAAGCACTTGACAGCTTGGCTTGACAATGACAGCAGCTCTACTTTATAACGTTCTATAGTTGCTACGATCGAACATTGCGGCTATTATGTCAATAATTTTGAAATAATATGAGAACAAATAGCATAATCTTCGTTTTTTTTTACTATTTTATTTATTATATAGCATCCAACGTTCGATTGTTGCAGATTTTTTTCTTTTTTGTTGGCAGTTTTCCGGCTGATGTAATAATAATTTTGTTAGTC
The DNA here is from genome assembly GCA_022840565.1 of Eubasilissa regina. Lineage (NCBI taxonomy): Eukaryota > Metazoa > Arthropoda > Insecta > Trichoptera > Phryganeidae > Eubasilissa > Eubasilissa regina. The sequence goes on along the minus strand of JAINEB010000004.1, from coordinate 20,902,104 downwards.
CTGACGGTCATCACGGCTGTGGTCCAAGGTACGAGTACCGTGCCGTGCCGCCAGGTCGGGCTATTACCGTCCAACGAATCACTTTAATTAAGCTTACAAATAATTTGATTTGAATGTAGTGTGACACGAGACAAAACTACTACAATCAGGTCAAATTGATTAATCCCATTTCGCAGGGTCAATTACGCCGTTCACTTTCCGCAGGGGCACACTCTTTTAATTAAAATTGTGATGATACCGATTCATTAACTCGATATTAAAATCTATTCTGAACATCAAGGTATCCCCCTGTGACGCCCACGTTTAGCGTTAAGGAAAGCTTTAAATACTGTCTAGTGTTTTAGCTGTCAGTTTTGTTTGTTATTAATCAATTGTGTCGTTTTACAACGGAAAATCAACATTTATTATAAATTAATGTACCAATAATACAATATATTGTCGTCAATCTATTTTAAAATGTTCACCACAAGCGTAATAATAAAATTAAACGCGATTCGAGAATTAAACACGCTAACTGATATATTAAACAGTTTATTGAAATTTTAATGAATGCTTATCATTCATTACAATGTGAGAAGTCATGCGTATAGTAAAAAATATAACTAATATCCTTATAGTATTTTACGGTCATCTAATATATGATACTCCTCGCGAAATTAAAGATTCTAAGGGATTTAATAGGGGTATCTTTTTTTTTATTATAGGATCATTTTATGTATGATGCACGCGATGTCTCGCAAAATGAAAGGTTCTAAGGGCCCGGTAAAGGGCTTACCAGGCGTATATGTTAACATGGATAACATAGGGGGTGGGTGGGGATGAATGTGGGAGTGGTTCGAGGGGGGTCACTACTCGTGTAACAGCGGGTTTATCAGTTATATATCTAATATTTACTTTGATGAATTGGATTGACTGCAATCAATAAAGATTTAGTTTAATGTTCTCTTTTAAGTATCATAAACTGGAATAAACTTTTCCTTTAACCATTATAGTTTTACCTTTACCGTGGTTAAATACAAAGTTTATACTGTGTAATAGTTAAAATGTCTAATCACAAAGTTACCTCTTCAAACATTACTCCATTACTCTCTTTTGTTCAATTTACGGAGTTTTCCATTAGCCCTCCCGAATGTAGGTTCTCCACCATCATATCGAAAGTGAAAAAGTTGTGTCGTTCCGTTACAACAATAGAAAGTAACTTATCCACACATAGGGGTTTATTTTGATAGTACCTTTTTGATACACTTTTAATAGGGTAGTATTGAACGAACATTAATCGAATATGTGTCATTTACATTGTAAAATGGAATTATATTGAACGAATGGCGTTTGCTATTTCGATTTTTTGCTATTTATTCTTATATGACAATGGCTACTTACTGACTATCTTTTATATTATTATAAATAAGTGTTTCTTGATATATATTCATTATATTTTTTTAATATACAAATTAACAACAGGTCGTTTGTGACCCTGTTAAATAGTTCTATGACATAAGATACAATGAAAAAATATTTTAAGGGTGTACTTTCATTTTTCCAGTTTGTAATTTTAGAAATTAATTAATTAAGTAATTAATTAATTTTTGATAAGAGAATATATTACGTGTAAGCGAGAATTTTCCATATTAAGGCAATTTTGTGGCACACGGAAAATTAATTTAATGATCGCGCTCTTTCTTATAATGCTTGTATTATTGTCTTTATGGCAAATAATATTAAGTTTATTGGTTTTCAATTATAGTAAAGGTCCTAATCTAAGTAATAGTTAAAAAAAATCTAATCTAGTGTATAACTTCTGATATAAATGAATAATAATAATACACATTTTCGTAAAAAAAACTCGAAAGGTTTAAAAGATAATTAGTGAAACAACCTGTTACAGAATACACTTTTTATGGTTGACAAATTACAAATACAGATAAACAAATTATGTTACAAATTGACGACTGAGGAGTGTAAATAAAATAATAAAAACTGCCGCATAGGTACAGAAATGCGTGGTTCCAAGGTCAACTAAGTTTATATTGTCATTAACATTAATTTATTAATGTAGAAGTATCCTATCACTTTTTTTTTCAAAATTGTGCACTGATTGGTATTGAAAATTTGAAATCATAACAAGGCTTATTATTTATTATTAATTCATATAGTTATAATAATGGTCAAAGTGAAATTCGCCAAAAAATATTAATTCCTTCTTCATCCGCCATGATTTTGTATTAATTAATCCGCCTGTGATGTTACTGATTCGTTATGAAAACATATTTTCATTGGTTCTTTTTAAAAATCGTCAACCGTTTGCGATATATTAAAGATAACATGTTCCCTGATTGATTCCTTATTTAATAATGTTGAAACCAATCTTACCCACATAATGATAGAAACATTGTCATTAACAGATGGTGATTTATTTTTCGAAATACTCAATTGTGAACATACTCTATTTTTTTTAGTCTTGGATAACAATTGTAACTTTAAAAAAATATATTTTCCTGAACTAGTCGTTTAAAACCTGTCTTAGAACTGGCGCCAAAAATGTACATATGACGGTTTCTGTGAAAAAATGTAATAATTAGAATATTTACCTGCCTGCAGTACAGCAACATTGCGGTGTTACAATTTTCAAATCTCTGACAATAGACTTGTTTGTCGACTATTTTGAACAATGAACCTTCAGAATAAAAAGGTCACATAACCACATTTCAAAGAAAATGGACACTTCGCAGCAATCAAGTGTGACACACAGAAAGAAATTGAGTTTTTATATACGACAATAGGATGGTATATCAAATTTATCTGAACGATTCTTGTGCTTTTTTCTATGTTTTTTTGTCCGTTTTAAGTGCTAAAGAGTAATAATATATTTTGACCTTTAATAGCGGGGGTGAACGGTTGCTAATTAGATTAGTCCCGCAACATGGCGGTTCCGCCCGGGATTCGTCATCTGCAGGGCCGGCCTCGGGCCCGGCGTACTAGGCGGTGGGGCCTCGGGCCGAGAGACCGTCATCAGTCGACACTAATAAATGACGTTTAGATTGAAGATCAAATGACAAATTCTAAAGTGAATCAAAACTTTGTAAAGTTTACGTGTAAATACAATTGAACGAATTAGAAAATGATATTTGAGACCGAAATGAATCTTTACAGTTGACACTTAACTAAATAAACCATTTTCAAAATGTGCGGCATTACACTGACAGCGTAAAAAAAATGTAATGCGATAAAACTGTTATTTTAGTTTTTTTTTTTATAATTTTTCCTTAAAGTCGGTGAAGTTAAAAGAACTTAACTAGATTCATGCATTTATTTATTGATGAATTTTATTAATATAGAAAAATAAAATATCCCTATAATATTTTATCTATTATTTGTTATTGAATAAAAATATGTTTTTTAGACGCCGTTCACCGCAAACCATCTGGCAAACCCAACACCGCAATCTTTAATAATCTTTGATTTTACATGCGAAGATTTATCAATACGAATGAGGAGTGTAGTCTTTTATCCTATATGTATATTTTACATTTATTACTTATATTCATCATTAAAATAATAGTTGATGTATATATATTTCAATTATTGTGAAAAAGTGCTAAGATGAGAAAAAAACATTGGCATCCGTACCGTTCCGTACGCACACATATTGACAAATTTACGTCAGGTTCTCTGAAAAAACATTTGTAATTGTTGCATATGGTAAAATACTTATATATTGTAATTATTTTATCCTGTACATAAATATATTACAGAAGAATACCTGAAATGTGATCTCTGTATTTAGTATATTTACAGAGATATTTACATAATTAGAGGGAATGTCAACTCAGTTTACATCACCGGAGAGGAAAGGTTAATAAAAAACTTCAGAGATTCTAGCAAACGTATTTTCTCATAAAATAACCGCATTGGCATTGTTAGTATTACAATTTTAAAATTATTATTTATACATTTTTTTTTATATGTATAAATTAAAATACACGAATTAAGCACTCATGACTGCGAGTAAAATGTTAGTAACAAATTAAATTAAATATGATTTTTAAGACGACTATACATGACGAAATTATTCAAATTCTGCCCTGAAACGAACTACGTTTGATTAAAATTGTTGCTTACTGGATTAAGACCGGTATCATTAACATTGAAGACGTTTTTTTTGCACTGTCTTCATATTTTATGAGTTTATTGTTTGTTAATTCACTAAGTCAGGAAAAAATATTTTCCCTCATTATTTTTTATACTTTTTGTGCAACATATGAAATACACAATCTAGATTCCTATTGTTTGTTTTTATAGTAATCTTGCTAATTATAAAGTCACCCAGCACTATTACCGCAAAGCGGATGTGTCTCGTAATTTCTAGTTTTTTTTATGAATACGAAAATAATATTATTTTTATATTTTCATAATGTTCACGGTTTTATAATAAACATATACTTTTGTATTCTGTGAATCTCCAGATAATATAATACGGTTGTGGTTTTAACATGATCACAAATATTTGTAAATTAAAAGAAATACAATTGCTCATTTGAATAGATTTTCATAGGCTTTCAAAAACAAGTTGGACAAAACAATACACTACACAAATCCAATGTGCACGCCCCAGTCCTACTCATGTTTTGGACATTTCTTCGTAATTATGTTAAATTTTAATCTTATCCCGCTTCAAAAAATATTATAACACATTTTTTATATTTAACTTATAATAAAATAAAACACAACGTTGTTTACTTCATACTATAACACTTTAAAAATTAAAACTTTTTCGATGCTTACTGCACCGTCTTCAGTAATAAACTAAAATATAAATTAAATCGATTACATAGAGGGGCGGTGGTGATATGAGAGCGGGTTGGAGGAGGGGAGTTTCGGTGAAAAGTGAAAGAGACGTTTAGTGACTTTAGTGATTAATGTTTGTGTTGACTCGTTAAGGTCACCAATGGGGATTATTTGTGTTAGAAGTATTTGTACGGTGAGAATCGAGGGGTCTATATCTCCTCGCTTCTCTCGTATGTTGTACAGCTAGAGCGGGTTGATTGTGAGTGAAACAGCGCTTACGATAGTTGGGTTTATTTACAGATTGAATTTAAACTTGTTTGTTACATTATAAAAAGTATAAGATAAATGTAGTTCACTGAAAGCGGTTCCGAGGTGCGTACGAGTAGGTGTATCCTAGGAGCTGGCCAGGAGAAGAGTGGTCGGTTCTAGGTTTCCTCAGACTGGTTGCGGCGCGACGTATTGTCGTCTGGTTTGATGGGTACCAGTCGGATCGTTTGGCTGTCGAGTGACAAATTTATGCAGCTCTGTGAGGCGTGATCAGAGCCACCACAGACGTAACTGAAAACGACATTAGTTATATAATATCTTAGATTTTTTAATATCTATCTTTTTGGAATGTTATTTGAGATACGTTTATTTATGGCCACTTTTATTTTATTTTAATTATATATCGCATTCGGTGAGATTGAATATTTCGCAAACAGACAAAACAAATTTCGTAAAATGTGAATTTAACGATAGCGAAATTTTAATAATACAACGTCCTGATGTCATGAATTATGTATCTGCGTATCTCAGACTGAGCAGACTAATTGCTTCTAGACGTTAAGCATTCAGTAGAATAATTTGTACACTGCCTTACGATACGTAATATAGGTTTATATATATATGTACACCTACGATGATATTCCCTTATTGTTATTCTCCTTTTCATACCGAATACGTACGTTTAGTAAAGAATTAATTATTACGTTTCGAAAATTCTTTGAAATCGTACTTTTATTGTTCATGATTAATATTCTTTCAAAAACACAGTTATTCCTCAGCCAAATAGGGTATTTATAGAACGAAATATATATATTTATATATATATTTAACAAAATATATAATTGTCATTACGGTATCGACATATTACAATGAGTACCTATCAGAGAGCAATATGCGTAAATCTATAAATCTGCAAAAGACCTAAAATAAATAATTAAATACCAAACGCTATAAAGTAGAAGCCATCCATACACGGAAACATTGATACAGGTCAAAATGTTCTGTAAAGTAAGCAGATATGTATGGGATGATGAATATTTCATTGTTTATAAAGATATCTTTTAGGGCCAGTTGTATGATCAGCAGTAACTTTTTACTAACGTCCGTAGTAAAAACCTTTGCGGGTTGTTGATACATCAAATTTACTACTGTCGAAGCATAGATATAGACTAACGGCATAGATATTGATATAGGTATATAGATATATAAAGGTATAGGCGCGACAAATAATCATGAAATATGATTTATTTTGTGCATTATCTATGGATTTTTTCGCCTATGCGTTCGAAATCTGTCACTTTGATGTTGAAAATTTTTCGTATCATGTACAAACGAGATCATCATCGGACGAACTGTCATCACTAAAACAGCGGGATATTGAATGATTCATTGTCGTATAGTGCAACCTTCAAAGTATCAATGTGTCAGATGACTTTTGAAACGGCCGCGAAAAATCCGCCATATTTAACTATTGATTCTCGTTTTTACTATCGGACGTACTTTCGAAAAGTAAATATTTTTTTACTGACGATCAAACTCGTCTGTAGTAAAAAGTTACTACAGATCACACAGCCCCGACCCTTGGAGAAAACAATTAAAATTACGGGCACGTTAGCCTAGTTTTGTACCGATAATATTATAGATGTAAATGTTATACAAATCTTGGTGTGACGCAAGGCGTGTTGCCATTCTGTCTTCACCGAGTGTAAACATTACGCGGTTAAAAATAGGTCAGTCAATTATTTCCAAATGTTTATTTTTACTCACTTAATCAACTCGTTGGTCTTGACTTTATCAATATTATTTTCGTTTTGCGCGTCGAATTATTTTTGCTAGCTATCGAAACAGAAAACCCATCCGAAATAATATATACACACTTGCGTCTCGCTCCGTCGTCCGCGCTCGCGATACATCCGTCCCTGTTCAAGCGAAATATAATTATCTATCATCTTATCGTTTGCGCGTAGTTATCTGAGCAAAATAGCGTTATTTTTGTTTTGGTCCGCGTGCCAAGAATGTTGACACGTCGCGTGCGGCTTCCGCGTAAACGTGCGCCGGATCTGGCGCCATGTTTTGGAATTTGGCGCTGGAAATGTGAGTTTTTATTTTTTAATAATCCACACATTTCTGCCGACTGGTACTGCAGACAGGGCGACGAATTAAGTGTTCACTGCGCTGCCAAACCCTCGATAAATTCACTATTTAATCGCTATCGCTGTATCTTCGTTACGACACACTGTTATCGTATAGTAATTGTTTAAATTAATAATTATTAATGAGAACACATTCTTATTGTGAATTATTCAGAACATAGGTCTGTGATATTTTAAATATTAATTAAATGTATTTATTAGAAAGATATATATATATATATATATATATAATCAATTTTATCGATAAATATTGTTGTTTCACTGTCGGGATTCGAACCTGGATCTCTTTCCAAACCGAGGAAGGTGCATTATCCAACTATGCAAAGTAGATGATCCCGGTAGCTAAACAACAATATTTTTCGATGAAATTGATTTTATATGTATATTTTTCTAGTTAATACATTTAATTAGTATTTAAAATTAATAATTGTACCTAACCACAAAGTTAACGCTATAATTCTCCTTAGATAAGTAATATGTATTTTTAGAGACATGAAATTTACTATAGGATTTAATTAATATTTTTTTAGATACAGTAGAACTTCTATATTCGTCATTAATCCATTCCCGAAAGCCTGACGAATATACGAGTAGAAACAGTTTTTCCCATAAGAAATAACTGAAATTCAATTAATCCGTTACCTTACTTACTTACTCACTTACCATCTCGCCGTTTTCCGCGAGAGTAGGCCGAGAGGACAGAGCGCCACACTCTTCTGTCCTGACACACAATTGACGACGGAACCATCCTCCATTATCTGGTTTACCTGGTCGTGCCAAGTCTTCCGCAGACGACCTCTATTTCTGGTGCCATCAACACTTGCGTCATATATCTTTCTTACCATTCTCTTCTCATTCATCCGTTCCATGTGACCAAACCACCTAAGCGATCCTTTTCTTAATTTTACTCACTATACTAACGTCAGTTTTATATTATTTCCTTATTTCTTCATTCTTTACTCTGTCATAAATATATTTGACACATATACGCCTAAGTGATCTCATTTCTACTACATTCAGTCTATTTTCGTCCCTCTTCTGCCAACTCCAGGCTTCACTTTCATACATCAATGTCGGTACCAGGACTTCATTATGCACCGCTAGTCTTGCCTCGGTTGACAAATTCCCGGTAGATATAATTACATTCAAAGCGTCGTTCACTTTATTACCAAAAATGGTAAATTAATACAATTTTTGTCATAATTTTACCTTTATTGTACCGAGGAGACGTGATGGTAGAAACGGAAGAGGAGGAATGTTACTATTGTTTAGAAAGAGAATTAAAACACCAGGTAAGTCTAATTCTGGGGATGATTTTTGTTTTAGCGATGCTTCAGTAGCACTCGATTTAACAAAGAACTTGTCCAATGTTGCCTGTTTTATAAAACCTTTATAAAGTACTCAATCATATTATCATTGAAAGCATTTATGTTTTGGATGTACATGGCAACAATTGGATTCCACTTTTCGACCATATTCTTCGTTTTGCGCCAGTCAGACAACATTGCCGGGCGGTGGAAGTGACGAATATAAAAAATATTAACGAATATAGAACCTTTTAAAATTAGCAATGTTAACTTTGTAGTTAAAATTCATATTTTTTATTTATTATCTTTGTTTTATTAACCACTTAATTGTATTAAGTAACAATTTGAGTTGGGAACTAAATTAATTTTTTAAATAATTGTTTTTTTTTTAAATAGATTCTGGTAAACAAATAGTAATATATGTTTTTAGTTAGTTATGACATCCTGAAGAAGAAAATAGTATTTTTCGAAACCGATGGATGTATTTAAACACAATTAAGTGGTTAAAAAAACAAATATAATAAATAAGAATATATAAATAAACATTATAGAGGTTCCACTGTATTTTAAAATATATAAGAATGAATTATTGTACTGTTAAGCAGTGGCTTGCAGTAGGTATAGATTTAGGTTGTGCTGTTACCAATGAAATCATACAATCGTATATAATATATGTAATACAATATATGTACTTTCATTTAACCAACGTCTTTAGACAAAATGAATCGGTCGTTTATACGACCCTATCATGTATTTATTTGTAATTTTAGAGTACTATTACTAGACTATTAAACTGTTATAAATATGTTGTTATAACTAAATATGTGTTATATATAAAAACGTAAACATTTCGGTGACGATGTGGCGGCCATGTTAAGCGTATATTGTTTCGTGTTAAAAGAAAATACATGTATGATATCACGTAGACAACCGCTTTTAGTGTTAAACACTTTCCACTGTAACTGTTTATTTTTCAAAAATATATTGTCTTAATTATATATTGCGAATATATTTAGTATGCATTACACAATGGTGTGCAGTAGGTATAGATTTAGGTTATGCTGTTACCGATGATATTATACAATCATATGTACTATATCGTCACCTAATCAGTGTATGTACTACATGCTGGACATAGTATTATGAATGTTCGTTTAACCAACGTCTTTAGACAAAATAAATTCGTCGTCTGTACGACCCCACCATGTATTTATTTGTAATTTTAGAGTACTATTAATAGTGTTTTTTAAATTAAAGTTTTTACGTAAAATAATATCTTACTCATATAAAAAATGTATGGACGTTTTTAAGGACACTTTCTATGACTGAACATGATTCATTTATTGTTTGAAAATCCTTCACGTAATAACTAAAGGTAATAATTATTATGTATAAAGGTTAACGTAGGAAATAGTTCTGCCAATTGCTTTTTGTTTTACCCAAATCAAAAACCAATCCGTGCACCAAATTTAAAGAAAAATCGTGAAATCAACACGTCAAAAACAGTAAGATAGTAAAATTCGTGAATTAATAAAAGATGAAATAGATACTGCAATGATTTGCACGCAGTTATAAGCCTTTTTAATGTTATTTTGTTAAAAAACAGCACAGGTGACGACTCCATACAAAACTGATCAACCGAAAGAAATGTTCAATTCAGTAAATAACCAATTATATGACTCGAGTAATTCACTAGCTTAAAGATAGAAGAGAGCAATGTAAATAGCTCGATGCGGCGAATACAAAAGAGCTCCATGAGTTATAGTGGTGAGTTGTCGTGCTAGTTTTTAGAACTTAGCAATTAAAGTCTCTACTGGTATACAGACGACGTTAATTGTAAAATAATATTTTCGTTTATATTAATCCAATTATTTAATTTATATTTGTTTCCCCCGAATTTTCAGTAATGCACAGTTTTTTTTGCTTGTATGAACTGCCCTGCTATTAAGGCCATTTTACTACGTACAATCTTTAAAGGAAAAATAGTGAAAAAGTAATATAACTAGAAATTGTTAAAATATTTACTCACATTAAAGGTGTTACATGTTTTATCGTTACGTGCGTTAACCACACAAGGTAAATGTAATATTAAGTCGGTTATTATGAGGTGTGAGTATTTCTGGTCGCCGTAACTGTAAATTTGCCAGTTTTATTAAATATGTTTTTATCAGGTCACCCGTTTAATTCGGATTTAAATAATTGTACTATTATTTGTAAATCAGGCCGCGCCGTCGTACCATTTTGTAATTTTCCGTGAACACGGGCTGCCCGACACAAGGCCGACAGTTATATGATGGGAAAGCGTGTGTATGGAATCACACTTACAAACAATGACAATTATTGTCATGTCCGATTTCGTTTCGTGTACGTTCACGTTATGTACGTGTGTTCAGGATTTCGGAAGAAAACAGGGTGATACTAAAAAAATATTTCTCGAAATCTTTGACTCATTAAAAACTCAGTTTTTCTTTTTATGAGTCAGAGAGCTTGGTAAAGAAGACTGAGATTCTTTTTTTATTTATATGTTTGATTCATTCTGCTTTCTCTGAAACGCTAATCGTCGCTTTTTTGCTTTTTGAGGGTGCGTTCACGTCGGGGTAACCGCTTTGGTGATAAGTTGTGCGTGTCACTATAGGATTTTGGTTACGATGCTTTTGAGTATTTTATACCAAGACGTAAATCAGAAAGTTGTGCTATCAGCGTGAGTGGATGAGTGCCCCCCCCCCATGTAATTCACACATTCAGTCACATGTTCGTTTGACTTAATAATGCGGAGTGTGTGTGTTGGTGTGTGCGTGTGTATGTGGCCAGAGTAGGTGGAACAACAAAAGTTATTTACAGTTATCACGAGCTTATTTGATGCTTTGAATACTATTTCAGACAAAAGTGTATACAGTAAAAAGTCTACAATGTGCAGCGTTTTTTAGTGAACTTGAAGAAGAAGACAGCTGCAAGAAAAGTGCGCACATGGGCCGTGTTAACACCTATTATGGTCTGGTACCGTGCGTGTTTTTGAGGTTGATGATAGCCCCGTTTTACACCCATGTACTTGCAGGGTGCGTTAAGGGGCTGTTGATTATGGAGGCTATAGATCTCCACAGCTAATTACTCATATATTAAGTCTCATTGTACCCTTCTGGAAATTTGGTGGATTTCGTATGTGTTTTAAGTGTACTTTTTTCTTTATCTCGCGCCCTAATTCCAAAACCCCCTAAGACGACTTTGTGTTTTTGAGTTATGGATGGAAACGTATATTTTGAAAGCAAATGTTCAAATTGTTTGTTTTTACATCAGGATTTTTTAAAGAGGCAATTCTATAATGTAAATTTTTTTTCTGTGTATATCGTTCTGGCAGCCATACTGGATTTTATATTACGTGATCATCAACAAGCGTTATGATTGGCTGATTTCATTTTAGGGGGAATTTCATTTTGGCGTATGTTGGAACTAATTTTGATTTTGAATGTGCAATATGAATTGATTTAAGTGGCTTTTACGAGAAACAATGTGTTCTGCATCTTGCGGACAAAAAAATCTACAAAACTGCATATTTAACTCAAATTATCCGAAATCCGTTTAGGAGTTTTTGGAATTAAGCGCTACATATACATATGTATATAACACTCCCGTTCCGGAATGGGGCACAACGTAACCCCAAAAATCTTATTTTTAGAACTATTTATTAAATAGTAATTATATTGAGCTGGTATTCATTGTAATCCTCATAAATATCCTAAAAAATGCAACGCGCAAAAAAAATGAAAGAACATTGTATAGTAAGACAGTAAAAAGTAGGGAAAATTATGTTTTTTATAGATAATCGGGACCATTTTATAAGTTATTTCCCCTTATTAGGTAACGGCAGACGTGACGTACGTATTTGAATGAGTTGCGTCTTAGATCGCTCCGCTGACTTAGGACATAAACGTGCGCGGTGTGTTTGCGAACGCGATACGTCTGGCTGCGTCATTCTGCTCGTGTAGCTCCCGGCGGCCGGACGCCTATGAGTGATGAGACTTCAAAATACTACAGTTTCTTATAAAATGACAACAAATTTAGTAGTATCTTGTTCGCACTGTATAAGAAATTTAATTAAAAATATGATTGAATCATTAAAACGCAAATTTGAATGGGGTCACTTTGTACCCCGCTCCGGTCCTCGATCCTGGAAACCAGATTAATTTTTCAAAAAAGATTGAACTAAGTATGATTAGATGTGTCCACAAAAATCGAAAATATACGTTAGCTATATAAGTAGATTATAGTAATGAAATAATGTCACTAATGTCATTTCTTATTCGTGTATTACGATTTCAAATATTCATAACACGGAATTTCAATGTGCGGTATAATTTTAAAATAGTGTTTAAATATCTCAATTTTAATTAAACCTTGTGTGTTTGTGTTTGAAATAGTAAAATTAACATTCAAATTATAATTTTTGATAACATTATTTGCGGTTTGGTAAATTCGGTAAAGTCTTGCTTTAGTTGTGCTATTTTTTTTATTGCGGTAACTTCATAGCAATTGGGGGCTGCGAGTATGACGAGTACCTAAGTTTGATAATTAATACAACGGATTCGGTTGAACTTTGATTATATTTATTCGTATTAATTTCATACGTGTGATTTAAAAATTTTACCCTTTTATTTGAAAATAATGCTTGCTAAAATAATCTCTGCTGAATCTTTTAAAATATTTTTACTGGTTTGTTATATTCAAATCTTTGTTTTTGTTTTTTTTTTACTTATTAAACTTTATTGACATACATGTTTTTGTTGTAAAATAAAATATAATTATATTGTAATTAAGTATGTACTCGTAGTTTATTGTGTGCGATGGAGTCGACTCCATCTCTGATATATACAGAATTGTCCTAGTTTTTTTGCTAGACCCTCGTCTGTATTAAAGTAGCCAGTTTTTTTTTCGTACTGTTGTAGTGTTATTTAATTCAAGAAAGATAAAGATTCGTTTATCGTTATGGTTTTGCTCTTCATGGAGTCTTTGTTACAATTATAGTTCTCCAATGCCATCTGTTTTAATCTGCGGATTTTTTCCTGGTCGAGTCAGTCCACGTTGTTGGTGTTAAACTCTTTGTTTCTCCGCTAATTGTCTTGTCTGCTTGTTATTTTTCTGCAATATCATAATTCATTATCAAAACATTAATTACTACTATGTTTGGCGATCAGAATGGATTACCTGATTTCTACCATTTTTTATATTCCTCTATTCTTTTCTATCTTGTAAAATATTTATAGATCGCGTCGTAAGAAAATGTTACGTAATGTTTTTTTTTTGTGTGACAATAATGTCAAAGTCTAGTGATTTACCAGGATATCATAAAACTATCTTAGCCGAAGTGAATTAAAGTTTGTCTTTTCGGTCGATATTTTTCTGTAGCACTCTTTGTGACTCCCACTGTAATGTATGCATCTTAATTGCAGAGGGCTTGCAATTTACCGTCAAATTGCAATTACCGGTAAACGGTAAATAATTCTTCCTATTACCGGTTATCTACCGGTAAATGAAAAAAAAAATAGACACAAATTAGATGATTAAAGTATAACGGTAAAAACGGTATCCTAGATTAAAACCTAAATAATTTTTAATATGTTTCAGGTGAAAAATGTCATATAAATACATGCTTACTGAGATATGGTAATGGAGATTAGATAATCATTTATGTACATGCCTCATCGAGCTTGGTTCATTTGAATTATGACTGTATAATATTTGGTTTACCTGTCTGTGAGGAATTAATATTATTAACTTATTAGTTTATCCATTAACTTATTGTATGTATGTAATCCTGATGCATGTAAAATATACATTAGGTGTATGAATACATACTTTGTATATACCTAATATAAATTTGTAATTAAAATAAATTAATATTACAACTGAATGTTTTTATTGATATGAATACATTTTTATTGAATATATATATAAATATGTATGTACTCGTATATTGTATGCAGCGACGTGCAGTTAGTACATTGAAGCTGTACTTGACCAGAATTTCTGCGAAATAAATCTAAATAAAATGTGCATCTTGTGATATTCTTATTACAATTATTTTCATATTATTCATGTTTTAATATGTGGTAGCATTCTGTCGGATAAATATTTAATTTCGCTTTATTTCTCAAAATGTATATTATAACTTAATTAGAATTAACTTAATGTCCTTAAGACAGCTTATTTCAATGTGCTGACTGCACGCGCATGTATTTATTTATTTTATATGGTGTATATGTATATACACTGGAATAAAAATTTAAAAAATATATTTACAATAAACTTTCTTTATAATATACCTGTATCTATCTTAGTTTAGCGGTAATTACCCGATGGTGCCTTTTGGTCGATTTACCGGTTTGCCGGTAATGCATACAGCCCTAGTGCATGCATACAAATGAAAAGTCTATTCAATAAATCACAAATTAATCTGTCCAAGCGTTTTAACTATTTTGCGCGTTCCCTTGTGATAATATAAATCGTGCTATCGCTAGTAACGGCCCATATAAAGTGGTTTGTGTCGACAACGTATACTTATTGTGCTTTTTTGCGTTTTACTGTTCCAATTATTCGCTATACGCGGCAACCATTCCTAAAACTTTGTACGCAAATGTGTTCTTCTTCCTCTTCATAGTCGGTCCTCTATTTACCGGGGATCGTGATCCGCCTGCCATTGTGAATGATGTATGAAGTAATATTTGCCATTCAATTCTATTATACGCAGAATGCATTGTTGGAAATATTGGACTCCCACTAAACTCAACTATTTGGTCGCTCTGTTTTGGCGATCATTCTTCGCTTTATTTGCCCTTCACTTTTCCAAGGACCACTAGTTTTTCCATATTGTCATATTCATCAGCGGGTCATCACGTTCAAAGTATCGAAAAATACATAGCCGCGATTTGATACAATGATGCAGTGGAGAATGCTAGAAATGAACTTTCGCAGTATGTTAAAAAATTCCGGATTACCATGCTTTTTGAATTTTTTTTTAAAGACGTACAATACTTTCGGAGATATTGGCGTTCAAAGTTGGGCTTGTTGAAAATCGTTCGGATTATTATTATCGTTTTTAAAACACGCAACTTTGAACATCTGTAACTCTGCCATATTTCAAGATATCGAAAAAATTCTTTCAGTTTTGTAAACGAGAATTTTAGAAGAATAAGACCAACATGGGTCAGTCAGTATTCGATATTAATAATGGCAGTCGTCACAATACAGAGATTTGGGATTATGATAGGCAAAATAAGCAATAAGGTACATACTCGTACATAAGTCAAAAGTAAAAATTACTTACTTTAAAATACCGAGCAAAGGCGAGCAGTGCGACTCTAGGTGTAGGCGGCGAGTTGGTGGAACGACCAGCGAATTCAGCAATGAGCAAAGCCGATAAAAATCTGGTTTCGAGAAATGGTTTTACCTCTGAGTGTCGTGGACATATCTTTGTCGAAGTTTCCCTTTCTACACGGTCGGAGAATAGTACATCGTTTCACATCACATTGCGGCTGACCTTAAAAGACAGCCGCAATGTATAGTTTGGTGTCTTATAGTGTTGCCAGTAGCGGCGCCTCGCCACAAATTAGTTATTGTTAACATAAGGCTTTAATAATTAGCTTTAAGGTAGATATATTATTGTGCTTGGCTATCAGCAGTATCCTCAACACATTGAAGTATCGATTTTCTTCCTTACTGAAGACACTAGGTTCCATGTTTTTTATTTGTAGATGTAAGATCTATCACTTTAAATGTATTTGTGTGTGTGAAAGTGGGCAGATGAGTGGTGGGAGACGAACCTTATAAGATGCCGTCTCTGGGGGAACAGGTCTCTTCCGTCACAGCTTCTTATAAATTACTAATCTATCTCTGAATGTATAATTTATATCTACTGTATAACGTGTTTTATTAAACGTATAATATTGTTACCTGGATAGACTGAGTTTCACTTACAAGGAGGTGGGACCCAAGTTATTAGACAGTATTCAAAGGATAGAACTATCTATAATCTAAGAATTATCACAGTAGAGAAATATTTAAAATAACTACTCAAAATAGTTTTATTTTAATCATCTTTGTTAAGCCCCTGTTCTATTTTTTTAAATGTATTTAAATATGTGGTTTTTGTTAACATCACATAGTCGTTATTTTCATTTTCACAACTAAACTTTGTACTACACACACGTTGTTGTCAATACTATATTTTAGAGAGGTGCAGTCCCTCTCGTCATCAGGTGATTACTAAACTAAATACAGTGTTGTAGTCTATTCGGGTAATGGGGCGGGGCTTAGGAAGAAGGGGGAGGTTTCGTCGTTAACCGGAATATATTGTGTTATCCGAATTAAATTATTTGTACTTCTACGGTTCCTAAATTGTTCATTATAGTTTAGTTATCGCCTGATGATGAAAGGGATTGTACCTCTCGAAACTATAGTAGTGACAATAACCAAACGTGTGTGTGTGTAGTACAACGTTTAGTTGAGAAAATTAAAATAATAATGTTACACCACAAAGTAACCGCCATGTCATTTAATGATCACACTGTCGTAATAAAAAATGTAATTGGTTTTTTAACCTCATTGTAACATCCGTCGAGCGGAAGTTATTGACCCATCTTAGTATTATACATGTTAATACATAAAAGCAGTGGCGTGCAGTTGGTATAGACTTAGGTTATGCTGTTACCACTATATTATATAATATACTGTATGCTACGTTATACATAGGTTTAGGAACTTTTGTTTAACCGACGCTTTTAAGCAAAACGAATTCATCATAATAAAAATGCATTATCATGAACAATCATGAAAACAACACGTTTAGTAAGGTAGTAAAATTTTCGAATTAGCAAATGAGGAGGTAGATGCTTCGATCAGCTCTAAGTCAAGTTCAAAACCTTTCAAATGTCATTCTGTTTGAAAACAGCGTAAGTAAGGACTCCGTACAACATGGATCAGCTCATCAATTTCTGACTCTGCCGAGTGGAATTTTCGACTCAGTAGGTAGCAATTGTATGGCTTGAATGGAACGATAGAGTAAAACAGTGGCTAGCATTTGTAGTAGCAATAAATGAATAATAACCCAGTAGAGGACTACAGCGCTCCGGTGGTGCGGTAGCATCCAGAACAACGCAACTAATGATTGTACTGATGCGCGATGGGCGATAGCGTAATTTTAACGTATGGATAATTTTATTTATATTTTAAATACTAAATTAATGTATTAATTATAAATATATACATATAAAATCAATTTTGTCGAAAAATATTGTTTTTTCGTCATCGGGATTCGAACCTGGATCTCTATTTCCAATCCGGGGAAGTGCACTACCATTGTGCTATAACGCCAGTATTTTTCTTACAAAATTTATTTTATATGTATATATTTATAATTAATACATTAATTTAGTATTTAAAATATCACAAACCTATGTTCTGAATAATTACAACTTCACAATAAGAATGTGTTTTCCTTAATAATTATTTATATTTGTTTGACAAAATTGATATTGATATTGATATGAGTATTTTTTTGACAAAATTAATTTTATATGTATATATTTATAATTAATACATTAATTTAGTATTTAAAATATCACAGACCTATGTTCTGAATAATTACAACTTCACAGTAAGAAAGTGTTTTCCTTAATAATTATTTATATTTGTTTCCCAGAATTTTTAGTAATGTACAGCTTTTTTGCTTTTATGCAGTGCACGCCCCTGCATACAAGGTATACTTACGATCGATAATGTGTAGGTTGGAGTTTATTTCTTCGTGCAATGATAATAGTATTCATGTAGTGGCGTGTTTAGTAAGATTTCCCATGTACGATATTTTAGAATACAAAGACCTCGGTCATGTCTGCGGTGCTTCTGAGAGCAGGCAGCTTTTTCCGTATCATAGGATCTGCGAGACAACGGCCTCGTGGAAGTTTTCCGCTTGTTTGAACATGACGGGATAACGAGTTTGTTTTCATTTTATCTGATTAGGCTGATCTCACTGTTGCCTTTACTTAAACGAACACGTTTATTCATCGGGTACTACAGTATTTTTGCAAATGAAATTTGTCGTGAAAACTGTTTTAGAAATATAACTAATTATTATGGAGAACATATTCTTATTGTGAAGTTGTAATTATTCAGAACAGACGGTCTGTGATTTTAAATACTAATTAAATGTGTTAATTATAAAGATATACATATAAAATCAATTTTATCGTAAAATATTGTTGTTGCGCTACCGGGATTCGAACCAAACCTCTTCCAAACCAGGGAAGGCGCATTATCCAACTATGTTACAGCGATAGTATTTTTGACGAAAAATTTTTGAACCTATATGTTACACTTTTAATGCATCAAATTCAATAATTCAAATTAATACATCTATCGTTCCATTATTTGAAAGTCATCTACTTTATTTTTACGGAATCCAAAATACCTCTGAGTAAACAGATAGCAGGCGCCAAAATTAACAATTCCCGGTTTGGAAAGAGATCCAGGTTCGAATCCCGGTAGCACAACAATGATATTTTTTGATAAAATCTAATTAATACATTTAATTAGTATATAAATAATTAGTAACTTTCGTAACTTTTTTTATATTCTCTTTTTTCTTTTATCGGGATCGATATCTAGCGCCTCCAAATTTTTGAAAAGGGGATCAAGTCGAGTCGTCGAGTCGTTGGGAGTCGCCGAGTATTGATTCCTCTACCTCCGATGCGCTAAGCGAGCGCGCTATCATCTTACTATTGCCCTATTGGAAAGTAGTATGAAAGAATATAAACTGATTTTTTGTATTTGAATTTAAGGGACTAATTTGCGATGTACTTTATTATTTGTTAAGTTACCTATTTTTTTTTAGGGTTTAAGATAAACTGCTATTTTCACATGTCATTATGAATTCTCGGCAGTATAATGGTTTGTATTCACTTGTCACGGGGGTTCGGTTCTCCGCCGGGTAGTTATATAATTAACTAAATTTATGAATATTTAATTATTTATTTTTCGAACCAGTAAGACATATTCTATTTGGGGGTGATTGTATATTTAACGCGTTTTTATTTTATTTATTTATATTTTCCTATTTCCCGTGCAGAGGAAAACATTATTTAATTTAAATATACTGTTGCATTAAAACACACGGTATTATTTTCATTCCACTTTTAATAAGATCCTTTATTACAATTATATGTTTTGTATATTTTTTATTTAGTTGTAAAAATCTACATCTAGTATACAATACTAACACAAAATAAATGATTACATTATATCGTATTTCAATTAGCATTATTAGATGAAGAGATTATAAATACGAAAGAAAATAAACATGTGAAAAATGATCAAGTTATAAACTTAGATACTTGATCTACGAAAAGTAGCAAGAGTAGTTATTTCCTTTACATTTGCTGGCAGTTCATTGAACAATTTGAAGCTTTTATAGTATAAACTATTTTGCGTTATTGTCTGGGAAGGAGAGTACAAAGTATTTATTGATGGATGTCTATGCTATTATACTCGTACAAGACATAAAACAACGTGACCACATTAAATAAACTAAATAAAAACCGTTCCGTTATTCATTTTTATAGCAGTCGTCGTTATTAAATCTTATTAGTCAATACTCGATACTCCGCGGAATAATGTCATATTTAAATGTACGCTATAACTGGGCACGGTCAAGAACCATTGATTTGAACTTAAATGATTCCTATTATAAACCTATAAAGGCATGAACACTTGTGAAATTTGGAAAATTCTGAGTATCAAAATGAACTACCCTACCAAACTAACTCATAACTTTAAAAAAATTAAAAAATCTGAAATAATTGTATTACCTAACAAACGTTATAAGGTAACACATGACATTTTGATGATAGGGACATTACCCACATAATTGATAAAATACGACAGTGGGAATATAATCATGCTTAAAAATTGTATCATACATTGATTTTAAATCATCATCGTCGTGTGTCTTTCTGCGTGCTGGATGTAGGCCTCCTCTAAGGATCGCCAATCATCTCTGTCTTCAGCTCTTCTCAACCATGTGTTGCCTGCCACTCTTTTGATGTCATCGCTCCATCCAGATCGAGGACGGTCAACACTTTTTCCATCAGTGTGAGGCTCCCATTTCAAGACCTTCATTCGTTACGTTTAACCCATTACCACTTGAGCACATAATTTTTTTTTAGTAATGTCTGTTTCCTTGATTCTCTGTCAAATTTGTACTTTAGGTAGGTACTCCGTATCTCAGAGATATTCCAAGCATAGGCCCTTTCTATTGCTCTTTAGGCAACATTTATTTTGTTTAAGACATTGGCGGTGAGGGTCCGCTTCTCGGCTCCAGATGAAAGTACTTCGAGCTCGCACTAGTTGTAGGCTTTAGTCTTTAGAGATTGAAGTAAGGTGAATCGGGGTAAGTGCGACATATAAATAATCGACATAAACTTTTAACTGAAAGCGTTTTATAAAAATTTAACGAGTAGATGCACTTACCCCAAATTTGGGGTAAGAGCATCTAGTTGTATTATTTCTGACAAATTGTTAAAATAATGAAAATGTCTTTACTGATCTGCTTAATGACAATATGAATTAGTTATTTTCGTCTTTAATGACGGGTAAAACGTGCTGAGTTCTAAAAAAAACTAGTATAATTGCTTAGACGGCAAAAGTGCGACATGTCATAGTATAAAATAATATAACTGTCTACACATAATTGAGAAAGTTTTCGTACAAAAATATATGGGGTCCCATACCGAGCACTTCCCCCACGGTGTAAAATTTATAAGATAAGTCTTATAAATCGTAATTCGCGGAAATAATCACAAAACTAATATATACATCACAAACTACAACTCAAAATGAAGGTACTCACCTAATATCAGCATTCTGACACAAAAGATTATCGAGATATACGAAAGATTGAAAAGGCATACACAGCTCGCAAGTTGACATCAAACAACTGTCATAATTTGAAATGGGAATAATGTTTGAATTTGCACTATCTCTGGACCATCTCTTCAAATATTGATTTATAACATTTCGTAATAGATTACGGCACTGGAATCCAATTTCAAACGTTATTAGGAGACTTAGATACACTTCCTCCGACTCACCTTATTTTAGCTTTGGGGATGTGCTAACATTCCAAATTCTGCCCATCCAGCTGGATACGGTTTTTTTATTTCACCCTCTTGATTCTGTCTCCCTAGTTGTATTGTTTGAACTATGTACATCCTATATAAATCAATGTTTTTTTCCGACATCTTAATTAGTTGCTTTTTTTTTGTTCATTCTTCCAGTTCCAGAATTCAATTTTAGGCCAGAAAATTTTGATACAACATTGAGATCTTGAAACATTTTTTGTTTTATATTAATTATATAAATAAACTAAAGTGTTATAGTGAAGGTCGGAATAAATTTAAATACAAAATTAATCAATCAATAAAAACGTGTAAGAATACTGGGTGTGGATTTTTCAAAGGAAAATATTAGCTTATTCGTGAACTTAATTGGGGCAAACTAAAACAAAGGTGTTGTATTATGTGTGTAATTTTTAAATATTTTTCTATGTTTTAAAAATTACATTATTTCAATGGGTTCTGCGACGTTATACTGCGACATTACGCCCTGTAAATATTGTTTATCTATGTTCTATTTTATCTATGACATTTTTATCTAATACCATTTAAATCATCAAGTGTTTGTTGAAGCCCGAGACTTCTATAAACCCCATAAATTAAAATCTAGCACCGTGAGATCAGGTGATTTATGATCGACCTATTGATATCGTCGTTGAATTTCGATTATTGACTTTGTTTCAATGTTCGCTGAAATATTGAAAACACGTTAACTGACCAAATTAGCTATGAATGTTGAAACGACAGTATATGAAAAAGGTTACACCCAGTCAAACTCACCCCCTGCATTGCATTCTGCAGTAGTGCATAGAAAATCGTTAGAATCCATTGTCGCATCGTGTTCATAATTAATAATAATAATAGATTTATTAGGTTCACTTTTTTTACATGTATTATGTACTTACATTGATAAATAATGTCTAGTGGTCTGACGTATTACTCTTTCAAATTAATATTCATTAATAATACATTTTCACCTAGTTAATTACTATGAGTGTTGCGTAATATTTCTAATGTCGGACAAATGTATCGAGGGTATGCATATAAAATTTAGGAAAGTAAATACAACATATCAGTTAGAAAGTAAGACATATGTTTGGGTAATTTACTCTAGTAATTTACTGTATTATAGCAGACAGTGTTCCTCCGGTATAACAGTAAACAAAGTGCAATTATCAATGTACAAAAAATATTTATATATAAACAGTTAATCAAGAGATGCAATTAAGTAATTCAATATACTGTTGTAGCAGTTTTATTCTCAGGTTTAGCACCGATGTACACTGCATAACAAAAAAACCGTGCATAGCTAAAAATTCTGTAAAATAAATCCTATGAAAAGACCCTATAAAATTCTAGGCGTTATTACCTGGATTAGCGTAACTTTGTTGATGACGTAACCCACGACCTTTGTCTAGTCGTGGGTTATTTAGAAAAATTGCGAATAATTTGTAATAACTTCATGCATTGTCGGCAAATAACTAGCACTTAGGTATTGTGTGAACCTATCCTCATAATTATCGTACTTGTACTAAATATTTTCTTACCGAATCTATGTTGGCATCTTTATGTTTGCGAATTTTCTGCATTTCTCAAACATATTTTTCTTAATTCAGTTGTCTTCGGAAGAGAATAATCCTCAATGAAAACTGCGTGCATAACAGTTTTACGTATTAGTTTTGCTTGACAGATTAAAGTTTTGTTTTAATATTATATTCCAACGTCATTCCTTATTTCGGTGTTTGCATGTATACAATTTATAGGTTGTAATTTATTATCTGTCAAGCGAGTGAATTAGCAATTTTCGGGATATTAAGTTAGATTATTACCTATATTAAATTAAATATTAAAATAAAATAATTTCAGTTAGGAGTTTCGGCTATGCTAATTTGTAAAGCTAGTTATTTAATTACATACAGTGTACGGTGCCGAGCAATAAAATAATTTATCTATTTTGAAGTAATAAATTTACAATTATACTCTAAACTTAAATTAATTAACTTTTTTTTTAAACCTTGTGTACTTCTAGTTAGCGTCGTCGTTTGTTTTTTTGTTTGCTTGTTTGTGCCTACTGCACGCCACTGGTATCAAGTAAGGTATTAAAAATAATAATATAAAAGGTAGCGGAGTATGAAGAGTTAGCCTCGCTCGATCTATCGTGTCGTGTCAAACAGAGCACCGGGCGAAATTCCTCAGGGCGGCTTCTCTCGGCGGAAACTCGGTTCCCGGGTGTAGATGTCGCCCGCGTCGTTGGTCAGCTGGAAGCGGCGATGACGTCAGTGGATTTGAATTGCTGCTCCTACATTACATTAAATTGATTTAATTAGTGAAGAAACATTAATTTATATATTTATACAAAATTAATAAAAATGTTATAAAAACAATGATTTAATATGATAATTTGTAAGATCTGATACATATTTGCCTGACGTTTTATTTGAGAATTTAGCGTTTGACTGGATTATTAACATTTTTAAATAGGTTCTTACGATCGCCTTTCTTTCACCGCATGTCACGTTTCCGTTTTTATTTCGTACAGGTATGGCGTCTCACCTTTCTTTACAGTGAGGAAAATTAAACCGTCTGACGTTGTTGACCTTCGATCGATGTGACGGTCACAATAGAGCAGCGGACGTTATCGTTACGCGGCATTTACGTCATTTCCCTCATTCATGATTAATTCTTTGTTTTCCCGCGCAGCGTTCCATTTTGCCTTTCCGACAATCGTTGTGTTGTGTAACGGAAAATATGAATACCTAAAAATAGCAAAGAAAACAATTCTATTTTTACGACATTATTCATCATAACCTCAACATGAAAATTGCGATTATCGATTAAATTGAAAATACTAAAAAAGTGTTTTAACTTGAAATTTTTCATGTGACGTCAGTGCGTCAATTTTGGTTAAAACATATAAATTGATTTTTTCTCAATAAATTTGGCTAAAGAAAATACACAATATACAAAATATCAAACACAAAAAAAAACTCCCCGTCAGTGGCGTGACTACAAAATTGGGTCCAAATACGTAACGAAAAAAAGGGCCTCCCAAATAAGTATTGCGTATACGTACTACGTGGTTTATTCGATAAATAGTAAAAACAAAATTAGTTTCTTATATCATAATATTCACACTTTCACAAATAAAACATACCTAAGTGTTCTTGTTCTTAGGCATTTATATGCACTTGCAAATATAATTGCATACTTGCTTCGCTTTACGACGATAGTCTGGTTTCTAACCCGACATAGATACTAGCGGTACACTACTGTATATATCGATAATGTTTTCTCGATACATGTGAAAAACGATTTTTAATTTTTTTTAGTTATGATGGTTTACTATTAACGCTGGGAAAGACATCGATACTCGCAAAAATATCAATGTCAAATAGATGTAGGGCGCGAACATTTTGCCCCCTGTCTAACGTGGCTCTTAATGCGCTGCATTGGCATAGTTACGCCTCTGATCCCCGTACAAAACCTGATGTTCATTCACGTAATATAATGTACATCTGGTGAGACAAAGAAGGCATCATGTACAATGAATTTCTTCTGAGGAATATAACCACCACTTTTGAATTTTATTGTCAACAACTGTGTCGCCTTGAGGCCGCAATTCAATAAAAACGATCGGAAAGACGGCAT
This sequence comes from Eubasilissa regina, assembly GCA_022840565.1. Lineage (NCBI taxonomy): Eukaryota > Metazoa > Arthropoda > Insecta > Trichoptera > Phryganeidae > Eubasilissa > Eubasilissa regina. The sequence goes on along the minus strand of JAINEB010000004.1, from coordinate 20,876,787 downwards.
CAAATGATTTTTCAGCATGGTAATATCCGTCCACATTCTACTAAAATACAACATTATAAAAGTGTGTATTCAAGAGCTTTGTTGGGAGGTTATTCAACATCCTTCTTATTTTCCTGATTTTGCTCATCAAATTTTTATCATTCGAGTAATCTCCTTTAAAAACAAAGTTCTTCAAAATTCGCGTGATGACTTGTTGACCTCCGAACCGCCGGAGGGCTTCAGGTGTAGTTTATCGAAAAACTGCTAAAATCTTATGCATCAACCCAATAAACATTTCAGATTTATATTATTTTTCCCTGAAGTCTCGTACTTTTGTCCTTGAAATCGTGAACTCTGTCTCGAAATATCAAGAGTCCCGGCAGGTCAAACACAAACTAAAATTATTATTTAAGTTTTTTGAAGCACATGGTGCGATATTAATGCAAACACGCGAACGACGATGAAAAAGGAAAAGTTACACATTTTTACAGCAAAATGATCGAAATTGACTCACCCAAGTTTAGTGGACACGTTTGATTAATCACCTATCGCGTTTCCGTCCAGGCGCTTTACACCCGCATAGTCATACAGCGGATTCATGTGAACAGTGGATTAAGTCTTACGTAAGATTGTTTAAAATTATCTCTTTTTTACTTTAGAAATTAGCAAAATTAATTTTGTGCTTAAAATTCATTATTTTTATTTGTTAACTTTGTTTCATTAACCACTTATTGAGTTTAAATTATTCGAATAAATTTGTATTAAGTAACAATTTGAGTTAGGTTCTAAATTTATTTTTTAAATAATTATTGTTTTTTTAAAAAATAGATTCTATTAAAAAAAAAACAATATTTTGATTAGTATTGACATCCTGAAGAAGAAAATTGTATTTTTCGAAACCGGTAGAAAATTATCTCCTACGAATTCGCAAAAATTTTCTACTTTTGAAAATTATCATTATTGTGTGCATTTAAAATATTTGATACTTTAATTAAATTAAAACTGAAATAAATTCAGTCACAACAAAAATATAATCATTCCCCTTTGGAGTAATTCAAAAAACATAAACAATCTTCAGAAAGAACCCACCTTTACCCGGAACTGTTATAGGAGTAGTTACTCTCTTATCAGTTCCTTTCGACAAAGCAACGCAGGTCTAATGTAACCATAATTTGAATGCGGTATAGGTTAATTCTTTAGCTAATCTTATAACTCCTTTATACTAGCTTTCAGCGGTAATTATTAAGAAACAAAGAGTACATAGTAAAAGAAAATAACAAAAAAATTGGTTAAAATTGAAAGTATATTGAGACATTAATTAGTCACATATAACAAAATAAACAAATATTAAATAACAATTATAACTACAATTAACAAGGTGAAATTATAGTTACAAGAGAGAAATGTTGCAGCCAAGCCTGCTATAGAGTTTGTAGTATCATAGAAACGCTTCCTGAAGGAAGATTTAAACAGAACACGGACAAAAGATTTTGAGTCTCGCTCAGCATGATCGCGACTTAAAATATAAAATAATAATTTTGATATATTATTTACACAGAGGCGACGGGCGTATTAAACAATGACGGTGTCTTCGATTCAGGATCAAATATAACTAACTAACTTACCATCATGCCGTTTCTCCCGCGGGCTATAATTATTCAGAATATAGGTCTGTGATATTTTAAATACTAATTAGTATTTAAAAAAATTAACTTTTAGAAAAATTAATTAATAATAAAATAAAACACAGCGTTGTTTACTTCACACTACAATTTAATTCAAATTAAAACATTCTCGATTCTTATTGCATCATCTTCAGTAATAAACTAAAAGATAAAACTAGAAGATATTTTATCGACTATTTGGGAGATTGGTATGAGAGCTGTGTTGGGGAGAGGGGGGTTTCGGCGAAAAGTGAAAGTAGTTGCGGGCGGGGCTAATATGGACAGGAGGAGAGATGTAATAGGGGTGTTTAATACATTATTATTGTTAATAATAATTTCTATTTTTTTAGAATATCAAATTTTCTCCCCTTTTTGCATACATGTAGTACGTATGATTTAAAAAATTACGCACTCACTTTTCTTTGAATCTACAACATTATTTGTATAATACGAGTTCGTTTTACAAATACTGAAGCAAGTGGATTGAATGTTTGTGCATTGCTTTTTTCACATTATATAAATTACTGCATTATTCATATATGAGGAGTTCAGAAGCAAAATAGCCACAAATGGATGAAACGTATTGATTTATTACATTATAGCTAAAACGATTTTTAAATTGTTGTGCTTTGAATAAAATGCTTTTAAAACATACAAACATGTTGTCAATTGCAAAACGGACACTTTTACCAGATAATTATTTTGAAATACATCAATCTCTATTTTTGTTAATTTGATAGTGGCGGTTTATTAAAATTTTTGTATAATTAGTATTTTCATTTTTATTAATTTGATTGTTTTTTTTGGTTTAAAACACTTAGAAAACAATTTTCCTCTTCACCATCCTATATTTTCCTTAACTTTATTCTGTTTTGTCAAAAACTCAACATTGTTTACTTGACCCGTCATATTCCTAGCTCTCGAAGTCAGTGGCCGGCTCAGCTTGGATACCGGGAATTTTTAAATTCCTCGGAAATTTCCTGACAAAGGACTCTCCGGTGTCTGGCTGGAGGGAGGACGTCTGGCGACCCCAGACGGTGAACAACCTCCGGACGGAGTCGGTGCAACCGAAAGGGAAATGTCCCAGTTCAGTATGCAGCAACGGGGGCGGTAGTTCCTGGCTGGAGTTCATCCACTTTCCTTGTTGAAAGTTCGAGAAAAACGCCTTCTTAATAACGGGTTCAAATTGAATTGAACGGAAAATACATCTAGAGGAACATTCATCTATATAAAATTGTAGCTTTATCAGTTATTTTGCAATTTTAGAGATTTTATTGCAAGTCGTATGTTTTTTATTGAAATTAATTAATTCAAATATAATGTATTAAATAGAAAGAAAGATAATAAAATCAATTTATCAAATAAATATTGTTGTTGCTACAGGGATTCGAACATGGATCTCTTCCTATTTGGAGAAATGGAATATCGATTATGCTACACCAACACAGTAAGTTAATGACAAATTTTCGAACTATTATATGTTGCACTTTCAAATTGATACATTTGTTCCATTATTTGAAATCCATTTTCGGTTAAAGCATTTTCTCAAATTGGAAGAGATCCAGCTTCGAATCCCGGTAGTAATAAGAATATTTTTTCTATAAATTGATTTTATATGTGTAATGTAATGATGTAGCGATTGGATGACGCGCACATGTTGGCAAGAATGACAACGTGAAGGAGATAAAAGTGCGTCCAGTTCGGGCGTGATTCTCTCTTTCTCTCTTCGGAATCGTAGATCTCTTATATTGTATCATATTTGTAAGATCTGTAATACTGTATTATATTTGTAAGATCTGTAATACTGTATCATATTTGTAAGATCTGTAATAAACTGTATTATTGTACATCGAGTCCTTGACTATAAGAAGACTTAAACATTCTAAAATTGTTTGTTTGCAATTAATTAATTAATTGTTTGCAGCAGCGATAGTCGGGTTAAGGATATAACAATATGTATTTCTTTCTATTAAATACATTTAATTTGTATTAAAAATATCACAGACCTATGTACTGAAAAATTGCAACATCACAATTAGAATGCGTTCTCCTTAGAAATTTATTAGACTAAAAATATATAGTTTAATTAGAAATACTACAAACTTCTGGAGAATTTTAATGCACTTAAGAATTAAAAAACTTTCACACACATCCGAAATATGCCTGATTCTTGCGACATGCATTATTAATAGCTGTAAAACTAAGCGTGCAGAAGTTATTTTTTGAAGAAAAGTTTCACTAAATTATACAATCAAATGAAACTAACAAACGTAACTATAGTATCGATAACTTAGAGAAATAATATTAAATATTAATAGTGCGGTGAGGAGCACATACGTATTCGTACACATTGACGTCAAAGAAAAATATGCTAATATGAAAAATAAAAACCGAGTGAGCATGGACACATAAAAAAAAAAATTCCTAAAAATTATTCGAGTAAATTTGTATTAAGTAACAATTTGAGTTATTAAGGAAAACACATCCTTATTGTGAAGTTGTAATTATTCAGAACATAATTTGAAAAAATGTAACACATAGGTTCGAAAATTTGTCATGAAAAATACCGGTGTGATAACACGATTGGTAGTGTACTTCCCCGGATTGGAAATAGAGATCCAGGTTCGAATCCCGGTGACGCAAAAACAATATTTTTCGACAAAATTGATTTTATATGTATATATTTATAATTAATACATTAATTTTTTAAATAATCGTTTTTTTTTTTTTTTTTAAATAGATTCTGGTAGTGAAACCAACATATTTTTAACATAGTATTAACATCCTGAAGAAGAAAATTGTATTTTTCGAAACCGGTAGATGTATTTAAACTCAATAAGTGGTTTATAAAACAAAGTTAACAAATAAAAATAATCAAATATGTATTTAGGTTTAAATGACACGCAACACGTAAGTTAATGAATCACAGTATTACGTGTGAAGTATGGCTAATTAATAAAGCACATATATTTAATTTATAATTCGCGTAGGTATTATGTATTAAGGAGAACACATTACTATTGTGAATTTTGCAGTTTTTTCAGAACGTTGTTCTGTACAAATCAAATGTATTAATTAGAAAGGTACACACGTGAAATCAATTTTATCAAAAAATATTGTTGTTACTACCGGGATTCGAACCTGGATCTCTTTCAATTCGAGAAACGTGCATTAACCGATTATGCTATAGCAACACAGTATATTGACGACAAATTTTCGAACCTATATGTTGTACTTTTTCAAATTAATACACCTATCGTTCCATTATTTGAAAGCCATCTACATCAGTTAATGCACGTTCCCCGGATTGGAAGAGATCCAGGTTCGAATCCCGGTAGCAACAACAATATTTTTCGATAAAATTGATTTTATATGTATATATTTCTAATCAATACATTTAATTAGTATTTAAAATATCGAAGACTGAATAATTACAACACCACAATAAGAATGTGTTCTCCTTAATAACATAGTTCTGTGGTATTTTAACGCGTTTTCCCGGATAGGAAAGCATCCAGGCTCGAATCCCCGTAGCAACACAAATATTTTTTCGATAAATTTTAATTTTCCTCTATATCTTTCTAAATGATATATGTACAGTACGAATTACCTAATGTCCACGAATACGAATTATATCGTGGACCGCGAGGAGCACAAATGTCGATTCTCCTGAAATTAAGGATCACGGAAAGACTTTCGACAACATGCAGAAGAAGAAATCTTACATACTTTGCCAGATAAAACGACGAGAAAGCGAGCAAGAGGACGGTATCTCACAAGATGGTTAGATCAAGTAAAGGAGTTATTTTAAATGCTGCTATCAACATAGCTCATGAACGGTAGGAAAGGAATATATGCAACAAGTTCCAAATATTTCAGGGAACGTGACGCTCAGTATTCTATACATGTGATGATGAAGAAAATTACTGTGCTTTAAAAAAAGGAAATTTCTAACAATTTTTCAGGAATGCGTATTTTCATTATCTTGTTATTTAAGCAATTTTTTTATGGTCGCCCATTATGAATATCTTCCTGTGATTCCGCTTTTTTTGTTTTTTTTTTTTGTTTTCGGGGAATAGTAATTGCCTCACTCATTGCTCTGTTAATAAACCATTGTGTGTGTTTATTCGAGCATTTGTCACCGGAAAAATTACCGCGTCAAAGTTTCCGAGAAAATAATTATTTAGACCTCGTCTTTATTACGGTCACCGCTTTTATGTTTGCGTGAGAAAATATTTATTCATGTTATTTAATTAACCGCTGCACAGCTTCACTCTTTCCTATGAAAATCCCACGTAATCTAACGGCTCGTACCGGCGCTCATCGCACTCATATTTAATACACAATTCAGACATGACATCGGCTAACTGCGCTTTTGATACAGTAAGTGAATTAATAAGTGAACATTTAATAACTGTTGTTATTTATTCTTTCCCAGAATTCAACTCTTTCTACCGGCTTCTCTCACGCCTTACCCATTTCATTTCAAAGATTAATATTATTTTAAAAAAAAAAAAGAATTAATTAGATTGAAAAAATATTTCTGTATTGAATACTTTTTTTTTAAAAAAAAAAATATCGTAGAATTCTGTTCTTAAATTTGAACTTCACAATAAAATGTGTTTTAATTAAAAAAATATTATTAATTTTTATGAACTAACAAACTTTGTATAAGCCACGTTAAGTTATTTTACTTCGACCACTTTCGATACCGGTCGACGTTAAATTATCCAATGTGGCTTACGCAAAGTTTGTTAGTTTAGTTTAAACATCAACAATAAAAAAAAAAATTTATTCATTATTATTAAAAATATTTTCAGGTAAAATATAATAGATCTTACCCAGTTGGAAGTTCGAAGTCAAAGGTTTTAGTATTATTGTTATAATTTAAGTCTGAATAAGGCAATAAAAATTATAAAAACAAATTTTTCTATAGTTTTTTCGAAAATAGACTCATTTCGAATGTTGCCCATTGCATTTTCTTCTTAGATTTGTGAAAATTTTATTTCTTAATTCCATTTTTGAATTTATCGGAGTTGCTTATTTTAATTTGCATATAATTAACATATTTATTTCCTTGCATATCATTATGATGCTGTGCGGTTATTGTGTTATCTTTGTATTATCTCGTTGGTCATTTTATTATTATACAAGATCGACGGATATTTTCTCAAGATATTTAAAAAAAAAAAAAAGTACATTTCTTGAGGTATTTCAATTGTATTAAAAAGCACTTTCCCGACCAGCAATTCCTTTTTTTTATATTAAATGTGTACTAAGATTTATTCTTTATATACTTATATAATAAATATATGAATGTATAAAATTGAGGGCGATTATGGGCGAAATGGATACGTGAATAAATAATAATATTTTAATCTACCAAACGTTTCGCACCTTTGTAAAGTGTTAGATTTTTAAAAGTGTTTGTGTTTGCCGCGAGTGATTGATTTTTCCTCTATTCACGTGTTTTGTGTACCCATTTTTCTTTGTCATGCTTTTGGCGGTTTCCGCTTTGGGAAATGGATCTCTTTTCCAATAGTTATCTGGTTGATATATTATTATAAAAATGGCAAGCGGTGTCGAGCGATTCGTTCAATTTGATATGTGTGTCAAATTGAACGAATTGCGACTAAATGAAATGAAGTGTATTGTAATCTGAGAAATCGCGAATAAAACGAAAAATTCATATTAGAATGATGTGCGATGTGACATTCGTTAAATGCATCTATTTATACTGCAGTTATGGAATAAAGGTGGTAAGACGTGATATTGAATATGTTCCAGGTTAGGTTAGGTTAGATTTTTTTTTAATTTTGTTACCTTCGGATGTTATTAATTTTACCTTTTCACGTCTTTGATGACATCACAATATAATTTTACAATGGTATAAAAAAATAACATAATTGTGTATAGAATATGTCAGAAGTATCAAATTAACTTAAAACTGTATGAATGTTGACCATCTAACATAAATGTTGAAAGACTGAGCGTTCGCTATCTCGGATGATAAACAGTATTGTTTATCATCAAATCGGAAAAATCACTTAAAAATTGTGTGTCATAGTATTTTTATTAATTTTATTTGATAGTTTAATGTACCATTTGATGCCCAAGAAGATATACAACGCTGTGTTAGTCATAATTCAAATCTTCCCGATGCACAGTGTCTCGACTATTGGGGATCTCTGAATCTTCTTGTCGCTTGAAAGCTTATTCAAAATTTTATTGTTTTACAGTTATTTTCTCCTGTTGAGTATTAACAATATGCGAAATATATTGTTTCGATGTCATACGTGTTTTAGGATGTAGATGTGTACGTCTTATGAGAGCACAAACACACAACGCCGTGTCAGCATTACAAGTTTTGATATTTCACTTTGCCTTTATTCAGAAACTATTGTAATGAAAATATTCGATGTAGAAATTTTGTTTCAATCTGCTAATTTATTAAAATTGTGCATATTAAGTTCACGTGTGGTTGGCTTAATAAGTAATCATTTTTTTTATACGCATAATTCTGCATGCGCTCGGTGCATTCATCAGTGTACTCGCTGGCACAGCTTAATTTATTTTTATTGCCTTTGTCGTCTCGTAATATGCGAGTGCAATGCTCAGGATGCATAATTTCATAAATAATTCCCGGTAGTTTTGATTCAACATTCATTGGTAATAAATTCTTACGCGAAAATCCCACGATCACTCTGAAATGGCTCGATCTCTGTCTTCTGATCGATTTTTGTTGTGATGTCAATGACACAATTTAACTTTGCGCTAAATTGATTTTTAATTAATTTAATTTAATTTTAATTAAATTGAATTAATTAATCATTTAATTAACTAAATGAATGGGCAAAATATATTTTCAATATCTACCATGGTGACTGTGATGATGTCTACAGCAATCGTAATTATTATACTTGGAAAAATAAAAATAAAAAAATTACCGCGAACGAATGGTACTACAATCGTATGCAGTTTTTATTATACTTATAACAGAATAGTTGAAAAAAATACAAAGTTATAAAATACAATTTGACAAGAACGTACAAATAGTATTCTAAGCTTTTTTTACAAATAAAAAATGTCGGTGTTGTTAACAAGAATTTACCGTTTGTTTGAAGAGTTTATTAATTTTGTTTGAAGAGTTTATTCAATGTACCATTTGTTACTTATTTGGTATCAAATACGCTACCGAGAAATCCAAAAAATGTATTTACTGGCTAAAAACGAAATTTTAACAAATGTTATGTTTTTTTTTAACTTCAGCTCTACGATTTATAATATGTAAAATTTATATTGAAATAACAACACACCCCAGACTTGTTCGGAACGCTCTGAACATTGTCCGAAGTGAAAACAAATATTCCAGAATATTAAAAATCTAAAAACATATGTCACCCCAATAGCGCATTATTATGGATAATAATTTATATTGTTTTGATTTCTAATTACAACAGATTTTTTTCACTTTTGTATATAAAATGTGGCGCATTCTATTATAATTTAATCGCACAATTGAATTCTTTTCTTTATATCTAGATTCTACATACATCTGATGTAGTGTTAAACAAATAATAGTCATCAGTGAAGATTTTATAGATTTGACATTCCACTGTTAGTCAATTTTTCAGAGGCAAAATTTTTCGCTTTTTAAAATACATATACATACATAAGATATGTGTATATTTATTTTTTCTCGAATACTATTTTATAATATGATATAATGGTTCAGATATCTTATAAAATAACTCGAACTGAAACCGTGCATTTTTGACAAGTACCTACACAACTTTTATTTGTATGTCCATTTTACACAAAAAATAATATCACCTTTGAATGACGTTGCCAGGTTGCGAACAATGCTTAAAACCTTCCAGAACGAGTTTTTTTTTTGTATGTACATACCATTTATTACTCGTTCAGCCAGTTACATTTTGTTGATTTTGCATCTAATTATTAGTTCATCTGTTTGCCGTACGCGTACTACGTATGTAATACTAGCATATTAATTTAATGTTTGCTTATAATTGATATTTAGTTTGATTAGCGTATTATAACCTAGTGGCTTATATCTGATGTTGATTACAATATAATATAGTTATTTTTCTAAACCGTAATTAGGGAGTTTAACTTTTTTAAGTATAACTTAAAAAATTAATCGCATAAGGAAAAGGTGCGTGTAAACTTCTGTAACGATTTAAACTTCGAGTATTAGAACCCTGGACAAAAGTGCTTTATCGATTTAAAGCACTTTTTTAGGAAATAATTATTATAATAAACAATAAAAATCACAACGAATATAATTAATAATATTGAGTCACGTTTTCTATTTCACTTTTATCGACAAATGATCATTTTGTAAGTCTCATATGTTCGAGAATGTATATCAGACAATGACAACATTTTGAATACAAATATTCACATGTTATCTTGTTGAAATCATTAAATACACGCGAGACTTTGAATACATTGATCGTGCGCGGTAACTGTAACAACCTCTCGAGATACGGTTTCGTTTTAATATTCAACACATAATTGAAAACAGCATTTTCAGTACCTTTTCAATTTCATGAAGTTGAAAACAGTATTTTAACAACTTTTCAATACGACTTCACGAAGTAAAATTATAATTGAAAACAGTGTTTTAACAACGTTTCAGTACGATTTAATGAAGTAAAATTATTATTGAAAACAGTGTTTTAACAACATTTCAGAACGATTTAATGAAGTAAAATTATTATTGAAAACAGTGTTTTAACAACATTCCAGTATGATTTAATAAAGTAAAATTATTATTGAAAACAGTGTTTTAAAAACATTTCACCATGATTTAATGAAGTAAAATTATAATTGAAAACAGCGTTTTAACACCATTCAGTACGATTTAATGAAGTAAAATCATAATTGAAGACAACGTTTTAACAACATTTCAGTAAGATTTAATGAAGTAAAATTATTATTGAAAACAGTGTTTTAACAACATTCCAGTATGATTTAATAAAGTAAAATTATTATTGAAAACAGTGTTTTAAAAACATTTCAGTATGATTTAATGAAGTAAAATTATAATTGAAAACAGCGTTTTAACACCATTCAGTACGATTTAATGAAGTAAAATCATAATTGAAGACAGCATTTTAACTACATTTCAGTAAGATTTAATAAAGTAAAATTATTATTCAAAACAGTGTTTTAACAGCATTTCAGTACGATTTAATGAAGTAAAATTATAATTGAAAACAGCATTTTTAACAACTTTTCAGTACAATTTCATAAAGTAATAATTTAAATCAGTATTTTACTAATTTTTCAGTACGATTTAATGAAGCAAAATTATAATTGAAAACAGCATTTTTAAAATAACTTTTAAGTACGACGTCATAATGTAATAATTTAAATCAGCATTTTACCAACTTTTCAGTACGATATCATGAAGTAAAATTATAAATGGAAACTGCATTTTTACTACGTTTCTGTAAGATTTGACGAATGCCATTTGTTATATTGGCAAAGTTAATTATTATATTATTCTACACAATAGTGACGGAAAATTAATTATGTTCCCGTTATTACAACAAATGTTGCAGTGCTCCGTCTTTCATTTATATTTGATAAATCGAAAATTGTTTTTTATCATATTTAAAAGTATACACGAACAATTTTCACCATGGACGCACGCAATAAAACAAGTAATGCGCCATCTACCTTATAAAATTATTAATATACATTAATCGCTTTACAGAATATGTAAAACGCTAACATGTCTATGCACGAGTGTTGTTTATTAGTATTTTACTAGTATTTTGTGTTTGTGTGAATCTTGGCAGATTGCGAAAAAATGTTTTCAGCTCTGATTGAGTGGTTGGTTCAGTAGCCTCGGTGAGGAGTCATCATAAATTCCTCAGAAATATTTCGCTCGGCATTCCAAATTGCCAAAAATTTAATATGTGTAACATCAAAGGAAAGACGTTGCGGACTTCAACACCGCGTCGGGCGAATTTGAGCTCTCATTTCACGTGCAAAAATATTGAAATTTACATAAGGCGGCCGTGCTAAAGGTTACTTCCTTCGTATTTATTAAATCAGGAATCCTAGTATCTACCCACCCACCTGAACGCCCGGCCTTACATCGCACAATTTATTTTTTAAAAAAATACAATATCTTCCAAAACTTTATATTTAGGTATTCATAATAAATCCACAAATAGCTTTTTATATTTCGTTTATACAAAAAAAAAATGGAACAAAATCAAGAATACAAATAATCGTAATATGCCCTCGTATTTCTAAAAGTCTGTCTTATTTGTACGTAAATTAGATAGCAGAAAAATAAATGATCCTTTTTGTATTATCAAATAAACACACATTTAAAAAAAGAAAATTAAAATGGTTTCTGGGTTTTATTTACCTTTAGGATCTAAGAATATTCACCGCTGCAATTCACCGACTGGAAAATTCACCGACCTGCAATTTGTCGAAAAGAAAATTCGCCGATTCTTGACATGACAAAGCTCAGTTGTTTGACAATAAAGAGTGACCTCTAATTGGAATCAGCTGAATTAAATAAATTTCTGCTTAACATAAACTTATCGACACAAGATAGCGATTCTGCCGGCCACGAGTATCAATATAAATTTGTAATTCTGTAATTTATAGCTGCATATATATATTTTTGTATATACTTGAGTACAGAAGATAGTATATTTCATTTGACCCTTTAATGGCCAATCGTTTGTGATAAAAAAAAATCCAACATGAGTTTCTTTATGCAAAAGTGACAATTGACGAAAATAAAACATTTTTATTTTATGAGTATAGTTGATAAATAAACATTTTGCATGTAGTCATAACAAAGTGCCGCAACGTGATGCTGGCATAAAATTTATTATAATTTTGGTGTTTAACGTATCTCAAAATCGTATTTCATTTGAAACAGAACGGACTTGTTCTGTTTTTTAAAGAAACACGATTTTCAGAGCACCAATTTAAAACGTGAGGGGAACATGGGTACAGGTTTTATTTTTTAACAGAACATCGGCGCACTTCCAAAAATTAAAATGGCATTCTTAACTCACTTCATCAATTTTTGTGGCTTATTCTGTTTCTTAAAAAGTCGATTTACTTCATGACACGAAATAATTTAATGTGCTTAAAAAGTGTTCCACGTTCCATGATTTTTAATAAATAAAATATCGGCGATCATTTTTAGAATCGGTAGATTCTCCTTTCGACGAATTGCGGGTTGGTGAATTGTTGTCGGTGAACTTTCTGGGTGCCAACCTTTGTACTTAATGTGAAATTAAATTTTTATATGTATTTTTAATGTAGGTACTATAGCGAATAACTTCATTATAATTTCTAAACGTTAATAACGATCGGTTTTGTTCGTCTGACGGCGAAACGCTGAAGTATTGGTACTATTTAAAAATGTTATTAGGTTTTTACGGGCGTTCAGAATCTTTTGTGTACAGTTTTCTAGGCTAATCTGCCGTGTATACTTGATCTTTCTGGCCGACGTTTCGGATCCCATTTGCAGACTACATCATATATGTGATTCATGCTCATCCTGTAGTAATTCCCCGATGTTTAAAATATCCTATATATAACGAGAATATTCGTTTTTCGGTGTTAGTACTTTGTTATGTACTTTATAACAATTTCAATGGTTATACACTGAAAATATCCTCATTTCTTTTAGACTTTATCAGTCGGAAAATTAGGAATGAAATCAGTGGCGCCGAAGGAGTATTAAACCAGTCGGAGGTCAAAGGACCATCCGTTGCCAGATTAGGAAAAATATATAAACGTTTTTTTAAAATATCAATTTTTTGCACCGCCGGCCGCCAATGGGATCACGTTGGAATTCGATAAAATATAATAACAATTTAATAACATTATAATATTTTTAATCCGTCTGTAATATGCATACATACATATATATTATAATATACATATATATTTATATATACATAAGTTATAAATAAAATAAACGATGTAATAAAAATTGAAATTTAATACATAGTAAAAATAAAAAAATATATTCATAATAACATAAAACATAATTATTTAAAAAATAAAACATATTTAGCGGACAAAGTTCACTTAAAAGATTGTTAAAAATAGGTATCTAACAAAACTAATTTGTTTATAAAAGAAATTCACCCAAGCTCTTCATGAAACCTTTTAAATGCATGTTGAATATTTATGTCTATTATAGAAGTGAAATCATTTGCCAATCTATGCATTTTAGGAACAGTGGAATCTGTATGATACGAGTAACGTTGAGAGTTGTACCGTGTACGTCTGCTAGTTAGTCGCAATTAATTGCGGAAGTTCCAACATACGAAAATAATTCAGCAATTTATTATTTTTAATAAAAATTTTAAGTCATTTACATAGACTACCAAATATATAGACATAAACTACTTGATAATTTTGGTATCAAATAGCTCCGCGACTTTTTTTTATTATATGACTCGATTGGAACGAAAATTTAAACGCTGACAATAAAATATGCATTGATGTAAAAATACATGAAGATTTAATTTTTGAAGAGTAAATACTTTTACTGTTGCATAAATGTATCATAAACTATCGGATTTATATTTCCACAAATAATTATGTAGAATGGCCTTCGTCTCGCAAGTAATGTTCCAAATCCTTCTCCTTTATTTTATGTCTATTCATTTACTAGTCTGTGGTAATTTACTATTATTTTGTTCAATAGTAAGTTAAGATATAATTTATATTTGCTATTGAAAAAGAGGTTTAAAGTTTACGAAACGCAGAAATTTACGTTACTCTCTTTCAGTAGTACGAATTAGTGTGAAGTTTTCTGTTGTTCTCTTGGAGTGATGTACTCTGTTTCTGAAAAATACTTAAAACGAAGTTCATTTTACAATGCAACCGAGTAATGAAGCCAAACCTAACTTAAAGAAGCTAAGAAATGAAATAAAATTGTCAACACTGAAATGTAAACAGTTCGTCAAGTTTTATGGCCTTTGTCAAAAAGTATCCAGTTCATTAATAATAATGTGTATTCACATTCTTTACGAGTATGAGTTGAAAGTTCTCCAATCGTTTTCATTGTCATTCTCGTACAAGTTTTAGTATTGTTTGTGTTATTGTTCTTTTTCAATATAAATAATACATTCAACCTTTTCTGTATATTCAGTATTGTGTTTACGTACGTATATAAATATCTGTGAATGTATATGAATCTATCTATGTTTATAAATGGCGTAAGCCGTATAAGTTTATAATTTTATTTTTGTGTTACTGGAACAAGGCAACAATATTTCTGAAAATAAATATTGCCTAGACTGTTTTGACGTAATTTCTCGCCTTTCCTTATTTTCCAATACAAAACATTAATTGCTCGATACTTTTTGACTTCCCACTATTCTGTTACGCAGAGGGCAAAATGAGGACAGAGAGGGAAAGCATATCGAGCGAAAATAAACCCTCGCCCCCGCTTCCACCTCACCGCCGAATCGTCCACCTCCCTCACCCGACAGCGCTGCGGGACGTCGCGCGTGACGTCACGAGCCTCTGTCAATATTATGATTTCGTAAAATAACAAGTAATATTTCGTTTCCATATAAAGTTGTTCATTTATTTAGTGCAAGCATTATATTTGCCTTGGAAAGAAAATAATTTGACGTCTAAATAAGTGTTTTTGTTGTGTCAATCTCCGCTCAGAATATCAAAACATCGAGCTTGGTTAACATATTATTTTGTGTTTAATCTTTCGTAATTCATATTTCAGTAATTCATTTAACCCTCGATTTGAAAGACGGTCATTCTAACGAAATTTCTTTGTTTTGTATTGTTGCACTCCTCGGCGAAGGTACTCACTCAATT
The DNA here is from genome assembly GCA_022840565.1 of Eubasilissa regina. Classification (NCBI taxonomy): domain Eukaryota; kingdom Metazoa; phylum Arthropoda; class Insecta; order Trichoptera; family Phryganeidae; genus Eubasilissa; species Eubasilissa regina. Next base: position 20,861,278 of record JAINEB010000004.1, on the reverse strand, counting down.
TTAATTATTTATCATAATCATAAGGTTATCCTATGAATTATAAAACTATTTAAATAATGCCAATATTTTTATGCATCTTCCTGAGATGTATTATAAATATTGTAAAAACTAATAATTCTAAAACATTAAACCAATCTTACACCAATTCCTCCACAATTGTTAAATTTTTAAGGGAAATTATTAGGAAAATTAGGGTACAATTGTGACCTCTTGCCTTCGGCATCCATCTTATTAAACAGCTTTACTGATCGTATTGTCATTGCTATATTTGCTCTGAAATAGCATGCTTTTTTGTATGTAGGCACATATACTAAATTATTTTATATTTAAATAAATAATAAGGAAAAACACTGTTTAAAAATACTATTTATTGATATATCAACATTTTTGGCATTTAAAAGTTATGGTACAACCGGTGTATATATATATATATATACACCGGTTGTATATATATATATATATATATATATATATATATACACCGGTTGTATGTATATATTCAAAAAAGAGGAAAAAAAAAATATATATATATATACATTTAATTTATATACTTACTTACTTACATACTTACCATCACGCCGTTTCCCCGTAGGGGTAGGCAGAGAGGATAGAGCGCCACACTCTTCTGTCCTGAAACACAATTCTCGCCTCATCCACATTCATACATCTTGTCATACAAGCTCGCCGATTGTTGAGGCTTCTAACAGAACCATCCTCCATTATCTGGTTTATCTGGTCGTGCCAAGTCTTTCGCGGACGTCCTCTATTTCTGGTTCCATCAACACTTGCGTCATATATCTTTCTTACCATTCTCTTCTCATTTATCCGTTCCATGTGACCAAACCACCTAAGTGATAAAAGAGGGAAAAAAATAAATATACATTTAATATATATATATATATATATATATATATATATATATATATATATATATATATATATATATATATATATATATATATATATATATATATATATATATATATATATATATAATTGTATATTAATTTTTTTCCCTCTTTTTTAAATATTTTAACCATTTTTAGGAATGCCATCTCACTAGGATGATCTTGTATCAAGGTGGACTATTGTTTAAAAGTTATTTGAGTGTTTATTTATATTTACTTGTCGTTAGTTCCTTTTTTATCGTCTTATTTAATTGTTTAATCATATATGTATATTTAATTTAATGCCCACCATTTATATAATATGTATATATATCTAAGTAGTTGTGTTATTCTCTCTTTATAGTTAAAATTTAATAAAAACGTGGCGGCACACCGAGAGGATACTCGGGGAACCGTTTGAAAAACGCTGGTGTATTGAGTGACTATGTAAATAATATTTCGTACATAATGTGTAACGCTCGCTGTATTTTGTATCATAAACAATTGAATTCGAACTTCGATAGAATATAAATAATAAATAAACATACAACGTGTTTCTGAAATGGAAAGAAATTGGTAAACTCACCCTGCGTTCGGTAAATCCTAACGTATTTCTTAACCCTTCCATAGTCATGCAGTAACATAGGTCTACCGCTCGGTACCTGCTGTCGGAGCTACCGCCCACGTCGTTAGACATTTATCAATATTTCAATACTTAACATTTAGAATAAAAGTATAATAGCAACTACTTTTCAGCCATTAAAAGTAGCAAAAATCTTTTTGTGTTATTACTGCTTAAATACAACACATTCCTCACGGTAACACAAGTTGACATTATTGCTGCGTACGGGTATTTTCTATCACGGTATGCTGAGGGTTAAACTCATACAAAAATGTGTGCAAAATATGTTGTAATTTTAATCTAAATTAGTCAGGATATTCCGAAAAATACAAAAGTTAGAAAATCGACACAATATACCTACTCTATAAGCAAATGCAAAGGAAAAAGCGCATTTTAGTACGCGACCCGTCCCATGTTTGTGACAACATGCTTCCTGTGTGAACATGCTGTTGATTTGGAGTTCATCCTCATAAAACAAAATATTATTTACTGTTTCCAAGGTAAGTTTGTAGAACTCCATAATTACACATGTGAAAATAAAACACTTTGTTTTAATTCTACTCCTTTAATTTACTTGAGATGCGTTAAGAGGCAACTTTAATTTGTCCAGTTTGAATTTCAAGATATTTTTGCATTTTGCATACCCTTTATTTTGCATACCCATAGTTAATTCTTTTACGATATCAAGTAAACATAAAAGTGCGTTATTTTTTACGTAAATATTGCTAGAGTGAAAGGTATCAATAGAAAAGCACAAGTATACAATTGTTGGTTTTCTTAAACTCATAGGTAATAAAGCTATCAGAAAATAGCCATTTCTTCAACATTCATAATACATATGTGTTGCCATTTGAAATTATCAAACGAAAATTAAATAATTTGTTAAACTTCTCACTTAAGAATTGTTATGTTTATGATAAAAACCATTGTTTGTGTCGATAAACATATGATTATAAAATATTACAATTTTGCCCCGATTTATAAGGAAAAAAATTGACGTAAATTCATACCGATAAATAATATCGATAACTTTTGAAGCAGCTGTATTTGTGAAGAGAAAACTATTTATGCTTATATTATATAATATTCATACTCCGGTTGTAATAAAAAAACTGTTTTTTTTTTTAAAATATTTATTTATTGTTTTAATACATTACATATTTATTTAATATTAAAATATAAATGAAAATATAACAAAAGTATCATCATTCGTCGAGCATATTATCGTTATTCAGAATTTCGTTGTTTTTTCTTTACACGTATTCAAAACAAAATTTGATCCACACACTAAACTTTAAACTGAATTTAGAAATGAAACCTTACGTTCTTTCACATATTCAATATTCGTTCCTGTGCACCTAACCATCGATTTGTGGGAGTAAATTTGATTAATTTGAGAAAAGAATTGGTGTATGTCGACCACTCTTTTGTCATACAATTTAGGAAGTTCACACGAATCTACACATTCAAAGCTCAGTTTGGGAACATCCTGAAAATAATGAATAATATTAATTATTGTTATTAGTATTTAGTTATCAGTATTTTTATGCCTAAAATATTAAAATACGTGTTTATTAATTTATATAATCATAACAAATACATTAGTATCAATCAGAAAGGTCTGTCATGTATTATTCTTTTGATAATTATTTATCTTTAAGGATATGTATTTCCAATAGAAAATAATTTATTTGCACTACATAATACATGTATATTGAACTATGTAATTTTTATATATTTAAATCAAATAGATAATTGTTATAGGAACGGTAAAAATTATCAACTTGCGTTGTGATTTTTTTTCCAAGAAGTTGATGATCATTTAAAATATTGTTGGAACATTTCCTAGAGTGTCAGTGGATACTTTTGGCCTTGGGCATCTTGAGTCACAGGAGCCAGTAATTACAGAACAATAATGTATATAATAATATATTATTGACTTTTAATGAGAACAAAAAAATCACGATTTCGCAAATTTTCAAAATTCGCAAAACACGGCAACCTTGCAATACATCGTTGTCATCTTAAAACATGACAGTGCACGCGGTGTCGGTTTTTGAAACGATACGAATGGTGACGTGAAGTTTGACTTATGTTTAATATTTAAATGTCAAAATTATAATCTGTTTTCGTATCAGCTCAAAACCATACAATTTACAAAAATAAACAATTGGTATCGAGAATAAGTATAATATTCATTCATATTGTAGTAAAAAATTGTATTAAAATGTGTTTTATAGGCAAATTTAATCTATCGGAGCGCAGATTTCACGACCGCCGTAGCCGTGTCGAACGGCATAGTAACACTGAGAGCTACTTAATAATATCGTATTTCATAAGGCTGAAAATATATTATTTAAAAAATGATTATTGTGTTTCTGATATTAAACTTAGTTTTAAATAGTAGTTGAAGCCTCAAAGCATGTGAGTAAATATAATATATTATTTAAAAACGTCAAAAATTGATCAAATGTACTGCAAATTGAATTTATTTTATTTTTTATTTTATTAGTAACTATATAATACTATGTAAAAATCTGTTTGGACTGTACCCGTCTTACTAGAGAAATTTTGTGTCGAGACAGGCAATTCTGTGTCGAGTATGGTTTATAATGGTTTATAACTATTCATTTTTAATATTTTCCTAATTTGGTTTTCTACAGATTTGTCTCCGTAATCTTGGCTTCAAGATTATAAAAAAATATATTTCGTTTATGCATTTATTTAACTCAATTTCGTAGCAATCTGATGGTCGCGGTCTTTCTTATAATGTCTGTATCGTCTTAATTATGGCAAATAACATCCAGTTTATCAGTTTTATATTAATGTAAAGGTCCAATCTAAGTAATAGTTGAAAAAAAGTTTAATCTATTGAATAACTTCTGATATAAATGGATAATAAAAACCCACATTTTCGTAAAAAATGCGAAAATTTGAATTATTATTGCAAGTCGCGCCTTAAGGGCATTATCAATCCCGTAAGATTTCAAGGCGAAATCACGAGTATAATCAGAATACAAATATTTTATTTTCACATATGTGACAAAATACGATACAGAATTTTCATTCGGAATATCACTAAGGTAGTGTTACAATATGCTGGACAAAAGGTCCATTCGCCATCTGAGTAAAGCTTAAAATCTCATTGGAAGTTTCCCGTGGTATTGAGTGTGATTCTTTGTTAAATCATTTTATTTGATTTAAATTTTAGTCTATGTTTGGTTTTATTTCTTTTAATATATATAATATTTTATGTGTCACTCGTTAAATTAAATTCTGCAATGGTTTTGAATTCATTTTTCCGCTCTCTGTGTTATTACGACGGAAGTCTTTGTTCTGTCGTTTCATTAGTACGTCTCTTACATTCTCGTGAAAACTATTTTTGTACTTCATTTCCCGGAGAATATTATTGCTGAGTAAATCCACGGACAATTTCTGACACATCCTACGGTATTACTGTTTACTGACGTACATTACACGCGAATCATAGTCTTATTGGTGGGGTAGCTCTAGCTGGGAATAAAAGTCAGTTGTTTTTTTTAAATTGTTCTCCGAGTGGTATTATTTTCTTAATGAGTGAATAATTTACACATAAATTATTCTCTGCCAAAACAACACCAATTTATAGAACTAAAATAATAAATTTAATGTGTTTAATAATAAATTAGGATAGTGAGTAATTTCATTTTCTTTCCGCAGTCTTTGGGTATTGTATAATTTAATAATATTTTTATCAGTTTTTTTTTTTTTAATTTTCACAATTAAATTTTGTACTACACACACGTTGGGTTATTTTCACCACTAGTTTCGAGAGGTGCAGTCCCTCTCATCATCAGGTGATAACTAAACTAAAATCAGTATTGCAGTCTATTCGGACAATGGGGTGGGACTTGAGAAAAAATTATCAGTCAAACCGCGAGAAATTTAAATACAGGAATGAAGGAATATCGCCGCTGCCTAAAAAATAACAAATTCTAGGAATTTTCTAATAGTATAATTGAAACAAACCACTCTTTCGATAGTTATAGACTAAAATTTTTCCACTCGGTATCTTATAAAGGATTAATAATTAATCATTTAGAAATCTTTGAAATACAAAGGAATTGAAATTCAGAGAAAATACTAATTAACAACAAAACATTCCCTAACAATTCACCTTTTCTGTCCATATACCCGTTAACGACCGAAACCTACCCCCTCTTATCAAGCCCCGCCCCATTGTCCGAATAGACCTCAATTCTGTATTTAGTTTAGTTATCACCTGATGATGAGAGGGACTGCACCTCTCTAAACTATAAGTGAAAATAAAAATATTCATATCACACCGCAAAGTAACCGCCATGTCAATTAATGATATTTTCATCAGTACAGTGGAATTCGCTTATTGTGATCACCGTGGATACTGTAACTTTTGATAACAGCCGGTTGATAATATTAAGCAGAATATACAGATTATAATTATTGAACACAATTGATTAAAAATTAATACAATTAAAGTAGACAAATCGCAACGGGATACACGCTTGATCACTTTGAAATCACCTATTGATACATTAATTATCGTCAAATAACAATTATACACTGAACTTATTGATACTACATGTTGCGGTTATGCTTCAGGGAAGAATCCATTTAATTGCTTACATATTTTCTAAGAATCATTGTCCAGCATTTATGTTAAGAAAGTTTCTAAAAAAATATATAATTTTGTAGAAATTTCCTAAAAATGCTCATTTCATGTATCCACGTATTAATAACAATAACCGAAGTTTGGTTATAATAAGCGCATTATTTTAAAGAAATTTTATACACAGGGTTGTGGGATCGACTGAATATGATAACAATAACCGATTGATAACTTTATCCGTGATAACAATATCCGGATTCCACTGTATTTTAAAATACTATTTTGACTAGAAAATTGAACTTGTGATTGAAAATATAAATCTAGATAGTGATATTAATTTTACCTTTGTTATAGGTGATCTGATTTATGCGTACGATTATTATATAAATTTAAGAGTTTATCGGGCTTAGCTAATCACGACCTGAACCGTATCTATATCTGAACGTGATATGGGCGTGACACGAACACGAGCTTGCTATCGCATTTTACATAAATAAAAAAAAAATGTAACATATTTTTAGCGGGTCCACTGCTATTTAATAAAGTATCGTAGTTAATTTATCATATTATATATATATTTAAAATATGTACATGAACAAGACCAGTAAATGAATAGACACGAAATAAAGTTTTTACAAATAGGATAGGAGTTTGGTGGAAACATTGATCCGATAGTTATATTATATTGTCGGCGTTTAAATTTTCGTTTTAATCCAATCATATATTTTTTTAAATCACCGAGCTAATTGATTGTGTATATGGTACCAAAGCGAACATGCGGGTGACACCAAAATGAAAATATTGGGACAAGAAATTTGCGTTAGTTTTGTCTATATATTTAGTAGTCTGTGAGCTTAACCTAATCTTATGTGTAACATTACCAATCTAGACTATTTCTCTCCCTCTGTATTGAATATTAAATTATGGCAGCATGCACTGTATTGTGTCTTAAAAATAGGCAAATGAGAATATTTTCGTTATTTTCATTATTTTATACTGTTGATTATTCAATTATGTTATTTAAATCATTTCATATATTCTAGTTATTAAATTTTCTAATTTTTATTTTAATTGAGATTGTTTAATATTTTTATTAAAACACATTTTTATTGTAACGTTGCAATTTCAAAATATAGTTCTGCGATGTTTTTAATACGTATTTAATGAATCAATTAGAAAGATATACAGAAAAAATCTATTTATCGGAATATATTTGGTTGCTACCGGGATTCTAAATAGATTATTTTTTCTGTTTATCTTTCTATTTGATTAATTTAATTGGCACTAATTATTTAATATATTATTTAGATTTCACTGTTATTCTGATTCTTTATATCGTTATTAATTTGACACGGCGTGCGATTAGTGCACCGAGATTATGCAAAATCACCCCGGGAGCGGGAAGGCCATAGATCCACCGCCCCCCACAGCTCGGAGAGGTCGGGGTCGCGGCCCGCTACGTAACTGGGTCAGCGTCCCAGCTGTTGCTACCCGGGATGCATTTCCGCCGACAGTGCAACACAATGCCGACAGCGGTGTCACCGTTTCGATGTTCAATACGCCACACGATCATTTTATCTTATCATTATCCACACAGTATCGTGCAAATATTATACGGTACACTGCACAGGTGATCCGATTAATTTTTACCACTATACGGAAGCATAATTGCTTTGTTGCTCATTAATAAGGCGTACACCGCTACGTACTTAATATAGACCGCTACACTCTTCTGCTCTGGCACACTGTCATCTTTTCATGCACGCTCTTCAGTTGTCGAAGCTTCTGATAGAGGTGACCTCCAGCCGCTGTTGTTAATTTTTATTTTAACCATTTTAATCTTGATACTACTCTTGCCTCATCCACTTTCATATATCTTCTCACGTTCAAAGTTTTAACAGGGTCAATATCTGGTTTATCTGATCATCCAAGGTCGTGCGGACAATGCTTTTGGACATCTCCTTTGTTGAGAGTTCATGTTTCACAACCATACGTAAATATTTAATTTTATTTATTTAACTGAATTTTTGAAAAATTTCCTGACCGGAAAAACTATATTCTATGCAGTAGTGGTATGATACATTAGTGGTACGATACATGTGTCTGATACACGTAACGTATTTAGTTTTTATGAAATCTTGTTGTTGACATCCGACATATTAAAATTTCGGTTCTTGACTTCATACACGTACTATATTTTGTAGAAGTATTGATCGCTGTTTATCCTAAATTTGAGGAATTTTATAACGATCGAACACATCAGTTACACCAAAGGCGTAGCATCTAATTAGCCCCCATTCCCCTTGATAACAAATACTATGAAATTATTTTCAGATATATATTTTATTTTCATTTTTTATATATGAATTACTTTCAGACAACATACCTTTAAAATAGTTAATGTTAGACACTTATCTATCATTATTACTAGTGGTCCTACCGGTTTATATTTTTGTTAAAAATTATTTTGTACATTTAATTTTAAAATATTCTCTTATCTTACTTATTCGTTCATTCGTCATTAAGTTTTTAAACATAAGCTGTGATTGTTGATATTTTTCAACGATTCCGGGCCCCCGAGCAGTTGTCCAGGCTACCCAGGTTGTAGCCACGCCACTGAGTTACATCATTATGCAGATAACGTGCCTGGTCATCTTATCTTCGCCGAACTTTCCGTCGACCTAGCAGCGGGTGATGAGCAGTGCCGGTCGGGGTCGACCTCTGCGCCAATTGCACCCTTACCTCGTGCATTTCATAAATGTGATACATGTGACGTCATGATTAAATCCCTTCCTCGTTGCCCTCAAAATTTCGTTCCTCACTGTCAAGTGAGACCTCCTCGAGTGAGATTACACTGTGAGTTGTTGCTGCTTGTATTTATTTACTGCATGTTAAAAACATTAATATTCCCTTCTTATTATTGAGGAGGATTCGATTGAGTCAATTCGCCATCGTGCACAGCAATAGATCCATGATTACTGACTTTTTCGTTCCCCAATTGAATATCATTAATGTGGAAGAACTCTAGTTTCAACAAGACGGCGCACCATGCCACACAGCGTGCGCCACAATCAATTTTTTGAAGGAAATATTTGATAAGCATATAATTTCGCGTAATGGAACTGTGAATTGGTTTCCAAGATCGTGTGATTTAACACCTTTGGACTATTTTCTGCCGGGATATGTAAAGTCGCTAGTCTACGCCGATAAACCACGATTTGGAAGTCAACACTCGTCTCGTCATTGCCGATGTACGTCCCCACTACTCCAAAAAGTGGTCGAGAATCGGACTTCTAGATTGCGCTTTATTCAAGCCAGACGCAGCGCCCATATACGCGACATCATATTTTAACACTAATGGCATAAAATTATCTTTCCAATAAAGTCGAAACCATGGCCATTGACACGATTTTTTTGTATTTTATTTTATTTTAAAGTTCTATACCTCTAAAAAAACACCCTTTATTAGACAAATAGATATTAAATCATAATCGTTCTTGGAGCAACAAGGTATCATCTGACGTTTGCATCCATCTGAGATGTTGAGAGGTTCAAAATTTTGAATTTAATATTTTTGATTTTTTCGGAGGAATTCTTGATTGGTGAATTTTTTTTATATAAATGTCACTATATAATTTAGAGTTATAAAGTAAACTTGTTTCCTGATTTTAGGCACGTTATATAATTTAACTTGTATACTTTTTTTTGTATATAAATCGACACAAGTGCTACTAAAATATAACTTTATCATCTCCTAAACTACTAAGAAATTTGGTAGTTTCTAGTGAAGTTTCAAAGAAAAAACTAGTGACAGTATTTTAATACAAAAAAATAATTTTGGCCAAAATGTCATACGATAAGTTGTCATTCCAAGATACATAGATTATTGGGGGCTGAGCGATCGTTTAATATTAAATTGTTAGAAAATGATACACGTGCTAAAACTGATTCAGGGTATCAGGGATAAAAATGTTATTTGAAATTTTTGTGATTTATAAAGATAGAAAAAAAACATTTGCCAGGTAAAACTACCTTGGTGGATCGCAAGAATGTACATACCTGGCTATACTGTCCCTCACACTAATACACGACCTACTGGTAAATTCCGCCATCACGAGGATTGAATGACCTTTGTATCAATTACCTGGTAAAGACAATTTGCTTTCTTTTATTTATTTGGCACTTTGTGAATATAACGAATGGAAATATTTAAAGTACCTATATAAATACAGCTAGGGGGTTATGTATTAGAAAAAAACCTTAGAATATATACTGGGTATAATACATCTAGTGCATAATATTTTATATTATACATATTAAAATTATGAATCGTAAATGTTCAAGCTAATAGTACGAATTGAGTAGTTATGCGATTATTTCGGATAATTTAAATATTTTATTGAACACAAAAAATTGAACCTCATCGAACTTCGAGCCTTCTCTAAATCAGCTGACTATTTTTTGTCAAATGATTTATAGCCTGAATCAAAAATATCATTTCGAAGTAGGTACGTAAGATTTAAAGCATAATATAATTTTGTAAAAATTTCATACAATAACATTTTCCGCAACGGTACAGAATTTATACAATTTGGCTCAGTACCCTTAAAATATTTTTAAAGAAAACACATTATTATTGTGATGTTGAAATTTTTAAGAACACAGTTCTGTGGTATTTTTGTACAAATTTAATGTATCAATTAGAAAGATATAATCAATTTATCGAAAAAATATTTTGATTGCCACCGGGATTCGAATCAGGAACTTTTTCTATCCGGGGAGACGCGCTAACCATTACACCATGTCAATTGGTTTGATCTCTCTAATTGATACATTTAATTTGTATTAAAATACCCATGAAATAGTTTACATCCTATATATAAGAACCTTAAGTTCAACTCCCGCTGATTTGATTTTCTCTTTCGTGGAATTAATTATCTGTCTGCATTAAATCTTAACTTTTATTTTGTCTAGACATCTTTATAAACTTCTATTATAGTGTAAGTGAATTATTATTGAAAAGTCTCGACTAATACAATAATAATCTGATGGATTTCTCGGTTAACTTCAAACTTCAAATATAAATATATATATATATATTATAGAGACGCATTTCTTATATATCTACCATTGTTAATATATGTAGGTCGCTCCGTTTATGGAAAAGTGATACAATTCTGTGTTTTTGTGTAATAATTTACGGCATAAGTAATTTCAGTAATGTATTTATCTTTTCGTGTTTGTTCATAATTTTTGATGATTTCCCACCGATTGGCGATTCTATAAAGAACTGACTTTTATCCATAAAAGGAGATGAGCGCTGTTTTTTTTCCATAAATGTTTCATGCTATTTTCAAATGTATTTCATAATTACTCTAATATGAATTTTCTATTAACGGAGCAAGCAATATGTATACGTATATAAATTATCGAGGCATGATTCTGTACACTTTAAGGTCATTATTTAAGTGAAATATATTTGATCCAAACTACAGTATAATTAATATATTTTGGGCAGGTTATTTCAGTTTGGGAAATGATGAGTGTTGGACAGTTAAACAGGCCCTGTACGTCTGCGTACTCCGGAACGTCGTTATAAAGCTGTTATATTCTCCGACTCGCAAGCAGCTCTTGAATCCCTCTATGCTAATATGAAAGTTTGGCTAGACAATGAGATAATATGTTTCATCGGAAGACGTCTATTTAATTTGTACAGCAACAATAAACAGGTGCCGTTCTTTTGGATTCCTGCACATGAGGGATTTCATGGAAATGAATATGCTGATAAACTGGCCAAGGAGGCAATTTTTTCTGAAGTTTTCACTTATCAATTCCATATCCCGATGTATGACAGACTTAATATGGTAAAAAAACATACGAATTCTATTTGGACTGCACAATGGATGTATCCAAATAATCATAAGGGTAATCGGCTTAAAATAATTCAAAGATCTATTCCCCGCACCCCCTGGTTCTCCAAAAATAAAGTCTCCAAAAGAACAATATCAAATATCTCTAGAATGAGAATTGGGCATTGCCAGGTAGCCTTACATTTATTCGGATTCAACTTAACAGAGTCCCCAATGCGTGAGTGTGATGCCGAGGAGAAAACCCTTGACCATATCTCTTTTGCCTGTCCATTGCGGATCACAAGTTTTTTTTTTACAGTAATCTCGTCAATGGTAATTTTCAACTACCGGTTAACTTGTGTCATCTTATTTTCCTTAACTCGCCACATTTAATCTATATAATAGCAAATTTTTTTGAAGGACAACGGTATTGACTTGTAAGATAATATTTCCTACTTTATAATATTATTGTATTTTTTTTTATAAAATATAGTTTTAATTTGATTAACGGCACAAATCACTCATGAAGGGTGGATTACCTATTTAAAAGAAGAAGAAGTAATCCCGAGAGCGGTGTCACGACCCGAGCACCCGAACCGACGTGAGGATGGTTATACACACGGCCGTACATGCAAGTAAACATAAACACTGATGCAAGCCTCGCACAAACCAACATGTGGTTGACGTATTTGGGGCGCTCGGCTATTTAGGGACGGAGCCGATCCACTCGCCAGTCTTCTCGCTCTCTTCCTCGGCCGCCCCGCAGCGGCCTCGCTTCCGCCGAGGCGCGGGAATGGGGTGACCGAGTTTCCTAAATTTTCATATCCAAAATGTTGCACCTCCCTTGGTGGCTGTGACCCGGTCGGCCGAGTACGGGAGGGGGGATGGGGATATCAAACGGTCTGGGGACGATTCCAGCACCACTTGGTGAAAATTTGCTGTACCTCGAGCTGGGTCGATGATCACAAGATGTGCCGATCCATTAATAATTGGTAAAAGTGAGATGATAAGACGTCGCTAGAGAAACTATTCGACCGTGGTGTAAGTCCGGGAAATTTGTCAAGTGAGAAGATTTATTGTTTCGTCCTTTCTTTTGGAGTCTTTTGATGTCCAAGGGTGCGTGTTCACTGATGAGTAGATATTTCTTCTCAACACTCGAAGATATGGGTAAAGGTCGTTGAATGATTCGGTATGCTTAGCACTAACTCTGTACACTCCTTTACGCTAGCTTCGAGAGCAAGATTTCATCTGTGGCTACAAAATCTGAGAATGCGTGTTCACCAGGCGTGAGACACACTGAAAACGTTTTTTGTATACAGTCAATGTTGGGTCATTAATTTACACGTTGTTAATTTTTATACGAAATGAACATTTAAACAACCAATCTGATCGAATGTCCTGTACGCTATAAACACGCATTCTAACAAAGAACATCGCATAGATACGTAGTTAGTCGTAATATTCGCGACATATATAATATTTTTTTTATCTTACATAACAACACGACGTTTCTCCGCGGGGGTAGGCAGAAAGGATAGAGCGCCCCATTCTTCTATCCTGACACACAATTCTCGTCTCATCCACATTTATACATATTCTTATATAATCTCGCCGATTATTGAGGCTTCTAATAGGACCATCCTCTCTAGTATATAGTTTACCTGGTCGTGTCAAGTCTTTCGCAGACGTCCTGTACTTTGGTACTATCAATACATTACGAATAATGAGTAGACCACGTATTTAGATTACTTCATATTTATTAAAATTATTATTGTTGGCTTATGATGTAACGGAAGGGAAATTTTTTTTTCAAGATGTAAAAAATTAAAATGGTACCACCAATGTTCCTTAGCAAAATAATAATTTGCGCGGCGAAGTTTTAACCGTTTTTTTTTTAAATGAAAGAATAAGAAAATTTTTTTTAATTTAAAGCCTAAAATGAAGCGAATATTTTTGTAATGATTTTGAGCTTACCGATAAAATAAATAAACAATTAACTTTATTAGGTATTAATTGTAAACGTATAAAATATTTTGAAACAATCACATGGACCCCGCATGGGTGATGTGAGCATCAATTATTACGGTCCAGGGTCAAAATACTCGTACTTAATTTCCTCTATTTTCAATGAAGTGTCGTGAATTTTGGGAAAATATTCATTTATTGTTTCGGAACGATGCGCGCGGAATTCTGTGAAGTGCGCGCGCTGCGTTCAATATCCGAAACGTTTTATATTTTTCCATTATAGAAATTTTAATTTCGAGCGTCCATTTATCGAGTCTGTTGAGCTGTTTGCTTATCGATTTTCATATTTAGCAAACAAAAGAACTCGAGGAAGACGCACATTTGGGTTCACGCGGTTTTTAACAAAACCAACTTCCTTTGTTTCATTGTTAGGTTGGTTTCTTTGTCCCGCGTTTACTCTCAATAATGACTAGACTCAATCTCGACACTTTGTATTGCGTATTCTCGCGCGACTCGGTAACGGAGTCACGCTAAGCTCACATTTCACCGAGAACGATATTTTAAATGTTTTGCAATAGTTCGATTCCGTGTTGATTTAAATTTTCCCGCGCTAGCCTGCGAATTGGAATATTTCTGTCGTGGCATACATTTTTTTTAAATCCGATATGGATTGAGGTATTTTTAATACATTTTTCGATCATTTTTTCCCACCGATTAGCATTATGTCTCAACGTTACCTTTAATGTCTCAGTGAGTGTCGCATTTCATATATGTACCGAGTATTTCAACCCACTTACCTTTCACGTGGGGTTTCGTTAAAACAATTCCTGGAAAATTTCAGTGCGCTTTATTCGATCATAATGACGCAATATTTTAGGGATAGAACCTACGAAAAGTATTCAAGTTGTATATGCATAATCTCAATCATATCAAAGATATAAGCGCTAGTAAAGTCGTAGTTCGTGCGACTATTTCCCTTAATTGAAGTACGATTTTCAGATGTAACTTATACAATTATAAAAAAAATTACAATACAGTGAAACCTCTATCTATTGTTTTTGAAGAGATCTATTGAAATACACTATGAATGCGGGAATATAGAATAAAAAACATTTTTCATACTTAAATGTTTAATTCTAAAAAAAGATACATATTTCACATGTAAATGAATGGGTTTAAATAAAAAATAAAATTAGATAGCTGCACAGAAACAAAAAATAATTATTTAACTTTGTATTGTAGAATATCAAGCGGCACTCTGCAGCAGCATACTCTCCTCTCTTCCTCTCTCTGCCTCTCTTTCTCTCGAATATTCCGCTCATTGTTTACGAGAGCTGTTAATCGAAACCAAACGTTTAGCTACGAAGTATGCTGCGTAATTTAAACGATTAATGCGGTAAAATTATGAATAGAGGAACGATTCGTGCGATCTATCTTTGGGAGTTTTGTATGAAATGAATTCGGGACTGGAAGACATAAATGATACATGCGGGAAAACGATTATTCAAGGAACGATCGTTCGAGATTTCACTGTATATATATTTACATATATATATATTTTTTTATATAGTAACGCTTACATGGAATACACGTCACATCAATATTTTTACCATTTTTAAACTAAGCTAAACGCTTGTACCTACTTTGAAAATAGGACTAACTTGCTGGTCTCCTGGAACGAGGCGCGATCCCTGACCACTTTATTACTAGGCCAGCGTCTTAACCACTAGACCAACAATTAATTATATATGTGATAATATCGCAATTATATCGATAATCTAACCTAGTTTTATAAGTTACAAACGTACCTTTAATATGTTATATTTAAAATTATTTTTTGTTCACAGGTCAGTAATGATTACGTATTGTCACGTGATTAGAAGACTTTACAAATAATGAAAATCTCCTGAAGGTATTATTTTTTTAATTTTACTCTTTATTGCTATAGCACTAATGAATACAATTGTCATAAAATCTGTGTTGAATTCAATCGTTCATTTTTTATTTGATGACTTTTTCCGTCTTTTTGTGCCGTATTTCGGTTATTTTATTTTGATCAATCAGTTCACATATAAATCTTATTAATTAGGTATCTGTTTATTATAAAAAATCAGTAAATAAATAATTATTCGAATATGTCATTTATGTAAATATTAGAGATTCTTAACGGTGAAAAACTAAAACTCCTTAAATTGCAAAACTTTGCATCTCACTCGCACGTTTTATACCACTTTGCAGAGAATAGAAAAATGTCTGATGTTAAAACGACTACATATTATATTGTGAAAATATTTTCTCATTCTGGCTAAAACAAGTTTCACTCTATCTGCACAGTAGATGTGCCTGATGTTTAAATGTTTAAATATAGAGGACTACATTTTATATTGCAAAAGCGATCCTTCACTGTGTCTACAGTCTACACGTTAAATATACGACTGAAATTTAAACGGTTAATAAAGAGGACTATATATTATATTCGTCGCTTAATATGTGATACCACGTAACTGTAAAAAGCAAACTTTTCGGGAGAAACAAATAAAACAGAACATTTAAAAATAAAAAAATTAAATATATTAATTAGAAAGATATACATATATATAATCAATTTTATCGAAAAATATTGTTTTTGCGCCACCGGGATTCGAACCTGGATCTCTTTCCAAACGATTAAATGTATTAATATCAAAAGAAGGTGACAAAGAAGGTTCGAAAATTTGCCGCTTAAAGTATCGTCGCTGTAGCATAGTTGGAACAATATTTTTCGATAAAATTGATTTTATATCTTTCTAATTAACATATTTAATTCATGTTTAAAATATCACAGACCGTCTGTTCTGAATAATTACAACTTCGCAATAAGAATGTGTTCTCGTAATAATATTAAAAAATTACTGATAATTTTGATATTACTACCGATGTATTAGTTAAAAAATATGTTGGCCGACATTAAATGCTAGTGTTGATAGTAAAATTTGATTGATGTTTTTTTCCTGCAAATTTTGATACCAAAACTTATTTTACGGTAATTTGTCAGTTACGAGGTATTAGCTCTTAAAAGACATTAAATATTATTTTAATAGTTAATAAAGAGAACTATATAATATTGTATATTGCAAAAAGTGATTCTCCACTCTGCCTACACGTTAAATATACGGCTGGTTATATGTTGGTAAAGAGGACCTCATATTATATTGCAAAAGTGATCCTCCACTCTGCCTACACGTTAAATATACGGCTGAAATATAAACGGTTGGTAAAGAGGACCACATATTATATTGCAAAAGTGATCCTCAACTGTGCCTACACGTTAAATATACGGCTGAAATGTAAACGGTTGGTAAAGAGGACCACATATTATATTACAAAAGTGATCCTCCAGTGTCTAAAACGGATCGTGTTCAACCAATGCATACTTCCAAATATGGTATGGTATAGTTGCGAAACTGACTCAACAAAAGAGAGTTCTAAAACAGAGTTGCGTAATGGGGCATGGTAGATGCACAATCGTAGGGTTAACGCAGTCATCCATCAGTACCCGAGGGGTGCAAAAGGCCGTCATGCCGCCCCAAGACCCATTGTAGGGATGAAATCGTCAAACTACGGAAATACGTGGCAGCGAATGGATAAATAAGAGTGGGAGACCTTCATCTACTCGTAGCAGTGGATAGAAAACGGGCGATGGTAATATTGTATTGAGTGTCATAAACATTGTGGAAAAGTTCAGCTATTTAGTGTAGGTTGCGGGACTCCTGAAATATTAAACAAGTCACTGACCAAACCGGTGTTAATTGTAAATATTGATGTTAAGTCACACTAAGGCCGTGTTATCGCCATTAATGTTTGATCGCCTTATCAGCGGTTTATTATTCTCCGCGACGCAGTAGGGAAATGTGATAATAATATTATTATCTATCAGCGCCTAGCTGTCTGTTTATCTGCACTTTGCGCTCTCTATACATTGTGCATACACCAATACTATTAAACTCCCGTTGAAAATGATTTAAGTACATAATGTACCGTTCCGGTGATGACGCGACACAACTGCGACCCGCATGCATTGCGACAGATTATACTCGAGGTCTCGTTGCTGAGCTTATATCGACAACATTTATAAATAAAGCGGTTTGTGTCTTGGCTAAATAAACATAATGAAAATAAAAGTTTTAAAAAACCGACAGCCGTCGACGGAAAGAAAGTCAGACGCCTTAGCCAGCTCACTCACAGTCTATAATATGAGACGTGTGCAATGTTTGGGGTTCGGGTATTGTAATTTATTATTCTTAATTAATCGTTAATTATTACGTATACGCATAAAGTTACGGTTATGTTTTTTTTTTTAATACAAAGAATTACAGGTTCGTATCTCTTCATTTCTTTCAATTAATTCTTAAACGAGTCTCCTTCGACAGCAAAATATTCCCTTACCGTAAATAATTGGCATTTGTAATGAGGCTGATAATTTAGTGCTTTATTTATCACTGAGGGGTAAATTAAACTGTCTTTTTTCAGATAAATTAACGGGTCAGAGATCAGACCCAGATATTTTATCAAGATTCACATACTTGTGTACTTTCTTTGTTGTTTTAACCTTTTACATGTATTGGTATATATTCGGTTAGTATTTATTTTTCACCACCAAATGGAAAATAAATAAATACTAAATTAATGTATTAATTATAAATATATACATATGAAATTAATTTTGTCGAAAAATATTGTTTTTGCGTCACCGCAATTCGAACCTGGATCTCTATTTCTAATCCGGGGAAATACAATAAGAATGTATTCTCCTTAATAATATAAGTTGTATCAATGTGTCCAAAATTTTATAAAAATGAATTGATAATTCTGGCGTCTGCAGTCGGTTTACTCGAAGGTATTTGAGATTCTGTAAAAATAATGTAGATGGCTTTCAAATAATGGAACGACAGATGTATTAATTTGAAAAAGTGTAACATATAGGTTCGAAAATTTGTCATGAAAAGTACTGGCGTTATAACACAATTGGTAGTGTACTTCCCCGGATTGGAAATAGATAGATAGAGAAAAAACAATATTTTTCGACAAAATTGATTTTATATGTATATATTTATAATTAATACATTAATTTAGTATTTGAAACATCATAGACCTATGTTCTGAATAATTACAACTTCACAATAAGAATGTGTTCTCCTTAATAAGAAAATAAATAAATTATTATTGATTTTACTCATTCCAGCACACCATCTAAAACTACACCAATTCACTGATTCATTTTTTCAATTACAAAATACAACTGTCGAAAGAGTCACCGTATTATTTTCAAACATTTTGTAGACATAAACTAACGCAAATTCCTTGTTTCAATATTTGCATTTTGGTGTCAATCTTGTGATTATTTTAGTACCGCTTACTCAATCAAATAGCTCCGAGACTTTTTTTAAATACAAGTGTATTAGACCACAATCCTGACTAAATTACGAGTCGTAAATGTTCAAGGAATATATGCCTAAACTCAACCACATGTGCATTTAAAAAAAAATCGTAATTATGGGATTATTTCGATTAATTGAAATATTTTATTGATTCTAGATTATATATTGAATACAAAAAAATAATGATCCATCGAATTTCGAGCGGCAGGACTATTTTTTGTTAGGGTCTGATGCAAAGATATAGATTAATAATAGATACATTATACAAAATATTGTGGACCAGGTCTGTTACATTCTGTATAATAACATGTATCTTTTAAACTGTGCCCGTGTCATAAAATGGAACTTATTGTTAATGGATAAGATCTCGTTATAGTAATTGAGCATTTTTAGCAGAGGAGAGAAATATTCTAGATTTGTAAAATTTGGTGTGAAATAAGCTTAGAGATCTCATTTTTTGAACAGATTTGAATATTTATGTCTATTTGTGAAAATACTGAGGCGTTGTCCGGTGTGTTATTAACTATTTTGTAATGTCAGCAGATTCGTAATTTTTTATATATTTTTTAAGAAAACTTTATCTTGTATGTATCAAGAGAATCGCTTAGGCCTTATCGATATGTCAGAGATTTACGGAACTTTCGGAATTTTCTTCTCACTAATATTATGAATAATTTGTAAACATTAATTGCGAATGGATAGCATAATTATTAAATAAATCACTTTTGATATAATTAAATAACTTGATTTTTATTAAATTTTACTCATTAAGTGGTTAAAAAAAATTTATAAATAATTTATATTAAATCATTTTCAATATTTTCGAGGTTAATTCACAATCAAACTGTTTAAAGTGAATTTAAAAACGACCCAAAATGAATACTTTTATTTTCGATTGATTCGGTTCGGATTTTCG
The DNA here is from genome assembly GCA_022840565.1 of Eubasilissa regina. Lineage (NCBI taxonomy): Eukaryota > Metazoa > Arthropoda > Insecta > Trichoptera > Phryganeidae > Eubasilissa > Eubasilissa regina. Next base: position 20,840,995 of record JAINEB010000004.1, on the reverse strand, counting down.
CTTGAATAATTATACGTTAATGAATTTCGACATTTTTGACATATATTCATTGTCGTAACATTATCAAATTTAATTTTTTGTTGATTACGTTATCCTATCAAATATCTCTTATCGTTTTTCTTATCAAAAACGAATCAATACTCGAAAACAATGCACTAATTAGATACGCGAGTGTTTGCGTATAAATACACAAATAAACAGTAAAGTCTAGAGATATAATAATATAACATATACTTTAGATTGAACTTTCGTGCAACTAAAATAATAATAAAAGTGAGGTTAATACAAATATTTGATGACAGACTAGACAACAATGTAGACTATGCATGGTAGGTCACAGTGTTCAACAGATTTAAAAATTAATTGAACATATCTTATTTGCTGTTTTAGTATTATTTGCTTATTTTGTCATAAAATTGTCATGGGACATTGCACATGAGATTCAGATCACAATATAGACCGTTTTTAGTACTGTTTTGTAATTACAAATATATAATCGTCGATATAATATGCATACCGTGAGAGTTTATGCATTGTTTTGGGGATGTGTATTATTAAAGATCCAATTGTGCTCAACATTTACATGGAAGAATTCCACAAGAGATTTCTTCACAATTTTGAACCTGGATCAAAATTTACAGAAAGTTATTTTTCAGATTAAGATAAGTTTAAAGATATTTAGATTAAACATCTTAACATCTGAATTAAAAAATATATTATATCGAAATTATATTTTTAATGTGAAGTTGCAATTTTAGAACATATTTCGTTGATGACTAAAATAAGATAAATGAATCACAGAAAAAATGTATCTAAAAAATATATAGTCACCGCCGGAATTCGAACCCGGAGCTTTCTCTTACCGGGAGAATGTGTTGCATAGCAAATGATAACAACTTGCTTTTCATTTTCACCGTGGACGAGGGGTGATATCTTTTGTTGCAATTGCATGGCATTGGATTAGGTGGGTGTGTTTAATTTACTAATCTGATATTTCATGTGAAATGAAATGGTCATGCATTTTCGCATCTGTAGTCATAATGTTTATTTTACAAGCTATCGGTATCTTAGATCATATGTATTATCAGATAAAACTACAATTGCCTGAATAAATGCATGGATTACGGATGAAGTCGATTTAGGTTGATCCAGCTGTAGGTACATATATATATATATATTTATTTATTTATTTTTTTATCACGAGAATTCAAATATTAAGTTCAAAAAAATCTTCATCTGTACAATTAAACGTGATTATGTAGAAAGTATCCAGTTACATAAATCTCAAACTGAGATACAGGCACTTTTGGGAAAATAGTAAATTACCACATCTTCACATTATCTTTTTCCTTTAAACTGATAAATAATTTATGTGTAGGTATTACATTTTATATTTGAATTGCATTTTAAGGGGATCTAAGAACATATCTTTAGTGATTTTGGTGTTTGTGGATTGACAGTTTTTAGACAAAATATACCATTTGACCTTGCTGCCTCCGTATATCTCATATTTTTAAATATTGTGGACTGGTTATTTTTTTTAACTACGTTCAATTGTTTGCTGTCGCGCGAACTAAGTATTTTATTATATTATTAATAGACTTTCTCTCCTCTCAATATTTCCGTTATATCCACCCCTCCACCTTCCACCACCAACTCTGGCACCTCTCCCTCCTTCTGTCAGTACCTAATTACTTGCATGTCTACCACCTAAAACTCGTCTCCTGTATTTGTGTGTACATTCGGGTCTCTTTTTATGCGGATTATTTTATACGATTTATATTTCAAGAAGCATTTTTTCCTTAAATAACTATTTTAAAGCAATTTGACATGTTGAAAGGGTCAAAAATTCGGAGAATTTGTCTGTATATACAATTTCTATTTTGGACTGTTTAAATCATGTTGCACTTGCTATCTCTCAAGTGAGACCACAATCTTAAAATTCTTGTTGGAAAAACAATTTGTCCCGAATGTGTTGCAGTCAATGAAACCAAGCAAACATCGACAGTTTCAGCTGAAATAATTTCTTTAGCACATGAAATTGGCGGAGAAGGTTTTTGAAACATTTACCCAAAATGATGTCAACAAATTACTTGAGGATAATGTCATGAATGACAATGATATCATTGGTATAACTCTTGATACTGTCGAAGAAAAATAAAACGAAAATGAATCGGAAGAAAATGAAACTCCAGTCACCCTCACTGCAAGTATAATTCGAGAAGGCCTAAAACTTTGCAGTAAATTGGCAAACCATTTTATTGAAAAATATGATAATTGTGAACGAGCATTCAAATTTCAACGCGAGCTTCGGAATTAAATTTCTGGATATCAGGAATTGTTTAAAAAATTAAAGTCATCGCTGATTATATTATCAAAAGGGAAAAATTAACATGCGAAGTTGAAGGTAATTTTATTTGTGAAGAATCATTGTCTTCAGGACATAGATCTGATGCGCTGACTATCTCTTCTAGTGATGAAAGTGATTTCGAACCAGTTCGCAAATTATCCCGCACATTGTCATATAGCGATAATAATTCTTAAGAAAAAAATATGCAAAAAAGATAAACTTTTTTTATAAAATTTTTATACATAAATTTTGAAGGAATATGTTATGGTTATGTTTTTCTGAAATTTAAAAAACTTTTTTTATGCGTTTTTCGGTATATTTTAACTTGTTGAATTAGTTTTATGCGATTTTAGAAAATTATGGAACGTATCCTTTATTTTTATACGAGTACTTCTGTCCCAATTTCTTGTAAGTGAAACTCAGTCTTTCCAGGTAACAATATTACGTTTATTACAACACGTTATTCAGTAAATATAAATTATACATTCAGAGATAGATTAGTTATTCAGAAGAAGCTGTGATGGAAGAGAGCTGTTCCCCCAGAGACGGCTTCTTATAACGTTTGTCCCCCACCATTCATCTACTCACTTTTATGACACACACACACACACATACATTTACAAAGTGACAGATCTCACAGATAAATATATATTTTCTGTGTATCGTTTTAAGAGATTAATCTAATTTGTAAATATAATTAACGATTTAATTTTAATGTATATAAACTCGTACACAATGCAGTAGCCAGAGACGATAGAACATCTCACATTCTGGTCGTTTAATTTAAAAAAAAGAAGAATTTCGTCTCGTAAAAGTGTTTTTTTAGGTAGATTTCAATCTGTGTTGGTGGTTTCGAGATCTTACAATCATGATCGGAGAAGATGCATTGAAATTTTTCGGAAATTACCTCGTGAGGCCCTCCGCAATGAGCAGTACTTCTGTCGAACGAGACAACATGAAGTCTTCTTTGTAGGTACACATAGAAATAATTATGCTGTTAACTCGCCAATATCGCGGATGCATCGGCTTGGTAACAAGTTGAATACTTGAATAGTTGAAATATACTTGAACTGAAGAAATATTTGTAAGTAAATTATACTTAGTTTTTATTTTTTTTTTATGTTATAATTAAACTGTTATATTGAATTGTCAATTAAAAATATATTTATATATTTAAATTAAATATGTATTCTTGTGTAAAAGGTGTTGATGGAAATAAATAAATAAAATGATATATTTTGTCTCTCTGCTCCTCCCCGCGAATGGCGGATCGCCCGATGATCGCGAGCGATGCGAGTATTCGCTTATGTAAACATCTTTCCTTTGTCAAATTAAAAGGAGCAAATATTAATTTAACTTCAAATATTTCGAGAAAAGTCGTCACAAAGAGCCCGAGTTGAAACGAAACTATTTGAAAATACACATCGAGCGCACCTTGACATGAATGAACAGCGCTGACAAAGAAACCTTATGTTATGGAATAAAATGTACGCTATAATGTTACACTTACATTTTTAGAGAACAATGAATTGAGCTCTATAGAGATGTGAAAAATTCATTCAATTCATTCAAAGGAGAACATATTCTTATTGTGAAGTTGCTATTTTTCAGAATATAGGTCCGTGATATTTTTAATATAAATTAAATGTATTAATTAGATATACATTTAGTTTGTATTAAGAATTTGATAGTGCCTACAAACTGTGAAATTATGTAATGAACAAAAATTCAAACTAAACGACGTACTTGTACGAAAATACTTAAATTTTTCAAACAACGTGTGAAGTCAAAGGAAGGATTATAAAATACAATATTATACATAAATTGTCATAGCTTGTAAACGGAACCATGTCCGATATTGTTTATTGTATTTATAGGCAAATAAAGAAAATTAAGTTATATTTTTGAAATTAACAATTAAAAAAATAGCAGTTAATAACGGGTGTAATACAGGTTTGATAGGCACTATTTTAAAAAATACATTAAAAGAATATAATAATTAATTTTTATATAAATCACAGATAAAACATAATGATTATTGGCGTAGGATTTTTTACATAAATAACTTTTAGAATCAAATATCTAACACCTACCACGAAAAATTAGACCGGCATTTTATACAAGTAATAATATAGGAAATTTACTCATAAATTCTAAAGACAAAGATGATAAATTTAGCAATTCTGATGTATATAAACTTAGTTGCAAGAATTGTGCTGCATTTTATATTGGTAAAACGGATAGAAATTTTGCATGGAAACGGTGTTGGTCATAAATTAAATAATTTGGAATCGTTGGAGATAAATAAAGCGTGTAAAACTAATCAAAAAATTATAAACAATTCTTTTAAAATTAGCAATATTAACTTTGTGGTTAAAATTCATATTTTTTATTTATTATCATTGTTTTATTAACCACTGAATTGAGTTTAAATACATCTACCATGTACCAATATATAAATACCATGAATGTTTTTTTAAAAATAGATTCTGGTGAAGAAACAATGATATATGTTTTTAGTTAGTTATCCTGAAGAAGAAAATAGTATTTTTCGAAACCGGTAGATGTATTTAAACTCAATTCAGTAGTTAACAAAACAAAGATAATAAATAAAAAATTATAAACAATCAACTAAATTTAACTACAACAATTTGAATTAGGTACTAAATTTATTTTTTAAATAATTGTTTTTTTAAAATAGATTCTGGTAAAGAAACAATAATATATGGTTTAGTTAGTATTGACATCCTGAAGAAGAAAATGGTATTATTCGAAACCGGTAGATGTATTTAAACTTAATAAGTGGTTAATAAAACAAAGTTAACAAATAAAAATAATAAAATTAAGTTAAATTAATAATTAAGATTATTAAATTAGTATAATAAAAACGTTTGTTTGTATGTCTATTAAATCGATATCGTCCTCATACTCAGTTAGACTACTATGATATTTTTACAAAAAATCTGTAATCTTCTGAATATAAGCCACTATTTATTAATATTTTTGTTACGATATTAAATAATTATTAATTATTGCTATAATTTATTTGTCTTTTAATTTAAAAATAAAATGTTGGCACGGGCATAGCTCAGTTAGGCTAGCATTATGAGTACAACTCTGTATAATAATGTAATTTTCAATCAATTCCAGAAGATAATGGTCGTGGCCAACATTACAACATATCCGCTCATATTACTGTAAATTTGTATATGTGTAAGGATATAAACATTTTAATTCGTGTTAACGATATTTTTAATCCTATAAAACGTTACGTACTTGTACGTTATTGTAAAAATATAATCTATCAAAAAAATATAATAAACGTCTCATAAATTTAATTCAGTTTTATGATGTGTTATCGGAGAATTTCGATCACAATCGCTATCTGAATTCCGAATTCTACCGAGTTTTTCATTCTACCGTATTTGTCATAGTTCATTCGGGCCTCATTTCAGCTGCTATTATCAGACCAGAATAGCCAGGAACAAATAATATTATTACAAAGAAGCGTGGTCGTCAAGAAAGCTCTCCCCCTCGTTTAAAGCTCAATTCAGCTTAATATAGTTCCCGATCGTTAGAATTAAATAGGTCATCGTTAATTATTTTTGACATAAATAGAGTCTTTCACCCGCCGCGAACTGCATCGCTCGCACAAAGGGACCATTCGAGCTCCGAAAGTGGAGTAGGACGAGTGCACTTCCTGGTCGGAGAAAACGGCACACTTTCCACTGGGATTTCGGTAGAAAACGACCCTATTCCAGCATGACCTTTTGAGCAATGACAAAACTCCTCCACCGATTAGAAAGGAACACAATGACGCTTCTACAAAAATGACTCCAAGAAAGCAAAACAAAATTAAGCAGCTCTGCACTTCAAACATCCATTTTAGAGAAAGGGAGTGTCAGCGAACCAAACTATGAAGACGTAACCATGAAAAAATTTTGTCGAATTCAAATTCAAAATTATGGCTCTGGGTGTTTTGTGTGACTATTTTTAATCAACACAATAAATCGAACACGTTTTTTTTTGGTTTTATATTTAATTTTTCCAAATAATTGGCGATCTTTTCGGCTGTATAGGCCATTATCAACTGATCATCGTCACCATTTATTGTGTTGATCGACAATGGAGTTTTATAAAATGAATACCGTCTGTATTCGAAAAATAAAAGATGTGACTATTTTGATTTCCAATGAAAGTCATAAAAGTGCACTTGTGCAAGCTCGAAATAGAAAGTTCGCTTATTACAAAGCTCTCATTCAATTGCTTATACACAAAGAAACGTAGAGAATTCCGAAATTGTACATTTCGACTGGAGATCCAAACGAACGGAACCGTAGTAAAAGTTACCGATCAATTGAAAGCGCATCATTCTGCAGTCTCCAAACAGACAGTTCCCTTGACATAGTGGGTAGAAATTGTTGTCCGTTAGCCGATCAAGCCGTGGACTAGCGTCCTAGAAATGGAGAGTACCGGAGAGCGCTTTGTTCCGCGGGCGGATCGCTGGAAAGGGGTGGTGCGAAAGTCAATCGATCGGGGTAGAGGGGAGCCGACACGCCGCGGGCAGAGATCGCTAACTAGACTGATGGCATTGCATCACACAGACGAAAAATTGATAATATTATACCGACATTCTCACTCTGTTATGGTTGTGACTTTCTGCTACAATTCTAGTAAACATAAAATTAATTAGATTGCTTTTACAAATATAATAATAGATGCATTATTTAAAAATACATACTACAACATATGTTTCAAATTTTCCGAAAATGTGAGTGGTTGATGCTTTTTCTCAGATGGCAATAGTTCTAGGTTCGTATCCCGGTGGCAACCAAATATTTTTTCGATGGATAGAAATTTTTTTGCATACCTTTCTATTCGATTCATTTAATTTGTTTTATAGAAACATCGCGGAACTAAAATTGCGACTTCAAACATAATATTTTTGTTTGAATTGTGAATTGAATTATTATTGTGAAATGTGTTTTCGTTAATAAAAAAAACTTTAACTTAAAGTTTGAATTGAGATTTCTTACTTTGGGTTGGGAGCCATTTATATATCATGTACGAGTATAGTATCGTAACTGGAATATTTTGTTCATGTATTTTGGTATGGTATATATTTCAAATGTCTGGTTTTTTATCAATATTAAAGATAATATTAATAATAAAGTCATTAATGTTTATAAAATACTAATTTAATGTATTAATTATAAATATATACATATAAAATCTATTTTGTCTAAAAATATTGTTTTTCCGCTACCGGGATTCAAAACTGGATCTCTATTTCCAATTCGGGGAAGTACACTACCAATTGTGTTATAGAGCCAGTATATATACGTATATATTTATAATTAATAGAATAAATTAGTATTTAAAACACACACAGACCTATGTTCTGAATAATTACAACTTCACAATAATTAATGTTTATAAATAATATTTGTATTCTGTATTATTCAACTTGCTAAAGCTGTATCTTTTCTGATTATCTATTGTATTATAGAGACGTGCAAATATACATCCTGAAGACGCAACATGCTCGACAGTGGCGTAACTACAAATATTGGGCCCCAATACAGAATGGTAAAAGAGCCTCGTAAATAAGTATTGTATATAAGATATACGAATATATGTTGCGTGGTTTATTAAATAATAAAAACAAAATTAGTCGATAAATTGGTCGCATATAATATTTACACTTTGAAACGGATTTATAAGCACTTTCAGCTTTAGGGTACAGCTACTACATACGTCAATAATATTTTCACATGTTTTTGCAATACACGCGAGAAACCATTTTGTTTTTTATAATTCCATTTCTTGCTGTGTATTACTATTAACGCTCTAAAAGGTATCGATACTCGAAAAATATGAATTTCTGATGGTTTGAAGGTTGCTAACTTTTTGGACCCTTTTTTAACTTGGGCCCCCCCCCCCGATGCACTGCATTGGCATAGTTACGCCATTGCTGCTCGATTTATTTGGTTTTTGCAAAGGAAACTTATATTTTCTGTTAGTATTTTTTTTTTGCATTGAATAGAACAATGTTACATAAGCTTTTTTACACGTATTGTATATTAGCTTAACAAAAGAGTTAAAAATGAAAATTTTAACGAATGGGGGAACGTTTGGTAATATTCAGAAATTTATTTACATTTGTTTTTTATTCTAAATATACACACACACATTATAAAACTACAGGGTGAATATTGTGTTCCAGACCGATTTTGTTCGGCCGTCATTTTGGTTTGGCAGACATTTATCAGTTCGCATTTAATATTCATAGAGAGTAGTTGATTAAAATTTATTATGGAGCATCTAACTAGTCATCTACTATGAATTTCTTTAGAGAAATGTAACCAGCTTCTGAGGAATGTGAACTTCTGAGGTATCTTGCCAATAACTACGTCGTCTTGTAGCCGCAATTCAAGAAAAAAGGCCGAAAATTCGGCATAAAGTGATTTTTCAGCATGACAATATTTGTCCGCATACTGTTGAAATTACAAAAGCGGCTATTCAATAGCTCACCTGATAGATTATTTCACATCCGTCTTATATTATTGAGCTTGCTGCTCCTATCTGCATCAGGAATCTTATTTAATAATGACGCGTTTCTTTTAAATAATTTTGACGACTTCGAAACAGATCGAAACGCTCCCAGACTATTGAAGTCATCGTAAACAATGCAGGAGAATATATTACTATTGATTAAATTATGACATTGAATGGTAACATAAATTAACTCTGAATAATAATAAGAATACCTAATTCAATTGCAAAACGTTAATTTTTGATATACCTTGGACTTTGTTGTAATTTTTATTAAAACCAAAATCATGAGCAGGAACCGTCATTAACTTACCATCATGCCGACTGACGAGAAAGTTGGCGGAGACGATAGAGCGCTCTCACACTCTTCTGTCCTGATACACAATTTTCGCATCATCCATATGGCCGTGACTGAAGTAGTTATATATGTAATATTTATATTTTGTTTGTATGTATGTGTGAACTTTTTATTAACTTTTTTAGATTTTTAATTTAATTTAATTTATTTATTAATATTTTCCTTGGTTTTCTTTTTCATAGCATTATATTTATTTCATAACCTTTAATGTATAATATAATATGTATTATCTTTATGGCAAATCAGGTTAAAAAAATAAAAAAAACCTGATCACACTGGAATAAACACATTATTATTATTATTATTATTATTATTATATGTATACGTCTCTTCACACAAGCCCGTCGATTATTGAGTCTTCTAACAGGACTATCTTCTAGTATATGATTTACCTAGTTATGCCAAGTTTTCCGCGGGCGTCCTCTATTTCCTATGCCATTATCACTTACTTTATATATCTTTCTTACTATGCTCTTCGCACTCATCCGTTCCATATGACTAAACCACCTAAGCGATCCGTTTTTAATCTTATGATTAAGATTGCATTAATATCACGAGCCGGAACTGTATCCCTGTAATCCCGTGAACCGGTTCCGGTCCATTCTGAGCTCTGCTTAACAAAGATATATTGATAAAATTAACTCCTTAATTAATGATTTAATTAATATGGACACATGTGAATGTGGTGATTCGAACCATTACTCATTGTGCAATCTGCATAACGAATATTTATAAAGTATGTCATTCCAATATGGCGACCTTCAACCGTTCCGTCGTGGAGTTGCTTTGTTCAGCGTTGAACGTCATTGATTTCCCTGTTATATATAATACATTATTTAAGCGTTATTTTGGCACATTTCTATTTAAATTTTGAACACTTTCACCTGTACTTTACATTTTATTGTTTGTACATATATCCGTATGCATAATATTTGTGATATTTCTTTTATACTGTCCTGCTTAAATATTGTTGTAGATTTTTGTTATTCGTTTTATATTATACACAATGTTTATGTAAATTCCTTCGATAGCTGGTTCCCAGGTTTTCTATTGACAATTAGGACACGTATGATGTACGAACAATGCGCTAACCCTTTTTATTGTATTTGGTGTCTTTCTGGTCCGATGTTGTTGTTCTTTTAGCTGGGTAGATTTGGTGGTTTATTTTGGACTCCCGGACTGGTCGAAGCGCGGGATGTAATAGAACCGCCTGTTGTTTACTGTCTTTGGCTTTCCGAAAAAAGGCTGCAATGCACACACATGTAAACAGTTTTCGGCGTACCAAGTGCACTGCGTGAATTTGGCTAACGGTAATTAAGTACATATTACACGTTCGAATGACTATTAATCATATATAAAACTGACAATGAGAATATAATATATCGATGTAGTGATTAAGCATTCTAGACTGATGAGAGAAATAGCCTAGATTTGTGTTATAAAACTTAGTGTGAAATGGAGGTCACATTGATCAAACAGGGATATTTAAGTCTATTTGTAAAATATTGAGGGAGCGTCCACTGTTATTAACTATTTTGTATAGCATCATTAGGTCCGTGATTTTTTCTATTTTTTTCCAAAAAGATTAGGTGAAAACTTTCACTTGTATAAAGCGAATCGCTCAGGCTTTGTAGATACATTTTTTTTATTTTTTATTTCAAGTCTGTAGTCATGGACTTTACAAATGGGTCATTAAATTGATGATGAGAATTACAGTAATCTTCTGAGGCGGGATTTATAAATGGTAATTGGTACCGATTTCAATATATTTACATAATAAATATTAAAAACAAACATTAATGACGGTTGTCATGTCCTATATAATATTAAAATGTTGTGTTGATTCAAACACACATCTCTGCCTTGTTTGTAAACTGACCTCCCGTGTCTTACAGTTATGTTTGTTAGTGGTATTAAAAAATAAACGAAATTAAAAAAAAAACACAAAACAGGTATAATATAAAACAGGTTTAAACGATATGTCTCTATAAACAGTAAATAATACGTGCATATTTACACTTTCTATCAAAAAATTCGATCACTCTCTTTTGGACACAGCTATGAATGTGAAATTCTCGATAAACGTAGATTTATGATGTTAATGTTTCATACTGGTAACAGAAGGGCGTATTTTGTTTATGATGGAATATTGTCCAATGTTTTGAAGACGAGTGACCGAAAATCACCCCAATCCAGCTGCTGTCATAATTTTTCCGATTTTTTGCACCGAGCCTTCATCTTTTTAACATAGAATTCAGCGAATAATATTTGTCATTAAAATTTGCGTCAATAAATTTATTTTTTTAATATCATTTTTATATACTTGTATTTTGTATTTTATTTTCACCCTTAGGCGGATCAATAATCAAGCTCCTTCAAAACCTTTTTGAAATGATATTTCGAAACGACATTTTTTTTCAATCAATACACGTTCAAATTACATCGTACGCTGACGACACGACACGGTCCTAATAATAAGTTAAATTAATTGGGAAAGTGTAAAATTAAAGGTCACCGAAGATATAAACACAATTAAGAACTTTTTCAATTGCACTTTTCTAAAAATCAAATGATATTCATATTCATGAACACTCCACACAAAATACAACTCGCAATCAAAATTATTGTCTCTCTAATAGCCCAATTTTAAAAACAACAAATAAAATCAAAGGCCTTGCAGTAATCACCGATAAAAATTTTAAACGGAAAGATCAAATTTTTCAAGTTGCTACAAAGATTAGAAAATTTATATGCATTTGTTTAAGAATCAGAACATTTTTATCGATAAAAAATTTGTACTTAGTATACTATGCATTTATTCAATCCGTATTACAATATGCCATCATTGGTTGGGGATCAGCTGATTTCAGTAAAAATGTACAAAAACTTATAAAAAGTAATATTACAAAAATCCAAAGGAATATCCGATCAAATTACTTTTTGGAGAATTCGATGTAGCAACATTTTGTGATCTAAAAGAAATTCTATTCTTCAAATATTAAAAGAAAAAGAAAAATATAACTTTATTACTGAAAATCGTACTAGGTTTAAATAATTTTTTTCATGTTCAAAAATCAACACATCATTTGCACAACACTAATAAAAAATATTTAACAGCTTACTTATTAATGAAAATAAAAATCAATGGTATCAAAAAACACTTTAATGATAAATAAAATGTACACCGAAACTTCGTTATTGTTATTAACTTATTATATTTTATTATAAGCTAGTTATTATAAACAATAATTATTAATATATACTCCTCTTCTATGCATAAGTATATGCTTTTTAAAGAAGTTTAGCACATAACAAAAAAAAAAAAAAAATATATATATATATATATTGTATTATATCATTGTACTATAACAGATTAATAAAAAATAAAGTAAAAAAAAAGCGAGACTCAGGATAATTAATTCTTCAACTTAAACTTTACGAATATTATTTCGAACTAGAAAAACTCAGGTGATATGATACATGTATCTGAGACGTGTAGCGCAGTTTTAATCACAGGCTCAAAGCAATTCCGGATAATTTGTTTCAAACAATTTATTGAAGTATCCATACGCGCTGGAGCGGCATACATATATAATATAATTGGGTCGGATTGTTTTCGTCGAGTGTTTAGTGTTTGGGTAAGCCGTGAGCATTCTACACGCGGCGGGGACGGGGGCGGGGGAAGAAGTGCAGTCTTGGGCGAGTGCCAGGAACAATGAACGGGGAAAAACATTGAGGAACAATTTCAGTATCCGTCTATTGTATACAGTGTGTCCCAAAAAATATTTACATGTGAGACGGGAATTTTAAAATCGAACGTTCATTACATTTTGAAGCGAGCTCATTGAAAGTTTTATTCGTTTTCAGTAATGAAATGGGGTTTTCTTTCCACTACCATTGTGACTATTTTGATCGATATCTGCTCAACAGACAGATTGGGCGAAAAGGTAGCATCGAATAGACTGTAAGGGTTCAATTGGATTAGTGTGAGCAGTACCATATGTAATATGCGCATAGTGTCAGTGTATCGATGCCGCTCAGCGTTTTAATTAATCAGTCGGTCGTCAATGGGCGGAGTTGTCGTTTGAAATTAATTAAAAACACGGTATCCATAAAAAATATGTATGTAATGTCTTAAGTCTATAAATTAGTTGTTTTGTGATTTAAAGAATGTAATATTTGTCTTCGTGTATTTTTATTCCAAGAACTTTGTGTATTTTTAGCTCAAGAACTTTTAAAAGTCCAAACTTGACATTAAAACTGCTACAACAGTACTTGTATATTGAATTTTTTCCTTTCTCTATAGTTGTGTTAGTATGTTATTTACCCTTTATTTTTACATCCGTTTTACATTGAACATTACAATTTTACATAAGCTTACTTCATATTTGTATATTATTTACTTTTTTACTCTTAATTTACATTATTATTTTTCATTTTTATAAATTGAACATTACATTTACTTGAAATTTTACATTGTATTTATATGCTATCTAATTGCATCTTGTTTTACTTTTTATATATATATATTTTTTTGTCCAACGAACATAAAACTTTGTTTACTACTATACAGGAAAAGCACTGTCTGTTATAATACAGTAAAATGCTAGTGTAGCGGGCAAGCCACCGAAATGTATGTCTTTTCTTTGCTGCAATGTTTTATTCTATTATAAAAATTTAACACTATTTTAACTATAACATTATTTTTAATATATAAAAAGCTGTGTTTAATCTATTAGAACCATTTACTTAAAGTAAATATTCATATAAACTATTACTCTCTCTAAAACTCTATCACAATATACTCGGGGTCGGAAAACATAGAGAATATTTATATATATATTCCGCAAAAACCACAACAAAAAAAACGATATTCTTAAATGAAAATTTGATCTCTGTATATCTTCTATGAGTATTCCCATAAAAAAAAATTTAATAAGTATTACATGTTTTTGGAATAGACTTATCGCGTAAAGAAAATTCAATACGAATTGTAAAGTGTTTTTCGCATATATTGAAAGCGCTACGCGTACCTTCAACCGTTCGGCCCGCGGGCCGTATCTCGGCTGCGAACAATTTATCAAATCCATAAAAATTTGACTGGAGCCTGCAGTGGAATGGGCACACACACTGTCTCGTCGCATTGCTCCAATCTTCTGTAAATATTATTTTTGCTGCACACATACTCAGACATGGGCGCACACGCTGCACACACCATCGCGCGTCAGTGTAATTAGTTAACAACGCGACCCGGGGTGCATTGCTCGTATAATAAATTAATATTATTTTTAATGGGACAATCGGTTGACGGGCTCAGTGTACAATAAAGATAGAAAAATAAATTGTTGATATATTTTCTATCCATGTTTCATATAAAAATAGTAATCTCACAATGTGAAATTAACCTTAACTAATATTAAAAAACTAGTGATAAAGTACGTTTTATCAATAAATAAAACAAAGGAGAGAGGCGTTTGTATGTGTAAATCTGTGACACAGATTAATTAATAAAATCACTGATTATTTGTAGAATAATAAAAGAATATAAATTTTCTTCAAAACAGAACAAATAAATATATTTTATAATTTTTTTGAACCTTTAATGTTAGTTTCCTCTTAATATTTGGTTTCAATTGAATCAGCGCCGACGTTACGCACAAGCGGAGCAGTCGTCTGCCTGTGACGGCCAAATCAAGGGTGCAGCCGAAAAATATTTAAAAATTGAAAAACAAAATCCTAAATTGCAAAACGATAATAGTGTGTAATAAAAATAATCCAAGTATAAAAAATACAATAAATAATATTATAGTTATTTCCTAATAAAGCAGTAATTCGTAGTCAACATTAGTGTCCAGAATAGTAAAAAGCCGCCCTTGGGCAAGTTTAAACATGTCGGCCTAACCAAATACCGCTCCTAACGTGTGTGGCACACGGGCGGCCGATTTAGAGGGCAGCCAATTTATGGGGACGGTTTTCCAAAAATTGAAAAAATCATCTTCACTTAAGTTACTAGGGGGAAAAAAACAATCTTGCCCGTGGCGGCAAAAAATCTAGCGCCGGCACTGACTTGAATTCATCTTATCATCAAGCACACTCGAGCTCCTGCGCGCTCAAAACGATTTATTTTTCCTTTTCGTGTTCGATGTTGTGCGCCCAAGTCCCAAATTGAGAGTCGCTAAAGGTACGTATACACCGGAAGCGTCATTCTAATCCGCCCGCGAAACATATTGGCTGATGACTCATAAATCGCTTCCTTCTGAACTCTGTACCGTACTTCATCTCGTCTCGAGTCAAATCTACGAGAGAAGTTTCTTCCGTGGACACGGGCCATAACACTAATTAAAATAATTGTATGTATGTACATACGTGTAAAATTTCTTAATTTGACTAATTAATAAACTTAACATTTCACAATTGATTAATATAACTAACTACGTTTAATGTTTGTGGTATTAATTGAACTTTTTTATTTTGTGAAAATTATTGTTTCTAACCAGTTAAAGTGCTAAATATTGTATTCTTCCTTTATTACTTAGGCGCATTAAAATTTAATCTGTATTTATCTGAAATAAACAAATTATCATATCAATACCTGTTCCTTTCAACGTTTCTATATGTTTTTAGCTCCTAACACTGACTGGAAATCGTACACTTACAAAAAAATACACAAATATGAACTCAATACATGATTCAATTGGGTAGAGATCAGTCAGAAACATTGCTGTTCAGCATTTCAACTCATAATACAATATACTAATGATTCACTTTACATTTACAACACTTTTTTATTGTTGGTATTTTTTTTTAAATATTTATCTCTGTCGAATCTAACTCTTTCTTTTAATTTTAATTAAATAACTCCACAGTAACATGGAAAAAACTGTCTACTTTAACACATACGATAGTCTAGCAAAGTAGCCAGGACAATGTTTTATATATCAGAAGTGGATACCTACTAAATCCCACACAGTAAATCTATAAATGGTATGTTCATTTCTGAGTATATAAAAATGATGTCAAACAAATGTCAATTAAATACGTAGAATATTGATCAATTAATTCATTCCATATTTAATATTTATCTTATCTTCACCATTGCAAATATAAGGAAATTGAATGTCTACGTTGTTTTATAGTGATGAACTCAAAATCACGAACTTGTGTTATATCTTTGAGTCACACTCACTATCGGTGATTGAATATCTGGGAATATCGTGATTCATTTTTTAAATTTTATTTATATTTAGTTGTGATTCGGCATAGGTGCATATGAAACGAAAATATTCATGAAAGAATGACGTTATAATTCGTGATAAGCACCATCTAGTAGATTCTGCCAAAACGTTTTACGCATTTAACCTGAAATTTGACCCGAAAAATAATCTCACATTTCTTAAGGGTTTTCATTTTCTTTGTGAAGATATTAAATTATATACCTATACTATAATTATACATGCTAGAATATATTTTTTACGCAAAAGAAGTTTGAATAATATAATAAGTAAATACGCTCATAATTGTTTCTTTTTTATTTATTTCGTGTATTGTGATATCGTGCGGCGCACGCGTCTTAGAAATTGTGATCACAGTCACAGTTTAGAATCACTGATATTATCGAATATCAATCACAATCACACCAGTGAGTCAAGAATAACATTTTTTCTCATCATTAGTTTTTTATATGCACGTCACCTATTGCTTAGTAATTATAAATGTATTCTCGTCTGTAAAGTGAAAGAATCTGAATAATTATTATATTCACGCTAATCATTACTAATGTTTCATAAATGTTTATTTATTGGAAAATTGAGTAATTATTTAAACTAGCAATCCCTTTAACAATGCACAATGTAGTGTACTTTGTTTTTATTTCCAGTAAGAAAAAACAACATATTAGTAAAATGGTGCATGCCTATGTATCTACGACTAGAAATATTTTAAATTGATGTGATTATTTTCAGAATTTTATTAAAACCATAAACATGATGGATATAGTGAACTTAAAGAAATTAAATAATATGGACAGGTAAAAAAAAAATTTAAAATCTCAAGTAAATACGATATTTTGCGTAAAACCGTTTTGAACGGCAATGTTCTATAATCTAATAATCATATCTTAGCGGCAGTAAATAAATAATCTAATAATCATATATTAACGGCAGTTTTTCACAAATATTAGACTGATAAAAATATAATAATCCCTCTACGGCTCTACTTAATTTATTTATCTGCTTTGAACAGTGACACCTACTGGAAACCTTAATTAGTGACATATATTGCGGAAAGATTGCAAATGAGTATTAATATTCATTATTATTTTTTGCTAATCTGTACTGCCATCTAGCGGATGCATACGTTAGTGCAATATTATAATAGATTATTTTTCAGTGGCTTTCTTTTTACTTTTCGTGTATTGGGTTTCAAAAAAATATGTACCTATTTAAAAATATAAAGCTATTTTTGTGCGGAAATCAAAGAGCTGTTTTTGATTTAGCAGGTAAATGTGAACCCATCTATCGAATAGATAACTATTTTTTTTTTTTTTAGATAGATTGCATGTATGTATATATTTTTTTAATAAAGCTGTATGAATGCAACGACCCTCGATTGGTTCGCTGACCAGCTCTGGTTATTGGACTGTGAATACGGGCCCAACACGATGTTGTAATTTTTAAACCCACCTAATATTTAGAACTGGTCGTTTAGAATATGCGAGTAGATATAAATCATATTTTTCATTACTTTCTTGATTTCTATCAATGTTTGTCACTAGATTTTTTATTTAATTTACATTGCATTGTTAACTAGAATGAATTTTTACATTAAAATTTTACGTTCTTGTTCAAATTATACAACATATTAAATTATTTTCTGAGGCATCCGATAATAATATATACGTGCTTATTGGTCTAGTGGTTAAGGCATCGAAGCTTCTCATTTTATGTAACTCTTTTTGTCGTTACATCCTACCTCGTACTTATTATGTCTTGTTTGCTCCCTGCTTGTTTCTTTTCTTTTACTTACATTTCTTTAGCCTGTATGAAAAAAATTACTTTGTTCAATTTACTTATTTTCTCTACTTATTCTTTTGATTTTTCTATTTTTTTTTTACCATTTAATTTAATTAGTTACCCTACTTCCAACTTATATTCTAGTTTATGGAACCTTATGGCTACCTACCTCAGAACAGGTACTTTATAGGTACCTAGCGAGGTAGGAAGCGGCCAACAGGCTTGCATGTTGCTTGAAATGAATTATAATATTAAAGTATTAAGAATTTTTATATTGATGAAAGCTATAAAAATAATGTTGTTATAAAAATAAACGTCGATTTATCGGCATTGAAATGAATTCAGTGATAGGTGGTTCGAGTCTTGCTCCAGGAGACCTGCAAGTGTGTTCAACTTGGTTTAAAAATAGTAATAAAATTGATGTGATGTGTATTACGTGTACACATCTCTATTTTTATTTTATTTAAAAAACAAAATATAGACGGGAATCAGGGTTTGAAGTAGTTATACTGGTGATAATAAAAATATAAAAAAATTCTCGACTTTCATAAGTTAATAAACAGCCTGGATGATTAGATTATTTCGTAGTAGTATTTAAAACACTAAGTTTTAGATATTTTATTATTCAAAATATGAATGAAAATATTCCTCTCCAAGCACAAGAGCTAGTTTCTTTTTTGGAGAGGTCCGGCGATTCACAAAAATTTGTAACTTTAGTTTTGTGACAGATTCGAGTAATTCATATATTATATAAAAATTGTAAAAAAATTTAAATAAAAACTAAATTTTAAAAATACGTCCTACTTCTGTTGCAAAGTCGATATAATTGAGAAAGGATCGCTAATACTATTTGGATGTGTGTAAGGTATAAGCACTTAGAAAAGGATAGTAAAAAAAATATATTAAGAAAATATTGGTGGCACCAAAAACCACGATTAGAGGATGTTATTCAAAGATATAGCACGATCAGGTAAACCAGATATTCAAGGACGGCCCTGTTGTAATCTTCCGATAATCAATGAGCGTGAATGAGAGGATGTATGTATGAAAGTGTACGAGGCAAGAGTGGTTTGTCAAAAAAAAGTGTAGGGCTTTCTTTCAACTCTTCGAGAAAATTATAGAGAGGCATACTCCTTTTAGATAACAAGAAATTAGTTAGTTTCGTGAAAGCCTTGAGATTTGATAATGTCATTAATTTGTGGCGACCTTGAAGAATTTCCCAAGATTTCCATTTGAGAAGAAAAGAAAGCGAAAAGACTTTTTTTACCCTTGCGACTGTGAAGCGATGTAGTGTAAATATTGTTGTTCTTTTGACACGGGATACGCGCCTTGCCGGCCGTCGGGACCGCGGCGGGGTCGCCCCGAGAGCAGCGGGTTGATCGTCCTCTCAGTGTGTATTTATACATTATCCCCGCCAGAGTGCAGCGCTACCGCGGGTTGACTGACCGCCCGACAAAAAGGCGGCAAAGCGGCCAACGTGCCGCAAAAAAAAAACGTCGCATAGAATATTATTCAAACCGCAAATCAAACATGGGGGACGTCGACTGCGCTGAGAGCGCGCCCGAGTGTGCCCAGGGAGTGCAAGGTCCGAGGAAATGGAAAATGTCCAAAACAGTTTACTCTGAAAGTTCATCTGTTGGAGTACAAATCACGTCTGTTCTTCATTTCCGCAAACAAAGAAAGACACTGCGATGGTAGTCTCGAACAAGTCAAATACTCGTAGGTCGAGAATAGCAATTTCACAAAGGAAGTTGTATTGAGTGAACTCTTTCTTTGGTTATTCAGTACTAATAATGATTATTAAACAAATTATAAATATCTCACACAGACGAAGTTATTTTTATATTATATTAAAATCAGTGGCGTGCAGTAGATATAGATTTAGGTTATGCTGTTACCAATGATATTATACAATCATATATAATATATGTACTATCGTTTTTAAACAATATCTTTAGACAAAATAAATCCGTCGTTTTTATTAATTATTTATTAATTATAATTTTAGAGTACTATTATAGTATTCTAAAGTTTAAGTATTAACGTAAAATAATACCTTCTTACCTATATAAAAAATGTATGGACGTTTTTAAGAACACTTTCTATCACTGAACATGATTAATTTATTGTTTGAAAATCCTTCACGTATTAACTAAAGGAAATAATTATTTTTATTAAATGTTAATGTAGGAAATAGTTCTACCAATTGCTTTTTGTTTTTCCCAAATTAAAAACCAATCCGTGCACCAAATTTAAAGAACAATCATGAAATCAACACGTTAAAAACAGTAAGATAGTAAAATTCGCGAACTAGTAAAAGATGACGTAGACACTTCAATGATTTGCATGCAGTAGTAACCCTTTCCAATGTTATTCTGTTAAAAAGCAGCATAGGTGACGACTCCATACAAAACGAATTAACCGAAAGGAATTTTCAATTCAGTAAATAGCTATTTATATGACTTGAGTAATTCACTAACCTAAAGACAGAATAGAGTAATGTAAATAGCTAGATGCGGCGAATACAAAAGAGTGTCATGGGTACGGCGGTGAGTTATTGTGGTAGTTTTTAGAACTAAGAAATAAAAGTCTCTACTGGTACACGGATGGTGCTAATTGTAAAATAATATTTTCGTTTTTGTTAATCCATTTATTTAATTTATATTTGTTTCCCAAAATTTTTAGTAATGCACAGCTTTTTGCTTGTATGCACTACATGCTCCTGATAAAAATGGGAAGATATGGAAGTATGGGTAATTACAGGGCTTACGACCTATCTTTGGCTAGTGATTACTATCCAGTAATTGTATGTTCTTAGACATACTCAAATATTGTTAATAAGTATTATGTTTGGAATGTTCTCTCAGTTATACTTTTGAAATGTTCTTCTAACTTTCAATTTTAAGTTAGAATGTTATAATTAATGACGTTACATTATAGCTTTTATGATATTGTGATTTTTACAGAACTTACATTATTCAGGTACAAAAACTGTTATACCGTGTGTGTATTTTGCTGAGATTTGCCTCAGAGACTCTTATTGAAAAGCGTGTAAAGGACAGTGCAGAGGTTAACACATATGAAGGTATGTTTCATAATTGCGTAAATTTTGTACACAGAGTAGAATAATTTAACTGATACACATCGACCTTTACCCACAAATTTTTGAGACGAGAGATCAAAGACTCATTCGTGGACACACACAACTTCCTACATCATTACAAAAGCAGCAACTCCGCGTATCTAAATTTTTTGTCAAATTAAGATATTTATATATCATTGGATTTGAATTTTCGCTGCGAATTGTTCTGTCACTAGTTTCACGATAGCGTCCGCTAAGGGCGTGCAAATCAAATAAATGTAATCACCACACTATCTGTAACCTCCCTGTCAACTGCGCACAAGTCAAGAGAATCGTACTAGTTCAGTTTCAATTTAGGGAGAATGTCCCTCTCTTTAAAACTCTAGAAAGGTATGTAATACTTCAGTAATTCTACAAAAATCAACTATAAAAATCATATAAAACTGGTTATGTTTCTCTCCTGTAAACTACACAATCTCGATATGTAGTGTTGCTACTTAAGTGACGATATGTCGGTGCATTATATTTACATGGTTCCAGGATATTTTTTCGTAAAAATATGAAAATATTCTTCTTACCTTACGAATATCTGAATATGTTATTAATTTTTCTGTTTCAAAAATTGACAACATGACAATTTTCTTTCTTAACTGTTTTTTATAAATTTTACTCAAATTGACGCCAGTGAGAGAGTTCATTATTGTTCATATTAGCTTTTTTTGTTTATTCTATCTTTACATTGTACTTTAATATGTCTTGTAGGACAATCTATTTGGCATTAACGACATGTTGATGATGTGTTCCGTTAAAATAAATCAAATAAAATGTCCCTTGGGTAGAATTTTTTACGAAAATGCCGTTATATAAAATTTTCCAATGTTATTATTATGACGGAGCAAAATCTCAGAAATACGTACGAATGTATTCTGCATTGATGAATTTAAATTTATGCAAATCTTAACCTAACTTTTTTTTGTAATTAATATCAGTTTACAATTTTTACACTGTGATGAGCATCGTATTGGCTTATGTCTATGGAAAAGATTTTTATGAGATTTTTGACCTAATTTTGAATTAATGGAGACAGGGATTATGCTCCCATGAGATTATTTGACGACAACTCTCGGCTTTCGCAGTCCACGGTGTATAAGCGAGTCTCGGAGATTCGCCGTTTTCCGCCTCATTTCAAACATGTTGCACGTCAAACGTTAAATTTTGAACGTAAAACGTTAAATACATTGGCCATTGACGTTCCATTCGTTAGTTGAGTGAATTTGATCCCGGCAGCAATTGAAACAGAATAAGTTGTCTAATTTTCAGAATAAATATCACTTGTCGCGAGTGTCGCTGTCAAATCGAACGTCGTTTACACGGGTTTGAGTTTTTGTTTCTTTCTGCCAATTTCAAGCTGATCTCTGAGTATATAATACACGATACTGAGATTTATCTCAACTAAATCTCGTGTCTCATTCCTTGAATAAGTGAAGTGGTATAATTAAATCGTACCTAAATGTTACATTTTTTATTAGGAGAACACATTATTATTGTGAAGTTGTGTTATTCAGAACATAGATCTGTGATATTTAATTCATATTTTGTTACATTTTTTTAAAACATTTTGTATATTTGTTAAGTTACCGTACCGAATCCATTAGAGTAGTGCAGGTACATGTCAACAGAGCTCGAGATAACTTTACATTTTGTAATTATGAAAATTTTAACTACCTTGTTATCTTTTGTGATGGACAAAAATTTTATTCAATTTTCAATGTACATTTTTAAATTTGATTAAAAAACTTCTTTTTTTTTCATAAATATTTTCTTCATATTTTTAATTAAATGTTGCATTTAATTTCTTCTTTACTCTGTACTGAATTTCTTTATTTTGATATGCTTTCATTCTTCTTTTTTTGTTTAAGAATAGCGTTATTTTCTGTGTAGTTTATTTCCATCGTCCCTGTTCTTTGTCGCAATTGAAGTTCTTGGTTAGAGTCTTCGTTTGCCATTCTCTTTATTATGTCTGGCTTCTTCATTCAATTCTAAACAGTCTATAATGCATTCAGGTTTTATTCTTGTACATTGTATTCACATTCACATATTTCTTTCCTTTATCGTAGAATTATTTTGTCTCTTTCGATTCTTTTTATTTTAACAATTTATTAGGACATGTTTTATAATTATTGTTTTATGATTTTATATCTCATCTGATTCAAATTATTATAACGTAAATATTTTTATATTTTTCTTTTATTGCAGTTAATTTTTTTTATAATTTTCTAGAATATTTGTGAAAATTGCGAATTATCGAACGTTATTGGTTTTATTGCATCAAATTCTTACATTTTTGTTCGTATCTATCTCCTTTTTATCAGCTCTGCACATAACATAACTAGTCTACAATATTTTATACCTGACTAAATTACGAATCGTGAATGTTCAAGGAGTATGTGCAAATTCTATACCGTTACGGAAAATAGTAACGGTACAAAAAACAGTCTGATCGTACGGATTCCGATGACTTAATTTTTTGCATTCAATATATAATTTGCTATCAATTTTAATATTTTAATTAATGAAAATAATCTCATTAACTACGAGTTTTTTAAGGTTCTTATATTTCTGACATGTTTGAGATTAGGCACGCGCGGTGTAAACATTTTAACCTCTAAAATAATGTGCAGTAGGATGTATCACACCTAGTATACTACATACACATATACATATACTATTATAATAGTTATTACAAGAAATATATTTTAGATTCTAACACATGATATGCGTAAATGGCGTTGTGCAATATTAACTCGTTAACTGCTTCAAACGTCATCTGGGGTTTACTCGTCTACTCTAACGAAGCTGGTATCGATGTGATTCACATAAAATAATAAATATTCCGTTTTTATTTACATAGTTACATTTAACCAATTTATAAATTCGACATGCGTAAAATTTAAGCTACGTAAAGGTCTACCCACGCAACGCATTACTTACGTAACTCGGGGTGTTACTGTACATGTATTCTAATATAATTCAAATTATAAATGTAGAAGAATTATGTCCTCTAATATGTGCTATATCTTATACGTGCTATATGTGCTATATCTTATACGCCAACTCAAGTACCGTCTTCTGTCCAGAAAGACAATGTACACTTTATAGGACACTGATTTAATCTTGGGTCCCCTTTTCCAAAACCGATATTTTCGATATTGAAGTTTTACAAATACTGGAATCCCGATATTTTCGATATTTAGAGAAGCTTTCGTCGAGTTTAGAGGTGACGATTTGTCAATTAAATAAAAACATTCAGAAAAAATCTCATTTAAATTTTTAATAAGCTTTTTGACAATAATACAAATGTCTAGCTTCAGACTTTAATCAAACGAACAAAAATAATATTCCAAATTTTTTTAAATTTAAGTAGTTTTTTAAATCGAATATTAAATTAATTTGTGTTTTTCCTAATCTTTGGTCAAATTTAAAAAATGACAACGTGTCTGATGTTTGATCCCTCTCGAAACTAATCACAACGCATGCTTCTTTACAAATAAATTATTGATATGAAGGCACATAAATTATTGATATGTTGGCACATCAATTATTGATATGTTGGCACATAAATTGTTGATATGTTGGCACATACATTGTTGATGTGTTGGCACATAAATTATTGATGTGTTTTGCTTTAAATACGACATGGAAACAAAGAAAAGCGATTTATATTTTTTGAAAATGAAATACCGAAATTTCGAAAATCTCTTTTTTCATAAATCCAATTCCGGTATTTTGAACCACCCGTTTTAGTCCGGCATCCGGTATTTTCGAGAGTCGGGATCCCGGTTTGCCTCGATTAACGGTGACGTCATAACGCAGAGCTCAGCGATAAACGAAGATGTCAGCGTGGTTAGGTTATGGACAGTGTACGGAAGATTAGGAAACAACAGGTGGAGAAAAATTTAACTGATATCCATGACCCGGCTCGGGTTATCGGACCAATGGTGATGATGATGATGGCTAGCACTGCTGAGTCATCTATCATTTTCAAAGTTCCATCGCTACAAACTCAAAGAGACATGGTCGATGTCATTTTCCTACACAAAGTAGCCAACTCTGAAGTAGACTGTCCTGATTTACTCAGACGCATATCCATTCGAATATCAATCAGGTCAACCAGAACTAATCTTACATTTAATCTTTCACATTGCAACACCAATGCCAAACAAAATTCATTTTTCTACCGAGCACCCCTTTATTCCAATTCACACCTAAACGAACTAGATAATTTCAATACTCCAGTTACCTCAATTAAATCTAAATTCAATACATAAACTTTAATGACTTTTATTTTTATTTTTATCACACAGATTTTATTCCCTATCCCATTTTCCTTTTCCTTTATCCTCACCCTCCCGTTCCCCTCGAGTATTTTCTTATTTATAACTTTTTTCCCTTTGTTTATATTCTTATTCTCAACTTTTTCTCTCGCTTTTTTCTGAATTATAGTCTATTTTAAATTGTACTCACTGTATAAAGTATATTGTATCTTCTGAGAAAACATGTGTCTGGTTTAATTATTATTTAGGTTTTATTATGATTTTCATATTCACTGATCAACTGTATGTTTTCCGAATAAAATAAAATTGTAAGCATATAATTCAGAGAATTTGAAATATGTCTACTTGTGACTTTCCGCAGTGGGCGCTATATTTAATCAAGGCTCCGGACTCCAACCGAATGCATCTTGTCCAGTTGTTACTGTAGTCTAGTCGTAACTTAACGCTAGCGACGCGGTGTCTCGAGAGAGGAATGAATTCACAGATACGGGAATCTCTAAACATTAAGAAAACTTTTGTAGTTTAATAATCGGGATTAACGGAGCACAACCGTCGTAGGACTGGTAAACGGGTACAAGCAGGGACGTCCAAGTAAGGCGGTGCCCAGGTGCGGCATATTATAAGAGAGATATAATAAAAATATTAAAATCATCGTACCGTATGTAAAAATGCAAAATTAAATATTAAAAGGCATTTTAAGAATACATTTTTCAGAATTATGCCAAAACAATCCGACAAAAAAATATGGGAAAATATCAAAAAACATTCTTGCCCTTTGATATGTAAAAAATTGGCGAAAGAAGGGCATGCATAATACAATTAAACAATACAATATCAAAAGACAACATAAATTTTAAAAAATACCTACACATTGATAAGTACATGTTAGGTTAGTAAAAATAGTTGGGGCGGCGTTCTTAAATTTGCTTATGGGTGTCACTTTATCCAGGGACGTCACTGGCTACAATTTTTAAAACTAAATAAATTCGGAAAGATGACCGAAGATAATTACAAAAAAAAAAATTTTTACCATTATCGATCTTTCAACATTACTTATTGTCAAAAAAACTTGATCAATTACATTACCTTCTATTAAAAACCACATACGTACATAATTGTAGTTCACAGTAGGTATAGAGGTCATAATAATATGGAGTTATCCAGAAATCTAGAAATAAAATTTGAGTTTTAAATTTCTGACAGTGAAAATGTCGTTTGGTTTTCTATTTGAAAACTGTACCTTCAAAACAAAAAGTCACATATCTAACTAATTTGTATTTCAAAAATAATTGACACTTCTTTCCAATGTAATAAGGTAATACCCCGAAGTTGCGCCGTAGGTGGGACCGACGAAAATCGCTTACTCGAATTCGCGTAAGCCGGGGTACAACTTTGCATATAAATACATACAATTTTGTTGAATTGGGACCAAGGACTAACAAAAACACTAGTTTAGAAGAAAAGTATTTAATAAAATTGCTGTTCTTTATACATGTTAATACAACATATTAAAAAAATAAACGATTTATGTAAAAAAGTTCAAGGATTGAGCATTTTCACCGCTTCAAGAATTCTTTCTTTATCTTTTATTATTCTGCTTACTGTGGATTCCGGTAGCTAAAACTTCTTTGCCAAATCACAAATTTTAATTCTGCTATCAAAATCGATGATAATCTTATGTTTACATTCCAAGATATCGTTTTGCTTTTCTTACTAGTTACAGGAGACTCAGATTTACTTCGTTTGGACGGCATAGTTTTTTTTAAGGGTTTAGAAAACGTATAACAAATCAATCTTAACTTTCATCGATCGTTGAATCGTAATCATTCACGTAGAGTCCGCGCGAAACACATCCAATATAGCGGGCGGCAGTGTTGTCAACGGTCAACGTCCAACGGTAGTGTCGCCAAACGAACCGCGTAATTCTGAATTCGCGTAAGTCGGAGTATTACTGTATATCAGTTTCCTTTAAAATTTATAAAGCGAAGAAGGCGATATAGACACGTTGAATCATTATATTATTATTATCTCGATCAATTCACCCGATGATCCTTATATCTGTATATCTTACAGTATACGTGATAATTGTTATGTTACTATAAACAGTATCAAATGTATTTATCCAGTATTCAGCATTGAATGATTTCAATGAGCTGAATCTTGCGCACAAACTAAATTGTAACATTTTCTTGTTAATAAATTATACATATTATTCTTTGCCACTCGGGTACGAATTACAAGATATGCCTTTGAGAAAAAAATTACGTATGGTTACGTCTCTCGTCACTGCAACTTCTTATTTATCGATTTCGTCCATTATTTTTATTTGATTTAAATGGTAACTAAAGATTTGTTGTTTTGAATTAACCAGTAGATCTTAATTCGCGTCGGTGAACGATACTAACAGGATACGACTACAGGGTCACGATTCGGAATACAAATCAGTGTTCAGTAATCTCTACATTAATCACGCTGAAGAGGCGTTTGATTTGTTGAACCGTTATTTGTGGTACTGTATGGTTTTAGATGTAATCTTCGCTGTTTCTAAAGTTCTTTTTGTTGTTTTATTTCATATTAAAATTATTGATTTTTTAAACATTTCATTCTCTCAACATTTATTATTGTTCTTGTAGAAACACGAAAGAATACGTGTATCCCTCAATTTATGGGGCTTTTTTTTATGCGGTTTCACCTAAACGCTGTTAAGAAAAATGCTTTTTGAAAAATAATGGATTTTTATAGTTCGCGTATTTTGTCTTAATATATTAGATATCCACACCGCAGTGTGACCGCCTCAATGGGCGTGCATAATCTAATGGTCAGGTCGGCGGAGAGGGGGAATAGCGATACAATAAATATTTAATAAAAAATAAAAATTAACTATTGGTCACAGAATTTTTCAAAAAGCCTAGCAATAAGCCTAGCAAAAAGCCTAGCAAGTAACCTTGAAGTAGACTTAAATTAGTAGTGTACAATGTACACTTTGAACCAATTAGAAAGATAAGGTTGTAGCGTTAGAGGTCAGCAGTGTATATGAAAACGAACCGAATTAATTACAAATGTTACTTTTTTCATATTATTTTATTCGTGTATAGGTACATTAAGTAGTTAGTACCAACGTATTAAATAATCAAATTTTCGCCAATAATTAAAAATATTTTATTAAATAAAATAACAATAACTTTTTATGAAACCACATAATTGATTATACGTCAACCGGTTTCGCTTATCTCAAGCTTCATCAGGACGTATTTAAAACTGATATTATTGAAAAAGACCATTCTTTTAATAATACCACAGGGGTCGATATCCTCCATAAAAACGGGTTTGGCCTCCGGTTGGACAATTTAGAAGCCCTTGAAATAAAAAAGGCCATAAATAGTGGTACGCCAATTCTTAATAACCAAATTAATGTATCTATTAGCCCCATATTAGGTATGTTTCCTTTAAAATAAATTTAATGTCCATCAACACTGTTTTTTATCGATAAGCGAAACCGGTTGACGTATGAGAAATTTCATGGTTTCATCCAAAGTTATTGTTATTTTATTTAATATAATATGTCAAATCACAAAGTGATTGCTTTCTACGAAAATATAAAAATATTTTATTAGACCTTTTTTTTTTTAATTTTATTGGATTGGTATATTCGACATTTATATTAGTTTTATTAAATTTCGATATTGTGGAACGCATCTTCCAATTCTGTATTAATACAAATTAAATTAATCAATTAGAAAGGTAAATAAAAAATAAAAATTTTGACGGATATTTTCTATAAGTATACCTTACTAATTGAGTAATTTAATTTATTTAAAAAAATATCACAGAACTACGAGGCTTGTCCGTAAAATAAGTTCCACGGACTGCCGCTGGCGCTAGGATCGTTTCTATGCGCGACCAGACAGCAGAGGCAGGTTATTTGGTTCCCCCACTACAATTCCTCACCAAGCCAGCGTCGCTGCGACGTTTAGTCTAGGCCCAGCAGCCGTCAACGATGGAGCTTCCTCTTGCGTCTCCCGCCAGCTGCGTGTTGCGGTCTGTTATTCGTTTCCTGGCCGCTAAGAAGAAATCGGCGAAGGAAATTCACGAAGAACTTTGTGAAGTGTATGGAGAAGAGTGTATGAGCTCCGGGATGGTGCGCAGATGGGTCAGGGAATTTAAAAATGGCCGAACAGACGTCCACGACGAAGCCCGTGCAGGGCGGCCATCGGTTTCCGACGAAACAATTGCCAGAGTCGAAGCGGCAATGCTCGAAGATCGACGGATTACAGTTAGGGAGCTGTGCGAACAGATTCCGGAGGCCAGCAAAACCACAATCGACAAGATTTTGACTGAACATTTAGGCTATTCAAAGGTCTGCGCAAGATGGGTACCAAAAATGCTCACTGCAGATCACCAGCGGCAGCGGGTTGAAGCGGCCCAAGAATTTCTCGCTTTTCACGGAACAACCGAAGAGGAATTTCTGGACTCTATTGTTACTGGCAACGAGACCTGGGTACACTACACCACACCGGAAACAAAGGAGCAATCGAAGCAGTGGAAGCACCCTTCTTCGCCAAGAGCAAAGAAGTTCAAACAAATCCTGTCTGCCGGAAAAATCATGGCTAGCGTTTTTTGGGATCGAAAGGGCGTATTGTTGTGCGAGTTTATGCCTCGCGGGACAACAATCAATGCTGAACGGTACTGTGAGACCTTGAAAAATCTTAGACGTGCAATTCAGAACAAGAGAAGAGGAATGCTGACCAAAGGAGTGCGTTTTCACCATGACAACGCCCGACCGCACACCGCCTATCGAACCACAGGCCTCATCGAAAAATTTGGATGGAAAATGGTGTCTCACCCACCCTACAGTCCAGACTTAGCACCAAGTGACTTCCACCTCTTCCCCGAGTTGAAAAAAAACCTTGGCGGAACCCAATTTAAGACAGATGAAGAGGTACAAAATGCGGTTGTTAGTTTTCTACGCGGACAGGCGGCAGAGTTCTATGACTCTGGTTTAAAGAAGTGGGTGCCTCGAATGCAGAAGTGCATATAACGCAACGGCGATTATGTAGAAAAATAAAAGAAGGACTGAACTTTCCAAAAATATACTTTTCTTTAAAATTAAACCAGTTTTTTTATGTGAAAAAAATTCGTGGAACTTATTTTACGGACACGCCTCGTATGTTCTGAAATTACGACAACACAATTTTTTGCCTCATCTTACGAGTTTTCGATTTATGCGCTTTTTCCTGGAACTTAACTACCGCTTAAATCGAAATATAGTTGTAATGCAATTTATTGTTTACTTAACTTGTTGCGATTTTGTAATATTGAATAAAATCTTTAAAATTAAACGTTCGCGACTTCACTACTTAATATATAATTTCCAGTAACACAAGCCTGGTATATATGTATTATAGATATGGAATTCTATTAACAAGCCTGGTATACGTGTATTATAGATGTGAAATTCCATTAACAAGCCTGGTATATGTGTATTATAGATATGGAATATTAACAAGCCTGGTGTATGTGTATTATAGATATGGAATTCCATTAAAAGCCTGGTGTATGTGTATTATAGATATGGAATTCCATTAGAATACATTTGTGGATTCAATCTTTTCAGGTTGTCGTCAGGCGACACATAATCTTGTGCATTTAAATTGATAACTAATTCATATTTCATTTTAATCCACATAGTAGATACGAGTAGCCCTGTATTAGGTATGTTTCCTTTTAAATCAATTTAATATCCATCAATATTGTACTTGCCCCTCCCTTGTTGTTCTGTTTATTATCTTAGTTTATCTCCCTCTTTTCCATAATGGTATATGTATTCTGTCTCTCTATTTCGCATGTAATTTTATACTCTGTCTCCCTCTTTATGTATATATAAGTGCACTCCATTTGTATTTATTGTTAGTTTTAAATACGCCTTGACGAAGCATGAGCTAAGCGAAACCGGTAAGCGTTTAATAAAATTCGTGGTTTTATACAAAGTGATTGTGTCTTATTTAATTATTTATATTTATTATTCAACAAACATCTTTATCCTCTTTATTATACGAGTACAAGTATATATTTTTTAAATTCGTATAGCTTCCATTTTTTTTGACTCATTTCGTTGTCTTCATCCACTCGCCCACGTTACCCCTTCTCAGCTTCGTGTCATCATGTGACAAACTGAAAGCATAAAGTCCAAAGCTAAAATTTGTCGCCGGTTTTAAAGATGGTCATTTTATTTTCTGAATTAATTGCGTGCGTGCTCGTGTTTTTATTTTCTTCTCTCACGTTTTTGAACGGAATTTTTTTTACACAAATTCTTGTACTTACAGCCCGGGATTACAATATTATTCGAGAAGGGTAGGAAGGAACAGTCATAGGTCTTAACCAAATACCACCGTCTGGTGTGCACTTCGGTAAACGACCTATCGCCTCTATCGATTCCTCTTCCGTCTAGACGGATTCTCACTAGAAGTCTTCCGCCTCGAGATTTCGGAAACTTTTTGTATAACAAGCTCTAGGTCCTTGACACTTGCCGAACAATATTTTCACCGTTTTAAAATGTTATGGGAAAAATAATCATTTAAATACAGTTATATATATATATATATATATATATATATATATATATATAAGTATCTTAGAAATAGTGCGTTAAAAAATTTTGTGACATTTTTACTTTTGTCTTGTGTTTTATTTTCATCATAATATTATATTATATTATGGCTATCTATTAATTTTTATATTGTTGCAAGCTATAAAGGAATGTTGTTATAGAAATGAAAAAGAATGAAGACACTGAAAATGAAAAAAAAGAATATACACACGATCGAATCCCGAAATGGATTTATATTTTTATTTGATGTTTTACATTTTTGTTAGATTTTAATGATTGATTTATATTTTTGACAAACTTTATCGTTTACACGTTATATTTTAATTTTTTATTTAATTTATTTATTTTTGTTTTTATATTATAAAATGTAATACATTTTAGAATTATCAGTAGAATATATATGTATATATATATATATTTCATATAACATTTATTTCTTCTCTATGAGAGTAGGACTCGTGTATAGAGAAGGAGTATATACGAGATAATTTATGTTACAGTTAGGCTGTGTATATATATATTTTTTACTTCTGATACAAATTGATAGTAGTCTGATGCCTTGATAAATATAGTGATTTTGGGTTGCGGTATATTTTAGTTTTGGAATATTATTTTGAAGAGTATAATTTTATTTTTACATAATAGTTACCTTTGTAAGTCGCCAGTATTAAAAAACAGCTCAAAATATTTGTAAATTTCTATTTTGCCTAATTCCTAGGCAGTGGAGTGGTTAAGTACGCCCGCCAGGGAGATTTTTATTTATTTATTTAACTGAATTTATGAATATTTTTTTTCAAAGCAGGTATACGGGTTTAAAACATATACCTAACGCATTTTTTTTTTGTATGCGCAGTAATAAGTAAATGTATATTTTTTACGCGGTCTTATTCAAAAGTCGTATGTGCAAGTGAGCATCTGTGTATATACAGTAAATATAAGATTGACAGAAAAATTTATTGCACCCAGTCCGGGTATTGGTATATTGTCTTGTTTGAAAAAAATAAATATTGTAAAATAAATCCTTTGAATTGATAGTAGTTACGTAAGAAGATTCTTGTAAATAAAATATTACCATCCTTTTGAATAATAAGATAACAAAAAATATTTGTTAATTAAGGTATAAATAATGAGAGCATATTAGCGTATGTACACCTAGTACATAATGTTTTAAGGGTAGATACATATTAAAAATATAAGACAAAAATGTTTAAGCTGCGTGTGCCTATTCTTAACCATGTCAGAGATACAAGCACTTAACAAAAGTAATAATAATTAATGTGATTATTCCCATTAATTGAATTTTTTTTTGATTCCAATTTATATATTGAATTCAGAAAATAACAGGGTATCGAACTTCTAGCGGCCAGACTGTTATTGTTAGATGATTTAGGGCCTGAAGCAGAGATATAGATGGGTCAGTTTTGTAAATATTTATTTAAAGCTTTAGAAGAGGCGGCAGGACACGATCCACGAGTTTATTTTTGGAGAGTCAATTTAGTGTAAAGTTTTCGAATCTTTTTGCAAAAACTACAGCAACACGTGTTTTCAATCAGTTTTATTATGAAAGATCCATTCAATTTTAAAGCATCTTTTTAAAAAATAATGTCTAAATATATTATAATTATTACCAAAATAATATAATGGCGGAAACTTATTTAATCTTTTTTGCAATAAAATTATCTTTGGTATACTGAATCTCGAAATATTTCAATATAAAAACTATACATTCTGTTCATAAATTGATAGTTAAAGGTTCAAACAGCAATTGTTGCCTTTCACAAATGAATATTTCTACATTTATTACACTGATAAACACAATTCTTGGCACATAACAGTTTTATTATGTTTCTAAAGTAACTTTTCTCTCTTAACCCGCAGTTTTTGTGTAATAACATTTTTTAAGTATTACTGCTATGGTACTCTATGTGAGCAGTTCCACTCTTAATTCGCAGTAAGCGGCATATATATATATATATATATATATATATATATATACAGTTAAAGATTAAATCATTTTTAACATGTATTTATGGGTGATGATTCATTTACTTCAGGTTCTTTGCCATACCGATGGTGTGGTGTGAACCACGAGACCAATCTGTCTAATTGTTATTTTTATATTACAAAAATAAAAGGAATAAGTAGTAAATCGGAACGCACAGTGCAGTACCCAAATTTACCCGCTGCTATAAGGCCTGTGCCTTATGAAAATGACTTACCTGTATAAAAACCTCAAACACATAACTTTAGAAGATGAATCAGAATATGAAGTAGCCACTGGAGTGCAACAAGAGAAGAAAAATGATTCCAATTTTGAGAATGACTGAGAACCTCATCTGTTATCTCGGGGAGTATTAAAGGACCTTGTTCGAGATTTGTAGTTGTCAAAGAAACAATCTGAGCTTTTGGGATCTTGGCTAAAAGGTTGGAATCTTTTATATACTGACACTAAAGTGCGCTTCTTTCCCAATTTTCAGGAAGAGTTTCAAGATTTATATTCTCAAAAATATAGTTTAGTGATGTACTTCATTATGAATATAAATCTACAGAGTGGAGAGTGTTCATTGATTTTTCGAAAACTACTCTGAATGCTGTACTTTTGCACGACGGTAACAATTTTCCTTCTGTGCGGGTAGCTTATGCAACCAATACGAAAGAAACATTCGATAATATCAAAATTCTGTTAGAAAAAAATCAATACAACAAGTACTGTTGGGCAATATGTAGTGGACGCTGAAGACAGATGTTCCAGATGCCAAAAATACAATGAAAACAACAAATGCTATATTTTAGGTAAGTTGAGCAGTGACCCGAATGCATGTAAATTCTTGCATTTCTGTAAAAGTTTACTATCATCATTATCATTTTCAAAAAAGGCAAATTGAATTATTTAATTAAAATTTATATAAATACAAGAGGTACCTAGAGAAATCTATAGTATTTAAAATGATTTTTTTAAATTAATTATACCACGTAACATAAATAACATAAATAGGAACCGATAAAAATAATAACGCATAAACTTAGCACTAAATTAACTAAAAAAATAATTTAAAAAAAAACCACCTCTTAACATGATTTTGTAAAAATTTAATTCAATGAGATTCTCCGTAACGTTACTGAATTTGTACATAATCCTTGAACTTGAACGCGATTATGTTTACTTTTAAATTATTTATTAATCCCATCCATGCTCTCAAAATGTGGACCGTTGTATCATATTTCGACAAGAATAATGAATTTAATTCGTAATTTCTTCATTATCTAAAGCGGCCGCGTGGTTCTGCAACGCCGGGAATAATAATTTTATCTGACCCCGATACACGCAGTTCGAATGTGGTTTATAGTAAGTAACCTTATGCAATCTGATCTCTGCTCTGGAAGTTACTTCAAGTTGCGCTGCATCTCGTGTATCTTCATGCTCGAACACCTAATCAATAATAATAATTTATCAAAACATAATATTTTGGTATTGTGAAAAAATTGTTTTATTTTTTATTGTAAATTTATATATGATCCAATTTTATGGTAATAGTATATCTGCATCATCTAGATTAAATGACTAGGGGTAACCTGAGATTATAGAAAAATATTTTTTTCCAGTTCCTTAATCTCTACACGCTGGTTTACCGCCTAAACTACTTCTACTAATGCGTCAGAGCTATCCAATTTGACATTTTTATTAATTAGTTATTGAAGCTGAAATTTACTCACTTATTTTTATTGTAATTAATTAAATTAATAAACGAACTATAACAGTTTAAATGGTTGAGACACATGTGTGTATGTATAAATATAATGGTCTAGGATTCGAAAGTACTTCTTCTTTTAAATAGACAATCCACCCTTCAAGAGTGATTTGTGCCATTAATCAAGTTAAAATTTTATTTTATAGAAGTACAATAATATTATAGAATTGGCAATATTTTATTACAAGTCGATACCATTGATACGTACAAAAAATTTGGTATTATATATATTAAATGTGGCGAGTTAAGGGAAAGAAGATGACACAAATTAACCGGGAGTTGAAAATTACCATTGACGAGATTACTGTAAAAAAAACCTGTGATCCGCAATGAACAGACAAAAAAGATATGATCAAGGGTTTCCTCCTCGGCACCACACTCACACATTAGAGACTCTATTATGTTCAATCTGAATAAATGTGAGGCTACCTGGCAATGTCCAATTCTCATTCTAGAGGTATTTGATATTGTTCTTTTGGAGACTTTTGAAAAATCAGGTAGTGCGGGGAATAGATCTTTGAATTATTTTAAGCCGATTATCCTTATGATTATGACTCTACAGTTATACATATATAAAATGTATCATTATTTAAGGATTTTTCAAAAATATTATATAATTTGTAGACTGCAATGACACAACAAAGATTTATGATTCAAAGTGTTTTTAGAACAAAAAAAAATTTTTTTACTAGTTTTTCTTTTCTTGTAAAAATTACTTTTGTTGCCTAAAATAACGATATGTTCAGACTCTTTTATTTGTATTTTATATTTCCTCCATGCCAATGATTGACTGCACAGCGCGCATCTCATTTCATTATCACGACCACGACGCACTATGTAGGTACACGCTCGCCTACGCTCGAAACGTCCGAAGCCGCCTGACGCAATCCGCGATGGCCGACTAGCCTTTGATCTGATCACACGCGCACGCTAAGCATTTGATTATTTGTCGCGATGTTAATAATAATTAATTTTATAATACTAATAATATATAATGCTGAAACATCGTTTTCTCGAACTGCACTTTTCATAGTAAAGGAAATTCTCATAATTTATTTTATTAATCTATTTATTATATACTAAGATTGCAATGGAAAAATAATTAAGAAATCAG
Organism: Eubasilissa regina; assembly: GCA_022840565.1. NCBI lineage: Eukaryota > Metazoa > Arthropoda > Insecta > Trichoptera > Phryganeidae > Eubasilissa > Eubasilissa regina. The sequence continues at coordinate 20,803,835 of JAINEB010000004.1, read as the reverse complement.
AAATCAATCTCATCTCACAATATATCAAAAATTTCTCAATTCGTTTGTAAATAAAGATGGCCGAATTATGAGCCGTTCTGTAGATTCAAATGTCTGTACTTCGTGGTACTTCTTTGAATATTTACGTACTGTTTACTTAGGTGCGAAACGGATGTAAAAAAAAATCGTTAACAACCGCACACAAGTTTGATGCTTACGAAGACAGAAGAATATTGTGATTATTATTTTTTAAATGTTTACATTCTTACCGTATGCTTATAAGAATGTGATTACAATATATAGTTTATGCGTGCAGGTGTAATCTTTACTGGGATTTATTATCTAAGTAGAAGAATAATAGTAGCAAATGTTTTTGATGTCTTATATATAGTGTGCTTGGTGGGATAAGATCCCGTAGACTGTATCGATTATAATATTGATCAGTTGACACAACCCGCATCGGATTTATGAAGGAAAATAATGACAGATGGATCTGTCCTACCTCCCTCTAATGTCCTGGGTTGGACGTCGTTTTCACCTTCAGTCGACTAGCACGTTTGTTGTGAAGAGCCGAGAGATCACTGCACTCCCGGATCTGTTGAGAACGCCGCTTCATTTTTGCCATAGCGTCACGCACGGCAAAAACGGTAGAAAATAACACAGATCTTGACATTTCGGTGTCGGAAGGCAATCTGTCCCCCTGTCGGCGAAATCCTTAAGTAATTAATTAGACAGAGCGGGACAAGTAAGGTGTATATATTGGAAGGACAAAATACACAGGGAGTAGGTACTCGATTTGCGTCAACAGTGCTTTTCGGTTACAGACTTATTGAGAAATATAAGTCAAGTAACTACTGTATTATTATTATTATTATTGTCTAATTTGTTGCAGATGCCGGTAATTTATGAAAGTGTGAGGAAAACCTAATTTAGGGTGTAGTAGCAGAAGAAAGCTAGCCATCTGTTTTGGCTTCATCGCTAGATTTTTCCTGCTTATACAAAGTGATAAGAAAACTTTACGTTTTCGGTTTCGAGAAGTGGTGTTACTTGTAACTTGATGGCTGTCGTTCAACAATTCCCAGGTGCTCAGCCACCATGTAGGAGAGCTATCTACAAATTAAATTAAAATTTCAAGGAGACATGTTCGGTAGCCGAATTAACACACTGCGGGCTCCCACAATCAGTAACTACAGAAGGCAATATATAGTTCGTTGAAGAGGCATTCGTTCGGTCACCCAAGAAATCAGCATGAAAAGTAGAGAACTAGAAATTATTGATAGGTGTTTAAGAATAATGTTGCCTAGTTATATGTGAAACCTTACAGGCCTAAGCGAAGATTATCCGGATCGATAACATTCTGTAGAACATTGTCGATTTTTGGAATAATTATTATTACACTTGCATCAAGTTTTCGTTGACTTTCAAGAAGGCTATAACTCGATTAAAAGGTCAGAATAAATTAAATAACTAATTGAACTAGAGATTCTAATAAAATTGGCAGCACTTGTAAAACTTTGGAATGATGAGACCCATAGCAGAGTGAGAGTCGATAACAAAATGTCAGATCCCTTCCAAATTAGTAATAGCCTTAGAAGCGGAGTACGTGATAAGCAAACAGCAAATAACGACAAATGACAGGGTAGATATTTCATTACCATGTGTAGATGATATATAACGATTTATTAGTCGTAAACCAGTGACTGGAGAAATGCGCTCGGATTACTCATAACGCACAGTAGAAAAGTGAGACTAGAGATCAGCTGTCAAAACAAAATACCTTAAGATTAGCAGAGGACAGACGCCGTCACCATTTATCGCAAGATGTCAACCTTTTGAATCGGTAAACAGTTCAAACATCTAGGTTCAAATTCAAGGTATCCAAGGAAATTTTGTCACAAAATTTAAGACTGTATCTAACACTGACCACTCTACATGGGTGTGAACTTTAGTCTTTCGCTTAAGCGCAAGAAAACAGGTTACAGGTCATTGAAAATAAAGTCTTGCGCACGATTTACGACCCAATAAGTGATAACGTAACCGAAGAATGTAGGATGTTAAAGAAGATGAAATTTCGAGAACAATATATCGCCCTTAGATATCCTGAGGAAGGTGAAGGCGTGGAGGCTGTAGTGGGTGGGTGGTCCCCTCATACACAAGCTAATAGAATTGAGACCAAGACGTAGATGGACGGATAATGTAAAGGCGATGTCAAAAGATGAATAGAGCTCTATTGTGAGTGCGGTCATGAACCACGAGGTCGCTAAAGAAGAAGAAGCCGTCTCATAGGCTTGTTGAAAGAGCACGCACACTGGCGCCATTTATTAATTTATTACAAATAAATCATTTAAAAACTGACTCACGATCAGGATCTTTGGCAATTTTTCCGTTTTTCAAATAGAAGTTGCGCACAGTAATACAAATATTATTTAGAAGATTTCATACAAGTAATGTACTACTTTAATGTAATGTAATGTACTTTAATGTAATGTAAGTAATGGCTACTTTAACACAGACTTTAGTCTAGCAAAGTAGCCAGGACAACGCTGTATATATCAGAGGTGAAGTCTACTCCATCCCACACATTAAACTATGTATTATGTATGTTATGTATCCACCTCTGTAACTACAAAAATATGGATGTCAAAATATATATAAATAAATAAAAAATAAAAAATGTTTGATGCGAATATAAAATGGGCATGTCGTCTTCCATTGCTCCACGTGGATGGTGTGCATAGTCCTTACAATTATTAAGGTTTAAAAATAACTTAAAAATCCCTATATGTAACACCAAACACTATCAGCAAAATTTTATATATTTAGGGATAAAAAAATTCAATAGCCTCCCTACATAAATTAAAGAAATAAAAATTATAAAAGAGTTTAGAAAGAAATAAAATGAACACTTAAAAAACACATAATTAGAAAATAAACAATATTACAGAATACTTCACAAGCACACAAATAGACAATAAATAAAATATATTAAATTATTATAGTGTAACTCCCTCTCCAAGTACAAGACCTAGTCTCTTTTTGGGAGAGGTAAGCGAAAAAAAAACATGTAATTTTAATAAAGTAAAATATATAATTCATGTTATAAAAAATTGTAAATATGTCAAATAAAAAAAAATTTCAAGTAGGTTATAAATTTATCAAGATCAAATATTGCATCATATTTTGTTACTTACTTTTTATTGTTTTACTTCTTATTCTAAATTTATAGTTCATAAACTAATTATATATAATAAATATTATTGCAGATCAATAATGTAAAATGTTTGCCTCAGCACGGACGAAGTCCAGTGAGGCAGATATTAAAATACGAAATGTACTTACGACATATGATGTGAAATAAATAAATAGATGTACCTATTTGGCCCATGCTTTCTCTCATAATTTCGATAATTATAATTAGTGGTCATCCAGCTCACCAGCAAAATCTGAAACCAATCGCATACAGACTGTGTATGTATTGAAAATTACATCTTGTACCTTTAAATAATCAATAACATTTAATAATTTTTATAGCAAATTTTTTTTTTAATTTCACCTAAACGGCGCTTTATACAAACTATTTAGTCTTACGCTAGTATTTAAAATTTTTACGCGAACTTATGGATAAACTTTTGTGAGAAGGTTCCTTTTCATTCTCTGTGCCTAAACCAATAAATGAAGCATTACTTTGTGTTAATCCCCACAGGATTTGGCTACTTTAGAAATAATAGTAAAATACATTTACACTAAATCATGGGGTACCGAGATATTTTTTCTTATTAAATTAAAAGTAATTTAAAATTATTAGTCAAAAAAATCTTGTCATTTTTTTTCACCGTGTTTGTTATTTTTTAATCTTTGTATCCTATTGTTTTTTGACAAAGCCTGCCTATTTCATCAGAAAGTTGGGCCATAGCGTCATAAACAATTAACAATTGGATGACGACGCGGCGTTAAGCAGTTTTTATTTCATGTTAATAAAAAGTGTATACTTATAGAATAGTATTTTGTTGGGACCAGAATATAATTTTGATGTTAAATGTATTCACTGTATTTAGTTATGCCATGGTTTACATGATCGCTGCCGATATGTAGCATTCATGCTCACAATTATTTGTGTGAAGTCTGTTTTCTAAATTATTTCACGTTCCGTATAAGTACGCGAGTTGCAAAGTTATTTTTAATGTTTATTGAATACACTCGTAAAACTACGTAATATGAATACACGTTTAATGTGTGCACACGTGACTTCCTGTCATTTATTGCGGTTTTTAAGTAAACTTTACGGAATGGTCCAATTTTTTAGGTTTCAGGTTTCTAAGTCTCTCGGAATCGAAGTCTCTCGTACAATGTACCTCTGAAAATAAAAGCAGCTTGGATATTTATAATGTTGAGTGACACTTGGACCATTCCATTACCGGTCTCGAATTACCCCGAAACTTCTGAAAACTCGGAAGAAGTATCCTTACCCGCTTAATTATGTACGGCTTTTTAGAATAATTAAAGCCGGAACGCACGTGAGAGCAGGTAATGTTATTGTCCCATTGTTGGTCGCAGGTAATATTCCTCGGCTACCATGCGGTGTGTTGGGTCTTTTTTAAATTTTTTTTTGAGAAACCTTCACATTTATTTTAAAATAATAAACGTGATGGGAAAGTTTCCAAAAACATCATAAATTTTTACGCAGAAGGGATGAGGATTGAACGGTAAATTAATATTTTTTTGTTGCTGTTTTGAAAATTGTGCTATGTTTGAATATTTTCAAAATTTTGTCTCGCTTGTGGTCAAGGGATTGGGACCAAGGATTACTGAGCAAGTCAAATACTATTTATTAAGGAGAACACGTTCTAATTGTGAAGTTGTAATTATTTAGAACAGACGGTCTGTGATATTTTTAATATAAATTAAACGTCTTAATTAGAAAGATATACATGTAAAATCAATTTTTTCTAAAAATGTTGTTGCTACTGGGATTTGAACCGTTCAAATAATGGAACGATAGACGTATTCATTTGAAAAGTGTGACATATAGGTTCTAAAATTTATCGTCAATGCACTGTCGCATAATTCGTTAATGCACGTTCCTCGGATTGGAAGAGATCCAGGTTCGAATCCCGGTAGCAACAAGAATAATTTTCGATAAAATTAATTTTATATTTGTATCTTTCTAATTATTACATTTAATTTGTATTACAAACATTATTTCCCAAAATTATTAGATAGTAGAAAAATACTGATTTAAAAAGATTGCGCACGTGATATTTTAATTAAACATTGATATTTTGTTTACTTTGTTGTTTTTTTTATGTTTAGTAAAAATTGAACTAAGTCTCCGTATTATCAGACCAAAACGTGTATTTCAAATTGCGAAATATCGCGGTAAAGAGGCGAGGAATAACTATGAAATAAGTAAATAAATAAATAAAGGTTTTCTTAAGAAATAAAATATGTAATAAAGTTGTATCAATGTGTCCAAAATTTAATTAAAATGAATTGATAATTCTGGCGTTTGCTATCAGATTACTCGAAAGGTATTTGAGATTCTATAAAAATAAGGTAGATGGCTCTTTCAAATAATAGAACGATTAAATGTATCAATATCAAAAAGGTAACACGTAGGTTCGAAAATTTGTCGCTGTAGCATAGTTGCACAATGCGCCTTCCCCGGTTAGAAAAGAGATCCCGGTGGCGCAACAACAATATTTTTCGATAAAATTGATTTTACATGTATATCTTTCTAATGAATATATTTAATATGTAATAATATTTTAAAAATGAAATGTTTTTTTTTTTGCTTAGCGCGTGCACATACTTGTCAGAGTATTTAAAATAAAGACAAGTTAAAAAATCGTCGAATAACAAATACGAGTATACCTACCGATGTGTAGGCGGTGTTATGTTCTTAATCCACTCACCACATTTATATTTATGAGTAGACAAAGATATATGCATATGGTCCAAGACCTGAATTGCAGATATTTACATATATTATCCCCAGTACATATATTAATATGTAACGAAAACTATTATTTTCCTGTTGTGTTTTTTAAGTTTAAAATAGACATTCTTAACATAATTTTAAAATTCATTTTGTGATTTTCCTTCTAGACATTCACAAAATAGTCAACAAGGGGCGACTCGGGACATGTTTAAAGGCAATTGTATGAATTACCGAGAAAGATGAATTAAGATAGTTAATAATTCAATGAACTCGGTCGCCGTCATTTACAAGGAAATAACAAAGCTGGGCAGGCCAGTGGAGCCAATCGGCTGACTGAACAATGAACCTTCATTGATAAAGAGTCGATTAAAGGAGGACGTCTTCTCGGGAAAATTAGATAATTAGAAATAGTTGGAAATAAACAAAGCACATTTTTTAATAAATAATTTCCTATGATATTCAGACACTTCGACCTGTTGCCCATTCTATCTTCTACTCTTTCGCATCCATTTCGCGACACTTGAAATGAATATGCATATTAGTAACTCTTCGTTTCCTTCGTTGTGCTTTCGGCAGACCAGTCGTGGCGCCATCTGCCCCGATTTGCAGGATTTCTGTCAGCTTCCAGAATTGGCCAATTGGTTGCAGACTTCACCGTATCCTTAGATTGATAATGCCCAGGTGAAATGCGTCTCAAGTAAAATAAATGGATAGAATCAAAAAACAAGTATTTTATTTTCACATGTGATCACCATCCGTCCATTCTTCCATCCAATTATTTTGTTCTGATGGAAGAAGTGGTGATTTCGAAATTAATCGCCTTAGTTTAAATATGAAACAAAACTTTGTTTATTTTTTAAAGATTATTTACATACGATGTACACATTCTGACGTCACGGTCTACGTGACAGTCTCTTTACGTACTGTCTAATCTATCTGTTGAATCTAAATTTATTCTAGAAATTTTCTTTTGATTTTTTACAACTTTCATCTCGCTAACTGCTCTAGCGATTTGTGTGAAGTCAACTTGTACATAATTATCACTAAACGGTATAAATTTTTGTGTCCAGCGTCCAACTTACTATATATACATGGTGTTTTTTTATGTCATAAATCTTTTCCGTTAACTGTGTACTATGTCATCCCGTTGCAGGGATAGCCAGAAAGCATTGAAAGCCACACTTTTCTGCTTCTTGAAATACCGCTCTTACCATGTACTATTTTATGCGTATTCTCATGCATAAATGTGTTATTCATAACCATTTTGCATACTCAATCAATTTATTACATTACTTAAATCTTAGGGTGCGTGTACACCGATGAGATTTAACTGTCGCGAATCGTCGATATGCAACCAAGCAGCTATAGAAGGCGAACATGCTACATCAGCACTCTTTTCTAGTGTTAGTTGCGTTTTGGTTTTCTTCGAAGCAAGTCGTGTAAACGTCTCGAGTATTACGTCAAAAATAAAAATTGAAAGGGAAATAGCATTTTGACACGATTTTCGTTACTTTTTTTTTTTTTGCCCACAACGCCTTGAGAAGTACAAAGATTAGAGAATGGTGTCCTCTATACATCCCGTCGAGGACTGTACGGTATAAAATAATAAACACTTTGCGTGAGATATTTGAAAGGTATAATTGTACGTGATGCGTATCTTACGCAACAGGGTACTCCGTGTACGGGTTAAGTATACGGATTCGACATGTGAACGAAAATTATTATTGTTCCAACACGACGTAGACGATTTAAAATTGCCGCCATTTCTCTAGTTGTGTACTCGACAGCTGTCATTCATGTAGACAGTATACCGATACAAAAACGGAGTGCACACGGTTCAGCATTGATTGAGTTCTCACTGCGAAAGCTTGTTATGAAAGTAACAGATCAATTGTGGGTGCTGATAGAAGATTGCGTGCAATTTTCGGTCGCCATTCAAGAAACTAATATTCAGTGATGAAGCTAATATTCAGTGATGAAGCTAATATTCAGTAATGAAGCTCATTTCCAGTTCGATGGATTCCTGATGAAGTACAACTCCTAAATTTGAAGAGCGGAAAATTCACGCGTCATCCAGAAAAAACTTACGCATTCGCTCAGTCACCGTTTTGTGGGCTGAAGAAGTTATTGGACCTTTTTTATTTGATAACGAAACAGGTACATATATATATTTATCGTATAAAAAAAACCAATTGACTATTTTTTATTGGAACACACTTGTATGAATATAATTTCCCGATTTACAAACCGGTCAATGTTTATATTTTTCCAATGATTTCTTATCGACTCATAATGATATAATTTATTTTTTTCAACAAAAATTTTATGAGCTTTTTTATTTTATATAAATTGAAATGTAGGAAGTCCCCACGCTCACCCCACGTGACTCTTCTTCTCCTTGTGCCCTGTCCACTCAACGGACGTCATCATGAGTTTATTTACTGCGGCTCGGAAAAGCTCTACAGTAGATTGGCCAAACTATCGTTCTCCTTTTTCCAGGGCCCCGACTTCAAGCAATCTTTCCCTGCATTATGTGGTGCAAGATCTCATACTTTATACTAGATGTCTTATTACATGTCAGAGATATTGCATATCGATTAATAAGTGCATACATTCACTGAATTAACACATTCATTGTAGCACGTATATTCCGGTTGCCACTATCGCCGCTCTTGTCGCCCTACCGGTGGTTGAACCACGCAGTTAAATTATGATTATCGTAAAAAATAAAGTTTTGGCAACAATAAAATACCCGTCTCGGGGTTCGATGTCCTCGATACTCGTCGTGGGACTTGGAACAATGGAACGGTCCATAAACACTGTACTGTATATCATTCGTCGACATGAGTTTGTATGCAGAGCTTGATGAAACATCTGACTCTGTGTCTATCTAGACTATTAATCATACCTTTTTCTTATATTTTTTTATATGAGGTACAGACTTAGCTTTTAATCAGTCCCGCGTTAATTAGAGTCGTTAAACAATCGTAATACTAAGTTATATTCCAGGTTTTCAACGTAGAATATATTTTTTTCAATGGTTTTTTTTGGATTAAATACATCGGTAGACAGCTTTAAAAAGTATCTAAATTTTTTTGAAAAATATACAAACTGAGTAAAAAATGTATTGTGAAAATAAATTTGCATGTTTATTTTTCATAAAATTATTTAAATAAGATTCAGACAATATTAATAATACAGTCACCTGCTTACGAGATGGGGTGGGACGAACCAGAAAAAAATTATATGAAACATGTGTCTGAGGCACATGTTGCCAGTTTTTATATAATTGCTAACAATATACAAAACGATTCCGAGATAGGATCCGTGAGACCCTTTAGGGTTTTCTATACATAATATATTATTATAAGATATATACTATTTAATTCCATCTCGGCAACTATGCGCTGTAATTTATATATTGTGTGTTTATTTATTATAATCGCATTTTCTTGGTAGGAAAAGTGCAATAAATACCTTTGAATTTTAATCGATACCTATTCGATAAATTCACATGATTATTACAGTCTATAACTGTAAAACAGTCTGTAACTGTAAAACATTTTTTTACTACACCAAACATTTCGTTTCTTCCATTTCACCCTTATAAGATAAATCGAATAATAATAATAATAATGGGCAAAATTAAACTGTTGGGATGCTGTGACCAGCAAAATTGTGAGGACATCTCAAATTAATTAAAAATGTTCTTTAAGTTTTCACGGCCGCTTAGAATCTTACGTGTACAGTTTTCTGGGCTAATCTGCCGTGTACATCTGACTTTTCTGGTCGACGTTTCCGATTCCATTACAGGGTCCATCATGAGACTTGTAGTACCGTTTCGAAAGCATGGTGTGTCGTTTTTAGGTATTGGCTCGCAATATTGTGTCAAAAACAGGTGTTGTGGGATATGAAAGTTATATTGTCTTTTTGGCCAATCAGCAAATAGGGACAATACAGATGTGATTGGTAACTGAGATTTAACGATAACGATGATCGATAACTAAGGTTTAACAGTTGGAGGTTCATTTTCTAGTATATAACATCCCTTTTACTTCAGCTATATTGGCTGTAAGAGTTAAATTTAAATTGTGCTGGTTGATGTACAAGGCGACACGTAACATGGTGCCTCTGTATCTTCAAGAGCTTTGTATCCCAGACAATTTTAATGGTAGACGTCAAACTCTCAGGTCAGTCTCTACTTCAGCTGCAGCAAAGGTTGTAGAACCGATCAACCGTTGCCAGAATTCTAAATTTAGTGAACGGGCATTTGCGGTGGCAGGTCCAAAAGCGTGAAACTCTTTGCCCTCCATTATAAGAAACAGTGCATCAGAGACTTTATTATTTAAGATGAAACTAAAAACGCACCTTTACGTGAATGGCGTTATACAAATTATCCATTATTATTATTATTATGTATTATATTAAAATGCTTCAAATTAAATAAAAATATTTCACTTCACTACCATTTTTTTTGTAAATAAATAATACAGTCAACGGCGATATATCGGAATGTTTTTATCGACAATTTGTTTATTTTTTGTTGTCAAGGTTACCTAATTTTGGACCGAACCGAATTGGAATTGTATGGAGAGCTATATCTATTTTATGCGGTCATAGCGGTTGTTTATCCGGAATGTTGTCATGTTCATGAATCCGCTGCGTGTATACAAGTCTATCCACACTCTTAAACGTTCCTACACACATACGTACACATGCAGTCCCGCTTTTGGAGACTGATTTACACACGTAAACAGTGGCATTGATAATTCAACCCAGATATGGCAGAGTTATTTATTATATCAGACTAATTTTCGATAGTAAGTCGTATTATCGGTTTTGTAGATTATCCGGTTTTTGCTTCATTATCTTTTTATCATTAATAATAATATATATTAATATTAATGAATTCTCATCTTATGGATCTTCAGTGTGTACCATTGCTATATTCTTATATAAAATTACCTAGTCCAGATTTAAATTGTATATAGCTTTTAGTGTTTAATTTCACGTATTTAAGGTGATTCGACTGCTCGCATGAAACACGAACGGGTACTCACTTAGTTGTGAGAACGTTACTTGTACACAATAATATATCTGTTTTTTGTTAGTGCATTCTGTATTGCTCTCCCTACAAACGGTGTTGCTGTATTGCTCTCCCTACAAACGTATAAACTTTGAAATATGTATATATATATATATCCACTTAAATACATTTTTGAAAAATACGAACAAAACATTCATATTTATTCGTTGGACAGTGTTACCTTAGATAAGGAAAAAACTGCGATCATAGAGTGCGGCTCGATATGCCCCTGAGATATAGATGAGATGACACGATGAAAAATGTTCAATATACTTGTCAGTCGTAATACGATTTCGCTAATGTGTGTTTTTTCTTACTCGTAATTTCAAATTGAATTACGTAGTGTTATTAAATATATAAAAAGAAAACATTTAAGCAATCTTAACCTAACTTGCCCCTGCTTGCGCCTCAGAGACCTGGCCGTTTAACCAAGCACTTTACAGCCACAATGTCATTATCACTATAGTCCTAATATATTACGCAGTCATATTTAGATAAAAGATAGAGAAGCGCAATAATATAGGGTGTCCAGCGGAAAAATTTCAAGATTAAATTGTAATTGCTCGTAAACCATCAGCGTCAGGTAAGTGGAAGGAATATTGTTCGACGCGCGTGATTTGCTGATTTGCCAGTAGCAATGAGTCACTGGTCGAGAGCGTACCGCGCGTTCGCAGTTCAGCAATATATAAAGTGCGGTGATTCATTGGTTCGTGCGCGTCGCGCTTTTTGTACTCACTTTAATATTCGACGAGTTAGTGACGGGCCGAGCACGCAACTTGTCTGGTTTTGTGTTCAAAAATTCAGACAAGAAGGGATAATAGTTGACCAAACTCCTCCGGGACCATCAACGTCATCAGCGATGCCAGAACATGTGGCTCAAGTTCGACGTGAAATTATGCTCAATTCGATAAGGAAGATTGCAGCCTTTACTGGAATAAAAAAATCAACAGTGCACGTTATTTTGAAAAGGAAACTACAGTTTTACCCATATAAATTGGAAATCGTGCAGTTTGTCTACGAAAATGACTATTCTTTACTTGAAACCTTAGCGAAAATAATGCTGGAACATTTTGGAACAGCACGAACGCTTGGAAACATATTTTTTACTGACGAAGCACATTTTCATGTCGATGGCTGTGTTAATAAACAGAATATTAGATACTGGTACCCCTATAACCCAAGGGAACGCCATCAAATACGTTTGCAGTGTCCAAAAACGACAGTGTGGTGTGCAATTTCTGCCCGAGGGATTATTGGCCCTTATTTTTTTAACCAGCGACAGACAGTCACTGCTAACGTGTGTTGCCGAATGATCGAAGAGTTTTTGGTACCGCAACAGCAGCTGTTTCCCGGGTTCAACAACAGAACACAATTTCAGCGAGACGGGGCCGCTCCACACACAGCTAGAGTTTCAATGGAGAAGCTGAGGGGAATTTTTGTCAATAAATTAATCACCAAGTACGGAGACATACCCTGGGCATCTAGGTCACCGAACCTTACCCGTGCGACTTTTTCTTGTGGGAATACCTTATGTCAAGAGTTTACAACAACAATCCTCGAATAATTCAGGCCCTACAAGAAAATAACCAACGCTTTGCTTTCGCGTGTTCACAAATTTAAGAGTCCGATTGCAAGAGTGTCTAGTCTTTGTGTGGGTGCATTTCTATATAGTATGATGCATTTACATGGAACAGCGCCGACTGCGCCGATGATCTGGTACTCCGCGCAAGAACGTGGTGTACAATCAGTTCGGTTAAATTAGAGACGTCCAGTATTCCATTAACTATTTCAAATAAAAATAATAAATCACTTCAATCAGTTCTTCTACTCAAGTTAATAATTTTGATTGATTTTGACCCGCAGCGCAGAAAAGGTTGCCGACGACTGCTCGAATGCATTATTTAGATTCAAAATCTTAAGAACACGTTTTATATAATGTTGGTAAAAGTTTGGCATGTAATTTTTCGCATGTGTACGAATACAATTATTACGAATAATTGCTATTATAGTACTTACTAAAGTGTACGTCAAATAAACAATATGCGCATCTTCCGTTATAATACGACCACTCTATCGAGATATCGGTGTCGTGCACCTACTCTTATCTATCCTTCTGTGTGTGTGTGTGTGTGTGTGTACAGTGAACAGTGTCAGTGGCGGTGTGCATTGGAACACGCGTCAGCTGTCAGTGTGCAGTGCGGGAACATTTTTCTTAGGGTAGACAATTAAAAAAATTAACAAATGAGTATTAAAATACAATAATTTGTTTTGGCATTATTTTGCATTAATAAAATGGATTTTTTTTAATTGTCCGCTAATATTTGCTAGGTTCAGTTATTTAAGATAACACCATATATAGGAAATATATTTTTATTTCATCTTTAATACGTTTTGAAACTATTGAAGAAATATATTTAAAAAAATATATATATGTGCACATTATTATGAAAGTGGTCCAAGTCAAGAAATTGAAAAAATGAGTTTATCAATTCACATTGCTTTAAATTAATTTGATATAATGCAAATTGTGAACAATTTTTAGTGTTTTATATTTATTGTATTGTTACGACGTTCAACGGTATTCCGCTAGTGTTTATTTTGATAACAGAGTAAGTCATTTCAACCTTAATTTTTTTATTTCCTTCTAAGAGACATGCAACATTTAAATGTCTGTGGAAATGAATTATAGATCTAGTAAACAAAGTAAATTTTGAAACCATTGTACTGTGTAATATCAAAATATTTTTTAATCATTTCAAACGCAAACCTTCAAATATATCGAAACGAAAGAAATATGACTTAGACCACTTTCATAATTATGAACACATATACTAACTTAACCTAACCTAACCTTAGATGAGTGTATGAACATTGAAAAGTTCGTGTTAGAACGAGAACAAAAGATAACAACGGTGTAAACAGAGTCAATAGGTAGTGGCGGGAAGATAACAAAAAAGGTGGTACAAAAAGTTTAACATTTACATCAATAAAAAAATTCAAAAGTAATTTTTTTTTCTTACATACCAAATTATATTATATTTCTTTACAGGATCATTGATGGTATGATAGACTGCCCACAGATTGTTGGTCTGCTTGACTTTCACGCACCATTGAAGTCATCGAGATACAATTCATTGTTCTATTACAGTGGTAATGACAGAACACATGCATTAGCTAACTCCGCAGTTCCCAAGATTGCATTATTTGGGGAATCAATATGCGGAAGTAGTCGACATTTTTACTGTAAATTTATCTCTTTATAGGACTACATTATTACAATTTTTTGTGTCAACTGGTGACGGATAAATTGCTTTACTTCACATTTTATATTTATTTTTAATTTTGATTATGAAAAAACATGCTGATATTATATAATTTTTTACTTTGTGTATTGTACTTATAATGAAATTTTCTGTTATTTTACAAATTATGTTAATACCTGAATACCAGACTATCCTTCACTGACCAGAAAGAGCGGAGAGCATGAATGTGAGAACATGAACCAGAAGCTACCTACTTACCATAATGTCTAGATCCACCTTAATCATCTTCTGAGAAAATAAACTTTACTAAAAACGGATGCCCGCAGCTCGAAACGGCGAGTAGAAATGAATGTACCTGGCTAGCGCCAGTCCGTGACTCGAAACGCCGGTCGCGAACCTAGCGGCCAATATCGAAATTACTACTCGGCGATTCCAGTCGAGCGTGAAATTATTTAACCAGGGTGTTAACTATTTAAATTAGTTACTGACGTTACATTCTCCTATTTCCTAAAATTCGTAACGTTATAACGTATATTTTTATTTTGGTAGGTATTTGATTTTTATAGAAAATAATCGCACGAATATCTGAGACCCAACCTTCGTTTATGAACAAATTTTAGATAGATTTAGAAAAAATACTATATATATATATAGTATACCCTTTTCATTTTTGATAGGGTGAACCAGGATTAGCTTGTCAAAAATAAACTTTTGTTTGTTTTACTCGTCTCCCAGGAAATTGACTAAACTTGTAGTACCGTGCGATCCACTGAGTTCCTGATGGAAATATGGACTAATATTTTAAATTGCTGATTAATTCAGAAGGTGTGCTTGGTGTAAAGATGTGAAAAGGAAACATATTTTAATTTTTTTAATGCAAATGTATCATACAAAGATTTAATGTTCACCCTGCTATGTCGTTTTGTGTTTATTATTCTGTTTATCACCTACTACATTATGGATAAGATAAAATATTAAAGTCTCCGTCTAACGCCAGACAGTCTGATGTTTTGTAAATGCGTCGTCACATTATTATATACTTTTACGAATGAATACGAAATAGTGTTAAAGAACAAGATCTTCTAAATGTTTTAAATTTTGTGCCCAGAATGAGAAAATTCCATCTGTATACCTTATTAAATTGATTAAACAAACATTACCATTGTAATGGATGGATATACATGAAACAATGTTATTACTCTACTCGAGTTTATTAGCACTACTCGAGTTTCGAGAGAAACAATAAAACAGTAACTCTCATCGACAGGTGAAGTATTAAACTGACTACACATAAATATAGGAGACAGGGCTTAAGTGGTAGACATACAAGTAATTAGGTACTGACGTTTGGGTGGGGAGAGGGCGGAGTTACTGGTGGGCGATGGAGGGGTGGTTGTAACGGGAATATTGAGAGAAGAGGAGATGAGTTACATTTGAATTCGGGTATTAATCTGTTAAACAATATTATACTTTCTAACAAATAATGTAATTTTGTATGATAATGTTCATCTGCATGAGATTCCGATTGTTTCGGTTGCATATATCTCCTTATTGCCTTGTCCCGACCAAATCCGACTAAATGCTAATAACAGGTTTAAATCGTGTGTACTTCGTGTAGGTATGCATTCTGAACAAAAAATGTTGTGTCCATTCTAAAGACGGGACTTTTGGACTAAACTTTTTTAATAGTAACGGAAAAGTTTTCACCGACGCGCACCCGACAGAGTTCAGATAAACGATTCGCCTTCAGTCTTCACTTTCTAATATCCGAGTTGGCCGCTCGGCTCCGCTTCTTTATGTTGTCTTCCGCCCCGCGCACAAAGAGACTCGCAGTGTTCGCACGTGGCTCACAATTTCCCTCCGGCTTTGTGCTGGCCCCCCCCTCACGCCCGGCCGCCGCCCGCCGCCGCGCCCGCCCCGACTCCTCGCTCCTCGGCCATCTGTTCGGAGCGGTTCGTAAACACACGATCAGCTGTTCCCGCTAGACTCTCGGTTCTTTGTGCTCGCAAACTTCTCGGATCGCAATCGCCGAACGCCAGTACGCAGCTGGATTCGAGGAAGTGCGGTTGCGCCTTCCTGCGCGGTCTGTTACAACGATAAACAAAAACAATCGACGCGATATATGAAAAAAATTATATATATACAAACAGACTTCCCGCGGTTTTCTTTCCGATACGTTTTTGTTTTTCGCATAAACGAGAACGCCGTGTCGTTAGTCGGGGTCGCTGTTATTTCGTGAATATCTAAGTGTTGTTATTTCATTGCAGTGATACATATCTCCGTGCTGTGTCGTGCGAGACACGTGTGTTCCGTCGTGCATCATCGTACGAGTGCACGCGAAGAAAATTTATAAAAATCGTGCATTTTTTGTGAAGCTTCGACTTTGTTTACTTCGACGCTGGTGACAAAGTAATATAGGTGAGTCAAGAATATCGTGTTCAGAATGCAATTCTATATTGCGTATATATTATTTAATGATAACACTCGAGTCATGTCGCGTTTTTCTCGATGAAAAATCTCGAGAAAAACATTTTTTTTCTTATGTTGATCCTCTTAGATTCGATATATTAAATGCGTTTGTTTTCTTTGTCTCGTACGAACCGAGTCAAGTCGGTTCAGGTGAATCGCGGCAGCGGCTAACTGTAAATATTCGTGTTAATAATTAAATTTTAATTCCCATATCGGATGGAGTAGACGCGCGAAGTAATATCGAAGGCTTTTTTTTTTTGTAATACTGGTCGAGATATAATATTTTTATTTTCCTAATCTATTTTCATTTTAGATTGATCTAAAACGAACATTACAAGCACACTAATTAAAACGCCCGTACAATAATTATACTATTTTTTATTACAGCAGTGATATATCACATGTAGGTATAATATTCCAACTACGTTAGTTTTCTTGTTTCTTGATGTCACAAACACAGATTGCATACCGACATTTTTTTTTTCTTTTATGATAATATGAAACGCTGGAATCCTCCTACAAAGTTAAACATATAGTAAAATGAATATACATATATTAGAAATATTGCAAGATTTGTATCAATAATAATTGTAAATATTAACTGGGGTCGCGCTGGTGACTTAATTCGTGAATAATTTGAAACAAAACTTGATCTTTAAATATAGATATTAAATTTTGTTTTACCGTTAGTTTATTATTTTGCACTCAGAAGCCGATATTACTTATATATAAGAATTGTATATAACAAAAAAAATAACAGTAATAAATTAATAAGTGTCTGTTTTTGTGTAGACACAAATTCACATTAAATAAATTTTTATTTTTTTACTCTGCAACTATCGTTGCACATTCATCCAATAATGTGCGTTTTGTGAATTATACAAAACTGATAAACACATGATAAACATCACCCCGACACAATAACATCTCAAAACTATCACATACGTGACAAAAGTGGAGCAATCGCGATTCAATCGCAATTATACAACATTAAAATTATACAACGACCATACCAGACGAGACGATCGAATATTGACTCATTTAAAACACGACTGACAAACTGTAAAATTATTTTATATTTTATATGTAAAATAAATGTTTTTTTTAGAGCCTTCCCGGAGCCTTTCTTATATGTTCGTTATTTTAATGAAATGATAAGAAAAACACGCTGTATTATTTTTGTCATTAACATTGCTAAATTGTCGTTATTTTTTTCCACTATTTAAAACCTTCCCGTCCCATAATGTAAGTAGTTGTAAATATTATAATAATGAAGCGAAAGGCCGCATGGCATGTTATTTTTATTATTATCAATTTTTTTTAAAACTATTTTTTGTGTTGGTGAATCATTTTACGTAGGATTTATTCTTAAAAATAACACATCTAAACTAAAAAAAAAACACATGTTTTGTTTCTTCATATACAATTTTTTCATTCTGTTAAACAATTACATATTATCTCACATAATATCGTCACAATCAATGGAATTTATATAAAAAAAAAATACGAAGTGTAAATTCTCCTCACTCCATTGCACACAGGGGTTGGCAAATAAAGCATGGCATGACTCACTCTTTTGTTCCGACACGACGATATTTGTTTTTAGTACATTGTTGTCCTAAGGAGCTCATTATGTGGCCGACCATGGTCATCCGGGGTCTTCGATACCGAAAAGTCTCAGACGAGCTCAGCACTCCGACGGAATAGGGAGCGGGCGAAGCTGCAACGGAATCATTTGTTTCTAAATTAAAATATTTCGAAAATACTACTTAGTTATACAAAGCTAAAAATAAATACGAAAAGTTATCCGATATCATAACAATCTCTAAAGTTTCACTCGAATAATCGATATGTCAAGGTAATAACCTCATGTCACTCTTTCTCGTTTTGTGTATTTACTCGCGCGCAGACTGTTCGCGAATACTTATACTAAATAATTTCTAAAAAATGCCGTTTTCATCATTTTAAATTCAATAACTAGACTATCATACAAATTTCCACAATTTACTTAAATTGTCAATGCGCATTGGTAGGTACTTCAAAACGTAATTTTTTACTAACGTATGACTCCTTTTGCGGAACCTTACTTGAAGGTTTGTTGCTTCTTTATTAATTATATACGTTTTAATCAGACTACAACGAAAACTTCCCTCGTTCGTGAATGAACTTCTAGATTGCTGATTGTATTTTGTAGACTGGAATATCGTACCAACTAAACTGCCAACCCTGCCTACATGACAGATGTAAAATTTATTTTTATTATACATTAATATAATTTCACGGGTGTTAAAACGGTAAAAGATTTTCTTCTGGGTTTTTCTGTAGTGAGTCAGTCGCTCTTTGTCACAGCCTTTCGAGTCTGTACAATCAACCAAAATCAACAAGAAGATAACATAATACAGTGGAACCTCTATATTCGTCAGCCCTTATATTCGGCTGGTTTGATATTCGTCACATTTTGATAACAAACTAATGTTTCCATATTTGTTAATATTTTCTATTTTTGTCACTTCAACCGCCCGGCAATATAAATGAAACGGAAACATAAATGGATTTAATGGAAATGTGATTGACTGCTTCACGAAGGTTATAAAAACTGACGGAAACAGGCAACACTGGGCAAGTTCTTTGTTAAATCGAGTGCTACTGAATCGTCGACAAACGTAAACCACCACCAGAATTAGAGTTACCAAATATTTAAATTGTCTCCTAAATATTAGTAACTTTCCTCTTCCGCTTCTACCATCGTGTCTCCTCAGTACAATAAAGGTAAAGTTTTGATATAAAATTTATTCATTTGTTGTCTACGGTTGTTACGGGAAAAGCTGTTTCTATATTCGTCAAGCCTTTAGGAACGTATTAATGTCGAATATAAAAGTTCCACTGTACTATTAATACTGTTATAATATAAATATGTATACTGTATTTAATTTTTTTTTCTTCTTTTTAATTAATCAGGAAAGGGGGAAGTAAATGTATGCAGGGTAGAGTGTAGCTATCTATATATTTGAAAATGAACAGAAGACTACATTTTTAAAAATAATATTGTTTTGATAAAGTATCCCTAAGCTTACGTTTAAATATGTAATGAGACTTATCCACACTGTGTATTCCTAGCAGACGAGTTCTGCGACGAATTCCCCATGCGGCAGGTACTGTTCCGAAAATCTCCAATCGATTTTGCCAATGGTTGCTTTTCAGAAATGGTAAAATCTGATTTTAATGGTCGATTCTCAATTGGATCAAAAGCTTATTGTGGTGGGCCGCCTCGCCTGGGTTAACTTTCGTCCCCTCCAAACCACTGGGACATTCCGCGAACAATGGTTTCTGTTTTCGCTTAATAAAATTCCTTTACCTACCTTTAGCTTAACAATGTTTCAATGAAAAGTAATTAATATGATTCCCTGACAGATCTGTTGGCATTCATCTGGAAAAACGTGTTCGCTCGAATTCCTGAGTCCATCTTGTGGAGGCATCGCGCAAAATTGTTCAAATCTACACGAGAGCGTGACATTGCGAAGGTTTCTTTATTTTGAATTTGACGATTTTGAAAAGGTGCAGAGCGAAAAAACCGCCCTGTCACGGAGCTTGATCGCGGTATATCTCGGCTGTGTTTAAACCGCATTTTCTACCTTTTTATTAAATGGCGACGCCAAGACGGAAATACCTCAACATATCTCATAAATATTTTTTTCTTATTTCAGTTCGGTCCGATCGCCCAAATTTGTGTGGGTTGGCGAATACTTTAACGGCCGAACATATTTTTATTGTGAAGTAGCAATTTCAAAGCATAGTTTTTTGATAATTAAAACAAATTATATGAACCACTTAAACGATACACAGAAAAAAAAATTCATCCCGGTAGAAAATTTTTTTTTTCCTATAAATACGCACAATACTTTGTTTAAACCACTATTTATTGATTATTCTACATGTTTCGATACCTATGGTATCTTCTTCAGGAAACAATGTATACTAAAATTATTACGAGATAATTTAAGAAATATAAATACGAGACTGATTGTTAAAATATTTCCAATATCACCTAAATACTGATGGGCCTTATTTGTTACGTAAATCTTCGATAGAAAGAACTACAATAAAATTCTTGATTTTCTCGCAAAAGTATGTAATCAAACTGTTATATTATTTCTCTTCTCAATATTTATTGTGTCACCTCTTATACTTCGATTATTACTCATGTGTCGTTAACTAACATGGCAGCGCTTTACGGTCCAACAAAATAATTTAAACTTTTTAAAAAACTATACTTTGTGCACACACATTATATATATTATAGTTATATTTTTTTAACTACTATAATTTCGACATGTGCTGTCCCACATTAATCATGTGTAAATAAAACATTGTTTCATTTACAGTTGTCAGCTCTTATTTATAACTGACGATGATCTCTCGAAACTGTACTAGCGACAAGTGTGTGCAGTACAACGTTTAGTTTATTTATAAAATAGTTAAAAATTAAATTTAAATAAGATGATTAAACGTGATTAATTATTTTAACCTTTTAAATATTAAAGGTTAAAATGATTACTAATGTTGTTTGTTCCTTTGAGTTTCTCCACGTCAGAACAGAATCGCAGGTAGAAGAGCGAACAATACAGTAATAATCTAAATATTCGTGGCATTATGTACCTTATATTATTGATCACGTTGTCACCCCTGAGTTTGAAGAGAACAACAGCAGGTAAAGCGGACAACAGTAGAGTTACTTCCTGGAAAACAGCGTAGTCACTTTCACCCCGTCCAGGACTCGTAAATTCCCACCCTTCAAACTTTTCTTTTGACTCAGCTGTTAATTCCCACGTGTCATTTAAAATTAAACTGCAATTTCTATTATACTATTATTATAATCATTTCATTATATTATTATTATAAATATGTATGTATTGTATTTAGTTGACGAAGCATTTTAATGAAGGGGTGGGGGGGGGGGGGGGAATTCTTATCACGCAGATGTACAGCTCTATACTGACCGGTGTAGAGCTATACATCTGATCACGTGATCGGAGTACTTGTAATACTGTCGCATACACACTGTCATGTCGTTCTCTCAGGGGTAATGCAGAATCTGTGATTGCATATCAATCACCCGTTCCACGTGCCATTAGACAATTGTGTCCCTTATTGTGTGTGTGGTGTACTACCGATTCAGTGACGGTGACATCGATGTTTTGTGTACATACATGTACGAGTACATACAAATTATTTTTATTTTTAAATTAGCGTTTTTTTGACATCTATATTAGTTCAACACGTTACACATTTCTAATCTTCAAAAATTAACATTTTGCATTAAAATGTTGAAATACCATAAAATTGTAAATTTATTAAAATACACATGAATCTAGATGTTCCTTCAATTTTTCCTCCATTTCTAAATCCAAGAGCGTTGGTAGATTTCTAGATGGAATGTTTCTCTCTCTCTCTCTCTTTCTATTTCTCTCACTCTCTCTCTTTCTATTTCTCTCTTTCTCTCTCTCTCTCCCTCTCTCTCTATTTTTATCTTTCTCTCTCTGTCTCTCGTACCAATATAAAAATAGTATTATTGTTTATCTGCCCCTGTTCTTCACGGTGTCTGACATTTCCTAGCAAGCCAGAAAAATGGATAGATTTGTAAATAAAGTGATATTGCAGGTATTGTGTGCTTGGGCTGGTATCGAAGACTGACTGATTTGATCAATTAATTGGTATCTTGTGGGCGGGATGATATTGAGGACTGAGTGGTATTCTTAACCGTATGATATTAACATTGTCGACAGAGTGGTATTGTGTGCGCGGGATGTTATTGAGGACTGACCGATGTTGTATGCGCGGGATGGTATTGAAGACTGACCGATATTTTCGGCTGAATGATATTGTGTGCCGGGTGGTATTGATGACTGATCGATACGATCGACTGAATGGTATCGTGTGCGCGAGATGATATTGAGGACTGACTGATATGGTAGACTGAGTGGTATCGTGTGCGCGGGATGGTATTGAGGATGGACTGACAGATGTTGAGTGATATTGTGTGCGTATTAAAGGCTGATTGAAATGTGCACCCTTGTAAACGTGGATGTAGTAATGTTGAGTGTTTGTTTTGTTGCAGGATTGTCTCGGTGGGGAGTGCGGGCGCGGGCGGAAGGGGCGCGGCGGGCGGATGGTGCGCGCGGCGGCTCGCGGAGGCGGCGGGAGGCGCGCGGCGCATGTGGCAGGCGGGCGGCGCGGCGGCCTGCTGCCTGTACGGCCTGGCGCGCGGCCGGCGCCGGCCACGAGACTCGCCTGCCGCTGCAGGTAACTATCCCGCCATGACCGGCTCCGCCATGCCGACAGGTAACGTCTCTCCCGCCATATCCTTCGTCATCCCTCGCGAATTCCCGCTTTCCCTCCATTTCCCCGCAGCTCGGGGTTGCGTCGTCCGTGTCGGATCATAACAGACATTCAGACATCCACTAATGTATAAAGCCAGGTAGCTACCCTTAACCTTTGTCAGGTATCTCTTTTATTTCATAACTCATATTAATGAATTGACCATGGAACAGACGACCCGAAATGCCGAACCTTTTAATCCGATGATACATTAAGTTAACCCCCATGATTACCAAGATTAGTATGGTAGAACCCTCATTATTATGAAGTTTTTTTTACCCATCTCACGCTACGATTTAATAAAATTATCTCCTCCCATCTTGAAAATACCATATCCTTACGTGGGACAATATCTTCCCACTGGATTTAATTGAACCTAAAATGTCTCAGTAGCATCCAGTATACCTGCCTTTCCTTTCATCGTTCATTAACCCCTGCTTTTAATATTTATGTATTCAGATGTATAATTCTAATTATTAACCAATTGACTCGCAAATGGCAATATATTTATAATATATCGATTTGATAGTTTAGGTAACTCTCTGGTATTACCCAGGGAACTAATTTTAGAATTTATACTTATTAATCTGTTTACTTAATATGTATTGGGTTGTAAGTTGTAACATATATTCGTCCCACATCCCTAGTATTGAAACTACGATCCTGAAGCACCAACTGCGATTGGTAGGTCACTGTGTGCGTATTGATGACACACGACTTCCTAAACAAGTAATATTTGCGCAACTATCTCACGGCAAAATAATACAGGGTGGACCGAGGAAAAGATTCAAAGACACCCTAAGTAGATGTGGCATAGATCCTGAACACTGGAAAATCGCGGCCCAGGACCGAGGACAATGGTGTCAAAAGTACATTGTATAGAGGAAACTTGCGAACAGAATAGGGTTGACGCAATTACCGAAAATAGAAGAGAAAAGAAAAAGAGGAAGATTCGCCACTCTGAACCTCCCTGCATAGCCGGACGTACTTGCACAACATTTGGAAGGGTGTGCGGTTCGAGAATCGAGCTTCTCAGCCACAATCGATAATCATGGCAGACGACATACTCGTAAGGAGGGACCGCCGAAGATATTCGTCCCGTTTTTTCTGTTTGGTGGGTGGGTTATCATAGCTTTTTCGAACTTTTCTCAAATTCATTCGCACGTATATAACATTATGTCATTTGAAAGATTACATTTCAGATATAATTTTGCTGTAATTAATGAGCCTTAGCATTTATTTGTGAAATGTCAAATGTCAGAAATTAAAAAAAATCTGCGTCATATTATGTTGTTTTACTTTTGAAAAGGCATAAACATAATCGAAAACCGCCGATACTGTAGGTGATTGAATGTGCAAAAAGTGGTTCTGAAGTATTTTCATTAAAATAATATATCATATATTCATTTTTTTTATGATTTTTCTCATTCGCATCTTTCCGTCCTATATCCGGCAACAATGGGGTGTTTTCGTGCATCCGCCATATAGTCTGGAGCTTGCACCTTCTGCGTATCATTTGTCTCGATCTTTGCAGAACTCTGTTAAATGGTATAAATTTATCAAATTTAAACTTCTGCCAAAACCGATTGGATCAGTTTTTCTCTAGCAAGTGTCAGGGATTCTACAAGAAAAGGTATCCGTCAGCCACCAGAAAGGTGAAAGAAAAAGAAGTGGCATCAGTCAAAATACCATATATTATATAATTGATTAAACTGATTTACGAATAAATGATTTATTTAAACACTAAAAAAAACTAGACGAATATGTGTTACAACGTTACAATTCAATTTTTTTTTTGGTTTTTATTTATTTTTAACATTTTACACAGTATAATATATTGCAATTCAATATAGTAGAAATTATTACATATCACACATTTCTTTAATGATAAACATATTATCACACACCTTTTTTAAAAGATAAATTGTTTCCCGAGTGCAAATAAAAATATCAGATAGAAAATAAGTAATAAAAAATAGAGAAAGTAGGTAATAATAAGTCAATACGTATACTTACCTAGAAGTAAGATACACTTGGTAGTCATGTACAGGGTGTAACAGTCTTAGTCCACAATATTTTATGGGTGGACACGTGACTGAATTAAGAGTCGAAAATGTTTAAGCAATATGTGGAAATTCTGCACTGTTACGGAAAATATTATTTGAAATTTTTACAAAATCGTGTTAAGCTTGAGGTCTACCCACTTGGAAATTCAATTCAATTGTTCAATTTTTAATTTATATCTTTGCTTCAGGCTCTAAATCATGTAACAAAAAATAGTCTAGCCGTTCGATATTCGCTGACTTTTATTTTTTTTGTATTCAATACATAATTTGGAATCAATAAAATATTTCGATTAATCGAAATAATCGCATAATTACGATTTTATTAAAATGCTCTCTGATATGGTTGAGATTATGTATATACCGGGTGCACCGTTAGAATCCAGACAAAAAAAACGTTATTGCAAAAAGTTGTTTATTTAAGCCAATATCTTGAACATTTTCGTTCGTAAACATTTAGTTGGGTATCCACCCATAAAGTATTGTTCACTAGGTCTAGTTACATCCTGTATATGTAGTCTAATTTTAATAAACTACAATACTTATTTCGTATTCATGAGTTGTTTTTTGCATTATTATCACTTTTGAGATCTTGTTGCGCTTGATGAGTGATATTTTATATACTTATTGCGATTTTTGTCAAGTAAATAAATAGCATAGTTTCGTCTGTTGCAGTTGAAGCGGTCGCGACGGGGGCGGGCGGCGCAGGAGGCGGGGCCGGCACGATGGTGAAGACTTTTCAAGCCTATCTACCGCCCTGCCACCGAACCTATTCTTGTATACACTGCCGAGCCCACCTGGCTAGCCACGATGAGCTCATCTCCAAGGTAAGGATCTTTACTATCTCTTTATATTATTAGAAAGTTTGGTCTCTTTCGTGTTTTATTTTTATTTTTGTTTATTTTAAATCTTCACGTCTTCATTTTGCATTAAAGTTTTCAAGATGTACCAATTCATGATTGAATGTTTTGATTGCAGTCTCGGTTTGCTGTGTTATTACTACTGCATTCATATCTTTACTAAGACATAAATTTAAATGGAATTTATGTATTTCGTTATATTAAAGAAGCATATATTTTATTATTCGAAACATTTACGTTTTAATAAAATTAAATACAGACAAATATAATATATAAATTATGAACAGATATTACACTAATAGATGCATTTTAGCCGATCGATTTTCGTTTATCAATAATAAGAAAAGTGGCTGTACAATATAATCCATTTTATTTTAACATTCAAAAGATAATAAAGAACCTCAAAAAGTTAATACCGAAACAAGTTCCGTTTAAGATTAATAATATACAATTTAACCACCAAAACTAGTCCTCGATTTCTGATGTCGCACAACGCCGGGCACACATAATGCTGAAATCAACGGGATCCCATATATTTATTTATTTATATATATATATATATATATATATATATATATATATATATATATATATATATATATATATATATTGACATCCATATTCTTGTACTAACAGAGGTGGATACATAATAAACATAAGACATTCTCATAGTTTATTGTGTGGAATAGAGTAGACTTCACCTCTGATATACAGCGTTGTCCTGGCTACTTTGCTAGACTGAAGTGTGTGTTAAAGTAGCCAGTTTTTTTTTCGTGCTGTTGTGGTGTTATTTATCAACAGGAATAAAAAGAGAATTACAAATATCTTTAAAAAAATAAAAATATATGTAGTGGGAGTGTTGTAGGACTAGTGAATTATTAGTGAACGTATTATATAAATTATATTAAATTGTTGGATATCCATACTTCTGAATATGATGGTGAAATATAAAAGAACAACCGTCTGACTCTTTTTAAGATGTATTTTTTCTTTCAGAATATATTCTTAATAGGTACTAGTGCTATTAAATGTCAAAACCCGAACCGAAAAGGTATATTTTATTATTCCGTTTTTACAATGTACACTTGCGTTTTTGGTTTTATTAAAACACAGACAAACTTCCTGTATTGCGTACTTGGGTCGACATCATTGCTTCGAAAGAAGAAATAACTTCGTCTGTGATGCGGTATTGCCGTGTGCCTTCTAATTACACTTTTGTAATAATGGCCTTTTACTTGTACAAGTTAGAATTTTCTTATTGTGACAGATAATAATTTATCTTATTGCTAGCTCATTACGAAATTTTATTTAACGGATTTGCGTACGTACCTAATTATAATATTATGATTTGACATTCACTGTGATGAATGCCTATTTGGAATTGAAATTAGGAAGATTTTTAAAAGATATCTTACACTACATAAAATATATCTACTGTATATAAATTATGCGGCTGCAGCTACTGAATTTGCTTATATAATTATTGATTTAAGTATTTTAAAAAAATATACAGAAATGTGAACACAAAAGACGCGTCGCATTACTATTATTATATATGTTAAACTGAGCTCTAACTATATCGTACTATTAAAAATTATATCCTCCCAGGCGAATTATCGATCTACATTGTTAGTAAAAACTGTATACTTAGTAATGCAATAGAAATATCCCAATGACGGAAAATGAATACTTTTTATAACCTTAATTTAAAAAATCAACTAAAATGCTATATATTATGATTTGCTTTGTTTGACGCGATAACCGCGCACTGATACCTATGTATGTTTTACATTGTTAATTGTTACGCAACATGAACTGAAGGAAATAAAGTAATAATTATAATAATAGCGATTCTATGTATTGAATTTTATTCATGTATCTCTTTTCACGCCCGTATCTCAATTTGATGCAAGTACATATTTCTACTTCTTTTTTCTTTTAAATAGGCAATTCACCATTCAAGAGTGATTTGTACCATTAATCAAGTTAAAACTTTATTTTATAGAAAGATGTACAATAATATTATAGAATAAGAAATACAATTTGCTATTATATAGATTAAATGTGGCGAGTTAAGGGAAAGAAGATGACAAAAGTTAACCGAAGTTAAAAATTACCATTGACGAGATTATTGTAAAAAAAAACCTGTGATCCGCAATGGACAGGCAAAAAAGATATGGTGATGGGTCTCCTCCTCATCATCACACTCACACATGGGGAATCTATTAAGTTCAATCTGAAAAGAACATATTTATTTACAGTGTTTTAATTATTAGTTCATCTCTATTTTCCATTTAATTTAACTTATTTTTGTTTCTTTACTTCTTCGATGTACACCAAGGATTAAATTTTCTCCGAGGGTTTTTTTAATTTCATAATTTCTGATTCTTTAAGAATATTTCTCTGTCAACGTTTGCTTAGAATATTTACCATTTGATAGGGATTTTCTTCACAGTTAAAGAGCGGTTCTTTTAAAATAATATAAACGATCTGATTTAATCTAGCATACATTTTAACCTAAGAATCACTCGATAGATTCTACGTATTCGTAGCGAAAATCTTTTGTTGTACGCTATTCAGGTATATCAATAGGTGTGCGATAAATTAGATTATTTTAAAATTTCTTCGTATTTGCGCAATAATTAATCTTATCTTAATGTATCTTCGCATTCGTTTTATACATTCGAACCGTTTCGATAAAAACGTGTCTCGTGTACTTTTTCGTGCACTTATGAAAAATCTCTAAGATGTATATAAAATTCGCATTGCATACCGAAAATAATGTAGCAAGGAACAATAATTGTAACCCTTACAATACTGTTATTTACTTTAAAACATCTGTATAAAAATTGATTCACTAAATTTGTTACATGAGTCGTTCAATTCCAACCCCCTCCCCTCTATAAGGGATTTTTAACAAATCCCAGAAATCACAAAAAACGATATTTTGAAGATACGTTGTGTGTATCAATTCTACGGGAAATACAAAAAACATAAATGCAAATATGTTATTGATTTTGAGAAATTACAAAATTTATTGCCACTTGATACAATTTTTTTAGAGGTGTTTGAAACTCAACATGCGTATTTTAGCTCACATTATTTGATCTTCATTGGTACAAGCCACTAGAATACGACTTAAAACTAACGGTCAGTTTCATTATTGAGCCGTTTGGAGGTTGACTACTCGATTATAAAAGGTTTTGACACGAAACTTAAACTTGTTTTTATTTGTTCTATTACTTTCGCGAGTATGTATAACTTTTTTCTAGTAAAATTGCATTCAAATATACATTTTTGAATGCAATTTGGAAGTAAAGGACTCATATTTATTTTTAAATTTTATCCTTTTGCAATATATATGACTATGCAAAGCTTCTTTGTCTGGTGCAATATTGTGACGTTGTTATTAGGTTTTATTCCGTCATTGTTAATATAGCATCTTAATGCAACAACGTGTATTTTTATTTGTTTTTATCCTGGTGTAATAATATGAAATTATTTAGTATCTTATGTGTGTTTATTAGACTTTGTGAATACAATAATATGACATTGTTAGGCATCTTACCGTGTATTTATTACGTATTATCCGGGTGTAATGACAAATATTTTATTATCATTCTGTGCAAAGTGATCAACGAACGATACTACCTATGATAATACGACACAGTCACCGGGGATTATAATGGTGTCATTGTTGTCTCTATTAACACAAAGATATAAATTATGGTTGGTAACTTACCAAGCAATAACCCCTGCAAAATAAGGCTTCTCACGTATTTATTACCTGCAAATTTCACGTTGACGGATTGAAAACCCCTCTGGTCATTCTTATACTTTGCATACTCGACATCATTTCCTCATTTTTATATAATCTCAAGGCTGACGCAATTGCGCGTGCCATTAGATACAAACATAAATAATTCTCGCTTTTTATTATAACGTGATTACCATTGAAATATAAATATTGTTGTTAAGTACCTGGGTGTTTGCTTTAAGTTCTTATACCCATCTGCCCGCGACGCGGTGCCCTCGTGATGCAAGGCAGAAAAATTTTCTCATCAAAATATAAATAATAAATGCAAGACTAAGCAATGAGCGAAACCGATGTAAATACAAGGAGCTATTATTTTATTATTATTAATTTGTAACGCACGGTCGTAAAATATGCGCGCGTACCACTTACTAATTCGCTTTCCTTAATCACTATCAACAGGCAATTCAACTTTTAATGAGCCTCTTGAAAAAAGTTATTTTATTAGCATTCATTTTTTCTTCGCAATATATTTGAGTACGTAAACATTTTTTGTCCCGATGACAAAGAATGGTTTATTTATTTTCTGTATAATTAAATTAAAAATTGATGTTTTTTAAGTAGGCGTTTAACACTTTAAATATGTGAACAAATATATAACCTGTTTTTTTTTCCGTATAAATGTGAATACATATTTGGAATCAGAGAACGATGCAAAATCGTTAATTTAAATACCGCGCTGATATTTACATCGGCCAGCATGTTTAACATTTCTATACGGTGTCTTTAGCATGCTCATTAGAGTAGTTATATCACTGATAACTTAAACTCAGTGCTGTTAATGAAAGGGAGACTGAATTTTACGTCCCGCTTATATTTAAATCGTTTATACATACAAATTAAATCCCTCTTCTGCATTAAGTTTTCTGGTCTATCTTGTCATGTGTTTCCGACGTTTCGAATCTTATTGCAGGGTCCATCATTGGGACTGATGCCGTCGGTCAGAAAGGTCGGAGATACGGCAGAATAAGCGCGGAATTGAGAACATTTTCAAAATGATTAGATAAACAATAGCGTTATATGATGTTTGGAACTGATGAAAGATTGTTTTCCGTCATAATGTGCGTTCAAACTGGTTTTACTGTTATTGAATATATGTAAATGTTTCCAAGGGCAAACCGACCTGTAACGTCGCGAACGATTTTCTACGAACGACGCGAGTATTAATTATTATGAAAGTGATAGATGTTATGCGGCATCGAAACGGTGAAACGCGTGACGACGTTTGATTACCTAATTGAGTATAAATAATGTTTTGAATAGTCGCATATAAAACTTGAAATTCATATAAGTGGGTTAGGTCAGATGCTCCGTACGAGACCGCGACCGGAGAGGACCCGCTTTCGACTCGTTTCGAAACGGCTTCCTCTGGTTATCACTCTCCGGTCTCTCGGTGGATGCTGTCCAGAGTTATATAACTATGGGAATGAACAGCGCCGGCGTTACGCACGGGCTGAGCATGCTCCTTCTGCCAGCGGCGGCCAAATTACGGGGGCGGCCGAAAAATATATAAATATTGAAAAACAAAATCCAAAATTGCAAAACAATCCAAGATAGCAAATACAATAAATAACATTATAGTTATTTCCTAATAAAGCAGTCATTTGTAGTAACGTATTTTGGTAAAAAGCCGGTCTTGGCCAAGTTTCAAAATGCCGACCTAACAAAATATCGTCTCTAACGGCCAATTTATGGGGGGTGGTTTTACAAAAAATTGAAAACATCTTCACTTAAGTTAAGAAGGTGGAAATGCACAATCTTACCTGTGACGGCAAAAAGTTTAGCGTCGGCGCTGGGAATGAATTATTATATTGGTTAATAATGCAATTAAACCCTTCCTCATACAATCTTAAAAACTGGATTGCGTCCAACAAATTATGTCAACAATCTGTGCTCTTCATATTACAATTTTTCGAACTCATTAGAAATATTATTAATTGTAATTAACGAAGTTGTGCGAAGTGGTTTACGGATGCTTTCATGATATACATATTTGTAAAAATCCTTTTTTTCTATCGACAATAAATAAACATTCATACTGATGGAGTTCGTTAGTGATCATTGAACCACATTGAAACGTAAACAAAAATAAAATAATGTCTTCGCCTTCTTGATGCCGCCAACCGTATTAATTATAACTTCGTTGAAAGATATCGATATTTTTTATAACTGTTAAACACTTCGTAAAGACCCGGTATTTTTGTTTAGTCTGGTTTTAATATACATATACAGAGTGTTTCAAAGTAATGGACCCTATTTCAAAGTATGTAGTACATTTCACGACGGCTACATGTTACAGTTACACCAAAGTTACAAACGGTTTATTAAGTTAACAAGTTTTATTAACCAAAATGGTTAATTAATTAACGATCTGTACTTTCCACCTGCTGTACGATATATGATATCGAGGCGATAGTCGAATTCGTTTCAAACATTTCATCTTCCACGGAAGTCATCGTTGCTGTGATTCTGTTTTTGAGGTCAATCCAGGTGTGTGTCGCTAATGGTGTTACAAAAACACAGTTTTTAGAGTACCCAGATAATAACAATCGCAGGGTGTATGCTTGCCTGGAGATCCTGAGGGCTAAAAGTGTAGCGCTAAGTCTTGGGGTCCCGTGCGACCTATTCTACGTTGAGGTAGTGCGTCATTTAGAAAACGTCGAACCTGCAGGTGCCCCGTTACTCTTTCCTTCGAACGACTGAGGCTAGGGGCTGTTTGTGCGCTGGGAGAAGCATCTAGGGAAAATCGTTTGAAACTCTACGCCCCACCCTTTCAAGTTGTAAGATTTTCATTCATAGGCGGTTCGTGATTGCGGAGATACAGCGATTTCAAATATATAAATCTGCATTATGGTTATTTTCTATGTTTGTTCAGCAGATGTCTGCAACGAGTGTTGACACCTTTTAATTGTTAGCTAAGTATACGTATACATGTTTGTGTTATATTATGAAAAGCTAGTCTTGGAGATATTTTTCTAATTCACATTTCTACGTGCACTCTGAAATACTCCTCTTACTAATACAGTATCAAGGTGTACAGATAATTAAGTGAAATAGAAAGAAGAATAAATCTTTAAAAATTAATATCCAGATTTTTCTCTCTATCCTTTCCCTCCTCACCCTGGCATGTCGGCACCTATTTTCCCAAAAAAATTAACGGTCGGTTCTTTTCCTTTTTATTGATTTGCACAATTTTCTATTTTCATTTGACAGGAAACTGATACACTAATTGTAGTAAAGTGTACATTTCTTTTGAAATATACGAATTTGGTGGATGTGTGACCTTTTAGTTTTGATGGTACATTCTAATGTAATGTACATACTGCACCTAATGCTGTTGTACTGTAGGTAGGTAATTATTTAAATTGTGTTTTATTTTTATTTATTTGACAAAATAATATTAATTAAATGTAAAACGATAATATAAGTGTGACAATAAATTTAATAATAATAATAATTTAATAATGTTTAATTAATAATAGACTAGTGATACTATGTACAGTGTAAGATAATAATTTGATTAAATGTATTTAACGTTACGGAAGGGTTTTGAACACTAGTATAAAATTAATTCTGCAATCAGTGGCGTAACTATGCCAATGCAGCCAATCGATGCGGATTCAATAGTATGTCGGGTTAGATAAAGCAGCTGCAAAAAATTGCCGTAAAGCAAAGTAAGGATTTTTTAGCCAGTGCATAATAATGCCTAAAATAAAATTTTTTTTGGAAAGATAAAAGAGACCAATTTAGTTACTACTAAATTGCTTAGTATTTAATATTTTTACAGTGGCGTAACAGCCTGGACAGTAGTGGGGACCGAAGTCACTTTAACTTCAATCTCACTTATTACGGCATTCATTTAAAATCTTTGTCAAGAATAAATGACCAGTTGAATTAAAATATAACAAAATTTTGCGGTACAATCCACCAGTAAAAAAAAAACCGTTTTAAAAAAGCGACAATAAAAACAGCTATTTGTACCTTCCGTTAACTATTTTAAAGATATGCACATAATAAATTATATGTGCGTAAAGTAAAATATATATGCATATGAAAATAATTTTGTAATCATTATTTTAAAATAGAACAGTAAAACGCGGTGGTTGGTCGGTGGATGAGGGTGGGCATAGAGGCCCAGTATTAGTGTTTTCCTAGAAGCCTAGTAATTTGTTGCTACGCCACTGATTTTATATACATTACATAATATGCATGAATCTTTTCCATTTTGTAATGGGAACCAATTTTTATAGTTATACTGTCTGCAATAAAAGTTTATATCTTAGGAGCGCAGTGACTACTGTCTGTCACGGACAGCCTGATTCGCATCTGGGAAGCGAAGAACGTTTAAAGGAAATTTATACAAAAAGAGTTGTAGGTAGAATGAATTACATTTATTTGTGTTTGAACCTTTTATGTAACTTGGTTGCCGGCGAGAGCGGTGCGAATTGGAGAGTTGTGTCGATGCTGTAAGTAGGTGCCGCCTCACACCCGGCCGGGGCGCGCGGCGTACGTGTCGGGCCACCATCCCGGCCGCAGCGCGGTCACGTTTTTTTTTTTTTTTTTGACGAATTTTAGTGAAAAAATGCCACCAGACAAGCGGTACCCGTGGTAATGTTTTAATATTGTGCCGTCGTATTGCCTTGAAGAGTGAGTAGTGACCGAGTGTTTTAAAAATGGTTTAATTAGCTCTTTGTATGCATGGGTTCATAATCAATACGTTTTGACGGGTGAAAAACGTATAGAAGAATACGCGTAAGACAAAATTTGGGCAAGATTCGTGATTTTGAATACATGGTGTATGCATGGTGTGTTCCGAAATCGTAAACACACTTTTGGTGCGTCTTTTCGAATCAGCCGCGACCAATGTTATTGACACATTCTGCGTCTAAATTTCTATCCATACTCATGCTCGTTTTTTCATCGTCTTGACCGATATTCTGTTCGATCTCGATAGTATTCGCGGTGTGGACCTTTCAGTTCCAGTGCTCCTGAGATTTATGTGTACAATGATATTGTTTGTTTGTGCCGTGGGTGAACTTGTGACATCGCCGTCTCCAATTGGGAGCGGAGACCGGCTCATCCGCGTGCCATTTTACTGCGTGATCTCGACAGCGACTGCAGGGATTACGGATGCGTAATATACAAGGTAAAGCGAGCAGTCCTTCCGAATCCCGGTTTCCGAGATTACTCGTCCTTCGACTAGAACCCCTATCCCCTCACTGACCACATCCTGTATCGCGTTTCCCTACTTTCCTCCCCTACCCTGCGGTGATTCCGATTTACGAACGGAATTGTCGTAATCCATTCTGCGGGATGTGTGACCTGGAGATTGTACAATACATTTTGATTTTCGAACTAATTATCCAAGAATGCCGTTTAATTAATCCGACCGATTCGAAGAGACACGCCAAAAGTGTGTTCGAATTCGGAACATTCCGCGTCCAAAAAGACTAAGTGCTTTCAACAAGGTACCCGTTATCGATATATTCATATCGATTCCTACAACCATATACGACCAAAAAAAAAAAGACGCACCAAGAGTGTGTTTACGAATTCGGAATATTGGTGTTTTATGTCATTGCCTGGCTTGTTTACCACTAGTTTCATAGTGACACGGTCTCAACCAGTATCACCCTAAAGCAGCGAATATGCCGTGTAGTTTAAAGATTAGAAATAGATTTCAATTATAATAAATAAAAATATCGACCTGGCGTATTATTCCTACAAAAAATGTACGCAAAGTCTGTAATGAGATAAGTAGGGCTGGGCTAACTTGGGATATGAAAAAATAAAAATCATTTAATTGTAATTAATTCTAAATTGAATTATATGTATTATATTATTATGATTCGCTAAAGCGATTATAAAGAATTTACATTGTTAAAATTTTTAGATTACACCATTCATTTTAATGTTTTTTTTTTTTATCGTATTTAATCTTGTCAAGGTGGTAGTACGTTTTCAGGCCATATATCCTCTGAACAAAAACATTTTTAACATTTACTATAAAAACTTTGTAGGTATTTTTAATAAAATTATACAATCAATTATGTATTTAACCACACGAGTTTTATATTAAAAACTAACCAGTTTCGAAAAAATCTTTCTTTCGTTGATGAAAAGAGGGATTAAATGCAAGGTTCGTTATTGAATTTTTTATTAAAAACACAGAATAGACAGAATTAGGTTTTAATTTAGTTTAATATATTTCTTTTGGAATTTTTTTTTTTGTAATATTATATATGTACCGCGTGTGTGTGTTTCATTGATTTTTATAATAAATACTGATGACGGCTAAGTTTGTATGTGTTGTTTATAACGATAAAAAATTAATGAAAGATGTGCGATGAGAAATACAAAATTTCGTTGCCTGTAACGTAAATTTAATCATATTAAACCAAGTAATATAGCAAAATATTCGCAAGTGTTTGAAATTTGTCGCTAATTGATCTGACACGGAAACCCCGTGGACGGCGGTGTTTGTTGGAGACGACCAGCGTATGTATATTAAGAAAGTGGCGTGCACTAGGCATGGATTTATCTTGGGTTGTTAATATCGATGCTATAAAAGTACGACGGGCTGCAATGTGCTGTGAAAGAAATACACTCTTTCAGAAGCATATTTATGTGAAGAATAACGTTCGGTACAGACTGCGAAAAATTATGTGAAACGCATGCGCTGGCTTTATTTGTCATTTCTAAATTCTTCCGCTAGATGGTTCTAGTTAACACATTCACATGATAATTATTTGCACCTACATACGTAATAAGATTTATTTTGAAAAAATTATAGTTATGCATTATGATTGTACAGAGTGCACGCACGCCCCTGAGTGAGGGGTGTAGAGAACGCGAAGCGTGCCGCTTGCCGCTGCAGCGTTGGAACCGGATCGCATGGACCTGTTCGCAATAATGATTATATCACTGGCTGTCACTGCCCTAGAGCCGCAGTCACTCGCAGAACCCGTTCGGCTGTGCCCCGTTCGATGGTTGTAATTAATACTGTTTATCACTTGCTTCATTATTAGAAAAACGGGTGTCGTTGATAATTCCGTTTTATAATTGATTATAATCGCTCATTTTTTATTTTATTATTTATTAGGTTGATGATTAAGTTCGTAGCTATTTTGTTTTTCAAGGTAAGACTGCTTTGGAAAGATTTATTTTTGACATATCGACTCCTAAGAATAACAAGGTTCCATCTGACACTGACACTGTTTTGAGATAATGAGCTCAAAAGTGTTGATTGTATTTCAACATATATTTTGTTTTAAGTATGCAAGTAT
The DNA here is from genome assembly GCA_022840565.1 of Eubasilissa regina. Taxonomy (NCBI): domain Eukaryota; kingdom Metazoa; phylum Arthropoda; class Insecta; order Trichoptera; family Phryganeidae; genus Eubasilissa; species Eubasilissa regina. The sequence continues at coordinate 20,766,702 of JAINEB010000004.1, read as the reverse complement.
GATCAGTTTTAAGGTCTTAACATTTTTTCAGTATTATCAATGACTACTGTGAGATGAGGGAAATTAAAAATAGAAAAAAAAAACATTGTAAATTAACAATAATAATCCATAAATTGAAATAAATAACTGATGCAGTTGGAACTTTCAGCTCTTGCTATTTCTTTTAATATCCGTTAAATAGAATCGCTGTGGAATATGGAAGAAATAAAGAATAATGCATTTGGAACCCATTTCACGCAATAACTCAAATTAACCCAAAATGTTAGTTAGAACCTTGTTATTCTAAGGGGTCGATATATCGATGTCATTTTAATGCCATGTTTTATTGAATACTTTTTGAATTTTTCAGTTCGCATTTTAGAAAGTTTGTGTTACTTGTCGAGCAAGTAAAATAAAGCCCAAAAAAAACATGTTCCGATATATGTTTTTGTTTGAGTTTAACTAAGAATTGAATTGAATACTGCCGGGCATTGCTTCCGACGAATTTAACCATCACTTTGAGATTTATTGCCAACAGTCGGTCGCCTTGAGGCTGCAATTCAAGAAAGCTACTGCGAAGACGGCATGAATTGATTTTTCATCATGATAATGTCCATCCGCATACTAAATTACAAAATCGGCTTTTCAAGAGTTCCGTTGGGAGTTTATTCCACGTCCGACCTACTCTCCTGATCTTGCTTCACTATATTTTCGCTCTATTCAGCAATCCCTGAGACTCTCCTTTTATAATGATGCTTGCGTATGAATTAGTAAATAAATTATTAATAATTCGGAACATTTTTATAGGAGGTTCGTAGTTGAATAATAATATAATATATAAAAACATTATTTAGTATTTTTGTAGACACTAACGATGAAGACATGTATGTAGAAAAATAAACATTCTATGCAAGGGTAGTATGCTACATGTATCTGAGACGTGTAACGCGTTTATCTTTTTCCTTTTTTGCTGACGCAACTGGTTTTTGGTTTTGATCGTGAATCTAAGATCTCACTCTATGTAAATAGTTAACAATAAGTATCTACCAGGAAAATGAATACGTCGATTGAATTGTAATTTTCCCCAACAAAAAAATAATTCCCTTTCCTCGTAAGCCCCTTGGAACGAGGATCGAACCGCCGACCTCTTTCTTGCTAACTAGAGGGCGTCTTAACGCAAGACCTAACAAGCACGTCATTATATCATTATAACTTTTAGCAAACCGCATCCGTTGCGAACAAAGGCGATTGCGGTCACCCGATCTTACAATATTATTTGCAAACAAACATGAAATCAGGATGTAGTGATTTGATACACAATTCGTCACGTCTATTAAACAACTTTGTTTTTATTTTACCTTACTTACATTATTACTTTTGGTTCGATCTCTTTCAGATAATTAATAATGTTAGGAAATGGGAATTCTTTTTTTATTTATTTTTATACGAAATTTATTCAATATTTTGATCTAAAAATGTATTTCGCCCACCATTAATGGTCAGGTCGCTTTGGTTGTATTAAAGGAATATCATACTTCAATCTTTATGGTCGTGTACGGTGAAAACCGTGCTTCAATCTTTATGGTCGTGTACGGTGAACACCATGCTTCAATCTTTATGATCGCGCTTTTCGATTGTTATGCTCTGTGTTTTAGGTCATTGAGTTTGCCATAAAGATAACATAATCTTTGACCGGATTAGAACGGCCGAGTGAGGACGTATGTCGGTAATATTGTGTCGTTTTATACGATGCCAGACATACCTAGAACAATCTACCTGCTTCTACACAATAACCAATCATAATAATTTGTGTAAATTTATTGATTTCCGGGTCGCCTGCGACGCAGTGCATCAATCGTGTTTTGTTTGTTTCCGTGTAGGTCATTTCCTTTTATGTATTTCTTTTATTTACTGACCGAGCGACCGAACTGACGTACACTTATCAGCTGATCGATAAGCTGGTAGAAATGTCAACAAACTACGTATTACTATTTTTATATCGTGTAAGAATTTTTTCACCGTAAATAATAAATGTTTTTAAGGAGAACACATTCTTATCGTGTAGTTGCAATTTTACAGAACGTAGATCAATGTTCTGTAAAATTGCAACTTCGCATTAAGATTGCTATCTCCTTAAAAATATATAAGTTGTATTAATGTTTCCAAAATTTAATAAAAATTAATTATCAATAGGATTACGCAAAGAGATTTCATTAATATGAAGAAGATGGCTTTCAAATAATGGAACAACAGATGTATCAATTTAAAAAGTGAAACATATAAGTTCGAAGATTTGTCGTTAACTTATTGTGTTTGTGGAGCATAATCGGTTAATGCATTTCCCCGGATAGGAAGAGATCCAGGTTCAAATCCCGGTAGTAACAACAATATTTTTTATATATATCTTTCTAATTAATACATTTAATTTGTATTAATAATAAATGCATATATGAATATTATGATATGGAATTAATATTATTATCGTAGGCCATGCTGTTATTTTCTGATAAAAGTCTACGTATTATACATATGTAAATTTCCTGCGTATTATGTATATGCATAACTCTATCTTATTATTATGCACATACGTCTGTCTTATTCTTTTCTTGGTGACTTGTTTAAATAAATGTTTACATTTTGCACGATCGGTGTTGTTCTTGGTGTACATTATTGGTATCCTTGACTAGCTCTACTCTACTATGTATGACACTGCCTTAATTATTTCCTTGAAGGAGAAGCCTCCACATCAACTTTTCATTTCTGTTGTGATTTGACTGAAATATTGTATGATTGAATCATTTTTGAGGTAAACGAAACAATCGTCTCCACGTCCGTGTGTCACCAACCTTTACGAAGATTGGCAGTAACAGGGATTTCACAAATCTTCCCAAGTATCTTTACTGATGTATGTACCATGAACTCGTCACCATCGGGATTTTCCTCTCGTTGTCAATGCTGTCTTCCTCTCCTGTCGTTTCTCTCGTATCCCATCTCGGTCGAATTCAAGCCTAACCTCGGGTCACATATCTCTACAAGGACGGCCCAAGAGCCCACCTTGTCGGTGAACGAGTCAATTTTTACACAAAGTAGCCATAACATAGAATGTTTATATGCTATTGTTATTTTTTCATTTTTGTCCTTATTAATTATAAATATACTATTTATTAAATGTTCCTCATAGGCTGACAAATTATGATATGTGTGTATGATAATAAAAATATATAAATAAATTACACTGTGCACTCTGAGCAGTTTGCATATATATAAAATTAATATAATATGGTAGTTTGTAATTTATCTTAAATCGTTTTTAAATCTTACAATATATGTCAAGGGATGAAGGTGCATCAAAACTGATGTTTTCACCAAGTGCCAATAAAATGGCTTATCGCAATATTTAGCGTAGAAAAAAATACAATTTTTCACACTACTTATACAACTGTATTCGCTGCACATTTTTAATTATTAAATTTGGTCTATTCTGTTTTATTTGACCGTTACTATATAAATAATATAATATATTATTTATAGAACTGAATTATTTTAATTATCCGGTTTCGAGATAAGTGGGCTATGAAATATAAATAATCCCGCAGTCCCGAAGACGTTTCAAATACACGGCCAGTAAAATAACATTTACTCTTATAATTGCTTTCAAATGTCGTGAGTAAAAACAGTTTAGCCGGAACTCTCGGAAAGTTATTATAAAATCGATATCAATTAGGATGGCCGGAGGGTGGTATCGGTGTTCTACACGTACACCCAACGTCAAAGTTCAAGGTCATTCTTTTCTTACAATTACACTGGGCAACACACATTTTGGTGTCAGCGATTTTTTTAACTGTTTCTAGATAATTTTGGGGTGCTGATCAATCCAAAATAACCATCAGATTTGGTTTATTAGATCTCGTTTTTGAGATACGCTATATTGGCTTCTTTTAGAATTAAATAATCTTATTTTAAACTTATGTATATTTCACATTATTACTATTTGCCCCAAGTGCTGGTTAAAAAAACAAAAAATGCTAAGTGGGGTGTTTATTTCACGCAGTTGATAAATATACATTCATCACTTTTCACTTAAATTTCTTTTTTATACGACTTTCGAGCATATAGTTTACTGGGACAGTCTCGCTAAAGACTCCAACAGTAGTCAGCTATCATGTTGTCTGATGGAATTTATCCCCCTGTTCTTCACTAAAATCACCTCGATTTTCTAGAAACAGATCAAAGTGGTTGTGGAGATAGTGAACTTTTATGCTCATGTTACAGCCGAGAATATTAAAGTTGGAAGGCATATTTTCCACTTAATTTTCTGCTTTATAATTTCCAATAAATTTTTTTACAACTTGGACAAATGAACCCCAAGAGTTAGATTCAATCTCGTTCATTAATGCGGTAAGCTGTCTTACCTGAGGACCATAAAATATTTCGACTTTCAGTTTTTCTGCGCTAATGCTAGGAATTTTTTGTGTCAAGTAGCCAAAACAAAGTCCATCTCGATTTAAAGCCTTCACAAATTGCTTCATAAGCCCTAATTTGATACGCAAGGGCAGAAATATGATTTTCTCTCTCGCATCCAATGGTTAATTGATTAAATTTTGTTTTCCTTGAATTATGACATTTCTTAAGGGCTAATTTCTGTTAACCTAGTGATGATTGTTAGATTGTATCTTAAGAATTAGAGCTGATACGAAAAAAGCCAGCTATTTTTGGAATCACTACATCAAAAATATCCCAAATCAGTTTATACTTATCCGGTACCAAAAAAAATAATGTTGTCTAGTGTTATTAATATTTTTACTAATATATATTTAATATTCTCTATGCAGATACATTAAATACTTACTTACGTTCATTATGCGCATATTATTTTAAATACACGTTCGTCGGGGTTACGGCAGAGATAACAAAAGGCCACACGTTTTTAATTTCTTCCACATTTATTAATTATTCGGAACATTAATATTTTGATACTAAATTTATTCAATGTGATAATAAAAATGCAGTTATCAAATCGATTGCAGGTGCTTACCAAAACATGAATAGTTATTTGACAAACCTCGAATACAAATGTCATTGAGTACATAAAAAAAAAGACAAAACAACAAAATGCCAATATTATAGAGAACGTGATACATATGTATGTGTATAGTGAAGCACCTATATATATACATACGTGTGCATAAGATACAATGTATGTTTACAAATGTATACTTATATAGTTTTCATGGAAAAAAATATAACTGCTAATGTTGCCCTCCTGCTCAATTTATAGTGTTTTGTCACGCAAGGTCACGTTGTAGCTCCCGACTTCCATCCATACTTGGCTCAAGATTTCTCTCAATCTGAGCAGTTGTCGTACTTGGATGTGTTATTGCAAGAACTGCTCGCTTCCACATTTCTCAGTCCTGGGCGTTGTTTTAGAAAATTCCAGTCATTTCTTCGACTTGTTGGAGATCAACCTATTACTCTTCGTCTTTGTAAATTTTTAGCGATCATTTTCTCGAACTCTTTCATAAAATTTAGGTATGTTTATAAAAAACTCAATAATCAAACGTGTGAAAATAAAAACTTTTTTTTTTTGGGTCCTACTCGTATACTTTCCGTAAAACGCGTCTCGTCTTATGAAGACATTATCAATCAACAATTTTAAATTCAATAACTTGTATTTATATTAAATCTATTGTAAATGGGCATCTATATAATTTGAAATACTCGTAAGTCACCGACGGATCCAGGATATTTTCAACAAACACCAAAACTTAAGTCTATATAATACATTTATTTTTATGTACACAAAAATTAATATTTCTTAAGCTACATTATATTACATTTATTATTAAACCTAACTTGCGAGTTTTGGAGAATAAATACAAATTTGTCTTTTTAAAATCAATTCTGTTTAAACACTATTTAACTAAAGGTAATATATGGAAGAGGATAGGTATACAATTTTATGTAAATGATGTAGAGACAATATTATTCATGTTAATTCTTAGGGTTATTTTAGAGGTGTTATTGTATGATTCTAGATAATAATTGTGTTCGAACACTAATGATATTTTAAAGATGCAGTAGTACTGTATATATAAATACGAGTCGTTGAATTCAAAATAGTTATTTTGATAATGCCCCTATAAGGCGAAACGCGTCTTACGGAAATTAATCAAGTAGAACTAAAAAAACAGGTGTGTTTATTTTCGTATGATACTTTCATCAGTACAAATTTTCTTAAGAACTGAGACATTCGTTCGTCTTTGGTCCAAAGAAGGTACAGAGAACGACGCCAACACCATATCGTGCATGTTTTTTTCTTACCTTCTCGGGGCTATTTTGAGTTCTTTTTCACCCTCTTTTTTTTCAGAGTTTTTCTCTTTAGATGGTCACATAATATTTGATGCTTCAATATGATGAAGTGAAGATTATAATTTTTTTTTGAGGAGTTGTATGATTGTCATAGTCGTTAACGTCATGTGGTCAAAATCAAGTTTGTCATTAATATGAAATTGTTAAATATAATTAAAATAGTATTGAGATTACAATCCTTACAATTGCTCAGTATTGAAGATTTTTCGATGCACTAATTTTATTTTATGTGGGTTCCCAGTAATTTTTAGTATACAATAAAAAATGCATACAAACAACAATTCGTTTCATTAAAACGGAGATTCGATAATAAATTATTATCGAGAGTTGTGAGGTTTTGTCGCTTACCGCGTATTGATATCTTTTGCTTGGTCCCTGTTTAACCCGAAAGCCCCGAAATATAATTTTAAATTATATAAACTTTAATTCAGCTGCGCTCATTATTTTAAATGTGTTCAAACTGCTCGTGTGTTTTATTTACAGTTATTTATTTTTTTAAGTAAACCTTATTTTCCGGCAACTATATAAAATATTAACACGGTTAAATCTCTATTGGGTCATTCACATTCGTCTTTTTCTTTTGTACTATTTCATTCAGAATATTGGGTCCGTTTGGACCTCTTGTTCTTCTATCATGATGTATGCCTTATGGGGGGCGCATTAGAAAAAATGGAATGTGTGTGTTATTATATTATTACTGCAATGATGAAGGGGCTGCTAGCTGGGGCAGGATATAACCTCTAGAGAAGGACGGTTTTGGGATGTTTAATACGCGAGGGGGCCGTTATGTTCACATTCGTCGCTGTTCCCATTTTCCCACCAGTCTGTGTCCCGAGTAGTAGTGGTGTGATGAAGTTAAAAGAGATTTTGAAAAAAACTACCGTTTTACGAAAAAAAATAAAAAATTATAAAAGTTTTTTTATTAAATCATGTAACATATAACGTGTTCGCACGGCACACGCGTGCTATGTTAGTTTTTTTCAGTACCAGTTGCAGTAGACAGAAATCTAAGTATCTCGTGTCACAACAAAAGTCTATAATTTTTTACCGTTCAATTTGCACATGGTTCGCTATTGTATCGGATCAGTATCGGGGGCGTGCGACCGCCGATCTCTGTGCTGGTTAATGAACTCTATAATAGTGGGCACATCATATTGTATATTCGGTCTGAGTCACCTGCAACCGACTAATTTTTATTGAAGAGTTTAAATCTCGGACGGCGGTGATCCATCCCGCCGAGACGAGAAAGGGTCGGATGCTGTGTTTAATGGCCATTCATCTTAAGTTAACTTATAATATTTCAATAATTTTCTGATTTATTTTTTAGTATCTAACATGGGTTAGACACTTTAATATAATTTATCACGTTCCCTTTAATTAATCATAATAAATAAATTAGATGCGCTTTGGTGATCTTATTATATTAATGACTTGTCTTTTTACATTTACAGTAATTTTTAACACAATATATATCATTAAACAGCGTTAAAAATAAAACCACCGAAAACTTCGGAACGGGTGTGTAATATTAAATAACGTTTGGACATATTTGTAGGAAGGTATATATCGGGAAAAACATGTTATGTATGATGCATGGTGGTATAATGCATGTGAGGGTGTCCAGCGGAAAAATTTCAAGATTAAATTGTAATTGTTCGTAAACCATCAGGGTGAGGTAAGTGGGAAGGGTATTGTTCAACGTGCATGATTTGAGGATTTGCCAGTCGCAATGAGTCACTGGTCGCGAGCGCACTGCGCGTTCGCGGTTGAGCAATATTTAAAGTGCGGTGGCGATTCATTGGTTTGTACGCGTCGCGCTTTTTGTGCTCACTTTAATATTCGACGAGTTAATGATGGACCGAGCACGCAACTTATCTGGTGTCGGATTCAAAAGTTCAGAAAAGAAGGGACAATGGTTTACCAAACTCCTCCGGGACCGTCTATGTCAGCAGCTATGCCAGAACGTGTGGCTCAGTTCGACGTGAAATTATGCGCAATCCGCGTAAATCGATAATGAAGATTACAGCCTGTACTGGAATAAAAAAATCAACAATGCACGTTATTTTGAAAAAGAAACTACAGTTTCACCCATATAAACTGCAAATCGTGCAGTTTCTCAGCGAAAATGACTATTCTTTACGTGAAACCTTAGCCAGAACGATGCTGGAACGTTTTGAAACAGCACGAACACTTGGAAACATATAGTTTTTTTAACTTTTGTAATTAACAAAATTTAAATTGTGAGTTTAAATACATCAACCGTTTTCGAAAAATACCATTTTCTTCAGGATGTCAATACTAACAAAAACATATGTTGTTGTTTCTTTACCAGAATCTATTTAAAAAAAATAATTATTTAAAAAATAAATTTAGTACCTAACTCAAATCGTTACTTAATACAAATTTACTCGGATAATATTTACGAAAAAATTTTAGAATGGGACTCGTAGTTAAATTTAGTTGGTTGTTTATAATTTTTTTTGATTAGTTTTACACGCTTTATTTATCTCCAACGACTCCAAATTATTTAAATTATGACCAATACCGTTTACATGCAAAATTGACAATCCCATACATCTCAAATGCTCCTTCACTCTTTTTTTTTTAAATAAATTTTGGTAATGAAATAGCACATGTTTTTAATTAGTATTGACATCCTGAAGAAGAAAATAGTATTTTTCGAAACCGGTAGATGTATTTAAACTTAAGAAGGGGTTAATGAAACAAAGTTTAAAAAAATAAAATATTATAATTTTTTTTTATTTATTTAATATTAAACTTGAAAATTTCGCTTGTCACCTTTATCTAAAACATTTAACGCGTTTTATTATATTTAAAAATAACCACGCGTTTTTTATTTAAAATTTGAAATTTACATTCGTTATCGAATATTTTTGTTTATTCAAATTCCTAAAAATACATTATTTATAAAATACGCGGCATTCTTGCCCTAATATATTGCTGAAATTGGTACAAAGAAACGATTCATTCGCATGTCCTGAGGCCCTTTTGTGGTTTAAAGTTGTACTTGGCACATCTATAAACTTTGACCAGCAGAGTTTAATTTCTCAGATATTGCTACGTGCGTGTCTGGACCCCGTAACCGTAATGATCGTCTACATTATTTTGAGAATAGTATCCATGCCCGTCCGTTAATTCACCATATCCCGGTGTTACAAATATTAAATGCATAAATAAACATATCTGCGGAATGGTTGAAGGGTTTTATTTGTTTTCCTAGTTTGAATTCTGTGTTTATTTTTGGCGCCCAAATGTTAGTTTCAACTTTAGGCGAGATTGGTTTGGCATTTCGTGCTATTATGCATCCGTTCGAGGGTCCCAACACTCTGTACACGTGTACCCAGTATTTGTTTGTATCATTATTTGCAGGTTAAAATAATTAATGATATTAAGAATATTTTTATTACATTTCTCCATTTTTTATATTTTAACACTGGCTATGCACGAGTAAAAAAGTAACGACGTGATATTTTACAAACATTCAACACACTGACAGACCTTATTGTGGAAAATTCTAATACACATTTTAATTGCATTGCCCAACTAGGCAAGCCTGTTTTAGGGTAAATTGGTAAACAAATACATTTTACATAACCAAAAGTCGTTGAAGGCAAAACACAATAAGATCGAATACATAACATACAAGGCAAGTAAACGTGAAAATATTTAAAAAAAAAAATGTATATATTTAAAAAATATAAAAAAGAGAGAAAAAAGAAATACCAACGTGGAATACAATATGTAATGTAAGCACATGTAAGGTAGATGGAAATATGCAAGATTAAAACACACAAAAGTAGTTATAAGAATTATTTCATTATATACAAAAGTTTACTCTTTGCGTTACATAATTGCGACAGCCAATTTGAAACATCCCTTTTAAAAGCCTTAATGTCTAATTTTATTTCCAATTTGATTGTATATTCTGGGAGCTTGAAAGTAGTTTTCATCCTTGGAACTATTGTTAGTTATGAGTTAAAAACATTATATTCGAAACATAATCACAAAAAAATAAATAAAAAACAGTAGAATTCATACACTTTTTTGTGTATACATTTTTAAAATTATGTATTTGGGTTCTTTACCTTTTTTTCCAAAGCGGATCGTCATTTCTAAGCTGGCGTGCCAGGTAGGCAAGGTACCCACGTAATATTTTATGTGAAGGTTTTAATACAGACTTTGCTTGTTTCGCCGTAACAGCGCGCTGGCACGTTACGCGGCTACTTACATACTCATTAGTTCTTTAAGTCCGTAATATATAACGTCCAAAAAAAAAAATAGGTGAATTCACGCACTGTACGGTAATTTGTAAGGCTACAAAAATTTCGGTGTATTGATTTATTAAGTTGTGTACTTGTTGTGCGTTTTTAGATATACATTTTCTATTTTAAGCTTAAAAGTGAACGCTTTATATTTTCCGTTATTCTTCTGCGGTATCTTACATATGGCATCTCCCCACCTTCTCACAGAAATGTCAAACGGCGACATAAATCGTGTCTGATCGTTACCTTGAGAAGGTTATAATTAAAAAAAATTGCAGAAATCTGTGAAACGTTTTCAAGGTTAGCATCCCTGTATTATATATTGGGATGTCGAAAATGTCTTAAAAATAATTTTCCCGCTATTTATTTTTTTGTGACAAAAAATTACATACTATTCGACAGCATTTTTTCTGCTCGAAAAACGTCAGTGTCGCCTTTTTTTGTATCTTTTAGATTTTTTTCATTTTTGGGCTTAAATAATGGAGCATCAAGTTAAAACGAACATTTTCGACGCATAGTTATTTTCGCCTTTAATTAACAAAGGGAAATTCTGTCGCTCCTCAATCAAATGCCTGGCGTTACGTTCAACAACAACGATGACCTCAGAAATTCGCTTGATACCTATTTCGATACCAGACCAGCCGATTTTTATATAAAAGGCATTGAAAAATTGCTTCAAAGATGGGACGAAGTCCTGAACAATGATAGAGAATATGATTGAAATATTGTAATTTTTGTTTAAAAATTTGATTTCATAATATGATATATTATTATATATACAGATGTATTAGACTACCCAATACTTGTATTCCTCGATACACGAGAATTTGCTTACGAGCATGAGACAAGGAAAAATTGGCATCAAGTGGAGCAGATGTGGAAGACAACGCTGGTAAGATACTAATTCCGACTAGCGAGAAGATGAACTAATAAATACATACTAGAACACATATTTTTATTTATTTATGATGAATTATTCCCACGCAGATTTTGTTAAATATTAGGTCGCAATCATAACTAAAAATTATATTATTACAAGCAACAATTATTCACGGCAGTTTAAATTTTTTTACTGTATTGTAATGCATAATAAAAGAGTCGCGTCGCATTTTTTGTAAAAGCTGGGATCATGTTTACATAAATGATTATTAAACACACTTAGTAAATAGAAAAATGTCGCATCATTCTTTGACAGTGCGACTATAGAAAAAATTGGTACGATTTCGTTTACGGCTTCTGATACGACGCGAGATGACCATAAATAAGAGAGATGACAACTCGAAATTCGTACGATTTCACAATATTTTGCTTTTTTCCTACTGTTACTGAATATATAAAAGAGAAAACATGTATATAATCTTAACCAAGATATATTAAAAACACATTATTTTGTGCCATGATGGCATCTCACAGACCTGGCCGTTTAATCAAACACTGAACAACCATAATGACGCTACCGAAACCAAAGCCGAAGCCGGCATCCAGATAGTCATAGATGTAGACGGGGAAGCGTAAAATTATTATGGATGTATGCGTCTTCATAATTTGTGCCACATCGTGGCTTTGGTTACCGACAAGTCTCCTTAAGTTCTTGAATCTCTATTCACCACCCACTGAGCTGGCGATAGTTCTTTCGCGAAATCAATTACGTATTATTGAGTTTTTGTTTGGATTAGGTATGTCAGATGTTTCGATTTCGGCATATTTTCGTTACTATTTATTTTAACTAGGTTAATATTTTTATTGTAAATATTAAACATTATATAAATTAAGAAGAATATTTTTAATATTTGCAAGTTGAACTTTGCTGTGTATTATGTTCATTTTTTTAAATTATTTAACTTTGTTTATAATAACCATTTAATGACTTTTTTAAAAACATCAGAATAACGTGACATTTATGCTTTTGGTTAGTTAATATGATATCCTGAAGAAGAGAATTGTGTTTTTCGAAACTGTTTGATATTTTAAAATTACTCATTAAATGGTTATTATAAACAAAGTTAAATAATCTATAAAACAAATTAAGATGAGTTGTAATTTTTCTGTAGTCTGTGAGTCCGGAGAACGAATTTTTAAATGTGTAACGAAACTAGACGTGAATTAAATGGTTTCTTATAAATAAAATTATTTATTTATATTTTTATTTTCACGACTTTTCGCTTATAAATTAATTTTTATAATTGATTTGATTATTGATAAGTTGATATATGAATATAATTTGATCTCGCGTCTCACATATTTCACAGTAGTGAAGAGCTAAACCGTTATTTTAACCGGTACACTAGAAACTTCGACGGTTAAATCTCAGTTACCAATCACCGTTACAATCGAATACCAATCACCCAACACAGTCACGATAACGGTTTCGTTCACAGACAATTAAATGAATAGACATGATATGAAGTGTGTATATTGGAGTGGGGTTTTTGGAACATTATTCGCGTGGCGAGGGGTATTCTACCCGCATATATCCAACGAAACATAAATCTGATTAATTATGACACGTTGATGCAACAGTAAAAGTATTTACTCTTCGAAAATTAAATTTTTATGTGAACACTACGTATATTATATTTTCGTTGCGATCGAGTCATATTTTTTAAAAAAGTCGCTGAAATCTTTGATTGCGTGAGTGGTACCAAAATACAAAATTTAGGACAAGGAATTTTCGTTAGTTCATGTCTATTTGTTTGGTAGTATGCGGTTTAGTTCATCATTTAACAGTATGAGCAGCGACGCGCACTCGAGGTCCTTTTTGTTTCCAGTGCTAATGACGTTACTACTCTTGCTACTGATAGTGATCAACCTAAGTGCAGTAACCCCGTGCGTCCTTTCTAGTACCGTATAATTGAATTGATTAGTAGAATGATGTGACGCGATGAATGATGACCCCACATGGCCGACGCGTAGCATTTTGTACGATCATCAGCTGTTTCTCAATTTTGCGCCCACGTGGCCTGTTTGGGGGCAATGACTCGCCGCAGTGTATGTTTTATGGCACTCGTGGCTCTCTATACTTGGTTATGACAAGATTATCGATAATTACATTCCTCGAGTACCTTTTAGGCGTTTAATAAAATTAATATCTCAAGAGATGTTTTGATCAAATATCTATTGGTTATCGCCGATTATTGCGGCTTCTAACAGGATTGTTTTCCAGTAGCCGGTCGTGATACGTGGTCGTGCCAAGGCTTCCGCGGACGTCCTATATTTCTGGTGCCATCAACACTTGCGTCATATATCATTTTTACTATTTTCTTCTCATTCATCCGTTCCATATGACCAAACTACATACGTGATCCTTTCTTAATCGTTCTCACTATACTAAGATCAGCTTTACATTATTTCCTTATTTCTTCATTCTTTACTCTGTCATAAATTAATTTACCCTATATACGCCTAAATGACCTAATTTACACTGCACTCGGTCTACCTTCGTTCCTCTTCTGCCTGCTCCAGGCTTCACTTCCATACGTCTGTGCCGGTACCAGGACTCCATTGTGATCCGCTAGTCAATCTTTTATGTATTGTTTTTTTCCTAGTCTTTTCCTATCATTTGGATTCAAATCTCTCAGTCCGCCTGCGCCATGTCTTGCCAACACGGGTTGTAAAGTTTGTTAAATTTAAGGTTTTCGTGTCTTGTTGACATCCATGTTAACGGTTTTCCGCACCTCCTTCGATCAACCTCAACGTTTAATATAATGCCTTCAGTAGTAATGATCGTTATATTGCGAATTTGATTGTCGATATAAACTAATGTGTACCGAAATACTATACATATATAAACACTAGTAAAACTTGTTAATTTACTTTTTAATTTAATAATAACTTTGTATTGACCGCGTTGATTACTTCGTTCGGTTTCGTCACCGCTATATTCATCAAAATGATCGTGCACTAACTAATACGATACGCAGAAAAAAAACGAAACAAAATTATGTTTGATATTAAAACTGACGTTTCAGAAAATTGCGGCGTTCATCTTCAATGTTGATACGTTTCTCTCTCTTACTATTATGTTGATTAACAAAGGTAGTAAATTTTCTAGTCCTCTCCCTTATGTGAAACATTTCAAAATGATAGAATGCTAAATACTAATGTACATTATACAACTCGTTCTAGTTCATTGTTAACACCCAAACAATTAGAACTATATTTTGATCTGGATTCACAACTTTCTAGTAATTCTAGTGAAATTTAAAATACACATATGGATGGCGCTTTGAGTATGGTAACGGATAATATCGCTTTTAAAGGTACATAAATTTAAAATAAAGGAAAATGAATAAATTCGCGAGGGGATAAAGAGTTGATTAATATATCATTGTAGCTAAAACACACATTTTTAATTCATTAGTGGTCTTTTAAAATCATAAACCTTTTTGACTGACCGCCTCGCTGATTATAAGGCCTTCTCACTAAAACATTCCAAAAGGCTTTCTTTTATTTTTAAATTTGAATATGTAATTGTTGATTAATTAATTGAAGATTCTGAAATAAAATATCGTCAGTCACTTTTGTATTATTCGTTTTACTGTTTGTTTTATTTTTGTTGTTAAAGTTGTGTTGCATTCTTTGGGAGCATGTCATATCAATACCCAACTATGTTTCAAAGCGAACGTGCTTCGAATAATTGTGTTTATTTGCCGGTCCTCGGGACTCGGATCGAAACCTCGATTGCTCGGTCACTAGATCTTACCAAACAAGACTTCCCAGTCTTTTTGAATCTCTTTATTACGTAGATGGCCGAGTAATACGGCACCGCTATTACAACCATTGTTCTCGATAAATCCTTGACTGAAAACAGAGAAATGCTGTGTCATTTGGTAAGCTCCGTTCGATGAAAGTTTTCTTTGTCACCATCGACGTCATTCTTATCCCTCGTTGTTTTTAATAGAAAACCTCTATCAGCATATTAACTTAGAGCCGGTTGTTTGCTCAGTAGTAAAATTTTACTATATAAGTTTTTACTGTAATGAGTTTTTACCATCGCTTGTGGTAAAAAAAAAAACGTTTGCGGGTTGCTCGAACGTCAAGTTTACTATTGTCAATGTTAATCCCGCTAAATAGGTGTGGCAGAGCGAATAATCATCAAATATTTGAGAATATCATCAAATTTGTTATGTTTTAAATATTCACCATGGGCAACGCATACAATTTTTTTGCTTTATTTATGGCTTTATTCACCCCTGCGTTCGAAATCTGCCATTTTGTTGGCGAAAACGATCAATCGACAGGTCATCATCATCGAACGAACTCTCAACACTAAAATAGCGGGATATTGATTGATTCAATGTAACACATGACTTTTGAATCAGCTGTCATTTTTAACTAACGATTTATGATTTTTATCATCCGATATTGGAGAATAAAATTACTTTACTACTTAAGGACGATTTATCTTGTGTATGTTTTACGATATAAAAAAAAAATCAGACAATTAAATATGTTACTAAACTCACAGTTCATCCACCATACCATACCAAAAGTAATTTAATATCTACAATAATAATATCTACTAAATAAAACGATTGATGCCATTTTATTTCTAAATAGACTAAATACTTGTAAATATTAAAAATGGTTAATACACCTTCCCTGGATTGGAAAGACATCCACGTTCGAATCCCCCGGCACCAACAATAATATTTTTCGATAAAATTGATTTTATATGTATATCTTTCTAATTAATACAATTATTTAGTACTAAAAATATTGTTAATTTAGAATTCTTTAACGCGTCGTGACATGTCGTAAAAATGTAAACGTTTTATATTATTAACAAGTCTCGGAAAGAGCCGTCCTTCCATCTACAGGTGTTAATTGAACTAAAATTTAATACAGTTGACTAGTACGGCGGCGGGACAGGGTGGGAGTGGTTTCATTGTTTCTAGGAAAGCATCGATAATAGCGGCGAAGAATTTAAAAATGTGATACTGTTCATTAATGTTTTTTGAAAATAAAAATGATATATTTTTTATTAAAGAGAACACATTCTTATTGTGAAGTTGTAATTATTCAGAACAGACGGTCTGTGATATTTTAAATACTAATTTAATGTATTAATTATAAATATATACATATAAAATTAATTTTGTCGAAAAATATTGTTTTTGCGCTACCTGGATTTGAACCTGGATGTCTATTTCCAATCCGGGGAAGTACACTATCAATTGTATTATAGCGCCAGTATTTTTCATGACAAATTTTCGAACCTATATGTTACACTTTTTTAAATGAATTCATCTATCGTTCCATTATTAATGTGTCCAAAAATTTAATAAAAATGAATTGATAATTCTGGTGTCTGCAGTCGGTTTACTTAAAAGAACGACAGATGTATTAATTTGAAAAAATGTAACATGTAGGTTCGAAAATTTGTCATGAAAAATACTGGCGCTATAATACAATCGGTAGTGTACTTCCCCTGATTGGAAATAGAGATCCAGGTTCGAATCCCGGTAGCGCAAAAACAATATTTTCGACAAAATTGATTTTATATGTATATATTTATAATTAATACATTAAATTAGTATTTAATATATTTTTAAATATTAAAATGTTACACCGCTAAATAACTGCCAAATGAATAAATTATAATATATATTATTATTATTTAGAAAAGTCACATATTTGAAAGACCTTCTCACGGACCGTTGTATTGCCGATCCAAAGGTCATTCGATACCCGATACCGATGAGTGCAAATTAAAATGATTTTTTTTTCGTTTTTAGAATCTTACATCCGGCCTGACTGGGTATTGTAATCATCTGTGGCAAGTTAGAAACCGCAATTTTTTTCTCACACTATTGCAGAAAAAATATTAAACTTATTAATTTTTAACTAATAGACACATTCTTATGTGAATATTTGTAAAAATAATGTGAGAGCCAACATTTTTATAATAAAACTTATATACTTATATATTAACTATGGTTTGTTCCGTGGATATCGTGTCCCGCTATACTAGATCTTGACAATTCACGATATTTTTTTGTGAACTGACCTTGTGAATTTTAATTCAGTAAGTAAAATCAAACAAACAACAGCACGTAAGCAGTAATGTTGTATACACGGACTACTAAATATATAGACATGAACTAACGCAAATTCCTTGTTTCATTTTGGTGTCACCCACATGATCATTTTGGTACCACTTACGCAATCAAATGGCTCCGTGATTTTTTTTAAATATATGATTCGTTTTGAATGAAAATTTAAACGCTAACAATATAATATGCATTAATGTAAAAAGCACGTATTGTTTACACAAAGATTTAATTTACGAAATGTAAATACTTTTACTGTTGCATAAATGTATCATAAAACTGTCAGATTTATGTTTCCGCGAAGAATGTGTGTAGAATGTCCCTCATCCCGTAAATAATTTACCAAACCCTTCTCTTATATATACACTTTATTATATATCTATTCATTTACTGCTTTGTGGTTGTATACAACAACGGAATAAAATAACAAGTGCAAATCAAATAAACTCGATAAAAAAATTGTTATATATTTGATTAACATATCAAAACAATCACGTGTCAAAAAGACTGCACCGGCTAAAGGATAATATACAGACATTTAAAATCTAAACAAGAGTGGACAAATTTCAGCAGCAAGAAATGGGTAGGTACCCACTTTGGGGCGCGCGACTGTTTGTATGTTAAATGTAATCACACGACAACTCCATCTCCTTGTGGCTATCTGATTCAAGTCGCTTCATTACGCCTGCGACCTCCTCTCCCCCCCCACCCCTTCCACACATCCCAGCGGGACCGTTTGCGACGGTGGACTTTGCTCGAATTCGAGTTTCGCAAACGGGAAATTGCATTCGGTGTCAATGCACCGGCACCGGCGGTAGTTCACCCCTGCGATGCTTCGGCCCCAAGTTCCGAGTTGTTCTGCTCGGGTGCGAGGATGCTGACGGTGCGGATTAGCAGCGCGCTTGCTTAAGTACACATTACTTTTAATGCGTGTGATTGGATATAATATACATGTCGACATCGACCGTAACGAAGTCATGCTGAAGTATGCACGGTCAGGTCTGGGAATGTAAGATGTAATTGATTTAATATCCGAAATTCAAATATACGTAAGCAGATCTTTAAGTTTTATTAATAAAACTTCCTAAATCTCTCAAATTTCTGCGTAAATTTGGATCGTATTTTACGTATCAAAATAAAATTATCCCAAATATCGTCATTCGATATCCCGATGAAGGAAATGGTATTTTACAAAACCGGTTGGTGATTTACTAAGATTTTAACTCACTTTCATTTTGGTCTGGGTATTGGGTTTTTTAAATTTCAAATCGCCGATTAAAAAACACATTGATAGAAACGATGTAAATATTATTTAGTAAGAAATTATTGCGTTTTTTACTTTAAATAGTAGCTGAAGTTTCAAAGTATATATATATATTATTTTAAATAATTTGTATTCACTAACACAGTGTTCTAAAAACGTCGAAAATTGTTCATATGTACTGCAAATCTATTAATTTTTTAACATTTTGCTAATTTGGTTCAGTGCAGATTTGTCTCCGTAATATCGGCTTCAAGATTATAAGAAAATATTTCGTTATATGTAAGAATTTTCTATATTAAGGCAATTTTGTGGCACGCGGAAAATTAATTTAACGGTCGCGGTCTTTCTTACAATGCTTGTATTTTG
Source organism: Eubasilissa regina (assembly GCA_022840565.1). Taxonomy (NCBI): domain Eukaryota; kingdom Metazoa; phylum Arthropoda; class Insecta; order Trichoptera; family Phryganeidae; genus Eubasilissa; species Eubasilissa regina. Next base: position 20,747,389 of record JAINEB010000004.1, on the reverse strand, counting down.
TTAATTAGAGAAAATAATAATAATAATAATAGTTTTATATTAGTGTAAAGATTTTATCTATGTAATAGTTTTAGAAAATGTCCAATCTATTGTATAACTTCTGATATAAATTAATAATAAAAACCCATATTTTCGTAAAAAAACGCGGAAATATGAATTATTTTCGAAAGGGAAGGCCTCTCAATACATTTACATTAGTAATGTGGTCCGGTCTACCCAGGCCCTACCAGTAGCCATATACTGGTATGGCAATGTTTTTCTTATTTTCTCCCCCAGCTCACAAATAACAACATGGGTCCTTAAAATTGCACACATGAAAATTTATGCGCACTCCGTGATACAAAATTGAAGGGAATATTGGTGTCGAGATCACGCGCGCACTCTCAGACGGGCGACACACATTTCAAATTCACCATGGATGTAAATGCAATAATAAATAATATTAAAATTTATTTAAATAAAATGACAACCTTGAAACATTGTAAAATTAAACTTATCGTTTAACATGAGCTAAAAACATAGAATAACTTATCTACATAGAAAAAGCACAATTTCAAAAACAAACAAAAACCTTACAAGATAAAATTATAAAAATTAGAAGATTTTATAACAAATAAAAATAAATTATACGCTGAAATATTAACGACCAATATAAATAAATCCGTTTCTTCCCAACCGAATCGTGCAATAATTGTGTCTACAAATAATTTAAAAAATGAAGAAATGAAAGAAAAAGTACGAAAAAACTTAAATTGACAAAATTAAAAATTGGGATCACAGGACTAAAAAAGTTGGAGAAAATAAAATAATTACGTGTTACAGTTTGAAAAAATGTTGACTACCTCATTTTTAACATTTTCAGTTTTTATATTTTTCCTTCCCCGTAAATTCTAGGTCAGTATATATTAAGGTCATTGAACTTCATATAGTATATATATATATATATATATATATATATATATATATATATATATATATATATATATATATCTACCCCGCTAGGATAAACAATATCTTCGGCACGAAAGTACAATGAATCCATTTTCTTTCCGGATATACAACCTTTTGATTCTGCTTTATATATGCATCTATCATCAATATAAGTTACTTAGGAGAGGCACAACTTCCGCATCACGCAGTTAGGCGGCGCTGATCGCTTCCGGTGGCGCCCGCCTTGTTTCCGGTAGACGCCTCTTACGAATGAAATCCCTGGCCCCTCCCTGGCTTTAACCGAATAAATGGTATATTAAATTGCTTACATGTAATCCAAAAAAGACATTGATTCTCTCTCTGTTTACTGACATTTATCCGAATACCAGTGCTTTTTGTACTAAGAAAGGTTTCTACATAGTATGAACTGACTCTTAAATTTTTGTTTTTGTTTGGGAAAACTGAATATGCTTAAAATAAATAATTATCATTATAAGCAAACACGTTGATTAAATGCGGACTATCTATAGATTTCATTAAACAATGGTGATAAGCAGGTAGATGGAGATTTTTAGGTCATTTTATTACATATCTAGATGTATGTAGCTACAACAACATAGGATATAATTTTTTATTTGGTACAGAACGCAAGATAAAATAATAATAAAAATTGTCAATTTTAAAGGTTTAAAAGAAATCTGATACGAATAGCACAAACGCTTATCTTCATCATTTTAAAATGTAATTACTTTCTTATTATCGTTAAATAATAATAAATCAATGAATATGCATTTCGGTATTTAAAATTAAATTATTATCGGACTCTACCTATACCTGTATTTAATCGGGATATTTAAGCGCGCCGCATACAACATAGTCTCGCCGGTGTCTCGTCTCTATTCACCACCCGGACGTGATTCTGGGTAACTCCTTGCAAATTTATTAGCCCCCATGAGTATTAGGGTGGCAGACGAAGGCAACGCCCGGACAAATACGCCCGTAGCATTTTTGTCGGGTATCCTTACATTTACACAAATTATTCAACCGTCAGCAGCTTCGCCGAGTTCTCTCGCATTTCAGGTTATAGCTTCCTGGTAGTGAATTACTGATATTACCAGCTAATTTAAGATGTTTCTAAGAAGTTTTAAAACTATTACTTTGCTATATATTTTAAAGGTGTGTTAAAGAACCCGACAAATGCTACGTAACATGTCGCAGGTCACACAAAGAAAGAGAGAGAGAGAGCAAAGAGATCCCTTTGTCTGCGAAAAAGTATCAATGCAAGACTTGTTTGTTCTATGACTACCACTGTCAACTTTCTAAAGAGATACTCGAGTGGTGCGAATCGCACTAACACATCAAATATTAGTATGGATGTAGTGAAATCTTGTCATGTATATTATACAGCCCGACCATTATTTAAGTCAGTTAGAAATAACATAACTGTTATTTGACAATCATTAATATTTTTTCTAAAATTATCAATTGACGCGCGTGTCGGTGCCTGCTGACTAATTCAAATTTTTAAATAATATTATTATTTGAAACGTTTTTGTTTATTAATATTATTTTCTGTTCTACTTTTTATATTTTTAATCGGGTTCTCTTTTTTTCTAACTACACTTCTCACGAATTTTAACTTGTTTTTTTTTTTTAATAATAAAATTTATTTTGTATATCCACAATATACAAAATATACTTTTGTTTTTTTTAAAATAATAAAATTTATTTTGCATATCCACAATATACATACGATTTACATCATTTTACTTTGAGGTAAACATCAATTTTCACTTGTAATTTATTGCAATCGTGTATGATGATGCACAATACTGTGCCGGTTGAATTTGAACAGATTTAACATGAAATTTGAACAACACAATTGGTTATATATTTCTACAATGCAAGTGGTGAGATAATTCGCGATTGTGGCTGGTGTTTGATTGTAACTGTAATTAAGGTAAGCAATCATTGATTACACTAGAACCTAACTTACCAATAATTATTTCAAATTGAACGCCAATCACAGTCCCAATCACGGTTTGTCTTATCACTAAACACAACCTATTATTTGTTAATATTTGCATTCAAAATTGCTGTAGGCGGTGTAATTAAATGTAATTTCCTCACCAAGCACAAGAGCTAGTCTCTCTTTTGGAGAGGTATAAGCGATTAAAAAAATATGCAATTTTAGTTTTGTAATAACTCGTATATATATATATACATGTATGTGCATACGATTATTTAAAAAAAATTGTATTCTGGTTGTATTTGAGTAAAATAATCTCGAATTCGAATCGAATTGATGTTATTTAATAACGGTTTTCGCGTATAGAGAACCGTTGTGACGATTACTGTAAATCAACTGTTAGTTTTGCTCACATTGAAAACAATAAATGGATTGATTTTCCCTCTAAAGTGGTTAGTCAACAAATCGATATACCAATCTCAATAATTGAACAGGACATAAAGATTTCAAAATGTTTTTTAAATTTTTTATTTCAATTTCAAATATCGTGTCGTTTCCTCGTATACCTCAATTTATTATTCTGCCGTACCGCACATCTTCCCGGAAACTTCCTGAAACTGGTTGGAGTAATGACCGTCCGCGCCCCAGACGCGGTTTGGTGGAAGTGCTAGGGGGGAGGGGGAGAGGAAGGAAGTCTTGACAGGAAATTTATTTATATTTTAATCTCAATATATGATTTAGGGGACGACGGCTCTAACGGTAAAATTGAAATTACGACGAAAGAATTTCTTGGAAACATGTTAGAATATTGTTTGATCTGATGGTTCCATAATAACTGTACCAATCACCTGTGTGTACTCACCGAAGTACTCGTCACTTAGCATTTATATTTGTTTCAGTATTTTAATTTTTAATACGAATTCAACATGTGTTCATTTTCACCCTGGGACTAGTACCTGCATTAGTTTTAAAATGCATTCTCTCTCGCGGTGTATAGTCAACAGCGTGATACACTTTCTGGTCAACAATAGATGTCCAGCCACAGATTTTATGTATCAATATATTATACTAGTCCTCGTGTTGGATGTCCGCCTCTTCTAATGGAGTTGTTATTGGTTCAGTGAACCGTTTCAAAAGAATTACGTTTAATCGAACTACCAGCTAGCTAGCTATGCATAAAAATGACAATTTCAATTTTATTGACTGATTTCTAATTTCACGGTTAAATTTTTTTTTTTTTGAGCAATTATAAATTAGTTAAACTCTGTCTTTATTGTACAAGGTGTTACAAAATAGAAACAAATGAAAGCGCTGCAAATTGTACGAATAATTTGTCTAAATATTTGTGAAATAATTTTATTACTCATTAAGTAATATAACCATTTTCAGTTATAAATATATCCGATTGGTGATATTTCTATGAAAAGTGCATCGTCATGAAAACAAATTAATGTTAAAAAAAAACTCGTGTCAATGAATTATAAATAAAATTGAGAAATTTATTAAATTAAATAAAACATAATTTTGCTTACCTTTCAGAAATGTATAATGTGATTCACGCATGTTTATTGCACAACATTTGCTACTGCGTTTTATTTTTTCATTTTGCTAATTAGATTGTCAGTCTAGTACACCCCTAACTTAAAAACAAAGTGTGAGAACTGTGAACATGTATGTGTGCGGGTGTGTGTGTCAGGAGAGAGAGTAGATGAGTGGTGGAAGGCAAAGATTATAAGAAGCCGTCTCTTTCCATCGCCACTCCTCAATAATTCAATATAAATAGTATAATTATAAATTACTGTAAATACTTCTTATAATAATAAACATGTAATTGTTACCTGAACTCGGAGTTATTATTACAAAGAACTGAACCCAAGTAACTCGACAGTAGAAAGAGGATAGAACACCGAGGGAATCTGGTGGTACTACGAAAGTTACCACACAAAGGCTTATTTACAAATTGCGCTGAACGCTTTTTGGAAGAGTGAACATAAACAAATCTCTTTGAAATGTATAACATACAGTAGATGTTTATTATTTAAGCTTTTAAAAATGTTAACTTATTTTACAACAAAGAAAACACTATTTGAATAATATTCGAACTCCCTCGTGTTCCTTGTATCGCTATCTAGTTTGAAGATTCGAATACAGTATTCCTTTGTTCTATTATCCTTGCATTTTTTCATTAACTGTCACTCCATCTGCATCTGAACTGCTGGGTCATTATTTGCACTGTGTTGCATTGCGTCTGTACAAGTGCACTGCCTGCACTCTGGTGTGCCAGTCTGTGTAAGTGCACTGTTTGCACTATGGCGCGTCCGTCAAACTCTTGCCGGCTCGCGAAGCGGACGCGATGCACTTTATGTGTTCAGCGTTCGGACAGGACTATCGCTCGCCGTCTCTTGGCAACTACTTATTTACAACTACGTAGTTTATCTCGCCTCTTAAGGCCGGTTGATCACTAGTATTTTATTTATTTATTTTATTATGTTCATGTTCTTAATATACGTACATATTATACATTATAAACATTCAATAACGGCGAACAAACTTCATAATCAAAGATATTCACTGCCTCCTTAACTAGACCAAAGTCTGTACTTAAAGGAGACAGGTTCATCCGTTGTCTGTCATACAAATATGAAAACAATTATTATTATTATTATTAGTAGTAGTAAAATAGTTACTAAAGTAAACATTTTTGCGTAAACGGATTGTTTGATTGTTAATAAAAAGAATATTTACTTCTCGAAAGTACATCCCGTAGTAAACTCATTTTACTCTGCGATATCCAATAGTGAGAACGAGATTCGATAGTTAAATATAGCGGACTTTTCACAGCTGTTCCAAAAGTCATCTGACACATTGATATTTTGAAAGTTGCACTATACGACAATTAGTCATTTAATATCCCGCTATTTTAGTGATGGAAATTCGTCCGATGATGATCTCGTTGATTAATACATAATACGAAAAATTTTCAAGTGACAGATTTGAAATGCCTAAGCGAAAAAATCCATAGATAATGCATAAAATAAAGCATATTTCATTACTATTTGTTACGCCAATAGATATCTCCATCTATGGTTTGACAATAGTAAATTTGATGAAGTAATGAATTTTTACTACGGGCGTTAGTAAAAAGTTACTAGCGATCACACAACCGGCCCTTAGAGAAACCCGGTCTCGGTTATCTTTTTTACTTGTGTGAAAACTTCGTTAAATTAAATACATTTTTGAAAAAAGGAGAATTATTTTAAAAACAGAAATCACTGTAAATTATTTGACTGGCACTGATCTATGGTCCGCGTCAACTGTTTTTTTGTCACATTTCAATTGTTTTTGCTTATATCTTTTGTTTTATTTGTCATCCTATATATTGATATACGATGCGAGAGATGATAGAACACAATATGCACGAAATGTGTTTTATTTAATATCAAGTAATCTGAAAATGGCTAAAATATAGCAGAAATTTTAATTGTAGCAAATAAGAGAGTTAATATGACCAGAGCAGTGGTATAACTAAAGTATAATAATTGGGACCCCAAATCAAAATGGATATTAGGTACTACACGATTTTATCCATTAAATAAAAAGAACAAATTTGTTATCTTTTCTTTTATAATATTCACACATTTACGGCTATCACTTTGCGGCGATGGTCTGGACCTTAACCCGACAAATTAGCACAGACAAGTGCCTTTGTAATTCACATGAGAAACACATTAGTGCCGGGATAAGTATCAATACTCGCAAAATGTATTTTAGGATATGGATCTTTTAGGCACATATATAACGTGGGGCCCAGTGCATTGCATTGATTTTCTGCATAAGCGTAGTGATGCCACTGGGTATACTACCTGTGGGTAACGTAGTAATTTTTGTCTCGCATTTTCGTTAATACAATAATATTGCGATAACGCTGTTTTTCGATTTTTTCGTTTAAATTTAGCGGTATATATCGTTCTGCGTGCTCGCCGAAAATTGTTTTTACATGTCAACCACAAACGATAGTACGTTATTTTTCCATAATACGGCCATCGCACACTTGTAGTGTGTCATTTGATTTGGGCCAGTTTATAAAGTTGTACTATTGAGTTTAATAATAGACACTTCAAAGCATTAAATTTAATCGCGGTTTAAAACGAAAATTAACAAGAATTATCAATGAAGGAAATAATTAAGGCGAATCGAAACAGTGGCAAAACCTGTATTCCTCTCTCAAAGGGAAAATAATTACCAGTAAATAGTATTTTAGGTTTATCAAAAAATTCTGTAAAACGTTACTCGATAAGATTGTTAACGTTATTTGTCGATTTGTGAAAAACACAGCGTTATTTTTCTTGTTCTACTTTTTGTGTGTACCTACTTAAAAGTTTTAAATGAAGTGGTACAAAAATTAAAACTGTACAGTGCATTACTCGAGCTGCCTTTGCGGACATACTTTCGGCAGGAATATGCACTACAATCTTATAAATCAACTGAAATATCTCAAAACGAACTTTTCGACGTATCATGTTTGACCAATGTTTAAAACCAAAGTTTTTCTTCACTCCGACGTGCCTAGAAGTTTCGCATCAAAAATATGATGTCATTTCGTAAACAATGTAAATATAATTTAGATACATATCCTTTCTACGTACAACGAATTAGTACAGATCCACTTTATATATATATACGCGCAGCATTTATACGGTATGCGCTCTATCATATTTCTATTGGGAAAAGTGCATTATCCGAATCTCAAGACAATAATATAATGTTAATAAATACGCTCACATGCATTTGCTGTATGACCAAAAGCTCTCTGCTGCTTGAAGTTGAAATGACCTTACTTCGTAATCCGATTTAATGCATTTTCTCTTTCGCTTCAACCATTTTCATTGCGGAGGAGTAGCATCTCAGAGGTATATAACTTATAGCGGTTCATTTTACTATACTTATTCCTTGTCAATACAGATATGTGCGGTAGCTCATTATACTCATCTTATTTACTCCTTGATATTTACGGCAGACGTCACCTTCTACACTGATGTACCATCTTGTTTCAAAATGGGGGTTGTTGAAAAACTTTAAAATTCTTATTCTTAATTAATCAAGTAAATAAATTATTATTATTATAATAAATATTATTTACAGAAACGGAAAAATTTACAATTAAACTTAACCATTAGCAAACATACATGTTATACATATTAACGGGAAATTTTTAATCATAAGGTAGTATCTCTAAGAGCAAGGCATAATATAAGGTTCCACCGAAACCACCTAATTACCCATGGTAACTAAAATTGTACGTGGTTTATCCACTGATTGAAAATGGCCTTAATCGCCGAAACAACTGTAACATATAATAATGCTTACGCAAACTAGCAGAACTCAATAATATTATTTATTATAGTTTGACTTTTTAAATTTAATTAAATATAAACATGGTGTTCTACAAACTAAATACAATAACAATAAAAAAAAGTTATTTTAATATTTTTCTTTTTTATTTGTTGCGTGCATCATTAGAAAAATGGTTCCCCCTTAAATTATGTAGAATATTTTATATTTCATTTGTATTTTTATATATTTTATACGATTGAACTTGTATAGTATACGAGAATATAAATTTTTTTTATATAAAATTACGTTAGCCCACGTTAGATGGACTACACTTCTAATAAGGTGACATTGAATATAACAAGTGAATAAAATATGCTAAAGGAAAATTTTCAGAAATGATACGGGAAAATCTATGTATTATATATGTAGATAGTTTATATTATATTTCCAGCATTAGACCATTTTAATTGTCAATTTTATTAAGAATGTTTGCTGTGATGGAATAAAATTTATTTTAGGCCTCCTTTTATCCATTAGTATGTATATTGAAAAAAATAATTTAAATAATTCAATTCTCTAATGGTTCTTCTCCACAATGAAATGCCACTTTTCAACATCTGATACAGCTTTTCTTATATTATCTGTGTATTTAATGTGCTTCGGCTGGAAAACACATAAACCTTTTTCGACGGGGCTTATCCTTTAATCAGCGGGACTTCATTAGAGTTTCGAGTCTTTGTCTGCCGACTGTGATCTGGGCGGCGTTAATTTTCACATGAGCGACATGAAAGTTAGTTGAACTGTTTTGAAATATTATTTCTCGGATGCGATGGCCGGTCCCGGTGTGGCGAACATTTATAGACCATTTAAATGAAGGATGGAATGATAGCCGTATCACATCAACATCCCTGATTAAATACTGTTTGGGGCGCGTCATGTTCGTCAAAATAGAACGAAAGATTCTTGATGTTTTTCTACTGTGTGTACGTGCTTTTAAATTACGTATTCTGTTCATTTTTAATGTGTTTTAATTAACAATTATGTCTCATAGATATCTCATAGAGACGAAGCTATTTACATTGTATTATCAGCCAGCCGAAGACAGGTAAAAATCTAGTAATTGTGTGTTCTTGGACATACTCTAATATAGTTAACATAATATTTTATTGCGTTAATGTTTCCTTGTTAATGTAATGGACTAGAAGTCCTGGCGCCACCTGAAAGGATCTACTCGAAGCTTTTTAAGAAATATTGTAATAAATCAGCGCTTCCAACATGAAAAATATATATGTCTCAACTCAAAAACATATGTAGATGATTTCTAGCTTAATTGATAAGGCTGTTTAGCAGCACGAGTGGTGAGTATTTATATAACCAATTTGTTTTAATTATTAAGTTAACCTAATTTTATTCTAAAATCATTTTAGTATATATAGAAAATGATCACGGTTTTGATAAAAAATTGGGATTGTCGATTTTGCATATAAACGGTGTTGGTCACAAATTAAATAATTTGGAATCGTTGGAGATAAATAAAGCATGTAAAACTAATCAATAAATTATAAACAACCAACTAAATTTAACTATGAGTCCCATTCTAAATTTTTTTCCTCAAAATTAATCGACTAAATTTGTATTAAGCAACAATTTGAGTTAGGTACTAAATTTATTTTTTAAATAATTGTTGTTTTTTTAAAAATAGATTCTGGTGAAGAAACCATGATATATATATATTTTTAGTTAGTTATGACATCCTGAAGAAAAATAATGGTATTTTTCAAAACCGGTAGATGTATTTAAACTCAATTCAGTGGTTAATAAAACAAAGATAATAAATAAAAAATATGAATTTTAACCACAAAGTTAATATTGCTAATTTTAAAAGTACTCGTAGTATATCTTCATATTTTTTATTTATTATCTTAGTTTTATTAACATTGAATTCAATTCAGTGGTTAATAAAACTAAGATAATAAATAAAAAATATGAATTTTAACCACAAAGTTAATATTGCTAATTTTAAAAGTAGTATATCTTCCACTATTCCCCGGTATCTACATTAAAATTAGCATCGCATGTAGTGTATAACGCATTTATTTATAAAAATGTGTCATCAAGCTCGTTACTATTGTTAATTAATAATTAAAAGGGTCCGACACCAAACGGGACACGTATGCCGCTAAGATTTTGCTGATTTGACGTGCAGTACAACTCGGTCAATAATGTGTTTCTTCATTAAATGATTACTCAACGCTTTGATTACTTCACCATGATTAGAATATTGATGTACAAATCATTTGCCTTGCTGATATCAACATGCCGGTGTCTACCTGAATAATTTATAAAATTAATATTAATTTCTGCTGCTCTATCGGATCCGTCGGCTCGAGGTTTGCCGATACAGGTCGTAGTTTGATTGTGAATCATGTTCCGCATCGGCTGATTAAATATTTATAAAAACACGGTCGGGTCACTTGAATTCCTCCGTAACTGGTGCAACTTGCATTCCGGCGCTCTCGGACCCTCGGACTGCGCTCGCGATCTTTATTTTGTGCACCCCCCTCTATGCACACTTTGACCGGACGACTACCATAATAAATTACGGGTAAATAAATATATTTACCTGCCTGTCGCTAGAGTTAAACGAACGAAGCTAAAAATACGAATTAAAATTGACTATGTTTATGAGGGTGCGTACCATCTCATGGAACATTTTTCTCTGTATTGGATTGCGGGCGCGCCAAGGTGGCGTGTACGTATTTATACATATATGGAGGTCAACGAGTACTTCTCAGAAATAATTTTTCGAGGGTGGTCTGGTATTGTTATATTGGATAACAAACTTCAACGCTTTCTGTTTGTGATAATGCTCAACTATAGAGAGTAAATTCTCTAATCTTGTCTATCGAGATCAACCTCTCGGTATTAGTCCTTCTGTAATATATTTCCCAGTGATTATCGATAATTTCTGTAGTATGTCGCCATCTTTTCGGTGCCTTTTGGCCCCTAGAGGATAGGAAGACATAGGGACTGCCACCGATCCAGCTCAGTCTGGGTCCTCAAGTGTGTGCGTGTGTGGGCTTTGGTGTCGCCTGCTACCTCGGATGAGATGATAATTGATTCAAAGGCATTCTGATTTTCACTTTACACATTTGTTCACAAAACACAATTCTGTTCTTTAGATCTTCCTTCTTCAGGTTAACTTTCTTCTAAGGGAGGTCATTTTTATTTATTTCTTCTATTTACGGAGTTTAATTATTGCTAACATCAGTCAGTGCGGCCGTGAGGTGCCGATGCACCTGAGGACCCGGAACGCCACACGCCCGCGACAGGATTCATCTCAGACCGGACACCATCTCGTCTCAGCCTTGTCCATAATGACTATCCATCAGCCATCGATCGCATGCCGCCTCCTTCCTCGTTACAGTGGGGTCTCTTCTTATCCCGCGGGTGGACTCTGGGTCAACTGCGGTAATCTTACTCTTAATCTACGCCACCTTCCGCCGCCATATTTCTCCGGAGCGCGGTTCCACCGCCTCCGTTGCGCCTCTTTTCGAGTGTTTCCACTCAAAAGTGACGTTTTACTGAGCTGCCCGCCACAGTCGGATTCTCGCCCCTGATTCTTCCATTTAGACGGCCAATCATCATAAGTCGGCAAAGTAGGCTACCCATACCTCGGCGCGCAAATTCAAACATCACACAATGTATACCCAAGAAATCTTTTCTGTATGTTGTAGAGTTCCTGAAGAATGGAGATTTTACTCGTCCCACGATTCATTTCAAAGGTGTCGGGTATACGTCTTTGTTTTTTTCTCAGAGTTTATGTTTCATCTCACGCAAGCTTACAGAATACCAGGGTTCTAACCGGCCGGACTCTTACGTATTTTTATATGCACGATTCCCCGTCTATTATATATGGACCTATAACTTTCTGGATGTGGCTTCAGTAGTGTCATTATGGCTGTATAGTGCTTGATTAAACGACCAGGTCTGTAAAAACGAACATATTTTTAATATCTCTAGATTTAGATTACTTTAATGTTTTCTCTTTTATATATTCAATGACAGTACGTAAATGTATATTCAATTTGAATTGGAAGTGTACATTGTCTTTATTACGAGTTAGAAAAAAAACATATGTTTAACGAAATCTATCTATGGTAAGGGAGAAATCTTACTTACCATAGAAATTGTCCATACACGATTATTATATGCCGTCTGGATGTCATTTCTGTTCGTTTTGACAGCTAATTTACAAAGATGGAATCATTTTAATTACATCGACATTTTACAGACCTGGCCAAATCAAAAAAAAAAAAAAAAAACTAGTATCAGTCCAGACAACTTAAATTGGAATATGTCAAACTGTCAAACTCGCAGGTCGTCCCCTACTTCAGCCGCAAGAAAAAAAATATTTTTTACAAAATCATATCCATTTTGAATTACATGTGCAGTAATTTGCACAATGGCATGTTTGAAGCGCGCTTATGGTGAAATTTTTACAAAAATACACACTACGTATAATTTTATTATTATTCATTGAAAATGTATCTGATCGCTACCCTGAGTACAATTCTGCACGGAAACGTTGTTTTGTATTATTACAATATTGACAGACGTTAATAGTGACTCCACTCGTAAGAACATTCTGTGTTGAGTCTGGTTGAGTGAGCTTTCATTTTATTACTCAAGTAGGTCACTCCTGTAACACTAATATAAAACAAATACAAAATCTTCAACAGCCATAGTGAAAAAAAATTGTAATCTTGAAAGTATTTCAATTGAGGCATAATCTAAAATTGTTATATTCTTCTGTAAACATTCTTCCTGTACACGGACTGTTACCGTTTCTTTCAATAAAAGAAAATTATAATAACGATGCTCTGAAAATACAAGAGATGTAGCAAATCTGAATCTGACGATCCCCAAAATCACGAGAATCGATAGAATTTGTTTTTCCAACAATAAAAAAATTAAATGCCTGGGTCTTTACAAAAGAGCGCGCATTCTTCTAATTTAGAATAAATTATTAAAAAATGGCTTATAGAAAATAATCTTTAAGAATGATATGTATTGTATAAACGATAATTGTTATTAAATGTAACGAATGGACAAACGTCTATCTAGACATTTTGTGGGTCAAGTTTAATTTTTTTTTAAATGGTATATATATATATTTTTTTTTTTTTCTTTTTTATTAATATTAAAAATATAATACAATTTTATTAATCAGTGGATATATATAAATGTTTTTTTTTTTCCTTTTTTTGATTTGTTTCTTCTCTATGAGAGTAAGACTCGTTTATAGAGAAGGAGTATATTCGAGTTAATTTATGTTTCAATTAATCTGTGTACATATTTTTTTTACTTCAGTTACAAATTTATGATAGTCAGTAATTTTTCTAATTGTGACGGGGAGATTGTTAAAAAATTTGATGCCTTGATAAATATATTGATTTTGAGTTTTGGGATATCAATTTGATCTCCATATCTTGTAGATCAGAATTCGCTTTTAAAATTTAATTGATTTTTAATTTTGAAAATTGGAATTATTGAATTTTTTTTGTATATGTCTACTATAATATAATTTTAGATACTCTTGATAGTTGTATTTTTTTTAATACAAATTTATAAAATATCATATTAGACGAATAACGAAAGCTGTTTGTTTTCTAAGATTTAAAAAAAAAAAAGTTTTTTGTCTATGAAAATCATATCATCGCTAGAACTATTCTAAGAAAGAGAATGCGAAATAGTTGAGGTGAAAAATGAGTAGGCGCGCAGATTTTTTGAATAATTACAAATAATGAATCTTTGTAATAGTTTTGAAAGGAGATTACAATAATAATATTTCAAGGAATGCTTTGTAACATAAAGAATAATATAAAATTGTTAAAATTATAGATAAATTTTTGAAATACTTGATGCAATTATTTTATGGTTGGGCATTTTAATAATTCATATTTTGAAATGTATTTTTTATTAATTCTAAATAGATTTATTATAAATTTATAAATGTGAGCTATGCGGAGAGATAATGTAAAAGTACAAAGTAAACAGGGGTAGAAATTTCGTTGTTAACCGAGGCAAGACACGATGGAGTCCTGGTACCGACACTGGTGTATAGAAGTGAAGCCTGGATCTGACAGAAGAGGAACGAAAGTAGACTGAATGCAGTGGAAATGAGATCACTTAAGTGTATATGTGACAAATCTATTTATTTAGAGTAAAGGGTGAAGAAATAAGGAAAGAATGTAAAGTTGATGTTAGTATAGTGAGTAAGATTAAGAAAGGATCACTTATGTGGTTTGGTCGTATGGAACGGATGATGATCCTGTCACAATAACCGGCTTGCTTGTATGAGAAGATGTATGCATGTGGATAAGGCGAGAATTGTGTGGCTCCCTGTCCTCTCTGCCTACCCCCCCTGGGAAACGGCGTGATGATAAGTAAGTAAGTAATTCATCCATTTGTGTCCCACCCATTTCCTTGACGGCCGCACGTCAGAGATGGCTCCCGAGCTGCGCGCAAATTAGATGTAGCAATTAACTGCCTAAAGCGTTAATCATTCGGAACTGTATGGGATTCAGGAATTGACCGCTAGGTGGGTTTCCGTTCGCCGACCCGAAAATAAATAAATGCAGACGTCGAACACTTCTATGGCTTAATTGGATTCTTCTCAATCCCATTTCTGTTTGTACACTTGTACTTCATTTGTTTCATTACGATAACACTTTCAGACCGTTGTCTGGGTCATCACGCACGCCGTGCGAAGCACGCTCCAATGTCCCCGTGTGTGTTTAAGTTGAACGAGAGTGCGCACTGATTATGCACCTGAGACGCCATCGTTGTCTTTGTTCGTTATTGCTACGCGTTCGATGTGACGTCGCGGCGCACATCTTCGGTGTGCTCATGACATCTGAGTCATATAATGTCAAATATTGTTCATTCCACTTTTGGTATCCAGTTTACGAGTAAATTAAAAAACTGTTTAGATTTACACAGAAACTGTATGTGTTGATCCAGAATGGTGGTTAAAGTTAATACAATAGAATTATTAGTCTTAATTTGGAGTAAATATGGGAATATGAAGCATTAGATATTGACTTATTTACTAAATACAAATTAAATGTATTAATTAGAAATATATACATATGAAATCAATTTTATCGAAAAATATTGTTGTTGCCACCGGGATTCGAACCTGGATGTCTTCCAATTGGTTAATACACGTTCATTTAATTTCTTTCTAAGTTCTATAATTTTTGTAGGGAGGCTATTGAAGTTTTTTATTCCTAAATATATAAAATTTTGCTGATAGTATTTGGTGTTACATCTATGGATTTTAAAGTTATTTTTAAACCTTAATGATGTGCTTGTTTCAAAGTTTACAGTGTTATTTTATTTAAGTAATTGATTAATCGAGATTTTTTTTAAATGCTTTCTATTTTGGGAACTGGGAATTTTGCAAAAAGTGTTTGTGTTGAAAAAGTTGATTCTAGAGTTTTTTCCCCCGATTACTTTTCAACTTAACCTTTTAATTGCAATGAGTTAATTATATCGCCCAAAAATTGCATGTCATTAAAAATGAAGTATTTCTTCGTTTTGTTCGGTTCGCTAAGGGTGCAATAGTTCGTATTTCCGAACCGGATGCGCCTGTACGCTCCGAGTCCCGGTCTGCTTCCTGCTTCCCACCCTCGCCCCCCGTGCAGGCAGCGGTGTTTTTGAATCTGCATCTTCCGGTGCATCCACTTTGGATGCGCTTCCCGGGTGCATCGACTCTTGGAATCTCGGCGACACTCGTATTTCGCTCGTTCAAATCGGATACCATTCTTTGTTTATTTTATATATTCGTCATTGCCAAGTTGAGTTCATCGAGAAACTTTTTTATTATTGACGATAAAATTGTTTGGCTAAAAGCCCGAAAAATGTTCCTTAATTTTAGACGAATGCCATTATTTTATTAAAATACTTTCTTAAATTAGCCATTTTAAATTGACAGGTTTTATTAGTAAACAACTCTGTTGGAAAATGTTTGTATTTTTCTGAATTCTTCTTTATTATTCATTACTAGAATTCATACTGATCATTAATTAGGTTGCCAGACTATCTTTTAATTGTGTTTTGTATATTTTCTGAAATAATAGATGAAGGGTCTTAAATCTACGCCTAAAGTTAAAGTAGTCACTTTCTTTATGTCTTAACAAATATTTTCGTGATTCGATGACCTGCAATCCCTTACCGCTAGAGATGATCGCCTTATACGCTTACGGGCTTGGTTTCTTTTTGGCTAATTAATATTTTTTATGCGTAGCTACTTTATAATGATTCCTCAAATATAAAAATATGTGTAACCTTTTTACTTTGTGAATAATCACTAAAACTACGGGTCATTATCACTCGTTAAATTTGAATGTTAAAGTGCACGCTCAAGGTTAGGCGTAAGTGTGTACTTAAGAGATGTAAGTGTGTACATACAGAGATGTAAGTACGTACATACATGTTGTGTATGCGCAATGCCTTTCTGCGCTCCTGTTTCCTTTGTTTCGATTAAAGAAAGCGCGATGTTATCTATAATTTATAATATATTTGCATGTAATAATGATTGAAGATATATGCAAGGTCAATCGGAATCGCTAGCTTTTTACTTCATCGTTATGCGGTCTGTGATGTTCACGTACGTGGTAGGTAAAGTGCTGGTAGAATTATTGTTTGCAATGCCGAGTATGTGTCATTTATTTTGTCATGATGCGTTGTCTATTACATTATGTACGCAGAGTGACGCTAGAATGACGCTTTAAGCCGATATTAAGCGCAAAATCTCGCTAGACGAGAGATCAGTCTCATCCGTACGTATGCACCACTATGTTGACACTGCTCCCGAGGGATATTCTGATATTCCTCGTTCCATGGGCCCACTGTTAACGCCACACGAGATATCAACATAATTAATTGGATAGACTATATTAGATGTACATTTTTTACTTTTCTTATTCATTGTTTGCTTTTCTTATTCATTGTCACTGACTATTAAAATTGTTAATTTTTTAATAATATTTTCAAATTCATTGTATTACATTTGAATGGTCCACTACATGAACGTCGAATGTCACAATTTTTTTTTTTTAGAAAGAATGCCTTTCGATATTAGTTTGTAATTTGTAGAGAAACTTTGTTCATTTATAAAATATTCAATATCGCTCACAGTCCCAAAAAAATTACATTTTGTCAATGCATCACACGGCTAGAATGCGTAGTAATATATTTTTTATTTGTTATATGATATAATATTTTATATGGAAAAAAATATACTTTCATTTACTTGTCAACACCCGTGTTTTTTGTAACCCTTTTAAACCTTTAAATGCATATATCTCAAAATCACTTTACATGGACATTCAACGGTCTTACAGTGAACCCTTCATTTGGCGAAAAACCAAACCAATAGCATAAACGTCAAACTCAAATTTAAAACATATTAGATAAATCGCCCACAATACAGAAAAATTTAATTATGTAGTCACCACCGGTACTCAAACCCGGAATTTTCTATTGCCGGCTTTATAAATTAAGCTTTAATAGCAAATTGTGTTTAAATTGTCAATTTAGTTGACTTGGAGCATTTACTAATAATAATAGTAGATATTTACAGCTTATAGTTTCAAATAATAAATTATTAAATGTGAACGCATAAAAACGAATACGTTTGTCTGATGCACGCAAGCTAGTATAATTATTGTACAAATGATTTATGTTTTGAAAACTATGTTTTTTATTGATGCAATATAAATATGTATTATAATATTAGCACGAAACCTATACACATATTATACGTATGTATCTATAATACATACAATTTCATTGCGAAATCACTTTCTTATTGGACAATAATCTAATTCATTATTAGACTTAACAATAGTAACTTAATCGACAGAGCGGCACCCGACCAGGAATCGTGCGGTGTGTGTTAGATTGGAGCTTTACCATCTCTCGCCATCTTTCTTCGCTTCAAAGAGCACTTCAATTAACATATTTTATATGCATTGCATAAAATTTTTATCGCGCAGAATACCCTCGAAGGTGGTCTGTTCTAATTTGAATTTTATAAATTATTTTTTAAATAATCGGTTATAGGTCGATTTTCAAGAGATATGTTCAAGAGTCATTATTATTATTATGAAGACGCGATTAATATTATTTTATTCCTTATCTATAAAATAAATAAACATTAATCAAATCTATGTACTATTTATTATATCGTAAATTATTAAACAATCTTAATAATAATAATAATAATAATAATAATAATAATAATAATGACTTAAACACATTCTTGAAGTGCCATGACCAAAAAATCGACCCGTAGTCCACTGTACTTTTTCACCTTTGACATTTTCCTGAGGAGTGTGAAATTTGGACCTTCATCCTACTGATGAATATTTTTGTTCGTGTCCTGAATATTGCGCGACACAATTGTTCCCGGCAACTGTTTTTTGTGAAGTAAAAATTGTGAACCGGGAAGAATTGTGGAAGAACAATGTTCCAGTTTTGCTAATGTAAATACTGACATGTAAATAATGTAATGTAAATAGTGCAATTTTATTTAAAAAAATTAAGAAATATCAACCGCTTAATTGAACGTCCTATGTTTGATCTGATTGACAGCACGGGAACATTTTAGAAATGTAAAATACCATCACGCACGAAATTTCCGGTCAGGTCCGGAATTCTCGGATTCTCCGTCGCAACCGGGGTTCTAGCTATTTCATCTGATTAAACAATGGAATATTAGGCAACCCTAATTACACGTGAAATCGTACGCAGCGGACCTCCTTAATTATTCAACCGTTTGTGACGGACTGAGAAAATCGTGGAACACGCGCATCCATGGACACACGCGCATCCACGGACACACGCGCATTATCGGCGACATCGGCAAACAGCGCGCCTCGACCCGCAATGTGACTAAGCTTTTGTCAGTTATTTGCATATCGATACCCAGGAAGTTATCGTTTCTCTGTTTTGCTAATAGATTTCAAACTATTCGCAAACATGAATGTATTTCTTTGTGGTGTATTTACAAATATGCATGCGGTACTTGTTAATTTGACCGGTTTATCGATAATTGATAAATGTATTGATGGATTCTATTTTCATGTTTGTTATCATTGTGTTTCTAATGATAACAATGTATCTTTGAAGCGCGCCGATGCGACCGTCCCGCGTACTAGGGATTCCAAAATTACTGAGATTTCTCATTATCGGTATTACCAAAATGTTTGTCGTATCATTGTTATATTATTATTCTCATTACCGGTATTACCAAAATGTTTGTCGTATCATTGTTATATTATTATTCTCATTACCGGTATTACCAAAATGTTTGTCGTGTCATTGTTATATTATTATTCTCATTACCGGTATTACCAAAATGTTTGTCGTATCATTGTTATATTATTATTCTCATTACCGGTATTACCAAAATGTTTGTCGTATCATTGTTATATTATTATTCTCATTACCGGTATTACCAAAATGTTTGTCGTATCATTGTTATATTATTATTCTCATTACCGGTATTACCAAAATGTTTGTCGTATCATTGTTATATTATTATTCTCATTACCGGTATTACCAAAATGTTTGTCGTATCATTGTTATATTATTATTCTCATTACCGGTATTACCAAAATGTTTGTCGTATCATTGTTATATTATTATTCTCATTACCGGTATTACCAAAATGTTTGTCGTATCATTGCTATATTATTATTCTCATTACCGATATAACCAAAATGTTTGTCGTATCATTGTTATTTTATTATTCTCATTACCATGCAATGAGCAAAAAAGTATTGATAAGTTATTTATTTTATTGAATTTCTTCCTTTACAACGATAACTGGGTTTTATCAGAGTAAAATTATTTAAAAAAAAAAATTTAAGTATATATTATTTTTACTTATTCTAACAGTTACAAATATATTTTAATTGTCTCGTTTCTAAGTTAATAATCAATGATTTTTCTTATCCAAACTGCTCAACGACATTTTCAAGCTTTTATAATCTTGCGAGTAATTCGTATGTATTATTTTTAAAGGTGCATTAAATATTATCTTCATACCGGTACCATTCTCAATATCATCATCAGTTTCGTTATCGGTGTAATTTCAACAGTTTCTTCGACTTCTAAATCAATTGGTACTGATAATAAATGTTATAAAAGACTATCAATACAGATTGTGGTCTAGATCCCATCTATTATTACTTCGGAACGAGATTATTATTTTTGATTTTACCTACCGGTAATTGACCGGTAATTTCCTGTTTACCGTGAAATACCGAAAGTAGATTTTTGTTAATATACCGGTATTATCGGTAGTTTAATCCCAACCCGTTACTTGGTACTAATATTTATTATCTAAAGCCTGTATTTTGTCTTATGACAGTTTAGTTTTGAGAGAAACCGTTTACCCGATAAAACTGTTCTGTTTTTTCGGTAACCATGAATTGTCGCGACACGACTAAATTGTCGTACGATAAAAAATCTCCTGACGCCCTTAGACCTTAGCCCTTTTCTTTTCAGCACATTGTACATATAAATGGAAGACCGAGAGTGTTTTCGAATCATTCGCAATCTCCATTCTGTGCACACAGCGCGCTTCTTGGATACTGGTTCAGTCTTGTTCATATATATATGTATACTCAAACGATGCAATGTCAGTTTGAGAATACCCGTTGAGATGACGGACGTATAACGATTGCTCTGGGTTCAGCGACCGTGCCGACCACAGAATACTGACTAAATAGAACCTTGAACTTAGCAGTTACGGAGCTGATTATTGCATAGGAATTAGCCGACACGTTGTGCATTCACGGCCGCGACCGCGGCTGCGTATTGTTACATCGAGATCAGGGTCCTCGGAGCGAAGAAATGATGTGCAGTTCTGATTCAATTCCGTCTTCATTGGCCAATTATTGCCTGCAGATAGTGGGACGGACGCGATATGCCAACATGCTCCACTACTCGGTGTGGGTCGACACACGCGTGCTCGCTTATTCGTCACGTGTTACCGGTAGAATTGCCAACTTTATCGAAAGACTTAACGCTAGATAAAACTATATCTGTTACAATAAACATTTTTTTCTCTTTCTATACATTTCTGAAGAAAATACTAAAATAAATGTAAGTTTTCTTGATTTATTCGCAAAATTTGTCGGTGTTATTTCCAGGATTTACGAACGACTTTCGCCACTGTTTAGTTTTCGCTTATCGCTTCAATAAATTATTTAGAAAAAATGCGAAAGATAAACTTCCTGGGGTGATTCACTAATTTCCAGATTCTTAATAATTCATACACAACACAGTAGGACCACCAAAAGATGTCCAACGTGTTGCTAGATATTTATAATAAATAAAATCGATGAATGATTAATGTTACGTTATTCAATTAATGTTTTAATTAATATTTTCTGAAATCTCGCGATCAAATGTTTTTCTCTGCGTTATGAATTATGCTCATATCCCGTGTACGGTCGCGTGGATTCAGATATACCAGCGCCATCTTGACATCGCGCCTTTTTCTTCCTCTACATTTTCTAGAATTTTTCGTGATTTGTCATTTGAATCCAGTCGGCGTGTTTTTATAGAGCACCAGATATGTGATACCGTCGAATGTACACGATGATTGCCGACAATAAATAATAAGGGAAGACGTCAATAATCACAATCATCTATGATCACGAACGATGTTTCCGATGTCACAAACAACATTTTATTTGCATTATTTTGATTTGTTAGTAAATTAATTAGTACATATTTGGTGTATTAACTTTCGGGGAAAATAAATAAATGCACAATCTCTTCGTTTTGAGACAGTGCGACAAGGTCCAGGTGAGATATTTAACGTTTTTTTTTTTTTTGCATTTACGTAAACACGATTAGAATATATCGATCGTGTAAAAATGAAAAGTAAAATACCCATAAAAACGAATATTTTAGCATTTTGAAGAATTTTGCCTCACGCGTTCCGATTGTTCCCGCTATTATTATCCGCGTATCTGACCAATGAGAGGCAATTGTGGCGCGAATTAGACCAATAGTCGCCAATCTATCAGATGGACAATCAATCGTAGATCTCTGCGGTGTTGCCATGTTTCTTCTTTATTTCAACTAAGAATCTGAAATTTGATTGATTATTTACATATATTGATTGGTCGGCAATGGCTTTGCGACATACCTGTCTTCTTCTTTTATTAAGGCAATGCACCCTTGATAAAACTATATTATTATAGCGAATAGATTAAATCAAAAGTTTATATTTTTTTTATTAAATTTTTTAAATATTTCATAAATTAAATGTAACATGTTAGGAGAATGAAAGTGACATGTTAGCCGGGAGTTGAAAAATTAGCATTGACCAGATCCTTGTAAAAATAAATGGAGATTCGCGATAGACAAGCGAAAAATACATGGTCGAGGTCTCCCCCTCCGCACCACACTCACACATCGGACTGTCTATTAAATTTAACCTGAACAAATGAGAGGCTACTCGGCGGTGCCTAATTCTCATCCAAACCTGCATAAGAATGTTATTAACTTGTTTTTGAGGACACTTTTCAAATATGTATATTGTATTGGGAATATTTTTATCTATTCATTTTTTTTAATGTCACTGGAATAAGTGAGTTGGAAGGTAAAATGTCTGGTAAATATGGAGGGTACATCAAAATTTTCCATCCTGTATTACATATTTTTTAATGGTAATATTTTCCATCAGCTGTTTACAATGCTATCCAGATTTTTTTTTGCGAATGAATGATTGCGACACACGGACAATATTCATCATATTTACAAATGTTGAAGCACTGCTAAATAGGTTAAATTTTATTTTGAATCTATACGAATCAATTAGGTAATTAATTTTTTCAATAT
Source organism: Eubasilissa regina (assembly GCA_022840565.1). Lineage (NCBI taxonomy): Eukaryota > Metazoa > Arthropoda > Insecta > Trichoptera > Phryganeidae > Eubasilissa > Eubasilissa regina. Next base: position 20,724,222 of record JAINEB010000004.1, on the reverse strand, counting down.
TTATTTCTGTTGGCTGTCCGTAATGTTCATTATATAAAAGGTTAAAATTGTCATTATGAAACTTTGAAAGACATCTTTAAGACTTTTATGCACTCATTGCCTGACACCAAGCACTTCATAAATTGTTGATGGTCATTAAGAATGCAATGGCAAATACGCATTTCACTTATTTCCATTTTCCTTTATGAGAAGAGAATAGTAAGAAAGATGTATGACGCAAATGTTGATGGCACCAGAAATAGAAGACGTCCGTGGTAGCACGACCACGTAAACCAGATACTTGAGAATTGTCCTGTTAGAAGCCTCAATAATCGGCGAGCTTGTATGAGAAGATGTATGAATATGGATGAGAGGAGAATTGTGTGTTAAGACAGAAGCGTGTGGCACTCTATCCTCTCTGCCTACCCCCGCGCAGAAACGATGTGATGGTCAGTTAGTTTAAAAAATATTTATATAACACATTTTATTACCGATATAACACATTTTATTTGCTGTTCATAACAAAAAACGTCATGACTTATTGAACTACTCAATATAATTTTACCATCACTTGTGGTCTAATTATAAAGTGTTAACTGTAAAGGGATAACTAATTTGTGCAAATTAAAATATTTTTTCTAATAGAATAGTGTTTATTATGAACATTGTTGTTATATTTGAAAAAGCCCAAAACTTCAGTTAAACAAAACAAAAAACAGTTCCTTGACTGACTTTCTAATACAGCATCTTATCACATCTTTCTTAGGTATTAAGTTTTAATAAATCCTACATTTTTACGGATCAAAGTTTAATGACAAGAAAAACAATTTTCTAAATCCATGTTTGTGTTTAGTTTTTCTTTTTTATTAACAAATTATCTTTTCTTTTGTTTACAGTCATTCCAAGGCAGCCAGGGAAGGGCATACTTATTTAATTCTGTGTAAGTAAACAAACACCTGTTAAATGTAGGTATTACTACATGCATTTAAAAATTAATAATAAATTTTTATATTACTGTTGTTAATGCAATAAGACCTTAATGCTGTATCAATATTTCCTTAAATTATTATTATATGCGTCTTGTAATTAATGTTCCATTATATTTCTAAATATGCATAACTTTGTCAACTCTAGTTTTCAAATGCAAAGATGCCTTTTTTTATGGTGTGTGTCCATGGATGAGACTTAGATTTCCCATCTCAGAGATTTGTTGGTGCAGCTCAATATGTACCGATTGGGTTATTTTACTCTACGAAATATTTGCAGTAATGAATCATTTTTTGCTTTGTGCTTAACTTTGTACTATCCTTTACACACTTTCGAGACCAATCACCGAGAGAAATCTCGTCCGTGTACCTTAGAAACAGAATAATAAATTTCTAATTATAATAGATAAACAAACGACTTATCGAGTCCAGTTCTGAGTGACTTATCAAGTCCAGTTTTGAGAACACGGTTCATCTATGTACACGCACCCTAACCAATCCAGTTATCATTCATCAGTCATGTTAATAATGAAGTAAAAAATTAACAATAATATTTTTATATAATTTTGTAATATTGTAAATCGTTACAGAGTTAATGTGGGCTGTGGTCCAGCTGAGGAGAGGGTCCTGCTGACAGGTCTCCATGCCGTCGCAGATATATACTGCGAAAGTTGCAAAACGATGCTCGGATGGAAATATGTAAGAAAAATGAATATTTATTAACCTGTAAAAAAGTATGTAATGCGTACTGCAAAAAAACAATGTCTCTTAAAAATATGGCTGTACATGATACGTCCTTGGCTTTAGCCGTAACATGATCATTACACTGGCATCTGAATGACATATTAGATAACTTTTTAACTAGTGTGTGATGGTAATGATCTCTTTGGCCAGTGTTTTGGATCCTGGTATTGCAAAAGGATTGCAGGATTAGTCATAATGACTAAGATCATCATTATCTCACATTCATCAATGTGAGATAATGAACGTTATTAGAATGAAACATGTGATGTGTATGTTAATTCTACTAAGAAGTTTCTGAAGAACAATAAAAGCTTGTCATTTATTTGAGTATATTTTTATTTTTATTAGATTACATTTTTTCTGTTTCATTACAATTTACCTATGAGAGATAATCAATACAATTTACCTATGAGAGATAATGATGTTAATATATGTATATGATAATAATATATATTTACGCATTTATCAGTATATTTGAAACATTAATTTGTATTTTCAGGAGCATGCATTTGAATCCAGTCAAAAATATAAGGAGGGCAAATTCATCATCGAGCTTGCTCACATGGTCAAGGAGAATGGTTGGGACTGAGAAGCTGCGGAGGTGTCTGTGCGTCCATCATCCCTCAGGGGGGGTCCCTGCCCCCACCCCCTCCTCCGTCCCAGGGTGGTGGCTGCATCTCCTCGGGTGTGACGGCGCAGACGGACCCCCTTCGAGGGCGCCCAGTGCCGCAACAGATGACAAGATGCCTTGCAAAGGCGGCACACGCTCCGCCTGGGCCCTGCGTTATAGCTGACCGAGATGGCTGTTCATCCCCCTACGCATATCAATACCGACGGATCATTGAGACATTTTCTTCATATGGAAGTTTTCATCAACAATAGTTGCGCCCTTAAAAGTGTGCGGGCAGTACAGACTGTTGGAAGAGGTCGTCGGAACCTCGTGATTGTTTTGTATTATTTTCGGATATTGTTTTTCTGTGCATCGACATCCCAAGTGCGCGATTAAATACTTGATTCGATGGTATTTCAAAAGTGCAATTAAAATTTAAGTGTGACTATTTTCTCTGATAACGGATCAATGAGAGACGTTTTATAAACGTTGACAACTTATGTAATATTAAAAATAAATTAAACTTTAATTGTGATATATTGTGATTTCTCGATGTTTGCTTAAAACTGTCGAGTGTGATGGTAAAAATGTGATTAAAAGAATGATATATGTATTGCTTCTGAGGACTCAAGGTTTCCCTATTTCTGTAATACCCTTTAATATGATGGTTAAATATTATACTTCACATATTGTACGCTTATAAACGGATATAAGAGAACGGATTTGCCAAAACCTGTTGTTATTCAATTATATTTTGTAAAACATATTTACCCACAAATTTAATGGCATTGCATAACTTCATATATCAGTTATTATCCTTAATTATTTGAAAGACAATTGACGGATTTTAAACGCTTTATATGTACAAACCTTGTGGTAGTGTTGGAAAATATTTTATACACACAAAAAAGTCTGAGAAAACATTGGCATTAGAGACTTATTTTGATTTGACTGCATTACGTATGCGAGTTGTTAGGAATAACTCAACGAGCAACGAGATTTTGTTTACCTTATGAAATTTAACCACCCCACCTGAAATTATCTGGTCCAACCTCATATTGAATGATGAACTTCATGCACCTGCCTTTATGCATATAAGTACATTGCATACTTTGTTATCAATATGGAATGGATTATGAACAATTTGTATGAAACTGATTTAACTTTATTTCTCAGATGTATATATACAGGCTATTTCAGTGATATAATGACTCGTTTCACCATTGCTTTTAGAATTCATATCTGAATAGAAATGTAATATTTTGTTAATTGATTATTATAGAGATGCCATTCCAATTGGTTTTCATCGTTGATTGTAATCAAATAAATAAAAAGTTTGCAATTTAAGATTACATAGAAATAGCAGATATAGTAATAACGCATTGACAGCATCCCGCAAACTAATATAATATAAAAGAAATAGTATTTTAGCAATAATTTTTCAACTATACATTTAATTACCTTTTCCATTAAAATTTTGAATGAACGCAATGGTGGAGACTGTCAGGGCATTGTTGAATGCCTGTGTAATATACTTTTTCAAATTCAGATGTTAGTGAATATAATATTTCCAATATAATTTTGTGGCCTTAGAGTATATCCTTTCAAATGTTAGGTAACACTTTTACATTTTAATTTTAATAACCTGGCCTAAGTATTATATTAGGTTGTCGTATAAATAATTTCCGCTTTAAATGTGCAATTTTGGTGCGATACACAAGTTATGGATTTATCAGTAATTATTATTTTATTTAAACTACACTATTTCCAAACTAACTGTGCACTGTGCGAAACAAACATCTTACAAATTGTGGTTTTTCTTTTGTCTGTGTTGCAGTCAAATTATCATAACGACATTACTTACTAAATGCTTATACTGCTCCTCAAACCGATAAAAATAGTTTTAATTAGTTATTTTTCAGTAAACTGACATTATTCTCTTTATTTATTTATTAAAGCGTAAAGTTTTTCAGTTACGTGTATAATTTTTGATCACATAAAACTGCAATGCAAATAAATATTCTAAAATATCACCGTGTAATGTGAAAAACAGTAAATACAATAAGTGGATATTATTTACGAGACAACCCAATATGAAACGGATTGATTATGCTATTCAGTTTGCACTTTCTGATATTTTAGTACATATACCATAATACATGAAAATGCATTAAATACATTGGATACAAACGATAGCACACGAATACATATACAGAACTGTAGTCATCATACTGACAAATAACAAATAAACAAATGCAAATTTGAAGTATCATAAGGACCAAATTCTCATTTATTCAAGGAAAATATGTTTTTTTTAATGATATACTTTGGTTTATATATATTTTTGTTAGTTATCTTATAAATCATTTTGTTTGAAAAAAGTGTGTCCACGAAGCCAAGCATCATTAGAAACATAGCATTTGTGGCATCACATCAAATGTTAAAAATTGAGTCCTTCTATTCTCTAACCATTTTTATAAATTCATTAAGTGATTTCCTTGAATGTCGGTTTACTCATCCGGACTTCATTCATGATGGAGTCAAAATTTATAGATTTTAAAATGTTTGATCCAGTGCCGGCCCTAGCCTCTGTGGCTCTCTGGCAAAAAATTTCTGGGTGCCCCCCATCCATGATTAAAAAAAACAGTGGATCTGTTGAACAATTCTCAGACTCCCAGATTCCACAGCTACAACGTCCTCCCGCAACTAGACCCTCTTTTTCGTGATTCAATCTTGCACTGATGATAAGTGTTGTATTACATATCTTAACTTCACATCGGTAAAATATTCCAGTTTCCGTATCTTTATTGAATTAAAAGGGTAGAAGAAGGAAGAAAGAAAAGAAGGTCCTTTCACTGGCGAAAATGCAAATGCAACAATAATCATCTTCATATGATATTTTGGAATTTTAGCCAGTCATAAAATTAAAGGTTACCACTTAAGCCCGACTGAAGATAACACAAAAATATCATTTTTAAGTGCCGCCTAAAGGACCCCATTTGAAAAAAATATGGTACTGTAATAGTTAGCGGAGTTGTAATTTAATACATTTTTGCTTGCCGTATAAGTCATACCTTTCAATTAAAATTTTTTATTTCTTCAGGTGAGTGTGAGGTATCCCCTCCCAACGCATTCTAGTGCAATTCTAACTTTCAATAGCAGACACTTTTTAAATCGCACATATGTATCATTTTGGTATAAATATCATATGAAAGCAGGGTGCTATTTGCATCCAGCGCGTAAAAAATATCAATTATATATAAACATAATATAAAAAGAGGGTGCCAAATGACTTGGTGAGCCTTTTGAGTCCGGGAAGTAAAATAGGTTAAATCTCTAATATATAAATATAATATTCAATAAAATGTGCACTCGGTGTCCTACTTGCTCAGCACTCTACTTGATCGGCACCCTCGGACGAGGCCTGAGCTCACCCCTCCCTCGGGTCAACCCTGGTTTGATCCACCTGACTGAAGATTTCATCCAAACAATGATGGAGTGACAACTTATGAACCCGGTTTAGTCTACTAGTTTCCACACTGATCTACAATGTGTGGCTTTGTGGGCACTCTGTAATATTGTTTTATTCACATTTCCAGAACGGATACTCTCAGATTAGATCAATTTTACGTATCCTAATTATTATTTTTATGTCCAAATAAGATGTAATATTTGTTATGGAAAACTAAAGCATCCATTGTACTGATCGCCGTATTGTAGGCAAACATTTGGAATGTTTTATTTATATGATTATATGAGCTCACTTGACTATGCCAAAATATGTTATTGTAAATATTGATTAATATTATTTTAATTAAATACTTAAAACGGATATATTGAAATTATTTAGAATTTTATCATCTTACCTGCTCTACAAAGCCTAGGAATGAATGACTGTTCTTTTTATTTGTTTTATTGCAGAAACCTAATACAAAAAGAATTACAATTGTGTATTTTAATTTATGTGTATGTATAATGTATTTGGTATATCAATATTTCAACTCACAAGGGTACTTAGGATTTGCAGGTGTGTTTAGCGGCAGTTTTGAGCTTCAAATAAAATAAAAATATTTAATAATAAATGAGAAAAAAAAATGTGTCAGACAGCACCACAGTTATTTTGCCAAGTCACCCCACAGTTTTGGTGCAATGTTTTATAATTTTTACTTTTTAAAAATATTTTTTGACAGAAATTGACTATTTGTGAAACTGTGTTAGGACCAATTTGTGTGATAGGGAGTACCTAATATGATGAATTGTTTGAAAGATTTATATTTATAAACTCATTTATTAAGGTTTTGTGATGAGTGAAATATTTTATTATTTCTGGATCTAAGAGAAACATAAAAATTATTTTGTGATTCTTCTAGTTTATGCAATATATGATGATCAATTTTGTTTTTCACAAATTCCATAAACGGCTAGATTTTAATTTATTGTATTCAATATGTCAACTGTTTAATTGTTTCGATCCTGAAATTAATGAATTTCATCACAGCATTATGAGGGCTTTTACAACCATTTTTATATTATACAATAGCAATCATTTAAAGAAATGAAAAATAATGAAATACGAGACAGCTGCAAAAGATTTTGATAATAACATATGTGAAAATAAACTGTCTTGCTTGGGATTATGATTCACAATAAAATGTATGTTATTATACAATGCAAACACAACATTCAAAAACTTTTCAACAATCTTGTATGCTTAAAACACGGAGATATTTGGTTGTTAACTCTTAGATTGATGCATCATGTCAGTGAGGTATATAAATCTATCAACTCATATTCAAATCATACATTAATATTTCGTAACATCATATTATTTAGTTTTTTTTAAATCTGATAAGAGCATTAGAATATTAAAAGTTTTATGTCGGTAGACTGCACACGTGTACTTCATTTATAAAGATGTGTTATGACTATTAATTGTAATTACAAAATACTTTTTTTTATCAAATTTATTGTCATTCACATTTTTCCTATAAAAATTGAATTATCCAGATATCCAGAATTTGTTTCATTTCTTTAAAAGGATTGTGTATGGGAGAATTATGTATTTTTGTATGTTTAAAATTTTGTCTACTACCTGAAATAAAATGGTATCTTACATTTTTTGAAGTTGGAAAAATTTTGTTATTATCAATTTCAAATGTTATAATTGATTTCTTAAAACCACAACCTTTGTGCGGATTAATATTACCACTTTTATGGTGTTGCCGGAAAATGAATATAAATTGTGTAATATGATTTTAAATAAGATTAATATTTGTTTTTTTTTTTTAAATTTACTAATAAATTCAAAGACTAATTAGTTTATGAAAGACATGAAAAAGCTTAATAAAAATTAAGTTAATTTCTTCAGAAATATAAATTGTGTGTGTGGGAAAAATTATTTTTATATCTGAGAAGTACATTTTTATTTGATAATAGGATACATATAGTAGCTTTCTTTAATCCACGTAAAATCCTTCCACACAGAGATTGTGGTTCTCGTTAACAAACTTCTAAGCGTAGTTCAAAGTGGTTAGTAGACAAGTGAATGGTTAAGATAATGCAGGGTCACCTCGATCTATTGTTTTTCAAGAAAAATCATATTTAATCAACAAATTTAATTTATATGTATATAATAAAACAGAAAAAAAACCTTTATATTATGATCTAAATATTCATACGGTACACTATATTTTCTTCAGACTCGTGCGAAAGAATATGTTATTCTTCACTGTTTCTAACCTTTAATTGATAATGTTTTTTTTTTATAATTATGATATAATATGTATATTTAAAAAAATATTACACTGAAATGCTGTCTTTTATCACAATCAAGATGGGGAAAGTATAGATGGAGGTCTCACTGTATAATACTTTGATGTTTTCACCTTAAATTGCAGCACATTAAATATCTTCTGAATAAATAAAACAAAATAATAAATATTGGAAACACTTCACTAAATTTAATAATACTTTTAGATACACGACTATTTTGAAATAATGAAATTTGAATGATCTGAATTTTTAAATTGTGTGAAAATTATTTCTGGTCTTAAAACAAATTATCATTTTTTTGTCGCTGCATTCCGTGTGTTAATTGTAGTGTTGTTTTGTATCTCCTTTGACTCGGTATAAAGATGTTATGGATACAATATATCATATTCTAGCTGTCAATTCTATTTTCAATGATAATCTGTATTGGAGGGTGTTTTCTTCTATTCTGAGCTTGGTATTGTGTGAAAGTGAGAAAGGTCTTGTGATTGATAATGTTTAGTGATAATGATCTGAATTGAAAAAATGACATCAAATAACGTGTTGAACATTGATGGGATTATAAACAGTTAGTAAGAACGTGGCATAACCCACCTTTGCTGTGCACGTATAAATTGTATATTCTAGGGACGGAGATGAGTGGTTTGTTGCTAATTACATGTATTGTTTGTTATAATATGATCTGTTTAATGTTAGAAAGTATGGACTAGCTGGTTGAATTTGTATTAATGATATAACAGGACACTATCTACTGTTAATGTTTGCGTGTACGATGAACTAAGACCTAGGAATAGATTTTCTCTAAGAAAATGCGCTTGACGAGCCCTGTAACCTATTACATTTTACAAATTATCAATTAACTTTTAAAAACATTTTATCCTTTGTAATTATTGATTGTTAGTTAACTGTTTTGTGTTAGAACTTTTGAAACTCTGACTGTTTGAATACTATTAACATTAACATAAACATATTTACTTAAGTGTACAAATTGTCTTACAAAGGCATTGCATGTTTTTTCATAAAAATTAAAGTTAACACGTTAATATGTAGTTGTACAATTCAATAAAGTTGATTGAGTAGATTGACTTGAGGTCACGAATGATAATAAGATAGAAGATCTGCTGTTTCAAGAAAAATTGAAAAAAGTAATTTAACAAGTTTCCAATATATTAACATGATGTGTTTCTTTTTTCAGTTTTGAGCTAATATTCTTGTCAGTGTTCTGGAGTATTGGCTTACGATTGCCTGGTATGCGAGTTACTTGATTTTATAATAATACGTTGATTGGATCAACATGACATGTTGCAAAGCAGAAGAGGCCTCGTATGTCTTTAATATTGTATCCTATTTAATCCACATATAAGAGTGGATATTAACCTAGCCACATTATGATTGTAATCTGTTTATAAAAACTGTCTTCAATCGACATTGCATTGTGATTACCGGTATTAAATGGTAAAATATTTTACTGCCACTAGAATAATATTGATAATATGCTGCTAATACAACTGTTTTTAACCAAATTTATATTAAAATGTGATCATCAATCAACAAAGATCATATAAAAAGGTTAACATTTTTAGCTTAATACTTCTGTAGTCATTTTTTAAAGTAAGTTGTCTTTTAATATTTTCCTAAACTTGACAATATCGACAGGAAGCACAAGTTTTGTTCAATTCAATAATTCAATACCCATTAAAAATAAATGTTAATGTTGTAACTTGCAGTAGTTTTCATAAATATGATATCTTAAACCATGGTTATATAAGATACCTACCAAGATAAGTACCATTCCAATTAGAATTGTGGTATAGTGAAAAAGATTACAATATTTTAAGTTTCAAACATATTCAATAGAATCACACTGTTCTTGTTCTTTATGCACCTTGTACTAATTATTCTTGTCCACGGCTGTTCACAAACTATTTTATCATTTTATATGGGTATTTTCAAGATATTAGGAATTTATTCAAGAAAACGTTACTCGGTAGAATTTCATAAATCAATGTTTTTCATGTAATGGATTATTAAGAATAATACTGGTGGATCACAGCTTAATATTATTATATTTTTGTATTTTCCTAGAAAACATACACAAGTTGATATAATGTCATGGTTGGTGGTGCGACACCCAATTACAAGTTGACATATTCGTGAACATGATCTCTCATTATAGCAATTGCGTTAAATTAAGTATGTTAGGATATCTAACGTAGATATATTTTCAGCTCATGTAATTTGTTCATGTATGAGATAAATAAAAATATAAAAATCTGCTAAGTCTTTTAATCACAAAATTATTATTCCCTGTTATTTCAACTTCAGATTAAAGTTAATTTAAACTTGAGTCTTTAAACTTTGTTTTAGCCTAAACTGTCATTTAAAAGCCTGAAGTTACTGAAACTTACGCACGGCTCCAAATGAAGTCTGAAAATTATTCACTTCCTTAGGTACTAAAAAGTTATTACAGGTAAAAAAGAAAATAATATCAGAATCAAGGGCAGAGAGATGAGAATTTTTTAAATCATCAGGTAAAGTAAATTTTGAGCAAAAATGCAAAGAAAATGTGCATGAAGAATGGAGAAGTATTGAGCCAAGAAAGATTTGACTTCACTCAAATTAAAATTTGAAAAAAAAAAAGATTGAATATAAATCAAACATATATTCAGGGCCGATTGTTTAATGAGATTTTGAAATTTTTTTTTTATTAATTTTCTGCCTTTAGACTAGTGATGGTAAACCGTTACGTGACTGTGTCGATGATTGGTAACTGAGATTTAATTGTTGGAGGCTTACTTTCTAGTGTACCAGTCATTGTTTGAAGAATTACGTTAAAGGTTTGTATAAGATTAAAATAAAAAGCTTTTATACAGAGGATGGATAATTTTAATATAGAACTAGAATTATGTGAATCCTTCATGTATTAAAGTGGGGGAAACTTACCATATTAATAATAAAACAATTAGTTAAGTATAATATTTCCTTTTACATATAATTATCTAATCAAGAATCGTGATACTCATCTTTTGAGTCTTATCTCAAGCCTTTCTTTATTAATTAACCTCTAAACAAAAATTACAACATACCTATTAATATGTATTTTTATTTGAAACATATTTATTTGTTATGGTAGTTAATATTCTTACCTCGAAAATGTCTTCTTCTAGTAGTTTCAATAGTTCATTTGTATTTTGTCATTCATAGAAATGTCGTCCGCATTAACTCTAGATTAGTTTTAGATAATTTTTTATAAAACAGATGTGTAAAATGGCTGTTGACACTGTGGTAGGCTGTACATGTTTAGTGTGAATCCTTAATTTGTACCTGCCGCTGGGAAGCAATGTTTTCATATCCCAAATGTCCTTTCAACAATTTTTCTTGTGCGAATTTGGCTCTCATTATAGTAACTGGATAAAGTGGTGTTGTCATATACTCACCTAGTAATAAATCAATGATTAAACATCTTCATACCAGTACCGTGCAACAATGACTTTCTATATGCTCTTAGTTCCGAAACTATACACTGCACTTAACAAAGATCAGTTGGAATCAACACTATTTCTAATTAAATTCATTACGAAAACAAATAAATAATCTATTACAAAGATTCAACAATTTTATTATTATATATTTTGTAATGTAGATATTCATAAATTAATTACTTTAAAAAAACAGCATGCAAAAAATTTGGTTACTTTAACATAGGCTAGCAAATTAGCCAGGATATGGCTGAATCTATTGATACCTACTGCATCCCACACAAAAAAAAATCTAACATGGCATCTTATTTCTAGTAGATAGGTATGTTTATTACTGTAGTATTGTCAATTGAATTGCACATTATCTTGTGTAAGATTTGAGAACATAACGTTCGTCTCCTATAAAATAATAATGATCAAAATCACCTCTCTCTTATCCGGTTTGTTTACAGCTGTGGTTAAAAATATTGCTCACATGACATGATTCTGGCCACCTAGCCAGTGTCCATAATCTTCATATCAGTATTGTTAACTCAAGATTAGTATCGTTAAAAAATACAATGTGGTTGCTAGCGATATGTAAGATTTACGTGTCTGGATATAAAAACATTTAATACTTGGATATAAAAACCTTTTTCAATTTAAAAAATAAATAATAATGAAAATGAAAATATTCTTAAAAAACAATTAGTACTTAGGCAAATTTTTGTTTGGTGCATTCCACAGATTGTTTTCCACACTTGCAGTAAGTGGTTGTCATTTTTATCTTTGCAGATGAATAAAAGCTACAGTATTTTCGAAAACCTTGTGATTGCACTGTGGAAGGCATCAGAATTGGCAAGTGGGCGGAGCGAATGCTTTTGTTTGAACAACACGTAAAATTTACGTACAATACTAATTTAGGATTAACAGCTCAATTGTTAAATAAAAAATAATATTTTTGATTTCTATAGTTCTCTACACCTAAAAGAAAATGTGGTGCGAGATAAGATTTTGCTCTGCTTACCCTATCCACAATCTTTGAAGCAGTGCTCTTGTACATTACAAATACATCACCTGTGCAACTTTGCATTGATCCTGTAAAGATCCAATGTGAGTGATCACAGCTATTCAATACTTATATGATACACTGTTTTGTTTTATTTTTACAAAAATTTACCCTTCGGCTTTGACATTAATTCATTAATAAATTATAATTTGTACATAAAATATTATTTTAGATCTGATCAGATAATACGTTAGTGAGCCCTTGGGTTAATGGAAGAGATTTTTCACGTATTAGGTATGTTATTGGATCGCCAACTTAATTACATATCAATTATTTATCCTTTCATCTTTCTGCTCTTTTCACTCCTGCATGCATGGGTTCTTCTACTTAACTTGATTAAATAAATTACGATAGTTAAAGACGATTCATAAATCGCTTTGCGCTAAACTATGTTCTGTTTTTTAGGCGCACTCAAGTCGAATCTCATCCATGGACATGGGCCATTAACATGTTGATATGATAAACACACGTACACGGTCGTTTCACCACAGGAAGTTAAGGAGCTCGTGGGAACTAGGAACTATATTAAATCAAAAAACATGTAGGTGGTCATGAACAACTACTTCTAATTGGAATTTATCAGGGAAATTTTAACACTAGACTTATTACGCAGCGTGCAATTGAAACTAATTTTGGTACACTAAAACTACACCGTCATAGTCTCATTATCTTTCTTCTAGTCATATTGGTTTCATTGGTACTGTCACATCACTGGTGATGAGCTTCTTTTAGTTCAGGTCCCGGACACATATCTAGCTGCACTGCTCGCAGTCACGTGTCTTCACAGCAGTGTTGGTCACCACATGTTGACGCCTTCGATCGTCCATCTCAGCTATGGTGACCAAATGCGGTTAGCTTCCGGGCTCGCGCAGATGGGAGATGCTTCATGGATCTGGGCCATGAGGGAAGCATGGCATCTGCTTCGGTGTTCTCAAGTATTGTGGTGAAAGTCTCGGCTTGCATGTGGAACACACTCCATGGATCTGAACCGCATCCGACACCAGGTAGCCTCTCATTAGGCTAACTGGAATCTCCATAACTCAGATGTGGCTTCTCTGCGGCCTCATGTTGGATACGAGATGTGGTGATCCCCTTGTGATTGGGGGTGCAGTAGGTGAGGTGCAGACTCTCGTTGAAAGGCTCGTAACTGCTTCGAGAGACTCGTCGAACTCCGTCGGAATGGAAGAGAAAAAGAAAAAGGACTTTTAAAAGCGCGCTCTGAAATTTATAAACCTTGAGCGGGGGAGGGGTATTTCCGCTAAGTTGGCTGTGGGGTGCGGATGCTGGTGTTGCCAGCATCATCTTATATCAAATTAAGCACAAAATATCAACATGCATAAGGAAATATGAATGCGGTTGCGTTCAGAACGATTTTAATTTTGACGCTATGCGATGGAACGTCATACATGTGACATGGTTATATCAAACTGATATGCCTAAGTCCGAAGTGAACATACATGTGACATGGTTACATCAAATTGATATGCCTAAGTCCGAAGTGAAGCGAAGTTATCACATTTATTAGCCGAATAAATAAAATAAAATAAAGGCTGGAAATCGCGTCTTGCAAATGCATGCAGGTCGCTGACGGCAGACCCATACAAACGGGACCGGACGTCTCTCAACAAAAAAAACCTAGCGGTTCGTTCAAAAGGCGAGTTGCGACCGTAATGACCTCCAGCACACGTGTTGTGGAATGAACGAAAAACGACGGGGGCCGAAAATAACTGGATTATGAAGGTTTCCTGAGAAGCGATAGCAGATCTGTAAGAGCGTGCATTGTTTCGAGGAAACGCATCCTGCCAACAAATAGAACCGAAGGTCGCAGGGCCATTAAAACTGGACCCGTTGTACTGGCGAGAATAGGGAATGGGAATGCACCGTTACGTGCCCGCTAGCTAACGTCCAGGGTCGAAACATGACGAGAACAAAAGACGTTGTTTCTTTGTGCAAAATACTCTTTTAATACAACGTTGAACGAACCACATGGCTCGAAATGTAAATGAAAATTGCAAGAAATAACATTCCCACCAATTCAGTCTTTAATTTAATCACTAGAATATAATAAATAATATGTTTTGATGTGTGAATATGATTTTGAAGCAACGAATATGAATCTAGTAATTACTTAATGAATTATGATAATCGATCACGGTGGGCCTAGTGTTAAGTAGAATAGGAATAATTAAATGATATATGTAACTAGATATAAGGTTCTGTAAAGTAGCGTAAGAAATAAATAAATAACTAAATTGACTAAAGTGTAAATAATTAGAATATAAGATTAATTATAGTCAGCTATAAGATGAAGGAGGAGTCAGTTCGGGTTCGGATCGGGTGTGGCCTCCAGAAGAAGTGAATGGACCAATGGGATGATGGCCTGTCCCATGACGGGAAGGGGGCAGATCGGCAGATGGGAGACACCCCACTGTTGAGATATAAAAATGGCTTACACACGGCCCGGAGCTCAGTTAAAAAAAGAGTGGTAAACAGGGAGAGTTGTCGAAACCCGGAGGAGTGGGTCGGACACGAGGTCCAGGAGGAGAAGTGATAAAGCTCAGTCCTTAAAGTGAAAAACAGAGGGAGTTGCCGAAACAAGGCCCGGAGGAGTGAGTCGGACACGAGGTCCGGGAGAATCGAAGTTGCAGAGGAAAGTGATAGACTGTAAAAAGCGAAATGGCGAAACCCAGAGGAGCGAGTCAGACACGAGGTCCGGGAGGATCGAAATTGTAGAGAAGCAGTTGTAACAGAGAATTGTCGAAACGAGGTCCGGAAGAGTGAGTCGGAGACGAGGTCCAGGAGGCGAAGTTACACAGAGAAAAGTTGTCGAAACGCAGTCGAAAGTACACAGCCACAGTTCACCGCATGTTATCCAGAAGCAGCCACCCCGCCCGTCCCGAGCAACCAGTCTGATAGCCTGTCGCCGAAGCAGCCGTGGAGCCAGCAAGTAGCCGCCCATGCCGGGCGCTCGCGGTATCACTTCGCCGGCCAGAAGATCCGAAGAAAATCTCAAGATGACCCGAGGTAGAATTAGTTTTAGATTAAGTTAGTTATAAGTATTTGCGTATTCAATAAATGTAAAGTTAGTGCATCATCGTGTGTTCATATTCACCTGCCTCACTCTTCTTATAGCCATGGTACTGATGAAAGCGTGATACCTGACGGATGAGTCGCATAGCGAACTAACTTCCTTTAGAGTGCGGGGTATCGTTCTGATGAGCGATCAGGGGTTGATATATACTGATACGCCTGAACGGTAATCTGTGTCGCGAGCCGATTTTGATTCGGACCGACCTATCGTTATTTGTCATCTGCAGACACTTTGTTTTCTTTGTTTCGCGAGAACCCACGTCACACAAGGACCTTTTCTTCCGTCATTGGAAAGCTGTCCTTTGTTTCCTAGGCCATTCATCGGGAATATTTATCTCTTCCGCAATTGCGAGGGATGACACACGTGTGACGCAATATGTTAGGGAGTCAATCGGTTGCCTTTTGTCCGAGGAGAAATCGTTCCGAGAAGTATCGCGCTCGGGAGCAGCCTAAGAACAATATACCGTCAGTAAATTAGGGGGTCGACAATAAAACAATGACTGCACAAAAAAAAGGGAACCATTAAGAAGCGGGTGGGTTTTTTTTCGTTTTTCTGCCCGAGGATAATTGACTCCGGGGTGATAAAGCATCTTTTGTTGCATGCGGACCAGCACCCACGTGCGAAAGGGCCATCGTGAGCGACGACCGGCTATGGCGTCTTTTCTCCGTAGGGATAGGCAGAGAAAATAGAACACGTGCGAATAAGTCTGCGCACGCGGATTCAGATCTTCCATATTCATGCACCTCATGTGGTGAGTAGATCGGGCTATTCCGTTGTCAATTATCATTTAATACGAACAAACCGTGTGATCAAGTCTCAGATCGACCGCGATTCGATCTAATCGAAGTGTGCCGGTGTAGTAGCACTTCCGCAATATTCAGTCGGCATTCGTTCTTGAATCTACTAGCAATAATCGAGCCGACTAATACAAATAAGAAATTTAAATAAATATAATAATAATGTAATTATAACTGGGCAGGTGAGAAAATTGTGTAATAGGTATAAGTGTATGTAATGCGAGAACCGCTCACGAAACAATGTAATAAAGCTGAAATAAAGAAATCCCATATGTACTAATTATAAAAGTCTCAAAAGCCAATAAAAAAGGAATAAAATGATTAGCTCTTAATTAGGATCTTGAATGTAAAATGTTTTATAGTGATTGTATTTTATACTGATTGATGTACTTAGAGGTAATTAGAGATAGTGATAATTCTGGTAAGCTTAATGTGAAAAATGTATAGAATATAAGTTAGTAATGGTTTATATATGTTTGTGGACAATTTAAATGAACAGTGCATTATTGAATTTTATGTGATAAGTCAGGACTGTAATTAATTACGAAGAAAGTGAGCGGGGCCGAAATTAGGCCTACAAGCGAAGGTGTAGCGGAGATGTCAACGGATGGACCAATGAGGCGTCGCCAATCCTGTAAGGACGGACCGACCCTGAGCGAGAAATACGCCCTCACCACAGTTTCTTTAAAAGGGCCAGGACGCCATTTTAAACGACAGTTGACAGCGGACAGTTGAAAGTACAAAGTTGAAATCGACAGTTGAACCCGGGAGTGAAGAGTCGGAGGGATGGAGTTAAAGTCGGAGAGTTGAAGTGGAGTTGAGGCCGAAGGGTCGAAGAGACTAGTTGGAGCTGTGAACCCGGGAGCGGAGAGTCGGAGAGATGGAGTTGAAGTGGACAGTTGAAGTCGGACAGCCGAAGAGAGGAGTCGAAACAGTCGAACACAGTTGAAGTCGAAGAGTCGAAGGGAGGAGGTGAAGTCGGGAACCCGGAGTAGACGGTCGACGGGATGAGCTATAAGAGAAAACAGTGGAAGTTGTAAACCCGGAGTGGTCAGACGCAGTTGTGAAACCGGAGTCGGACATGAGGTCCAGGAGGACGAGGGAACGAGGTTCGGAAGGAAGTTATAAACCCAGGGTGGTGAATCGGACATGAAATCCGGGAGAACGAGAGAAACGAGGTCCGGAAGGGAGTTGTAGGAAAGAAGTCGGAGGCCAGTCGAAAAGAAGTCGGAAGAACGGAGTTATAAAACAAGGTCCGGAGGAGTGAATCGTCAAGGAGACGTCAAGGCAATCACAGTTGCGATTGAAACCGACGGAGGAAGCAGCCACGATTCGTCGCAACCCACCCAGGAGCAGCCGCCCAGACCGGTTCGCAGTCAGCGGATAGCCGCTCACGCCAGGTGCCAGCGGCATCACTACGCCGGCCGGAAACAAGATTCCGGAGGAACGTCGCCGAGCAACCCGAGGTAGAATAAGCTTTAGATTAAGTTAGTTATAAATATTTCCACCTGCCCGTAAATATAAACATGTGTTTAATAAATGTATAATGTGCATCTTCGCGTGTTCATATTCACCTGTATCCTTATCTATAACCATGGTAATAATAATGAGAGCGTGATATCCGATGGATGATTCGCGAAGCGAATATTCCATAAGAGTGCGGGGTGTCGTTCTGATGAGCGATCAGGAGCATGGTATGAATCATGACTCCTAGACGAACCCCGACTCGAACCGAATGGCGCACAAGTCGTGGCCCCGGTTGTATCAATACGTCTCTCACTCTCTCACGTGTGTCCCTCCGGAGGTATCAAAACGCGCTTTTTTCGTGTGCGTAGGACCTTTTAATAAATTAATTATATAATCCATCTATGGACAACCCTTGTCTACGGTCGACAGCCACCTAATGTTTATATTTCTTATCTATGGTCTTGAGTCACACGCCTAAGTATCTGAGTATTGTGTGTCCTTGGACATATTCAAATATTGCTAAGTATTATATCTTTATTCTATGGTATTATACCATATCTATGATCGCGACTTGTTTCATGTGCTATACATATATTATATTATAATCTCCCAAGCGAGCATTTACTACAACCATGGATCATGCTGATCCAGGTATTGCCGTCAAGCCTGAACCAGGGTCTTCAGCCAGGAGCGGCAATGAAGCGGAAAACGTTGAAATCCTTTACACTGATGTTGATATATCGCTCCCCGATATAAAGCAGGAATGCTTGGAATACTCCAGGATGGCCGACCAGTGTACCAGTAAGGAGTTGGTTAATTTTCTATTAATCTTTATTCATATAAAGTACGCGCATCTGACATAATTGATAAAGAACTTTGGAATACAAATAAATAAAATACACACCAGAAAACAAGTAGATATAATAGCAAGTAGTATAACACGAGATGATATAGAGGTGAACTTGGAGACATGTCGCGGCTTTGGGCAGCCGCGTCAACTCTACAGCTGTGTTATTTCGTTTTATTACTATTGATTTCAGAAATAGGTTCCAACAATTTTAGCTGCAGAATTACGCCTTGGACTACCGAGGGGGGAGAAAGTACGGATGTGCAGACAAATACGTGGTCTCCGACTGGAAGCGGTGGAGTGCCCTATACTGATATAGCAATATCGTTTCCCGATATAAAGCAGGAACGCTCGGAGTACTCCAGAATAGTCAACCGGCGCACCGGTAAGGGGTTGATTTTTCTTGGATGACGTAAAATACACACATTTGATGTGTTGCCGTTAAAAGATGTATTAATACGAGTATATGTAATACGAACAGAAAAATATGAAAACATACAATTATTAATTTAAATGATTATAATTACACTGTACTTGATAATGTAACTGATTATAATTGCATTCTAAATTTTGTTATTATTTAAATTTAAGGTATACATAGCCACGGATAAATTATTACAGATTTGTAAGTCTTTCAGTTAATTTGTTTATTCTTAATAGCGGCATTAGTTAACTAACATCTCAAAATACTATATTAACTGAACCAACATTGTTGAACTTTTGGCATAGATTATACATGGCACTGCGGGTTGCTCTATATATATATATATATATATATTGTTCTACAACTGGTCGCAATTTATCCACTTCCATGCAAAATAATAAAAAATAAATATAATAGAGTTAGAGATCTGCTTTCAGCAATCCTGCCATATTCACTGTATCTCTGACAACATCCTATCATTTTAGTCAAACGTGATCTCTCGGTAGATATCAAGGTTGCCTTCTATATTGATAATCGTTCGCAAGTTGTTGAAGTAGTTATTGCTAAACTTCACACATATTACATGGGTCCCATACGAGCCATCTATGGATCAATATTCACTTGAACGATATTATGGAACGCTTCATTTACTCATAATTCATTATTTACGAGTGTGATGTAACAATCTCCAATCGATGAGTCAATTGTACGACTGACTTCATAAAAGATATTGAAAATATGTAGGTAGATCTTAATATTATTTTTTTAGTAATATGTTCCATCTCAATGCTGTCATGAGCAACATAAGAAACCTCACTAGAAAAACCACAATTTTTAAAAATCTTAAAACATATACGTCACAGAAATGTGTCCCAGTTTTGTCATTCGCGCTTGAAGACCTTGATCAGAGTAGGGAACGGTTGGAACTGTAAACCTTGCGTATGTGCGTAAATAATAGAGCTATCATCTCCTATATGGTCATCCTATAATATTCACAAAAATTGAAAAGAAAAAAATAACAAGAGCTAGGACAAAGCACGCTATCTCGAGGACGTCGTCTTGTAAATACAAGACGGTGCTCAGCATTGGCTCAATTATTCTCGTTAGAAAACTGGCGCATAACATTACACGTGACGTTTCTGTAGAACATTTTTCACAATTAGATCGATTCCTGTGATTAAGTAGACCTTTAATATTATTATAAGAATATTTCATTTTAATTTCAGGTCTCTTGAGACTACAAGATTCTGTTTTGGTAAATCCTACTACGCCTCCGACTACCCTTGGAAAGGAGCTAGAAATTAAGCATTTCTTTACCGCACAAAAAATTTCACTGAGTCATGTACGACCTTTCAAAGGAGTGAAACTGTATACCTGTTCACAGTGTATTTATTCGTGCAATCGAAGAGCCGGTTTAAAACGTCATATGCTTACTCACAGAGAAGATAAATTGTTTTCGTGTTTACAGTGCACTTACACGTGTAATCGGAAAGACGATTTAAGGCGCCATATGCTTACCCACAGGGAAGTTAAATTATATTCGTGTTCACAATGCTCATATCAATGTAATTACAAAGCATCCTTAAAAAATCACGAGCTCACACATAGTGTGGAAAAACAGTTTTCATGTTCACAGTGCAGTTATACATGTATTATAAAAGGCAAATTAAGAAGTCATATGCTTACTCACAGAGAAAATCAATTATTTTCATGTGTACAGTGCACTTACCCGTGTAATCGGAAGGCTGACTTGAGACGCCACATGCTCACTCATAGGGAAGATAAATTATTTTCATGTTCACACTGCACATATACGTGTAATCGAAAAGATGACTTAAGACGCCATGTGCGCACTCACAGAAAAGATGCATTATTTTCATGTTCACAGTACACAGGCGTGTAACTATAAACCATCCTTGAAAATTCATGCGCTAACTCGCAACGTAGATAAACATTTTTCCTGTTACAATGCAGTTATAGGTGTGATCTGAAAGGCAAGTTAAGAAGTCATATGCTTATTCACAGAATAGATTAATTATTTTCATGTAAGTGCCCTTATATACTAGATAAGTAATTTAAGGAGGCACGTGCATATTCACAATTAAATTAAGTCGATCTCACTTTCATCCTGCACATGTGGTTGGAAAGGCCACATTAGCAACCATATACTTATGAATACTAATAAAATGTATTAATTATAAAGATATACATATAAAATCAATTTAATCGAAAAATATTGTTGTTGCGCTACCGGGATTCGAAGCTGAATCGCTTTTCCAATCTGGGAAAGGTGCATTATCAACTATGCTACAGCGACAGTATTTTTGACGACAAATTTTCGAACCTATATGTTACACTTTTTTCAAATAGTGTAACATATAGGTTCAACAACAATATTTTTCGATGAAATTGATTTTATATGTATATCTTTATAATTAATATATTTAATTAGTATTTAAAATATCACAGACCTATGACCTAAGAATGTGTTCTCCTTAATAACATATACTTATGCTTATATATTTTATACATTAAAAGTTAAACATAAGTACTATATTATGTTACCTATCCTGTGGACAGCACGACGCACGAATGCCTTAATCCTCCAACAAATCCAACCACAGCGAGCCCTATTACAGCAGTGAACGAAAGATTTTTCTAAGTCCTCGGCCATATTGTGCATCAAAGTGACAGTCTGGAAAAGGAGATTATTCTAGACACAACTTTAGAGCGACCCCAGAACCGGAACTTGTGGAGGTGCATTGCGAGCCAAGTCTCATCTGATTAAAGTCACTAGATATCAATACCGACATAAAGAAAGGATGTATATGTAATGATTTTAATATATCGTGATTAAAAAAAAAAGAAACTACATGAGTATTAATCCTGCAGAGAAACTACTGTCTCAAACGTTTATCCGTAAGATTAGAAAGTGCGCGCTCCAAATTACTCATACATCCATATTATATATATCCAGTCATAATTATTAACGAAATTTTTAACAATAATTCACTTTAATTATAATAATATAATTCACTAAAGGTGACCACCCCTAATGACATTAAAATATGTAGAAAGCCGATGTGAACACCTCTCATAATAAAAAACCGATATACTTAGAAGACACAAAATATAAACTGCACCGCCTGGTGCCTGCATTCTATTCATTACGTCACATGAGAAATACTTTAATAATATTTCATAGCGCCGCCATCTTCCATTTTCGAATGTTCTTTGAGAATCTTCATATTCTATAAAAAAAACTGAACGCCCAAATACTTCGTAACTATCAAAAAACTAAAATTGTAATTACTAAAGGGCTTAGGACAATCTTTTACTATTTATTTCATTGTGATTGTAAGGCAATTAAATTTATTAGCCGTAAAAATGAAATAAAATAAAGCTGGAAATCGCGTCTAGCAAGTACATGCAGGTCGCTGACGGCAGCCCCGTATAAACGGAACCGGACGTCTCTTAACAAAAAAAACCTAGCGGCTCGTTCAAAAGCGAATAATGACCGTAGTGACCTCCAGCCCAAGTGTTGTGCGATGCACATTAAACGGGGGGGGGGGGGAAATAACGGAAATATGAAGGTTTATTGAGAAGCGATAACACATCTATAAGGGCGCGCATTGTTTCGAGGAGACGTACTCTGCCGACAGATAGAACCGAAGGTCGTAGGACCATTAAAGCTGGACCCGTTGTACCGGCGAGACAATCGATTCCGGAGAAAGATCCAGGGAATGCACCGTTATGTGCCCATTAGCTAGCGTTCAGAGTCGAAACGTGATGAGAACAAAAGACGCCGTTTCTTTGTGCAATCTGCTTTTAATACAACGTTGGACGAATCACATGGTTTGATTCGTAGTGAAATGAATGAATCCCTAGATCCTAGAATATTGCAAGAAATAACATGCCCGCCAATTCAGTCTTTATTTTAATCACCTAAAATATAATAAATAATATGTTTTGACGCATGAATATGATCCTGACAGAAAGTGTTTTGAAGCGATGAGTACGAATCTAGATTGCTTAACGAATATTACCATCGATCACGGTGGGCCTAGTATTAAGTAGAATAAGAATAATTAAATAATATGTGTGACTAGATATAATATTCTGTAAAGTAGCGTAAGAAATAAATAAATAACTAAATTTGACTAAAGTGTAAATAATTAGAATATAAGATTAATTATAGTCAGCGATAAGACGAAGGGGGAGTCAGTTTGGATTTGGATTGGGCGTGGCCTCTAGAAGAAGCGGCTGGACCAATGGGATGGTGGCCCGTCTCATGACGGGAAGAGAGCAGATCGGCAGATGGGAAACACCCCACTGTTGAGGTATAAGAATGGCCTACGCACGGTCCGGGAGACAAGTTGTAGAGGGGAGTTGTACAGAGAAGTAATAGAAGTCAGTTGTCGAAATCTGGAGGAGCGAGTCGGACACAAGGTCCGGGAACAGAAATTGTAGAGAAGAAGTTATAGAGAGAAGTTGTCGGAGACGAGGTCCGGGAGGATGAGTTGGATGAGGCTCGGAATAAGTGGAAAACAGGGAGAGTTGTCGAAACGAGGTCCGGGAGGACTCAGTTGTCGAAACGCAGTCGAAAGCATACAGAAACAGACATTCAACACCGGAAACCCGATCGAACGTAATAGAGAGTCGGAGGATAGACAGCCACATCCAGGAGCAGCCGCGGAGCCAACAGGTAGCCGCCCACGCCGGGTGCTCTCGGCATCATTTCGCCGGCCAGAAGATCCAAGATAACCCGAAGTAGAACATCACAAGATAACCCGAGGTAGAATAAGTTTTAGATTAAGTTAGTTATAAGTATTTCCGCCTGCCCGTAAATGTAAGTATGTATTCAATAAA
This sequence comes from Eubasilissa regina, assembly GCA_022840565.1. Taxonomy (NCBI): domain Eukaryota; kingdom Metazoa; phylum Arthropoda; class Insecta; order Trichoptera; family Phryganeidae; genus Eubasilissa; species Eubasilissa regina. Next base: position 20,700,112 of record JAINEB010000004.1, on the reverse strand, counting down.
TGTATAATTTGTGCGTCTTCCTGCGTTCATATTCACCTGTATTATTCTTCCTATAACCATGGTACTAATGAAAGCGTGATACCTGATGGATGGGTCGCGAAGCGAACATTCCTTAGAGTGCGGGGTATCGTTTTGATGAGCGATCAGGAGCATGGTACGAATCATGACTCATAGACGAACCCCGACTTGAATCACATGGCGCACAACGTCGTGTCCCCCGTGGGTATCAAATCGAATAAAAAATCAAGAATAACGTAAGGTGTCTATGGACTATTCGTGTCTATAATGAACCACTATTTGTTTTTGTCGATTATCTATGCATTTGACGTAAACCGCGATCATAGATAAGAGAATCTATATTATATATTCATGTCTTGTCTTATGCTTGCCGGATAACGTTAGAGCCATGCACTGTGCTGACTTAGATGGTCCAGACGTCAAGTCTGAACCAAGGTCTCCAGCTAAAAGTGGTGATAAAACAGAAAGTGGTGGAGTCCTCTACACCGATATAGATGTATCACTTCCTGATATAAAGCAGGAATGCTCGGAGTACTCCAGGAGGGCCGACCAGCGCATCAGTAAGCAGTTGTCTCCATTGAATTATTAACCCATAAAGTAAATCGCCCGCCCTTGTTATGATCATTATAGACGTATGGAATAGAATATAGAAATGTCTAAAAAGTGTATTGCTATATCTAAGTAAAGTTATATCAAAAGCGAAGCCGTGTTAAGCTAAGCGCGGGGCGATAGTTCACCAGTTAAAAATGATACATTTGTTAGTGCTTTGTTTAAAACATACTTTGCATATTGTTTTTTTGAGAGATTGTAACTGATTGTATAATTTGGGGGACAAATATTATTCTGGCCGTTGTTGATTCTACCTCTTCTCTGCTTCTGTAGGAGTGCCGCAAATAACGGTGATCTGTGAATATGTACTTTAAATTCTAGTTTTTCGATGACATTAATATATTAATTCACAAAGAAACAATGAATTAAACATATTCAGCGGTGTTAAAAAAACTATTAACACAAATAATTTATTTACATTGCAGGTCTCGTGAGATTACAAGATTTTGTTTCAGTAAACAAAATTGACTCTTCGCCCGCCTATGGAAATCAATCAGAATTGGATACAGTTTTAACCTCCAAAAAGTCCTCAAGAAGGCGAACGTTTACTTCCACTGTTAAGAAAGCATTTTCATGTACCCAGTGCCCACATACATGTAATAAAAAAGCATCCTTAAACATTCACCTGCTTTCACATACTGGAGATACTCTGTTTTCATGTTCTCAGTGTACTTATACATGTAATCAGAAAGGCAAATTGAGAAGTCATTTGCGTACTCATACTGAGGTGAAACTTTTTTCCTGTTTACAGTGCACGTATACATGTAATCGTAAAGACAACTTAAGTATTCACCTGCTTTCACACACTGGCGAAAAATTGTATTCATGTTCCCAGTGTATATATTCGTGCAATCGAAAATCTGACTTAAAAAGACATGTTTTTACACATACTGGGGAGAAACTGTTTTCATGTTCCCAGTGCGCGTATTTGTGTAATAATAGAAATCACTTGAGAAGCCATATACTTACCCACACTGGAGAGAAACTGTTTCCATGTTCTCAATGCGCATATTCGTGCAATCGAAAATCAGATTTAAAAAGACATGTACTTTCGCACACTGGAGAAAAACTGTGTTCGTGTTTGCAGTGCGCATATTCATCCAATCGAAAATCAGACTTTAAAAGACATATGCAAACACACACTGGGGAGAAACCGTTTTCATGTTCCCAGTGCACTTATTCTTGTAATAATAAAAGCCACTTAAAAAGCCATATATTTACTCACACTGGAGAAAAATTGTTTTCATGTTCACAGTGTGCTTATTCGTGCAATCGAAATTCAGACTTAAAAAGACATATGTTTACACACACTGGAGAAAAACATTTTTCATGTCCACTGTGTGCATATTCGTGCAGTTTAAAATCAGACTTAAAAAGACATATGCGTACTCACACTGGAGAGAAACCGTTTTCATGTTCCCAGTGCACTTATTCGTGTAGTCAAACAGGTAATTTAAGGAGCCATATGCGAACTCATACTGGAGAGAAACAGTTTTCATGTTCACAGTGTGCATATTCTTGCAATCGAAAATCGGATTTAAAAATGCATTTGCTTACTTACAATGGCGAGAAACTGTGTTCATGTTCATAGATGTAGTGGGAAATGATATAATAGCATCTTCATTTTTTTGTTTCTACAGTACAGTTTCTTGCATCTTAGGACGCGATGGTCTGATAAAATCAAGCAAGTTTATGTGCAAAATTTAAAGCAAAGCGCAAGAAACAAATGACTGCGGCCTATATTCAACACTGAACGCAGATCGGTGAGATGATTAAGAAGTAAAAATGTTCAAGGGCATAATGTTGACTCAACAATTTGCCTAATGTCTTGGGACAAATATATTTGTTTAAATTTTTAACAATAGTCCTAGGACGGACTACAAATTAGTATTACTATAATATGGAATGAGTGCAACGTTAACTTTTACTGTTTGTAAACTGTGTATTACCCATTTTCCTAATTCCGACAGGATGTCGCATCGTGAGCTATAATTTACAGAAAGTGATGACCGTAAAATGAAACAAAATTTACATTGATAATAAAATTTGATTTTTTATGACGTTGAAATAAGATAAAAATGGTTAAACGAATAAATTAATGAGGTAAAGAAATAAAAGGTAGATCTCCAACAAGATGGACACAGTAAGTCAGGATGTGACCAAAGCCTTCCTACACGTCACACTAAAAAAGGTCTAGATCGCGAAGAGTGGATCCAAGCAGTTCACACTGTAGAAGTAGACTGAAGGACCACTATACTTAGTCATGAGCACATCGAGGGAGAGAAATAAATTAATATTTTGGAAAATTGTGTATTGTTGTTATTTGTATCGTTAACTTTGTTATTGGATATACTTATTAATTTTTATAAATTAACAAGCTTTGTATAAGCCACATTATTTCGATACAACCGTACTTCACCGGGAGGAGTGTATACTAACTTGTAGTTAAATACTACTGGATGCTGGTACAGTGGTATCGAAACCGGTTGACGTTAAATTACTCAATGTGGCTTATGCAAAGTTTGTTAGTTTATAAAAATTAATACTAGCAAAGATTTATTACAAAAGTATTATTCATTTTAAGGGGGTACTTTTAATACTATGTGATTCATATTTGCGCGTTTTTTTTTTACAAAAATGTGGGTTTTTATAATTCATTTTTTCTGTTCCAGAAACGAGATTTGAAAATGAATCTGTACTAAAGAAATGAATAAAATGTTAAAATCGTTAAATATGCACGACATTATTTTTTTTAAATAATTTTTAAATGCTTTAAACATGTTAATTAACATATATTATTTACTCACTCGGCTCGGGACTTCAACTGCTGTGTTTTTAAAATCGTATCAAAAACATGAAATGAAATAAAAATTATAACTTGAATTTAACTGTGCGCTGGTCGCGCGCCGTACAACGCTAACCCCTCTTCCCTCCGCTTGTAAGCGACTGATGAATTGTGGCTATCCCCTCCCCCGCGTGTTGGCCGGGTGGGCCGCCGAGCAAGCCCAGAACTTTCTCGCTCTTCGATTGTTCTGCGCTCCGGATCTCAAATATTAATTCTTGGGGGTACTGACGGTTTGCGGCTCACTTCCGAGCAGCTCCTTGCCGACCGCTATTGTTCAGAAAACGCAAGCCGTCCAGGAAGTTGCGACGTGCCTCCTGAAAGACACCCAGAGACCTCACCTTGGACGTGATGTGAACGGCTGATATTCCCCGCTAAGTAACTAGAGGATGGCTGAACGCGGCCGCCAAAGCCATGCAATGAGGCAGCGTGATCCGTGTGGTCGCGGCTTACTGCACGTGGTCATCCATGACAAGTTGCGATGGACACGATAAAGAGTAGATAAAACAATTGAAACAATCAGTGCGTTTGCTTTCTTTAAAAATAATGTTAGATATAAGAATTTCTTCAGTGATTTGAATGTAAATAAATGTGTAAATATATAAATCTTGTGTAAAATTAATTTACCTTCCCGCCACCTTCTCGTGACCGCAATCGCTAAATATGTTGATTGCGCAAGACCAAAGCGTCAGTGTTTATGTTAACGTTAAAATAAAAAGGAGTTTTAAATTTATTTTTAACATTTTCCACTTTCATTGGTGCAAGCTATGTGCATCTCACTAAAATATTGCTTAACTCTGCTTGCTCTCCGTTATGGCCGCAACAAACTTGCATTAACGATTGTGAACCCGTATTTATTCGTAACCATAGAATATGTACGTAAAGAACTGTCACCACCCATCACTGTCATTTCAATCTCTATTTGTCATTGCCGTATTGTTTTTTGATTGAAAATATACTACAAAATGGAATTGCAAGATATTCCGTATAATAAATCAGAGTATGTTGAAACGGTAATAAAATGTACAACTAAAAATCATCAGTTTTTTATCAAATATTTCTAGTAAAATAAAACTAACGACAACAATTCTTAATTTTTGTATTTTAGGCGTCAGGAAATAAAGTAAGCAGACAAACTGTTTTGTGTGGCTCTCAAAACATCGTTCTTCATGGTAAAGTAATTGTCCAAAGTGATGCTATCATAAGAGGGGACTTAGCGAGTGTTAAGACTGGAAGATTTTGCATTATAAGCAAAGGAGCCGTTATACGACCACCATTTAAGAAATTTAGCAAAGGGTTAGTATTATTTTCAAAAAAGATACTATTTTTTCTGACTTTCCATTTTCAGGTACAGGCGATCCTTGATACAATCATACACAATTTGTTTATGAAAACGTGTATGATAGCTGATTGTATGAGTGTTGGGAAATAGATTTACATGGTTTATCATTGCAGTTTTGGGTGCTATATAATCTGATGTGTTTTAAGACAGCACATGGATATTTATTTGATTAATCATGGACTGATTTGTCATGCGATTCCGTTTTTGTTCCATTGTGAGCAAACATAGGGCACCCATCTCACCGATAGTTTTCTCATGCCCAATTTTTCGTGTAGGATATTTTGTATGCGTTCAATTGAAATGTTTACAATGTCATTAATCTCTGATCTTCACCTGGCAGTCGGCTAACGAGATATCATGGATTTTGTTAACCATATCATCCGTAGTCACTTGTTGCTTTTGATATTGCTTTTTTTCCATGGTTGCAAACAAACACCAACTTGCCCACTTTCAACAGATATCGAAACAAAACTACTCGATAAATCTGTCTGAAATTTTGACAGGCGTCGTTTGAAAGATGACGTATACAGATTTTGTGTCAGTAGCTCAATCAGTCGTTATACACAGGTACTTTTAATTTTTCAGCGTGGCCTTCTTTTAATTTTCACATTCTTTCAAATCACATTCTTTTAATTTTTCAGCGTGGCCTTCTTCCCTCTGCACATGGGAGATCATGTTTACATTGGAGAAAATTCTATTTTAAATGCAGCTGTTGTGGGGTCATACATTTACATTGGAAAAAATGTTGTTATTGTAAGTATTTGAAATATTTTTATACACATCGTAGTGGTATCTTAACGGTAGACACAATTTGATTTTCAAACAGTCAAATTTTCTTTTTAAAAGGTTTGTCAACTCTTACACTGACCACAATTATAAATCGTGCTACAATTTTTGGTGAATTTAAGATACACGTGACTAATGAAATTAGTCGCATGTATTTTAATTACCTTCGTAGTTTGCATATTAAGTGCGCTTTACCCAGTCTTTTCTATACCAATTTGTATTTAAGTTGTAGGTTTGAAAAATATTTACACAAATTATTTTATAGCTGTAAAAATTACATTAAAAAGTATAAAAAGTAAATTCTGCTACATAAGATAGGTAATAGCTGAAATGTAAATTATCTTCCAGCAGCTATTAATGTATGGAATGGTTCTATTTTGCCGTATTTTCCATTCAAAGAGTTTTTGACATCAGCAGATTTTCATTCAGCAGAATAATATTGTCAATTAATTTAATATTCAATATATTGAAAATAGCTAAGTTTTCAATGTTCTTTTGTTGTTATTGTTCAAAATATAATGTGTATTTTATGGGAATGAATGAAGAAAAATACCTGGCACTTGTGGGCTTACGCTGAAAAAAAACCTAAATTAATAGCCATAGAAATTATGAAATCAATTCTAAAATTCTGTAAGAATTTTCAAACTAGGCAAAATTTCAACTATGATTTTTCTTCGTTTACAGCTATCCTAAAAATAGTTAAATAACATATTAAAACAACGCAAATTTCTTTTGCCGGAAGAATGAGTACCAATTACATCATATTAACCATTTACTTATGCAAATTTTTGACTTTATATATTTCTATTTTTGAGATATCTATTTCGGTTCGAGTCCTGGTGACTATATATTGTTTCGATAGATAATTTTTACTGTGTATCTTTTTAAGTGATTCGTCTAACTTGTTTTAATTATCAAAGAATATCATTCTAAAAAAATAACTTCACAATAAAATTGTGAGTTCATTAAAATATATACAGTAAAACTATGTTAATTTGTATATCCATATTTCGTATTTTCTCGTAATTCGCACTTTTTTCAAAAATTTTAGCCTCAAAAATAACATTTCATACTAAATTCTACTGATAATTTCGTAAAACCTTATTATTCGTCATTTGTATGCATTTTTATACCAAAAGTAAATCATTTGTTCACGTAATTCGCATATTCACACGTTTTTAAAATCAATCTCACGCAAATATGCATTCATCCTCCACACCCTAGCCAATCACGGCGCTGTTCCTTATCACAATAAATCGGCGCGCTTAGAGCTCGCAAAACTGCAGCCGAACTGAGTGATACCATATTTATGTATACCAAATTCTGCAATGCATTTTATAATATTTGTTGTTATTTCGACAATGATTGTTGGTGCATTGCGAATTATATAATATTTAATGTAATAAAGAAACTGAAACCTTTGTATTTAAATACATAACCTATTTTATACTTAATTTTTTTTCATATTTTGTTTTCAAAAATGGCACGAATATATTGTAATTCGCGTAAATCCTTGACCACTTGAAAATATGGAACTTATTTTAAAAACTGTCAAAAATTAATGTCAAAGATAAAATCAGCGGGGAAATTTCCATTCCGAATACATCTCTGAATTCAAACCTGAAAAATCGCGGGAAAATAATAAGCAACGAAGTATGAAGATTTAAAAGTTTATCATTATTTTTCACGAGGTTTTTAATATTCCAATTTAGATGGAAAAGGCGAGTTTGAACGATAATCAAATTAAATTGTCCATAATTTTGTTGCGTCAAGCACTGGTTGAATCGTTTGAAGAAGCCTGTTTTTAATATTGGACTCGCCACGTCGCCACACACCTTCATTATTCAGAAGAAATTGATTATTTGATAAACATTTTGACACATAAAAAGCTCAAATAATAGACAGTCGCCATTTTTTCAGTATGAAAATCACGATATTGACAGCGACGGCATGCGCAAAAAAATGGGCACGTAAACTGATGACACGTTTTTAAAAATTTCTTTCTTTTGCTTTCAAAAAAATTGTTCTTATTATTCGTAATTCGGATTTATTTTTTAAATTTCGGTCCCGTGAGTTACGAATTAACAGAGTTTTATTGTATATATATATTTTTTAATTCAACAAATCTTAATGACAATGCGTGCTTGGATAAAACAATAGGCCAGAATAATGAATATATATGTGACTGATTAGTAACCATTTGTTTATATATTTTTTATTATCGTTGTTACTGTGACATGAAGTGCAGTCTCGCTTAGTTTTTTAATCAATATAAATATTTCATTTAACTATTTAGCTTGCATGATAGTGGGAAAACGGTCATTGCCTTTATTGAGAATTCTTCTCCAATTCTGAAAGATTAAATATTAAATATTTTCACTGATTAATATTTCTCTTTTTGGAATGTTTTTAGGGTAGGAGGTGTGTCCTCAAGGATTGCTGTATGATTGAAGACGGCGCCGTGCTGCCCGCGGAGACCGTAGTGTCCAGTTTCACGAGGTACGGGGGCTCTCCTGCACGGCTCATCTCCGATCTTCCAGAAGTCACACAGGACCTTATGGTTGACTTCACCAAAAACTATTACCAGCATTTCATTCCTGCTAAAGTGTGATGATGTTAATTTATAACACTGCTTGTGATAATAGAATATAATAATATAAAAATAATTTATTTATAATTTTTGCATCTTTTTCATTGCATTTTATATATTTTGCAATTTTTTATCATCATTAAATACATGAATATAGAAGAACAAAATTCAGCCACTAAAAATATGAAAAACACAATAATTTTGTTTGCCTTAATATCCATAATTGCAAACGAATTTTCTTTCCTAACACCAGACTAAGCCTACACATCACTTTATAGTTTATTTGTTAATTTATTAAGTGTACAAATTAATTATCGGCCCCTAAATAAAATCAACTGTAATACTTATTTAAATTGAACTTCCTTGCCTCTTAAAGCAACCCGTTAAGCAATATTTATTCGCTACTGAATAAAATTCAAAAAGGCGGGCAATCGAGAAAGAAAGATGCAATGACATAGCTGTTTTCCCGCTGTGCAGGTACAAAAAGAAGGATTTTGTACGAAATAATGACTGGTAATGAAAAGTGAGTGTTGTATCACAATCTAAAAAGATAAAATTTGTGGGTTAACCCTTAGTGAAGCATCGAGATTCATGTAAATAAGTCTTATTGTGCATTGAGTGAGACGTGAAAAGTGTATTGTGAGGTGCTTAAACCAAGTAAAACCATTTTTGCATAGTGTTATCAACGGCATATTAATTGTTTGAGTAACTCAATTGAGGAAAGACCGTTTATTGGCATTGGGAGATTATTTTACAAATTAAAATATGATTTAATTTCATATAAATAAAATATAAATTTTTTAAGGAGAACGTAATATTACTGTGAATTTGCAGATTTTCAGAACATAGTTCTGTGATATTTTGATTCAGGACTATGTTTTGAAAAACTGCAACTTGACAATAATAATGTGTTCTCCTTAAAAAATATATAAATAGTCTTAAATGTTTCCAAAATTTAATAAACTGGATTAATTAATTCATTCTGGCGTTTCCTATTTGGTTTTACACAGAGCTATTTGAGATTCTCCATTATTATGAAGTAGATTGCTTTAAAAAGATGGAATAACAGATGTATCAATTTGAAAGTGAAATATATAGTTTTGAAAATTTGTCGTTAATTTACTATGTTGACGTGGTGCAACGGTCAGCGCACTTCGCCGGATAGGAACAGTTCCTGGTTCGAATCCCGGCGGCAACAAAATATTTTTTCGATAAATTGATTTTATCTATATATCTTTCTAATTGATACATTTAATTTGTATTAAAAATAATTAATTTGTATACTTAATACAAATATTATTAAATACCTTGTATCAGTAATGTACCAGTAATATTACTATATATTGTCAACAATAAGATGCCAATTATGTGCATATATATGTATTTGTTTGTGTCAAATAACAGAGTTTATTTTTAAAAATAAGAAGTTGAGTGATGCGCAACAGTTATGGTTATCCACATATCCTACCTCCAAGAAATCTAAAAAGGTAAAAACTTAGTCTTCCTCACATGTGTTATCAAAAGTTGTGAGCGATGCAGGTCATGGGCATCCAAATAATATCCTCGTGATCTTAAATCTGATCTAACTTTATCCTGAAAACTGGTAGTGCTGGTTCCAGTGCATGCGCAAAGGAGCCCTCTGTGGAATTATTTACTAAGATATTCATAATAAGACATTTTGTAAATTTTGACAGCTTTTTCCCTGTAAACAATTGTTTAATTTTATTTATCGTCTTAATATTATCAGGGCAAAGTGCCTAATGATTGCACATTTCCAAATGAATGGATTCCTTTATTATTACACTGTTATCGCTAGACTTTTAATGATTTTGAATATGAGTCTTCTGCAATAAAATTATTATTATTAATTGACTGAATAAAATCATGGTACAGGGTTATTAAGTGGAATGTGATGCTTTGGTTAGTTATTTAGGAGAAAAATAATAAAATTAAAACAAAATACCTTTGGTTCTAAATTAAGAGTATCAAGCAATTTATTGAAAATAATACTTTTTTAAATGACGTCCACCACATATTATGATATGTAATCTCAGTGTAAAATTGCTCATAACTCTTTACAGAAAGGCTGCATCAATTGCTCGAATTTTGTCCGTGAAGGAGCGAGGTTTGTGGCCATATATTGTTTGTTGCGTTTAATTGACCTAGTAGGAGGTAATCAGGGGCTTTGAGGTCAGGAGACCTAAGCGACCAGTTGAAATCTCCAAATCAGGATACGTCGTACCCAGGAAACATGACTCGCAAATATTTCACTGATGCTCATGGCTATTCTGAAAGATTTTTCCAAATTAATAGAACCGATGACAACTATATGCATTTTTTTATTTTTTGTTTTCACAGTCCCTCTACGTGATTGACAAAATAAAGATAATACTTTTCTCGATTTTCCATTAGCGGATTATGTAAAAATTATGATTTTTTCGTTAGCAACTATTAATGAATAAATTAAAAGAAATGTATCAGTAAAAGTTCTGAAAGAATTGGTCAGTGCATTGGTTACTAAATAGCTGATTATTAACTAATATAAAAAAAAATTAAGAATTTGCAATGAATTTGTCAGTAGTGACGGTTCTTTCAATTATGTAGAGACGCAACAGACATAGAATTCATGCCCTGTGAATATTCTTACTATTTTTCAATCTAAGCTATGCTCTTGCTTGACTTCTTAGTTGCTAGGCGAGTATCTTACCACTAGATATCCCGTAAATAATGAAGAATAGAGTCATTAATTAAGTTAAGCTTAGTTATTAATTAACCGAAAATGCTTTTAATATGATATAGTCATTTTTATATGCTAATTCACAGTTACACATTACATACTTATTTGGCTTCAATAATTATGGGTTTTAACACTTCAGTTAATGCACTATTTACGAGTATATTGTCATTTACTTTCAAATAAAAATATTTTTTGTTACTACATTTATTCTTTGATAGTTATTATTTATTAAGTTAGTTTGTGCTGTGTCAGACCACTTCCCTTTTTTGGTAATAAATTATATTTTCAATATTAAAAAAATTAATTAAATTTTTATTAAGCTTCGTGGAAAAATCGGCTATGGCTGTGCAGCGGTCAACATTGGCAGCAAAGTGCAAAGAGCACAAGTCATAACTACCTAGCAATGGTAATCAGCACAAAAACACCGACTGTGATGCGGCTACTAACCGGCAATCGATGAAGTCATTGCTTTCTGATAGTTTGCTAGATATTTCTATTAATTTCCCTATAAATTTTACATTGTTCTTCCATCTATGAATTTTGATAATCAAAAAATTAAGTATGTACCTACATATACATACTTATTTAGAATGATGTTAATCAATGATTTTCTGCATTCAAAATTATTTTTTCTTCTTCTGCTTTTTGCATTTTGGTCTTTTTAAAAGACAACAATGCCAAATAGACAGCAGGTATTGTTTGTTTTATGTTGCTGTGTGCTACAGAAGGTTACACAATTAAATTATATATGTTATATAGTATATGTAGGGTTCAACGTACTTTGTATCTGCTAAGAACACATTAATGCTCTGTTCTCTCTGCTACAGTGTGCAACAACACGGTGTTGCGGTATGGGATACCATAGTGGTTTTTACAGCCTACTAAGCAAACACAAAACAAACTAAAGAATGTACATATGTTTATCACTAATGGCAATAACATTGTATTAGGCACTTTTAGATCTGAAATACTACATATATTAAAAACAACATAACTAATTATTCAAATTAAGCTTTAATATGCAATCTTAATAACACAGGTTATTATTATTCAATAATAAATCTACAATATACTCTGTTCTGTGAATACTAGTGTTTAGCTTAGTTTGAAAATAATAAGAATATTGATGTGACACGTATTCTGTCTACACATCTCTATTTAAAAAAAAAATCTATATTATTTTACTTTTCCATTAATTTAGTTTAAACAAACATAATATGTATTATTTCATATTTTTTTTACATAATCTTAAACACAAGACCCACAATACATCTTTCTATATGCTCATCCGCATGATCATGTTTTCGCTACACACGATAAGCATTATGTCAAATTTTTTAAAATAACAAAGTTTTTTTAATAAAATAATATATCCGCTGTCATTTCCTAGTCTATTATAAAATCAGTATAAACTGAGCAAATTTTAATAAATCGAAAATTAATTAAATTAATCGAAACTGAACGCTGATTTTTTTAGATTATGTAGGCTCTACTGTAGGTTATTTAGTCTGTCAAAGCATAAACGTAATAAATAAAAGTATTTGAATAAAAAAGTTTCTTTACAACACATGAAAAATATATTAATTAAATACCACATTAAACTACAACTATACTGTAATTGAAGACGTCGGATACAAAAATCGGGTTCTGGTGGACGCGGTTTCAAATCTCTTGTCACTTTTTTTTTCAAAGCCAACCGCCTAATTTTATTTTAGCCAAGACTTAAACCGCCATATTAAAAAAACAAATTTTTAATAATCGTCAAGAGGGCGGCGAGATAATATAATCGGTCTCCAGGTGTCATAGTTTAGAAAAAAAAATAGTTAAGTGACAAACCTCATTATTTAAAAGCAGGCATTTAAGTAATCGCGGTACGATACGTGTACGTCGCTAGAAAGGTAAAATACGTCTTATTGGGTATTTGTTTGCGTTGATTGCTTAAGTTATATTTTAGTAAATCACTTCCCTGTTTTGATAATATTACATTATATTTTCATCATTGAAACATAGATATTACGGAAACACCGGCTGTGGTCGCTAATTATCTAATTTTATTACCTAGCATGCAATCGGCATGGAAATAATGGCCGTGTATAGCAAAACCATTGTGTATGTATTATTATTGCCTCGGTATTTTCATTACAAAAAATGTTATAATATGAATTTGTATAAAGTTCGGATCTGAGAATGCCACACGCAGTTTGATAAGGTTTATTTGACTCGACGTCACAGTATACGTTATGGGGCCGTAAATTTAAGTTGATCGATGACTCTCTTGTCAAATCTTTCATGGACACACCAACACGATCTTTAACTATGTACTCACATATTTTTATTCCAACTTTATTGCATGCATATATGCAGTGGTGTAGTGGGGCCAGCAACTGCAACTTTTTGACACGCAACTTACTTTTCATGTATATTAAAAAAATATTCCGCATAGAATTTTGTACATCAAATGTCGTGCAGCCGGCGGATATTACGAGAATGGAAATGAATATATAGGACTGGAGCATTTTTAAAACGTGAAAGTTAGTAGGAGGAAACATATAGTTTTTTTTTGTTAATATTTGGATCATCTAGGCGCGCGACGGTATCCCATTCTTTCAATCATTGAGAGTTATATGAAATATGTAGTCAACTTAAATAAACAGTCATTCCTACATTGACATGTCATAGCTCGATAGTTTTTTTGTCATGGTTTTAACGTTTAGAAAAGCTAATTTATTTTTGGCTAAAATCATTTCTTTTCCGTTGTCATGAGCCCATTTAAAGATGTTGGTCAGATCATTTGTATCATGTTATATTCTATTGTTTTGGCATAGTTTTCGGCATATAAGATGCACGTATCGTCGGCAAACATAAACTTTTGATAATGATTTATAACATTGGCTAGGCTATTTACATGCATAATATAGCACATAGGTCCTGATATTGTTCCAGTTGGCACACCATATTTTATATCTTTTAAGGTTCTTTGTTTATTTAGTAGCTTTACTGCAAAGTTTCTGGATTTCAAGTACCGTATTAGGTCAAATATAAGACGACCCCGATTGTAAGACGATATGCAATTTCTCGAAGAAAAAAAACCCCTTTTTTTTTAATACTATTTATTAAAGAATGCAAATAAGGTAAAATATACAGAAACATAATATGTAATTATTCGCAATAGTAGTCCTTTTTAAAACTGACCACATCTTCTGGTTCACTTTTTTCATTTTAGACATCACATCATCAGTATTTTCTTCCACCCACAAAATCTCATCAATAATACTTCTTGCGTCAATTTTAGATGGCGTTAGCAATGGCGGTTAAAATAAATCTGCGCTACAATTCCACGCGCGTTTTGTGAGTTTGACGTGTGATTTACGTCATCAATGGCGCCCTCATGCGACACATTTTAAAACATCTAGAAAACGTTCAATAATCGAATATAAGACGACTAATGTTTTTAAATTATATTTCGGTACTCATGGGACCATCTGTTTAAAGGTCCCCCCCTTTAACCCGCTCTCTTCCATCGCCGTTAACAGCACGTCGTGGTCCAAAATATCAAACGTTTTTTTAAATATGTTTCACTTATGTGCATGCCTCACGCCAATTCACCATTGCAGTTTTATTTTTGGGCTGATTAATTGTTGTTTATCATATAAATATATCTGAGAAGACGCCAACAAAAATTATTTCTACAATTATAACTGACACTAGCCAGTGGCAAGCAAAAAGGATTTATTTTTATTTTTATGGCTGTAGAGCTAATTGTACACGTAAATACCTGCGAAACCATGAACTCCTGGGACGACCGGTGCCGCATACCTTGAGATGTGCTTATATCGGCTTGCACAAGGCGATAGGTCTGCGTTCATATTTTAAATCTTAGGCAGAAAGAAAAATTCCGGAAAATCGAGTCAGGTAAAATGTATATCTGCAATAATTTTAAAAATATTATAACTACAGATTCAAGCAAATTTTTGTTGTGTGTAATAAATTAATATACATTATAATATTGCGCTTCCCCGTCTACATCTATGACTTTCTGGATGTGGCGTCAGTAGCTACTTCGTTAGCGTCGTTTGCTTCGGTAGACTATAAAGTGCTTGCTTAAATGGCCAGGTCTGTGAGACTCATATCATCTCATTTATATCTCATGATCATATCGCGTCGCACTCTATCTTTTTTTCCTTATCTACGTCGCGTCAAATGTGACATGAATGTTTTGTTCGTATTTTTCACGTTTGTGCAATTCCAGGGAGAGCATAATAATTTTATTACACAATTTTTCATGTTTGCTTCTACTTTGATACATAATTTAAATAAACTAAAAATAATAATAATTATGTGTTTTTCCATTGTTTGTATTTAATATCGTTTTCGAAACATACGTATTTATAAAAATGAGGTTTTAGAGTTTCTTTTATTTAGCTTGTCAATAGAACACATTTTGATTTTCAATGTTATATTATTTAAAAAAAAAAAACAAATGTGATTGAAATAATCGCATAAGTTTTAAATAAAAGCTCTAACTTTATTTAGTTGTAATATATTGCAAAGTGCATACGTATGTATGTACATCAACCACGCGATAACCCGGGGTAGGTTATGTCTACATGGAATCTTGTCCATTCTTACATGTTTTCTGCGACCATGATCCAGTCTCTCATTTCTATTAACCTGGCATCCAAATTATCCCTTCTCATCTTGGATCTGACTTTGACTGATTATTATCATTATTTAAAACATATTATTATTCACCATAATTGTTAGCATTTTGTTATTTTATTTTATCCAGTAAGTTATGGAGGGAATGGCAAACTTACAGAGGCAATCGCATCCCTGAATCAAGGAAGTAGTGCGTGTGTAAGAATTAATGGGGCATTCACGTCGTTGTTTGATATTACAGAAAGAGTTAGATGGTCGCTTAGATGGTATGATTAGAAAGATAAGATAGAGGATGATAAGAAAATGTATGAATACCTGATATGATCATATAAACCAGGATTGTGCATGAGAGATGAATGAAAGGTGTACCAGGACAGAAGAGTATGGCGTTTTATCCTCTGTCTACCTCTGTAAAGAGATGACGCGATGGTAAGTTAGATATGTTTACAAATATTACCATAATTTTGAGCAAATAAATTTTGAGAATTAATGAGGATTTTTTTAGAATCTAACAATGTACGAGTAAAATGCGAATAAAATTGTTTCAGAAATTACTGTACTCGCAAAAAAGAATTTACTTTTTTGCTTCGGAGAGATACGGCTCTGAACTCGAGCGTGGAAGTTGCATGCGGAAGTTATGGCTGTGCTCTGTACACTGTAGAGTCACACACTCCTGATAATATATGATGCCTGTATGTATTGATAACAAGAACTTCTAATCGTTCAATCTATAATTCGTTCGCCGGTACATTTATCTGCTATTACGTCAATGCCGCCTGTGAACGCAATAGCGGTAAACAAATACCACAATACAATATTTGTGTATTGTATCTATACACCTCCACAAGTGCTCTCTACGGGTCACTGGCCATTCTTCTTCAGTTCCCAGCCTCTCCCATCCTGTTCCAGTCTCTATCTGCCAGTTTCGTACACTAGGGCTCACAGTAACCTTAAATCAAATATATATGTATTTGGGGGTTAGGTCGGTGGTTAAATGAAAGAGTAAATGCTGACGTGTTAGCGTTTATTGAGTCGGATAAAACAATGAATGCCAGCAAGACCGCCGCTGCGGAGCGATGAAACAGGAGAGAGTGCTGTTGCGAAGCGATGACACAAGAGAGAGCTCAACGATGAGGAATCGGGCCAGACCAGGCCAGATATGTCGTTAGTGTCGATGCCGGCTGAGATGGCGAAATAGGATGGCACAACACTACGGTATATGAAATAAAATAAAGTTCCTATAAATGAACATATTCTAAATACTAATTAAATGCATTAATTAGAAAGATATACATATAAAATTAATTTTATCGAAAAATTTTGTTGCGCTACAGGGTTTCAAATCTGGATCTCTTTCCAAACCGGGTATGGTGCATTAACCAACTATGCTACGGCAGACAGTACTTTTGACGACAAATTTTCGAACCAATATGTTACACTTTTCAAATTAATACATCTATCGTTCCATTATATAGGTTCGAAAATTTGTCGTTAAAAGTACTGTCGTTGTAGCATAGCTGGATAAAGCACCTTCCCCGCTGTGGAAAGAGATCCAGGTTTGAATCCCGGTAGCGCAGCAACAAAAATTTTCGATAAAATTGGTTTTATATGTATATCTTTCTGATTAGTACATTTAATTAGTATTTAAAATATCACAGACCGTCTGTTCTGAATAATTACAACTTCACAATAAGAATGTGTTCTCCTTAATAACAGAACACATTCACACAAAATAAATAAAAATGTCCATGGAACAAATGTAAAACAATCCATTCTAAATAAAATCAACCAAAACATACAGCAATGTCATTAAAAATTAATACAGTCACAATTATCACAAATATGTTTTTCAATATATTAGACGAACAATTTTTCCGGCGAAGAATCGTTACATAAATATTATGACCGTAAACAATGTTCCGGACATTAACAAAATTAAACAAGAATCGTCGCTCAAAAATATGTAATCCATATGTAAAATATGAACCGTGTGAATTAGGCCGATTTGCACGTGTTAGAGAAAGTAGTTCGAATAGGTACTGTCTTTTAGTACCTACTTTGTAGTATCTAAAAATGCATATTTAAATTTATATACTTTAATTTCGCGCTCAATCAAACCACGTCTCGGTCGCTACCTTCGCTTTCGGTGGTTAATTTTACTCTCTTTAGTAGGGTATGAACGAGTTTCATTTTTATCTAAGCAAACCGAGTCCGCGAAGCCAGCGAACGGTTCTATCGAAAGAAACGCGTAACTAAACGCACGGGCCTTGTTAAATATCAAGTGTTTAAATTGCTACATTTTAATTCGTTGTAATCTAGAGATTTACAAGATTCGGGACGTGTTTCGGGAAGCTAATTCGAGTCCATTTTTTATATTCATCGGTAGGAACCCGACGTCCTGCAACAAGTCCTTGATTTGACTGCATTGATTTCGTGCCGTATTCTTGCTCGAAGTACTAGGTCGTTTGAATTATTTTGTATAAATGTTTCAAAAGCTAATTTTTCGATCTTTATAATTTATTCATGGATCGCCGGCCACACGCTATACGTAGATCGATGATTCCTATCCAGTACCTACTTACTACCCCTCCTCCTATACCAGAACACGGCCTATTTTTGTGGTGTGTTCTCTATGGTATTTTAGCCAGTTGAAGTTGAATCTTTAAATTATAAGGATAGCGTTTACCATTTGGGTGCGGTGACTGCTGTGAATTATCGTCCTGCTGTGTGGAACTGTTTGTTAATGTGTAATCGGTTTCTCGCTACCGTGCGAACCGATTTAGTGCTGTACATTTTGCTATTGTGTAAGATATTGTTTGACACTTTCGCGCGATCACCGAAAATGTATGTCCAAATGTACTTCTCGCTGAATAACGTTGTACGTATCCTCGAGTCGGAAGACCTATAGATCCATTGGAAAAAGATCCAGATACCGGAAGGAGCGTTTCACAGGTGGGTCGTATTTTCTGGTTCCAGGTGGTCCGCCACCTGTTCCCTATTCCTGTCCCTCTCCCGAATTCCTCCCACCCTTTCAGCATCCCGTATTTCCTCACCCCCTTGTGTAATCCTTAATTATTATATCGATTCCATCTATACAAAGACTTCACAGACTCATGAACGAATTCCATCATATCGATATTTTCTCTTGTTCAACGCTTAAATATATGAGTAACGTTTTCTTTTAAACAGGCAATCCACCCTTCAAGAGTGATTGAAGGTGTCACGTTTTTGATGCTGTATTGAATATAATTGATTGCGGTATTTAAAACGATGTGTGTTTAACTTTATTTTTTGTTCTAATTATATTGTCAATCAACAATATTTTATATAAACTGTATTGTATTCATTATATAGTTGTGTGTACATGCTGTATATACATATTTATGCAATAATATAAAAACTTCTAAGGGCGTTGATAAAAAATATATATTCACAGATTAAATTAAATTAATCAATTAGAAAAATAGACAGAAAAATCTATTATTCGATAAAATATTTGGTTACCGCTGGGATTCGAACTTGGATCTTTTCCTATCCGGGGAAATGTGTTATCATTCCACTACATCAACCGACTTCGTGTACGACAAATTTGTATATTTTTATAATTGATACATCTATTATTCCATTTAAAAATATGTTACACAATAATTTTTTTAACTCTCATACTCTTAAAAGCAAAATACATCAAAAACGGATCTGAATCCAAGCCTCCAGCTAACTTCTGATAACATTTGGTGAAAAAACCGATAATGATAGAAGTTGCTCAAATGTATTACGGAATGGATAGAAGATTGATTGCGTCATTAAACTCGACATATCCATTAACAAAGATTCCGGGAGGTCGTTTTTTTTATTCGCGAACAATCTCAGGTTTTACATAATCTGAGTGTTAATCTTAAGTTTTAAGAATGATATAATTTCACGTGTCTAGCGGAATGTATCTATCGCTGCTCACGGCGTGCTTCGTTCCGGATAAACACAAACATGCTGCAGCCGGTACACACGCTGATCATATCCCACCTGCATGAACCTCCACGATTAATATTGTCAAGATTAATATTATCCAAGAATCAAGATAAAGCATCTAGCGACCTTGTACACTGCACAATCAGTTGTGAATATACTGTCGCAATAAATTAATCAGATTTAAAAAATATATTTAATACGGGCTTAATTTATTACGACACCAGTTATACAGCATTATGGGCCTATGTTATAAATTAACCATATATGAAAATAATCCGACAATAGCTGTCATATTAGACAATCTGTGTTTTATATGTATATATATATAAGTGAAGACAGGGATTATTGTCAAGCCGGTATAATTCAAATTATATTTTCGTAGAAAGCAATCACTTTGTGGTTTGACATATTATATTAAATAAAATAACAATCCCATTGTATGAAACCACGAAATATATTATACGTCAACCGGTTTCGCTTATCTCAAGCTTCATCAGGACGTATTTAAAACTGATCATAAATACAAAAAGAGTTAAAGAGGGAGATAGAATATAAAATAACATGTGAAAGAGAGGATAGAATACATAATGGTGTCCAGCGGAAAATTTTCAAGTTTAATATTAAATAAAATAAAAAAAATACAATATTGTTCTCATATTATATTTATACAAAATGCAGTTTAACTATGCGGATTTTACGTTTTATAAACAATATCGTCTAAATACCGTCCATTTCTCTCAAGATACTCTTACAATAGGACTCTTAAATTTGCGAACACGTGAGAGCAAAGCATTGGTTTAACGGCAGCAACTTCACGGCGGATATTTTCTTGAAGGGCCTGAATTGTTCGAGGATTGTTGCTGTAAACTCTCGACTTAAGATATCCCCACAAAAAAAGTCGCACGGTGTAAGGTCCGATGATCGAGATGCCTAGGGTATGTCTCCGTACTTGCTGATTAATTTATTGGTAAAAATTCCCTCCCAGTTTCTCCATTGAAAATCTAGCTGTGCGTGTGAAATTGTGTTCTGTCGTTGAACCCGGGAAACATTTGCAGTTGCGGTATCAAAAACTCGTCGATCATTCGGCAATACACGTCAGCAGTGACTGTCTCTCGCTGGTTAAAAAAACAAAGGCTAATTATTCCTCGGGCAGAACTTGCACACCACACTGTCGTTTTTGGACAATGCAAACGTTTTTGATGGCGTTCCCTTGGGTTATAGGGGTACCAGTATCTCATGTTCTGTTTATTAACGAAAAATATAATATGAAAATGTGCTTCGTCGAACTTGAGCCACATGTTTTGGCGTCTATGTTGACGTTGATGGTCCCGGAGGAGCTTGGTTAACCATTGTCCCTTATTGTCTGAACTTTTAAACCCAATACCAGATAAGTTGCGTGCTCGGCCCATCACTTACTCGTCGAATATTAAAGTAAAAAAAGTGCGACGCGCACGAACCAATGAATCAACGCACTTTAAATATTGTTGACAGGCAATCCCGCGAATCACGCGCGTCGAACAATACCTCTCCCTCTTACTTCACCCTGGTGGTTTACGAGCAATTACAATTTATACCTGAAATTTTTCCGCTTGACACTCTATATATAGTTATGTTATATTTATACTTATGTTCTATTTACGCGTTCGTGGTTTTCCCACAACCCGTCCTGGAGTGGGGATTCGGAACTACGCAACTGTCATAGCTTCAACGTTATCAGCTGCTTCTATTATATTATTTTCTTTAAAAATAAATTCTACAATAAAAAAACAAAATGTTCAATTTAATTCTTACGAAAATCATATAATCATATGGAGTACAAAGGAAATTTCGCGGAAGTAAGAAAGTGAATTTTCTCAGAGATGACGTAGGGTCCAGCCAAAACAAAAAAAAAAAAAAGGAACGCCCAGCGGGGGCGTGAGGTACTAAAAATGTTCGCTATATTTCCATCGACTTGAGCTATTGAATTCACATTATATTGGTATATACTTAATGTGACCATTTATTTTTGTCCTCAAAACGGGACATCTACCAATTTTTGTCCTCAAAACGGGACATTTACCGCGGCAACTTCCAGATCTTTCGAAGTTGGTGAATCTGTTTTTTTTTTAAAAATTAAGCACTGAAGAACTTGAAGCGGCGGCAAGATCGGAATTTCTATGTTTTTCTGATGTTAAGTGTCTGATCAATATCGCTGGCACCTCCGCGGGCTACGCTCAATTCTGTACGACACTTTTCACATCTGACGTCCGATGGAGTAGTACTTTGTTTTACAAATGGGTACTTTGTTTGTAAGTTAACATTAAAAGTGCACTTCCGTTTAGGCATTCTTAAAATGAAGGGTTCACGTAAAAAAATTGACTACAATAACACACGTCAATAAATTGTCAAGAAGATGCGCGAGCTGTCAACGTGGACTCGCAAACGAGCGAACTGCCGAATTCTAAACAAACAATTATAAATGTGTGCGTATGACGTTCTGCGCATGCAAATACATGCGCATGACTCGCCGTCCCGTGCTATAGCTATATGCACCGATACACACCGTGCAGATGAAAAATCAAGCTAGTCGATTTTTTGGACTTTTTAAAAAATTTTACCGTATGTTTCTCTCTTTTACAGAAAACGGGACATTTCGACGTTCCGAAGCTGTGCTCGGGGACAAAGGGACAGGCTACCTAAAAACGCGTCGGTCCCGTTCAAAACGGGACGTATGGTCAGTTTATAATATACTATCACTATGTAAAATGGCAACGGGTGAGCCATATTTCGAAACCCATAATACAAAGTATATTCTTGAATAGTATCCACGAGACTAAAAGCGACCTAGAAACACCCATATACATATACAAAGCCATCTTCGTTTCTTTATAATTTATATTTATTCAAATAATAGAACGACAGATGTATCAATTTGAAAGTGCAACATACAAGTTCGAAAATCTGTCGTCAAATTACTATGTTGGTGTAGTATAATCGGTTAATGCATTTCCCCGGATAGGAAAAGGTCCAGGTTCGAATCCCGGTAGCAATAAAAATATTTGTTCGATAAAATTGATTTTATATGTATATCTTTCTAATTGATACTTTGTATTTAACATATACAATATAAAATAATTCGCGACAATCTTGCAATATTAACAAGGCCGCACTGACACCAACCTAGGAAACATCCGGCATCGTTGGTGTCATCGAACGTCGTCTCTGTTTATTGTCAGTATGAGTTTTCAACAACAATTCTCGAGTAAAATTTCGAAGTGAAACATATTTGCCGACACCCACATCAACTCTCATAGATTAAATCTCGTTCAAAATAGTTGAACTCGCTTATAACGAGTACGAAGGGAACAGCTAAATCTGCTCATTATAACCGTCACTCGTTATTACAAAAAATATTTAATATCCAATAAAATTAAAAGCTAGTTAAATATATATAAAGAATCAAAAATCTTTAATTGTATGAACAAAACCATTTTAAAGTAAATTATTACATTTAATTTCAATTACTTAACAAAATTTAAAAAAACTGCTCTGTTTTAAAGTTTAAAACTTACTACTACTTACTATCTCATTTCCCTCCCTTCCTTATACTTTCCACTTTATATATTTAATTTAAAAAGACTATTTTGTTTCTTTTTTCAGTTTTTTTTAGTACACACAATTTTTTAGTTTATTATGTACTAGTTATTTAATTCTGAAGAAACTTCACTGGTGTTATAAATATTTATATGTTATGTTATTATCAGTTATTATTGTTACACTGTTTGTTTCTCTAAAAATAAAATAATAAAAAATATACGCACACAAAATAAACACCCATTGTTTTTTTCTAAGAATTCACAAACCTGAAAGGAATCGTAAACAATAAGGAACCTCATCAACAGATGCTGCTTTCGATTTTATGACTTCTCAAGAATTAGGGTCTATAGACCGTGTAGTGTATTCACTTGTTAACAATATTTTTGTACGTTATATCAGTGAAGCGAGCTCACTATAACAGTGAAGAGTTGTATGAAAACAAGTATTTCCTCATTATAACCGTGATCTCACTATAATCGTGCTCGATATAACCGAGTTCGACTGTATTTACATAGGGCCTTAAAATTATTCAATATCTACAATTTTTTAGTTCGCTCGTTTGTTAGTCTGATTTGGGTCACTTTCATAAAAATGTTGATTATTTGACGAATCTCTGTCTCGCATTCTTTTGAGCTGCCACCGATGGTAAGTAAATTCTAAATATTCATATATGTATGGCAAACAAAAATATGAAAAATAAAGTTAATAAGTTGACACTATTGAAAATGATGGCTGCCCTGTATGTACATATGTAACAATAATTAAATTGCGAATTTGTGATGGCACTTTTGATTTAACTATGCCATCGAAACGGTAAAAAAATATAAATTATTCCAACCGTAATATGAGGTTATTGAAAAAAAAATGTCTGCTCATGGGAATCAGTGTCAACAATTTGTATTAATGAATTATTGTTGCTTATCGATCAGCCATTAGTGACGAAGTTGTGTTGTGATAGGAATATTGATGTATAGTACCAATGACCTGTCAAAGTCAGATTATATTTCAAATCGGAAGGATGCGTAATCCAAAATGTAAATATAATAAAGGAAATTTTTTATACACGGAAGGCGTTGTGTGGATACGAAATATTAGCTATCAAAATCCTTGAATTGAACGAAAATATTGCAATATTGTTTTAGAATCCCATTTGTTAATAACGGCTACATCTCCTCAAAATAATATTTCCGGTGAGTAAATTTATTAATAAAAATATGTTTCTGTAGATTTAGTTAGTTAGGTTATTAGTTATTATAATATTTAGGTTAGGAACTAACATTGAAGTGAGATATAAAGGTACTTATATTAACTATGCAATACATATATATGGTGTGCAGTAAGTATAGATTTAGGTTATGCTGTTACCAATGATACTATATAATCTTATATAATACAATATACGTTGTACATAGCATTATGAACTTTTGTTTAACCAACGTCTTTAGACAAAATGAATCCGTCGTTTATACGACCCTACTATGTATTTATTTGTAATTTTAGAGATCCTACTGTTAATAGTGTTTTTAAAGTTTAAGTTTTAAGGTAAAATAATACCTTCTTACCCATATAAAAATCAGTATAAAAATATATGGACGTTTTTAAGAACACTATTTATGACTGAACATGATTCATTTATTGTTTAAAATCGTTCACGGAATAACTAAACGAAATCATTATTTTTATTAAAGATTAACGTAGGAAATAGTTCTGCCAATTCAACTATGCTACAGCGACATTATTTTTAATTTTATAATGTGCATGTATGTTAATAATAATAATAATAATGTGCATTATCTAACTATGCTTCAGCGACGATATTTTTACAATGTGTCCAAAATTTAATAAAAATGAATTGATAATTCTGGCGTCTGCCATCAGATTACTCAAAGGTATTTGAGATTCCGTAAAAACAAAGTAGATGGCCTTCAAATAATGGAACGATTAAATGTATTAATATCAAAAAGGTAACATATAGGTTCGAAAATTTGTCGCTAAAAATATCGTTGCTGTAGCATAATTGGATAATGCACCTTCCCCGGTTTGGAAAGAGATCCAGGTTCGTATCTCGGTGGCGCAACAACAATATTTTTCGATAAAATTGATTGTACACGTACATCTTTCTAATTAAAACATTTAATTAGTATTTACTTTTTTATTATTTTAATAAATTAAAAATCAATTAATCTGAAAAAATAAATGTGCCAGATTTAAATATGTACTTTCAAGATTTAAGATTCTCAATTGGGGGTGCTCTATTGTTGTATGTATATACTCGTACTCATACGTTTTATTTGTATATCAATAAATAAATAAATAAATTTCAGAAAAAAAACCGATTCAAGACGCTATTCTTGAAGTGCTTCAAAACAATATTTAAAAAATTGAAACGAGAAATGATATTTTTACAACTCTAGAACGATAATATATATCAGAAGTTTTAATAATATTCATTGTTAAATCCAACTACCCTCTTGTCGAGGTCATTCCACGGTTAAATTACTGATAAAACTGATGAAATGTCTCAGCCGATGGTTGACCTAGTATACGTGTCACAAGACCTGCTGATGGTATTCAGCGCACGCAAGAGACACTGGACAAGGTCTGCTGGAAGGTCTCGCGAGAAGTTTCGTAGGTGCTGGAGTTTCCGATTGTTAGAGCGGACCTTATGAGCAGCGTGATGAGCATGCCAACAGTGCGGATGATGGTAGACCACCATTATTCTTCCGGTACCTGTGGCTGGGCGTCAAGTTTATTTGAAATTATTCGGTCTGCCAGAAATACTTTTATTTATTTATTATATTAATTCGTTTTTTAGACAATGATTGAAAGAAGGGAAATATAATAAAAGGTAATGAGATAAATCTCAAAGATTTAGTTATGATAAATTTCCATACCGTGTACAGGTGTTAATTATTAGAGTTGGATATAAACTCTGAGATCAGCTGGAAAGAGACAAAAACTCGTGTATGCAATATTCGATTTGACAGCGAAACACACGTGCTCATAAACTCCACCGAAAATCATCGATACTTACAACTATTTATTCTGAAAATAGGTGGATATAAATAAAACAATATTATAACTTTACTTGAGTTTATTAGCACTACTCGAGTTTCGAGAGAAATAGTAACTGGCATCGTTTTATCCATTTTGGTGATGAAACTCGACAAAGTTAACGCCGATTCTTTAATTAATATTTATTTTGAAAGTAAGGCAAACAGAAGACATGAAAATGCAAATATTTATTCAATTTTAACTGTTACTGGAGAGATTCATATCCACTTAAATGACTAACGGAACATCAATGGTCAATGGTCTGATGTACAATAAGTGTGGACTGAAACGCAAATTTTTGAGACATGTTATGTAAACGGTGCGCTGCGAAATCCGGGAGTTGTCTCCAAAAAATCTCACGAAAATATAACCCATGTCTCAGAAAGTGCCTCGAGTCGATAATCTCATAAAAATCTCATCCGGACCATTATACTTAACGCTGCCAGACAATAGCAATCTTATTTCCGTTCAACTAAATTGTTCTACGTTTTATTGAACATTGTTCGAACGTAATAAATAGTCGTTAGTGAATCGCGATCCGCTGGTTTGATTTAACCGAATAACTTTAATTTTCCGGTACAAACGAAATCAAGTGAAATGGAGCGTACATCGTTTTCCGCATTTCTCTATAGATTTTAATGTTAAACCGGTTCGCTAAAATAAATTCTCGTATGTCAACCCCTTCCCCCCCACACCACCATACAATAAATGTATTAATCCTGTTTTGAGGTCCTCGAGAAGAATTTCGAAAGAATGACGTCAGAAGCGAATATGGTCTCGAATGTTGTGAACTATTTGAATGACACTAAAATAAACAGCGATTCCCAATATTTTGAAACGTATTAATTAATAATATCTTAATGTTTGATTTTGATAAAAAATGGTTCGTCCAGAGGTTTACAATTTTATCGACCGGTTCGTAAATCTATAGAGAGGCACCACTAGAAATTATGTATGAATTTTAAAATGTTCACTTTAAGAGTCTCAACTGCTGGGGTCATATTTTAAATTTTGTAAGCAAAATAAAGCATTTTTATCTGACATCTTACAAAATATAACTTTTCTCATCAATCGATCTTGTACATGCGAGTTAGATACGCGTAGATATATTTTACATCTAAAAATAATTTAAGTGCATCAATTAGAAAGATATATTTACATATAAAATCAATTTTATAAAAAATATTGTTGTCGGTACCGGAATTCGAACCTGGATCTCTTTCAATCCAGGGAACATGCATTTTATGATTATGCTATATCAACACAGTGGATTGACGACAAATTTTCGAACTTATATGTTACACTTTTAAAATTAATACATCTATCGTTCCATTATTTGAAAGCTATCTACTTTGTTTTTACGGAATCTCAAATACCTTTGAGTAAACCGATAAACGCCAGAATTAACAACGAGTTTTCATTAAATTTTGGATACATTGATACAACTTTATATTATTAAGGAGAACACATTATTATTCTGAAGTTTTAATCATTCAGAACAGACGGTCTGTGATATTTTAAATACGCAGTGGATAAACGCACTTCCCCGGATAGGAAGAGATCCTGATTCAAATCTCGGTGGCAGCTAAAATATTCTTTCGGTAAATTGAGTTTATCTGTATGCATATCGTTTTAATTGATCCATTTGATTTTTATTTTATATAATGCGTTGAATGTAAAAAGAAGTGCCCGTGGTATGATAATATAATATCTAGATCCAAGTACTCTCTCATTTCTAATGAAACTCCACCGTAAATACCTTCTCTTAGAAAGTTTAGGGTTATTATAGATTTGAGCAGTTAATTGGTTTAATGTAACGTTTAGTAACAGAACAATCGGTGATCGGTCTAGAAAATTTTAGCTTTTTTACGGTCAATGACCTGACCGCTTATAACTAATTAAAATATTGGCCGTATTCTGCGACGAACTGCATTTATTTTACTTCTATTTACTTAATACAATATTAACAAATATTCGATATCATATTACTATATGGATCTTATACACTATATAACAGACTTAGTTCACAATATTTTATGGGTGGGTACCTGTCTAAATTACGAGTCGAAAATATTTAAGATATATGCGCAAACTGTACACTGTTATGAAAAATATAATTAAATATAAAGTGGTGGGTACCTAACTAAGTACACATTGTTTCCTGAAGAAGATACCATAGGTATAGAAACATGTTGATTTATCATTAAATAGTGATTTAAACAAAGTGTTTTGTCTTATTATTTATATAATATGTGGCCACAAAGTAATTTTACCAACATTGGAAGAAAAAATAGAATTGTTTGAAATTTTTACAAAATCATGTTAAAGTCTACGTATTATGAAATAAATATTTGCGAAATTTATCCATTATTAATCTGTATCTTTGCTTTAAATCTTAAATCATTTAACAAAAAATAATCTGGCAACTCGAAATTGAATGACATTTATTTTTTGTTTTCAATATATAATTTAAAATCAATAAAAAATTTAAATTATGATTTGTTTTTGAAATGCTTGTATTTCTGACATGGTTGAGTTTAGGTGCATATTCCTTGAATATTTTCGACTCGTAATTTTGTCAGTTATAAATATTGTGAACTAGGTCTGTTACACCCTGTATAATTTTTGGTAAAAATATTTATAAAAATATATTTAAATAAATTCTGAAATATTTTATAAGTTACGTCTATCTATTGATTAATTTTATTTTTATGGACAAATTGATCGCTGTGATACTTCTACCATGAAAAATGTAAAACATTAAAAAATATTTTCGAGAATGACATGTTACAGAATACACTTTTGTGCTTTTTTTACATTTATTACGCTGATGTAATTGAGGAGAACGAACAAGCTATTAAAACTACCGCACGAGTACAAAAGCGAATGAATTTCAAGGTCAACGGTCAATGCGCATCGGTCCTCGGCGTACAAAAGCGAATAGTCTGAGTTCAGCTGTATGGTAAGCATGTACGAATATTCCACGTTAGAATTATCAACCATGTGACATGAAGAATACATCCGGGTTAGGATAATCGTTTATTGTATCGTATGTTGTCCATGTGTCCACGGAGTGAGACGCGATGAGATAAATCTCAGTTAAATTTGACAGCGAGATTCGATATTTGAGCAAAAACGTCACCTAGAAGGTCACCTAGCATCTCAAATTGAGATTCCGTAAAAACAAGGTAGATAGGTTTCAAATAATAGAACGATAGATGTATTAATTTTAAAAAGTGTAACATATAGGTTCGAAAATTTGTCGTCAAAAGTATTGTCGCTGTAGCACAGTTGGATAATGCACCTTCCCCGGTTTGGAAAGAGATCCAGGTTTGAATCCCGGTAGCGCAACAACAAAATTAATTATATATATCTTTCTAATTAATACATTTTAATTAGTATTTAAAATATCACAGAGCGTCTGTTCTTAATAATTACAACTTCACAATAGGAATGTATTCTTAATGAGATGAATATTTGATACTTGGTGTGTACACGTAGCCAAGAGAGTAGTCGCGAAAATTTATTTATTTACTCTGATTGTATCTGAACTAGTAATAAATAAAGTGTATATTATGACGTGACGTTTTTTAATAATGTAAAAATTGTTATTTAATCTATGAAATTAAACGTTGAACGGAATTCTTGTGAATGCCGCATTAGTAAACCAAGTATGACAATTGATTATTTTGTTTTAGTCGCTTCAGTGGCCGTGGAAGATTCTAGTGATCGATTAGATTTCGCATCCGTAGTACTAATTATTTAATATATAGGTTTCCATATTGATGTACGTGTATTATCAGTCAGCGATTGGGAGGCTTGACGTAACGCGCGTGCTGGTCGCCAAAGGTCGTCGGACGGCCGAATAATCAAGGAACCAATTTAATTTGCAGCAATTAAAATTGGGATGTTAATATGTCGTATATTTTTTTATTAGTTTTATGGAAAAATCTGTCGCATATAGAAATAGAATCGGAGACCGAGCACTGTTTCTAATACTAGATTAATCTTTTTTTTTTGTAGCATAAATGGTACGTATGAAAAAAAAGGTAATTACTTTACTAGACGTGGTCTGTTCTAAAGCAATTAAATGTACAGTTTTTAAAATTTGTAATTGTTTAGAGATAAGTGAGTATAATGTTAAGTGAGTTATGTGAAAAAAGTAAAATCTAAAGTTATAAAATATTATTGAAAAAATTTAAAAAAAATATTATTGTCTGTAATATACAATAGTTGGAGACAAAAATGTGTAGGTAGTTAGGTTAGCACAAATGACAAATTAGATTCATTTTGCTTTCTATCCACATCAAGCAACCACTTTGTTATTTTTGGTTTGAAGTCATTAGACCCTTTAAGGTCTAGTGTCAATTCGTTTAATATTCGCGGAGCATAAAATAAGAAAGTTCGTTGAGCGAATTCAGTATTAAATTTTGGCTTTGCTCCTAGATTCCTTAGTATCGGATCGTCGAAGTAAAATTAATTTTTATTTTAAACAGTTGTCTTATATCCTAAACTTGGAAGGATTTAAAGAGTTCTTCAGAGTTATGTCTAAATGGCCTCTTTTTTATTACTCTGATGACCCATTTCTGAGCCTTAATTAGAGAATCCATTGAAATAAGAGCTTATATATATATGAATACACACAGGATGTAACAAACCTAGTCCACAATACTTTATGGATACCTGACTAAGTTACGAGTCGAACATGTTCGAGGGATATGTGGCTGATATCAACCATATCAGAGATATAAGCATTTCGATTAATTTAAAATATAGAATACAGAAAATTAAATATCATTGAATTTCGAGGGGCTAGACTATTTTTTGTTAAATGATTTAGGGTCTGAAGCAAAGATATAGATCAAAAGTTGAACAGTTTCGTAAATATTTATTTCGAAGTACGTAGACTTCAAGCTTAACACGATTTTGTAAAAATTTCATTAAATTATATTTTTAATTTGAGTATATATAGTATCCTGAAGAAGATACCTATGGTATCGAAACATGTTGATTTATGAATAAATAGTGGTTTAAACAAAATGTTCTGTCTTATTATTTATATAATATGTGGCCACAAAGTAATTTTGCTAATATTGAAGAAAAAAAAAGTTAAAGTTTTATTCAATTATATTTTTCGTAACAGCGCAGAATTTTCACATATTCCTTGAACATTTTTGACTCGTAATGTAGTCAAGTATCCAGCCATAAAATATTATTGACTAGGTCTGTTACACCTTGATATAACGGATTATTTTTTAGGGGAACCCTCGTGCACATTACCATTACCATTACCAGTACCATACAGTATAGTAGATATAGTTAATCGCTACATCAATAAATAATATAAAGTATTAAGATTTTAATTCACTTTTATTTTGACTCTTAGTTCGAACGGTCGAGTTTAAAAGTACTTCTCAGACCTACTTGACGCGGGTTCCCCCCCAGAAAATGATCCGTGCAAATAGCGCGTGCTATTGTCAAGGCTGTTTCTGAAAAGTTAGGATGTAACCAAACTTATGCTAGGAGGATATAAGTCCCTCACAGTTGAGTATACATCCCCTATGCATAAGTACGGTTATACCGTAACGTGACACGTATAACTGTGTATATATATGTTAAATTTAAGGTTTCCGCGAGCACTAGTGTATGGCGTCTCTTATAGGTTAGACGGCGTTTTGTTTTCCCGAGCAAACCTAAGCCGATGTTTCGGAACGGTAACATGTTCCATAATCAAGGCGTTGTCTTTAAAATCTACGGTTAAACCGTACTTTTTTTGTAGGAGGTATAAATCTGTGCATTCGACTGTAGGAAATTTATCACCTGCGAAAAAGTAGTTAAGTTCGGTTGTACCGTAACTTTTTGAGGCAACGCCTTGACAATGGCACGTGTTACCGTGCTGAAACGTCGGCCTAGGTTACACGCCAGATCCATATATATATATACTTTATTGTACATAAAAAATTTATTATGTTTTGTGTAAAATCTTCTTGTTATACTTTCACCGTTTGTTTTCAAATATTTTTAATTAATTTTTTTGATATCATTATGAATATTTATAATTGCATTGTTTATGTAATACTTTTTTTTAAGTTTACCATTGATTTTTTATTAATTGCTGTTGATACTAGGTACCTATTGACTGATTTTATTTTTATTATACCGATTATCAACAGGTCGCATCTATAAAAAATAAATAATGCTTTTTTATTCACATTTAAACAGGATTCTGTGTCGCAGAACTTAATGGTCCAACTTGTATTTATTACATATCATTTTTTTTTTTGCAATTTAATAATCAAGTTTTCGCAACATATCAATCGTTATTTTTTTGATGTTTTTCAAGGATAAATAAGACATGCTTTAAATTAGATGCGAATAATTGAGTGGTCAATCTGAGAATAATAATGATTAATTATAATATATAATATATTGTTTTATTATTTTTTTAACAATAATAAAACATTTAGGGATGTATAGGGTATATATGATGCGTTAAAATTCGTTATATTTTCAAAATAAGCTAACTGAGACGAGGTTTAAACCTCTGAATACATTATCACTAGGCTAACTTAACGCCAGACCAACAAGCATTGCAAAATTTAACCGCACTGTGTGGCATACAACAAATCACACATTGATGTACGCTCATCGTATTCATCAGGTACTAAAATCTCGCAATAGGCTCTTTAAGCGATCTGAGTACATGGTTTGTCTTAATTATTTTGTATTACCTCACTTTCCCCCAACGTTACCATTATTTTCACTATATTGAAGACAGATTTATGTATTGGGTTATTAAAAAACTGAGACTAATTTACGCATTTTATTAATGACATAAAAAGGAAATATGACGTGCATTTATACGATAACGCATCAAGTCTGTGCAGCCTAAATTCTGTTTTGACAGCTAAACATATATGTGACTATACAAATTATGGCAATGAACAGAATCATCTTAATAATCTTAATAATTAGACAAAATATTTTGTTTAAATCACTATTTATTGATTATTCTACATGTTTCGATACCTATGGTATCTTCTTCAGGAAACAATGTATACTGAAATTAAAAAAATACAAGCACAGATAAAAACAAAACTATGAAGTGGTGAATAAATAAGAACAAATTTTGTTATTGTCACCTTTTTCACCGTTAACGAATACCTTTTTTCACACAACGTCAACACTCCTTCGCGCGCACTTTTTCACTGATTGTTGCCGCGTTATCCATGGATGATGTCGCACCATCGACAATCCTTTGCCATAGATCATCACAAACCACACGCCCTCCTGATGTCCTCATCACCAATCAACACTCATAATCATTGAGCCACTGCGGGGGCCGCCGAACCCTGGTTCCCCGTCTTTGTCCTTCGGATTTGTTTGGCACATCATCTTCTGCTGCTATACCTTCATCCAGCTCCACAGCCTCACTGAGCTCCTCATCGTCTGCATCTTCTGATTCGCTTTCTCCACTGTCGTCAAACAGTCGTCTAATGTCCAGCACATGCCTCGGCACACCGTCTATCTCTACGTTGTTGTCACTCACAACCCGAGTGACAATACCAGGCTGCCACCTTGTGGTACACCTTGCATTGGGCGGCTTCAAAACTACAACATCGCCTGGGCGGTACGAGGATTCCTTAGTTTCTTCTAGTTCAGCAGGTGGTACGAGTGGGTGCCGCCACATGTAAGCATGCACAATGTTGGCAGGCGACGTCTCTTCTTGACCCGGGTGGGCAGATGCTAAGTTGTACCAGAATACAGCTTGCAGGGGATCGATCTTGCTCCGTGCCGCAGTCCTCTTTATCGTGCGGTGATGCCTTTCGACTATTCCATTCCCTGACGGACGATAAGCGGCTCTGAACCTCTGGCGAACACCCCACTCCCTACACAATTCTCGTAGCGCCAGAGAACGGAATGCTCTACTATTATCGAGTAGAATTTCGTCCGGGGGACCTCTTTCTCTAAAGACTTCCTTTAAATTACGGACCACATCTTCACTGCTCTCGGCTCTAATTTCTTTCCACAAGGCAAACCTACTCGGCCCACAATCGATGACAGTGAGGTAGCACTTACTCCCAAAGTGCGTCGCGTCAACTGCGATCCTACTCCAATTGCGCTCCACGTTCAACACTCCAGAGTTGTGCCTATCAGGCGCTGGATCTATGGTCCGGCACTGTATGCAGTTTCTTACGCATTCCACCACTTCCTCTCTCCGAACGTCCGGGTTCACCAGTCGGTTTAGATGAAGAGTCCTGTCTACACCAAAATGATGTTGCTCATGCAAGCGTTTCACATCAGAGTTTTCAACCACTCCCACAGCCGCCACATCACTTCTGTGCCATCTGCGATCAACTCTTGTCAAAGGATCTGCCTTGTTTTCGATTGACTTAACAAGAGTGATGGTCAACTCGAGACCATATTCGTCCACCAGCTCTTTTATCAGTCCAAGCCTCCTTTTGACTAACATTTCAGACATACCAGAAACTCTGATCCGGTGATCCTTTGTCAAAACAGACGTGACCCATCCCACCACTGTTGCGGAATCTGACATCAACTCCATAGCTCTTAGTCCCCATTTCAATGCCAACGTTATTCCCTTAACAACAGAGTCAAGTTCTGCCACATTGATATGACCAAAGTCCGTGGTCTTTCTTAACCATGACATATCTTCCACAACTTTCCCATCAATTTCCACCATAGCTCCGAACGCTAATGAACTTGCGTCGCACCACACTCTTCCCGTCGTAAGATCTGCAGGAACATTCCAAAAACCCTTTACGGGATCATCGCATTTCACTTTTTGGATCACCTCACTGAGAATTCTCTGGGCATTTTCTCCTACATGTGAGTCCCATGTATCCCCAGAACATGCTCTTTTCACAAAACTACAAGCAACCCGAAGCCACCCACACACCGGGTAATGGCCAACCAACTGCCCACAGACAGAAAACAATTGCCTCTTCGTGAGCTTTGTAGCTGATTCCAGTTCAGGAATAGTATTCCCACGCCTGAACACCAGAACTCCATTTTCTCGCTCAATTCGAAGCCCGAGAACGCGTCCGCCCTCCAGATCTAATGGTGGCTTTGCTTCCAATCCATACCTCCTTAGGTGAGCCGCTACCTCCTCAGCTGAAACCACTGTCTCGTCCACTATGATGTCGTCAATGTAGCTGTCAGTGCCTCGCTTAACTCTCTCGTTTCTTGACAAGACCTCTCTAACTATTCTTGTCATGATTTTGGGAGCGCTGTTTAACCCGAAACCCAATCTCGTCAAGCAATACACTCTGTCTTCAAATCTCACAAGTTGATATTTCCACAGATCTTCGTCAACGCGGATTTGAAGGTACGCCGACCTTAAATCCAGGAGTTTAAGTAGCTCACCATGTCTTCTCCATCTCCTGAGAGTTTCATCACATACTGCAACCTCTTCCCCCGTGTGACTTTGCACATGGTTGTTTAGCTCTCTATAATCTAGCACTGGCCTGACCTTTCCCTTGTTCTTCTGAATGACTCCCAGTAGTGGTACAACACCCGTGCACTCCCCGGTCCACGGCTTTAACCAGCCTTCCTTCATCCACCTCTCCAGTTCGTCCTTGATCGCATCCTTCACATCGTGCTTGTGAAGACTGGAATATGATGCAATGTCATTCATTAAAGCTACCGGTCCTTCTTTCCACGCCCATCTAACCCACCACTTCTGACCATCAAACCGTGCTTGAAAGTCCTGATCTTCGATACAGATAGTTTCAGGTTCAGCCGCCGCATTTATAACATGGCAATCAAGATTTGTTTGTACACTCGAAAAAATTACTTGGTCATCATTCACCGTCACTCCTCCGCACATTTTTATGAAATCCATCCCAATAATCGCATCCACGCCATCAAACAACTTGTTCACCACCACACAACTAACCCACACTCCACTGGATTGGGCCCTTCGCTCACCATTTTTCGCCCCACACATCACGTCAATGCTGACTACAGCTTCGCCCACACACGGCACTTGACTCCCATCAACACTAATCAACCTGCATCGGTTCCCGCCACTGCGAACGTCACACCTAATGGAACTGGACAGCACTGTTCTCGAACACCCCGTATCCACCAATGCTCGCACCAACTTTCCTCCCACACAAATCTTCACAATCGGTAGCGCCGTTAATGTTGACGAGGAAGAACTACCGGCGCACCAGCTCTTCCTTTCCCGTTTCCCTCCTTCGTGGGGCATTCACGTGACACGTGTCCTGTTTCACCACATGTCCAACACGACAGAGCTTTTTGAGTACAATATCTCATAAGGTGTGGCCCACCACACTTGAAACATTGCCTCGGTGTCCCACTTGATTGTCTAACGACCGCAGCCGCGACGCCCGGATCGTGCAGTTCAGCCATCAACGCCCGCGCCCGTTCGAGCAGGGATGACAGCGCAATCGTCTCTACGCCTGGCAACGCCCTGAGCTCACGTGATATCGTGGCCGGCAATCCCACAACAAATGCTCGTCTGAGCAACTGGTCCGTCACCACACCCGCCAATTTGGCCAACTTTCTCAGCTCAGTGAGATACACGTCGACAGGCTCATCTTTCCACCTTCGCTGGGCCAACTGCTCGTACGCCTGAAACGGGTTCATAGCGAATGAATCGCGCAGGGCTTTTTTGATGCACTCAGCATCTTTCTTGTCCTCGTCTCTCAATTCGCTGTAGACGGCAAACGCGGACCCTTCCAAGAATAGCGGTATGACGGTTGCGAGATCTCCGATATCCTTCAATCTCGCCACCAATTCCAATTTCTCCAACCACTGAATGACGTCTCCTTCACCGTCAAAACATCTCACCAAATCACCAATTTTTACTGTCGCCATCGTTACACGCCGAAATAGCTTGTTATTGTCACCTTTTTCACCGTTAACGAATACCTTTTTTCACACAACGTCAACACTCCTTCGCGCGCACTTTTTCACTGATTGTTGCCGCGTTATCCATGGATGATGTCGCACCATCGACAATCCTTTGCCATAGATCATCACAAACCACAAATTTAAAAGGTGACTATTTGCAAAGGGGATTTGGTTATATTATATTTATGGAAAATATATCGAAGTATGGGGTAATTACAGGGCTTATGACCTGTCTTCGGCTGGCTTAAGTGATCACTTTATATATATGTATATGACGTTCACCAATTCTCACCCCTCAACCCCACATTTATCTTTTTTTTTTAAAGTTGTAATGTGTTAGTATGTAAACTCGCTTCGAGTGAAATTATTTTAAAGCAATATTCTTTATCTTTAAAATGTTTTTTTTTAACATATACTATAATACGCCTGAAAAATAAATTCTTTTTAATTTTTCAAATATATTTTCTTATTTTGACCAGTATATTATAATATATTAGCAATATTTGAATACGTCCAAGAACACACAATTACTTCATATTTCTATATATTTTCCATTAAAAATAATTTTAAAAAATAGCTTTGTCTCTATGAGATATCTGATATTCGATTAGTAAGAGTGCCTTTGTAGGTAAAAATCCAGTAATTGTGTGCTCTTGGACATATCTATTTAATAATTTCACTACTGCTGATATTTTTCAACGTCTATATTATACATTACGATAAAATAGCATCTGCAATAAAAATCATCATCTATTGTGTATTTTGAACCGTATTCTCAACGCCCCCCACCGAATCATCACCTAAAGAAAATATGATTGAGTTTTGAACAAGAGGTT
Source organism: Eubasilissa regina (assembly GCA_022840565.1). Taxonomy (NCBI): domain Eukaryota; kingdom Metazoa; phylum Arthropoda; class Insecta; order Trichoptera; family Phryganeidae; genus Eubasilissa; species Eubasilissa regina. The sequence goes on along the minus strand of JAINEB010000004.1, from coordinate 20,662,195 downwards.
GGGAAAATGGGATGTAGGAAGTGTGGAAGGAATTCTAAGGCAGCCTTAAAGACGCCCAATAAGTTGAGTAAGAAATATATAGTTTAGTACGTTTCTCATAGGGATTGAACAAACAAGTTAGTCGCGTGCAGTCTAGCAAAATTCGGAGACACATGGCAATAAAGTTGAATACGAACGAGTCGCAATTTTTCATACCATTGACAGCTAGACAAAAATATATATATATATATATATATATATATATATATATATATATATATATATATAAATATGGGTTACGGCTAGAATTTTATAGTCTTTTCATAAGATAAAAAATTATTTTTACTGTCCAGAATCTTTAGTAATGCACAGCTTTTATGCTTGTATGCAGTGCACGCCCCTGGTTACGAAACATACTATTGTTTGAAATTTTTACAAAATCATGTTGAGCTTTAAGTCTACGGACTTCGAAATAAATATTTACAAAATGTATCTATTACTAATTTATGTCTTTGCTTCAGTCCCTAAACCTAAAATTAATGGCTGTTATCAAAATATTATACGAAATGTTCTATTATTGTTATACAAAATAAAAAATCGTTTTTTGCCATACATGAAAAAATATATAAAATATAATATTGAGGTCCACACTTATCCTACGAGAAGTCGGTGGAATTTCAGACTTCCACAAACAAATTTTGCAGGAACACAAAATAGTTTATACCATAAAGGTTTCGAATTGTTCAATGAACTGCCAGTAAACGTGAAGAAAAATAGCAACTAGTTTTTCGTAGGTTAAGTTCAGAATATGTAGTATCTAAATTCGATAACTGAACATTTTTCACGTGTTATTCTTTTATTTTGTATGTATAATCTCTTTACCTAATGCTAATTGACACACGATGTAATTTAATATATATTTTTTAAATTGCATAATAGGTGTAAGAATATTATATAATTTATAACTTATTACATAATAATTATATAACTAGTTAAAAAATATATATACAAACCATCTAACAAAGCTATTCTAAATTTGATGACTGTTAATTTTTTTTGTATTCAATATATAATTTGGAATCAATGAAATACTTCAATTATTCGAAATAATCGCATAATTTCGATTTTTAAAAAAATGCTTTTTTCTCTGATGTGGTTGAGATTAGGCACACATTCCTTGAACATTTTTGACTCGTAATTTAGTCAGGTATTCACCCATAAAATATTGTGGACTAGGTCTGTTACACCTGTATATTACCGTGTTTTTTTTTGAAATTCGGAAGCCGGTTTTGAAAAATAATGTTAGTGAAAGTTTGGCCAATTTATCATCGATAAAGATTTAATATATTAAAGCAATCCATTATGTAATACAGACTTCAGAAACGTTTTTATTAAAAATCATTAACACGTTATACACTTGTCACATCACAAATATTGACCAAGTCCACAGTCAACCGTTTCAGTCGAACAAATAAAAAAAAACATGTGTTGTATAGTAAGTACACGTTAGTCTCAACAATTTTCTTACGACTCTGTGACGAATATCGCCTAATATTCCATTCAAATAATTGTAAGATTAAGCAGAAATAGACACTTAATATATAAATTAATAATTTATATTTATAAGAAATATACATAAATCTTAAGAGCAACCAAATACGCATATTCGAAAATATTACTCGATAATTGGAAAAGCTAAAATCAATATTTAAAATACCAAGTTTGTTGCATTAGTTGTTGATGTTGAGCAAACATTAAATATACTGAGGAAGTATTTTTATTTAACCTCTTCTCCGCGGAGCTAGGCAGAGATAAAAGAGCGCAACACTCTTTTGTCTTAACATATATCTCTCGCCTCAAGCATGCAAGCTGACAGGGTCGTTTTCCAGTATCTGATTTATCTGATCATGCCAATTCTTCCACGGACATTCTCTGTTTCTGGTGCCATCAATATATCTTTTTTACCATTCTCTCCTAATTTATTCGTTCCGTAACAATTTAATCAGCTAAGGTCATTCACTCGTAATTTGTTATTTCTTCACTCTCTTCATAAATGGATCCTGAAGGCAAGGGACAGAAGACGTATTGATGCCTTTGAGGTGTGGTGCGGAAGTCCATGGATAGCGAGACGATACGAATGTCTCCATTCTGCAGGAACTGAAGATCAAGGACAGACTCAACTATTTGTCTTAGACGATTCCTGAGAGATACAGAAGATATTGGAGAAGCTTGTTGTGGTGTGCCACCATCCCCCACCCGTTAGACTGACCAAGTAGAAAAGGTAAGGTAAGGTAAGGGACCGACGTGAATGATCATAAATAGATATGCCACACACGTGTAATACATAAACCTATTTCTACAGCTTTTTTATCAATTACAGATTTTACTATTCTATATCAGTGTTGGTATCAGGACTATTATGTACATCGGCTCATAAGCTATACAATAAAATAATAATTTTATAATACTAATATTATAAAACATATAATAAGTAATAACTATACATAATGTATTTTTATTATTATATTTAGAGTGAGTTTTAGTACCGGGCGAATAGTACTGATGATACAACACTGAAATATTTTCCAAAATGATAATAACCTACAGCACAGATAGAACCCAAAAAGAGTTATATTATGATAAAAGTCACTTTCACATTTTCTCCTGTAAATGATCAACATTTATAAAAAGTATTAAATAAAAAAATACTGTCTGCCAAATTTCCAAATGTACATATTGCTTAAAGTTTTTAGCTCAACTATGCACGTCATTATAGCTGTGGACCGTTATTATAGCAGTCTATATCCTTCGCACAACAACGGCACGTGAAAATAAACCCCCTATACAAATAATCTGAATGATGACGTAGATGACGAACGATGTTAAAAACACATTTGAATCCATCAATAGATAATCATTGTTATTTACTTATTACACTGTTTACTTTAAACATCAATTTCGTCGCCGTATAATCAAAACTGGAAAAATAAAAAAAATCTAACATGTGTTTTTCGTGTAACTTCCAAACGGATTCTTAAAAGTGACTAACTGATTAGCTGACTAACGTTAGATATTTAGTCTATAGTCTAGTTATTTTATCTTAGCGTATAACTGTACAGAACTCTAAAATTTAAATAAATAACAATTTTTACTACACCAATTAATCTATAATCAAAAGCGTGTCTTTTATGACAAAAATATATACAGGGTGGCCCAAAAAAGTGAGAACATCTCGTGACACATGAGTTATTTCAAAACGTAATATAATTAATTATAATTCTTAATGTAAATTTTATTTTGCACAATAATCATCAATCATCAAAATACCCCATATTGTATAATATACTGGGTTTAAATCTGGGCTGTTCGGTGGTCACATGCCTGGCTCGTTGTAACATTCTCGCGACGAAGAAAGTTGATTGTATTTCTGGCTGTGAGAGATGAAGCTCCGTCCTGCTGCAATGTCTAGCTATACTCAAGGCTTTGTTTTTAAACTGTTTGATCATTTTCCTACCACCCCAATGTTTTCCAATTCGCAAATTTTTGAACAGAATACGATTTTCTGCAGTAATTTTTGTCATGCTGGGCAAAAATTTGAAAAAAACAAATATAAATATTGGGAAAATTAATAATCAAAGATGGCGACCGGAAATTGTCGAAATTAAACGTAATAAAGGTAAATAGGTAAGCAAGTAAATTAGTAAACTATTTAAGCTATTGTTGATAAAGTTAAGCTAATTTTGATGTAATTATATCACATTTTACGAAATGTTCTCTTTTTTTGGACCATCCTGTATATACAGATTGTCCTGTAAGTAGTGGTCTAAATGAAAATCATCCCCTATCAGAATAACCCATTATCTAATGAATGTCACACACTTTTCGAGATATTTGAACTTTTATGAATTTTTGAATAATTGATATTCTTTGTTACTTTTTTAATGTAATTTAAAGTTTTCCCATGAAATACGTGTCACTGTTTTTTAAAAATAGAACCAGTTTTGACCGGAAAAATGTGAATTTAGATCATTTAACATTTTTCAACAAATTTTAAAGCACTGTAGTGTAAAAAAAAGAAGTATCATGACTTAAATGCACATAACTTGAAAATTTCTTCGTTTAATGCCAATTTAGAAATAGGAAAAAAAAATATTTCTACTGAAAAAAATGTTATTGCTCTTTTTATGTTAAAAGGGACATTTTGTGAAAGATTCAAGGTAATCTATCTTATTTTATATTGCAGGCCTTGCTTTTGGTGCAAACTTGCAATAATGCATAAAAATGTGCAGTAATTTGAAAAAGTGGAACTATCGATTTATATATTTTATATACGTAATGGATTTTGAGATCCAGTAGTTTTTGTTAGATTTCAATCAAATTTTTCTAAAAAATGTCTGAGTAAATGGTTAAACAGACTAGTTAACAGCTTTCAATTTGCCGGCCGTTCAAAAACTGGTTAATATTGGTCCTAGAGAAAAATGTAAGCATGTTCCTCATTCTTCATCTTGTGTTTTATATCAGTCTAATAAACAATTTTTTTTAATGTTCTTAACAGACAGACAAAATCTATGTAATTCTTGCGGTTAGCACCGGAAATTAATTTTTTCAATTGATCTCCTTGTGTACCTGCATTTTTATTTATTTTTATTAAATCAAAATTATCTAGATGGATTGAGTTACGAATGAAAATTAAGAAGGAAAAGATTTCTAAAAATCAGGGCCCTGCAAAAACCTGAACATTTCAGTTTAAGATCCTGAGGCAGTAGTTTGGCTAATCCACTAGTTTTTTGGAACGCAGTAAACGAAATGATAATGATATACGCCGAACGAATTAAAGACGAGAAGAAGAATATTATTGATTAAAAATATTTTATTTAATACATTTAAAATTAGCAATATTAACTTTGTGGTTAAAATTCATATTTAAAAATATTTATTATCTTTGTTTTATTAACCACTTAATTGAGTTTAAATACATCTACCGGTTTTGCTAATCATTTGATAGAAAATGGTCATGGTTTTGATAAAAAAAAATGGGATTGTCAATTTTGCATGTAAACGCTGTTGGTCACAAATTAAATAATTTGGAATCGTTGGAGATAAATAAAGCGTGTAAAACTAATCAAAAAAATATAAACCATTTAAATTTAACTACGAGTCCCATTCTAAAATTTTTTCCTAAACATTATTCGTGTACATTTGTATTAAGTAAGAATTTGAGTTAGGTACTGAATTTATTTTTTAAATAATTGTTTTTTTTAAATAGATTTTGGTAAAGAAACAATAATATATGTTTTTAGTTAGTTATAACATCCTGAAGAAGAAAATGGTATTTTTCGAAATCGGTAGATGTATTTATACTCAATTGAGTGGTTAATAAAACAAAGATAATAAATAAATAAAAAAATATAATATTTTATTTATTATTTGTTGTGTTATATTGGCCATGATCGCTTTTTCTAGAAGAATTAAGTTAAAATAATAATATGCATACAATTTGTCTTCACTTTAAAAAACTAGTTTGAATTGACCATAATAAAATAATTTAAAATATGATTTTAGCCACTTTAAAAAGTAATAGCAGTTTTTTTTAGCTATTATCAATCAAAATATATTTTTAGTGCTTAGATGTAGCGAATTACTTTCCGCTAGTTGTATAATAAATACTTCAAGTAATTTGCAACCTTCGGCACCGCGGTAACGTCTTATAAATAATTAACCGGTAGTGTTCTGCGATTCAAAAACAGATACACATATTTACAAAAGAATTCTAAGAATGAACATTGATTTCTAAATCAATGTGTACCGAGGTACCACTTATTTATGACGAGATCCCCCCACCCCACTCGTGCACGACGAAGAGCTAAAAATTAAAGTTGGCCAAATTGCATCGTACCTGCTAATTATATTTTTCTATTTCGGAGAATTCATAATTCTCAATTCGTAACGTTTAAATACATCATAGATAGTTTGTCGATTGTACAAACTACTAATTGACCAAAAATTTAATTTTAGAAATATACGAGGGTAATATAGTAAGTAAAAACCTTCTTGCGCATAGTGCTGCACCTGGCTTTTCCCAATTTAAATTAGATTTTTCTTTTTAATCTGTCTTTGTGTTCCGAGAATCACGCCCCTTAATATCAATGTTCCCTCTAATTATTTTGTGCAATTTTAAGGACCAACGCTATTATTTGTACGCTGGGGGAGAAAATAAGATAAACATTACCACACCAGTATAAAGCTATTATTAGAGCCTTATTTGACCACATCACTAACGAAAATATATTAAGACGCATAAATAAGTCAAAAGAACTAGTAACAAGTATCAAGGAAAGCTACATATTCATATTCGAATATATTCTCCGCAATGAAAAATATAATATTTTCACAGATTAACTAACAAATATTCCTTGTTTCAATATTTTCAATTTAGTGTCACTCACGTAATCACTTTGGTAACACTTACGCAATCAAATAGCTCTGCGGCTTTTTTTTAATATATGACCCGATTAAAACGCTGACAATATAATATGCATTAATGTAAAAAATACATCTTGTTTATACAAAGATTTAATTTTCGAAGAGTAAATAGTTTTACTGTTACATAAATGTGTCATAAACTTTTATGTTTCCATAAATAATGTGAATATAATGCCCCTCGTCCCGCAACTAATGTTCCAAATCATTCTCCTATATGTTGTCAATTTTATTTCATATCTATTAATTTAATGATCTGTGGATATTTTACACTTTACTATGCCTAGACACACATCATCTCAAGTGCCTACTGTAATCCAAGCTTCATTGAACAGTTTAGGTGAGAAGTTGTCGATCATCCACCCTATAATCCGGACCTTGCTTTGAGAATTTTCACATTTTTACTAAGCTTAAAGAATTTCTTTATTTTTCTGGATGTAAAACGCTTTATAGGCGATGACGAATTGTAGCTTGCAGTCAACAATTGTGAGGTATAAAATCAAAATCAGGCATGTCCAGTTTTTTATTGTTTTTGAGTTAAGTATGCACTAATATAAAGAACATTAATGTCTACAAGACTAGCCTATCGAAATTAAACAAACATTGCTAAATTTTGTATAAAAATGCATTTAAAATTTACTTGTTATTTCAATCGCAGATATGTCCAATAGACAATTAATTCAAACCCAGACAAATATGTTTTCTCCCGATAAGACGTCAGTATTTGGTCATGTAACCTGTGGTTACTGGTCATGATTACTATGATCCCAAATGTAACAGTTGTACAATGATTTTCTGCATTTTACTCGAAAAGAGGTAAAGTGGACATGTCTACTTATGATTCTGGACCTCACAATTATTGGATAAATGGACTGACAGTAGACGGCTACAATAACAGGATGTTAATTCTCGTTAACAGATATGATTCATGGTTAAATAGATTTAAGGTACTGTGTGTTTAAAAATATATAAAATTGAATAATAAAATATGTTCTTAATTTTTTTATAAATAAGCTTTAGTTAGTAATTATAATAGTTAGTAATTATACTTTTATAAAAATAACTCAAAAAATCATTGTAATTTTACATTAAAAAAAATAATTATGATTTTCATTTTACATCTATTGAACCCCGATTTTAAGTTTTTGAAGGTACCAACAAAAAAAAAATGTAAACAGATGGAAAATGTACATTTGGGGGATCAAAAAAAAACAGAATATTTATTTTTTATTGAAAAAATCAAACAACGTTTTTTTGTTGTTTTTAAATAGTTCTTTCAATATTACAAATTAAATTAAAGGTTTTTGGTGGTGCATTGCTAATACTAGTAAAATATGCTTTGAGGCCTTCGATATGTCTCATGGCATCGTCCTTTGTAGGAACTGGGTTTATGGAATGAGCAGAAACTTCTTCTTTATAAGAAGGTTCATCTTCTGTCAAGTTTTCGTTTATGCGGCTGTCTAAATAGTTTTAATAAATTTCTACTACGTCCGATGTTATTACGTTTGAGTCTAAGTAAAACAACTTAACGTACAAATTACGAGTATGAAAATAAAAAATGCGTATATATGACAGGCAAAAAAAAAATGGCGAATAGCAATCTGACCGATGAATACTGTAGTGTAACACTATACGTACACATCCTAACTAGATAATATCAGAGCCGGCCGCCCTAGTGGCTCTGAAAAATGTGATTCATGGATCTCACAAAACTAACAAAGATACTCATAATACAATGTATCGTCGATATTATATTTTTCTTGTATGCACCTGCTACGTACAATAGTTAGACTATGAAGTTAGCTGCGGTTCAGATAATAAATTTCTTGTTTAATTGAACAATTTAATTTAATAATTTTATTAAATCTACCTGATTTATTTTAAACCATATTCGTACGTAAATTAGAACCATGTATCATCTTACATATTCACCATTAATCTTCTAATTTTTAAAGTGAAATTTTCAAGGAAAATTGTTAACACTGCGAAAAAACCACAAAAATTAAAAAAAAATTTATTTGATACTTGATTGAAATTTTAAGGTATTTCATATCTTATATTATTTTTTGACTTAACTTTAAAAAATGAGCTTAATTATGGTAAATCACAGTTTATCAACTATTTAGAGTCACATAATAAATTCAGTAGAAATCCTTCTCCTTTTGTATAGCCAATCACCTTTTTTGTTACTTCATAGCTCCGATGTTCAACTGTTTTCAATCGACTCGTGTCCCCGTAATCTTTTATGCCTGAGGACCAATAGCAACTCCCATTGTATCCATCATTTTAAACAGAGGTTTAAATTTTAATACTTAATTTTTTTTTTTTTCGCGAGTTATTTTTTACACTTAAACCAATAAAAACGAATTCAATTTTTCCAAACTGATAAACGAGGATACTATCTAATCTAACATGTAAATATTTTGTTTTATTTTGGAATATTAAATAATTCTCACTTCCAGAAAACCTATTCACACGTATCGAGATTTATTTTTTTTGAGAAACATTTTACTTTATTACATAAACGATTTATAAGCTATAATTCTGATTACCGTTCTTGCAAAAGTATAAGCATATTTAAAAAATGGTCACATATATTCTAGATTTACAAAAGATTAAATGAACTGATTGTAATCCTACGTGATTTTGTATGATTTCAAACATAAAACACGTCTTTGTGCAATACGTGTCGATATATAAATATAACAAATGTCACTTTAAGAGCACCGTCAACAATAGTTAGACGAAAAAAAAATTATGGTATTTTGAAAAAGAAAAAAAGCGATATAGTTAAAAAAGATTAAAAAAAATATATGTAATTTTATTCAAATCATACATTAAACCCTGTCGATCAAAGCGTTAGCTGTTAGATTAGCGTTATTGCACAACTCCGCACTTACGGATAATATTATTTTCTACGTTACCTGAGACAGCGGCAACACAGGTTATTTCATCTCTTAATACCATCACACAACCATCCACCCCATGATTATGTTTACCGTAAGAACAATTACAAAAACGCATCACTTCGGATACGGATTAATTTAGTTTAAATTCATGATGAATATGTATGGAACTTTAACTATTTATATATTCATGTTATTACTTGAATATGGGTATTTATGGTGTTCACAATATTATAGTAAATAAATTCAATAAATAATTAATGAAATCAAAACAATTAAGAATGCAAAATACAAAAACTTCATGAATACGAAAAAAAAAGAAGCAAATATTTCTCAAGCATTGCGCGGATCTGGAATCTTATTTCGTTAAATTTTTTATAATGTTTGTCTTTTTTCATGTGAACAATTTGATGCAAAATATCCACTAAATCTGTTTAAATATGAAACCTGTCGGCAGGTCTATACAAAAGATAATTTATAGTATTAGCATTACTTCGCAAATATCGTATTACAAAAAAACAGAAACACATTATCAGAAAAAAGTTAAAGTAAATTTGTCTTTACCGCTCGCAGTTAATCTTTATATTTAGTAATATTAATCGATATTTTGTTGTTTTTAACATTCTTTTAAAAATCTGACGTAAGACTTATCCGTTATGTCTACATTAAGGTAATTTATCCATATATTTCATCACGAATATTTTATGCAGTCGGGTACTAGAATTATTTTTAAAATATATATTTTTTAAATTTCAATTTATAAAAAATAATTTGTTGTTTAGGTTTAGTTTGATGAAGGAAAAAGATTTACAGTTGGTTTAAATTTATGTGATCAAATACAAAGTTAATTAAGCATTGTTTATATATTTAAAATGGTATTATAATCTAGCTATTTATAATAGAGTGTGTAACGTTACATAATATGATTTTTAATAGCACAACGTGTTGCTGAGGAGTTTGATAGAAAATTAAACACTTAATTCGTTTTTACTACGTCATAGTAGACAGCTCTTTTCCGTTATAAAATGTAGTGCAGAATTATGACCAAAAGTTATCGAATATAATTCATATTTGTATTTAAATAACTCTAATTAAAAAATTAAGGTGGATTTAAAATACAAGTACATAACAAATAATTGTATTTACTATAAATAAGTTACTTAATTCAATAACTTAACTTGGTCACTAGCGGAGAGAAGAAAAATGGTGAATAACTACCTACACACATATATTTAAACGGTCTAGATTGCTGCACACAAAGATGGGTAGGTACTCACACGTATTCGCTATGGAATCCCCGACACACCATTTCCGCTAATAATGACGACAGTAAGTATCCACCATCGTCTCCATTGTGTGGCAATTTGCATATCATTGCTGCTGCACGGGATCACGTGGTCCATTGTGGCGGAGTCCATGCGAGGCGTGCTCCGTATCGTTTGTAAATAAGTTGTATGTAAGGACACACTTATCACATCGAATGTACGAAAGTATGATATCTTACCTTTTTTACATGCATTACTAAATTGCATCTGAATGCTCCACCGCATCTGATAACTCCACACAGTAGATACGATTGAATTATTGCGAAATAAACCGTTTTCATTATCCTTTTGTTCGATAACTATGTAACATGTGCTAATATAATAAAACTACTTCTGGATTCATTTGCCGTAGGTCAGCTTTCGGGCTAAATTCGGCGTCCATCTTTCAAAAAGCGTATCTCGAATATGTTGATTTTTAAGTAGACGATATATTAACAAAATGAAAAAAATATACATTTAACCGATTTCTACGAATATATTTTTATGTAAAGACAGCGCGAGGTGTATTTATTCCATAAATATAACTTATTATTGTCATTTGTATTAATTGATAAACAAAATATGAGTTTTTATGTTAAAATGTTTTTATATAACATTACTTCAATGGAATAAAATACAGATATGCCTATGGTCATGTGTTTGGCAATATAACCCCAATTTTAATAAAAAATGAGATATACTTTTTTGATAGATAGACAACGAATTTTAGTAGCGGATGTGACAATATCCCTGAATTACTTATATTTTCTTACTCTCATGAGAATCTACGGCATGTTTTTTATTTTATCTTTCAATATGATTTATTAATATATAATCAAAAAATGATAATAAAAATTATTCTAAAAAAAAAAGACCATCCGAGTATACAACTTTTCACAGATTTTTAAGTACCAAAAATAGTAGACATACACAAAAAAAATTAAATAATTCAAATATTCAAAATTAAAAATCAATTAAATTTTAGAAGCGAATTCCGATCTACAAGATATAGAGATCAAATTGATATCCCAGAACTAAAATATACCGCAACTCAAAATTAATATATTTATCAGGGTATCAAATTTTTTAACAATCTCCCCATCATAATTAGAAAAATTACGGACTATCATAAATTTGTAACTGAAGTAAAAAAAATAAGTATACAGACTAACTGAAACATAAATTATCTCGAATATACTCCTTCTCTATATACGAGTCTTACTCTCATAAAGAAGAAAAAAATGTTAAAATATATATATATACATATATCCACTGATTATTGAAATTGTATTATATTTTTAATATTAATAACAAAATAAAAAAAATAAAAACTGATCAGATTTTTTTTAAAGAACCAATTAACAGGTATTATTCAGATTAGAATAATGATTATCATCATATATCAATCTAGGAATCCGTATTACGATAGATCATTCTCCTATTTGTTAAGAGCACTATTATTGTTATTATTATACACACCCTATTCAGGCATCAATATATATATATATTTTTTTAATAATAGAAAATCTCATCAGAAGTGCAATATACAAAGAAAAAATTATGTAATATCATCACGTTTACACAATCAAAATTATAAAATATAAAATGTGTAGTAGAGCAATTTATCCGTCACCATTGAGTTGAAACATAAAAAATTGTAATAGTAAATAGTTAAATTTACAGCAAAAATGTCGACTATCTCCGCATATTCATTCTCCAAAGAATGCAATCTGGTGACTGCGGACATGTCAGACATTTCTCCTGTAATAGAACAATGAATTGTGTCTCGATGATCTGAATGGTGCGTGAAAGTCAAGCATACCGCAATCTGGGGACAGTCTATCATACCATTGATGATCCTGTATAGACATATATATAAGGTCGGACATCGTACTTCTCACTGATAAGTTTAACAATTTAAAACGGCTAAGGAGATAATCATAATTGATATCCTCAGAGCGAATATTTAATTTAAAATTAATGAATCTTAAAAACTTTCTTTGGATTCTTTCAACCGCCGTCGAGTGAACAATGTAGTGAGGCCACCATATGACCGAATTATATTTTGTATTTACACACACATTATTAGATGCATTACACACATTATTTCATGATTCATTTATGGTTGTTCAGTTCAAAGGTAATTATAATATAAGACTTAATTATATAATGATATAGTATAGTATTTAGGAGTATAGTTACGTAAGCGTGTTAACATTTTTATATTACTACCGTGTTTTATTATCTAAATTAAATGATGTATGCATGTGAAGGAGTAATATTAAAATTTATTAATATACAAAAATAAATATTTATTTAAATTAAAAATTATATAATACTCGGATGGATAGAAGACAAGATTTTTTTAGATGTATTATTAGTATTAAAAAAATATGTGTATGTATTTTTATGGCCATTTTATAATATATGTTTAATATATTATAATATAATATATTTATCATATGTTGGCGGTCCTGAAGTTTAGGTACATCTTATCAACTTATTACGTACAATAAATTATTATTATTTTGTTGTTAGGTACGCTAGAGAAGGTCAGTCGTTCAATGAAAAGGATATTTGAAGAAATTATAAAATTATTCATTTTTTCACGATAAATATTTTTATCAGAATAAAATACAAAATAAATATGTTTGGAATTATAATTTAGCTAATACAGTGGAATTTTTATATTCGTCTAGTTCGATATTCGTCACATTTTGATGACAAACAAATTCGTTAATATTTTCTATGTTTGTCACTTCACCGTCCGGCAACGCTGTGTAACTGGGCCAAAACGCAGAATATGGTCGAAAAGTGGCACCGAAATGTTGCCATAGTCAACCAAAACATAAATGGATTGAATAGTAATGTGATTGACTGCTTCATGAATGCTTTATAAAACACACAGAAACAGGCAACACTGGGTAAGTTCTTTGTTAAATGGAATGCTACTGAATCATTGGCAAACGAAAACCATCACCAGAATTAGAGTTACCTGATGTTTAAATTGTTTCCTTCTAAATATTAGTATTCAGCTTCTGCCATCGTGTCACCTCAGTACAATAAAGATGATTTTGACAAAAAATTTATTAATTTGTGTACTATTTTTGGGGGCTGGCAACGAATTAATTGAATTTTAGTTATTTGTTATAGGAAAAACTGTTTCTATATTCGTCGGGCTATCAGGATCAGATTAATGACGAATATTAGTGACCATATTAACTTATAAACACGGCATAGACTCTTGCTGAAGCATGGTTCAAGCGAAACTTTAATTTTTGTCGTGTAATAATAATTAATCAATTCTAAGTAATGTGTTGAGGATATTAGCGATATTTTAAAAATAAGCATGCGTGCCTACTGTTTTCTGATAACATACATTTTTCGGCGTAAAATCCACCTTATCATAATTGATTACAGAAAAATTATCAATCAGCCGGTAGTCATTTGGATTTTGGAATTAAAGATCTGGAAATTTTTCTTCACTATTAATCAATCATTATTTTTCATTTGTGTAAGATTGATGACGAGATTAAGTAAATTTAAGTACTGATTTATTTCTTAGTATTTTTATAAAACTGCTGTCAATTAGTAGACGCATTCCATTATAAAAAGTCTCACAACGGAAATTACATATTTATCTGGATCTTGCGGCAGCATGATTTAGTGCGTGTGATAAATGTGGTGTGTTATTGCAAAAAATTAAATCGTCTTCCATCGTAAAGAAACTTTAAATCCTTAACTCCCATTTTCTGCAATACATTTACTCCAATTTCCAAGAAGATTCTAGTGTTGAAGAAACACAGTTTCTGTATTCGAAGGGTTTTTATAAATGTCATGAAACAGATCCTCTAATCTGTCAGCTTTTCATTTGGATTTGAACATAAACGTGAACACGCCAGGCACGCTGGCGACATCGGAGAAATGATAACATGGCTTCTAATTTTAACAACATGAATTAGAAGCGAATAAAGAAGTTCATGGACAGTATCACTGAATTGGAATAAAAATATGTTAATCTATTTTTTTAAATATCTTATTTTCGTTAAAGGTAGTCGTTTTTCCCAAAACAACTGGTTTTTCCCAAAACTTTGCATTTTCAACTTTAGATTCGTATTTAGCACCTCCAAAATAGATAGCAAAAATTTTTTTCAACGAGGATATTTTGTGTTGATCAGTGTTATTAAATCATTTGTCTATTTTAAATCTATCTAATGCATATTATTAGATAATTTATTATTAATTACATTTTGTATACAAGAAAAATATCGACACTGAACTTGACCTAGAATAGTAGGTAGAGTTGCGCTGAAATTCATCCATATAATATTACGCTTCCCCTTCTACATCTATGACTTTCTTGATGTAACGGCTTCGGTAGTGTCATTTGTGGATGTAAAGTGCTTACTTAAAAGAACAGGTCTGTGAGACGCGAGCAGGGCAAAAATGAACGTGTTTTTAATATCTCTGGGTTAAGATTACTTAAATGTTTTGTCATTTATATATTCAATAACAGTACGTAAATATATATTCAATTTGAAATGAAGTGTACATTGTTTTTATCACGAGTAAGAAAAAATATACTTGATATCTGTCATCTTTTCTATTATAATTATTTGACGTCCTTGTTAGCACCAAATCCTTGTTAGGTCAAGTGATACGTTCCAGGAGATCACCAAGTTAGTTCTATTTTCATAGTGCGCATTTAGCTTAGTTTGATAACAGTTTTTTTTTATTATTACTTTATTACATACATATATTTATTATCATTTTCAATATTTTCAGAACAGATTTACGGCAAGGAATATTGACGTGACTTGTATTTCTATTTTTAAAACTATGTATGATTAATATATATTTATTTATTTATTTTATTTTGTTTTAAATTCGTTTTTTTAACCGCTTTAATTCAATAATTCATTAATTCACCGACGATGATACATCGTCTAGTCAACAATCTATGTTACTATCAAATTTAATATCATTAAACAAATAGCACTTAATAACGTGTACAATACAGAATCAATAGATACGAATTTAAAAAATAAATTAAAATAATGTACATATTACTACTCAATTTTTATATTGCTTATAATAATAATAATAATGATAGAATTTGAATCATAAATAAACTTTCGAATCAAATATCTATATACCTCTCACAAAACATTAGACTAGCATTTTATACAAACAATTATATAAGAAAATTACTCATAAAGTACAAAAACAGAGATGATAATTTTAATAATTCTGGGTTTATAAACTAAGCTGTAAAGATTGTACTGCTTTCTATATTGGTAAATCAGGTTGAAATGTCGTTGTTGAAGATGTTTAAATAGTAATGGTTATTCAGAATTTTCCAATCATTTATTAGAAAATGATCATACTTTTGATAAAAACTTGCGATTTCGTTTTGAATATAAACAACGTTGGTCTTAAAATGAATAATTTATATAAATAATTAGACGAAACACTTAAAAACTTTGTTTAAACCACTATTTATTGATAATTCAACGTGTTTCGATATATGTTTCGGTATCTTCTTTCGGAAACAACGTGTACTGAAATTAAAAATACAAGGATAGATAAAAACAAAACTATAAATTAGCGAATAAGTAAGAACTAACATGAAAACAAATTTAAAAGGTGATTATTTGTAAAGAGGATTTGGTTACTTATAATATTTAGCTTGCTATTAACACTTTTCTTATCTCTAAAATTTCAAATTTATCAACTGTAAAACCCCTAGTATTTGTATGTATAATTTCTAAACCCTTGTTAATATCAATAGAATGGTAAATATAGCGTTTAAAATTAACCAAAATATTATAAATAAACAACTAAATTTAATCACAAGTACTATTTTAAAAAAATTTCGTAAAATAATTTTGTATTTAGTTAATTTTCACAATTGATATATTTTTGTAATTAGATTTTATTTAAAAATATTAGAATGTTATAATTATATTTTTGGTTAATTAATTAGACATCCTGGAGAAGGAAATAGTTGTTTCCGAAACCGGTTGGTGAATTAATTAATATTTGAGTGGTTAAAAAAATTAATTCAGAACTAAAAAATTAACATTAGTTATTGCAAATATTAAAAATAATATTGTATTAGTTTGTTTATGTTCATCGAGTATAGTTTTATAGTATTTTTTAGAAATACCTCGTTACTCATTATAAATGGTAAGTACCGTTCAAGATGTCTTAAATTAAAATCTGAGCTGTCGAGCCTCGTGCCTCGGGCGTTCCCGAAAAGTTTGAAAGCGGCTTTCGCCAAAACCGGTTGGTCTGGCAAAACTCTTTACTGCCCTTCTTTTTAAATATTTTACTTGCAGTGCCAAAATATTATACATAATAACGACGCATACATAACACACACACACACACACACACACACACACACACACACATACATACAACAAGAGTTGAGCACATAATTGACTAAAACAAAAAAATAATTGCTCAGCATTGATTTCCCGATATTGAATTACACATTATATTTCCGTTATAATAAATAGAAAACAATTATTAAAGAAATTCCTTCCTTTTCCAATTTGAAATATTAAGTATTATTTTACATGTTTCATAGTCTTTTAAGATCTTTAGTTTTTTAAGTCTTTAAGTTAATTTAGTAACAATACCAACTAAATATTAAAGTTTTTACGTAAATGTTGTTTTATCCAATAAACGATATTCTAACATAATCATAATACAGAGTCTATACTAAAAATTCACTAGCTCTACTATAATCTCAGTTTTTTTTTCTCTATTTTTATTTTTATTCCTGTCGAATCTTTATCTTTTTTGAATTAAATAACACCACAACAGGACGAAAAAAAATGGGCACTTTAACCCGGTCGGTAGACTAGCAAAGTACCCAGGACAATGCTGCATTTATCAGAGGTGGAGTCTACTCCATCCCACACAATAACCTACGAGTATATACTTAATTGCAATACAATTGTATCTTATGTTTGTCATGTTATATTATAATATATTCACCTCTGTTACAACAAAACATTTATGTCAATAAAGTCTAATAAATAAATAAATAGAAAGGTGTTAAAAGAGAAACACGAGACAACACAGTTGGTTTTCTCATATTCGGGACAAGCTGCCAGAAAAACTCAGCTCTCGGAATTTTAAGATAATAATATTATGTGGAACAAAGATATGTGTATTACCATTTGAATTAATAAAAAATGTTATAATTTATTAAAGCACCTACTTACGCAACGAATGTATGGCATTTTAACCTTTAGTGGATTAATTTTTAATGTGGAATAAGTGAAATTTTAAAATGTATTCACGCGTTTTCTTCAGTCCTGTCGTTAAAAAGTCAATACTGTGATGTTATAAAGCTGTCCAGCGGAAAAATTTCAAGATTAAATTGTAATTGCTCGTAAACCAACAGGGTGAGGTAAGTGCGGGATTGCCAGTCGCAATGAGTCACTGGTCGGGAGTGAACCGCGCGTTCGCGGTTGAGCAATAAATAGAGCGCGGTGGTTCGTTGGTTCGTGCGCGTCGCGCTTTTTGTACTCACTTTAATATTCGAGTAAGTGATAGGCCGAGCATGCAACTTATCTGGTGTTGGGTTCAAACGTTCAGACAAGAAGGGACAATGGTTAACCAAACTCCTCCGGGATCATCAACGTCAGTAGCGACGGCAGAACATGCGGTTCAAGTTCGATTAATTATGCGCAATCCGCGTAAATCAATAAGGAAGATTGCAGCCTATACTGGAGTAAAGAAATCAAAAGTGCACGTTATTTTAAAAAAGAAACTACAGTTTCCCCCATACAAACTGCAAATCGTGCAGTTTCTTAACGAAAATGACTATTCTTTACGTGAAACCTTAGCGAGAACAATGCTAGATTATTTTAGAACAGCACGAACGCTTGGAAACATATCGTTTACTGAAAAAGTATATTTTCATATCGATAGCTATGTTAATAAACAGAACACGAAATACCGGTGCCCCGACAACCTAAGGGAATGCCAACAAAAACATTTGTATTGTCCAAAAACGACAGTGGGGTGTGCAATTTCTGCCCGAGGGATAATTATCCCTTATTTTTTTAACCAGCGAGAGACAGTCACTGCTGATGTGTATTGCTGAATGATCGAGGAGTTTTTGGTACCGCAACTGCAGATATTTCCCGGGTTCAACGACAGAACACAATTTCAGCAAGACGGGGCCACTCCACATACAGCTAGAGTTTCAATGGAGAAAGAAGCTGACGGGAATTTTGCCCAATAAATTAATCAGCAAGTACGGAAATATCCTAGGTACCTCGGTCACCGGATCTTACACCGTGCGATTTTTTTATGGGGATACTCTAAGTCGAGAGTTTACAGTAACAATCCTTGAAAAATTCAGGCCTCATAAGAAAGTATCCGCCTTGAAGTTGCTGCCATTAAACCAACGCTTTGCTCTTGCGTGTTCGCAAATTTAAGAGTCCAATCCAAGAGTACCTTAAGAGAAATGGACGGCATTTAGACGATATTGTTTATAAAACGTAAAATCTCCATCGTTAAACTCAATTTTGTATAAATAAAATATGAGAACAACATTGCAGTTTTTTAATATTAAACTTGAAAACTTTTCTTATTTAATTTGAATCGTATCAGTTTCTCCATATAATAATAAGTGTTTTTTTTATTTTTTAAATTTTTATTTATAACAGTCAATATTTACTAAAGAAAAATAGCTCCGGTATCCATAAAAAGCTTACGTTTTAAAGCAACTGGTTTAAAAACAGACGTTGTAAAGAAAAACCCTTCAGTCACATACTTTTAGGCGTAATCTAACGATAAAATTGTAAAATTCAGCATATCATTCACCTGACTGATGGTAGACCTGATTGAAATTTTTCCACATTCGAACTCGTCAAAATTAGATGTAACCAATAAATATATCGCAAAGATTTGATACTGTAATAAATCCATCAAAACAGAATGGTACCCAGATATCGTAAAGTTTTTTCATAATAATAAATCTAAATTAGTCGGATGGTTCCCAAGGTTAAGAAGAGATTTTTAGTAAATTTACAACTTGAAAAAATCTCAGAGATACAGATTTTGCTTTCATGATGTCATTCTATTGATCACTTATGTTCCGTAAAACCAATTCAATATCAACCTGATCTCTGAGTTTATCTCCAGATTAAAATTTCAATACGTATACATTATTCTGAGATATATCTCATCGTATCTCATTTCGTGGATACGGGAAAAATAAAAATTTGTTAATATTTCGCACATTTGTTATTAACGTACCGCATTCATTTGAGTGGAACATGTGCATCATGGGCGAGAGAAGCACAAGATAATTTTACATTTTGCAATTATAAAAATTTGAACAATCTTGTTATCTTTTGTGATAGATATAAGTATTATTCCAAGCTTAATCAAACATGTTACTGGCTGAGGTGATTAAGATAAATCGATATATGTAATCTACACACATAATGCACGTTCTGATTGTTTTCGATAAACTATACTTAATTATTAAAGTTATTAAGGTGGCACGATAAAGGAGCTATAGCCCGGGGCCCCGAAAAAAAAATTGAAAAAAAAATTGAAATAACTCTACTACGCACGTCGATGCGCAGAAGGTATCCGTATCCACCTCCGAGCCCAGGAATCGGATGTAAGCTCAAAAACTATACCTCATTTTAATTCCTTTTTCTATTTTGTCTCAGTAAACCTGTAACCTAATTTAAAACAAATATAGATGAGTACACGGAATACGTGTCACTTTCTTTCACAATCTTATTAGTTTCAAACTAAGCTAAACTTCTTAAAGAGAACACATTATTATTGTGAAGATGCAGTTATTCAGAACATAGTTATGTGGTATTTTAATACAAATTAAATGTATTAATTAGAAAGATATAGGTACACGTAAAATCAATTTTATATGTATATCTTTCTAATTAATACATTTAATTTGTATTAAGAATTTGAAGGTGCCTACAAACCGTGAAATAATATAATCAACAAAAAAATTAAAACAAAACGACATACTTATACGAAAAATAAAATTTAACAAACATTATACATAAAATTATCACAGCTTATAAACGGATCCATGTCCGATATTGTTTATTGTATTTATAGGCAAATAAAGAAAATTAAGTTACGTTGAAAATATATACATCTCTCCCTAATTGATACATTTAATTTGTATTAAGCTAAACTTAGGTTTTGCTATGAAAATAAGACTAACTTGTTGATCTCCTGAAATGAGACTCGAACCCCCGACCAATGGATCACTAGGTGAGCTTCTATACCACTAGATCACCAAGCACGTCAATTGAAGATTATTTACGAAACAACATGGTCAAATTGATTAATTGTCAAGACTGAAATTATAAAATAATACAATTTTTTTTTTTTTACAAAGCAATTTTTTTTTTTAATATTACGATTTAATCAAATACGAGTATATAAACCCAGCCCCCCTTTCTTGATCTTTCCTCCTTTATATCAGTATTGAAATAGGTACTCGTCTCAATCTTAAAGATATGATTGTCAGTTGGGGTGGATAGTGCAGATAGTAGTATTTTAGACTGCGTAAGTAAAGCACAAAAAATGATTCTAAAAACATTCATAAGAAGCCCCTTCGCTATCCTTCAAATGAACTCTTCAAAGAATGTCACGTCCTAGACATCCGTCAAATATACGTACTTGCTACACTAAAATACTTTTAGCGACATATACAATATCATCATCAAATAACGCACCCTCACTTAACAAGGACACAGGCTAACTGTCACTATCTCGTGCCAAAATTAAACAAAACTTTTGCACAAAGATTTCATTTGTTTCTAGTACCAAAAATATACAACAGTCTGAATTCAGACGTGAAAAATTGCAACCATATTCTTACATATTTTTCAATAAAAGTGCAATTCTGGCTGCACGAAATGGGGAGAAATTACGCCCAAGCACTTTTAAAAGTCCAAACATGAGATTAAAAGTCTCATAACAGATATGAATATTGCATTTTATACTTTTATATGTAGTTGTGTTAGTATTTAACTGAACTTTTTTCAATCTTTTTATATTGAACATTACAATTTTACATAAGTTCACTTCATATTTGTATGTTATTTATTTATTTTATACACTCTCACTTCTATTTGTATATTATTTACTCTTATTTTACTTATTCTTTTTTTTATTTTTGATACATTAAACATTGCATTTACTTTAAGTTTTACGTTGTTTTTAAATGTTATCTAATTGCATCTTGTGTTACTCTATATATATATATATATATATATTTTGTATATTGAACATTACTACTATATGCTACTACTAACATGTCTGCTATAATACAGTAAAATACTAGTGTAGCAGGCAGGGTACCGAAATATACGTTTTATTTTGCTGCAATGTTATCCGATTATAACAATACAACACTGTACTATGAATAAAACAAATAATTAAATTATTTGTAGCTTTTCTAGGTCTTCTTTGGCCCAAGATTGTGCCTAAAATCTTATTTTCTACTGTCACTTTGACGCATAATGTGTCTAAAGAATTGAAAGAATCTTTTGGCCCCGTCAATGACACTTAAATCCAGCCCTGATTGAGGGAAGGAAAAAATAATATTACTGTTTTATTTTACCTGATCACTCACCGCAACTTTTGTTTTAAATTATCAAATACGACATTTTTGTTTCTGTAATATTTTAAAATAGTTAGATGATTTGTTTTATGATTTTTAGAAATGAGATATCAGAAAATTACCACCGTTTGAACTATAATTTTTGTCGCTGGTCTCATTTCGCGTAAATGATTATTTTACAATTACAGAAATGATGAGCAGAGGCGTATTGGTCGTGCGTGACGACGAGAAATATTTTGACTTGTATATCTCGCGGTGGGTTTAAAACTAAATAGAAAATATTTTAAACTTCTGTAATGTACATAAAAAGTTTGGTTTTTGAAAATTGCCCATCTATATTTTAAAGTCGCAGCAATGTGTAGTATATAATAATTCATACAATTTTTTAATAAAAATGATTCACGGAAAAATCTTGAGTAATAAATGTCATTTTTTAAGTGTTTTGAAGAATGCATATAACATTTTGTTTTGTTTCAGAAAATTAGTAATATTTTCATAAATATGATACGCACCTACGTATCTCTATTAAAATAAACACTCGATTATACGTGAAATTCGTGCTTATAACTAACGTCATCTTCTGGGTTGTGTTTATCAAAATAATGAATTTAATTAATAAATATTTTATAAAACGAGTGTTAAAGAAATATTACTCCATTAAATGGTAAAATCTCGTTTTCTTAATGAAGTTGTGATTCTTTAATATCTATTATTTCATTTTAACCACAACAAATACTTTTCACCATAAAAAGAAAATGCCATATTTTTTTCTCTAAAAAAAAAAATTGCCACAGGCACTTGAAC
Organism: Eubasilissa regina; assembly: GCA_022840565.1. Lineage (NCBI taxonomy): Eukaryota > Metazoa > Arthropoda > Insecta > Trichoptera > Phryganeidae > Eubasilissa > Eubasilissa regina. The sequence continues at coordinate 20,639,078 of JAINEB010000004.1, read as the reverse complement.
CGTTACTGATATAGCTCAGCTGGAATACAAGTCTACCGGTAATAGAAAATCTCACTAAATGGTCTGATTTTCGAAAAAAAAATTCTTTGCTTTTTTTACTTTGGTTTAATGAATTATATATCGTGTTAAACGTTACAAAAAATACCAAAGAAATATTCCGACAATATTTTGGATAAAAATGTATATGTAAACATAAATGTGATTTTCATTTTAAACGAGTCACTTCCCACGTCTTGTGCATCGGACATATGACGTGGCGTTTTTGTTTCTCAAGTTTTAATATAATATCATTATAATATAATATAATGAAAACATTTTTTTTAATAATTGTGTACAATGCCGTTAGTCATAATTAACTTAACATAATACACTTACTTTACATAATAAGATAAGATAAGATCGAGAGTTCTATACTCTGACAGTTTTTTTGGTTATATACGGGTAAGGTTTTAAATACTTTTTTTTTAAATTTAAAATATATAGCGTACACGGAATACGTGTCACATTAATATTCTTACTAATTTGAAACTAAGCTAAACGCTTGTATATGAAAATAGGACTAAATTGGTGCGTCCGTGAGTGTGTACGACAGACCCCAGAACACATCCTGTGGGAATTTGATATTTTGATGGACGCAAGAAAAGTTATAATTGCGGGATTAGATGTGGCTGGTCATCGTTAGATTAGGGACGACAACCTTATGAGGAATGAAAAAACTTCGGATACTTTCGGGTGTTTGTGGGTGTGTGGGTGTCTCGCTGGAGGCTGGAGATGTACAAATGCTGTGATTGAGGGTGAGGGTCATTCGCCCTTCCCGCAATTTAGCCTTGATTAATTGTTTTCTTTCTTTCTTTCGATCAGATATCTGGTGGTTCTGGTTTCCTAGCCGAAATTAAATGTATTTTTTTGTCCTTAGTCCACTCTTTTCTTTCAAGGGAGTGATTTTTTATGATATTCAACTTCACTGTTCTTTTTCTGTGCACTGTAAAATATTTTTTTTCCCCATTTTCATATGTGAGACGTAGCACGGTAGTTTTTGTGCTATTAAAAAAATTCCAACCAGTCAGCGAATGAGAACGACCGATATGGTAGCTTCTGCTCATAGAAGGGTCCTGGGTAAGTGGTGTGTTCCATTCTCTGGTATCCAGGAATGAGGCTCGAATCCCCAACTCGCATCAAGATCGCAAGGCGAGTGTCTCAACCGCAGGACCAACAAGCACAATTAAATATGAACACGATCTCTCTTTTCATTGTTCTGCTCACAAGCATCGCGGATCTCTGGTTATCTGTCGCTGCGTGACCGTGGTGTGGAATTTTGACTAATGTGGGTGTTAGTGAACTTTCTTATTATATCAGTGTCTTGCTGACTCGCGTCGTCGGTACGCAAATGTATTACGCGACTTAATTAGAATAATTGAAGGGTTGAGAAATATTTGTTGTCACTCAGATGTAGTTTGCCAGAAATTGATTTTCTAAAAGAAGACATCGCATGAAACGCATGCATTTAACGTATTTTTTCAAGGTCAAGTATCAGAATGATGTACCATATATTTTTCATCAAATTTTGTGAATATATATATATGTATCTTAATGCCTGAATAAGGCGCGTATAATAACAATAAATAAATATGTATAACAATAATAAATAAATAATGTTCTTGAATCATTAACTATATTTTAAGCACAATGACTTTCTTTAAAGCCGTTAATTAATTTATTTATTTTCCAGTAATCTAAATTATCCAGCGCTCGAGAAAACCGGTGATCGAGGCATATAGAGGATGATTATGAGCAGAGGTGGCGTTACCTTTATCCACAAATGGGGACATGTTCAATTCTAAAAAAATTATTGCGTGTCAGATAAAATGCTGATGCTGATATATATATATAGAAAATCTTGTCAGAAGTGCAATATACAAGGAAAAAATACATAATGGTTTTTCATAATCAAAATTAAAAATAAATATAAAATGTGAAGTAAAGCAATTTATCCGTCACCATTGAGTTGAGACACAAAAAATTGTAATAATGTAGTCCTATAAATAGTTAAATTTACAGCAAAAACTACCTTCGCATATTCATTCCTTAAAAAATGCATTATGGGGACTGCGGAGTTAGCTAATACATCAGCTCTGACATTACCACTGCAATAGAACAATGAATTGTGTCTCGGTGACCTCAATGGTACGCGAAAGTCAAGCAGACTAACAATCTGAGGGCAGTCTATCATACTATTGATGGTCCTGTAGAGAAATATAAGGTCGATCATCGTATGTCTCACTGATAATTTTAACAATTTCAGACCGCTAAGGAGATAATCATAATTGATATTATTATGTCAGGATTTAATAATAAAGTGTCGTTGTATTGATTACTATTACTCGATAAGCTATATTTATTATTTTAAATTGCGTTATGCAAAAATATCTCATAAAAATAATACATTATCGCATACTGTAAATGTAGTGCGGCACGTGTCGCCATTTCTCAGAGAGGATAGAGCGCCACACTCTTCTGTCCTGACACATAATTATCTCCTCATCCACATTAAAGATCGTCAGTTATTGAGACATACGAACACGTAAATTCAACTTCTAACGGACATTTTTTTTAAATACTTGGATATGTAAATATGAAACCGGAATTTTTGTATAAAAAATACACGTGTGTATGAAAATGAAACAAAATATTTTATAGATTTTTCCCATCTCTCTGATAATTTGTGGATGCCACCCCAAAAAAACTGTTGCTCTTTTAAGACAAACCAATCATCGAGTCATTTTCGTACATTTTTATTATTTTCTTAATTAATAAACTTGCTGAAGGTATTTGGAGGCGTACTGTACTTTTTAAACATATTTTATTAATCTACTACTTTATACAGTGTACTTTACAATGTAAAGTCCGACCGAAGCTTCAACTTCGGCTAAAATCTGCGAAGGTTTGACCGAAGCCGAGGCTTTGTACTTAGCCACCGAAGACGCACGAACGATTACGAATGAAATAAAATTCAGTTTATCATTTCTGGAAAACTGCAATTTATTTGCAATATTTGAATTATGTTCAAGAACACAGTTACCGGATTTTCACCTACAAAGGCACTGTTATTAAACAAATAATTACTGGGCTTAATTGTTTATTAATTAGATATGGAGATTGATTAATGGGTGAGAATGGTGAACGTTATATTTATATAAAGTGATCACTTAAGCCAGCCGAAGACAGGTCATAGACAGTCTTGTAATTACCTCTCTTCGTAGCTTCGTCTCTATAAGATATCTACTATCTGCAATTTATTTATTTACTGAATATTTTATTTACATATTTACAATTATTATCAACACCATAACGCAGAAAACTAATTAACTATGTAGAATTTGCATTATTATGTATACTTTCTAGTCAGTGTTATAATATTTCTAAGTACGATTGAACTTTCGGCGGCCGAAGGTTACGGCAAGAGCCGAACAATCGGCTTCGGACAAAAATTGACCTTCGGTCAGACACTACTTATATGCTCGTGTGCATGAGTGCACATGATACCATGCTTATACGCATGAGGGTGTCCTTCACTGATTATACGATAGATGTCGCGTGAATTTTGGGGTGATAAATTACGCTATTCTGTACGCATTCATTGTATATACATCTTACGCACGTTCATATAAAAATACTTGTTCATTTTTAAATAAGCATGTCAATGTTAAAAATTTTTATATCGTTTCATTTCGGACGCACCATAGAATACGCCTGCACGGTTTATGTATTCTTCGTCAGAATAGATCTGAGACAACGCGCGCGGTATCACAGTTGTCTATTTTATTGTTTGTTGTGCAAATAGTTTTCCGTGCATGAAGGTATATTTAGTATGCGAGCTGAAGGGCACCTTAGTGTCTTGCGTGCCTTAATTAAATAGTTGTGAAAATTGTGTGGCATTTTTTAAAATACATTAAACGTTTAGATAAATCAATACTCTCGGCGTGATAGAAAGTCGTATAATCGGACAGTATTGTAGAACTTTCTAGAATATTATGGATAATCTGTATTATACTGTAATAAGTAGTATGGTACCTATAAAATAATATTGTAGAAATTTCTGGAATATCGTAAAATCATATTCGATTGATTGAACATAGAATGTCGGTATAATGTTTCAAAATCTGATAATACCACAGACTAGTAAGTGAATGTACATATAGGAGAGGGGTTCGGAACATTAGTTGCGGCACGAGGGGCATTCTACACAAGTTCTTGGTGGAAATGTCGCGTGACAATGTGTTCAAATTCTTTGTATTACATATTTTTAAAATAGTCAAAACAGCATTAAATTTCTCTCTTCATACCAGAGTGCTCCAACAAAAACAGATATGATCTAACAATATGTATGTACTATACTTATAATGGTTCAATTGAGCCTTATGGATACAGACCAGTAAATTAATAGACATGAAATAAAGTGTACATGTATGAGAGACGAGGGTCATTCTACGCACACTTTTGGTGGAAACATAAATCCGATACTTTATGACACATTTATGCAACAGTAAAAGTATTTACTCTTTGTAAATTAAATCTTTGTGTAAACAAGACGTATTTTTTACATGAATGCATATTACATTGTCAGCGTTTAAATTTTCGTTCCAATCGACTCATATTTTAAAAAAAAGTCGCCGAGCTATTTGATTGCGGATATGGTACCAAAGCGATCACGCGTGTGTCACCAAAATAACAATATTGGGTCAATAAATTTGCGTTATTCATGTCTATATCTATATTTAGTGGTCTGTGGATAATACTGTAGAACTTGGGTTGGGATAGATTTTATATTCGTACATGTGAAATATTGAATGTATAAACCGCACATGCAACCGTAAATTTTAAATCATTATATGTAAATTTTAAAAACAGTCGGAGCGTATAATACGAAGTCGGTCGGCGTTACACTTCTGCCTTTCCACATTGGGTAGTCCAACTGAACTTCCTACCTCACGTCCAATGAGGAAAACAAATGGGGTAACTCTCACAATTCTCTGCCTCACACACAGTGGGATCGCGTACGGGCATGTGTGTGTGAGCGAGTTGCAACTCTCTATAACAATGGAACAACAAAACCGAGAGTCGTGTGTGGCGGTGGCTTGTAATGATCAAATCAAAAATATCAACAAAAAAAAAAAATCTATAGTGATTCCGAGAAAATTTAAAGTTGCCACGTAGATTTATTGCGCGGACGTATTTAGATGTATTACAGACAATGTAAATAATAAACCTATTTATTATTTAACCAGATTGCAACAAACGCAGTATTCCATCTATCATAATATTTTGTGTATTTTTTATTTCAAATAAAACTAAAAACATAATATATCCGTTCATAATTCACACTTCGTAATAAAAACATACGGACAATTACCTAATCTAATAATAGTAAATATCCGAAATGAAACGTTCGATAAGAAATGAAAGAAGAGGTTTGGTTGGTCAGTTTGGAATAAGGTAATTTTCTTTCTTTGAAAAATCTATTTTATTTTATTTTTACATTTAATTCGGATATTTACTATTTACAGTGTAGTTAGATTGGGATTTGTCTAAAAGTTGCAGTTAATAGTTAATGTAAACAATATACTGGTCAAAATAAGAAAATATAAAATATAGAAACATATTATTTTTTAATGTGTTGTAAACATTTTACAGATAAAGAACAATGCTTTAAATAATTTAAAAAAATAATTATATTCTCATTGTGACAAATATGCTGTTTCGGGAAATTAATTATCAAATTTAATCCACAGATGGTGATAGTGTAGTGGTACTCGGAAATGTTTCCACATATTAACATATATACAACTTTCAAAATTTTTATAGATATGGAAATTGATTAATTGGTGAGAATGGTGAACGTTACATTTATATAAAGTGATCACTTAAACCAACCGAAGACTGGTCGTAAACCCCGTAATTACCCATACTTCCATATATTTCCATTAAATATAATAATAAAAATAGCTTCGTCTCTATGTGATATCTATTATTTGTTTAGTTACTAACCACCTTAGTTATTCTAGATTTTACTAGTAAAAATCCGAAATTCATGATGGTTCGCGGAAACTTTACATATGGATAAGTAACTCCGCGTTGTAACAGTTTTTGATGTTTTACAGTGACAAATTAATATTATTAAGGAAAGCACATTCTTATTGTGAAGTTGTAATTATTCAGAACATAGGTCTGTGTATTCAAAATTTAATAAAAATGAATTGATAATTCTGGCGTCTGCAGTCGGTTTACTCAAAGATATTTGAGATTCTGTAAAAATAATGTAGATGGCTTTCAAATAATGGAACGACAGGTGTATTAATTTGAAAAATGTAATATATAGGTTCGAAAATTCGTCAAGAAAAATACCGGCGTTATAACACAATTGGTAGTGTACTTCCCCGGATTGGAAATAGAGATCCAGGTTCGAATCCCGGTGACGCAAAAACAATATTTTTCGACAAAATTGATTTTATATATATATATTTATAATTAATACATTATTTTAGTATTTAAAATTAATTTTACTCATATTAATAAATCTAATATTTTCATCAAAAAGACAATAAAATGCAGGCCATACTGACCTGCATTTTATTGTCTTTTTTACCTAGGTTAGATAAAAATATTACCTATTATATCAATGTATTAAAATAGACTCCATTATGTATGGGGTTGAGATACATCCCTGCACTATAGTGATGGTAAAATCGTTATTTAAACCGTTATTGTGACTGTGATTGTGTTCGATTGTAACTGTGATGATTTGTAACTGATTATTCGCAGTTCTTCGAGTAATGACTGCTACACAAGAAAGTAAACCTAAAACAGTTAAATCTCGGTTACCAATCATCGCCACAATACCAGTCACGTGACAGTTTACCATCACTACTGCACAGATACATTTTTTTAATTTATAATATTTTACTAATTTATAATATTTTACGAATGCTCTTTTAGATAATTTCATTTTTAAAGATGGTGGAAAATTAATTAATTTAGAAAGATTTTTTTAACATTCATTTTTTTAAACATGTAAAAATGATTTTGTTGTGGCGGGTACATAATGCGAAAATTATGCTACCAGCCAAAAAAGCACCCTCTGATTACTGGGACCGGTCGTTTCGTACGTCATGTTTTATTTTTTCATTTCGCGCGTCTTCACGCAGGAACATCTTTTCTGTTTTTGTTTTCGGGTTTGGGGTGAGCGACCTTTATACCTTCATGCACAGATCAAGGTCACAAGTTCTCAATAATATATTATGCAGTATATCCTTGTCGATCCAGCCGAACACAATATATTATAATTATATATATTAGTGTAGTAGACAATTATTTCTTTAAATGTATTAATTAGAAAGATATACATATAAAATCAATTTTATCGAAAAATATTGTTTTTGGTACCGGGATTCGAACCTGGATCTCTTTCCAATCGGGAGAAGGTGCATTAACCGACTGTGCTACAGCAGACAGTATTTTTACGATAAATTTTCGAACCTATGTGTTACACTTTTGAAATTAATACATATATCGTTCCATTATTTGTTACGGAATCTTAAATACTTTTGAGTAGTCTGATAGGAGGCGCCAGAATTAACAATTCATTTTTATAAAATTTGGGACACCTTGATACAACTTACATATTATTAAGGAGAACACATTCTCATTGTGAAGTTGTTATTATTCATAACATAGCTCTATGATTTTATGTGTAGATTTTTCTAATTAATTCATTTAATTAGTATTTAAAATATCACAGAGCTATGTTCTGAATAATTACAACTTCACAATAGAAATGTGTTCTTGATAATTATTTATTTGCCCTAATGATAAAATAATACTATCATACACAAAAAACTTTTATATCCCTTTCAAAAAACCGGCGAGGAATATAATAATATCAATACACATAATTAATTTCACATTCTTATGTGCTAGCTTGACTTATACTAATAAAAATAGCACATAAATAAGTAAATATAAAAACAATTTTTATCAATCTTCAATGCAGGTATAAAATCATTTCTTTATTTTGCTGAGTGGAACCAAAACATGAGCACAAACTCATAAAACGGTTGCGGGAAAGAGTGTTTTTTTTTCGGCTTATGGTCTAATGGTTAAGTCACTCGCCTAGTGAGCATCGTTCTAGAAGGTCGCCAAGTTAGTCCTATTTTCAAAGTACTTGTTAGCATTTAACATAGTTTGAAAAAGTAAGAATATTGATGGCACGTATTCTGTACGCAACTCAATTTTTAATTTTTAATAGGTTTGTCTGATTGAGCCATTCTGACGCACTAAACATTGCGTTTCAGAAATGCTAGATTTGAGAATAACTCGATACACTAATACGAGTAAGATCAAACATTGACCATTAATTTTTACATACTAAAACATTTTTACGAGCGTCATTATGAGTGCTTTGACTGGTTTAAATAAGGAGAGTGACTTTTAAAATTCAAATACAGTGTATAATGGGTACCATAATATCATGAAGTACTTTTATATATTTTATTTTTAATTTGTTTTTTTAATATTATTTAAACTATACAGTCATTCCTCACTTAACAACCATCTCGTTTAACGATCGCTCGTGCCCTCTGTACGAGAATCATCAAATCTCTGCGTTTCATCGTTGTCAGTGTGGAAGACACTTAACGTCTACCTCTAGCGCCAAATGAGCAGTCAACGAACTATATTAATGACAATAGAGAGCATCCCACCCTCATTCTTAATTTACAGTGCGCGTTGCCTATATTCAGCGGTCAGTTATGTCGCAATTTATAAAAATTTACGTTTTACATTAAAATAAAATAAAAAGTTCGTTTAATTCGCTTTACGACTTGGTCGGCGGAACGGAACCTGATCGTTGCTGTTATTATATAACCTTCATTAATAGCTACAGAAGACAGGCCTAACCAGAGGTTTGTTTCCTGCAGCCAGTTGTAAATGTATTCAGTGGCACCCAATAGATTGAAGCAGAACGCTAATAGCTAACTGAATGAGAAAACTCAAAGAAAAAAAAGAGCAAAAGAAAAAAGGACCCGTAGCCCGTGCCCAAGAAGCACCGGAGTTTGTGGATCGAGGATTATACCTCCAGCTACCTGAGAATCCACAATCATGATGAACAGTCCTCCTCGGACATGTGGGCAAACGATGGTGATGATATTTTATATTTGTCTGTAAATTACTATTTTTTCCTTCATTTCTGTTTTCCGTTAATGATACCAATCACAGTATGTTTAGAAATAAATAAATTCTAAATAAAATGATGAATTGAGGATTGTAAATTAATAAATTTTCAGATTGACAATAATTGTAATTCGGACTATGGTTAACAAACATTTTTTTTCAAATTATGATACAATATTCGTGGTACTTAGGTATAATAATTTTTTTTTTCGTTTTACGCTTGTTGAAACTTGAGTTATGATGATAGTGTACGTACGTCAATTCGATTCCAAAGACAATGGTCATGGCAGCATTCGTAAATAACCTATTGCTTTCTGTTAGTATGAAATAAAATTATCCGTAATTATAGATTAACTGTGAACTGCTACCGGCTACCGAAGTCAGAGCTAAGAAACGTCCGAACACCGCAACCCATATTCTGGAAGATTGTTCTTTAGGTTCAACGACCAGTCAGGACGAAGGAAATGATCGCGGCCGAAACACTTTTCCCGACGAATTGAGCACTCTCTTCGTTCTTTCTCCCCGGACAATTACCCCCCCACCTTTGGCCGCCCCGCTGACCGCCGCACACCGCAGTAAAACACCTGTTGAAATTGCCACATGAAAGTGTCGTGCCTCCGCGGAGCATCGATGGAATCAGTTTGACTCGAAACTCCGAGCGGGTCAGTCGCGTTCACCGGGCGGTTCTCATTCAAATCTCATCACACACGTGATAAAAATAATAATCAAACATTACCAAACACTACATCAAACGCTTGACATAATTAAATAGATTATTTGAAATTTTTTAAATAATTTTTATTTCGCGACTCAAGCGCCAAAATATTTTTAAAATGATGGATTTATGAAACGCAATCTTGCGCGATAGTTAAAGTAAATTTAACGATTACGATAATTCCGTTTAATTACATTTTATTGCAGTGTCATTGCCTTCTTGAAACTTTAATCGGCCGTCCGATAAAAGGTGATACTCTGTTAGTTTTTAAGTTTAATATATATATACCGGTATACAGTGAAAAATGGGGCGAGGGGAAGGTTTCAGGCCCGATGACGTGAAGAGTCAAAGCAAGGAAGCCATCGTGGAGGAAGATGTCCCAGCACCACCAGGTAAATATATATTTTCTATTAGCCCCCTTTTAGATGTGCAGGTTCTAAAGCAAACTTAACCCGCGTAAAATTTATTTTTTAAAACGATATTATTATTATTAAAACACATTATTCTTGTGAAGTTGTAATTATTCATAACATTAGTCTGTGATAATATAAATACTAATTAAATGTATGTATGTAAAGTAAATGTAATTAAAATGATATATACATGTAAAATCAATTTTATTGAAAAATATTGTTATTCCTATCGGGATTCGAACAATAGATAAATAACAATAGAACGAAGTATATGTCTAAAATTTTATAAAAATGAATTGTTAATTCTGGCGTCTGCTAACGGTTTACTCAAAGGTATTTGAGATTCCGTAAAAAAAAGTAGATGGCTTTCAAATAATGGAACGGTAGATGTATTAATTTGAAAAAATGTATCGTATAGGTTCGAAAATTTGTCGTCAAAAATAATGTCGCTTTAGCATAGTTGGATAATGTACTTTCCCCTATTTGGGAAAAGATCCAGGTTCGAATCCCGGTGGCGCAACAACAATATTTATCGATAAAATTGATTTTATATGCATATCTTTCTAATTAATACATTTATTTAGTATTTAAGATACTATATTTATATGAAATACGGACAAAAATTTACTCAAACGTTCATCTAAATTATACAAACGTACCGTGATATTAATTGTATGCCTTTTTTTTCTACACAATATTCGCTGGTCCATATGGACATTATTCTTCTTCAGCGGCCTCATGATCACTGCAGAGCACCATTTATACCTTAACATCTCCGTTATGGTCCTGTCTGGGTATTCGCCCACCTCTTGCGGTGGAAAACCGTAGGATATCTGGTGCGGAATACCGTTCCCGAAGTTTCAAGTTCTTTAACCTTTAACATATATGAAAATAAAGCACTTGATTTTTGATACTACTCGTTTAATTAACTTTATTACCGGAATGGTTACTTAGATACTAATAATTAAAAGCATTCAAAAATTTGTGTAAATCTTCAGAATTCCAATGAACAATTTTGTCCCTTTTCATATGCAAATTAAATTGTTAGATTGGTAATGCCCTTACAAGGCGAAACGCGTCTCATGTAAATTAAACGAGTAAAATCATTTATTTTTTTATATTCACATACGTGATTATGGAGTTCTATAAACTTATCTCGGAAACAGTAAATATTCGCGATATTTGAATATGTCCAAGAACACACAATTATTGGATTTTTACCTACAAAGGCACTGTTATTAAACAAATATCAGATATCTCACAGAGACAGAGCTATTTTTATTATATATTAATGGAAAATATATGGAAGTATGGGATAATTACAGGGCTTAAAAAAAAGAACAATGAATTCTGGTCCATAGATGGCGATGGTGTAGTGGTACTCAAAACGAGTCCACACACTAACATATATACAATTTTCAAAAAATTTTATAAATGAGGTGATTGAGGGGTGAAAATTGGTGAACGTTATATATATATAAAGTGATCACTTAAGCCAGCCAAAGTCAGGTGACAAGCTCTGTAATTACCTCATACTTCCATATAAATATTTTCCATTAAAATATAATTTAAAAAAAAGCTTTGTCTATGAGATATCTGACTTTGTTTAGTAAATATTCTTTAGTCTCCGGTTAAGTTAGATTAGCTCGTGTAATTGGTCTGCAAATTTTGAGAACGACTTTATTTACGAAGACTGCAACCTACTCCCTTGCGCTAAAGTGAGAGACCAAGCTTCACACCCATATAGATTATTCTATTGTATCAGTGGTGTTTACAATTTGATCATTAGTTTAAATTCTGTTACAAAAACTCGACGATGGCAATTTCCGTAAAGCAACGTAACAAGCGTTTCCTGATTTTATCTTACTATTTTTTTTTTGAAATACCCAGTCGTATTTGTATATTTAAATTGTTTAACTGATAATAAGTGATTGCGTCTGACTTCTGCACATACAAAAGTAGTATTATATATTTTGAAGAGTATTATATACAGAGACAGCAGGATTTTTACGAACTTAAATGTGGATAGGTTGATCCGACGATCAATTTTTATTGGCTGATGAATCGGTCAGTAAGCAGTAAAATACGGAAATGTTACAATAAGTAGTTTCAAAGTCTCGATCATGGTGAAGAAAAATCCTCGAACTTGTCATTGAGTATTGTGATAAATTATATCGAGTGGTACATAATATAATGCTTCGTTGAGTTAATTACTAAAACCGCGAAGTTGTTGCGACATACTAAAGTTTTAGTATATTTAGTGTCTACATTGGTCAAACTTTTAGTTAATTATTTCATGTAAAAAAATTGATCGAAATGAAAGAAATATAATGATGTTAGTAAATAAATCTGCATTTTTAAGACAATTGTCAAAAGTACACCTTATATCATGTTAATAATAGTTAAATATTTGAGTAACACACTACAAAACAAAAATTCCTTTCGGCACTGGCCCCAAGAATCAGGTGTGTAAAGGACGGGGTAACAAATTCGTAATAAAAAAAAATAGATTTACTTTTTTTGGACCAGATAAAGCATGAGAAGAATAATAATAATAATGTTTGTTTTTTTTTATCTAAAATAAATTTTAACTAATTTACCTTTTTTTTCAATTTTAACGAAGATATATTTATAATTTAAAACAACATAACGGATCAAGCTAGTTGATGAACGTAGCCAGATACCGACGAAATAAATTATTCAAAAAAAAAAATTAAATCAGATAAGTACTAGTCGTGTCCACAAAATCAGTACCTACATAAATCATACATACAAACAAACATTGTAGCGGAGCGTGGTTTGGATGTCTCCTGGTTATGATCGAAGAAAGTGCATTGAAATTTTCCGAAAGTTGTGCCATTAGACTTCCAGCAATCGGTAGTATTTCTATTGAAATCTACTTCAGAATATCAATCAGAATAGATGGAACAAGCGAAGTTATATTAAAAATGTAAATTATTTTCGTAATGGAAAAATAAATATGAACTGAAATATCGTTGCAAAAAAACTCCTCTAGAGTTGAACTGAGCTGTTCCTCATGGAAAGACTCGCCAGACAACTTTTTTGCAAAATGCGATTTGGCTTTTTGTGTACGCGAAGCGGTCTGCAAGATCATTATATGTGATTAAGGGCTCCGTCCCTCTCCGACCCGCGGCACAACCACGGATCGGGTCGACTTCCCGCCTGGTCTCTCATTTGGCTATTGGAGCCATCTTACACATTGTGCACAATACATGTTTTATTATGCCAATAAAAATATATACAAGCAACAGGAAAATTAAGAAAAAACAAATCTTGTAAATTTTACATCGCTAATTTTTTGTTTCATAGTGTGGTTTCTTTTTTTGGCTTCATAGTTGAGAATTCATTTAACTGTAACTTTATTAACGATGTCACCATTCTTGGTTAGTATCATCATTACCAAATACCCGTGTTGAGAATTTAAGATTTAACCTAATAATCCGTCCGGAATAAAAAATTACGTTTGACCTTACATACTGCGTTATATGTGTCGTTGATCTAAGTATTTTTTGTACCCTATTTATCAGTCAAAACACGCGTTCAGTTGAGAGATTTGTTCCGTGAATCAGGTCGTCAAAACTACCGTTAATTATTAAAGTAGTTAGATAGGAATGTATTAAAAATAAAATACATTAAATCAACACGAACATTTAAGACTACGAAATATAAATAAATTAGCAATATTAACTTTGTGGTTAAAATTCATATTTTTATTTATTATCTTTGTTTTATTAACCACTTAATTGAGTTTAAATACATCTAACGGTTTCGAAAAATACCATTTTCTTCTTCAGGATGTCATAACTAACTAAAAACATATATTATTGTTTCTTTACCTGAATCTATTTAAAAAAAAAAAAAAATTATTAAAAAATTAATTTAATACTTAACTCAAATTGTTACATAATACAAGTTTACTCGAATAATTTTTAGGAAAAAATAGATTCCGGTAAAGAAACGATAATATATGTTTTTAGTAAGTATTGACATCCTGAAGAAGAAAATGCTATTTTTAAAAACCGGTAGATGTATTTAAACTCAATTAAGTGGTTAATAAAACAAAGATAATAAATAAAAATATAAACTTTAAAGGTATTCTGAAAAATCAGTATGTAGTACATCCTTCAATTTATACATATTTTATAATGTTAAACTGATTCGCAATATTTTAATTTAACTAGTTAAATAACAGCGTTTTTTTAACTTGCCACTCTTTTCTAAAACATTTTACACTTTTGGCTTTACATATTCATCATAGGTCAAAAATATTGTTGATTATCTATTCAAATAAAAAAGTTGAAGAACGTAAATCAAATGTAGGTATCTGCTTAAGATTGGAATTGAATTCAACAAAACAAATAAAAAAACTCCACCATTACGCGCATGTGTTCTTTATTGTACAGGATATGTACTTATATATATTCTCTAGGTACGTTTTTTATATAGGTTTAAAATTAAACATAATGTAGTTTTTATAAGTAGTGACGCGAGTCGAGGATTAAGAAATTAATAATGTATGTTGGCAGGGAAATTTAAAAATATTGTTTCTTGACAATGCAAATAATTAAATGATCTTGGGGCTACCACCTGCCAGGTTGTATTTTGAGAGACGAATAATATTAATAATGAGTTCCGTGTTCACTGATTAACACTATCCCGTGAGTAAAGTGATAGATATCCCACAGACAACAGTATATTTGTAAATTTATCGACAAAAACGAAAAATAAAACAGAGCGTTTGAATAATTACAGGTGTCTTAACCGTCGATTAAATTTAAACCAGCATATTTGAAACAGCCTCACCAGTTCAATTATAGAATGATAAACAATAACATCTTGATATAATATATGTTGCGCACGGAATGACCTTTTTCGTAAGAGGAAAAACTTAGCCGAAAATAAAAGAGTTGTCAAATTTAAAAATATACTGCCTTCTCTTCGGGAAGTCCCGACAAACCTACGTAACCATGTTTACTAACACATCGGGAGTATGGCCTTAGCGTCCTTTTCAAAGGTTATTAAAAAAAAGATTTCTTTAAATTCGTGTCCTAAAATAAAACTGTACCTTGTAAAAGGTACAATGCACTACGCTGCTGCATTTAAATGTGTATTCTTTTTCTTTGCATTTTTAAATGTTGTCACTCGATGCACGCGCTAAGTTGTGAGCATTATTTCATTATTCGGGCCATTAAACTCTTATTCGTTCGAGAAAAACTACGATTTAAAAAATGTCTAAACAAATGTATAATGGCGGAACTAAATCCATACAAATTCGTTATTACAAATGGTCTAACGCTGTGAATAGAAACCCGCACTAATAATACTTAGTGTTATAATATTATGTTTGAGTATTGATAATTTTTAAGAAAAAAATATTAAGTAATTATCGTTCGGACGCCTCTAAGGCTAAGTCGTTTTTGAACTTACATTTTTCGAACATCTCATCATATTTTCGATATATATTATAAAAGAAATACGCTAATAGTTTCATTCACAGTAAAATGAGTTAAAGATACGTTATTTTATTACCCATAGTATTATAATTCACTTTGTTAAACTAGCTGATAATACATGTCATGTACATTATATTATTATTATTACCTAATTCGTTGTTTGATATTAGATTTAGACTCTTGTAACAATTGTCATAATAGATATAATGAAGTAGTGAAGTATGACACGTCGAGTCACGAATAAAACTATAATTTTTTCAACTAATTAGACGTACTTGTAATAGCTTAAAAAAATGCAATTATTTAAAAAAAAAATACCTACGTGTAATATGGACTTGTTTATTTACTATTGTGAAATATGTATCTTCAGAACAAAATAGTAATACATCCGCATTTGAAAGGAAATTGACACTTCACTCCATCGACATGTAAATAGTTATATTTTAAGCTATTTACTTATTATGACACCACGAGGCGTGTATTGTAGCAATTTTAACCAAATTTCCTTGGGTTTTTCATGGAAAACTCGAGGTTTTTATGATTTTTTACACGAATTACCGGGCGCTGTCGGTTTGCTCAGCTTGTGGATCATGACAACTCGGTACGTCAGTGGTGATGGGGAGAGTGTAGAGGTGTGAGACGCAAGAGGAATGGGACAAGATTTTTAATTTAGAATTTAATGACTTTTATATATTTTTGCGTTTGTCGAAAAATGTAGTTTTGATCCACCATTTCGTAAATTTAGTTACAGTATTATTTTTGTGCATTAACAGTAATAATTATTATCATCCTTTTGGGCGACTGGTTGTAATGGTAAATATTTTTTTAACAATTTTCACTGAAAATCCTCATGTATTGTCTTTACATAACTAATAGACAGGCTTATTTAAAATAATGACGTTTTGTAATGTATTGTGACCGCAAGAAGTTTGACACAATTTAATGCAAAATATATGGACATATTCACATGTATTAAAAAATATCTAAAATGAGTTAACCCTTTGAGTTCGGACCATACCGAGTAATATTTACAGGATTTCTCGGAGTCAGTTGTGGAGGTTTTGGCGAAGATGGAGAAGTTATTTGTTCATTGGAGCTCAACAACTAGATTTATAATCTTCACTAGATTTTTGGTCTTCTTCCTGAAATGTGTGATTACATTCTGTGTTTGTTTGCCATTTCTTTGTGATGTTTTGGTATTACGTAGACTTCTCCTTGGATTTGTGAACTATTACAGAACTGCACGATTCTCTCAAAATCTATTTAAATATCAGCAAGTAAAGCAAACAACATCACTTATGATGCAGAAAACCATAACTTGTACAAACTGTTAACGCGCTAAAGTGGGGGGAAGATAGGATTGACCGGTGGGAAGATATTATTAAAATAATATTGGATAATTTTTATAGCTCTATTTTCGAAAAAACTTTCACTTCAAGGGCGCTAAATATATCCCGACTGTGAATGTTGGTGATTTTTTAATTGCTCGTGGGTCGTATTGTCCCATTGGGACTCAAAGAGTTGATCTACCTGAATCACGTAATGAGAATCGAATGGATCTTCGGATATGGTACACATAGTAGAAAAAAAGAAATTTATACTTTTGAAATAATATTAGATCGTTTCAGTGATAAACTATTTAAATTTTAATTATGCGCGTGTATACCGTTTCTCCTGTCCTAGTTATCCCAAACCACCCCAATATCGTTAGAAATGGGACAAGGTGAACACGCTAATAAAATTCCTTGTACGTCATTTAATATACTTGATTACTTAACAGTAATTATTTAATATAATTGTGTCAAGTTTTAGTTCAACAATTCTATAATTATTTAAAATACATTTATTTTAAATCATTTTTATTTCTACTATATATCTTCACTCTCCCCTACTTGGCTAGTGTTTCTTGGTGACACGCGATCATAAAATTCCCTCTGGATTATCGCATGTACATTACGTATGTTTATGACTCAAAAGATATAATTTAAAGTATTTATTCAAATCAGTAAACTATAACACATATATTGATGAGGACAATTTAAATAAGGGTTTGTACATTGAACACTACACTTTGTTTATTACTATACCAGAAAGGCACTGTCTGCTATAATACAGTAAAATACTAGTGTAGCAGGCAGGGTACCCAAATATATGTCTTACTTTGCTGCAATGTTATCTGATTATAACAATATAATGACACACTGTACTGTACTATGAATCAAAAAATATAAATATTATTATTATTATTCTCCGTATTAAATCGTTTGATAAAATAATAATTATTAGTTTTTGTGTAGATTAACAAATATATCAATATAAACTACAAAACATAAACATTTTTTTTAGTATACTAAATTGATAAAGAAACACATCGGAAAACAACAATGACAAACTGAAGTCCTCCCTAATAACCTTCTTCAAATAATTTCATCTCATCAAAATTTTATTTCGTCAAAAGATCATCGATTTTATCTTAAATTTTTATCAAGAAAACATAATCCCCTGTTTGAACAAACTGACAAAACTATTCCCTACAGAACCTTTAAGCTGACCATATACAAGAATTGGCACAACCGCTCGCCGCTGGGTCACTACCTGCTGTACCGCAATGGTCAGCAAACTAAAATATTTTTTCGGTAAATAGATTTTTTTCTGCATATCTTATTTGTTGATTTAATTAATTTATATAACTTAACTTGTTTAGCGTCTCAAGTCTCGAGTTATATTTTTTTCCGGGAATTAAAACAGCAAAAAATCATGGAATTCCCGGGATGTCTCGACACGTAATCCCTAATGCGTGTACGCACGACGGTCCATATAATCGCCAGGCTGCGTTGAAAGTCGGCCTATGGCAGTTTAACGTAGCGCACGTGTGTCGTGTTACCGTGCCGTTAAATAATTACAATAGCCTAGTAACAAGGTACTTTGTGCTAATATGAAATTAAATACAAAAAAGTAAATTTCACGCACAAACATTGAAATATTCATATTCAGTTGTCTTACTTAAAATATATATTTTTCCGTAAAGTGTGCCATGCATAATTACCACATTTCAGTTTCAGTTTTGGAACCATACTTTAAATTCATGAAATTCAGAGGGAAATATTCAAATCACACCTACATTTGTAATCACTAATACATACACCTCACAAATATCTAAAAAGTTATTATAGTAATTGTACAATACTATCCTTATGAAATGACAATAATTTAATTTTAATACTTATTTTCTATATATTGACTGTACAGGTAATATTAACAAAAGCACGTAGATTGGATAAATATTATTGAAAAAATAACACGTTTTAGAATCAATCGTGTGTAACGTGCTTTTACAAAAAATAGATTATTTATTCAAATGATTTATCTAACAATTCAATTGTTCTTTTCAAAAATAGCATTATACGTAATAAAATAAAATGTAAAAAATTTCAAAGCACAACAATTTTCAATAAATTCGTAATTTTTTAAATCTTATATTATATCCAATGTGTTAATTCTACGCAAAAAATACAGCTATAAAAGGTGGTCATAATTCATTGGATTTGAAGTGTATAAATTTTATTTAAGCACGATTGAAGGCAACAAAGCATTATAATATTTACGATTGGTTAAACATTAAAAACAGATAACGTTTTAGTTCATTACTGAGTCACCGACTGCAGTGTCCTTTGTCGCCCTTCCTGCTCACTCAATTTGTCTGGCGGATAGTTATCCGGCAGTTAATCGACAGGTTACGTATTGCATTAACTCGTGAGTGGATAGAAATAAAATTAATGTTGCCTTTACGCGCGGAATAATCCTTCTTTTATAAGAGGAAAAGACGAGCTGAAAACAAAATAATTTGAAAAAACGAAAATAAGCTGCGCTTCTTTCGGGAAGTCCCAAAACCAACTGAACCCGTCGGAGCGCTTTTGCAAATACGTCAGGAATATGACCTTTGCGTCTTTTTGAAAGTTTATTCAATTTAAAACTTCGAATTGAAATGCTAAAAATACCTTCGTAAATGCGCGCTGTTTTGTTTCACGATTTAATATTTCACAATTGTTTATTTATTTATTTATATATTTTTTGACATCCATATTTTTGTAGTTACAGAAGTGGATACATAACATACATAATACATAGTTTAATGTGTGGGATGGAGTAGACTTCACCTCTGATATATACAGCGTTGTCCTGGCTACTTTGCTAAACTAAAGTCTGTGTTAAAGAGAACACATTTTATTTTTGCTATGCAGTTGCATTTTCAGAACATACGGCAGTTCTGTGGTAATTTAATACAAATTAAATAAATCAATTACAAAGAAAAAATATTTAGTTGCTACCGGGATTAAAACCTACGGCAAAATGTTTATTTTTAAAAATTCATTTGCTAATACTTAATGCTATAATAGAACAGAAATGTGTAAAGTGATATTGTTTGTTCCTGGGTAAAATCTTAAGCAATATTATATATTTATTTAGATGTAGCATTTCTTTGTCACACCTGTTTTTTATGCTTTTCTCTATGAGATTAAGCGCTTTTTAAAATTTGTGTAATAATTAAAATTCCGTCACATACTTCTTTTTCTATTCCATTATCCAACAACTTACTCGACCAGCGCATCTTAGGACATGTAGTATGAATAATAATAATATTATTATTTTAAAGGATAACACATTCTTATTGTGAAGTTGCAATTTTTCAGAATATAGATCTGTGATGTTTTTAATACAAAATAAATGTATATCTTTCTATTTAATATATTTAAATTGTATTGAATAACAATTGGTTAAATCTATTTGTTTAATTTTAAAAAAACATTAAAATACCTGCGAATTAAGCTCTTTAAGTAATCTTTAAGCAATCAACGTTCTACTTTTTTAATATCTCATACAATTAATATTTAGGAATAATCAAAGGGTAATTATTTGAATGTTGCTATCGTACAATGCTTTGTGTTTGTTTTTTTTATCACCCACGATGACAAAACTCAATATTCACTCTTAAAATTATTTAAACTAGTAATTGATAATATATATTTCCTATTATATTTAACTGAATGGGGTCTATGCCATCCGATCATATATGACTAAGAGTCAATTCTAGTTGTCAGAAGGTTACCGAAAATTTTACATAAATTTATTTACCTTAATGCGTAGGATGTGATCCTGTAATATAATGCAACCGGTAGACCTCTCTTTGCTAGAGGAAATAGATTATTTAAATACTGCGACTCATTACAATACAACTTATAAATTTTTTAAATATTTTTTTATGTAGACACATATAACGTATAAGTATTGTACAGCTAAATAAAAGACAGCTTGTTACATATATTTTAAACAGATTTAAAAATACCAGTCTGTTTTAGGACAAATTGTCAAACAAATTACATTTCACAAAACCAAATAACTCATTGAAGGCAAAACATAATCACGAAACACACAAGGCAAGTAAACGTGAAAATATATAAAATGAGAGAAAAAAATACCAATGTGCAATACAATGTGTAAAAGAATATAAGCTCATATAGGATAAAAGAAAATATGCAAATATACGAAAATATAATTATATAAATAAACACGTATTTTATTCAAGAGAACATTTTTTATAAAATCAACTATGCAAATTAAATGTATAAACTACTGTTGAGCCTAATATTGTTATTGCTTTACAATTCATGTTAAAAAAAAAAATATATATATATACGCATGTTTACGCGAGAGCACTGACCTCATCGTTTAAACTTTAGATATTACTGAATGTACAAAATGTATCTAAAATTTTATCTTCAAGGGCTCGTAAGAACCATCTAAAAATTTGAAACCTCTTGAACCATCCATTTTCAATGAACACCTCACCCGCCCTGATGGCTTATATCACCTGTCATGAAAATATTTCTCTAAAAAAAGCAACCCTTACAGTGAGTGCGCTAACTTTCGATCGCGCACATTTACGCCAAATTGCACACACAAATATGTTACCTTCCCATTCATGTTCCATCGGCTTGAAATTTATGCATGTATTAGTTCAAACAAGAATAGTTACGTGATTTCGATATACAATTATGATAATGACGACTACCCGGCTAATCCGGAATTAAACTCAGAATCACACCTCGTACACAGACAAATAAATTCTGATTCTGAAATAAAGTCACTGCAACAGGATACCCTTTTTTATTACATTGTATCCTGTTTTGCTCGTGACTTATTTTATTCAGACAAATAATCACATTCTTTAATCAGATAATTTGTGGTTATTCGTTTTAATCGATAGATACAACTAAATACCTACACAGATACAAGCGAGAGATACTGTTTGAACAATTTATCATTTTATATGTTAGAAATTTTTATTAAAATGTTTCCAACATCATGCCATATTTTCCAATACTTTTTCTTCACACTTTAATTTTCCACGCCCCATATATCTCGTTTAGTTACGTAATCTAGATATAATAGCAACGGAGCAACGATAATATTTCTGCTTCTTTATTATTCTTTGTTCAGTTATTGCGAGGCAGAGCGTTATCACGAGCAGTCCAAACGTCGCGTACTTAAGACAACAATGAATAGAACGCTTAGTGTGGTTGTGTTTATTAATTATTATAATCATGGCTAAAATGATATCGGAAATAAGGCCGCTGGCTTCATTAAACCGGTTGCATTGAATACCTCTGCTGGTTAAATTGCAAATATATTATAAAAATAACTTACTTACCATCAAGCCGTTTCTCCGCGGGGGTAAGCGGAGAGGACAGAGCACCGCACTCTTCTGTCCTGACACACAATTCTCGCCTCATCCACATTCATACATTTTCTCATACAAGCTCGCCGATTATTGAAGCTTCTAACGGGACCATCCTCCGGTATTTTGTTTACCTGATCATGTCAAGTCTTCCGCGGACGTCCTCTTCTTCTAGTGCCATCAATACTTGCGTCATATATATTTTTTACCATTCTCTTTTCATTCATCCATTCCATGTGACCAAACCATCTAAGTGATCATTTCTTAATCTTACTATACTAAGATCAGCTTTACATTCTTTACTTATTTCTTCATTCTTTACTCTGTCATAAATGGATCTGCCCTTTACGCTTAAGTGATCTCATTTCTACTGAATTCAGTCAATCTATGTATATATTTGAATAAGCCACGATTGCAAGAGTCCATGTAACATTTATTGAACAACTACATAGTATTTATTGAAGACACAAACCTTTTGGACCATATTGATAATAATAATTATCGCCACTAGGACGACGAGATTCAAAATCTGTCGCCAGGTGGCATGTGTATTCCGGTAATATTAAGTTACGTGATTAAGAACAAGTTTTATTAGATATTTTTTTACGTCAATTGATTAAGTTAGGTCGTTCTTTTCGTTAAATAATAAATTATATTTTTAACAATGAAACATAAGTTTTACAGAAAAACCGGACGTGGCTGTGCAGCGGTAAACATTGTCTGCGAAGCGGCCTTTACAATACTCCTTCTGATTTCTTTCTATAACTTTCAAATAATTATCATATACATAGTTAAAAAGGACAAAGACATCTAAACATTCTTCGTCGCATTATTTATTAAAGAAGATAATGGTTATAGATTTTTTTTTCCAGCTGGGCAAACTAATAATATGTATGTCAAACCTGCGGTTCGTTAGATCTTTCAATAACATTAAACATAACTAGTATTTATAATACATTTATAATTATGAATGATCAATAGTTTGCTTCATTTAAATGGAACATGACGTAAAGTATAAAAAAAAAACTCGTGTATAATCTACGAATGTCGCGTGACAATGTGTTTCAATTCTTTGTATTATATATTTTTAAAATAGTCAAAACAGCATTAAATTTCTCTCTTCATACGAGAGTGCTCCAACAGAGATGGATATGATCTAACAATATGTATTTATTATACTTATAATGGTTCAATTGAGCCTTCGTGATACAGACCGGTAAATTAATAGACATGAAATAAAGTGTACATATAGGAGAGACGAGGGTGATTCTACGCACACTTTTGGCGGAAACATAAATCCGATAGTTTATGACACATTTATGCAACAGTAAAAGTATTTACTTTTCGAAAATTAAATCTTTGTATTAATAAGACGTATTTTTTACATGAATGCATATTATATTATCAGCGTTTAAATTTTCGTTCCAATCGAGTCATATTTAAAAAAAAGTCGCGGAGCTATTTGAATGATTAAGTGGTACAAAAGTGATTACGTGGATGATACCAAAATGAAAATATTGTGACAAGACATTTGCGTTAGTTCATGTCTACATATTTAGTGGTCTGTACTTCTGGATAAGATATTTAAATATATGTATCTAAGCTGATATATACATGAGCATAGTGAAAAGAGTTAAGATAGGGTCACTTAGTTGCGAGGAAACGATGATAAGAAAAATGTATGACCCGAATCTTGATGGTAAACACGATTAAATTACGTCACGATTAAATTGTAAAATTTGACAGAAATAGAGTTGGAATATTTATGCATTAGCATACAATAAAAATAAAATAATGAATATGAGATAAAACTAATATTATGAGGACAATAGTGTACACATGTAGAAAAAAAGTTAACCATTTATTTAAAAAAATCTCACGTGTAAACATCGCTTATGTGTTGCGTACACAAGATGGAAAGTAAGGATATAATTATATTATTAGGAGAACACATTCTTATTGTGAAGTTGTAATTATTCAGAACAGACGGTCTGTGATATTTTAAATATGAATTAAATATATTAATTAGAAAAATATACATATAAAATCAATTTCATCGAAAAATATTGTTGTTGTACCACCGGGATTCGAACCTGGATCGTTTTCCTAACCTAACTATTATTATCTGTAGCGTAGTTAGATAATACACCTTCCCGGGAAAGGGATCCTGGTTCGAATCGCGGTGGCGCAAGAACAATATTTTTCGATATCTTTCTAATTAATATATTTAATTCATATTTTTAATAATTTCATTAAATTTATTTTTGACATTTTAAAATTTCGTTTATTATAAATCCATTGCTTAGCATTGTGTTTTGTTTATACGGGTATTTTATTTTGTTTAGACCTAAGCAAGTATTATTTTTTTTAATTTAAATTTTTTAGTGAATACTTACTTTCCGTAACGTGAAAGGTTCTTTATAAATTTTTTAACACGTATATGTGAGGGCTTTTCGAATTTTTATGAGCGTTAGTTTCACAATTATGGGTACTGAATGTAATACGTAATCATGGTAACCAGTATGACGTATTGTTTGTTAACTTTTCGTCACATATTTTTCTAGATTATTCTAGTGCCAAATTTTCCGATTGAGGGGGATGCTAAATCCAATCACATTCTATCACAAGGTATTCCCAGAACGATAAGGCATTGAACAGAATACAAGGGCAATACGGTTTCAGCGATCTGGACTCAGAACGATGTAATAAATTATCAATAAATCTGTATAGATAATTTGAAGCAATCAATTAATAGATTAAAACAATTATTGATTGTAATATCACGAACGGTGTACGGATGGAAATAAATTGCGCATTGTTAGCCGATCGGCTTGATAAGCATGGCGAATAGTGACTAATTCTTAAAACCAGGATTTAAAATTGACAGGCCCTCTTATCAGTATCCGCCGATCTATTTACGTGTCATTTAACTTTATTAATATAAACTCACAAAAGACGGAAGACCACCAATCTTTTTAATAATATTTCTTAATTTTCGAAACAATGCTGTGATACAAGTATGAAATCCTTAAAATCATTAGTAGATATTTTTTTAAAATAATGTTTAGCATATTTATTTATTTTTAATATACAGATTATCAATATGAACCCGATAGATAGTCCATTAGGGTGCGATGTAAAATAAATTTTAAGACAATTAGAGGAATAATATGCTTATATAATATTGTTGAGAGAATAGAAATGCCAAAAAAATAAAATTATGCTGCAAATTAACAATTGAGAGTAAACAAGGTTTTGATAATTAACGCATAAGTACAGAAGTGCGTGGGTTTCAAGGTCAACGAAGTCTAACCACGTGACATGTGAACAAACATTTATTGAGTTGTAAATTTCATCTACATTTTGTATTTTCCATTTATTAAAGCAGAGATTGAGAACTTATGACGTGCGAATCATTTTTGGTAACACGCGCGAGAGCCCGATTTTTACTCTTGTCTTCAGGATGTATTTAAGTTGAGTAGAATTTCTTTTAATACAAATCGTTACCTAAAACACCGGCTATCTCATTTTTCATCACTTTTTAGGAGAGGAACATAGATAAGAGAGGAGAAGAATAAAACTGTTTTATGTATAGCTAATGCTACTTCCAATATATATATTTCTTTAATGTGGCAAACCTTTAATATCCTTTAATACCTTTTTCTCTCTGATCTATAAAGCCACCTCAATATCACGAAAAATTAAGGTAACCAGTGTTGCCACCTAGGTAACGAAATTAAATACCAATAATATATATTGTTTTGTTGATCTGAATATGTGAATTTAATACATAACACACATAAACCACGAACATTTATGTTTGACCATGTAAATTTGGCAAGTAGTGACGTAGATGTAATGTGATCATGTACTTTCCTGTTTTCAGTGTCTTGTGACTTGCATCGGCATCCAAACAAATTACGCGATATTAATTATTAGTAATTTTAATAATTATTTTATTGATATACCTTCTTCAAAATGTTTACGAATTGATATAAAAATATATACTATTTTTCCAAGAGTAAGCAGATGATTGCATGATTGGAAGATTGGTTTCGTAAATGAGGTCGCATTGCGAAAACAAAAATGCATTTTGTATTATTTGTAATGAAAGTTGTGACACGGACCTTCGAAGTACGACGTCATTTTGAATCGAAAACCTTTTTGAATTTTAATTGTATTTATTTGACACGCTTTTTTTTAGATTTGAACATATATTAGGTTAATGGACAAGTTAGCGTTCTTGTTTCCCAAGAGTTCTTGTCATTTTAATGTCATGGTATAGTTTTATTTTAAATATGAATTAAATATATTAATTAGAGATATGTACATATAAAATCATTTTTATCGAAAACATTGTCGTTGCGCCACCGGGATTCGAACCTGGATCTCTTTCCTAACCGGGGAAGGTGCATTATCCAACTATGCTACAGCGACAAATTTTCGAACCTATATGTTACCTTTTTAATCGTTCCATTATTTGAAAAAATATTGCCGCTGTAGCATAGTCGGATAATACACCTTCCCCGATTAGGAAAGATATCCAGATTAGAATCATGGTGGCGCAACAACAATATTTTTCAATAAAATTGATTTTATATGAATATCTTTCTAATTAATATATTTAATTCATATTTAAAATATCACAGACCGTCTGTTCTGAATTATTACAACATCACAATAAGAATGTGTTCTCCTAATAGTATTATTTTACTTATTATTTTATTATTTTTAAATTTGTAGTTGTAGTGTTCTTTTTTTATTTGATACTTTATTGGCTGAAGAAAATTAGGTATCAAATAAAAAAAGGTTGAGTTTAACCAGGGGGTTATGGTATCAACGTCCGTAAGAACCATTTACTATGAATTTAGTCATCTACTATTAATCGCATCAGAGGAATAATATAACCATCACTTCGGAGGTCTATTGCCAATATCTCCGTCGTCTTGAAACTACAATTTAAGAAAACAACCGGGAAGACGAGGCATAAAGTGATTTTTCAGTATGATAATGCCCGTCCACACACTGCTACAAACATTACAAAAGCGATTGCATTGGGAGGTTATTTCATATTCGATCTGTGTTCTTGATTTTGCTACATCAGATTTTCATATTTTCTGAACTATTTTAATAACAAAACTGCTCTTCAAAATTGGCTTAACCACCTTTAGGCGTGAAATTGAAAAACTGCCAGAATACTGGGAGTCAGTCGTAAACAATGCGGAAAAATATACTATTATTTACTTAATGTATTTTGCTTACAAATTAAATAGAAAAGGGTTTGCCATCGCTGGTACTCAACCTTACCCTCTTCTTGCTGGTGAACACTGACCCGTATTGTCCTCTGCACCATAATAATGTGCGACTTACAGTAATTTTTTATAATTTATAGTACCTATACTTAAATCTATAGCCCAGTTCAGGGAATCGAGTGCAGCAATTTCTTTATCTCACTTTTATTGTTATCAGAATTCTACCTCAGAGCAAATAGTCTATATCTTATGGTACAATGTATTTTGTGTTTCGTACAACACAACAATGTGACGACGAGAGAACATTACGCATTATGATACCGCATCGCCGCATCACTGCATCATCGCATCATCGCATCACGTGGGACAAATTCTTCTCCAAGGCTTTATTCACAAATGTACAGACATTATTTTCTTGTTAAACACTTCAGGTAGCGCTCCAGTTTTATAATACAGGTGGCATTTTTCCATTGCCTCATTGCCTTTGAACCTGTAAGAGATCACTAGAGAGAAAGGTCACCAATCACCAAGGTGATGGTGAGAAATGAGAGAGATGTGCTGCCTCTAATAAAGTAAGTGTGGGATATGTAATGTTGGTATCAAAAAAATGATGTGTGAATGTGAATGTTTGAGATACGAATTGTGCTCCACCTCCATAGCATGGTACACTATTCTGTGTTCGTGTAGGATCGCTGACCAGTTATTGTGTTAGACATTGATAGACAGTAATGGCAGAATATGTAATAGAATTGAAACGAATACTCTAAATTTATTCTAAGTTAAATTACAAATTGAATACGCTAATACATTATCCGCGGTGGAACGGAGTAAATACCGAAAGCTGCTGACAGGTCCGAGCCCAGTAAGGAATTAGTGTGCCGCTGGCTGTGCTCAGGTGCGTGCGCGGAGTGCGCTGACGTCTCCTAGTGTAACTTAGGGCCTTTTTACTATAATAAAAAAGTTACTAAAGTAAAAATTATTGTAAAAAAGGGTTATCATTAGTAAAAAAATATTTACTTCTCGAAAGTACATCCCGTAGTAAACTAATTTTACTTTCCGATATCCGATAGTATAAACGAGAATCGATAGTTAAATATGGCGGACTTTTCACAGCTGTTCCAAAAGTCATCTGACACATTGATACTTTGAAAGTTGCAGTATACGATAATTATCATCGATCATTCAATATCCCGCTATTTTAGTGATGAGAGTTTGTCCAATGATGATCTCGTTCTTTATTATATAATACGAAAAAAATTCACCACCTAAGTAACAAATTTCGAACACCTAGGCAATAAAAATCCATAGATATTTCATGATTATTTGTCGCGACTATAGACATCTATATCTATGCTTCAGCAGTAGTAAAAAAATGTATCTATCAATAACCCGCAAAGGATTTTTACTACGGGCGTTAATAAAAAGTTACTATAGTAAAAATCCACTACTGATCACACAACCGGCCCTTAGTATTCCAATTACGTTCAGCTGCAATGACTACTCAGGATGACAACATAAGAGCATATCGTCAAATCAATGCTACTGAAAACACCCCTACTGCTGAACAATATGGGTGATTATGAAAGCATTTTTCTCCAATTTTAATTTCATAATTTGTAGGTACCTAAATAACGTTTACACGTAAATATCGTATTCGCTAATTGCAGATACGTACATAAATATCATATCAGCTAAGTGCAAAACATAGCGATGAGATAAAATCTCGCTATTGAAATATTTTTAATACAAATCATATTTTTTGTTCGTATGAATTTTGTGTGTCGTAATATTAAAGTTTTTCCGTAGTATATTTCCTCCTATAATGAATTTTCCGTATTGAAATATTATTCAGAATATTATATAGCCTAATAACCATTCGATTTTCAGTCACTTTTCAGTACAAAGGTCAAACAGAGATGTTATTCGAAGACACCAATGAAACAGACAAATCAGATACATGGGTTGTAGTTAGGTTGTTCTATCTTAGTGTGATAATAGAATCGATCGTCGTGTATTATAAAATCACATGTACGTCAAAGATGGTGGGCTGTTAGTTAACATTAATTATTAAGGAGAACACATTCTTATTGTGAAGTTGTAATTATTCAGAACATAGAAGATGGCTTACAAGTAATGGAATGGTAGATATATTAATTTGAAAAATGTAACATATGGGTTTGAAAGGTACTGTCTGTTATAGCACAGTTGGATAATGCATCTTCCCTGGATTAGAAAGAGATCCAGGTTCGAATCCCGGTAGCGACAACAATATATTTTTGATCAAATTGATTATATATGTATATCTTTCTAATTAATACATTTAATTAGTGTTGGTTATCATTATATGCAGAAGCAATATCATCACGAGTTCGATAGCCCAGTGTGGGTTATGATTGCCTTGAAAATTTGTCTCCACTCGTCCT
This sequence comes from Eubasilissa regina, assembly GCA_022840565.1. Taxonomy (NCBI): domain Eukaryota; kingdom Metazoa; phylum Arthropoda; class Insecta; order Trichoptera; family Phryganeidae; genus Eubasilissa; species Eubasilissa regina. The sequence goes on along the minus strand of JAINEB010000004.1, from coordinate 20,608,840 downwards.
TGTCCAAGGTGACTGATTGCTAATATCTTTCCCCGATAAGAATGAACCACATCTTCAGCGCAGCTTAGATCTGCCACGCTACATTAATCTTCCTCGCTGAATTCTTCACATGATCAAGCCAGCGCAGTCTCCTGATTTTAATTGATTATTGTATCACACTGGCATCCACATACAAGATATTACAGCATTACATCTTTCCACTAGGTGTTATTGTATCTTTTTCTTCAATTCTGTGATCCGTGATTTCTTGATCTATCTGGAATTTGGTTTAGAATACGTCTCCATTACTCCCAGTCTTGATTCATGTTGTCTGCAGTTTAAATTGGACCGTGTTAACTCATTTGTTTGGTCTATACAAATTGTAAGAGAGTTTGCTTTGTAATCATTAATTCTTAAAGGGTACAGACATTCATGCGCCTCGCGGATTAGCGTAGAATCGTCTCCAGCATTTCGAAGGCATTCAGTATTATAATATTGGATAATTTTTATAGCATAAAAAAATTCATATACATATATTGTTTATATTCCTACATTATCTTTGTTTATAAAATGAAAAATGGTTATTTGAACTTATGGAAATGATTTTTTAAAAAGGTGTGTTTTTAGTCTCTTCTTAAAAAAAGTCTCTGGTGCACTGGTTCTTATAATGGAGAGAAAAGAGTTCCACCCTTTTGAATCTGCCACCGCAAATGCCCGTTAACCAAATTTAGACTTCAGGTGACGGCTTGTCGGCTCTAAGCATGTTCCTTTTCTTCTTCACATTGTTCATGTTTCCACTCCATACTCTAGTGTGGAGAATACTAAGGATTTCACAAGACGTCTTGTATCATTCTGGGAATAATAGACAATTATCTTTTACTTGGCTAAATATTCGGTGATAAATCTTTCATTCAAAAATGTTGAAAGCTTTTTTATTTTTACACTTCAGGTACCTCTCAGGCTTCGCTATTACCATGTACATTACTTAGAAATTTCAAATGAACTTTGCGAGTTTTCCTGTTTAAAAAATATTGCATCAATTAAACTATACACGTATGATTGGTACGGATCATAAAGTTATTGAATTACTGTTTTTAAAGTGCGTCACACACCCACTTGTTATTTCTTTGGTTTATTTTACGTTTTACTGGTTTCGCGGTAAATACGCCATTTTATTTTTAATTAGTCAATGATTTATATATTTTATTACACGAGTATCTTCTGTTCACAACTATGATAGTACCTGCAGATAATTTTTAACATCGGCAACTGGCTCCTCTGGAATTGTATTTATTACCAATGTTGTAGATTTTAAATAAATTATTTATTTGTTAATTTGACGAGTACGTTTCATAGCACAACTCGCGTATTAAACAAATAGTGTCATAACTCCGAAAGCAGAAACATTATGATTTTATTATACTGTGTACGAAAAGCATTTGAGTACATTGTACTGTGAACTTTCTCCTTAACTAGAGTTTATTGTTCAACAGTCGTATTGAATTTAATGTGCCGTACTCACGATTTTTTCCAGTATGCGCAACATTATATATAATATAGACGTAAAGGTCTACGTCCTCAATCTATTTTTGAGTGTTTGCGTAACACTTTCACCCCTAACAAAATTATTATTTCAGAGATTAGTTATTCAGTCTAACTTGCGTATTGATTCATATTGACGACCAATCTCCGTAGACGCGAACAAAACAAAATACACAGGTCCTTGTACATGTCAAGATACAAGTATCTGTATATGTATATATTATGTATATTAAATACGAAAGCGTGAAGCAATAGACTAGCATGACAACGACATGAGAGTGTTCACCAGCTGATAAATTTGCGATTCATCCATCACACTCCAGTTTCGCGTGATTCAGTCACACCCTGGCGATTTCGGCTACGAGTATGTATAACGATTAGTGACGTAATAGCTAAAATATAGCCTGTAAAACCGTAATGAGACAGACCTACAGCTCGCGTCTACATGTCCATTACGGCGCATTACACGCGCGAGTACCCGAGGCAACAACAAAGAAGAAATTTAAACATGATTTAATATTTAACTACTTTCGACAACTATTTTTCTATGCAGCAAAAATCTATTTTTAGTTTGATTAAGTAATAGTTAAATAACCAATACGGCAATACCGCAGGAAATATTTTATATTCACAATATTTGTAAGAAAATATCAAGATTTTTCACCGTTTCCGAGGTAAGTTTGTAAAACTCCATAATCACACAATATGTGAAAATTAAACACTTGTTTTTTATGTTCTACTCGTTAAATTTACTCGAGACGCGTTTCGCCTTGTAAGGATATTATCAATCTAACAGTTTAACTCGACAACTTGCATTTATAGCTATAATGGGGGACAGCTATATACAATTTTATTTGCATAAGATGAAAAGGGACAACATTATTCATTGGAATTCTGAGGATTTCTTTACATTTCGAATGCTTTTAATTATTCTGAATGGTTGTTACTTGAATAATTAGAAGCGCTGGAAGCACAGGCTCGAGACAAATTAATTTTCCCGAGAAACCAGGCTCACGCAGGCAAATCCGTCATGCCACTGTCTTGAAAACAGAATGCATTCAAATGAAAATTAAAATTATTATTCTTAAAAATTAATCAAAATAATATTGTATCAAAACTCTTTGAGCTCGAACCATTGTTTAATATTTTTAAAAGCTTTGTCATTTTAAATGTCACCAAAATACTCGTATCTGAAGTCAGGGCGAAATATTTTTGTGGATTTGACATACTTAAGTCATTTTGGCAAATTTCATATTGTTTGATTCTTCATTAATAATAGTGAGGGTTAAATAATAAAATATTGTTAGATGTGAATTCATATTTTATTTAGATAATTTGCACCGCTGGTGTTTTGGAGATAATCCATTTAAAAAATTGACTATTTGTACTCACATGAAATTCTTTGGAGACAAAACCCAGAATTCGCAGTTCCTGTGTACACACCGTCTTGCATTCCACTTCACACTTTTTGTACATCAAACATAAATGTTTGTAATTGAATGAATATGTTTGTCTAACTTTCCAGAATAAGTAGTTGCAGGTATGTAAGGTTTCAGGTGATATTTGTGCGTACGTATCTAGTCTCGCTGTTAATTCGTGTGCAGGGCTTTTAGGTTTTTGTCTCTTTCTACCAATTTCAAGCTGATTTCTGAGTTTATCTCCAGATCAAAATCTCAAGTAAATACCTGAGATTTATTTCAACGTCTTTCATTCCGTGAACACGGGCCATAACAGTATCCCACACTGGGTCAGAAAATGTTCATCATTCGAAATGATTAACATTTAATTAAAAATAATACAATTTAATTATATCCGCGATAATAACGCCAAAATAACGATATTCAACATTGCTTTAATAAATTAAAGTGTAATACCATGTTTAAAGCAGAAAAAAATTCGTTATGCTTCACAGATGTTTGGATAAACTTAATTATTATAAAATATACCTATTGTATGTGTTCACGTTTGAGAAACCGACAATATAATAAATATTTTTTTAAATTATTATTGTCAGCTCGTAATTTTCACAATTTTAAATAAAATATTCACATCCTGAAACTATTGAGATTTTACGCAAATTGGTTGAAAATTATCGCCGTAATGATTTTTTTTTTTTTTTGGCTTTGTTTTCGACCTTCATGTCTTAATGGCTTCGTCGCTAGTTCTATATCCGGAAATATATTTTCTAAATTATATTTGATTGTATAAAGACCTTTAAAATCCGATAGAAAAATATTATAAGTAAATAAATACAGCAAACCGTTGCGCCTCCTTCCATTTTTTAATTAATAACACGTATTAAAGTTATAAATAGTTCTGCAATAGAACTACAGTATTATTTGTAGGTGTTAATTCATATTTTGTACGTGCTAGTGATGGTAAACAGTTATATAACTGTGATTAGTAACTAATATTTAACTCTTTTTTTATTTACTTTCTAATATTCCAGTTTTTTCTCAAATAATTACGAATATCAGTTACCAATCATAGATACAATCAAACACAATCACAATAACGGTTTAAATAACGATTTATTCATAACTAGTACGTACGTACGAGAATCGTCAATTCATTAATATCAATTCACTTTACCGGTGAATGTGTACTCAGTGCCTAATAACGATGACGGAAACCTAACATTTTTGGTGCGTAATGACTGAATTATTTGACAAGAGTACTAACAGAGCTATTGCAATGCCAGTCAATGACACGTAGTGAGGTATTATCAATCACTGGCTCAGACCACTGCATGAATGAATTAGAGGAGTTCAAAAGAAAAACAATTATTTCTGGTGAAGATTTTCAAAGAGTCGTGATGAGTTGTGATGATTCTCAACAGTTGAATGATTCGTCACAATTAACTGCACAAGTTCATGCCACATGAAATTTAGGTGACCCCACTTGGTGACAAATGATAATACTTATTTTTGTTGCTTGACTAACATGATTTAGTATGGTTTGAAGCGAACGTGATTTCGAAACAATACTAATTTTTGGTATGTAGATCCGTTGAACCCAAATACTCATATTTTTTTTTTTTCATTCCACTGTGTAATTTTCCACCTAATAAAGTTCACGAGGAGAAGAATAGTCTTAGAAGATTTTAATGAAAAAAATAATATTTAAATGTTGCGTAGAAATAAAAATGTGCATTAAAAATAATAAAAAAAATAGATTGTAGTATTGCAGGTTGTAATTATTTACGTTAAAATGGCGATATCATCAGATCTGTGTCAGTACGTATATAAATATATAATGTCGTCAAGGTATTTTATCCACCAGCCGCAACGAATTTATCGCACGAATTAAAATTTACGTTCGTTCGCTTGTAAGTATTTAAAAAAAAAAAACAAAACATGCCATTATAACTGCTTATTCTTCACTATTACAATCTAAACTCTTTATAAAATGAGAGCCATAAAATAAGTCTCCACTAAAACGAAAATAGATGATTAGCGCCGAAAATAACAATGAGGCAATACTTTGTTAAACAAAATGAAATACGAAACAACAAAGAATAACAATTATTTTAAAATAAGCAGAAATCATGATTCATCGTGTTATATAAACAAGGAAAACAATTTTTGTCCATCGTTTTAAAAATATACCCACGCGCCGGTGACATGCCGAGTAAAAAACTTGAGGTAATTTTTTACGTGTTTACCTGAAATATGAACGAGGCTTGCACAATCAGCTGCAATATCAAACAACAAAAAATATGATGAAAAACAATTATTATTATTTTTTACTTTTGTGCAAGGTTGAAATCGGGCAATACAAATAATTTTATAAATTCATTTTCAAAAAGTGGACTTTTATTTTCCCTTTATTTAACGTGCTGCAAATTGTAGGTATTATAAATATATATTTATGTTTATCTTGATTAGATGAAGAAATTGAGAACATTTTATAATTAATTTTCAATGACATTGTGTCATGATGATGTTTCCAATGACCTTATCGATCTTTCTTTTTATCGAGTATATTTAAAAATAACTATCTAACACTGTTTTATGTGATTTGGAATGAATTACATTTTTCTAGATATCGTTATACATATTGGTGAAAATCATAAAATGTCACGTAGGTGTTCGACATAGAATTATCAAATTATAAAAATATTTTAATAGATTATATAACATTAGAGTATGACCAGTGTAAGAATGCTGCTGAAATTATCACGGCAGAAACGCATTTGAAGAAGGGGTGTCACCTAGTCCAATATGACACCAATCAGCATTCATTTAAATTATTCACCACTTGGCTTGAAAGCGAGTCTGACTTAACTATTTTGTTAAATCATATCGCTTTTTAATATATTCAATCCAATCAGCCGGATACGCGCGGCAGAAATCCCAGCCGCATTCTTACAGTGGCCATACTTTACATGTAAACCATTAAATTTAAGAGACAAAATTTTCAGGAGCAATAATACTACAATAATAATAAGTACACGGAATATATGTCACACCAATATTCTTACTATTTTTAAACTAAGCTAAACGCTTGTGCTATGAAAATAGGACTAACTTGCTGGTCTCCTGGAACGAGGCGCGAACCTCCGACCACTAGATCACTAGGCCAGCGTCGTAACCACCAACAAGCCTCTCATATACATTACATATACACTATATTAAATGTTGCTCCACTGATATCAATAATAAAGATATTCTGTGAGTACATATATTATATGTGCCCACCCACTATTATGAAAGTGGTCTAAGTCATGTTTCTTTCGTTTCGAGATATTTAAAGGTTTGCGTTTAAATTGATTAAAAATATTTTCATATTACACAACACAATGTTTCAAAATTTATTTAGTCTACTAGATTTAAAATTTATTTAGACATATAAATGTAAGCTACATGCAACAAATTTAAGTTTGAAATGACTCACTCTATTATCAAAATAAACACTAGCGGAATACCGTTGACCGTCGTAACAATACACTGAATATAACGCCTGAAATTGTTCACAATTATTACAATCTGCATCATACTATGTTCATTTAAAACAATATGACGTGAAATAATTTTTTTAAATTTCTTGACTTAGGGCCGGTTGTGTAATCAGTAGTAACTTTTTACAATTGTAACTTTTTACTATAGTAACTTTTTACTATAGTAACTTTTTACTAACACCCGTAGTTAAAATCATTTGCGGGTCGTTGATACATCAAATTTACTACTGTCAAAGCGTAGATGGAAGATATCTGTAGGTGTGACAAATAATCATGAAATATGATTTATTCTAAGCATTATCTATGGATTTTTAACATTGGTGGTGAAATTTTTTCGTATTATGTATAATAATGTATATTAAACGACAAGATCATCATCAGACGAACTCTCATCACTAAAATAGCGGTATTTTGTCAGATGACATTTGGAACAGCTGTGAAAAGTCCGCCATATTTAACTATCGATTCTCGTTCTCACTATCGGATATCGCAGAGTAAAATGAGTTTACTACGGGATGTACTTTCGAGAAGTAAATATTTTTTTACTAACGATCAAACAATCCGTTTTCGCAAAAATTTTTACTTTATTGACTATTTTTTACTATTGTAATAAGTTACTACTGATCATATTTGAGAGAGTGCATCATTTGCGTATTATTTCTTTTTAAATACCGTACCATCTATACACAACTTTATATAAAAAGAAGCTTTAAAATGCTTGTGCTTAACGAAAATTTTACACAACAAAATGCTCGCAAGTCTACAATTAAAAAATAAAATTCTACATTCGTTGTCACGATACTTTATATTGCTAATATTATATAATACTCAGAAAGAGTGAGACAAGATTAAAATGTGTATTCTACCACTGATTTCATAGTTTATATGCCTATACGTGCGATATCGCCTTCATACTCAGTTAGATTACAATTATGTATTATTAAGGAGAACATATTCTTATTGTAAAGTTGTAATTATTCAGAACATAGGTCTGTGATGTTTTAAATACTAATTTAATATAATTACAACTTCACAATAAGAATGTGTCCTCATTAATAATATAAGTTATATCAATGTGTCCGTAAAAAATTCCGTAAAAATAATGCAGATGGCTTTCAAATAATGGAACGACAGATGTATTAATTTGAAAAAGTGTAACATATAGGTTCGAAAATTTGTTATGAAAAATACTGGCGCTATAACACAATTGGTAGTGTACTTCCCGGATTGGAAATAGAGATCCAGGTTCGAATCCCGGTAGCGCAAAAACAATATTTTTCGACAAAATTGTTTTTATATGTATATATTTATAATTAATACATTACATTACAGTTATGTATATTTTTATAGAAAAATCTGTAAATCTTCCTAAGGTGGGTTCCCATATCATTATTTTGATCGGAAATTCTTTATACAAAGAATTATAAACAATAGTACTGATTGAAAATTTTAAACCAAGGTGCATTTTCAAATACATGTACGAACAACATCAAAAACAACTATCACCAATCTCAATAACCAATATGCTTAGAGATGTGACAGGTGGCCATCATTTCATGGTATTAATTCTGTGATAAATTAGTGTAAATCAAATAACCCTATCTGCAATAACTTTACGGTATTAACCGTATCACAAATTTTACATGGAATCTTGTACAAAATACACAGTACACAACACAGATTTCTCTCTTTACTGTTTTATAAATTCCAAAACCAAACCAAAATATGGCCGCACAACCTCAACACAATTGTTTGCTGGGTCTAATCGGCGATTGCTTCCTGCTCCTATTTTTTTTTTAGATAAAGCCATTTCTTATTCAATAAGAAACAACATTCTCATAAAAAGTTTACATTTATCGCGGAATTAGAAAATTCTCCGGACAACATTTTAATTTATTAATTATCTCCGGCAATTCCTCACTTGAGGGCAATAAATTTCGCAATAACTAGCAATGAAAGTGTGCACGTCGCAGGTACATGTGAATAGTCACGTCATAGTCATAGCCTGATTCTCGATCGACAACCTCTTGTTGTCGCTGTTGTTGTTAATCGGAAACCCTAAAATGAATGGAGGCATTTCATTTCGTAATTTATTTCGACGGCTGACAGTTGACACGAACATGGCGGCGTTCCCCACAGCCAATGTTCCCATGACGCACTGTAGCGAAAAACAGAACGGCTTACGGCAATGCACATTGTTTGATATTTTGTCGACTTAAAAAAAGGCATTAAATTCAAACTAAACAATAAAACACAAATTGTGAAAAATTATTAATTACCATATAGTAAGATAAATTCATTGTAATTATAATATAATATACAATGCCGTGTTGAAAATCGTTTTTGACAATTTTTGCGATTTAAATTAAATGTATATTCTACTTATCGTTGATGTTTGTTGTTTTAATATTGCGGTTAGATATAATTTAAAATTGTTTTTATATTTAACTTTGTTTAAACCACTGTGTTGTTTTTACGTCAAACAGTTTCGATACTAATGTATCTTCGTCATAACTGGCGCAGTTGTACGCGTGTGGTTTAAACAAAGTTAAATATAATTTAAACATTTTATATGTTCTACTCTTAAATTACCATTGAAAACAGATTTCATGTTCGCTATTTTGAATTCAAAAGTATTGCATGGTAGTAATTCTTACAATCTGATGTGTTCTAACAAATTTAGAGCGCTTAGAGAGCAATTGTATATCCGGAACGCGGCCAATATTTACTAGTATAATAAAAATTATAATATTCTGTCAGTGAAAGCGGTGTCAACAAGTAGGTACCTACGAATACAACACGTCGTGTTTTTAAATTACTTGTACTTTAATTAATTTTCTGAAGCTAACTGTCAATAGGAATTTGTACATATTTTTGAATCAGCGTCTTTTGTCAAGTTTAATGGTATAAACTTAGATGTCATCAGGATTGTATTTATAATAATTTCTACTTTTAAATGTGCCTTCATATTGATCGCTACCCATGTACGTATGTCGGATTGTATATGTGCAATAAAAATACATGTAAGTAGTAACACAATCTATAGATTTATCTCAGTAAATTCCATTATCATCTCGTGGCTACGATCCATTTAGAATATTATTCTTATAAGTGGAAGTTTTTTGCTGCCGTTAATGTTCACAAGAAGTCCTCCAATCGTGAACTCCCAAGTTTTCTCCTATCTTTCTAAAGAATGTTGCCCAATCTTCTTTGTCGCGTCCCTTAGGGTTGCTATGAAGTGCCATAAATATGTTGCTATCTTGGAGGAGGCATTTTTTAGACATATTCGGCCAACGTAATCGATCGATCTTTAGTGTAACCACAAAATCTGGTTCGTCATATAAAACTTATAGTTCACAATTCCACCTGATTTTCCACTGCCCATTTTCCCATGCAGCTTCAAATGTTTTTCAATGTACTTTCCTCTCCCAGATATTTAATAAACAAAGTGTAGATACATTTAAAATTAATTTTCATTTTAAATGATTAACTTTTTTGGGACTATAGACAGTAGATTGACAGTGTTAATATCAGAACAAATTTAATTTATTATTTGTGCACATAGATGACAATAGAGGTGTGATTAATATTTCATAGATTCAATTTAGATAATTCGAGTCAACAAAAGATATTAATATTTTCTCATCGAAATTGTAATCTTTTTAAAATGTTGCATTGCACTTCAGTATCCTAAATGCATTTGATGTTTAATTTATTTTTACTATACTGTACGGTCAATTCATAGATTTTTTTAGTAAAGCTGGACATAATGGATCGTTCAAACATAATATAATATATATTTTGGTACTTACTATAATAAATCTTTAAAAAAATCCATTTCTGAATATCAATATAAATAAGAAGTTTCCCAAACTATTATGAGAATTGTTGTGGGAATATGTAAATTTATGTAATTTAAGTGATATTTGTATTTTTTTTACGCAATTGCAAAATATGAAAGTATAAAATATAAAGTGGAAAATAGTACGCAATGAGTTTAATTTAAAACGAAAATTAATTGCGTTGATTTTAAACAAACGTGGAAAAATATTTTTTCATTTATAATTTTGAATTTTGAAATTTTATCAAAACTCGACAAACGAAAACGCCACGTTATTCATTAGCACTCTTAACGAATGACGTCTCCCGTGTACCTATTTAATATATCACTATTTGCAGATTGGGGTTTTTTGTTTTTTTATTATCATCATTCTTCGACATATTTTTAAAGTTTGTGAGATCTTTAATTAAGATAATTTACTTTAAACTTATGATATTAATTGATGATTAATAACAGAAATTAAAACCGATTTATAGATTTTTTTAGAGATTAGGCAAACGTCTACACGTGTTTGAAATCAATTGAGCATATTGTTCACGTATCGTAAAATACTCCCATTTTCTAAACCATTTATTTTTTCCTGATTTTAAAGATTATATTAAAAGTATTCGATTGCTTATCAAGACGTCAATAATCTATTTGTTCTTAGAAATATCATCAGCTTTATTTATAGCTGAGACGTACTAGATAAAAGACACATAAAACAATAAATCTGGAAGCAATATCTTACTAATTTAATGGTTTTGATTTTTTTTACAAGATTTTATGATAGTTACGATCAGCTAAGGTATTATTTTTAAATTGAAAAGAATTTATTGAGTGGTTTATACGATACACACTGACACATCATGCCTCGCAAGGTACGATAAAATATTAAACTTATGACAGTCTGAGTGATTTTAGTAATTTATATATTTAGTATATTTAACTCACTTAATTAATTAATCAAATAAAACACAACATTGTTTACTTCACGCTATACTTTAATTCAAATTAAATCGTATTTATTGCATCAATATAATGCAGTAATAAACTATAACTAAAAACTAGAAGATAGACTATCGACTACATAGAGAGGATGTATGAGAGCGGGGTTGGGGAGAGGGAGGTTTCGGTGAAAAGTGTAAGTGGTTGTGGGCGGGGCTAATATGGACAGGAGGGGAGATGTAATTGGAGGTGTTTGTATGTTAAGTGTATTATTATTGTATTAGTATTAATTTCTATATTTTCTAGAATGTCTAATTTTCTCCCCTTTTTGCATATATGTAGTACTTCTACGATATTATGGGCGAAACGATGAACCTCTTATCTTGCGTGGTCTGCCATCACTAAGTTGATGCTGAAGTTCTTTATCCTCTTATGGCGTTCTGTGTATTTTTCTTCCTATGAAATATCTTCTATTTTTAAGTTTTAGTTTATTACTGAAGATGATGCAGTAAGCACCGAAAACGTTTCAATTTTAATTAAAATGTAGTGTGAAATAAACAACGTTGTATTTTATTTTATTAATTAATTCATTTTTCTCGTTAATTTTTAATAAGTTAATTACAATGAACTGACACAAAGTTAATCATATATTTTTTAAAAATATTATCAATATATTCATTATATTTATAATCATACATCTTATACAATTATAATATTTGTTAATTTTTGGCTCATTTCAACTACGCTATTTTCAATTTTTAAATGTTGGTTTTGGCAAGATATACTTATACCTACACATACATACGCATTATATAAGAAAGATAAAGATACGATTATATTGTGATATTTTGACGGTCAAAATGGCGCTGCCACTATCATTAACATATATTCTGCATGCTTTCTAGCAATAGGTACTTGAACTTTGATTTCCTTACTTTCGGAGTACCGGGTCTCGTGGACCCCTTGCTCCTTCAATCTATTGCTTGCCTTATGGGCCTGTTCAATTTTATTAGGTATTTGTACGATTGCTCGATTTTGTAGGTATATTCCACAGATACATGACCTCCTTTATGACCATATATATTTACATATATATAATAAATATTATGAATACTCACAGAGTATAGAGACGTCGTTGCAAGACATCACTGAAATCGGAAAATACATATGTCGAGACTTTTAGCTCAGTTCAATCTTGCCATTAAAATCGCTATAATATATTTGTCAAATGTGGCGAGTTGCGCAGTTATTTTGTGTAAAAGCAATAAAGTATGCACAATAAAAAAATAATAAAGACAGATCTTATTTTCATCGATAAGCACTGTTGATATGTGAATATGTACGGAATTATAACGAAAATTTCCGCTACTTCAGTCCTCCCAGTTGACTTTAGACATTTTTTCTTTTGGCTTCCCTAATGTTCTACCCCTACAGAAACAACCATAAAAGGTTTGTAAAATAATGCTAATGGTGCGTATTATCTAGATCAACGCAGTGGCGTAACTACAAAAAGTAGGGGCCCCTAATAAGTGTCGTGTATAAGATACGAATATTAGTATTACGTAGTTTATTTATTAATTAGTACAAAAAAACTTAATTTTTTGTCTGTATTATTAATACTTGCAAAAATATCAATGCCAAATGGATAGTAGGACACTAACATTTTGGTCCCCACTGCAGTGCATTGGCAAAGTTACGCCACTGGATCAACGTATATTATTGTTTCCTTCTATGTTTTGACTGGACTCTTATATCATCTCTATGTAGATACTAGACTCGTATCTACTCTATAAGAGCATCTTAATGTATCTTCAATATGAAAAAAAAACAGTTTTTTTTTCTGAATGCTATTATATCTTATTAAAATATTTCCGTAATATTGCCATAAAAACTATTTATAAAAATGACATTACAATTTTACTTTCCTTAGTATGAAAATTTTTTTTTTAAGAGCAATTAAAAAATGTAAATATCCTGAAAACGTTACATTACGGATTCGTGATACTTTTAAGTAAAGAGCATTTTAATTTTCAGTGTTTTTAGTGTAAAAACACGACGTATCTTTCTTCTTTACTATTCATACAAAAGCGTCAACTTTAAATATAGAAAAATTAATTCCATTACGTAGGTTATACAGTACATTTATTATTTAAAATATATAAAAATGTAAAGGAAGGTGCTCGTGTATATAAACCAAGGTTCGCAATTAATGAAATGATTTAACACGCACTAACGCAGAAAAGTAGGTTTTGTCATAAACCTACTTATGCGAGGATGGAACCTCACTTTTTGAAGGCTGTATGCCACTTTTATTACGACTTTATTTATTTTTTATTAAAATCAAGCTCATTGGCTTGATTTTAAATCCTGGCAATCCTTTAACAATCACTTGTTTCATTCCAATATTATATTTAGTCTTATTTTTACCAGTATTTTTGATTACATTAATTTATAAATAAGTTAGTAGGTACTGTATGTAGGTATTAATATTTTTCATGAGACCGGTATTGTATTATTTTGAGTTGGCATGGATATGCATTTTTTTCTTCACATAAGTGAATTGTAAACTTCCTGTCATTCTTTTATTCTAAGAGTCATTATGACGATTATACACAATAAGTACCAAGACATTATTCTGAGGTAGAATATTGTGATTTTAACATTTTAAAAAATAATCACTAGCTACATAGAAGACGCTCAATTTATTGTAAAATACATGTTGTGTTAGATATATGGATAGTGTAGGGATGTAGTGAAGTAAATAAAACCTAGATATTCAGATTTGATCTCGATATCCAGTAACTCGGTCTTCAGCGATGTTCTCTCCTCTCCATAATAATTGCTTAAATCGTTCATTGATCTCTACCGTTGAATACCAAGACTGCTGTCACTACATTTGTCCATGGACAACCGTTCACTTCTTACCATCCATCATTTATCATAATGTTGTCTGTCCATTTTGTATTGGATTTACATAGATTCTGTTAAGTTGTGTAAGAGATCCTTGTGGGCGTTATGGGTATTGACTACTCTAGTTCCTCACTAATTTTACATCACTCAGGATTCTTCAAATTCACAGGTCTTTAACATTCCCCTTTCCTTCCTCTACTCGGGCAGTAAATATTTACGGAGGATTATATTTTAGTATCCTACTTAACAGTCCTATCACTATTGCATTATCCGACTATTATGGAGCTGTGGAGGCCCGGCCCGACTTCACAGACCTGGCTGGTAAAACAGACATGTGTCACATATCCCATGCTGCCCAGTACGGTCAGAATTCAGAAAGCAATACATCGCGACGCAACCAGTCCAAGAAACCACCAGAACCGATCACGATCACGCTCGGCACCACCTCCAGTGAACTTCGCTAATAACGTACTTTGACTTACAGTATAAATTGGTTTCGTGCATCATTTGACAATAAACGCAATCTTTTGTAAGTACTGTTTCATTATAATCAACCTGTTCTAGCCGCAACACCAACATCTATATTCACACGCACACTTGGTAATATTACCCTACGACATTTCATATACGTGCGTGAGAATTTGAGGAGGAATAGGACTCGGTTCTCACCTGAAACAATCCTTCTGATACAACATAACCTTAAATATCAGTCGCTCCATCCGAGTGACTCACACAATGAATACAATACCTTAAGGTGATCCTTTCGAGTCTATATTAACTGTTACAGCCGAGCCTTTATAAAGCCGATGGCATCTTTATGATGCAATAACCACAAAATAAACAAATTTAATGTGACCCATGATTAAAAACATTCGAGATTTAAAGCTATAAAGAGTTTTACTTTTCATAATTTGCGCCATGATATGATCATATGATACTACTTTTTGATTGATTTTAGATTAAATTCCGAAAATTTTCAATAGACAATAATTTTTAAAATTGCAGCTCCCTATATGGAGGTGTTTAATTTATATATACAACTTGTATCGAAGAAAAAATGTTTTTTTAGTCATTCAATATTTATTTTGTCAAAAAGGTATAATATAACATTTACAATACAACTATTAAAGGCGTTTGGGGGTGTATGTGAAAACATAAATATCATAAAGTCATGTACAGACATGCGATAGTTTTGAATCACGTTTCAGATATGTGGAGTCCCCCGCCACATTATACTAAAGTATCCTTGATCAACGACGAAGGTGACCCCTTGACTCCTTTTGTGTGAAAAAAATATCGATTGTCTTGCGTCAATGGTGGTAGTAACGGTCGGTAATTCGTGACCTGATATGTCCTGTGGTTTAGAGATAAAAGTGTCTACTACCTGATACAAATATTCATTTTCGAATGCAAAGCAAGAAGCAAACGCAAACAAGAAGATTTTTTTCAATTCCATCCAATCTATTATGATTATTAGTTTGCATTTGACGAAGTACGATATAACAGAAATTGCCAGTATAATTCAATAATTAATCAATTTAATTTCGTCTTGAATACATTTTATTCGATTAATTTTTATCGTGTCGTCGTGCCGTATAATATTTTAAATACTAATGAAAATGTACATCGAAGAAATAAAATTAATAGTTTAATGGTCAGTTAAATAAAAATCTTGTGATTTTACCCAAAAATTAAATAATTGTCATGTGGTGCACTCCTTAGAAAGGAATAAACAGAATTATTTATAAAAAGTAAGATGAAACACTTTAATATTTTTGAAATTAGCAAAATTAACTTTGTGCTTAAAATTCATTATTTTTATTTGTTAACTTAATAAAAAAAAAAATTACTTTGTTTAAATATTAAGTATTAGAAAAAGGTTGATCAGATCATATGTTTACCTACCAATAATTGATAATGGGAAGCAGTGGAGAAAAATCATGTTTTTAAATAATCATACTTTAAATTCAATTATAAAAAATATCCCAAATTCAATACCACTAGCTTTTTACACTAATAAAAAATTAAAGAATTATATATTAAATAACAAGAATTAAGGATGATAAATCGGGCGTCTACAAATCAATTTGCAATGATTGCAATCATTTTTATATAGGTAAAACTTGCAGAATTTTGATATTAGAATTAAGGAGAATTGAGATGCCTAAATTGCAACTATTCTAAATTCGCCAATCACCTTTTGGAAACAAACCATTATTTTGACATTAACAAGGGTTTAGAAATTACACATACAAATACTGGGGGTTTACAGTTAGAAAAATTTTAAATTTTAGAAATAAGAAGTAGTGTTAATAGCAAGCTAAATATTATAAATAATCAAATCCTTTTTGCAAATAGTCACTTATAATATGTAGCCGCAAAGTAATTTTACTAACATTGAAGAAGAAATATTTATGATTGCATATGTGATTCGTTGGTATAAGAACTAGCGGGTCTATAGCATCTGGATAGGCTCTATTGAAAAAATAAGGAATACGTTATTACCATAATTATTAGTATATTATTCATGTAATTCAATTATCTGCTGTACCCCCCCCCCCCTCCCCCTGCACAAAATCTTGTTGTCATATATCTTTGTTAATGCTCGAAACCTGCATGAAATTGGGTATATCTTCGCTAATGCTCAAAATTTATGTGAAATCCCTTATATTTCAACCCTATCTACTGAAAAAATATCCTTAGGAAGCCCATTACTATTCCCTTAAAACCTTTCAGGTATCGCGCGCATACATAATATACGAGTACATATATATATATATATATATATATGAACACAAAGTGAGATACCGCCGAGGATGAATATGTACCAAACGAAATTAAAAAGAACATTACTTCCTATAAAATGTGCAATATGTTCTGCAGAATGGCTGTATCGTAGAAATTCGACGAAATATGGTACATAGATATTAACCAAATGAAGAAAATGAAAGGTAATTAATTAACCTACTTCCATTCTAAAGAAAACAATTAGAAATTTACTTGCGCGGCTTTTATCGTAAACATTATATAGCTTGCTCGCCGCGTATTCGACAAATTGAATACAATATAAAATCTTACAGATTTTACACTTATATCGCAGTATCTTCATTTGATTTATTCATTCATTTTCAGGTTTTTATATACGTAGGTATATATATTTATTTTTTACTTTTTCCTTATTTTAGTTTATATATTGAAAACATAATCATTTATATCATATTATTAATCTATTTATAAAAACAGAACATTAAAATTTTGATGACAGAATTTGTAAACGAATGAAATAAAAATGCTGTTATCAAACTGCTTATAACTGCTCACAGCAGTATATGTTATTAATATTTATAAATTTTGACATCACGTAAACAACGCGTAAAACACTAGTTCGAGAAAATAACACGTAAGTAGAGATGTACCTAGAGTAATAGGTGATAACTACTCATAGGCCCAAGGTTGAGTTCAAAGTTTGGATGCGGGGCCTTCATCTTTATTTATTTATAGGTATCTACAAGTAAAGGTGAAAAAAAGTATTGCCAGATAAAATACCCATTTACCATATACATATTTATTTCACAAAAATATTGTCAAATAAAATGCTTTAGATTAATCATGAAATGTACAATGAATGTTGGTAATAGATTGATCATGGAAAAAGCAATAAATGTACGCAATAGATTGATCATGGAAAAAGCAATAAATGTACGCAATAGATTGAGCATGGAAAAAGCAATAAATGTACGCAATAGATTGATCATGGAATAAGCAATACATGTACGAAATAGATTGATCATGGAATAAGCAATAAATGTATGCAATAGATTGATCATGAAATAAGCAATAAATGTACGCAATAGATTGATCATGAAATAAGCAATAAATGTACGCAATAGACTGATAATGGAATATGCAATGAATATACGCAATAGATTGGTCATGGAATATGCAATGAATGTTTGCAATAGATTGATCATGAAATATGCAATGAATTGATCGCTTTACTGAACGGGCTCCCTCACTTTCCGAGTATTTCACAGATCACACTAACGAATTAGTATATAGTAGTAGAATATAGAACATATAACATCTTGCTTATGATTTGTCAGTGACAGAGTTTTATTAAAACATTAAAATTGTTAAATAACAAAGAGAGAATTTCTGAAAAACCCCCGCTGAATTTGTGATATTTGAATGATTTTTTTGTATCAAATACGTATCAAATATGGCGTATTTAAATATACATATTATTGTATATTATTAAATCGATATGGAAATAATTTCTGGGGTTGTAGGATGTTTGTAAGATGGCTATGGTTTGGTGAGGTGTCGGATACTTTTAAGATCCACATTGCTTTAATTAATATTTTACCAAGCGGTGATTAGATTAAGCTAGATAATAAACGCTGAGATAAAATAATATCTGATTATTGTTGCGTTATCTGATTGGTCATGACATGTCGGCGAAAAGTACAAAGACATACTATCCCTAAATTTTTTACAAAGTTACTACAAGTTTTCGTTTTAAATTTCAAGTTTTTTTATGTCTACACACTGTAAGGTATATTATAATAATATCTGACGTTGGTGAAAAATAATGTCGGTTATCAGATATTTATATATTTAATATTTCAAATACAGTACCTAATTACGCAATCCAAAATTATATTGCATTGAGTTGTTATATTGCAAAATTATATTGCATTAATTACCTTTCGAATAAATAACGTGACGGATGTGTATCACCGCTGGAACGGTACATTACGTATTTAAATCATTGGGTATTTCTTTGCGTTGATTGGTTAAGTTGTACCTGCTGTGGTAAACCACTTTCTCTTTTGTAATAATTTTTTTTGTTGTTAACGTATGAGAAATACCCTTTTCGGAAACAACGCACAGTGGCCGCCATCTAGAAACAAACAATTGATGGTAGCAGATTGTTTTTTTTGCTATTTGTTACGAATGACGATTAGTTTTTAATTATTAAAATAATTCTTGACGATTAGATATTTTAGAATTTTTATTAATCCTACAAAACGATCAAATATATCAATTTAAATTTGGAATATTAAAATTAAGTTTTGTGCAAAATAACAAGGTGACCAAAAATTCTTTTTTTGCCGTGATGCAATTGGTCCACTGGCGTACTGCGGCTGCACGATACCCGACCGATTGGACAGCACTGATCTAAAAGATAACAAAATTATCTATAATATTATTTGTACACTGTTTACGTATCATATCGCTTCTAATTGAATTTTTAATATACTGATCTTAGATAATTATTGAGTACGGTTAATATTATAATAATTAAACAATAAACAGACTATGTGTAGATGCATGGATATGTATAGATTATTCAATAGTGGATAAATTTCGCTTAATCTTTATTCGGAAAGTCCTCGAATCTAGGCAGTTGAAAGATAACCCCTTAAAGCACAATTTTTTCGATGGACTTGTTTTTATTCAAATTCGGGTCATTGGGAAATACATAATATATATATATTTATAAGTAGAATTAGAAAGCTAAATAATGATGTGATGGCGATCGTGAGCGCGTTAACACGCTAACATTTGTATGTTACTTCAAGCTAAAAGCGTGTTCACATGCACTATTGGATCTTGCAAACTTGCATCATATTTGCTGTCATATTTTTAAATCATTTTGCAATCTGTGGACGACAGTTCCCAGCTTTTGATAGATAAGTCAAGACCCCCTAAAGCCTAGTCTTACCCTATGTGTTGTATTCTATGTCAAATAGAGTTGACAGTTAAAAGGTTAACTTAAAATTTCAATAATTTGTGAAAAGATTTTTATGGTTTAGAATGACATGCTAACATTTATATAAGTAATGTATATATATATATATATATATATAATAGTGTATAATATTTAATTAGCCAAAAAAATAAATTAATTTATAATAAATTATTAACTTTAATATGAGGTAAAGAAACATCTTATTGCATCATTTTTCATTACTTGAAACGCGATAGAAGTCATGGGTGGATGATTTTCATGTAATAAATTCTTAAATGTACAAATAGTTGAAAAATTGGAATTACTTTAATACGATGGACTGGTGCAATATTTGATATATTACATATGTATATATATTATAGCTTGAGTAAAACTATACTCAATTAAATCACAACAAATACGATTTTAATTAGATTTCTGTTATCGCTTACAATACATTCCATTTACGTGATATTTCATAAATCTAAATTAATCTATAAACATAACACTGAAAAGTTTACAGCTGATTTTCTTATTTCACAATTCGCTACATCACGGCGCATCACGTGAACCAGAGCGCACCCGGTATTATTATTTGGGCCGACGCAGAAAAACAAATATTATAATTGATAAATATTATAATTATTTATTCAACATTAACTGAAACAATTGATGTTGCGTACAACCATAGATACCGGAAGAATTCAGATACGGAAGGAATAAGCACTCACCATAATCCGGATTACGCAAACATCTCCAAAATGTGGACTGTGTATTTTATTCACTATTTCGTCAAAGGTTCAAGGTTCAAGGTCGCCAATCGACTGGTCGGAAGGGGGGGGGGGGGGGGCAAGGGAAGGGGGAAGGCATAACGCATTATTTTCATTCAATAATAAGTATTTATTTGCACAAATAAATGTGTGTCCCAAACAATTGATTTATTCTATGAATACAATAATTTGAATCAAATTATTATATTGAAATTGGCACTGTTATGTATATATAAAATGAATATTAAGTGTTATGATGGGTGTATGCATGTGGGGTAAGAGCATTAATGAAGGTGTAGGAGAAGTTAACAGGAGGAATAGAGGTGACAGGTATAATTTTGTTGATATGTTAAACGCATTATAATTGACTTGCCACTGGCTTGGTGCTTCAACACGGCCATTGAGAAACCGAATTGTTTTAAAGATGTTAGATCTCAACGTATTTGTTCTATAATTTTTTTTATTTTTATTTTGTTAAGGTAATAAATTTATGGAATCTGCTTGGCAAAACTAGCGTTACACAACGGAGTCCTGGTACCGACACTGATGTATGGAAGTGAGGCCTGAAGCTGGCAGAAGAGGAGCGAAAGTGGACTGAATGCAATGGAAATGAGATCGCTTAGGCATATGTGTAGCTTATACATTTATGACAGAGTAAAGAATGAAGAAATAAGGAAAGAATGGAAAGCTGATCTTAGTATAGTAAGATTAATAAAGGATAACTTAGGTGGTTTGGTCATATGGAACGAATGCATGAGGAAAGAATGGTAAAGAAGATATATGACGCATGTGATGATGGCACTAGAAATAGAGGATGTCCGCGGAAGACTTGACACGACCAGGTAACCAGATACTGAAAGATGGACCTGTTAGAAGCCTCAATAATTAGCAAGCTCGTATGAGAAGATGTACGAATGTGGATAAGGCGAGAAATGTGTGTCAGGACAGAAGAGTGTGGCGTTCTATCCTCTCTGCCTACCACCGCAGTGATACGGCGTGATGGTAAGTAAATAAGCTCGTTATTGAATTATAATTTTATTCTGTATTTTTTTATGTTTAAAAAAATAGCAAAAACAAATAGCAAGGTTGAGAAAAATTATTCATTTTCACTAAATAAAATGTTCTT
Organism: Eubasilissa regina; assembly: GCA_022840565.1. Lineage (NCBI taxonomy): Eukaryota > Metazoa > Arthropoda > Insecta > Trichoptera > Phryganeidae > Eubasilissa > Eubasilissa regina. The sequence continues at coordinate 20,587,051 of JAINEB010000004.1, read as the reverse complement.
GTACATACTAATATAAAGAAGCAAATTAAATAAATCAATTATGAAGATATACAAAAAAAATTTATCTACCGTAAATATATTTGGTTACTGTCGAAAAACGCATCGGAAACTTTTTCTTTCCGGAGTAACGCATTACCATTTCACCATATCAACACAACAGTACTTAATATGGCTATATTCATTTTAAATTAATAAATACTCATTGTAAGTATTGGAAACTACTATATTTCATATCTTCCTTCAGTGTGAAATCTTGCAATGTGAATACCGTGACATCGGTGTCTCAACTCTGATCGTGTTGCTCTAGCATATTGACAGATTTCTGAAATTCTTTTCTTACTTCTTTGATTATCGCATTCCAACACGAGGCAAACGTTTGTAACACCAAACGTTCAGTCAACACCGGCAGGTACTTGACAGATAGGCACTTATTAAAAGTATATGAACGCGACGACACGGTTGTAAACAATATCCGATAGTACGAGAAGTAACACTGTAGCAATTCATTCAGCCGTGACTTTTATTTTGATTTGTCTTTGAATGTGCAAATATGACATATGAAATGAGCGGAACTCGATTATAAAATATGCCGTCCGAGAAATTTCCTGAAAATGATCGTTCGCAGAAAAAGTAGTAAAATGTATTTTTATTGTCTGTTGATGAGCAAGTCAGTGTGATGAGGAAGTTATTGTTTCTTGTGTATTTACCGTCCTAAGTAAACTAATGCCATGGTCACCACGTAGCCAACTATCGAGACGTGGGGCCCACAAGGGAGATATTCTACACATTTTCTCTTGATAGATTTTCTTTGCTGTTTATGGCCGTCTTCTGTCTGTATCAGACAACAGTGATACAGGATCCACCGCTTACCCAGTACTGATTCATAAGCAAAAAATAAAATATCTACACAAGAGGCTTTGAGTGGTACAGCAAATGGCGATTCCTAAGTCCCTCACACGCCCCTTAAAGGGAAAAAGAAGACAAAAAACAAAATAAGGTTCTTTCCGGCAAAGGTGAGCCAGGACCGACAGATAAGGTTTTTTTGAGCAAACAAAGAAAAGGAAAATGGTCCTCACTAGTGATGAGAAAAAATGCTAGTATGATTGTGATCGGTATTCGATAATATCATTGATTGAAAATTGACTGTGATCACAGTTTCATTACTAATGCGCTCGCGCCGCACGATATCACAATACACGAAATAAATAAAAAAACATATTCTAGCATAAATAACAAATATATATGTAATTTAACATAATCACAAAGAGAATGAAAACGTTGAAAAAATGTTCGAGAGAGTTTCGGATCAAATGATACGTTTTGGCAGAATCTACTAGATGGCGCTGTTCACGAATTATAATGTAATTTCTTCATGAATATTTTCGTCTCAAATGCGCAGGAACTGAATCACGGTTCAGAACCAAATATAAATAAAATGAATCACGAATCACGATATTCCCAGATCACTGATAGTGAGTTTGACTCCAAGATATCAGTGATTAACACATGGTTCGTGATTTTGAGCTTATCACTAGTCCTTACCCTCTTTATAAATACCTGACCGTCTCAAAATTTCCCAGCGAGACACCCACACACCGACAAATTCCGGAAAAGTCCGAAATTCCTATCGTTCCTAGGTGGACAGCATTTATTTTGGTGCCTCTAAATTGTAATATGATGCTCATACAGTCGTCCCTTAAGCCTTAATTTTATAGTCCGACCATTCCAATCGTGGGTAACTTTGCCTTCTTACAGTATCTAGCACCGTACTCATAATTTTTTAATTAATTATATATATTAATTATATTAATTTTCTCATTGATCAACTTTTATATTACACACATCTTTGCCTCTTTTACGTACAGCTCTTAATATGGCAAAGCTTAACATGAATGAATGTTCACATAACATTTTTTGATACACGGCTGTCTTCCAGAGTGAGACAATGCCTTAGCTAGCGATCATACCCGCGTGTCTTTCAAGATGACCCATCGCCGATGGCATCTGGGTGCGAGTTTCATTTGGTTTTTTGGGATTAGATATTTTTAGAGTTATATCTTAGCGATGTGTTTCTTCAGAGAAATAATGGGAAAAAACTGCAAATTGTCAAAATCCTAATACTGAGAAATATAATATTGAGAACTTGTAAGTAATATAGTTAAATACGTTCCGACGAAAAGATTTTCTGGAAAATATATAGTTAAATACGTTCCGACGAGAAGATTTTCTGGAAAAAGGAAAATCTCTTGGAAAATGCAATCAAAAGAAGCTTACAGTGGCAGGCTAATTAGAGATTGAAACGATGTTGAGGTTGCCTTTGTTGAGGTAAACCGAGGCTGTTAAATATTAATTTTAGTATGAATATCTTTAACCCAGATCAGAAAGAAGCAAGGGCCAAGAAAATTACGATAGCGATCCATTCCATCAATATTAATAATGTCATGTTATTATATCATTAAAATCACCGTGATTTTTACATTTTCTCACGTAATTTGGTAGATATATTTATATTATTTCTAATTTATCAATAACCAAATAAAAACAATAAGCAAATTTATCAGTTATAAATAACTTGGCTTGTTAAGCGAATTGTAAATGAAATTGAGATATTAGATTTCCCAGCTGGCTCATCTGAGCTGTGGTATATTAAAGCGTTGTTAACAAATCGCGCGATCTAATCCACTTCTATATTTAACACACCGGTTAACACAAAGATGAGAATAAGGCCCAGTTTCAGATATATAAATTAGCATCTGTTTTCATACATTTCAACGTGTGATTCTTAAACCTTCAAGCTTTCTCGTCGAAGCAATATGTACTGACACTAAAAATAGTGCGATTAATGTTGTTTTTGAATTATATACAAAACTTTACAAATCGGAAGTGATTATCTATAGCTAATTTACTAATAGGTGTACCGGAAAAGAATGTCGTTTTTTTAATAAAACGATTTGGTGCATTTAATGTATTTATTTATTAAAACTTAGTTCAAAATATAATTGCCATCGTTTGATATAACCTCCTTCCACCTCTCAGTCAATTTTTTAATACCAAGTTCGTAAAATTCATCTGGTTTCGATACTAAAATACTCAGATATGCCTTTTGTGACATCCTCATAATTTTTGTATTCTTTTCCGTTTAAAAAGTGTTGCATTGACCGGAACAAATGGTAATCCGACGGAGCAAGATCCGGTGAATATGGTGGGTGACGTACAGTTGTTCAACCTAGGGCTTTAATTTTTTCTTTCGTAATTTTTGAGGTATGCGGTCGTGCATTGAAATGGTAAAGCATAATATTTCGAATAACTTCCTCATTCGGTGCAAAGCTCTCCATTGTATATAGGGTTGTAATTTTTTTTGTTTAAAAGTCCTAATACACCCCAGGTATACGTAGTCAGAGAAACAACACAAAACACGTTGTAAAAGTTCGATCACTCAAAAGCGATAACAAAAAAAAATACATTCTTTTATATCATTATTTATTTACTAAAGTTAGTGACCTTATTTTAAGCAAGCCACGTAATTGTATTCTACCATAAGGTAGTGAAAACTTGCGTTCAATGTCATTGTTGCGTTTAAATAGCCATGGATATTTATGTACTGACTAAGAAAAAATCTTTATCACAAATGAATTACGACACATTTTAGCGTGCAACCGTGTAATAATGTGCAAATTAAATAAAATAAAAAAAAAAACGAAACTTGAAATATTTTGTAATATATCCGACATCTCATCATCCAAGGCGAAATTGCTAACAGAAGAGGCACTGAAAGACGATACACATCCTGGCCGATAAATTTAAGGCTAATTTCGTAAATTCTAAAGTACAATTGCCAACGTGTTATTCTAACGTTCGACAACCGGACAAGCACTAGAAAAAGAAATCAAATTGTTCGTGGGTAATTTGAGTGTTTGTTTTTTAAATTATTTAAGTGTTTGTCGTTTAAATTATTGAAGTGTTTGTCATTTAAATAATTGAGTGTTGGCCGTTTAAATAATTAAAGCGTTAACCACATATGCTTTTCAAATGACTAATTATTATTACTCGATGATTCTTTTGGACTAACAATTTAAATATAATCTGTTATTTCTTTTAAAATATAACATTGAATGACTTATTTCAAGAATACGAACATTTTTATTATTTTACTTCTCGAAAATGTATCGCTTACTTCATTTAATTTCTGTGATTTGACAAAAAAAAAATGAACGATGTAAATGTATTTTTATGAAATTTATCTGCCACTCTATAATCACACATATGAAAATAAAGCCACTTGTTTTTTTAGTTCTACTAGCTTAATTTCCATGAAACGCGTTTCGCCTTATGAGGGCATTATCAATTTAACCATGTGCCAAAATATAAAAACCCGAAATTCCCATTATTACCATTGTTTGGAACACATATTTATTTGTGCAAATACATGAACTAAAATAATACACTGCGCCTTCCCCCCTTTCCTTCCCCTCCCGGCCACACCGTCGACCAGTCTATTAGCGGCCTTGAGCCGGTGCGGCTATACGTGTACGTTTACAATATTATACTAATTCGAGACTTCGCGTCTATACTTTGTGTCGGAACCTTTGACGAAATAGTGAGTGAAATATATATTCCCCATCTTTGGAGATGTCAGCAGAATCCGGATTGTAGTGAGTACCAAACTCCTTCCTGTCCTGACATTCTTTCGGCATCTATGCTTGTACGCGACAATCTTATAAGTGCTTAAAATGATATAGCTATCCCTTTTCAATAGATTTCGTATAAATACAAGTTGATGAATTTAAAATAGTTAGATTGATGATTTGAGTAGCTTGTTGATCTAATGGTTAAGGCGCTGACCTAGTGATCTAGTGGTCGGGGATTCGCGTATCGTACCAGGAGACCGGCAAGTTAGTCCTATTTTCATAGTAGAAGCGTTTAACTGTGTTTGAAAATTTTATTTCTATTTATTAAAAAAAAAAAAAAAGAAAGTAAGAACGCTCATGGAAATACATTGAGTAGAAATAAAGAAAAGTGTTTTTATTTTCATATGTATTTATTTTGGTTAAATTGTTCAAAAGATTGGGTACATTTTGATAATAGAATTAATGTGACGATAAAAATGTAGTTATGATACCTGCTTATGAATACTCACCACGTACATAAATCATAATATAATAACTTACCATAGATTCCTATAATGGATTGAAATTGCACAGTGATATTATGTAATTACATATAAAATATATATATACATATATATTAATCTTTAGATTTTTGCAATTTTAAATGATTTTTGATCCTAGTTTGCAATTAACGTTCTCGTTTGGTCTAACAGTAATTCGTCGAGAGTTTGCGTCTCGTCCTGGGAAACAAATTACATTAGTTATATTTTCACAGCACAAGTGCTTCGCCTTGTTTGACAATATATAATAAAGTTATGAAACTTAATCATCTTTTCGCTTTGTAGTCTCACAAATATATATTGAAATACAATGTAAATATAAAACGAGCAAAAAGCTTATTAATATAATAGATCAAGTCATTAGCGTAGAAGTTAAATTAAAATATTTAAAAAAAAAATTAATTGTAATAACTGAGAAGAAAAATATCTTGAATATATGTAATATGGTTATAATTAAATGATAAATCTATACCAATATCAGATTATGATTATTCCGAGTCACAGATTATTTCTGAATGTTGATTAGCCAATTTCTTTACCAATATCGATAACGAAGTCGATGAGCTAAATTTAATATGTAGGGTAAAGGCGTACACTATATTTTAAACTTAACTGTTAACTGCTCATAAATATTAGTAAAATAATAAAATAAACTACGTAATATTCGGAATTATTTTATTATTGGGTACATTCTTATATCGATAATAATGTACACAAAAATAAATATTTAAATTAAACAAAAACAAAATAGGGTCCTTTCATTGGACCTGTGCACCTTGGGTGGACCATGGAATGGCTATATTAGATCAGGGGGGTCCAATGATGGTATTTTTTTTAAAAATGAATAAATCAGTGGTCCAATATTTTTCAATTAAAAATAACCTTGATGTTTGGTCTACTGTGTAAGGATTTTACGGAGCCTTTTCTGGACAGTTAATAAATATGTTTCGTTCTCATTAAATACTTTTTAGGCTCGTGTCCACGACGATCTCCCAATGAGACTTTGAACTCTGAGAGTCGGTAAAGGTATGTACGTACTGGATGCGTCATACATATGAGGTGATGATTCATAAATCGCTTCACGCTGAACTGTCCGTTATGCAAACTGAAGTCGAATCTCCGATAGAAATACCATCCGTGGACACGGGCCATTTGCGAATGAATAATATTATATTTTTTGCTATAAACATCTTTCAGTTTGTAAAAAACAGTTTTATTAAAAGCTGTTGCACGGTTGAATGAAGTAGCCCTTGGTTGCCGAAGAGAAAGTTCTAGATGTCATTGTAAAAAAGTTAAAAACTTGCGATTTCTTGCCAGCGGTCTGTTTTTTACATTATACCTATATCTAATGGTGTATTTTTCACCTAGCATATAGGCAAGTTGACAAGTTATCATCTTGCCTTATTACTTCAAACAAACATGCTTATAAATCTAGAATTTGTTTCAAAAGTGTATCAGTGTGTTTCACAAGTGTAGTTACAGATCCATATAAATAAACATTTAACAGTCGTACAGTCCGCCTGGTACCCGCAGATATGCCGACAACAATACACCGCGATCGAACCAGTCTGAGAAACCACCAGAACCGCTCATTTTTCTCCAAGCCGTCTCCTCAGACTCATCTTCTCGCACGCATCATGGCACCACGTTCAGTAAACTTAGTTTATCTTGAACTTTGTATAATGTAACAAACAGTTTAATTTCAATTGTGTTTCTTCTCTAAATAAATCAAATGTCGTAAGCACTGTTTCATTAATTCATAACCGCATACACATACACAACTACAAAACCTATATTGGTAACATTTCATATAAATACAGAAGAATTCGAGGAAGTATCGGACTCTCGATTCTCACCTTACACATCCTTCTGATACATCATAAATACAATCCAGTCTATAATAACTAATCAACACGAACCACCATAAGTGCTTGCTATGTCTCAATTGGTAAATCAGCAGAAGATTCTGGAATCTTTATGAGATCCATCCAAACGACGTTTTAGTGTTGCTTTGGGGATCCCAAACATACGAGTCATTTTAGCATGCATCCTTAATAGGATTCACGTTTTGACATTCTGAAACAATAACAAAAATATTCATTACCTCCAATGGACTTGTCTAATTCTAAAGATCAAAAAGTGGTATATTAAAGGAGTGTATCCCCCTTTAGCAAATTATAAATTTATAAAAAGCATCCAGGAAAAAAGTTGTATAATTTAAGTAACTTAAGAATCAACATAAAATGAATATCAATGCAAATTTCAAAAAGTAAATATATTATTTAGAACTCGCGTCAAATTTTCGAAGTTTTTATCAGTGACTTCCTAAAAATATGCACTCAACAACTGCTCGAGCAGCACTGGTGCGCGAGCTGAGGCATAATATTACTTTCAATTGTTCCTAACGGCTATATTTTTCAAGAAACATCAGCGGTCCATCGGTGGCACCGGTCCAATGATCGAGCTTTTGCCCTAATTCCAATTGCCCCGACAGAATTGTCTTAATACGAGTTGCGGGTTATCGTTATTAAAATAAAAAGTCGAGATTATACTCTTATGTGACTCATACGAATACACAACATAATAAAAATGATAAAAAATGTAATAGGTAATATAAGGATGAAATCGTTATCGAAATATTACTCACGTACAGATACTAATCTTTCATGTAATATACTAAAACTTAAACGTGAACTCTAACATTGTTATTAATATTATTTATAATAATAGTAAGGATTCGAATTAGCTAAACAGCACGTACAAACGTGCTCATTAACGCAGTCAACCGACACTAGATGACCTAACAGCAGAATCGTGTACAGACAATTTCTGTAGTAAGTAAGATTTTTCCCTGAGAAGAAAATATGAAAATGTCAATATGTTTTTTTTCTTACTTACTTACTTACTTACCATCACGCCGTTTCTCCGTGGGGGTAAGCAGAGAGGATAGAGCGCCACACTCTTCTGTCCTGACACACAATTCTCGCCTCATCCACATTCATACATCTTCTCATACAAGCTCGCCGATTGTTGAGGCTTCTAACAGAACCATCCTCCATTATCTGGTTTATCTGGTCGTGCCAAGTCTTTCGCGGACGTCCTCTATTTCTAGTTCCATCAACACTTGCGTCATATATCTTTCTTAGCATTCTCTCCTCATATGACCAAACCACCTAAGTGATCCTTTCTTAATCTTACTTACCATACTAACATCAGCTTTACATTCTTTCCTTATTTCTTCATTCTTTTCTCTGTCATAAATAGATTTCCCACAAATACGTCTAAGTGATCTCATTTCCACTGCATTCAGTCTACTTTCGTTCCTTTTCTGCCAGCTCCAGGCCTCACTTCCATACATCAGTGTCGGTACCAGGATTCCATTGTGCACCGCTAGTCTTGTTTTTTTTTTTCTTACTCGTAATAAAGACAATGTACACTTCATTTCAAATTCAATATATATTTACGTATTGAATATATAAAATAGAAAATATTTAAGTAATCTTTACGTAAAGATATTAAAAACCCGTTCGTTTTTGTCATGCTCGCGTCTCACAGACCTAGCTGTGTAATCAAACATGATACAGCCATATTTATTTATTATTATTATACACGCCCTATTCAGGCATTAACATAATTTGTATAATAACAGAAAATTTCACCAGGAGTGCAATACACAATTTTTTTTTATATAAAATCAGCATGTGTTTTCATAATCAAAATATAAAATGTAAAGTAAAGCAATGTATCTGTTACCATTGAGTTGAGACAAAACATTCTAATAATGTAATCCTATAAAGAGTTAAATTTACCATGTCGACTATCTCCGCATATTCATTCCCCAAAGAATGCATTCTGGGGACTGAATATGCGACATTACTGTACTGTTACATTACCCCTGTAATAGAACAATGAATTGTGTCTCAAAGACCTCAACGGGGGGCAGTCTATCATACCATTGATGATCCTGTATGGATGATATATGAGGTCGGTCATCGTACGTCTCACTGATAATTTTAACAATTTCAGACGGCTAAAACGGCTAAGTGGCAGTGCCATTTCTCGTAAAATCCAGGGCTTAAATAAATTTTACGTTTATTTATGATCATAATTTACCCAAACATTTTCATTACAATACTAAAATATATTATTAGGAGAACACATTCTTATTGTGAAGTTGTAATTATTCAGAACAGACGGTCTGTGATATTTTAAATATGAATTAAATATGTTAATTAGAAAGATATACATATAAATTTTCGACAAATTTTCGAATCTATATGTTACCTTTTTGATATTAATACATTTAATCGTTCCATTATTTGAAAGAGCCATCTGCCTTATTTTTACACATTCTTATTCTGAATAATTACAACTTCACAATAAGAATGTGTTCTCCTAATAATAAAATTGTATCAATGTGTCTAAAATTTAATAAAAATGAATTGATAATTCTGGCGTCCGCTATCAAATTACTCAAATGTATTTGAGATTCTGTAACAACAATATTTTTCGATAGAATTGATTTTATATGTATATCTTTCTAATTAATATATTTAATTCATATTTAAAATATATTATATTAATGGACTTGAATGGTAGCCAAAATTATTTTCATGACTCAATAAATCTTAATGCTATTGAAAAACATAAATTTCTTGATGAACCTTTAGACTTTTATTATTATTATTTTTATTGGTTAATTTTACCGGTGGACTTACTTAAACTGGCTAATTCAAAGTTTGTTAGTTGAAAATTAATAATCATGTTCAATCACAAAGTTAACGCTACAAACATCAACAAAAATTTTATTGTGTCTAAAATACTGAATCGGATATGTTATTGAAATTGAAATCTGTCGCGATAGCTATTTTTGCGAGAATCCCGTGAACCGAAGTGGTAGAAGCGAATTACCATATATGTATAACAAAAAACACGTTTACGTTAATCCTGAGCAACTTTAACCACAATCAGTATTCTATCCTTAAACTAAATATTAATTAATTAATTCTATTATTTGTACCTAATATTAACATAGTTCTGTCAGCATTCCTCAAAACTCAAATTCAGAATGAAATTTGAAAACAGGGTCGATTAAATCTTTCTTATTTAAAACTAATTCTTGAATTGAACACAAATAAAAAAATGAAATTCACAAATAATTACATATACTGAAATCGTGTGCGTGTGTGTGTTTATTTCACCCGGAACATGAACAATCCTTATCAATTGCTGTATTTCAATTGTTCACTAACTTGTTCTAGTTTGTTATTTGTAATTTAGTGCACCATTTTACAGTCTGTGCACGATGTGCTGTTTCATGATTCTTGGAGGACGCTAACAATTATTATAGATTTCGTGCACTGGTACGCGTGGTATTTTCCAACAATTGCAAAATATGACGCGGTGCGTTATTTTCTTCATTATTGTTGTTGCAATACATTCAGTGTTCGTTTTCTTCGCCGCATTCTGTCGGCAATCTGGTTTACACTTGACATTGACATCTGCTGGAACTAGTTTCTCTCCCTTCTAGCTATCAGCTGCTTACTGGCACAGATTTATCGTGAACTTTGATACAGCTGCTGCTTAGTTGAGCACACGGAGACTATGTCAAAGGGTTTAACAATAATCATTACCCGCATATGATGTTAAAGTAAACGAGTTTCTTTTTTACTCGTTAGTCAATTATTCACAATTTATTTCTAACTTCTTCGAAACTGGGGATCGGGTGGTTGGTAATTTAAGATAAGCGAATTAAAGAAAAATAAGGAGGTAAATAAGTAGGACATGTTTTAACAGGAACTGTTTTTACCAACTGATTAAAAAAAGAATAAAGGAGATAATTGTAAAGCTAGATCGAATTTGTTAAACAAATGAGACAACGCAGAAATAGAATATTTGAATGTCAAGGATTTAACCAATTGGAATACTGAAGGACATAAATATAACATTAGCATAGACGAATTCATAATTTAAAATAACTCACTTACCATCAAGCCGTTCCACGCAGAGATAGGCATAGTCGATAGGTCGCCCCACATCTGTCCTGGCACACCTCTCTCGCCTCGCTCACACATTTTCTCATGCACGCTCTTCGGTTGTTAACGAAACCATTCTTTAATATCTGGTTTATTTGATCAAGTTTTTTTGCGGACACCCTCTATTTTAGTATTTAATAAATCAACATTTGTGTAAAATTCTTTATCTGCTTTTTGTCGTTATGTGATTTAAAATATACTTTTATGCATTTTATATTATGTTAGCACAGTTTAAATTAATTAAATTCTATTGTTTTTGGCATTTGACTTGTTTCCTCACTTAAGCATACATTCAATTCATGATTTACCAGATTTTAACCTGCGTATATCCGTCCCTTTCTTTCTTAACCTATCCTTAAGCACAAGGATGAAATAAGATGTCGCTGCAATTAAAAGTCTCCAACTGCAGCAAGTTCAATGCGCTTAGAACTACCGTCGCTTCACTCTGCTTTTTAGTTAATAATCTTAACTTAATTCCGCTTATACTCAATAATCATTTTATAGCGACTGTTATTATACACGCCGTAACGCTTGTACTAGTGGTGGAGAGGAATCTATCAATGAATCAGCATCCGGTAGACGAAGAGTAAGTGTTCTTCTAATAATAAAGTTGAATCAGTGTGTCCAAAATTTAATAAAAATGAATCTGCTAACAGATTACTCAATTCTATTTGAGATTTCGTAAAAATAAGGTAGATGTCTCTTTCGAATAATGGCACGATTAAATGTATTAATATCAAAAAGGTAACATATAGGTTCGATAATTTGTCGCTAAAAATATCGTCGCTGTAGCATAGTTGGAATCCCGGTGGCGCAACCACAATATTTTTCGACAAAATTGATTTTATATGTATATCTTTCTAATAATATATTTAATTCATATTTGAAAAGTTAGTGCCTTCCTATATTCCTCATATTAATTTAATTGTTATTTTCTTTGTTTCAGGTAAATGAAATTCTTAATAACTAGAAGCTAATGGACCCGATGGCAGTGCAGATTCACCGTAAATATAATTTATATATCAATTACATATTAAGCCTTGTAAATACGATATCTTATATAATATTATTTTTATATTCATTATTTATCAGGTATGTTGAGGGTATTTGTCTTGCCTTCTTAAACATTAAATGTCTAACTACGTAACATATTGCAAAATTTATCATTTGTAAAGTTCAATGATAATACCAGATTACTGTTATTTTATTACTAATTGCTAATTTCAATACAAATTAAATTCATCCACGCGTTGACAATTTTTATGAATTATTATTTTGATTTCATTGTTTTATCTTTAATACGTGTAAGATTATTTTTAATTTTTCAATGAAAGTACAAGACGCAGTAAGTACATAGGGCAATTTTCGTTAATGAATATTTGGATTAAAGTCAAATTGTATATATAGATGTCCCAGAAACAGTAGTCTAAATTGAGTCTACGAAGTTAGGTTATCCTAAAATCAACGGTTATTCATTATGATTATCCTAAAATCAACGGTTATTATAGGTTTTCGGTATTTTAATTTCAATTAGCCATAAACTATAATCTGGTGGCTTATGTACACGTGTACCAAATTTCATTTCACTAGGTTGTTTAGAATTTTAGGCACAGTGCTCATTTTTGTTTAAAGATAGGTTACAAATTTCTCGTTAAACCGAAAATCGTTAAATTTCCGATTACCCTATTTGACTCCCAATGGATCGCTAGCGATGTTTCTTAACCGTAGGGTCCATTTGGTCTACTGTCTCATGGACAGCTTGTTTAAATTTTTGAATTACATTTAGTTCGAGGTATAAATATATTTCTAATATTAAAAATAATGTAGATATTTTAAGTAAAAAAAAAAAGTTTCCCCCAAAGTAGTTATATGTCAAATGTCCGAATAATATACTTTTGTATATCGCGTTCACTTTACTCAGCATATTAAATTTGTTTAGTGCTCCTGAAAAATCTTCGACTTCCAACATCACTAGTTGAATCAATTGAAACTAAATGTGACCATAGTATTTTTTTTAATGATGTGCATATTTGCAAAATAATTATTAGATAGTTACGAAAACATCAATTAATCTTTCAAACTTTCTGCTCTACAAATGAAATTAAAATATTAATTGTTTTCAGCGTGTGTTCATCGGACTGATCGACCGTGTAAATATTGTGAAAGTGTTATATTTTATTGAATTAATTGTACTTTAAATCAAATTTGGTTATCACGGAGACTCGAACTTTGAACTTTAGAACGCCGACAGAGGGCTTTAAACGATTAAGATATGATGCCCTTTACAGAAGTCGCCAAATCTTATCTGCATGCGTTTGCTAAAAAAGACGTCTCTATTTTTTTCCCGTTGGTAGTAATCATCTTTTTAATTATGTGCGTTCTGAAAAATCATATTTGATTTCATTAATGATTAATGCATATTTTTAAATCGGAAAATATGTGAGAAAAATTTGTAATTTAACTCAATAACACAGGAATAGTTAATTTATGTTATTAAATGATTATGCAAACTCGATTATGATTTACGACAACGAACTATGCGTGTGTCACGTATCGCGTATCGCGTATCGCTCATGTGGGCTTGGTATTTATATTATTAGAGTATAACAATAAAAATAATAACATTGTGTTTTTATTTTCTACCTACACACACACACACACACACAGGTCACAGTTATTTTACATTACAATTATTTATTTATTTCCGTGTGTTTAAGTGTGAGGCTGTCGCTTCGAGCAAAGAAAATTGTTTTGTAATTATATTTATAATTATAAGGATTATCAATTCTCAAATGGTTTCCTATTATTTTGATCGATTGTTTCAAGTAATTAATGTAATTCGTCGTAACGGTCTCCCCGTATATTTCTATAACTTTCTGGACATCTTGAACGCAGTATCATTATGGCCGTGTATTACTTGATTAAACGGTCAAGTCTATGAGTAGGGCAAAAATGAACGTGTTTTTAATATCTTACTGTCTGTGGTATACCATAGAATTAAACACTTTCCGAAATGTCAAAATAACGATTTTTATTTATGTTTTTCATCCGATTCCAAATAGCGCTTTTGTGCCACTAGTCACTCGCGGACCCTAGCGGCAAGCAATTGACGAGAGCCGATGAGACCCTGACCGCGAAACGGCCACAATAGTCGTCCGCAGGGCCTAGCAGTAAGCCATCGGCCAATCCGATTGCTTATCTGCTAGTAATATGTATTGTGTTAAATTTTCAGTTATAAAAATATTTTTCTTAATAACCTTTCCGTAGCCATACAGTAACACAGGTCTACTGCTCAACTACTTGCGTTAGATTGCGTATGATGAGTGCCACGTTATATTATCATATTGACCAATATTTCACTTCAGATAGGTACTCAATATTTAGAGTAAAAGTACGATAACAACTATTTTGCAGGCAATTATTATGCTTTAAATGCTTAAAAATTACACGTTCCTCACGGTAACACATGTTGACATTATGGCTGTGTGCGGGTATTTTCTATCACGGTATGTCGAGGGTTAATACTAAAAGGCTCTGTGGTTTGTAGATGTCAATTAAATTGAAAAACAATTTTAGAAAGAAAATTAGCCACAGCAAGTCTCAATACAAAGTTTCGCAAATATTTTATCTTTCAATATTACACTTTTTTTTTAAACATTTAATTAAATCGGAATAAAATAATCGTGTAAGGAAATAATATGTATCTGTAATCTTTTAATATATTACTCTAAAAATTCCAGTAGTATCAGTGGTGTGCACAATGAATATTTAGTCAAGATACAAACCGCATTTGTCCTTTGGGTTAGTAAGGCAGGGCACAAGTGTCGCGTCACCGCCGGAACGGTATACCTTATATTGTATTACGTATCAAAATCAATGTAATAATATGTCTGATTGTGTAGTTATTTGCGTTATGCAGAACGCTTCCCTTTTTTGATAATAAATTTGTTTTCAACAATGAAATATAGGTTTTACGAAAACACTAGCCGTGGTCACGCAGCGGCCGCCATTGGTCAGCAACAATCTTTCGGTTTATTTCTGCTATTAACTCATATAATGATAACGATATAACTTCCGCATATTTAAATCCCGTATGAAAACGTTCGATTTATTTCAAACACGTGCTTGTGTAATAGTAATAAATTCCATAATCAGGTATTAATATTATCAAATAGATTAATTTATTCCGAAATCTTGAAAATTTCGAATTATAAAAATAGTATTTAAACTATCAAAAATATTTCAATCAATGTCATTATAGCCTTGCACTCCATAAATGGTCGCACGCGCTTGTTGGTCTAGTGATTAAGGCACTCGCCGAGTGATCTAGTAGTCGAGACTACGAATACTAAATTACTAGGAGATACGAGCCTCATTCCAGGAGACCAACAAGTTGGTTCTATTTCTAAAGCACAAGGGTTTGGCTTAGTTAGAATTAGTAAAAATATTAATATTAACACGTATTCCGTGTACACATGTCTATTTAAAAAAAAATTACCCACACAGTAAAAAATAGACTCCAAATATAGTATATATATATTATGCAACATTTTGCATCCTGTTACCAGCAAATATTCAAGAACTCCACTGGAAAAATTCTGAATAGTTGTTATTTAGGCATCTCAAGTGCTCCTTAATTCTAATATCAAAATTTCTGCAAGTTTTACCTATATAATTGCAATCATTATAAATTAATTTGTAGACCTCTGATTTTTTTTAAATATCATCCTCATCCTTGTTATGTAATATATGTATTTTTAAATGTATTTTTAATGTGAAAATGAGACCACAAGGTAATTTTGCAAATATTGAAGAAGTGATAAAATACACATTAATATATGCGGAGAGATTCGGATAATTCAGTAGGAGGAGGGATTTTTGAGGGTGGTTTTAAAAATATAGAAAATTTGAAAAGATTGGAATTCAATATAATATAAAACATATTTGCATCGGTGGGGTGAGTGCGAGATAGCCAGAGAACTTGAAAAGCATCAGTTAAAATTGTTTTTAGTAGAATTTACTTCATGTTATACCTCGCTCGGCCTTGCTCGCGTGATGGCCAAAAAATAAATCTTTGCCAAATCTTTTTGGACCGGTTTTTGCGGAATTTATTTCATCATGTTATGTTGTATTATATAGTTCACAGTTATGTAATATACCTTTTTCATCATGTTATGTTCTATTAAATAGTTCACAATTATGTAATATACCTATTACATCATATCAATAAACATTTTTTATTCATACATATTTACTTATACTTACATAAGATGTTTTACATATAAACTGTGAACGTTTTTCTATGCACTTCTTATTTTAAATTGGCAATCCACCCTTCCAAAGTGCTTTGTGCGGTTAATCAAATTAAAACTTTCTTTTATCGAAAAAGGTATGATAATATTATAGAATAGGAAATATTATAGTACTAGTCAATACCATTGTCGTTCTAAAAATTTGCTATTATATAGATCAAATGTGGCGAGTTAAGGGAAAGAAGATGACACGAGTTAACCGGGAGTTGAAAATTACCATTGACGAGATTACTGAAAAAAAAACTTGTGATCTTAACAGAACAGGCAAAAAAGATATGGTCAAGGGTTTCCTCCTCAGCACAACACTCACGCATTGGAGAATCTGTTAAGTTCAATCTGAGTAAATGTGAGACTACCTGGCAATGCGTAATTCTCATTCTAGAGATATTTAATATTGTTCTTTTGGAGACTTTCAGAACCAGAGAGTGCGGGTAATAGATCTTTGAATTATTTTAAGCCGATTACCCTCATGATATTTGGATCTATCCAAATAGAATTCGTACGTTTTTTTACAATATTAAGTCTGTCATATATCGGGATATGGAATTGTTGAGGAAAAACTCCGGAAAGAGTGGCCTCCTTGGCCAGTTTATCAGCAGTGTTATATTTCTTTTTCTAATGATTTAATCTTTGAAGTACCTACACAGTAAATACTTAGATTGGATACTCAAGATTTATAATACAGTCCGCTAACTTTTATGCTCTTGACTAATATATTTACGATAACATAATTAGTTACGTTACAAAACGAATTCATCAAGCCAGTATTTATTGTATTTTTGTTACTCTATTGGAACTTTTGTTAAGTACGACAAATACTATACCATAAATGTGTACAATTATCTCAACCGCTACGGAATGCTTTCTGCAAAAATGCCGCGGTTGGTGAGATTAGAATTTGATAGAATACAAAGGGGTGGGAGAATAACAAAAGGAAATGATTTAATTTTAAATGTTTATTTTTTGTGTCAGTTGACGTTTTATTTTTATTGTTGGTTACTTCATTTTCAAAGTTCTCATTCTCTTCTATTGTGAGAATATTTCAAACATTAGTATTACTTTTTAACGTTTTAAAAATGAATTTTTAGAAAAAATAATGAATTAATAAAATAAAATACAACGTTGTTTACTTAACACTACACATTAATTACATTTAAAACGTTTTCGACACTTAGTGCACCATCTTCAGTAATAATTTTTTGTTGAGTTTATTACTGAAGATGACGCAGTAAGCGTCGTAAACGTTTTAATTTTAATTAACGTGTAGCGTAAAGTAAACAACAACGTTATGTTTTATTTTTATTAATTCATTAATTTTTTTTTTAAGTAAATCACAAAAATTTTGAAATATTATTATTTCCTTCTTATTCTTCGTTTTATATATTTCAACGTAAATAATATGTCACCTTCGAATGTTAACGACCAAGAAAACATTAACAGAAAAAGTTATCGCAAAAGGATGTCATAAAAACAAGTTACCTGTCACCTACGTATGTATTTTAGATTTTTTTTATAACAACAAAATTATCAACAATTCATTAATACTGCGTATATCCGGATAATACTTTTCCTTTGTCGTGTTACTGTGATATTTATAACGACAGTGATAAATTATTTCATGCTTCGTATGTCTTTATATCTAAATGATTATGATGTTATAAAAAAATAAAAAATGGATAATCCATATCCGTAAAGTATTTCTGTGAATACACATTTACATTTTCCACATAAATAATATATGTTATTAATGTTTGTAGTGTTACCTTTGTGGTTAGGAATAATTATTAAATTAAACAAATAACCGACTCTATATTATGTACGTCCTGATGAAGTGGTTTTGTTTCAAGTGCAAATATCAGAAAATATAGATAATTTATGTTTTAAATTTGTTTTTTTTTTTTTTGTTTACTCGCTTTAATATTAATTAATTCACCAACCGGTTTCGGAAATGACCATTTTCTTCTGCGGGATAAAAAATTAACTAACTAAAAATATAATTATCATATTCTGTTTTTTAATAAAATTTTAAAAGATTTTGTTTAAAAACATTAGAATGTGATAATTATATTTTTAGTTAGGTAATTTGATATCACGAAAAAAGAGATGGTTATTTCGAATCAATTATTAAACATTTAAGTGGTTAAATAACTAATTTAAAATATACATTAACCACAAAGCAATTGGAAATATTAAAAATATATAAATATTTGTTTAATTTAATAAATATGTTGTGATACCTATATACTGAGTTCATGTTTATGTAGTAGAAGTGTGCGTAAAAATTTATGGCGTATTTTAATATAGTTTGAATATGCCAAAATGATTTCTTCGATTTAGATAAAAATCAAAAATAAACTAAACATAAAAAAGAATTATTGAAACCAAAAACAATTTATCACCTGGCTGATATGTAATAATAATAATAATGTGTTTATTCCAGCGTGGTCAGTTTTTTTTTAACCCGATTCGCCATAAAGATAATACATATTATGTTATACATTAAAGGTTATAAAATAAATGTGATGCTATGAAAAAGAAAACCAAGGAAAATATTAATAAATAAAAATATATATATATATATTTTTTAAAGTTAATAAAAAGTAAAAAGTTCACACACAAAATATAAATATTACACATATAACTACTGCAGTCACGGCCATTGTTGTATATGTAGCTATTTTGTAGACGCTGTCATTCTCTGGTCAGGGAACCAGCTTTCCATGAGAGCGCCGCTTGCACCAGAGAGCTGGTGCTGAGCTCCAGCCGCAGCTTTACGTCAGCAACTCGATGACTTAGAAGCGGAACGAATCCATGTATACGGCCTCCGGTAAACATTGTAAATGCGCTACAATAACACGCCAATTCGAACAGTATTACAATACATGTACAACAATAACGAAACCTTAACAAATATTCACAAACCAACTTAGACACGTCTTTGTAATTTAATTGCAGTTAATTTCACCGCACTGTCACATGAATGATTAAATAAATTTTCATTGTTATCTCAAACGTTAATCTTCTTGATTCAGACTATAATAAAACAAAAATAATAATATTGTAGTCGATTACTTATAATGATACTGATAAAAATACTACACCACTAACATAAAAAAAGGAGTGTAATAAATATAATAAAATTCTTGTGATCGAAAAAGAGTGAAATCAACATATACATTTGTAGTTATACATTTTTTACTGAGAAAGTAGTGATCTGGTTACATCAAATGTTTTCCCAACAAACAAAACAATCATTTATCATCTCGTGGGATATAATTTCTTAATCATTATTATTAACGCTAAAGATCTGACTAATTAAATAACACGCTCTTTGTTACCTTACCTTGCCCAGGAGATCCAACATTCGCTGGCGTCGGAATGGCCTATAGAGCAAATTTTACTTTTTCGAAGTCTCATATTACCTACACTTAATGATTTTTACCGAGTTATTGAATAAGACGTTTTACCGAGTTGTCTCTCTGTCGGGAAGTAATTAGTTGTAGTGTCTCTCAAGAACAAAAGTCACCACAGCATTTATTAAATTTATTTTGCATCCCGCTTGGTCAAAGCCCCCCGTTGAATTTTCATTATTGTCTACAACGCTAGTCGTAATAATTGAAGCAAAATTAACCTTCGGGTACCGGAAGATCGAAAATAGGATCGAGAGTCGGAGTGGGATATAAAGTGACCCCATTCAAATTTGCGTTATAATAAAATATAATGATTTGAGCATGTTTTATCATATTTTTATTTAATTTCTTATACAATGCGAACAAGATACTACTTAATTGGTCGTCATTTTATAAGAAACCATAGTATTTTGAAGTGTCATCACTCATAAAGATCCGACCGTCGGGAGCTACGCGAACAGAATGACGCAGCAGGAAGCGTTCGCGAACACAACGAAGTGATCTAAGACGCGACTCATCAAAATACGTACATCATGTCTGCCGTTACCTAATAAAAGGAATTAACTTATAAAATGGTCTCGTTTGTCTATGGAAAAACATCATTATTTCTACTTTTTACTGTCTTACTATACATCGTTGTTTTTTTTTTTTTGCGCGTTGCATTCTTTGGGATATTTACAAGGATTACAATGAATACCAGCTCAACATCATTAATATTTTATAAATAGTTCTAAAAACAAGATTTTTGGAGTTATGTTGTACCCCCGTTCCGGAACGGGAGTGTTAACCGAATGAACCTGGGTCGGATTAGGAATTTATTCACTTAGGGTTTTTTATTTATTCATTAATTAATTAAATTTTACCAAATATGTTAAAATTACTTCATAAAACAGGAATAATGTATTTGTAATATAGGTATTACGCTTAGAAACTACAGAAGTATCGTTATAATATTACGAATATTAAATAAAATTGTAAAATTTTTAAACTCTATAAGTATGCAAAAAAATAGGTTTTTTCACGTATGAATAGAGAATATAAAAACTTACGACGAGTTGCATACAGAAAAGATTTGAAAAATATTAACAATATTTTATGGTACCGTGGATGTATAATATAATACATAGTACATTGTACATAGATAATAATAATTTTAAATGTGTACAATAGAACTCCCGATTATCCGAGGTAATACGGATTGAGTCTACCTCGAATAATACGGACACCCGCGGCTGTTACTGACTATTTATGATGCGATTAAAAATAACTTTACTTATTTTTATGTTATACATAGTACGCCAACTTATACATATACCTATATACACAAAAAAAATTAATAATATTTTTATTTGCCCAAAACTATTACAAAATCCTTTATATAATATTTTATAGTTTCACTGTGCATACGATAAAAATTGACAGGATATTTAAATCAAATTGTACCTTTAATCCGATCTCAATATTTTTAACATAACAAAATTTATTGTAGTGAATAAGACAAATAGTTTAATTAGCTTTTTGGAGGATTTTTAACTATTTCGAATCCAAGCAGACGTCATGATTATGTGTGCTCTATGAACTTCGACTCTAGAACGTAAACTGCCTTTGTCACATGACAAAACAATATTGCACAATTAATGTGATATTAAAGCAGTAAGCTTAAAAAGCAATCAGGTTACTGTTTGATTATTTATTGTATCCAAGATATACAGATAACCGCATTATTTAGACTTGACAGGTAATGTGAAAAACCACAGTGATAGACATCTTTTAAAATTGAATAATGGATTTATAATCCTATCTCCGTTGAACGCAAATCCTTGAATCATATTAGCGAGTATTTCATTTTTAATAATGTTTTTAAGAATAATATTTTTTGATAATAATTCTGCTGATTATTACAAAAATTATCTGACAATTCTTCTGCTAATCTGACAATTTTGTATGTGTCCGTGAAAATGTCGGTACCTGTTTTCATTTTGATTGAAAAAATAATTAAAAATAATATGTTTCAAGAAATAAAACATAGTTAACAACAAATGATACATCGCAAGGTGTAGGGGTTTCACTGTCACAATGATTTATTTTAGTAATACATAAGTGATGATGATAAACTAATAAATATTAATTCCATCCATAAACTAAACCATACAGACGAATATTAAAAATTATAGTTAAGTCAAGTCATTGATTACATATTCAACGCATTTTTACTGTGAATAACACGAGCAATCTTTGAAAGATTGCACTATGTGTTCAAAATTAGTCAATGGCCCGTGTCCACGAATGAGATCTTCGACTCGAGACAATCTGTGAGAAACAGATTTTGCTCCCATGAGATTCTATGGAAGCAACTCTCAGCTTCACTATGTTTCAGAGATTCACGTCTCACACTACTTACTTCACGTACGCCAAACGTCCAATATTACTGTTGTGTCTCCTCAGCAGTAGTAAAAAATAAATAAGTAGTTGTAATTTAACACCTTATATTATATTAATGTTAATATTTAATGACTTGTGCTAACTTTTCAAAATAGACGGTTGCACAGATCTGCTATGCGGCTATATATATATATATATGTATATATATATATATATATATATATATATATATATATATAGCCGCAGCCTAAAAGAACTCGAGAAATATCACAATAGATGCTTGAGGAAGATCTCAGGTATAGAATGGGAAAAGCTCAGGACAAACTTGAGGGTCCTGGTAGTTGCTAACATCACTAATATTGAATCTACGATCCCGATGCACCAACTACCATGGGTAGGTTACTCTGTGGATATGGGTGATACACGATTTACCAAACAAGTTATGTTTGCGTAACTATATCACGGTAAAAGAAGATAGGGTGGACCGAGGAAAAGATTCAAAGACACCCTAAAAGCGAATCTGAGTATATGTGGCATAGATCCTGAACACTGGGCAACCGCAGCCCAGGACCGAGGACAATGGCGTCAAAAAGCACATTGCGCAGGAGAAACTTGCGAACAGAAGAGGGCTGACTCAATTACCGAAAAATGTAAAAAGATAAAAGAAAAAAAGGAAGATCCGTCACTCTGAACCCCCCTGCCCAGCGGATGCACGTGCACAATATATGGAAGGGTGTGTGGTTCAAGAATAGGGCTCCTAAGCCACACTCAGACTCACAATGGATAATCACGGCACGCGGCATCCTCGTAACGAGGGACCGCCGAAGAAGAAGATGTTTTAGGTAACATATGTGTAAACGTGTCAAATCTAGCTGTCAGGTTGTGTACATATGTACATGGTATAGAGATGTATCTCAACTAAATCTCTGAGATTAACTCATCGTGTGTTCTTCCGTGGACACGGGCCTTAATTAGACACAATAAATTAAACCATCCAAAAGAAATGATTCTTAAAGTACTGGAGAAAACTGCATCGACATGGGTTGACAGACAGAGATTGCTTTTATATGGTTAAAGATATAATGACAAATTCAATATTAGCAAAATTACTTTGTGGCCACATATTATATAAATAATAAGACAAAATACTTTGTCTAAACCATTGTTTATTGATTATCCAACATGTTTCCATACCTAAGGTATCTTCTTCAGGAAACAATGTATACTAAAATTAAAAATACAAGCATAGATAAAAACAAAACTATAAACTGGTGGGTAACTAAAAAAGAACTACTATAAAAACATATTTAAAAGGTGACTATTTGGTTTAAACAAAGTATATTATTTTATTATTTACAAAATTAATTGTTCAATTATTTCGTTTAATATGTTGACACTACGTACTAGTGTAGTATCAAACAATACATATTCAATCAAATATTATTCGTCTAATCCGTTTATTTAATTTCCGAAGCTATTGTGTCTGTATTGAGATTGACACTGATTGTAATTTTGAAGTGAGATTGAGGACGTCGCTTTTGACAAACTGTCATCATCTGGGATGAAAACAATTCTCAATGTTAATTTGGATCATCATTCAGCTCGCAGCAAAAAAATGGATATTTACGTGGGTTTTGTCTCGAGCCGCGCAGCCTTGTAATTTGGTACTGCAAAAATGGTCACGTGATATTTTCAATTTACAACATGTACATTGTACACATTATTTATTTTTATATTTTTTGTATAGGTACGTAATGGTTCATAAATAATAATACAATGCTACCTCAAATCACATAACTTTGAATGACGCAGTGTCGTTTGTTAAGTATCGTTTATCAGTTGTGTCATTAATAAGCTAACTAAGTAAATATTTAAACTTTATAAAATAATTTTTCTTTTTCTCGATAAATTTTATATTTTGATAATTTTATTATTTTTTCATTTTTGTTAAATTGTTTTGGGAATCATTTGGCTCGAGTTCATTTTTGGGCTTCGCGGGCGTTGGATAGTCTTCTTTTTCATTTTACTCGTGTCTAGTCGCTGCAATGTTCATTTCTGGCGCATTTTTGGAGTCAAGTATTGGTGGATACCTTCACTACATTTGTCCAACGCGTAGGTGACCTCTGCCCCTGAGCGAGGGATCCTTCCACCGTACCCTTGGCCGAAAAATTCAGCATAAATAATTTTAAAATGGAAGAGAATTTAACGTTCTTCAATGATTGATATATTAGTCGAGCAGACTGTATACATTATTATATACTTGTAAAATTAGCAATATTAACTTTGTGGTTAAAATTCATATTTATTATCTCTGTTTTATTAACCACTTAATTGAGTTTAAATACATCTACCGGTTTCGAAAAATACCATTTTCTTCTTCAGGATGTCATAACTAACTAAAAACATATATTATTGTTTCTTCGCCAGAATCTATTTTTAAAAAATAAATTTAGTACCTAACTCAAATAGTACTTAATACAAATTTAGTCGAATAATTTTTAGAAAAAAATTTTAGAATGGGACTCGTAGTTAAATTTAATTGGTTGTTTATAATTTTTTGATTAGTTTTACGTGCTTTATTTATCTCCGACGATTCCAAATTATTTAATTTGTGACCAACACCGTTTATATGCAAAAAAAAAAAAAAATGGGATTGTCAATAGATTATTACATGTTGTGTCAAGCCACCAGTCACTGATGATAATTATGATACTAGCCCAACACTAATTTCCAATTTTCTCCAACTGCGAAGTGATTTGACTCTTTCTTTTAACTGCAGTTAAATCATTGTACATTAAGACTGTTACAGTTACCAATATTCATTAGTTCTATTAACGAAAGATGTCGAAAATGAATCTTCATCAGGCCTTGTGTACCGAGTGTCATTATTTGACTGGAACATTTTAACGATAATAAATCCGGTTTAACTGCAAATACTTCTAAACAAAAATACGTGGTATTTTGTTATCTTAAACAAAATTGGAGTCAGTGCAAGGCTTCAAGTTGTTAACCTTAAACGATATTCATCATGTAATAAATAGGTACCTATCATCATCCTATATATGCAAATAAATATCAAAAAAATACATTATTTCTGTCGGTCCCACGCTACATACATAGTGCATCTGAAAACGGTAATGCTGGAAACAAATATAAGATTAACAAAGGTTATATAAATTGAAAATATTTGTAAAAATAAAAACATTAATATAATCACGTGGTTCAAAATAATGGCTCGTCGTTTAAAAAAAAAACATTTAAATAACGCAAAAAAAATCACAAATTATAATTCATATATATAACATTGTTATATTTAAGGTTTTCATTGGTAAAAGATAACGAATTATTTTCTGGGAGAACTTTCATTTTGGCTTTTGCTTTTAACGGTCGAGTTTACTCGTCAGTTTAAAGCAGGATTCAGGATAAAAGCACCTTGAGAATTTGTGATATTAATTGCTCGAAACGTCAGGAGTAGACAATATTCGATCAGATAGGTAATGTTAAATCGCATCTTTCTCTAACGTACAAAAGGCAATCATTTTAAACGTCTTTAAAATAGAACTTTATGTGGTAATTACAATTAGTATAAAATTATCATATAATTGGTATAAATTAATTATAGTGTCATGTTCTGTTCGTGTTCTGCCCACAACATCTCAAGTACGCGAAAGTAACCTCTCTCAAGTAACGCGAAAAAAATAATGTATTCAGATTTCTTCAGATATATTATTTATTCATTTATTCTAGATATCAACGCAATTCTTATATATACTCGTAATATCAAAAAGTTCTTCTGTAAGTCACGCGTTGGGAAATTTGAAAGGAAACTGATACATTACATTTAAGTTTCAATTTCCCTTGAATTTTTTTTTTATATATTTCAAACAAAGTTATTCAAACAAAAAATTTACTACTTGAAAACGAAAAACAAAAGGTCTACACATCATCGTCATGGTAGCATTATGGTATTTATCCGCAAATGTATATATTTATAAAGAATTTCAAAAGAATATTACAAATACGTTCTATGTACATGTTTCGTGCCCGTTTCTAAACAGTAATGTAGAAGTTTTTAATGTCCATGCAATACAGATCTACACATTTTACAATAATAATAGGTAACTGAGAGATAAGGAGAGCTAGGCCCTGCGGACGCCTTCGTGGCGACCAAAGTCAAGATCTCAGTAGAATCTATATTTCAATGCGGAAATCCCTTATTATATCTATTTAACAATAGTTCATCCTTACTATATTGTTTAGATGAAATAAAGATTTTACGAAAGCTCTGAATGCACAGCGGTCACCGTGGGCCGCCCGCAAGTCCCAGCGGTAAGAAATATATATATAATAAAAAAATGTTTATTTTGCTTTTGAATTTAAGTACAGTCCATGGGAATTTATTTCTTAATAATTATGTTTTTTTAACTGCGATCCGTTATGTCGCTGGTACTCTTCTAAACGGGAGGCAAAATTTCTAAGAACTGCTCGGCACGTATTCTCCGTAATCGCTGTTATTTCTTCTCGGATAGTTTCTTTTATTTGGTTTAGAGAAAGAGGATTATTACCTTTGATTACCTTTGATTTAAAGTAGCCCCATAGTAAAAAGTCCATTGGTGTTAAATCAGGACTACGTGGAGGCCAGTTTATGTCACCTCGTCGGGATATTAATTTTCCATGGAAAATTTCACGAACAACTGGTAAGGCCACGCTTCATAGCGATTGAATTCCCAAGGACGCGGCTAGCGATCGGAATACCCCCCGCCACACTCACGCTCAATGCGTTGGTACAGCGAATGAATCAAAATGAAAATGACTTTTGGAACACACTGTATAATTAGTACGCGGTTTTACCTAGTAAAAACAAAATTGTTCTCTAATCTCCCATAACATTCAAATTTTAATATAAAAAAGTTTGTTTATAGACATTTATTTGTACTCACAACAAAAATAAAGTCTTATATCCATAATAGTATTACGCTTTCTCATCTTTTATCTACGATCTGGATATGTTATTGGATCCGTATATGTAAGTATCATCGTTAGTAAGAAAAATTTAATGAAGTGTACATTGTTTTTACAAAAAAAGCATACTTTAGCAAAATCTTACGAATTTTTACGACTAGCAAGTAATTGAGTATCTGTCTTATCTATGGTCGCACTGTCAAATGCGACGCGATGCAAATGACAGTTGAATGTTTGTAATGTTTACATTTGTTTAATGATCATTTACGTAAACATGAACTCTGTTTTTTCAAGAATGTATTTAAGTGGATATATATATTTCAAAGTCGATACGTAAGAATACCGTTTGTACAATTCCAGGGAGTGCAACATAGAATGTACTAGCAGATCGATGATAGCCGATTGCTTTCGTGCTAGTATAATTATAATGTTTTCGTTATATACGTGAAAAATAAATATTTTTATTTTACAAGTCTATATTAGCACTAGGAAATGTATCGATACTAAATGCAATGTAGGCGCGAGACTGGGGTGGTTTTGTCACTGATTGAATACTCGACCAGTAGCCAGTGACTCGTTTTAGTCACATCTTGTAATTCAGATATTTATTTATTACGAAAAACAAAGTACATAAAGCTAAATATTCTTTGACATTCCGAGTTATAGTAATTTTATTTTTATTCACTAGTACAAAAGAGACATAATATTTGAATAATTTGACTGACCGAATATAAAAGAGACACAGTACTTAAATAGTATGACTGTTCAACATTTCTCGAATTAGGCCAATGTACGTAATTACCGACAGGAGTGACACTCGCGTGTGTGGAGTCTCAAATCTCAAGTGATCCCCCCATTATCCAATCAGAACACATAACAGAGGGAAAGGTCGGGGCGAGTGCGGATTGTGACCCTTGAACGAGCGTTGAATTGGCCGGATGGTAGAATTGAGATAATGATTAGCACAATTTGCGTTCTTCAAATGAATTATCGTGTCATAATTTCATATGAAAATTTACTAGCATAAGTTTTATTTATACACGCTTGAAAATTAACTCAGTGAACGTGTTTATCTTGCAAAATTATGTGTAATTATAACCAAGCGCGAATACGCGCTATATTTTCCATTCAAATGGAATGGGATTCGCCACGCCACGCCGGGCGTGTCAGAATTACAATAAGCCATGTTAAATACATATTGCTACAATGTATGTTATGTTGCATACACATGTAAAGAAGAATGTGATGGTTGAAAATCCTTCCACAGTGGTTCAATAAAAGATCAATATTCAGATAGAGGCGTAGTACTAAGTTGCCAGGCTCCCGACAAGCATGTATACCGGGTAAAGACTCAAATTACTTAACATCATCAACTACTTGAGTAAATATAAAATAAATGAGAGAGTAAACTTAACATCTTTAATTTTAATTTCCACTGACGGATTAGCACAAATACGAACACATATAATTTCCTGGCCACTGCTGCCTGCATCTATTAGTCGGCAAATCAAAAAAAAAAATCGATGTTTATATTGTTTGTTACCATTGATAAGACAAGTCAGGAGGACACGAAGACACAAAATAAATTGTTCAGTCGTGTGCCATTAACATAGCCGACGACCGAAATTATGCAAAAAAAAAAATGCCTGACAGTAATCGCCCTAACCCGGCCAGTAAATAGTGAATGCCAAACGCAGTACGCAGCTAAATATATAACATTTAAAAAATAATTATTTCATCATTTATAATTTACGAGTATTACTCGAGTATTTTTCAAGATATTCGATTATCTCGAGTACTTAAAAAATGGACGAGTATATTCGAACATCGAGTACTCGAGTACTCGAATTGGAAACTAATACCTCTATCCTCTCCCAAGAGCACAATTTCACAATGGTTTCCAAATTCATTATTGTTGATTTAGTTTAATTCGCTTCATCGCTGTTCTTACTGTTAGAGTGATTTTAATTTAATCTTTTAATATATTGGCATATTTACTTCTTACTTCAAGTACACTATTATCTAGTATGACGTCATTTTTTCGATTTTAACTTCTTTCAACTCAAATAATACATTGTTTCACATCGCTGTTAAAAGATATTATATATGTAAAAGAATACGAGATACTGAGGATATTAAAATAACTTAAATAAATAATAGTTAAATTTTGTAGTCTTAATATCACTTATTGATTTTTCATCAGGAATGCTCATGTTCAATATTATGAAAATTAGATTTTTTCCTTTTAGCTACTTTTTCTCAGTGATCTTATTCAGTAACTGTGAACCCTTCGGGATCAAGATGCCCAGGCGGTAGCTACAATAGCAATAAGATTATTATAGTCAGAATCATCACCGACTTCCGATTCCGGCCGTGGAAGATGGGATAATTAGATAAAGGAGAAGGATGAAGTGCACAGATTATCTAAATTAATGTATATACAATTAACATGAGCTTTATATTAAAACCAACAGCTTTGCGATAAATCATTTTCCTTCATAATATCCATGCAAAAAATGTAAAGGATTTTACCGAAATTAATTGTATAAATTTTACTCAAAATGTCTAACTACAATGTTTTTACGGTAAATAGGTATATAATCTATGTAGGTAAATGTTCTGCGAGTGTTTCACTAAATCAAAATTACAGACAGTTCATTAAACACTACATTAAAAATGTAAATATATAGAACTAAAAGATATAGAAGCCGAGAATGATCATTAATGCCTTGGCATTGTCGAATATAAACTATGTTGAAGCAGTATTCAGTGTTCAAGTCTATAGGTTCAGTGTTCGGACTATTATGAGGTATTCAATTCTGCCAAATAAAATCTTGTACATGGACACGTATCTAAATTCTATTATTTAGGTAAACACAAATATATTACTTAGCATTTCTGTCGTAAAGTGATTCAACAGTGGAAAACATTGAACAGTGAATATGTTAAGAACCGACAAGCTTATGCCAAGATAGGAAAATGGGATAAAACGCCACAACTTACTGTCTCTGTAGTAATATGATTCCATGGAATGTTAGAAATATTTTTTTACGAAATATAACATAATATGAGACTACACCTCCTACACAAAGTCAGTATTTTTTGTTTACATTCCCTATGATACCTCGATGGAAAGTTTAGTTTTAAGTTAGTTAAAGATAATATTTTGATGAAAACACCCTTTTTTCATATACAATTATTAATAATATTAATTGTATCGCTTACGTACAATATAATCAAGGATCGCATGCGTTAAGAGATATTGATTAAATATATTAATTAGAATGATATACATATAAAATCAATTTTATCGAAAAATATTGTTGTTGCGCCACCGGTATTAGAACTTGGATCTCTTTCCTAACCGGTGAAGGTGCATTATCCATTATGTTCTGAATATATACAACTTCACAATAAGAATGTGTTCTCCTAAAGATATTGATTAATTTGATAGATTAATCGTTGTTGGCGCGTTGTTACAGTAAATACAAAGATGCGCGACATCTGTTGGCGTTACACCGCAACTCGATATCTTATTATTATTATTTTTTTCATTATTTCCTCAGATACTTTTAATATCGACACGCGTATTACTAATATTCTCAACAGATGGTGGTGATTTTAGATTATTGTAAAAACAATTTATTAACAGATGTCGCTATTTATCGCCTATTAAAAGAGTAAATAAACAAATAGACGCGTGCAATCCGAGCAATAATGAAAACATATTCTTTCATTATAATATATACATAAACATATATAGGTTTATACTCCAAAATAACCGATCATTATAACAATGTAAGCATCCTTATCATCAAGATTAGATTAATTTTGATTAGTTTATTATATTCTGGTGTACGTAATTTATAAAGGTATACGTATATCCCGTCTGTCTCTTTTTGAATATGAAATATTACTTTGTAGGTATTGTACTCGTACTTGTACCTCTGATAAAGAAAATTGTGCATTGGTTTTGTTCCGAGGGAAATGACATATCTGTGTTTAAATGGCGGAAAAACACTAAAAATGTCTGCATAAGTATTTGAAAGTGTGCAAATGAATATGTAGGTATTATGGAATTATCTATTTCATAAAGCGCTGGACATATGTTAACACTTAAAAATTAGCAAGGCGCCCGTGGAATACAAATCATTAATGGGAATATTATACAGATTGCAA
The DNA here is from genome assembly GCA_022840565.1 of Eubasilissa regina. NCBI lineage: Eukaryota > Metazoa > Arthropoda > Insecta > Trichoptera > Phryganeidae > Eubasilissa > Eubasilissa regina. Next base: position 20,555,604 of record JAINEB010000004.1, on the reverse strand, counting down.
ATACCAATAATTGTGTGTGCATGTCGTATATTGACTTTGCAAGTAAGGTCACGGAACCATGGAAACGAAAATAAAAACTGTTTTTTTTTTTATTTTTAAGGTCACTTAAATTTTTTTTATTAATAAAATTCCAAAACGTGACACTTTCAGAATTAAATTCGTTATGGAAAATTTTGACACTTCAGATATCTGCGTACTTTATTTTAATATTGACGATAATTTTTTTAATGTTTATGATATAGAAGCTTCAAAAACAATTATTTTTATGGACAGCTCGTCTAATAAATTAATTGTGAGAGAATGATCTGATTCTTTAACAAAACTATTGATATAGATGCAGATATTAAACTCCGGAAATCCTAATCATAATAGAAAAAATATTTTGATGCACAAGATATAAGCCTAATATATGTAAGCCAACCAACTGCGACACGCACTGTACTACACAATACTATATACTATATGTACTGTACATAAAATATATTATAGTAATAGATTATAAATCAATATATTCTGGTCCAATCCCGCTAAGTCATCATTCTATGGAACGATTGTTATATAATATATGCGACACGGTATTAAAAAGGAATATGATACAATGATTCCATCTTTGGGTTTAAAGTTAAAGGTGGGTTGGATAATTTTTACGGAATATTCTAAACATATTTTATTACGTTCTCACGACCAGTGACTCGAAATTTTCCGATTTTTATTAGAAAAACTATCAAAATAATGCTTTCCGCTATTATTTTATGCAGGAAACTAGTAATCGATACTAAGAAAAAATTACGTCTATAATTCTCTAACAATTGTGTAACAATAATTTAATGCTAGTGTACCTACTACTACTACTACTACTACTACTACTACTACTACTACTTCTATTACTACTACTTCTACTACTACTACTACTAATAATAATAATAATAATAAGTAATACCTTTATTCAAGAAATTAATGATCTAATGCATTTATTTGAAATATTTAGTTCAATTATACATACATCAAATAATATACATACATTTATATAAATGAATTGATTATATTTAAGTATGCATACGAATATTTAAGTTTCTTTTAAATTTCAAATGTATAAACGAGTTTACAAACAAGGACAGCCCTGATAATTTTTTAAGTGGTGCGAGATCTTCGTATTGTAGCTTCTCCGATGTCTAATATTACGATTAAATGTATTAATATCAAAAAAAAAGATAACATATGGGTTCGAAAGTTTATCGCTAAAAATATTGTCGCTATAGCATAGTTTAAAAAGATCTAGGTTCAAATCCCGGTGGCGCAACAACAATATTTTTCGATGAAATTTATTTTGTATGCATATCTTTCTAATTAATATATTTAATTCATATTTATAATATTACATGTTAGTTTTTTTCCTAAAAAGAAAACGTTTTTATTTGTATTATTATACGGACACATTTCTCGCTTTCACATTGTCAAATTTATTACTAAAGATCAGATTCATTTTATATCTGAATGCGACTTGTTGCGCGTGAGATATTTAAAGTTTTGTTGATTTTAGCGCCCTCTTTAAGATTGCGCCACGTTTGGTCGCACCGCTCGCATTCTCCCCTAGGGCAGCCACTGGCTGTATACCTCTCTACGCAACCAAATTCAACCAACCTCATTCCGGTCTTGTACTGTACAAAAAGAGGCAATCCCAATTTTTACGAGATTATACTCGTAATTATTCGAACAATTGAACTGTGCGTTATCAAAATAATCTTTATTGTATTCCAAATAAACGTATATATAATTTTAGAAATTAAAATAAATATGTGAAACATATTTGCAGACGTGATTTCTAAAAATCACATGTTGGTTCAATCACAGCGACAACAGTGTTAAAACCAATTAAGCTACCGAATAATTCAGAATTACGAACTAAACACTGTGTAAGCAGTTAAAACTATGATTCGGTATCTAACTAAAAGCGTTCAAATTAAAAACTATATTTGCCTCTAGTTTTGTTCGCAGATTGTAACCAACCTAGTGTTATAACATACAATTTATAGTGTTATTTGTTATAACAAAATCTTCGTACAATAAAATTGAAATAAATTAATATTTGAAAAAAATACTGGCGTATTCCAATTAAAACATCTCATATTCTTATTAGAGATAAATAAAAACACCGTAAAGGGAAACTTTTGTCGTGTGTCGTTAGCGTTCAATTTGAATTATTAAATTGTTTTTAGTTCTTAACTATTAAAATAATATTTTCAGTAAACGGTTGCACGAAAAAGTTTTTTTTTTCAGGAATACGAATAATAATGAAAAAATTTCCTCCTGAAACTTCCGGCGATAGTTGCGCTAATGCTCCACAGAGGGCGCGAGCCGAGCTCCGAAAGCCGAAGCCCTAGACCGACGGCCGGAGACCGGAGACCAGACACCTCCTGCCTGCTCGACAGTCCAGACGGCGACGCAAAGTCACGTGACAGTTTCATTTTCACAGAATCAACGATAATCTCGAGATGAAATCCCGTATCGCGTGTGTTTTCGTGAAAATATCTTTAAAATACGCCGTTTGCAATATGACGTAGTCCGATTTCATCGCGTCGCGCATATTGGCGGTCAAGTACATAGTAAGGTTAGGTTTATTTTGCCTGTTATTGCTGTTAAATAGTTATATAGCCGGTTCGCGGTTAACTTGGTATTAAGTGATTTTTTTTTCATGTTTCCGCTCGGAAAAGTATTCGTATTCGGTATTTTTTATTTACCTTTGAAGTTTTAAGTATATTATTTAATAAGTTAGTTGCACTCGCGTTGTCATAACCGAGTGTAAATAAATACCAAATATCGGCGTCTAATTTCACTCGCTGTCGCCGGCGATCATGATATAGACTTCTGTCTTATTAATGTTTCAAAAATCTCCACCGAATTGTTTGAGGGATCCACAACAAACGAGGCAGCAATCTCAGTTGTATTTCTCCGCTTTCCACCTGAAAGTCCCCGATGCGCAGGCATTAGTCCCAATTGATAAACACCTGTGATATTAGATATTAGTTAAGTTAGAATAAGGGCTTGAAGATGCGGTCTGTGGCTGACAGGACACGCAATGGTCACGTGCTGGTGTGGGAGCAACCTGGCGTGGAAAATTCCACCGAGCGCCAGACTAAAGGTAACAATCTTAATAATATCAATTACACCAACCGGTAATCTGCTACCGTAGTTTACCGTACAAAAAAAAATAGGAATTTTATGTCAAAATTAGCAATCAGATATCATTTTTGCATTCAAATAAGTTAAATAGTTAAAACCATAATAGAATTGTTTACATTATGGGTTTATTTTCTTCTTCTCAATGTAACGTAAAGATATTTTTATGAATGTACAACAAATTATATAAACAAAAACTAAATACTACAGCGCAATTCCTGAACAAAAGTTAAAAACGACAAAAAAAAATATTTACAAACGATAAATAATAGTATTTTACAATATAAATGTTAACATTTGTTTGTATAAACAAATCAACTTTAACTCCTCAGCGTAGTATTTACAGTGGGTACAATAAACTGTAACTGTGGTGGTACTATGATTTGAGCAAAAACTATATATATATTGCGTGTATCGAAGAGTAATATAATAGTAGGGTCTAAAGGTAAAGGATTAATCTTAAAATCGAGTTTTTATGTATAAAAAGGCAGGTGTGAATTTAATAAAAAATATCAACAGTGGAATTTTATAATAATAAGTTGCGGCCATTTTTTCAGTCTTTGATAGTCACGCTTTAATTATATGTTAAAATGTTTTGGTTATTAAAATTCCTGATAACTTTTGTACTTCAATATTAATTTACTCTCAGATGTGAATAACTAATATTGTTGCGGCGCTGTACAGATCACGTCGTTTCTTTCACTTAAAAGCGTTGCGCCCGGCAACAATTTAACCACATCAACAATTTTATTATTAGTACACACAAAAAATTTAAAACTTTAGTCCTCTAGTTAATTAAATTTATCTAATTACACTAATCGAATCAACTGTCTAATAATCGTGTATGAATTAATTCAAAGTAATAACAGTTTGCCTTTTTTATGACATATCATAACCTGACCATGGCTGGCAGAAATATGTTGATATCATGGCTACAATAGAATTCTTTTTTTTTGTTGCTCTAAGTACATAATACATTCAGAGATTTCCCTAAGGGCCGGTTTTGTAATCAGTAGTAGCTTTTTACTAACGCCCGTAGTAAAAAATCCTTTTCGGATTGTTGATACATCAAATTTATTACTGTCAAAGCATAGATGGAGGTGTCTGTAGGTGTGATAAATAATGTGAAATATGCGCTATTTTACGCATTATCTATGGATTTGTTCGCTTAGGCATTACATATCTGTCACTTTGGTGGTGACATTTTTGATGTAATAATATATATTAAACAACGAGATTATAGTCGGGTGAACTGTCATATCTAAAATAGCGGGAAATTGAATGATTAATTGTCGTGTACTGCAACTTTCAAAGTATCAATGTGTCAGGTGACTTTTTACTACTCGATTTTACTATTGGATATCGAGAAGTAACATGAGTTTACTACAGGATGTATTTTCGAAAAGTTAATATTTTTTTACTAACTTTCAAACAACTCATTTTTGCAAAAATGTTTTCTTAAAAAGTTACTACTGATCACACAACCGGCCCTAAGAGTGACAACTCGACGATAAAATTCTAGATATTTATAAATTATTAAAAAAGGGAAGAAAAATTATAATCTCTCCGAATAATACGAAATTAATCATTTTTTGTTCAAGTCTAAGGCTGCTTTAATTCTGTACTACAACTTTTATTCAGGGCGTAGTATCGTATATGTTTTTCGTAATAAATTATGTACATAAATAAATTTAAATCATTTACGACACTGACACTTGACTGTTGTGACAATGGTAGGATTATGTATGTTCAAAAAACTTACATATACCGTACTCTTCAAATTATGCAACATAATAATCAGTCAATTGGCAGTAAAAACAAAAATTTATAAATGTCGAAAATGTTAGTATAAAAAGTTTTAAATAATAATTAAATAATTCTTCATTCACGTCGGTCTTTCACGACTGTGGATCTATGTTCCTCCACTTTTCTCCACTGCAGGTCCTAGGACTGTCACCAGGGAAGTGCTTGTTGCCTTTTCCACTTTGTCGGTCCAACTGGTCGGGAAAATAATTCAAACTACATTATATTTCAAAAGCGTACATCCCATAAAACTACAGCAAGTCGAAAAAAAAGTACATTTTACAAGAGAGCGAAAACAAAAATTAACAATAAAGGAAATTTTATTTGTATTATATTGCAATAGTGAATCAATAGACTTATGAACAGAATCGATACGTGTTCCCAAGTAGAGACTGAAAATTGTACTGCTTGCTGGTGGAGGATAATTAACAAACGGTCCCGTTAAATATAGAACCTAGAGACCGTTTTCAAAGAAAGGTGAACCATGTTTACCACAGTTTTCATGGGGCATAAAAAATCATATTTACTTTACTATTCCAAAATAAAACGTAAATTATACATTTTTGACTTACTTAATGTGCAATATAATCATTACAAGTTGTGTGAAATAAATCTAAATTACAAATATATTTAATATATCATATTTAAGGGTCAAGTTTGTGGTCATGTCTTGTTTTTAAATTCGGCACACTGAGGGTTAGAGTACTTCGGAATTATTTCGCAAATATACAATTTTCACGGATGTCAAGCGACGCATTACGCGTGGAATGTGGATGGATATGCGTCAGGTTCACGCGGGAGGACGGAGGTTCTATACCATTGGCTCCCAAACATTTTTGTGCCATGCCCCACCGATGCCTTTCTGAAATTGAAATTCTATGTAACATACGCATAATTTTTAATATTCAAAAATTGAATTGTTTACTGAAGAAACTCAAGTGTTATGCTTTAGGAAGAAGTCACTAGGAAATTGCTGAGGAAACACAGTAAATACATTTTCGAAACATATTATAAAGATCTGAAATTCAAGTACAAAATAATTATATATTATTTAAATTTAGTGAGATTCTTGCACTTGCTGCAATGAGATTTTATGTTAGGTTCCAATTTAGTTAGCTTCAGTCTCGAGTCTCCCGGTTGTATTGTATCGAGCCGATTTCTTTTTTTACCAGCAATTCATTTATGGCACTCTAAATCCACATTCAGCTAAATACGAATGCCCCCCCATAAAAATCGAATTTCCCACCTTGAGAAACACTGCTCTATACACTGCATCATTCATTTGTTCCAAGAACGAACGAAGATTCTGAGGCTTTGTACTTTGCGCCTACCTATTGTGCGCGAGGAATCGTAAAAATTATCGCGAAATGTATAAACTTTTTTATTGCTTTCTAAATATGTAACATGAATCGACCGACCGGGTACGATGTATTTGCACAGTTTAATCCTAGGCGTGTTATTTCCCTTAAGGCAATAATTAGGCATATTATAGATAACATGTTTGTCTACTGCGAATATTCATGATTCATACGGTATGAGTATTATCTATGAATAATATTTTTTAAATGTACCCTACGATATTTTATTCAATAGACGCCTATTTTTAAACTATGTACATGTTTATTTTTTTATCATAACATGTGTTTAATATAAACATATTTAATAAATATATTATTAGCTTGTTGGTCGGGTCAGTTAAGTCAAGATGGAATGTTATTTATAGATTAAAAAATTCATATTTTCACAAATATTATATAATCCACAACGCGCTACGGCACGTGTGCATTTTTTTTTTAGATGATCGTTTCGTTACCTATGTAAATATTATACTTGGAAATACATAAAACTTGGAAAGTTTTTTTTTTTACTTCGACACGTCGGATATTAAACCTCGTGTTCAATTATTTACTGATTTAAATAATGTCCCGAACACTAACTATTAAATAGTTATGAGAAAAAATGTTACTTTTGATTCACTGGTGTGATTGTGATTGGTATTCGATAATATCAGTGATCGAAAACTGTGACTCATCGCAGTTTCATTATTAATGCGCATGCTCCACACGATATCATAATACACGAAATAAATTTAAAAAACGTAATTTCGAGCGTATTTATTTATATTACTCAAACTTCATTTGCATAAATAACATATTCTAGCATTAATAAATCATATATATCTAATTTAATATCATCATCGTCGGGTATACCAACCTAAAGTCGTTCTACACTATCGATTTCAAGTGACGTTTTAAAATAATAAATAATCTAATAACAGTTCACATAATGTGCATTTTAAAAAAAAAATGCATTTTAACTATCAGAGAAGAAGTTGAAAAAATCTAAATTATACTATTCTTTCAAAAACTGTTTTTTAAACATTAAATTTATTTTAGTAATGTTGAAATCATTAATTTTATAAAATATTTCTAAACAGTCAGTTGTATAATAAGATGTCGGTATACTGACCGACTCAGTCAACTTTTTAAACCAAACACAAAGGCTGCTGGTCAAAAACGACAAGAAAAAAAATGTGACGTTAAGTATCAAAGTGTGATATCTCAATTTTTAGACAAAATGAGTCGAATATAGTTTTGTAGATTATAAAACTTGTGTTAAACCTGTGATATCATAACATTATATGTCTTTATGAATTTAAAGCATTTTGAATTGTGAAAAATGTTATGATTTCATAGACTTGACAGAAGTTTTATAATCTACAAAACTACATTCATAACTCATTTTGTCTAAAAATGGAGATGTCGCACTTTGATACTTAACGTCACGAATGCGCGTTTAATTAATTGAAATTAAATTACATAAAATCCATTCATCCTACTGACTTCCTGCTTATTCAGCTGCGTTACGTTTATCATTGGGTTGTGCATCTTCACTTTTGTATGTTTGCATGAGTGCATTTTTATCAATAGTCTGCATATACAACATTTTAATTGAAACATAGTTAGTTCTATGTGTTATTGCTACTATTGAAATACGAGTCATCTGGCATTTTACCACGTGTGGTTAAGGTCTGATTAGCTGATAAAATTAACACTGCGTTTATAATCGTTTCACTAGAAATCGTGGTGCACCAAGATTGGTACTGATTTTATAATTGCACAATGACCATTTGACATGCTACTCTTTACCAAATCTCCGAGATCAGAAAACAAAGGCGCGCACCACCTTAAAACTCGCACAAACGATAAAGAAATTTCAAATGAAAAATCTTTTAATATTGCAGGAAACGATCGCGTCTGTAATACGCGTTTTATAGTTAAAATATATGAAACGGTATATCAATTATATTAACGGATGTTGCGCCAGTACGCACGTTAACTTCTTGGAACTTCTTATCATAATAAAGGTATGTCAGATTGACGGATTCTTATACTTTCCATATAGAATAATGTGTAATATTGATTTTGCAACAGATTTACACAATTGATCATGTTAAATTTACTTTCGGAAAAGAAACTTAATTATCAAGAAAATTGTTAAGTTTCTTTAAATTACTTTATGATAAAGTTTCATTTTAGGAGACCAGAAAGTTAGTCCTATAGTAAAAATATTGATGTGACATGTATTCCGTATACGCATCTCTACTGCTCTAATGCCATTACTATGTCAACAATTTTAATAAAGTTATTTTTCCTTTTTCTTGTATACATATTTTATTAAGTATTTTTGATCATTGAACCTCGGACCGTCGAGTATTGAGTAGTTGAACTACGAATATTTTAAATGTATAAAAATATTTCAAAATTATATTGTAATGAATTTATCTCTTTTGTCTCTCTCACGTGTGAGGCTACGATTAAGATACTTTAAATTAAATATTACATTTAGAGACGCGTATACGGAATACATGTTCATGTCATGTGTTATGATATTTAAAAAATAAATAGTTCCATTTACATTAATATGCTACCAAATAATATCTAAAGGTTTTTTTCTATAATTTTTCTGTCAGTTTCTCTAATTTGTTCTAACATTTTCTACCTATTTTCTAATAATAATAAAATAAGAAGAAAAAAGCGGAGTCTACGTGTTGAGGATTGTTACGTATTTTATATTGGTCAGAGGGGAATAAGAATAAGAAAAAGATTGGAAAAAGAACATAAGAAAGCTATAAAAAATTTCAGTCTAAACTCCGAAATGGCCGAGCACGCAAAAATGGGGGGCCATTCATTTGATAATAGTAATTTACAACTTAAACATAGTTGCGCCGTAGGACGAAAGTTAGACATTCTAGATAATTTAGAAATATTTTATTATAAAAATAACAATAAAAACATAATATATATTCAAATACCGCCCATTACATCCCCTCTCTTATCCATTTTAACTCCACCCCCACCCCCACCTCAGTTAACTCCAAACACACCATATATATCTGAAAGTGTTTTTAATTTTAGTCGAATTATAATATTGATATTGGGAAGATGTTCCCGAAAACGTTCTAACGTTTAACACAATAAAAAATGTAGTGAAATAAAATAGTGTTTTAACTCAATTTACAAAATAATCGACGAATTCCATAAAGTTTCACCAAAAACCTTTGAATAGTTAATAAAATGAAGTATAAGAAAGAGGAAATGATAATATTATTATTTTATTGATATATTGAATTCATTAGAAGCTAAGATCATATGCATAATAACGAAATAAGTCTAAATAAAATGACTTACTGTACATATGTACTCTCATACTGTTGTTTTATAATCATTGCTTTACTTTGATATAAATTTCCTATGTGTACGTCATCCGTCAATATGCATGCATTTGACCTACTATATAAATACACAAGCCGTATCGATAACGCTGCTTGGTGCTTATAATCATATAATAATGGTGCCTGCAATAACTGATAATCGCTGCGTTGTTAGATTAAAGATATATATTCACGCTTGCATCTTACCGCACTTGAAATTTCAGTGCATCAGTGTTGCAACTTACTTCTGTGAACCTTTCATCTTAGTTTCACCTGCCGTCGCGTCATTATAAAATACATTTTTTATCGATCGATAAATTGTTCATTGCAATTACAATTTCGCGAATGAATTTCTTCCGAAGCTATTAAAAATTAATGATAATTATTTTATGAGTCACGTAATGTTTCTACATCTCACTTGATATTTTATCAGCGTCTTAGACAAGGAACTCCATTAAATATGACAACGAACGTAGATAGATTATCATCAAAACTGGCGCCCGAATCTGTAGATAACTGCTGAGCTGGTGTTAATGAAAATTATTTCTAAGAATGTGTTGTTCTAGACGTTGACTTATTGTACATGTAAATCTAAACAATTAATATGTTTACGAAAACACGTGGTTCTCGCTTAATTGTCTAAAAATTGTTATTCCTATAACCCACAATCTTTTTATATAGCTTTTTTTTATAAGAGTTCAATATATGTGCTTTAGTACTATCGCCATTTTTTGTAAATTAAAATGATAAAGCCATATTTCTATTTTGTTTATATGTACTTCTTCTTACATATATGTATGTTCAAAAAGGGGACATTTTTGACGTAAAGACTTGGTAACAAAATTCTTTAGCGAATAGTTTGGACCCTTTTTCTTATTTTATTTTTCAAATTGAATTTATTTTTATCATTCACTTAGAAAATAATTCGTCGTTTTAGAATTCCTTGACGCAAATTATTCAAAGAAACGATAAATTATTCTATTTTACAATTTTGTAATAATAGTATAATTTTTCACTCACTTGACAGCGATATTTTGCAATATGATGTGTAAGATGTATTACATAATATTCTAAGAACATTAACATGAGTCAAGAACATGATCCTTCGCATAAGTTGTGATTAAATCAGTTCAGGTTCCAATGGGACGTTAAAAGTTATTAGAAAAAATACCACAATGTAAATTGCGATAGTGGTAGTAACCTCATGATAAAATTCCACCTGGCGTTTGAGCAGGTGATGATAAAAACTAGTACAGTAGCAAAACCATTGCGTCTGTGGTATAAAAGTGCATCTGTTCGCTGCAGGAAAATACCGAGCGTACTGTGTATTTGGATTCATTAAAAATGTTAGGTCAGGTGGCGAACTTAATACTAAGGAACAATATCCTGCAGTTAATTGACGGGGGGATGTTTTGCGATGCTTGTATACGAGGGTTTCGACCAATGACGTCAGAAATAAGAATCAAACAATATATTTCTTCAATGGATCAATAAAATTAATAAAAATGGGTAGCATTTCATAGAGTAAGTAAAATGAATGGACAATATGTAAGAAAAATATACACCTACACCTACTTAGATAAATTGTAATTTTATATTTGTGAAGTCAGGGAGGCGCGAGAAAGCAGTAAGATTTTAATTGGGTTTTAAAAGAATTGGTTAAGGGACCAGTAAACTCGTCAGTAAAATAAATAGGAGAAAAAATTGCATAATTTTACTACCCTAATAAAAGTAATAACTTTACTTCAGTACTTAATAATGATTTAGAATCTGAACGATGCGAAGTATTTTTTTTAATATTTCGTAGTTAATTTAAATATAACAATCTCTAACTTCATTCTTAGCCTTTCCCTTACAGTGCTAAAATAAAAACGTGCGTTCCGGTGCCGTAAATTCAGTGTACATGTAGATTGATGTGAATATTTTACATTTATTATCCAATTGTTATGTAAAAGTGCTAAAAATGAGAAAAAACATTGATCATCACGAACGATAACATAAGACACGTTTAACTCGTCGTACACATCCCTCCGCACGCACGCATACGCGTATTGACAAATTCACGTCAGGTACTTCGAGAAAACATTTTTTATTGTTGTGTATGTTGTAATTATTTTATCCAATATATAAATATATTACAGAGGAATACCTAAAATATTAACTGTATTTAGTATATTTACAGAGATATTCACATAATTAGAGGCAATGTCAACTCAGTTTACATCATCGGTGAGGAAAGGTTAACCCTAGGCCAAATATACTTATTAAATTGAAAGCCAAAACTTGTTTATTTGATAAACATACAATGTTTCACATTGACGTTCTTCACAAATGCCAAAATTTATCATCCAAAAATAGACTACGTGGGAAGTTCGACAAACCGTTCGTTTTGGCACAACTTAGTGATATTAATTACTCTTATCACATCATGAAAATGTTTCTCTTCTTTATTGCAGTTATGATATTACGTACTATATAATAATGAGATAATTATTACTAAAGCTGTTTAAATTGTTTATATAATAAATAGATAAATTGCTTTGGTATATTTTTTGTTTTCGCTGTCCTGTGAATTCAACCCAATTCAATTTAGCAATTGAAAAAATCTCAAATAATTTGTCAATATTTTAAAAATTTTAAATTGTATTGATTACATTTTTTGAGTTCCAGAACATCTGTTTTCTTTCAGTCATCATTCCTAGCCATAATTCTCTCCTCTTGTATTCTTTCTAATGTAGGTTATTCGTAATATTTTTGAATAATAATGATTATCACTTTTTTACAATTCCGAACAGTTTTAATAAATAGTTATAATAATGACATTTTTTTGGCATAAATCATGGACGATTGTTAACTCGATTTCGTTAGGCGACTGATCTTATCTTGATCGATTTCAGTTATTCGTAAAGATGATAAAAAAATTCCGGTGAACATACCTACGATATAATTTATATTCAAAAAACGTTCACCGAGAATAGTTTGAAGTTTAACTTAATAGCAAAAAGAATCTTGTCTCGTGTAAGAGATTTTTTGTCAGAGATTATACGTGTTACACATTAAAAATAAATTATTTAATTTTAATTTACTTTTTCTGTTTATTCAGACTCCAGTATTTTGTTGAAATTATTTTTTTCTTCCTCGTGATCGTCGTATCAGAAGTATGTTTAAACAACAATTTTCATAAATGATATATAGATATTTCCATAACGCATGCAATGTACCTATAATCCAATCAATGTTTACGCATCAGACATCGAGTACTTAATGATGAACAGTATATAGATGCAGTAACATAGTAATGTTACCCAGATAGTGACAAAATTGAATTGTTAAAAGACTATTTACTCAGACTAACTATAAATTAGTAATATCCGTTTCTTTTTTTGTACAGATTTTCTTTGTGTACAATTTGCATTTAAGGACGTTACCAAAAAATCACTTTTCTTACAATCCTTTTGAAACTTTGAATACACGTACTTATGAGTGTCTTTTATACGTAGAATTTTTTTTCAATAGTCCTTGCTGTAGTAAATTTGTAAATATTGACTATTAAAATGAGCATATTTAACCATAATCCGATCGAAGATAGCAATTTTAATTTAATTTAATAGCAATAGTAATTTTCTTACGATTGTTTAGAAAAACTGAGAATCATTAATTGAAAATTTAACAAATATCTTTCTGCAAAAATAACTAAACCAAGCCGTATTTGTTTTGTTATAAAAAATGTTTAAAAGTGAGCTACTTTTGAATGGTTTTGACGTTTCCTTTTATAATTTGGATAGTGAGAGATTTTTGAACTTCTGCGCATGTGGGCGGAAGCGAAAAAGTACCTCAACTATTTTTTATTCTATTCATAATAGTTTACATACGGGGGAATCTTCTTGAAGATTGAGTACGACTGCTCTTTGGGAAGATCCTTAAGTGAATTTTCTGAGAACATCTAACAATTTACTCTTTATGAAAGTGATTTGTGTTAAGGTTAAAATGTTTTTTCCCATTAGTGCCCACTATTTGCAAAATTATGAGGTGTGAGTATTCGGTGGTGTTAAGTGTACACAAATAGTGGTAATATTTCTGGAAATTATCACTAGTTTTACTGTTGCGCGTTATACGTCGCAGTTCATCAGTTTGTTGACAAATTTTTGTTTCTTGATCTAGATTATTTGGAATACTCTTATAAAACCTTGTTTGTTTGTACGAAGAGATATGTGGGTAGGTAGGCACTGTAATGTTATTCAAGATTCAAAGATTTTGTTTTTACATCGCGTACAAATTTATTAATTTATCGTCAACAAAATTAATTAACTTATCATTAACTTATCGCATTTATTTAGAAGTAGGTAAACACTTGGTATTACTATTAAATTGATCTATAAAGTTATCATGTGAAGAATTTATATTTTTATATTTCATGGTCGATTTAAATACAACAGAGTGTTTGTTTAATCGCTTTCTTAACCCTAGGCCAAATATACAATTAAATTGAAGGACAAAGTTTATTTAATAAACGTACAATATTTCACATTGATCGTATTCATATATGTAAATATTTAATATCTATATCTATCAGTCGACTACGTGGGGAGATTGACAAATCTGCAGCTGACACGTTCATTTTGGCACAACATGCAATATTACTATTAACACGTTATAAAGATGTTTATCTCTTTTATAACATGCGCTACGATATAACGATATGAAAGAAATTTTTTTTTACGAAATTACTGCTAATATTGTGTTTAATACAATCACCTCCCAGGTTTCAGAGAATAGAGAAGATAAAAGATAAAACACTTCTACTTATAAATAATATTATAATATTTACAGAAACTCTGTTATACCTATTATACCTGCCGTTCTCGCTGGCTCAATACTACTCTGTTGTTTTATCAAAATTACACGAGTTTATAGATCAAGGGCACTTCTCGATCACTTGAAACAAATATAAATATTTTGCACCCGACATTGACAACACCATTTTTTTTTATCTTTTCCCCTGAAAAGAATAACTTATTTGATGTACGTCATGGACTACGGCACAGGTTAATTCGACAACCAGATATATACTTGTATATTATTGTGTTGTCAACATTGTTGCTTGCGTATTATTAAATATTAAAATTTTCGTGACAGACATGAAAAGTTGTCATGTTTAATTTTTGGATGGAACTTTTTTGTAATTACATTTCTTACTATTTGAGACGGGACAGATATTCCATGATGAAATGAATACAATAAATTTAAAAAAGCTATTACGTTTACAAATCACCTTATTTTCTGTTGATTTTTATTCTTGTACATGAGAAAAATATTGGCTACCTTCAAAAAAAACTATGTCCTAGATAAAGATTCATCAGATTCGAGATAGATAAAGATCGGTAAAATGATACGTAATAAATAAATTAAAATCTTTTTACATTGATAAACGAACAAGGCTTAAAATGTGTTATTTCGTCATAAGTATACCTTTTTATCAACTTATATGAGAGACGACATAATGTATTGTGTGCGATTCCGAAGGTAAACTATTTATTTATTATTATTTCGACCTTATTATCGACGAACGTGTGCAGCGCCTCGTGCGCGCTCCGCCACGACTGGGTGCACTCCCGACGGCGTAGCGACCACATGCATTTACATACATCGACAGCTTGCACTGTATGTTATTGGACGTTAACGTGCAATTGTTCTGACGTCATACATTAAACAAACTGTTTGTATTTAATTGAGCTGCACCGTATTTACTGCAGACTATTTTAAACATAAAACGTAGGATAGTTCACATTTATACATATATATATATATATATATATATATATATATATATATATATATATATATATATATATATATATATATATATAATTAAACATATGCCTTTTGACGTTAATCTCTTACAAGATGTACTACAAATTCATATAAACTTTTATCATCTTTCTGTAATCGTTAGTTTGTATCATATTCTGTCTTTGCTTTTTGAACATGTTTATTGACCTTTATCATTATCTGCCCATCACTATTTTCTGGGTTCCAATTGTTGTACAAAATTACACATCAGATGGCAAATAGTTCCTCTATTTATTCCTTTTTTAATATATTTTGATTGAATCTGTTTAAGAAATATTTGAAAACAATTATAGTAACCAAACCAGATGGACTACTGAACTCAAGTGAGTGAATAAATGATGAATAATCCGTAATAAAACGAGAACAAAAGATAACAATGTAAACTGAGACAGTGGCGGGAAGATAATAACAAATAACAAGATGATAGGAAATTTTTTATTGTTTTATACGAGGACCACGTACATATTTATCGATAGGGTGTTTATGTTTTATTAAGGAAAAAACACATTCTTATTGTGAAGTTGTAATTATTCAGAATCTTGATCTGTGATATTTCAAATACTAATTGATACATTTAATTTGTATTAAAATAAAAAATAGTATAGTAATAATAAAATAGTAGTAGAGAGCTAAAATGATAGAGCTAATTTTCAAAAATCCGCTGAAATCGTAGGATATCTGTGAAATTGTAATTATTCAGAACATAGGTATGTGATATTTTAAATACTAATTAAATGTATTAATTAGAAAGATATACATTTGAAATCAATTTTTTCGAAAAATATTGCGCTACCAGGATTCGAACCTGGATCTCTTTCCAAATCGGCTTTCAAATAATGGAACGATAGATGGTGCGCTCCTGACCAGTGACATATTACGACTGGCAAACCCGCAAATCACGCGCGTTGAGCGATACCCCTCCCACTTACCTCATCCTGATGGTTTACGAGCAATTACAATTTAATCTTGAAATTTTTCCGCTGAATTTATAGGTTCAAAAATTTGTCGTCAAAAATACTGTCACTGTAGCATAGTTCGATAATGTACCTTACTCGGTTTGGAATGAGATCCAGGTACTAATCCTGGTGACGCAACAACAATATTATTCGATAAAATTGATTTTATATGTATATCTTTCTAATTAATACATTTTATTAGTTTTGTACAATTCCATTACATAACATCAAAAGTCAGCATGAAAAATGAAAACTACTTACGGAAACTAAACTTACTATGGAAAAATTGATATTGCAGCGTTTTCAATTACCGCTAACATAAATAAATATTTTTAACGGTAATTTAAAAAATCTAATTAGATTGATCTATTCAATAATTCCGGATTCGTACCCACGTTGTTGATCATTTCAGATTTTGAGAAATTTGAAACTTAATACATACTCTTCTATAAATGATATATATATATATATATATATATATATATATATATAATAAATAATCTTGCGCATGTTTTCGATCCACCTGTTGCCGTCTAAGAAAACAAGGTCCTAAGTGATTTATTATGAATCAATGATTTACAACAATACCAATACGGAAGGAAATGCATTGTGTACATTGTCGTGTTGCGGAAAACTTATATCCGTTTCCGTCGGTTGATCTCCTTGATTCTTTCCGTGCACGGCGTTTTTGCATATGGCAAATGCAATTAATCACTCGTTGCACACTATGGCTTGATAAATCGATTTCTGTTTATTGACAATGCGAGTATCGAGCATGGTTATTGATGTCAATTATCGGTTTTATTTTTTGGCATAATATTGTGGAAGATGTCGCGAGATATAATACAAGAGATTATTTAACGTGATTTCCTCACTTTCCAGTATTATTGTTCCGATAGTATCATTTATATTAATAAAGATACACCAAAATTGTTTACAAAGCTTTGATTTTGTAACACAAATAATCATGATTAAATCAGTATCTGATTAGAAATTAAAGGAAAAGAAAACAATTACAGTATTTGCGATTATCATTTTAACAAATAAACTAAGTTATCAATCAACTTACGGGATATTCCGTGAAGATAAAACGGACGCAAATTGAAAAATATAATTGTTATTCTTCAGTTTGATACATTTTTCTATATATATGAGCACACGATGCCTGACGTAAGATCTTACTTGATGAGAGGTTGTAAGGGCTTACTAGAGCAGTGGCGTAGCTACAAATTGTCGGGCTCCGGGCAAGCGCGTACATCGGGCACGAGTCCCTCTCCCCATGAACACGATTTCACAGTGGTGTCCATATAATTTTTCTTCGATCTACCTTCTTTTTTTTTTCGTAATTTAAAACAACACAAAACATCTTGCTGGACGTTTGTATGCAGGTACTTTCAGATCCATTTTATTGCATTTAATATAACCAAAACATAATGACTAATCAGTATCACAGTTTAAACAATTCATTTCAAGCTAAACAGTAAGTAAGTAAAACAGTTTATCATTTCTTCCAAATTGGGAAAAAGCGTACTATTTTGTAAAAACCCAGGTAGTTTATTTTTCAGTGTGGGAACAACAAATTTTAATATCCTCGAACCATACTTATTGGTGATTTTGGGAATTGCTCAATTCAGATTAGCTATACCTTTTATATTTTTCCGTGTGAAGCCACCCTATTCACTTTATCACCATTCTTGCTCGTTAGAGAGATTTTTATTAAAACTTTTAATAGGTATCTTCTTGTACGAATAAATATCTTACTTCAAGTACCTACACTATTATCTGACAGACCATATTGTTTTTCAATTTTTTTTCATATTGTTAGCGAAAAGAACTTGAATTCCGTACCTCTGTTCAAAATTGCAATTTTAGGTACTCGTGATACCGTGGTTAATAAAATGACATCCAGAGACTAAGTACTTAAACACAATGTACTAGTTGGCTTGATGTTGGCATTGAACAAAGATATCTGAATGCCACTTTTTTAGTATTTCATCAGGAATCAAAATTATTAATTTAAGATATTTTTATTTTTAGATTTCCTTTGAGATCTTGTTTGGAGGTTCCAGTTATTTTCGGGGCCCGGGCTCCCTGGTGGTTGCCCAGGCATTAACTACGCCACTGTTGTACTAGGGGTATCATTTTACAGCGGGATAATATAGCGGGAGGGGGGTTATTGATGATTCTAGGAGTTTCTAAATGCTTCGTGAAATTTTTATATGGTTCTCAAATGTTCTCGAAATTAATTTTCTACCTGTGTAACGTTGGGTATTACAGTTAATTTTTTATAAGTTGGGTAAATTCGCCATTACATGGGATAGATAAATTCGTTCATATACGAGTTTACTTATTTTATATTTTAAAATACATGATATTATACATTTTGATATATGTTTCTAGTGTTATTAGATGCATAGTTGTTGACATGTTGTGCTTCTTCTTCTTTTAAACGGGCAATCCATCCTTTAAGAATGATTTTTGCCATTGTGAAAAAAAGTACAATAACATTATGAATAGGAAATATTATATTACAAGTCAATACCATTGTCGTTGTAAAAAATTGCTATCATATAGATTAAATAGCGAGTTAAGGGAAAGAAGAAGAAAGGGAAAGTAAACCAAGAGTTGAAAACTACCATTGACGAGATTACTGTAAAAAAACTTGTGATCCACAATAGACAGGCGACAAAGATATGGGTCTCCTCCTCGGCACCACACTCACACATTGGGTTCACGCTCACTATTAAGTTAAATCTGAATAAATATAAGGTTACCTGGCCACATTTTTTGGTTATAGCTATGCAATTTAATAAAAAATATCTGTAATTGGAAATACGTCGTGGCTCATTGATTGAGAATTTGTTTATTAGCTAATTTTCTACTTTTTGGACTCCAAAAGTTGGGTCACGCGTTGAAATTTACACTATATCTACCCGCTTACTTTGTTCGAGCTATTACCAGCATCACGATTGTTTGTTTTAAAATTACCTTACACACGTTAATACTCGGTTCTTGGTGAAATAAAGGTTAACGCAGTCAAAAAGCATACAAAATAATCACCAGGTGCAGGTTAGGATTTCACCTGCGGGTTCCTCATGATGAAAGAAGTTAGACGACGATGACGCGGGTCGCGGACGAGAATAGCTCCGCTCCCACGCGCGCCGCGGCGCACAGAAATAGACCGAGTACGCAGGACACTTTCTTTACTAGAAAGTTCTCTGGTCGCATCGTGATGTCAATTGCGCGCATTCACAATTCATTGCGATGAGGGATGATTAGGGATTCTGTGTCGAGACAAGCCGGGAATAATTTCCCGAGAATCACATGTTTTTTTTGCTCTCTCAGGTACTCGGGACTCTGATTTTTCTTGATATTATTCATTTAAATAAGCTAAATTATACAAATTAAATTAATCAACTAGAAAGATATACAGAAAAAATCTATTGCAGTACAGCAAGTAGCGACCCAGCGGCGAGCGGTGCAAGTGTATCAATTCTTATAGTTTCGAACCACATACTAACAAAGCTATAAAGATTCTGAAGGGAATGGTTCGTCAGTTTGTTCAAACAGGGGATTATATTTCCTTGTAAAATGTGATGTAAATATTTAATATGAAATCGTGTCGTCTCTTGAAGAAACAAAATTTAGATGGATGAAATTATTTGAAAAAGGTTATTAAGGGACTTAAATTTTTCATTGATTTTAACCATATATATACGTTACTGTCCGATGTGTTTTTTTATCAATTGTATTTTTTTTATTAAAATTGTTCGAGTTTTTAATTTTTATTAATGTTTTTTTTTGTAATTAATTTATAAGCTTAATTTCGTTTAAGAAAATTAATTATTTCATCACGCAATTTTTATTTGTTTTAATACGGATAATATTCCTAACAGCTACTGTACATCGTACATATGAATATTTAATATTGTCTTTTTAATTAATTAAAATTTTTGGTCTCGATTCCCGGGAATTGAAAAAGTAGAGAATTCAGAATCCCCATTAGGTACCTATTGGTACGCAGGCAGTCCTGTTCAGTAAAAATATCTCATAGTGCATTCTCCCGGATAACTACCGCCACGCGAATTCGTCAAGATAAACGCACGACGATATAATGACTAATCTACGTTAGTATTAGTAAACTTTTAAAGAAAGATTAAGATCTAGTGTAGTACAGAAACACTTATATGTATACATATGTCAATGATACTAACTAACCAACCAACTAAACAGTAATGCTAACTTATCTTCATACGCAATTCACACAGAAAAACGTGCCAGGATCGTATTATCATATTTACGTGTACTTAGGGACCACACTGTCATTCTACTTTATTAGTTTTCATTATTGCTTCAAATATGTTTATCGTTCTTCTTGGATATCAAGGTGCACGGTAAGACACGACTGACGGCAGCACGCTCACTCAATTATATCACAAGATTTGTAATTGTTATCCATCATCTACATACGACCACCATATGACCGCGCACCGGCAACAATATAGCCGCAGGACACGATATAGCCGCAGGACACGATATAGCCGCAGGACACGATATAGCCGCAGGACACGATATAGCCGCAGGACACGATATAGCCGCAGGGCATAATATAGCTGCAGTCCACAATAAAGCGGCCGCGCCTGGCCGGTCATGATATAACAATATATTTTCTACTGGCACGTTTTAAGTGATATTGTGAATATTTATTTTTTAGGTACGTACTAAGGTTATATATTTGACCTACATTACTTTCATCAGGGTCAACAATTTTTTTAAAGTATTATTTGGATCCACTTAATCCGAGCAAGTTTTTTCTGTGTATTCTGACGTGGGTCAATATATATTTGAAGACAATATATCGGTACTGTTATTATCACAGCTGTGATATTTGGTAAAATTATATCAATTTGGATCATTACAAGAGTCTTTATTTTTACCATTGCAAGAATATTATTTTTGCCTATTATTTACAATACGGGAATAATACTATTATTATGTTTTGATATAATATTTAAAAAATTATATTACTTTAGTTTTTTTCTGTTGATTTCACGTCGACCGACCTTCCACATAACTATTAAGTTTGAAACTCGGCAGTGGTACAGCAAACCAAGGTAACTTTATCTTATCAGGTTGAACTATGTATCTATTAAATACAAATATTAAATTTTAATACTAGCAAATATAATATTGTAATATACCTATACGACAATAGGTATTTCTCATTCTGGAACTTCTGTTTACATGTGGTTTAGAAGCAAGCCTATTATTAAATTGTCTCAAAAACACTCGAAAGTTTAGTCGAAAGATAAGAATACAGTGTAGTCGATAGATAAAGATACAGTGTAGTTGAAAGGACTAGGATAACAATTTTATCGTTGTCAAGTTAGCAACTAGTTAGTAGCTTGTCGGTCTAGTGGCTAAGACGCTGGCCTAGTGATCTAGTGGTCGGGGTTTCGCACCTCATTCCAGGAGACCAGCAGAGCTAGTCCTATTTTCATAACACAAGTGTTTGAAAATAGTAGGAATATTGATGTGACATGTATTTCATGTGCGCATCTCTGTTTAAAAAAAAACTACGATAAGCAGCAAATCTTACAAATTTATGTATAATTGAATGATAAATTTACATTTTATTGGTGAAGTTGCGATGCTTCAGAACATTCATCGTTCCTTGATAATTAAATCAAATTAAATATGTCACTGAATAAATTTCGAAATAAAGATTTGTCGTTTGCATTATTTTTTCAGTGGCGTGATTACATTGGTTAAATGAAATTACAAAAAATATAATCATGAATGAAGTTGAATTACAATGAATATGAATAAATATGAATGAAATTGAATTACAAAGAATATAAATATGAATGAAATTGAATTACAAAGATTATAAATATGGTACTCTTCGTTTAAAATGATCCTGATCCTAGGTACTGTTGAAGAAGTCAGTTATACGAAACCTAAACATGTTTCGGCCGTGTAAATCTACAATTGGATATTAATCCCATATTTGTTTTACTGTCATATATTGTTGATGTAGTTTATAGGTTATCATGTTTGTTTTAAAATAGATTTTTGACGTACATTAAGAATACAAATACCGTATGGATGCTGTTATATGTGGTATTAATTACAACAAATATATATTTCTTCTTCTTTTAAATAGGCAATCCACCCTTCAAGAGTGATTTGTGCCATTAATCAAGTTAAAACATTATTTTATACAAAAAAGTACAATAATATTATAGAATAGGAAATATTATATTACAAGTCAATACCATTTTCGTTTAAAAAAAAGAAGCTATTATATAGATTAAATGTGGCGAGTTAAGGGAAAGAACAAATATATATTTATTTTTCATATTATATTTAAAATTAATTCAAAAAATTTTTTAGACGACAATGGGTTTTCTGCTAAAGTGAATTATCATTTAGACGGCACATGTGACATGTTATAAGTCAATACGCTCATATTCAAATCCTGCTTATCATAAAACTATGGTATGATGCAGTAGATTGTGCATGAGGTATGGATAAGATTCATGACATCCAGGGCCAGTATAAGCAGTTTAAGCCCCCCCAGAAATAGTACAAATTTGTTCATTCACTTTAATGTCGGTAAAAAAATTACTAAAACTTCTTAACAATGAAATATCTTATAATATTTTATGACTTATAATATTCTATGATGTAACTTAATTTTATTTTACCTGTTAATTTCCAAATACATACCTACATTTATTAGTTAAAATTATAACAATAATAAATAACTTTATAATAATATTGTACGAGGAGGGGCGTTCACTCTATACAATCAAAAAAGCTGTACATAACTATAATCTTTGCGAAATAAATGTAAATTAAATATTTATTTGACATATTATGTATTAAGTATGTAGATCTACACAAAAATAATTCAGTTCTCGTGTCAACGTGTTAACTAGAACCATATAACTGGTGGAAGAATTTAAAATTGACAAATAAAGCTGCGCATGTGTTTTTTCAAAAATCTGTCCCAGACGTATCCGAACTTAACGCAACTCTCGCACCGCTCTGTATTCTGAATACACGTCTTCGCTTTAACAGACATGTAGCAAAACACCGCAAGTGCGTGTTTTTGAAGAGAACTTGACTGTATGCTTTCCAATACACTTAAAACGTGGTATTATTTTATATTATAACATATTTTAACTGCTTTAGTTAATAATTTGAAAAACTTCCCAAGTATAAAAGTAATGTACACATTCACAGAGGTATACTGATACAAAAACATGCTTCTGAAAGAGTGAATGATGAATTCAATATCTAATGATTATTAACATAACTGAACGATAAGAAAATTAATGCTATTTTATTGGCAGGGTTTAACCATCATTCCTTTTGCAGATCCGAATCTTGTACCTGTCATTTAATCGCTTGGTGAATTACCTCTCATAAGGCTTAGGTCAACGATTTATATTGGCTTAGGTATAAAAAAATCTTCAAACAGTCATCCGTGTCATATGTTGTTTCATGTGCCATGTTATATCTAAAAGTACACGAATTTAAAAAAGTTATTTCGTGTAATATATATTATACTAGCTGAAGTATCCAGCGTTGCCCGGGCTTTACGCAGAGTGAAAAGGTTTTATTTATGGGGGTGGGGGTAGTTTTTTTTAAAAATCAGATGTAGACAGTAATTTTCCTCTTATTTTTAAGTGTGGAAAATTTCATCAAGAAGTGCCAAAATTCTGTTTTAAGGGGTGGAAAAGGGGTATGGGGGTGGTTTTTCGAAATCTCATATATATAATGACCTTCCTCTTGTTTTTAAGGTCAAGTGTGCAAAATTTCATCAAGCCCGGAATAAAACTGTAGATTTTTATAAAAAATAAATCCACAGACACTCTTCCTTATAAATAGCTCTCCCCGCGCTCAACCCTGTAGCGTTTCGATTCCCTTAGACAAGTCTCATCCTTGTACATGCGGGGTTATAAAATTCATAAGACAATCGAAACACTTTGAGAGTGGTGATAATAGTCGACGCACAGCGGACAAGAGACCAGTTTCGATCTTTATATTTCCTAATGTGATGAAATCACATGGTAGGTACTCAATATTCTTTTATCTTATACAGGAGTCCTTCCATTTTTGCAGTTACACCACTGGTCAGAATGTATCTTTTGTTTGAAAGTCACATAAAAAATTATGCAGTCATCGCATATCACTATGCACACTTGTGTATTTTTCGTGTAATTTCAGTGTTGCTTTTATAAATTTCTTCCGAATTCAGGAATGTTACAGTGTCTTGCGTCATTCGATCGCGCAACATCGCGGCAACAAATTAGCAAATCATCTCGCGGTGTCACCGCTCCAGTCGAATCGAGTACCTGACAAATACAATGATTTAGTTCCTCGAGTGGATATCAGCTCGATAATTATGTCTGCTGATGGCGCGACTATTGCATTTGACTGCAATTGACCTCTGCTCGCTGCGAACATAATTTTATTCCTCCGAACTCGATTCCCATTCAGGAAACCAGCGCACCGCTCTGTCGCGGTGACTGGCAAATTTCAACAAAAATATCTATTCGATAATATTAATGGAATTTATGGCGATTTTGTACTCATTCAAGACTGATTAAAAATGTTTAAAAAAAAAAGATCTCACACACCATTACAAAAAGACTGGGATTTAATTTTTATTGTCTTTGGTAGGATGCATTCCTTTACAATATTTTGCTAGAATATTTATTGAATATCGATAGAGAACCGTCAACTGTAATAAAATCCCTTTCCGCTCTGGCTGCAGGAATCGTATAAATTTCGTCTCTGTATGTAAAAATATGTTTCTTTCACATTTTTATCTAGGTCCAATATTAACAGAATTACGAATTTGACTCTACTTCCGAAAATTCAATTAATTATCATAATTATCATACCTCGAAACCATCTTCCATTAAATTTTTTTGTCGATAAATTTTATTACTATATACATATAACTACCTATGTATATATATGGCATTATGGATCTCCTGGAAATTTTGTCAGATTTTGATCACTTTTCTGAAAACTAAACTTGTAAATATCTCGGCTAATTTCGTTATCCAGCATGATATTGTTTCAAAATGGCAGCTGTTTTGTAATGTAATAAAAATCTTAACACCGTTAAAAGGGATCGTTCCCTTCTTCCACACCTTTTCGGACGAAATCTACCTATGTATTGCGGCCAATGCGGGAACGGATTTTTTAATATTAGTATTTTTATTTACTTGATACAATTAAAAACATTCGATCGCTTGTGTCATTTAGTAGAGTTGATGTTTATTTATATCCTAAATCATCTGCCCGATCTGCCGCAATCGGTCAAAGATCAAGAACACGACACTGCTGCTTACCGCAGATCTGATTCAACCGACACGTGTCTAAAGCCTGTTTAACCCTTCCCAAACCATGCAGTAACACAGGTCTATCATCATAATTAAACCTGCAATATTTATATAAATACATGCAACATAAAATTCATATTTTAGACAATCCTAGAGAAAATATTAGCGCTCAGGAATGACTAGTGAAAAACCAATTATGAAAAGGGAATCGTACAAAAACAATTATTTTTTCCATTCAATCCGTTGTAAAATTAATACTTTGATAAAAATACAATTTTTGATATGGAAGACAGAGAGCGCACCCTATTTTCCCAGTGAAAAAAACAACAAATATACAAATATAATTGTCTCTTTCTCACTAATTAAATGAAGACAGATAAGAAGGAAGGACACATTGTATATACGACTTAACGAATACTCTAAATTATGTTATTAATCCTATTTTCAAAATTGAATGCTCAATATTTATAGTAAATTCGTGCCAGTAAAGCCATTTAAGCTAATAAAAACATTTTTTTTATAACAGTTATTTACGGTAACACGAGTTGACAGAATGGCTGCGTTCGGGTATTTTATATCGTGGTATGGTAAAGGTTAACAATGACAAATTTCACAGTACAATGTTGTACAGCCAACGTCGAGAGGTGTACACCTCTGTAAATATTGTAATTTATGGCGCCTTCTCCCATACACGGTCGCAAACTATACGATCCGTGTCAGAGAGGACAACCCACCAGTTTCCAAGGTCGGCGGACTCTTATCATTTTTGGCACTGAATTTATTATACGTCTATGCGTTGCGATTTCTCCGCAGTGAATCATTCGTCACATTCTTGTTTCATGACATTTCAGAGCACGTGTTCAGATAATTTCGCAATACTTATAATAGTGGCATCTTAACTGATAAGCTGCAATAACTGCACGTCAGTATTAACAGTCGATCTACATATTAAGTATATCGCAGTATTACTTATCAGATGGCACAGGCGGATAACAGAAGAAACCTGGTGGGTCAATGTCTTCGATTTTTTTAAATTTTTATAACATATATGAAAATTCATTTCAAACTAGCCGACATTTAAAATAGCTCATAACTAATATAACTCATATATATCGCGGGAGACAATTACGCAACTATACTGAATGAATTAAACTATGTAAACAAAACAAATTCATGAATATTGGAAATAAAAGAATAATAATAATGATAGTAATGTGTTTATTCCAGCGTGATCAGGTTTTTTTTTTAACCCGATTCGCCATAGGGATATTACGTATTATGTTATACATTAAGGTTATGAAATAAATATAATGCTATGAAAAAGAAAACCAAGGAAAATATTAATAAATAAATAATAAATACAAAAAAGTTAATAAAAAGTAAATAGTTCACACATATATACATACAAAATATAAATATTACATATATAACTACTTCAGTCACGGCCACTGTTGTATATGTAGCTATTCTGTAGGCGCTGCCATTCACTGGTCAGGGAACCAGCTTTCTATAAGAGCGCCGCTTGTACCAGAGAGTTGGTGCTGAGCTCCAGCCGCAACTTTACGCCAGCAACTCAATGTCTTAGAAGCGGAACGAATCCATGTATACGGCCTTCGGTAAACATTGTAGATGCGCTGCAATAACGCGCCAATCTAAACTGTATTCTGTTTGAGTTGTTGTACTGAATTCGGAGACGGAAGAGACGAAGAGAATACCAATCACATGAACAATTATCGTAGATGGTGAAAGTCTGAAGGAAGTGACTGAAATAAAATATTTTGGAGTCATAATAGATTCAAAATTGAATTTATCGCAAAATAAAAGGGAAGGATCAGAAGATTTATTAATATTGAATCTTGTGAAATAGTATAAAACTCTGTTGTTATTCTTCACATCAACTACTGCAGCGGTATTTTATTTTTGGCTAATGAAGATTGTCAACAACAACAATTGTCAGTGTTGCAAAATAAAGCTTTGAGAATAATTCTAGAAAAATAGATATACTCGGATCAGTACAGTACAATACAGGAAGATCTAAATATGATGACCCTTAAGCAGGAGATATATTTTAATATAATGGTATTTATTTATAAAATTCTCAATAAGAAAATATCAGCGGAATTTACACGAAAAATTGATGCAAATCAACATAAGCACGAGTATCGTGTAAGAGGAGGGGGGGGGGAGATAAACTGAGACTGGCATTCAGGAAGAAGACCAAATCTCAGAAATCGATGATGTACAGTGCGATGAAGATTTTTAATGAAATGCCACAAAACACAAGAAAGGAGGAGAAATTAAATAGATTTAAAATGAAACTGACTAAATATATAAAAAATAAGTTTTAGTAAAAGAAAATAATTAGATCTTGTTTGTATTAGGGCATACATAGAAGTGCTTATGTATGCACTATATTATTAAGAATTAAATTAATAAGCACTAACATATATTGCATCCTGCAATAAATAATTTATTTTTCTATAATATTGTGCATTTCGAAAATAATGACTGACTGGCCGGGAAAAAATAGTTCTGGTGTACTATTAATGACGTAGGCTAGAAGGTTTTATACTAATTTCAATAGAGAAACATATTAATGAAATTGATAATGACGTCATTACCAAGTGCATTATTAAAGAAAAGTTTTTTTTTTTTAAACATGTATTTGTAATACCTATCCACTTTTAACTACTTTCTTTCCAGATTGTATGTTGAATATTCTTATTAAAAATATATTATTTGTAACCGATTTATAAAATTATTGGGTCGGGTTGTCTCAAAAATTTCGAACTTGGGTCGCCAATCCGCCCCCTGTTGGAATACCATATTTTAGCTTTTGATAGGTTCATTAATTTTTACTGAATTATAAAAGTGCTATAAAATAGTCAGAAACGAACAAAAATCAATAGTTTTTTATAACCTTTATTTATTTTAAAAAATCAATGACAATCGACTTACCGATTTTTCTATAATTACATACATATTTTACTGTTGTCTATTAGTGTTAATAGTTAAAATGTACGCAAGTACCAATTTATTTGGTATGGTACAACGTTGTCGTGTCGATCAACCGAAGACAACTTTTGTTTAAAATTGTTTATAAAAGTATTGTTGTATAACTTTGTTGCTTTGCGGACGCGCGTAATTGCGTAAGTGTTTTCAGTAGTCCCTTAGTACTATGCACTTTTCATTTTTATTTCTATATTTAACCCTCTTCAATCTTTACTTGTTTACTCTGAGGAAAGTTGACAGACGAAATCACCTCCCGCTGTAGCAGTATGCATATAGAAATATGCTAAAAATATCCTGAATGCAGAGAGTGATTTATACCACATATTTTACAGATGAATGTGCAATGTTGGAATCAACATTGTATTTCATGTTTTCCAGTTGCGTTCACATTTCATAAATAAATAATGATGATCTGTACTGCAACGCTAACAACGCGGTAAATGAATTGAGCATATTCTCGATTCATTACTAAGCTACAAAATCTTTTACATTTTTGTATATATTGCTACTAAATTTTGCTAATTTAATTGTGCATTTTATTAATAATTCTATTAAATCTTGACTGTAACATTTCATTTTTATGTAGGTACATTTTATTCACACCAAATGTAGCATTTATTCGAGGTTTTGATGATCGTCATCAGAATGGCAACAATACTCGAGGCAGTAATAAAAAAATTTCAATACCAAATTATTACTAAATTGAATCGATAAATAGATGTTAATATGAAATAATAATTATTAAATAATCATACGAAAACACGGGATTGCTTTATTAGAGTCTGACCATAAGCGGGTGGCAATAGTTTTCTTATACCTATATATAAAACCCATATTTTACAATCGAAACTTTGTACATATTTGTTTAATACTATTATAGCGTTGATAATCGAAAAGAATTGGTAAGTCGGTAGCATAATGTGTTCGTACGCCCGGTTCGTTCTGTTTTATTAGACCGTCCACCACTTGTTTAAATGTTGACATTTTTCCTGCCGTGTGTACCTAGGTAAGTACCAATATTATTACTGGTAGGTACTGTTGTGGTTATTTTAAGTGCTCCGTACATCGTAGATCATACTTTTATTTCATGTTGTGTTTTGTTTATTTTTGTGCCGTGTTTTTTGATTTAATTTTTTCATTATTTTAATTTATAATAATTTTACCACTTGAACATGGAAACCAAAGTAGTGTTAACGTATACGTTGCACATACATAACTTTAGTATTAGAATGGCATGGAGTATATGAGTCGTTTAATTCCAATCCCCTCTATAACGTATTTTTAACAAAACCCAGAAATCACGAAAAACGTTTAAAAATTTAATTTTCATATAAATGCTTCGATATGTATATCAATACTTCAGTAAATGCAAAAAAAATTACAAATATATTGTCGATTTTGTGAAATTATAAAATTTATTACCACTATTCCATTTGTTTGAAACTCAACACGCACATTTTAGATGTTTGTCGCTCATTTTATATGATCTTTTTTGGTACAAGCCAGTGGAATAACACTAAAACCTAATGGCCAGTTTCATTATTGGGCCGTTTAGAGGTTAAGTACTCAATTATAGAGGGTTTTAACACCAAACTTAAACTTGTTTTTATTTGTTCTATTGCTTAAAT
Organism: Eubasilissa regina; assembly: GCA_022840565.1. Lineage (NCBI taxonomy): Eukaryota > Metazoa > Arthropoda > Insecta > Trichoptera > Phryganeidae > Eubasilissa > Eubasilissa regina. The sequence goes on along the minus strand of JAINEB010000004.1, from coordinate 20,525,099 downwards.
TATTATCTTTGGTGTACTATTTGAACCAATAGCAAATATATTATTTTCCTTGTAAAACTGCCTTTAAAAATACCATTTTTTCTCAATAGGTGTATATAGTACTGGGATTTATCTCAACTATATAAATCTCTAAAATATGTCTCATGGTTTCTTATTCCATGGATACGAGCCACTACGTACTAACCACATTGGGTCGGCTTCACGCATTATTTATAACTTTTTTATTCCGCGGCCACACAGAGAATAAATATTTTTCTAGAACTTGGGTAATATGTAGACAAGGGGTATAATGACAACGCATGTATGCAAGGGGTAAGTATGAATAACCGAAATAAAGTTACCCACGCGTCGTTTGCAAGGCGTTACAGTTAAAACGGGGTGGAATTCAAAGACGTTGAGAAAATAAAGGAAACAAAATACAAATGAAAATAAAATCTAAAAAAACGGTTATAAGAATCAGATATAGAATATGTCTGATGTCTGGCTCTCTGATCTTTTTATCAATTTTGTGAAAACAAAAATATTTATATACATTTTATTGATTTGAGCTTTATTTCAAATACAAGTTTTATTTCACCCCTTAAACACTACCAAAAACACATAATCTTCATGACATAATATAAGGTTTAATTCTACATGTAACTGTGCAGATAATCAAAAAAAATGTATATTATTATTATAGTATGAAGACTAATTTTATTGTTTTGTTGAAAGTTATTTGACCAATTTATTTATTTCAACTTTGTTTGATGTCAAATAGCTTTGAGAATTATAATTGTATTACTAATAATCTGATTGAACCATCACATACATCGCTTACCTACAATGTTTTGATCGAACGATATTTATACAAATTTACGTAATAAAACGGCACTCTGCCAATGTGATGGCTTATTTAGGTAGGTAGAAAATACAGCCACCGTAAGAATGCGCATGACATTTCGGCTACGCGCATCTGGACGAAGACATTCATTAAACATCGGAAGAGGGTCCTACATACCGAATGCTCACAGTAGATAAACCGAAAAGCGATCTTCTGAATTTAATGGACTTTTTTATTTTGGGCATTGTTGAAAGACACACAAAATAAAAAGTCAATATCTGCGCAGACTATGTGAAGCGCATTCTTAGACTGGTCGTAACACTACGCGGTTTATAAATTAAAACATATTTAATTGCTCTACCATCTAAGACAAAATGACGTGCGACTTTTGCGTGCTCATTCGTTATAAGTCAGTATAAACTGCACGTGGCTGACATACGTCCGAAGAATTTCTCGTTGATTAATTTTTTTCTTTTATCACATATAATATTAATACTAATCATTATTACATCTACACTGTCTACAACATCAATTTTTTTTTTTTTTTTTTTATCATCCATTGCGACTAAATTTCTAAGTACCGAGCTCCCGCGCGCGGTCGCCCACGTGCCCCCCGTTGGTGGGATTCCCGCGCACAAAACGATTTAAAAAGTTCAAAAACTCATGTCCCATCCTGTACTATGAAAGAATCATAAAGATTTTAATATCTTCGGTAAGTTATGATCGATCCACAGTTAATAAATCACACATACCTGCTTACATCATGTTCATAGTTCTATGTAAAAATAGTGGAAACTGGCATCACGTGATTGGTATTATTACGATTTTCCAAAACTAAAATTACCAACTGAGGTATTCCGTAATTTCTAAAAGATTACGCAGGGCAGGTTAGATAGACAAGAGTCATAAAAGGTGTCGCCATCTTATCTTGTCGGTGTTGACTCATATACAATGTGAACTAACACACTAATCCCTTCAGACCTACGGTGTTTTGAAACAACTCTCGTACAACTCGACACGTTCGGCAAAATAAGTTGTTGTTTAAATTCATTAATGTTTTATTTCGTCTATCTTAAAACACCCGAAGAAATGGCGCACTGCTAGTCAATCTGAGCGATGATGATGGATGCCGTTGCCGTTGTCTGCGTATGTGCAAATTGCTCGTTTCAATTCAAAATCTTCGATCGGTATCGCACGTTTTAATTTGTATTTATTATCAAAATAATAATGCGGAAGCTCATTTTTAGAAGATTAAAAAAATATATTTTCGTATTAGTTCTTACTTATTCACCACTTTATTGTTTTGTTTTTATCTATGCTTGTATTTTTAATTTCAGAATACATTGTTTTCTGAAGAAGATACCATAGGTATCGAAATATGTTGAATAAATAGTGGTTTAAACAAAGTGTTTTGTCAAATTATTTACATAAAATATTATGTCTTTGAATTAAACATTTAAATATATATATATATATTATTGTACGTATTTACATACAGACGAACATTTATATTACTGGTAGGATAAATAAACTGCATATTAATAAATTTGATATCTAAATACTTGCGACATGTGAATATAATTCAATAATAGATTCGATCCAATCTTATAATCACTTGAAAAGTACATTTAATGCATAGGCACGATGATTTTAAACAAACAGAAAAATTCTTGTAAAAAAAAAAATGGAATTGAAAGAATTCTTAAAATGTATATCATCATCTTTCGACGACGCGATTTTCTGCATTGTCATCGTGACAATGTCGGCATGAACGTACGAAATTAAAATAAACTAAATACTTAAGTAAAGTTCTTACTGTTAACTCGTGTCACATTGTATGATTTTCTGTGAACTCGCCGGGAAACCGCACTCTAACCAATGTTTTTCAAACGGTACGCCGCGAATCTCCTCCTGGTTTTCCGCCAAATTTCCGTAAATTTTATCTATATTGTGCATAATAATATAACATCAAACTTTATAATGGCTAACAACCCACATCTGTTACGATGATCGCCAGATGTACCGCTAGCTAGACGCAGTTAGGTGATCATTGTTTGCCAGCTCATCTGCATGAGTTCCTGTCCGTACTCTACGTCCGTAAATGAAAAAAATTCAATTGCACGGGATTGACAATGTTTGCGAGTCACACTTTGTTTATAGGGAGCATCGTGTTTAATTACAACGCAATGTTGAATTGCAATATTCTAAACTCTACCGTTTAATCACCTCAAAACAAACTAACTAATTTTTTATGCGTTATTTGCATTATTTTAGATTTCTTTTAAAATATCATTAGAAAAATATATTTTTTTAGTCAACCGCTAAAACGTACGAATAAGAATACAAAATTAATTATTTTACAATTTTGTCGCAAAGAACTATTAAACTTTCGATATTATACCGGCACTCATTAGACTTAAGAAAGACACGTTTACTTTTAATTTAAATATTAAAATAAGACTGAAGAGTTCGAGCTTGTTCTCGCGCCTACAATAGACTAATTGACACTAATTAAAATTTTGAGTGTAACTTTATTTTATGATAGTTAGATCACAAAATTATGATGCCTGAATATCTGTGAAGCTCATTAGTTGTCTTATATAATCACCTGAAATCTTAGCGTTTAACGCCCAAGATTACAACGTCAATAAAATACCGATGTGATTTATACTGTTTATAAATGTTCGTATCATGCTGTCATAATCTTTCTGCATCACAGCCAGACCCCAGAGCCGTGACCCGGCTTATGGCTCCGGCATGGCTCTCCCGTGAAGTATTCAAACAACAGATTTTAATTTACCGAGCTGAGGTGTTTTGTCGTCGAAATCTCTTAAGCTTTATTGCTCAGATTATGCGTCGGTCGCAGGCGGGCAGATTGTAACGGAGGCTGGATTTTATATAATGTGAAGCCTTCGGAGACTTCAGTGTCAGTCTGGACAGAAGCGCGAGATGTATCAGTCTTTTGATAACGAGAAAAGTGGGAAAGGGGAGGTCGCGCCTCCGGCCAACGAGGAAAGGGGATACTGGGACGATGAGAAGATATATTTGGGTATGCGTTCTAAACCTATTTGTGTCCTTTGATTATTTGATAGTTTTAATGAGTATTCGACATCTTTAGTAACACATTTTTTAATTAATTGAATTATTCGGAACGATTGAATTAATTTATGTTGACTAATTTTTCCAACCATATTATTTTCGAGTTGGCGCGTTATCGTATCGCATCTACAATGTTTGCTGAAGGCCGTGTGCGTGCGTGGATTCGTTCCGTTTTTGAGATATCGAGTTGCAGGCGTAAAGCTACCTAGTACAATCGGCGCTCTCATGGAAGGATGGCTCTCTGACCAGAAAATGGCATCGACTGCAGAGTAGCTACAGATATAATAAATAACCGTGACTGAAATTTAGTATTTAAACTTTGTTTAAATTTAATATATATATCGTCATTTTTGCTTTTCTTTACATAACATTTATTTATATATTTTTGTAATTATTTTGTTACTAGAATGTATGTATTATTTTTATTGCCAATCGTGTCTTGCACAAACCACCCGATCACGCTGGAATAAACTCATTATTATTATTATTTTAAGTCTCTATCTTCTTCATAACTCGTATCAAATACTTTAGCCACTTCATAAAACACCAGAAATTATATTGAAAATTGGTGGTTCAAGGTAAAGTGGATGGATTCCACAGACAGACCGACAGATAAATCAACGATGCATATCGCTCAGACTACACCGCATCGCCAGCACGAAACCCGAAATAAAACTGCCGAAGAAGACTTACTTCCACGTCCGATTGTTCGCTTCAAGATCAAATTTAATAACCAAATTAATTCCTCTGCAATGCCGGCAACTCGTTTACAGAGTCATATAGCCACGATTGCTCCGAGAAGAACAAGATGACGGAGAAGAAGAACTTGTATAAAACTTTCTTATTAGCGTACGCTAAGTAAAGAAATGTATGTAAAATAGGCTACTCCATGAAAAAAAAGGTATTTGTTCGATCTAAAAAATTTTAACAACGTATCTAATATATACGTTTATAAAATGTATATAGAATTGAGAAGTGAAAAATATGGTGATGTAAGAACATACAATATAACATACGTAGAACCATATGTGGTGTACGTGTGTGTGTTTATAGTTTGTGTGTGTGCAGTATCGTAGTCGGTGTGCGCTAGCGAGGAGTAGCGTTGAATGCAATATGTCAGACTCGCAAATTATTAAAATAATTATTTATATAAATGAAAACACGATTGCTGACACTCAAAACATCTACGTCATTGAATTTGTTGTTATAATATTTTTTACCAAATAGTGATTGACGTATGCCAAATGAATCTGATAAAATAAGTGATTAATCTAATTAATAAATTATGTATTCATCTATATAGCTAGAAATTAAATTTTAGCATCTAATTACATTCTTCTCCGATTGCGGCGTTCTCTCTGCGCGAAGAAACGCAGACGGAGCCTCGCAACCTATCACCGTTAATCTTGTCTCATCTTGCATATTTATTTTACTATCATCATTGTGTGCATGTATAATTAGTTGAACCAATTATCCCGACAAGAAATTATTACGATGCACGGCGCCGCCACGCACTGTTACATTTACAATTAGGTAAAATACAAACTTATGCGGTTTTTCGCAATTGAGTATTTCTTGCACTGAAAAATCGGTAAATATTACATTTACCTAATTGTAATAAAAAAATCGGTAAATATTACATTTACCTAATTGTAAATGTAATATTTACCGATTTTTTCAGTGCAAGAAATACTCAATTGCGTAAAACCGCATAAGTTTGTATTTATTATGACAACTCAGTGAACAGTAATATGTGTAGTTAGAATAGTAATTAAATGTTTCAGTTTGATCCTTGACGTCTTGCCAAAATGTGCCAACATGTAAAATGATTTAATTTCGAGGGTAATTAGCATATATTAGTGATAAACATAATTTTAGCATATATTAGTGATAAATCAGCAGTTCATGTATATATTTTAAAAATATTAAATGCTGAAAGTTGTTACGTTACAATAAATGTGTATATTCATGATTCAAAAATTTATTGACAGATAAATATACTAAGAGGTGAAACGGGCAATAATATATACATACTACACTATATTCTATGGTGAAGTAGAGAATGTTTATACGAGTCAAAAATTATTAATAATATTTAACAGTGTATTTTATAATGATATAGGCAAAGAGTCTTTAAATTCGCACATAATATTTATTCATAGTTTATTTTTACATTTAAAATTATTTAGTTATTAAAAAGCTTTTGATTAACAAGTGGATATAACGTAGCAGCGTTCAATTATTTCACACAAATTAATAAATATCGCTCAATGTACACAGGGTGAATATTATGTTCCAGGCCGAGTTATTTCATTCATCAAAATTTCTAGCGTAGCTTGGGTTGTGTGTGAGATGGCGCCGTCCTGTTGAAACCACATTTGTTGCAGGCCCAATCGACCCAGTTCGACCACCAATAAGTTTTTAGAGCATCGCCTCTTGTATCCTGAAAGAAATAGGGCTCAATGATTCCGCTGGCCCACATAGCGCATCATACAGTAACTCTGGTCGTTGGTGTACTAATTGAGGATTTTCAGTGCCCCAATAATGACTGTTTTGTTCATTAACAAAACCCGCCATGTCGAAATGAGCTTCGTCGCTCATGACGATTTATTTTCCAAAATTTGTGTTTGTGTTTGTTTACTTTATAATAAATTGTAATCAATTACTCTTTACGACTACCGAATGCGAATTGACAAATATTTGCCGAACCAAAATGGCAACCAAACAAAATCGGCCTGGAACATAATATTCGCCTGTACAATATATAAGCACATAACAAATTTATTCACGAAAAACAAAAATATTCATATCATCTGGTATGCTGTTGTTATTAAATTCTCTACATTTATGGAATAACTTTAAATGATTTATGCGTGTGTACAAGTGTGGAAAACTTATTTGACACCTCATAATCTTCATCAGTCGTATTAATATATCAAATAAATTATACCCTGGGAGTATCGATCGTCTAGTTTGATTTATTAACATAATTTAATTTGTAGTATGCGAGTGTCCGTAACCTCGTCGCTATTTATTGTATCTCCAGTGAACACTTTTTGTTATTTTTTTATTTTGTGTTTTTCTTATAAACTGTGTAGACGACTAACTCATGCCATGCACGTTTTCAGTTATTTTTATGTAACTTTTCTGTCATTCTGAACTGTTATTTTATAAAACGGTACTTGAGAACAAATATTTTTTTTTTTTTTTTATGTTTTTCAAAAATGAAAGAAAAAATCCTTTCCGATACATTGAATGTCAAAAGTAAAGATATAAGTAGATAAAATATATATATATATATATATATATATATATATATATATATATATATATATATATATATATATATATATATATATAATTACATTATTACAGCACGCACCTAATTTTGTCAACAAAGTTGAAAATAATGCAATATCTTTTCTTATTAGGAATATAAATTTTTAGATTTTCGAAATTTTGCGATATTTGTTATCAGTTTGGACAAAGTTCAAAGATCTGTGTTGTGTTCAATATTTTTCCCCGTAAATTGAGAAATTATTAAGGGATCTGACACAAATCATCTGTTGTTCGAATTTTTAATTAATTACAATATTATCAATAATATTTTTATACGATGTTTACATATACATTATGCTGTTTGGCGGAGAACTAGTTTGGAGATAATGAGGTTGGGGGATCGGAAAGTTGTGAAATCATCGATCACGAAATGCACGGCAACGTATATTTTTTATGTGGAATTGTAACTCAAAAAATACTAATGGCCGGTTTTGCGAAAACGGATTATTTTGTAAATTGAGTCAAAACTCCGTTTTATTCCACTACACTAGTGTAGTGTAGTGTAGTGGAATAAAACAGAATTTTAACTGAATTTACAAAATAATTATAAAACCTAAACCTTTGAACAGAAAACGGGTTGTTTGATCGTTGGTAAAAAATATTTACTTCTCGAAAGTACATCCCGTAGTAAACTCATTTTACTCTCCGATATCCGATAGTCAAAACGAGAATCGATAGTTAAATATAACGGACTTTTCACAGCTGTTCCAAAAGTCATCTGACACATTGATACTTTGAAAGTTGCACTATACGACAATTAATCATTCAATATCCTGCTATTTTAGTGATGGAGTTCGTCCGATGATGATCTCGTTGTTTAATATACATTAGCACATAATACGAAAAAATTTCACCACCAAAGTGAGAGATTTCGAACGCCTAGGCGAAAAAATCCATAGATAATGCATAAAATAAAGCATATTTCATGATTATTTTTCGCGCCTTATTTGACGTTCAAACAACCCGCAAACGATTTTAACCGCAAGGGTTAGTAAAGAGTTACTACTGGACACACAATCGGCCCCATCGGTAAAGTTTTTATTTTAATTAATCGGGAGGCCAAAGAAATGAAACCGAGTATTGATTACATACTTATGTATTTTATGTAATTACGGTAAACCGTTACGTGACTGTCATTGTGTCGATGATTGGTAACTGAGATTTAACGATGATTGGTAAATAAGATTTAACTGTCGGAGGCTCACTTTCTAGTGTACCAGTCATCGCTCGAAGAATTACGTTAGTTAGTTATTGTTACAATCGAACACAATCACAGTCACAATAACAGTCAAAATAACGATTTTACCATCACTAATTGTATGTATTAATAACATTCTGGCCTAGTTTAACTGGAAAACAGATTAATGAATTTTAAGAAAACAAGTTGACGCACAAACCGTGTATTTTTACGTTTTTATTTACTATCGATTGCCGCGAACATTTATTCAACGCTCAAAATAAATCTTTATAATTGATGTTGAACACGTTTTGTAATATTTTTGTTTCGCATTCATTGCCACGGTCGATCCGCATCGCTCCAATCTCGGTGACATTTTCGGTGACGTTTGGCAATCTTTCAACACATTTCAGACACGGTCCCGGTGTGCGAGTAGGAAATGATTACTTCACATCCCAACGTGATTCGGGGGCATCCAGATTTATAATATCTGTGAGAGATGAGACATGGCGCTGTGCTCGTGCGCAATATGTAGATGGGGTCCAAGTGTATATGAGTGGTAGAAGGTATTAAGTTTTACAAGTTGGTGTTATGTTTTGCTTTCTAATATAAGCAACTGTCAATTGAAAAGCAAATAAAACCTGTCATTAGATGCAAGCCTCATTTTTTTAAAACTTATTAAATTGTGTTATAAAGATATATGTTTAAAATTACGATTGCATGCCCCTGTGTCCTAAATGTCCTCTATGCATGGGGTACTTCGATTACAGAAAATATACCGCTTGACAATATAATTCGTTATTTTTTATTTTATTAAAATAGTATTATTTGATCAATTTTTTTTTACAAATAAGCCATACATTCATATGTACTTTATCGTATAAATATATATATATATATATATATATATATATGTATTATTATTATGCTGCAGGTTTCCATAACATAGTTCTGTTATATTTTAATTCAAATTAAATGTATCAATACGAAAGATATTCAGATAAAATCAAAAATATTTTTGTATAATAATAATGTGTTCTTCTTAATAATATATAAATTATATTAATGTTTTCAAAATTTAATAAAAATAAATTAATTCATTTAATTCTGGCGTCTCCTATCGGATTTTATTCAAAGGTGTTTGAGATTTTCCGTAAATTTAAAATTGATGATTGCTTTCAAATAATGAAATAACAGATGTATCAATTTGAAAGTGCAACATGTAAGTTCGAAAATTTGTCGTTAACTTACAATGTTGACGTGGGGTAATAGGTCAGTACCCTTCCCCGGATAGGAAGGGTTCCTGGTCCGGATGGCATCAAAAGTATTTTTTTAAATAAATTGATTTTATATGTATATCTTTCTTATTGATACATTTAATTTGTATTTAAATTCATATCTATCTTAAGACAAATCAACTAATTTTATAATTATTCTAAAAGTAGAATGTGTTTGAAAATTTATTCAAGAAGAAATTTGTAATTAATGTCCACATTTTATTACAAAAAAATCCGGGAAGTTTTTATTTCCGTGCAAACGGTATAAATATGAAAATGGTTCATCTTACTCTCAAAATATTCATCCGTATTATCTTACGCCTCTTGTATTAAGAATCCTTCACACCTATGCACCAAGAGGATCGTTCAGGAAAAACCGTCTTACTTAGAATGGCATAATATACATATGTCTCCTCTGACGTACCAGTCGCATGCGAACTGAGCTGGCAGAATTCCAGTAGTCATTACTTAAACAGACATACACGTGATCGGCGACTTCGCAGAAATGGAGAAAATATGCATTTCCTTTGATGTTCTTATCCAACAGCATTCTCTGTTATGGATAGCGTGCACAGTTCTTAAAAAGAAAAGAATGATAGAGAAAAGGTGTAGAATTTTTTAATCTTCGTGGTTGAAGTTAAATATTCATTAATTAATTACATACAGGGTGAATATTATGTTCCAGGCTGATTTGGTTTAGCCGCCATTTTGGTTTGGCAGATATTTGTCAATTTGCATTTAAGAATCATAGAGAATAGTTAATTACAAATATATCTAATGTCTCGACAACGTGCTGAAGTCATTAAAACATTTTATCTAAATAATAATGGCAATCCTGTAACAAATAATGGTGATCTCTATCATGTGGTTTCAACAAGACGATGCCACCTCACACACAGCCCGAACTATGCTTGAAATTTTGCGAGAAATTTTTCCCGACCGCATAATGTCAAAAAGTTGTGATTTGATTCCTTTGTCACGCAATTGTCTGAGCTCCTGACTACTTTAAAAGGAAAGGTCTACGTCAATAAGCCAATAACAATTTCGATGCTACAGGACAATACTCTAAATGAAATTGCTGAAATAACACGCGGAGTGTGCAAGAATGTTATAAAATATGTGGTTAAAAGAGCACGCATTTGTGCCGCTGCCAAAGACGGCCACCTGGCCAATGTCATATTCCATACATAATTGTAATAAGTTATATAATCGATAAATAAAAACCAAATTAACAAATCATGTTTTATTTCTTAGTAATTCAAAAATAATATCGGACTGGAACATAATATTCACCCTCTACATAATGTTAAGCAATTTCTCTCCTCGCTTATCCCAGTCATTTGGAATTAGCTATTCGGACACTTCTCCATTTCTCTCGGTCATGGCTATCAGCGGTTGTTACACCGAGTTGGGCCATGTTTTCTTTTATCCTAAGGTTTCGCGCTTCTTTGGTCAACTTTTAAACTTATTAACTGCCGATCCATACCCTTATCCAACTTGGTGGTCTCCTTTCGTCGGACAAGCACATTCAAACCAGCGAAGTTGCGCTTCGCTGATTTTTTCCACTATCGGCGCCATCTTGATTATTAGCGCAGTTTGTTTCAATATGGTTATGATAATTATAGCAAAATTAATGTATCAAATAGGGCAACGAATAAAGTATTTACTTTACTGCTAAAACTCTTGGCAACATTACTGTAGAACTAATCATGTTAACATAATACTGTTTATACGGTACGGTTCTACAGTAATATAATTCCACGTTACTTATTTGTTTGTTTATGAATAATTTAATTTTATAATATATCTTTTAGTGAATCCTTCAATTCAATAACCAATTAAATATACTGTCCTTTAATTTCAATAAAACTATTCAAAATTGACTCTGTTTTGCCTATATTACATTCAAATTGAATAATTTAACGACTAAGGAATAATTTAATATTTAATTTCTTGAGTAATAAAATAACTTAAATATAGCATACTACTTACCTACTAATAACTAAATCTATTTTATGAATTAATAAAGAAAATATAATATCAATACATTTACGAAAACTGGTCGTCGAAAATCGGCAATCGGATTCAATCAGAATCTAGGAGACTCGGTTTCATATCACAGGCCGGCCAGTTTAAAAAATTGATTTAGCTAAAACACAAACCACTTTTACATGGCGAGATTCCGGATCTGTATGTGACGTTACGTATTTAAATCACGTTAAACATTGAAATACTAGAATTCGTTACAAAAATTCTGGCCGCGGCTGAGTAATCTTCGTAATCAAGAGCAACATGTTTTGAAAGGTATTTTTTTTTATATCCGCACACTCGATTCAGATGATCTTCGATTACAAAATACCAAAAAGCGATCTAGTCAAGTCAGACTTGTTGCCCGATACGTTGCCGATCGTTGCGGTAGTCCAGGTCTCCCTCGCCGCTTCCCGCGCAGTTTCGAGACTCATTAACATTCGTTCCGCGCACAAAGCAACATTACATTATACTGCGGTCTGGACGCGCACCTGACGCCGAAACAGCGGGCTGGCAAATCAGCCATGTTTCAGCATGAAGGTTTCGACTTTATTTAGAGCATTCACAAAAGGTATCTGCGCAGCCGATAACGGAATCGGATGCATTCAGCTCGGTATGTAGATTTCGCCGCGAATGGAGATTTGGGATGGTTCGCATAAGGGCATAGTAATGGCAATTAGGAGAACACGTGAAGCTTAAACGTATATAAATAAATAATGGTATCTGGTTATTATGCGAATATCTCTTGCCCACAAATCAAGACATTTCTGACTGGCATTGGAACGAACATATATTAACATTTCAGGAAGTGTCCGGGATTGACATGAAATTTTCATTGTTCGCTTACTCGACGTCACTCTTTTCGAAATGCGTTGGCTACTTTGTTATACTTATCTATGTCATTATAATATATGGTGTCGGTAAATCAATACAGACGGCAATCAAATGAAAGCGAAAATAAGTGTATGGCATAAAGCCAGTCACCATCGTTTAAAAGTATCGGACTTATTACAAGAACCTCGACTGATGCAAAAGGTCGATCGGAATGTGTTGGCACAGCGAGTGAAATATTAACAGGTGAATAATGAACTTATGTTGTGCTCACTGCGGCACGTAGTCAACAAACCAAAATATAATGAGATTAGGTATGATTTCTGAGCTAAAAGCAAAATTACTACAAATAAAATAGTAGATTTCAGAAAGGTTTCATGTATTTTTCTTCATTGCTTTACTCTCGGTACCAGTTTCTCAGAAGAATAATAGATATTCTAGCCGTCAAAATTACTCAAGTCACGACCAATTCAGACCGAAGTAATTATTCATGTGTTTTTTCCTGGTACTGACGGATACCGCTGCACTAGCCCTGCTCACTCGGGCTGTAGGTGTCGAGTCAGACTCGTTAGCTTCTAGATCTTTTGCCTCGATATTTCAAGGGTATTCGTTGTCCATCACTTGTCTATACGTAGAGGCGAATTTATGGTCCTGAGACGTGTCTCACTAGATATTTTGTAATCCACAAAGTATGTTTTAGGTTAAACTACCAATAATAACAAACCTAGATCCTCGAGCTCCCGATACAAGACCGAGTGTACACGAAGTCACGAATACCAAATGGCAGCCTAGCACAATCGGATATGTCAGTAATTTTGGAACTTAAACAGTGTTTCTAGGTCTTGTTTTATTGAACTCTTTCCTTTTTTTATTTTCTTGATGCTCCTGATTTTAGTTCCCTTTTCTCGGTGATTCGTGGGCCCCTTGCAATTACGACATGCATCACTCTAAATGCGGCACTGTAGAGAGCGCCTTGAAATATAGACCGCTCATTGTCATGCACGCTTTTAAGTGGTGGCGAAGACATCCTTCACCTTCGTCTACTTTACACTCGTATTTACAGTATTACTTAAGAAGTAGTAGAACAATATATTTGTATACTCACTTTCAAAAGTAGTTAGCATCATATTCGTATTTCACGATTCTAAATAACGTGGTGAGTGTAATTGTAAACTCAAAGGCAATAATTGTCGATACGTATAATACGTATAATACATAATACCTACAGACTTCTACAGGTTTCTAGATGTCTAAAATAAAAATTAAAAATAAAATGTTTTTCTTCCATTATGGGGCTGCCCGCCCGCCTGTCCATGGAGCCGCCACAGTAGCCACGTGTAACCCATGATCGTATCACGTGACGGCTCTCGTATCATCAGACGGGGCCGCGGAAAGCAGGTTTGCCAACGGGGACCGTCTGACTGCGCGACATCTTTTTTGCCGCCACTCGGCTCCCACCGAGCCACCAGACATCGATCGTCTCTCCCCAGCTCCGGGGGACAATTCCTGAAACCTACCTATCTCCATAAAACTGAAACGTCTGAAAATTCAGATTTGAATCGAAAGTTTTATCAAACAATCAATTCGTGAATAAAAATACTTGCGTCGTTGATAAGGCGTTAACATTTATTTATATGTATCTCCACCATCATTTAACTGTTTTCTATACGCAGCTGGATGAAGGCCACCCCAAACGTATCCTATTTTTCTCCGTTATTTAACAATCGATTCTCGTTTTCACTATCAGATATCGCAGAGTAAAATGAGTTTAATGCGGGGTGTACTTTCGAGAAGTAAATCATTTTTTACTAACGATCAAAATTTTCGCAAAAATTTTTACTTTAGTTACTTTTTTACTATAGTAAATAGTTACTACTGATCACACAACCTAAGTGTATACAAATCATGTTATTTTGGTTAAGTATACCCACAGTTAGAAACGTAAAACAATGCAAATGCCTAATGTCAATGCCCATATTTGACAACAACATATAAAAATGCAGTCGCGGTTCTGCGATGGCGACGCACGGTTCAACATCACCCGCATTCATGCCGTCCACTGCAGTCAATTTGGAGTTCAATAACCTCTCAGCTAGATCTAAAAAGCTAGCGACATACATCCATAGTTAGCTGCAGGCAACAGCGTCATATTTTTTTTGCTTGACGTGCGCTGCTGAAACCATGACGAATAAATGCAGGACGGTAACTTTAAAAAAAAAAATTCTGAATAGTTTTATTTGCGTCTTATTTTATTACCTGTTGAATTCGTATAAAATTTTCCTCTAAATATACATTATATACCTGCATATATCTCTGTATATAGTATTTATAATGTTGCCGGGAAGCTATCGAAGCGTAATCCCGTTGAGGTCGTGCAGGGGCGTGCACTTCATACAGTTAAAAAGCCGCACATAGCTATAATTTCTGTGAAATAAATTAAAATTACATATTTATTTTATGTTTTACGTACTGTGTAATAAGTCTATATGAAAATATTTCAACGTTCGAATGTTAACGTGTTAACTAGAACCATCTAGCGGAAAAATTTAGAAATAACAAATTTTCGCATAATCTATCCTAAAAGTACACGAAATAGACGCAACGCTTATCTCGCTTTCGCAGCGCGGTGATTTGAATGTACCTTTATTTTAACATAGTGTAAAATGTTTTCAACTACACATATATGTTTTGAAAATTAACCTATTTTATTATAAACGTAGTATTATTTTGTATCATAATACTTTTAGTCTTTAACGCTTACAAGAACATAATGCTTCTGAAAGAGTATATTTCTGCACTTTAGATGAATACAACCTTTAGTGGCAACATTATACTCGTATATTATATGTTTACAGCATCTTTACTAGCGGCACGAAGTCCATGTCTGCTGCACACTACTACTGAGGTCAAATTATATGCTAATAGAACATAATGCAATTATTCATCGACCAGTGTACAGATAAATGAATCATATAAATGATTTTACTCTTACATAATCTGATATTGGACCATATATGTTTGTACGTAAAGATAGAACCTCACGAGTTTATTTTGCGTTTCAGGGATGTTCGGCGCTCGCCACTTCGTGACGTTCATGCTGTTTCTGGGGATGGCCAACGCCTACGTCATGAGGACCAATATGTCCGTGGCCATTGTGGCCATGGTCAACCACACGGCCCTGGACGCGGAAGCCGAAGTGTTGGACGACGAGTGCTCCTTCGGTAACAGCACAAAGGTTGGTCGCGATGGGGTCGATCTCTGACGATGAAACGAGACAAAAATGTTTTGAAAACACTTTCATCCCCTGCTCATTCATCTTATACATAACTTGCGCAGGTCTCACGCCAAACGATTGTATTATATAGTTTCATAAATTTTGTTTAATATCTTTAAAATTTTGAAAAATAAATTTAAAATAGTGTATTATTTTTTTCGTTGTAAACAATCACTTTGTTTGACATTTTTAATTAAATAAAACACAATCATAATATTTTTAACAATCAGAATATATCAATCCTTTTATTTAATAAAATAGTGTATTTGTACAATAGAACATAAATCTGTCAATTATTAGAATCCCGTGTAAAAATTCTCGACTTACTTAAAACACACAAGGATGACGTTTTGTAGGGAAAAAAAACCCTTCCAACTCTGTTCGTAATCATTTAGCCTTTCAGTATATCAAGGTTTGATATCGTTTGAGACAGGTGATTGAACCGACCTATTGATATATTGACCTTTACAGCCACTCTCGAGACAAACGTATACTCGTGGAGAAGCCCTTTTAATATTACGTTTTGCCTCGTTTCATCGTGCAAGCTCTTTTTAATTAAGCAACTAATTTCGCCTGATGTTACAAGCCACGATAGTGCAAGTGAGATATTTTTTTGACACTAATATTGACCTTTAAAGCCACTCTCGAGATAAACGTATACTCGTGGAGAAGCCCTTTTAATATTACGTTTTGCCTCGTTTCATCGTGCAAGCTCTTTTTAATTGAGCAACTAATTTTGCCAGATGTTACAAGCCATGATAGTGCAAGTAAAATATTTTTTTTGACATATTTGATATTAAATAAAGTCTGTGGACAAATTGAGTTTTTTTAGAAAGTCAAGTTAAGATCTTGCACTGTTTTCGGCTTCTAATTACTACGCATCATACATCACGTAGACCTTATCGTCAGAAACAAAATAATGCGTATAAATGCATGTGTTCTAATATCTAGTGAATATTCTGATAGCAATTTCCGTACACCGCCCTCTTCCCTCTCGCCCGCCATTCTGATTCTCACAGCCCATAATTTTAACTTTATTCACTTAATATTGCATCATGATACAAAGGTATTATTTTTTTTTAAATTAACAAATTAATGTTTATATATTTTTAAAAAAAAGTGGTGTCATGTTTAATGAACGTACAACTAAATCAATACCTAAATTAGAATTAAAACTGCTTCGGTTTTAATTACATTTTTTAAATTAAACATATCATTTCCATCATTTCCGTATTGGAAATAGAGATCCAGTTTCGAATCCAGGTAGCGCAAAAACAATATTTTTCGACAAAATTGATTTTATATGTATATATTTATAATTAATACATCAAATTAGTATTTAAATATCATTTCCGATTAAATTATTCAATTCTATACTTTCTACTCTTATTTACACTATCGTTTAGAGTAGTCTATTAATATATTTCATAATATTCCTATTTAATTTTGTATGCCATTTTACAAATAATTTCCTAGTTAATTTAATCCAAGATATTTCGAGTTGTTACCATAATTCCCTTTTATTATTATTTTCCTTATTGAATCAGTTGTTTTTCTGCTGATTTTATTGTTTGTATGAATAAGTTTCTTACATTCAGACTGATTCAATTCAGTAAATTCAATACCCGTCTTTCATATCTTATCACATAAACCGCATGCATACCGGCGATAAGAAACCCATGTGATAAGATGTGTGTTTCGATTGTGACTATTGTTAAAATACTATAATTTTCCATAGATCAACCATAGGACTAAAGTGTTATTTCGAGGAAAAAATATACACATATATACATATGCAAAATAATAATTTTTCAAATCAACCGTGGTATATTATACCTTTAAATTCGGGTTTAATTTTAAATACAATACACGTTCGGGTTATGACCAAATTGAAATATATTCTTAAATCAACCAATATTGACTCTTACCACAAAATTACAAAAAATATCGTTAACAGTGTTTAGTCACAATCAATAAATGCAACAAAATATGTATAAGAATACCTAATCACTTGAAATAAGCTACCTCATTGTCAATAGCTTTGCTGCTAATTCAGAACGTTTTTATTATAGTTGACTTTCCACATCGTTTTAATCTGTCTGTCATATTTTATATTGTAAATTTGATGTTACTATAGTCAAGTAATAATGGTAAGAGGAGAGGACGAGCTTAGCTAATATCATCGTGCGATGTGCGAACAGTGCCGGCTCTAGCCTATGTGGCGCCCTCGGGCGAAATTTTTCTGGGCGCCCCCATCCCTGTTTTTAAAAAAAATACTGGATCATTCACTCAAACTCTCAGATTCCGCAGCTACAACATCCTCCTGCTACCAAACCCTCTTTTTGGTGATTCAATTATGCACTGATGATAGGTGTAGTGTTTTATTACATATGTCTTTTGCCGGCAGTCCACTCTCGCCGAGGCATGGCGAGAGGAACCGAGCACGAGAATGTACTGCAGCTCGTCTTTTTCGTGTCGATGCGAGTCGTCTCGTGCCATCTTGCTTTGCCTCGCACGTCTCGCCTCGCCCCGTACACGCTCCGTTCCGATCGGAGCGCGGACGAGCGAGGCGAGGTGAGGATCTTCGGCGAGAGTGGATCGCTGGCATCTCAAGTTTCGCTTCACATGGGCAAAATATTCCAGTTTCCGAATGTTCATTGATTTCTTAGTTCATTTCCCAGTTATTATTAAGATGAGTGATGCCCACGTGGGTTTTTCGGTCAGTCATTTTTAACGGCACCCCACAAGCTATAATTATTGTGATACTGGAGAATTAGCTACCATTCTCCAGGGCAACACGCCCCGCCTTGTTTGGCACCTCGGTGCTCGCTCGGCGCCCCGGCTCCCTCGGGTGGGGCCCGAGCTCGCGTCCTCCTCGGGCCGGCCCTGTGTGCGATAACAAAATATCGTGCAATGCAAGTGCAATATCGTGGCTATAATACTTGTGCTGATAATGGCTTAATGCTAAATGTGAAGACATGTAATGGCAAGAAGTGCAGCAGGTAATTTCCTTAATTTAGTACCTACCTACCTACAGAAAAATTATATTATTTTTTAAATATTTTTATATATATAAATTATGGCTGCATTTCGGCAAAGTTAAAAGTTTTTTCACCGAGTTAGCAGCGAACTTAAATATTAACAATAATAATTCCTCGATTATAATTTTGATTATATAAACTTAAGTCGATGTAGTATTTTGACGTTATCTTAAAAGCACAAATGGAAACGGATGTAAAACCATCAGATTCTCCGTGCAAGCGGTTCATGAAAATGTTACACAATTTTCCACGAATTCTCTACGTAATATTTCAAAAATATATATATTTCCGCGAACTAATGGAGTAATTGTAAGAACTAAGGAATGTACACTTTGTGCCCGTTGTGCGATGTTGTATAAAATCGTTGTTGTTTTCTAAAGTTTTTGTTTAAATTTATTCTACGTTTTCATGTTTTTTATAATTAAAACGTTTGCAAAACTATTTCATTTATCTGCGAAAAGTTACATTCACATTTAAGTAATGAATTCTAAATATTATACTCTGAGAGTTTTATAATATAAAACCATGATTTCTGTGTAAAATTTAAATAATACTTGAGGTACGGGGAACATCTTGATATAGCAGAAAAGATGATAAATATATCGTTTGAAATTGAGTAATAAATTGTGATTATGATCCACACTAAATTATTCTAAAATATTGGATTAATTGAAATAACTATGTATTCAACCGTTCGTAGATTGATTACTGCTATTTGACATTGACATTAGGTAATTACAGATTAACCGGCATCAGATAATACATTTTCCGAAACAACAAACTGACCGGTAGATGTTTAACACATTCAAAGCATTTACAATGAAAACAATATATTTTTCCGCCTTTTTATGGGTTTCGCCAAAATACCGTGACATGTCCGCCATCTCATGTGCATCCGCGCCATTATATAATACATCGTGTCAGCGTGAATCCATTGACGGTGATTCTGTCTGACATAACAATACATAATACGGGAAGATTTTCAGATTATTTACCAGACATCTGTTCTGTCAATCAGAACGAACAGCAACAATCACAGGTAACAATAAATAACTGAATACGATTATCGTGATTGTCATGTACAAGTGATAGCATTATGATCGTAATTTTCCTTCGTTTGGAACAAAATAATTTGATTATTGAAAATATATTTATTTCCCTTTAAATAATTGCAAAGTCGTACGACGTTGTCGGTTTGTCTTATTCTCGTATATTATATTGCTATGCTGATCAGGGGATTAATTATTGTCAATTTCCGATCAACGCCGCTTTTTATGACTTGTACGGGTTTCTACGTATGCGAAAATTGTATGGCCTCAGTTCCACATATATGTTATTATTGTACGGCAAACTTGTATTGGGAATGTAATGCCAATTGAAAAGAAAACGATTTCAATCTTTCTACTACCGAGGAAGCCAAAGAAATCCAATTTTTCACGCTATTTCCTGACACTTAATGGTTATCTCGCCCTTAACTAATTAGATACATACATTGTGAATGTGTAATAAATGGTTATGCTCAATCGTTACAAAATAAATATTGTAAATTATCAGCTACAAAGAGCAATTTTAACATTTGGCATAAGTCGCAGAAACTGTAGTACGTAAAAACAAAGTTTTAGGTATATTTATCAATCTTTTTATATATTGTATATATATTTAAATATTTTCTGGACATGTGAGCAGTACTCTATATACATTATTAATAGGGACTTAGAGCTTTTGTATTTAGTACTCCCAAGTAAATATTAGATGTCATTTGGATATGTAACATATGTGATCTAAAAGTACATATAAAATAAAGTTGCGTTCAATAATTCATTTGTTTTAGCCAAATCATGGACGTCACCGTTGAGTTCAATATATTTGATGTATAATGTGTTGATGTGATTTCTAATTATATTGTTTTGGGTTTTGACTAATTTTTGAAAAATATTCGCACATTACACTTGAAATAAAATAAAAATATTTAAGGTCTGATCAGTCTGATCTAAATGAAAGATTATAGGTTATAAAAAATTTTTTTTTTTTCAAAAAACATTTTTCAAATTGCTCTAATATTTTGGGTTTGAGAACCACTTGAATGCAAATAAAAAGTTTGTTGTTCAAACATAGTAAAAAATAACTATGTAATGAATAAATACTGTTTGCTTAAAAAAGCTATAATAATTTATTGTTGGGTAGATACAGATGATTATTGGTTTATTTATTATTTCGTGTTAGAATATGCTCCAAATGTTTGCATTTCTAAAATGAGTATTGCCTGCCATTGCCAATGCAAGCGGACGCCAATTGATGAGAAAGACGGTGATGTCTCATTGTTAACACAAACAAAACTTTTGTTATTTGAAAACAATGCTGCCTAAGTATACAGTTAACAGCGAAGACATACTATATTTTAAAGATTCCGGTGTAAAAATCGATTAAAAAAATATATTTTATAAAGTGGAATAATATAGTTAACTATATAAATTATGATTCAAAATTAGTAGAATTAAGATTATTTTGTTGGATTCTATGTATTTTTTCCATCTTTATAACTTTTTTAACACAAGTAAATTGCATTTCATCAGATAACCATCTCTTAGATGAAATCAGGGATGCCAAACGTACCTACCGACTTCAGCATTAATGTCTCGATTTGTAAATTATATTCACGACTCCCGATACAGTCTATAATTTCCCGTTTTCTTACTATTGAAAAATTGAAAAAAAAAAATTATATTACCATAACTACAATTATTGAACGGTAAGTATCAGTACTTAAGTAGACAGATAATTAAAATATTGAATGTAACTTGCAGTACGCGAGCGCTTACAAAGTCGGGTAATTTCCTTACGTACAAAATTCCCCAAAACACGGCATCAAGGTGTTTATTTTTCAGTGTTATGGAAATGTTTAATAATTGTAAAAATTCTTTAATTTTTATGTTTAACTGTAAAATCTCCATGTATCATTTTGAAATCACTTTTTCACAATCTTATCTCATACATGTCTTGTTTATTATTTGTTCATTTGAATATTAAGGATCCTTTTCTACTATTGACGTTTGTCTCACTCTTTATTTTTATTTTAGGTATACATCTGTCATCAAAATAAATCTGCCATGTTTCTATCAGCTTCAGTTGACGTATGGACTATTTGAACGAAATAATCCACGCACTAGTACAAATTTCACAGTTTACGTACTGAGATTGTGGAATTATATTTTTTAATTTATCTGTCTACGTAATTTGCGATTGGGCTATTTTTTTTTTTTTGTTGGTGCGATTGATCATACATGCACCTAATTTCACATCAGTGCCACCCAATTTGAATATGAATAGTTTTTGAAAAATATATTTACATGATGTAGAATTTTGAATTAATGATTATTATAGTTTTTTTATGTGTTTTGTAATCTCATAGCTTGTATCTGTCAATATTTATTTTCCCATAGTTTGGATAAACTACAATTTAATATTTTATTTCTTGATTGTTTTTTTATTTTTTTTATTCTGTACATCAAATAATATGACTACATTATTTTTACTACCTACATATTTATTTTTCAACTCCTTTCATAATTGCAACAAACAAGTTTGTTATTAATTATGGATACATTTTGTTTGTAGATTACTTATTTAATTGCATGTGTTAAAAAGATTATAACTAATTCAGACGTGGAAAATTGTGTTTCAGCTTTAAATGGTAACACGGCCGATCGGTTAATAGCCGTAGTGCCTGTGAGGTTAATTACCACCGTCAACAAAGTGCAGACTCCTAATAAAGGGAGATTATCAACTTGGCAATCTCGTATTAGAGCGTGGATGATATGTAAGTATCTATAGATCGGGTCGAGTTGTGGAAGCTGAGTGTGCGGGACTTTTGCATCTCTTGACCGTTCACATGCATTGATGATTGTTGTTTATTCAGGTTAACTTGAGGATCTTGCCAAGTTAGGAGCGCTGCTGCTTGTTCTCCTGAGGAAAACCCTCTCTCTTTTGCAGTATGCTCACTAACTGAGGTCTACACCCCAACTTCTGTACGAAGCTATGCATAAACAATATATTGCTCTCAGATCCAAAAAGTGGTATTATAAATATATTTTTCAAATTTGACATAAAACTGGGTAAACTTTTAAGAAATGTTAACATTGTCAGCGTCAGAAATTATGACCAAAAAAATTTATTTAAATTACATTATTTTTAAAATGTTATTAGTGGACAACATAAAATATTACGGCTCGAATTATAACATTTTTCAGCTTTCTCATTTCTCTGAAAATGTTCAAATTATCTGAAAAGTCTACCCACAGCAACTAGGGTTTTTTTTAAGGATTACACATTTTTAGAATGGTCAGAATTAAAAGGAAATAAAGACAAACGTCAATAGTTAAAACAATGGTCAACTGTATAATTGTCTAAAATTATATATTTAATTTTTTTTCCTCGTTTTTTTGATTCCAGGCAGAAGATCAGGATGGAGAGTTCGTTTGGAGCTCAACTCTTCAAGGATACATTCTGTCATCCTTCTTCTACGGATATGTGATCACCCAGATACCTTTTGGAATCCTCTCCAAGAAGTACGGAGCGAGATATTTCCTCGGTGTCGGGATGCTGATTAACTCTGCATTTGGTCTCTTGGTTCCGATTGCTGCTAAAGGTGGTGTTGGATGGCTCATTGCTGTCCGTTTCATTCAAGGACTTGGGGAGGCAAGTACACCAACGCAAATATTAGATTAATTTAAATAATAATTAAAAATATTAGATTAATATAAGTAATAATATTAAGATAAGTCATTTTTAAAAGAGTTTAAAAACTCAAAAAGCTTTAAAGATAAAATAATCTTTGCCCAGTGTAGTATGGAAAGAAGTATGTTGGGAATCACTAGAAGAGACAAAAAAAGAAACATGTAGGTTTGAGTGCAAACTAAAATGAAGGATGTCATTGTTCCCACTAATAACTGAATAATTACAACTTATATAAGTATGTGTTCTTAATAACAAATATATCCAATTTTAATTGTTTAGATTGAGCCACCCGATAGGAACATCTATTCCTTGTAAAGAATAACATGTTATTGTATAATTACAGGGACCGATAGTACCTTGCACGCATGCTATGCTCGCAAAATGGATTCCTCCAAATGAGAGAAGTAGAATGGGTGCTGCTGTCTACGCTGGTAAGTTTTTTCTTCCTCAAAATTTGCGGTAATAATAATTAATGCATAATTGAATAACCTAAAGCTTGTAAAACTATGTTTTTTATCAGAAAGAATACATACATTTAATTTGTATAAATCTGAATCGGTAAAATTATATTTTTGAAAATAATCTAAAATTAGTGATTAAAAAACATTTAAGTTATTTTGCGTTTTCTGGAATTTTTTACTTGGATATTTGTTTGTAGCCTGAAAACTTATATACAAAATATATCCAGTGCCAAAAGATAGATTGATAATGGCTTTGTATATATATATATCCAATCTGAATCAGCACTTTTTTATTTTCAATTTTTTTTCTCATTTTCAAACTTTATTCCACACAGCGTTGTTTTTATTATTTTCAACATTATCATATTTCATAGTTGTAACTTGTAGCAATTATTTACTGTAATGAATCATGAAATTACTACGCATATTGAAAATTACGCTTTTCTTTTTCTTCTCTACATGTCAACTTAAATTACTTACATAAACAGTTTTTCTTATATGTGAAATATTTATATATGTATATATATATATATATATATATTTAAAATCAATACATAAAGTAATGATATATATTTATACTAAACCTTCCAGTAAATTTCCTAATTATTTCGGAGTTAACTCTCTTAATCTTATTTTAAATTATTTATATTAATATTAATTTAATAATTTTTATTACTATTTTCTTTTCATTACAGGTGCACAATTTGGTACTGTCATTTCCATGCCACTCTCTGGGCTGCTCTCTCAGTATGGCTTCGCTGAAGGATGGCCATCTATATTCTATGTGTTTGGGATTATAGGAGCGATCTGGTCCATCGCCTTCCTATTCCTAGTTTATGAAGACCCCGAGTCACATCCCAAAATCAATGAAGATGAGAAAAAGTACATTCTCAGCAACCTTTGGGGAAGAGCAGGCTCTAGCGTGAGTGTCTCAATGTTTTTTGCAATATTACTACCTTTGTTTTATTCATGTTGTTGAAGATTAAAATCTAATACCGTAGTAGTATATATAACGTTATAGGCTAGGTTTTTTACAAATATAGATTTTGAGAAATATCATTTTGAATGTCAGGTCGCCATCGAAGTCTAAGTTTCTCTAGGATCACTTGAACAATGGGACATAAAGTACCTGAAAATGTTTTTCAATGGTGCCATAATTATTTAAATTGCTGCCATTCTTATTTAGCTATATTGCGTTATGTTTGTTGAATTGAATATCCCTTAACCTTTTGATAATGTGTTTTAATTTATCTACTGGAGGAATGGAGTGCAATAAATATCAGGCAACATACATGGATTTAAGTAGTGCCACATTTTAAATAATTTAAAGTTTGTTGTTGTTATTGTGAAGGATTGCTCTAAATAATTCCAAAAAGATTTCTATTTTTAAAATATTATTTTTTTTCTATTTAATTTTTTAAATCAATACTGTGTCATTTTAGTCCCCGCCTATTCCATGGACAGCAATCCTAAAATCTCTTCCTTTCTGGGCCATTATGCTGGCGCATATGGGACAGAACTACGGCTATGAGACCCTCATGACAGAACTTCCCACCTTCATGAAGCAAGTTCTGCATTTCTCCATCAAAGATGTAAGTTTTACAATTTATTCTAAATCATAATTTAAAAATTTTTTTATTCAATTATTTTAATTTTCCCTAGTCTAATAATAATATTTGAATTAAGTACATAAAGATGTCAATATTTCCACTATCAAACTGAAAAAAATAATAATGTTACAATACGTTAAAAAGATTACAATCACTTCTAAATTCAAATTTAATCCCAAAAAAATATTTATTGAAAACACAAATTTCCCTAAGGTTTACTCCAATTACTTTCATTAATTTATGAAAACAACGATATTTCTAAAATGAAGTTTCAAAAGTTAAATTTACAAGGTTTTTATAATATACCTTTGAAGCTTCTACTTCCATCTCTGCTCCGCATGGTCTTAATTATTATTACATAGATGTCTAAAAAATAAACAACTTCTTATGAAATTTTTCAGTTTCAGACAGTTTGGACAGAAAAGGGGTCATATTTTTCTGTCAATTTTGGGCATTATAATAATTATAAAATAATTTTTTAAAAAGCTGATATGTGAAGTGCGAAAAATACATAATGAAACTTTTTTTATAAAGGAAACTGAATTATTTTTGATGTATTAATAGAACTTTGTAATCTAATTTTTAAAATAAAGTATACTGCTTCGATTGTATAAAATATAATACGTAGTACACAATTGATAACGACTATATTTCCTTTGAAACCTTTTTATAGGGAAGTAAAATAATGTTTTTCCGTTCAGTCTGGGATATGTTAAATTTGTAATTTGAAGTACGAAAATAATGACTAAGTAACAGGGTTACAGCAAGCAATGGGTCATTTGGACTAATCATTCTATATGAATTATGTTACAGAATGGTTTAGTGTCTGCCTTACCTTACCTCGCAATGTGGCTGTTCTCTCTCTTCATTTCTTTCATTGCCGATTGGATGTTGCAATCACATCGCTTCAACCATACTCAAGTTAGGAAGATCATCAACAGCATTGGTAATTATCAATTCAAATATCGTATAAATATACTTGATACACACCAGATATTATGTGTTATACACCACATAACACATACTGCTAGGGCATCGTCTCTGCTATGGTACCATTTTTTAAAGCAAGATTGGGAATTCAGTGCAAATGTACTCATATGTATTCTTGTCCATCGATGCTTCTGAGATTATTATTATTATTTATTTTTTTATTATTTTGAAATTTTTCCAATTTCTTATAATATACGAGTTACATGACTATTTTACAGACTAAAATTACATATTTTTTGAATCACTATTATATTATATTAATTATATAATACATCATAATAAAATTTTACTTGAAACTTTTAGAGTCGTAATTAAAAAATCCTGTTGTGTTGTTGATTATTGTTGTAAGTAAGTAAGATATTAGTAATTAACAGGTTAAAATTATTTTTGAATATAATTAATTAAATATTTCATATAATGGACGATAATTAAATAGAGGGTATGATTGACAAGAGTTTGGGTACTGTGCATGGTAAAGGTCATACACTCATAAAATTTCTCAACAACTGCAGTGACCGAGATTCACTCTGTAATTGTGTGTCCAAACTAGTTACTAATAATGTCAAAAGTATTTTTTTAAATCTCTTTTCAATATAAAATATGTTAATGCATATAATAATTTTTTTATTCATAGAATAATTAATATCAAATATAATATTATAGACCATAAAAATTATCTTTGTAATTAAAAAAACATATGATAATAAATATATGACATATATTTTTTTGTATGAGAGTAGATTGAATGTTTAATTCTTTGATTAAAAGTTAATTTTATCTTACTATGGCCAGTTTTAGAACAAACTGTTATAAAGCATAGGTGCTATATCACATCTTCTGAATGGTTTAACTTCTTTTATTAATTTTCTTTCAATAAAATTCTTAGACTCTATTCAAAATGTAATATTCAAATCTGCACTTCAGCCTGAGACAACTGACAACTGCTTAGACAATGGTTTCATTTTGTATGTGCAGGGCGTAATAGAGCAGGCTGGGCAACAAGAAGGAGTAACCAAGTAGCGTATATAAGCTGCGTATACTCTTTACTTTGTTACAATAACAGTTTGTTAAACCGGATATGCCCAAATGCAGTAGTGAACGTTTAATCCTCTCTAAAGGTTTATTTTTAAACTGAACACAAAGCTGTATACAGGACAGATTTAACAGTGCAGGGGCCTGTCTTGTTGGACATTTTGGGGGCCCCGAGGGAATCCTCTAGAAAGCTTACAATTATGACATACACTACACTAAACCACCACTGGCCATATAATATATGGATTACAAGCTTTGCAAAGAAATAAAAATCATCTTATTCAATATAATATATAAAGAAAACACTGTTAACAAAAAACATTATTTTTTTCACAGGTCAATATGGTCCAGCAATAGGTCTTGTCGCTGCATCATACACTGGCTGCAATCCCATGGCAACTGTCGCAATTTTGACAATCGGTGTTGGTCTTAATGGTGGCATCTATTCCGGCTTTAAAGTCAACCATTTGGACATTTCTCCGCGTTTTGCCGGAATTCTCATGTCCTTCACTAACTGCTCAGCCAATCTTACCGGGTTATTGGCACCCATTATTGCCGGATATGTTATTGAGGGGAAGGTAAGATAGTCCAATATTCTGCAACCTAATTATAAATCTCCCGCACTTCTTTTAACTGCAATCATATTTTAAAAAGGATAAGTTTTTTTTTATCACAAAATGATATGTTTCTTCTGATTATTTCTTAACAAATGATAATAAAAGTATGTTCATAAATATCATATTCTATATGCTACAAAATAAATAATGTGAATATGTAAACACTAAAGATTTGATATTAATTTTCAGCCCAACCAAGCCCAATGGAGGATAGTGTTCTTCATAGCTGCCGCTGTATATGTATTCTGCTGCACATTCTACAACATATTTGCATCTGGAGACCGCCAGACCTGGGACAATCCCGAAAATGATGAAATTAATGCTCTAAAGAAAATTAATAAGAAGGCACTTAAAGAAGCGGAGGAAGGAATAAGGAACGGTAATGCCCAAAATGGCAACATTGCCACAATCAACGGCAGCGCAAACATTACAGAATCTAGGCATTGATAAGTTGCATAATTCATCAGATATTAGAAAGCTATTGATGCCTTCTGTGCCTATAATTTCTCTATTTATTTTTAATTTAATAAGACAAATAGGCTGCTGTGGTAATTGAGTATACTGTATTACGCACATAACTTTTATAGTGAAGTAAGAACAATAAGCTTAGAAAATAATATATAAGTCCGAAACAACTTAGAGCTTGTGCTAGTCCACTTATATATAAATCTTTCAATTTTGCCTGTCAATTTTGTAAACAATTTAATGGTGATATTAATTATTAGTATTTGAAGTAGTAAATTAATGTCAATCATAGTAGTAGACAAAACATTTAATTTTAAAATAACCTACTTTACAGTTTCAAATTCTGTTCCGTAATTAATATTGTAAAATTAATATATTGTGGGGAAAGACCGAATGTATTTTTATATTGTCTATTAATTTAAATGTATGTATTTGTGAAGCTCGTGGAATTTAGTTGCGATAATCCACAGATGAGATAGCAAACAACGTTCTAGATCCTTTCCCACAGTATATAAGAAAAAGAAAAGAAAATTTTATGGACCACAGTAAGATATGATACTAAATGTCATGACTGTATGTAATATGTTATTAACCTCTTATCAAAATAGAGGTCATCTTTGAAGAAGAAAAAGTATTTATAAAATCATAGATTTTTATTGTGCAAAATAGATTTTAATATAGTTTTTATAAGAAAATACTTGAGGTAATATTTTTAAATAATATATGAATAAGTGCTAATCACACACTATACTGGTAGAATTTCATAACGAAACTTGAGCAATTGAACTGACTCAAAACATTTAAAGATCAGAGACATGCTAAACACTTTAGTAACCAACCACTGAATTTAATAAAAAATCCTTCACTTAGTTTATTTTTGCTAATATCCTATTAAATGTATGGTTACTTTATGGAACCAATGTACAAAGTGAGAAATATTGAGAATTCGTTAAATGCATTCCCAGGTGTTAGTCATTCAATACTAACGTTTAACAAATAAATTCAAAATTATCATTTATTAATGCTGTCGGAAGAATGGTATAATTTAATTGTGATTCCTAGATATACTACTAATATTAGATTAACTTCAGCTCTTTATGTGAATTTTCATACTACTTTAACTCATTGTCTGTCAAACAAAGATTCCAGTGCAAATGTTATTATTTATCAAAAACATTAAAATCTTCATTGCATTAGTTTTGCACCCGTTCAATCACGAAATATATATTTTTTTTTAATTCTAATGTGTTAATCACACTGTCATTTAAAAAAATTGTACTCTGTATTATAAAACACTTTTCAAATTGTTTATTTGTATACAAAATGTAATGCAAAGTTATCTATTTTTTTTATAAAGGTGCTGTTATTTCAGAAAGTAAGACATGTACTAAACAATTATTAAAATTTTGGGTCATATCGTAATGTCTTTTTAAACCACAGCCATATTTGACTACAAGGTCACGAAGTAAATGTGAGTAATCTTCCTTAATTTAACACACCCGTGGCTTTTAAAAGATTAGTTTTTAACAAAGTATTTTCGGCAGACAATGTATTTTTTGAAAACTTGAAGTGTACATTTATAACCCAATCCCATCCATATTTTGTGTAGATTTATATTGTCGAGTTATTCCACAAAATTTATATAAAGTTAAATGGGGGCGGTATCTACAATTGATAGCACTATACATACTACACAATATGATAGTGAAAAGCCATCAATAGAAATAAAGTTTTTTTTATCTCTAATATGATCATATATTTTTACATAATACATGCTTTTCCAGAATGCCTTTATCATTAATAGTATTTACAACCTTTTCTATTTCATGGTTCTAACACACAATATAGTGGAAAATGTTTAAAAAGAAAATTCAACATAGTTGGAAAATGATTAAAGATTTAATTAAACTTTGTATACGTAATTAAACTTGTATGTAAAATGTATCATATTTATCCACTAAGGAAGGGTGCCTTAATATTTCCTCCTGAGATTATAAAAATGAATAAAAAATTATAATTTATTTTGTTGAAATTATTCATAAATCCTCTCTAATATTTCAATATCCACATTAGTCTTGATTGTTTTAATGGTCATTTTAGGCTGAAGTATATAGTTCATTGAATATATTATTTGTATTGTAAAATATTCTCTCGGTTGTTATAATGAGTATATTTAACAAATGGACAAATATATTTTTGTAAATATAAAAGATTAAGTGTTGATTTTTTTTTCTTTATTCATAATTTATACATTTTTTTTACGCAATTCCTTTCTAAGGAATGAAGAGTGAGGACCAAGATTCGTTAATGAAAAAAAAGAATGAAATATATTATTTCACCGCTGTTGCATTTGTTTTATTTCAAATATCCTGCTCTTCTTCGCACCTGACTTAATATCAAAAAGATAATTAGAAAGTGAATAAGAAGCAGCTGTAAAGTTTCTTTGTACTCCGTTTGAGTCAGTTGCAAGTGCATCAAGCATTTGAGGAGACTTCTAATTGTATGAGCATTCTAGCATTGTTGGAGCATTCTAATTGTATGACCAACTTGGCGGATAAAGTGTTGTCGGATGAGTATAGCTTTGAAGTTTATTATATTAGCTTTTATGAATACACTCATTTGTGATCTTTAAAATTTTACGTAGACACACCCAAAAAGTTTTTAAATGCCTCTTAACACATTAGCTGACATTCGGTGGTTCTTTATAAAATAAAAAGTTAGAAAACAAATTAAATTAATCAACTGGTGTGTGGAAGCGAAGCCTGGAGATGGCAGAAGAGGAGTGAAAGTATACCGAATGCTGTGACAATGAGATCACTAGGTGTAAATAATCCATGTTAGACGCAGTCAAAGCTTGCTAAGATTACCAACAAGCAATATCCATTTGCAAAAGTACAAAATCTGAAGGTGGCCGCCATTGCGTTCCTCGCATGCTCTCCTGACAACAAAGAGAGATGCTATAACATGACTGTTTAGATATAAAAGAAATGATTTTTTGTACTCGAGTGACTGGCAATGAAGTGAACATAATCAAGGAGGCAAAAATTAATTGTACTAATTGGGTTGGGAAATTCTCCCTCACCACTTAGTTGATTCGCACTTCTATGTCGATAAGACCATTGCCAACTTTATCAACTCAAAACTGCCATCCTTTTAGTGATGGAATTCACCAGCTGCACAATCGATAACAAAAATCTATAGATTCTGATGGATATTATTTCGCAGATTAAAATATGATTTAATATTTTTAAATTAACAATAAATAAGTTGAAAAAAGGCCGAGAACTAATTTGTAAACCTAATATGTACGTATTTTGTTCCCTATGGTTTCATTAAACAATGTATTAAAATACTACAGAACTGTTTTTTGAAAAAACTGCAACTTCACAATAATGTGTTCTCCTTAAAAATATAGATTTCCACTATATTTTATAATAAAATATACATAATACATGCAATACAGATAGTATGGCTACTATCTAATATTGTGGTTTAATAAGAAAACTAAATGCCAGAAAAGATTTTCAAGATTTTCTTTATTATTTTTAGGTCACTCATTAAATCGATAAATAAATTCAAACAAATTAAATATATGTAACATAAGAGAATTAAAATATACATTTTTTTAAATATTTTCTTTAAATTATCATTTTTGCTTCGAGTCACGTGTATTGTACAATGAGAATGATCCAGTACCACTTTTACATGGCTGACCCAGCATCAAGCAGCTCGAAGCAGACCTGAGCATGTCTGATTTTCCTTTGATGACCGCATCTTTTAAAAACGTAAGTGAAGACTCAAATGACATCTGTTGTAGAGGAGATATCGAAGACTCTATTCCCTTTCTACTCATTGGTTCAAAAACGCCATTATATGTCATATAATCTGAAATCAACGACAAATGTCTGAGGTCAACGTGAATGCCATAAACGTTAAAGACGTTCTGAACTTCTTTTATAATGACTTTGCCAGCTGCCTCTATCCCATATGTTTTTGCGATGGCGTGAATGTCATTTGAATACAACCTGTTCAAATCTAAAATTTCATTATATTGAAACATTTCATTTATGTTAATACCTTCGGTTTTTAATATTAAATGATTACTGTTGTTTGAATACGTTATAGCTCTTTTAATGTGTGGAACTTCCCGAATCACGCTCCTCCCGGCTAATGATTTTAGTATAGCAGACATATCCACATTGGAAGTTGCTAATGGTAGATTAAAAATAAGTTGACACCACTGATAATTTGTTTTATCATATGTGTAGTTTTTCGCTTGATCATATTGATTCACAACTTGTAATGAATGATTATCAGGTTTCACACAGAAATCTTCATCTTCGAGTTCTTTTTGTGTACTGAACAATGGTTCTTCAGTATCCGAGTGTTCCTCTTCTTCAGACTCTGGATCTTCATACTCCTGACACTCCGTGTGGCGATTTCGAATTTTTACCTGCAAAAATGATTTAAAATTGAAAAAGGGGAAACAAAAATTTAAAACCAACATTTTCCAATAGACTCTTCGGTAAGCAAGCAGAGTACCAAGTCTTTGGTAAGCACAAATATTTGGAGACTGCTATTTAGTGAATATTATGTACTAGAATCAACATTAAAATACTAGGTTGAGTCATTAGGTAACATTAGTCATAATGTGAACTTTGTTCACTTGCTACTGTTATTCTTGTGGGGCTAAAATTTTAAATAAATTTAGTTTGACAGTAGAACTTCATCTGCATCCTTAGAAAGCAATATTTTTGTATTTTTACGAACGAAGAGTTTCAGTGGCTTATAATTTGAGTGGTGAACATACTCGCTATATTATGCTTTTTTGTTTTCGACGAGTCAAATATGAAAAAAAAACACAAATCATTAACGGTAATGCAGTGACTATACATACTTGTCTACGATTAAAAATTTTTTTGTGAAAATGATCCACAATTATCAAACTTTACAATAATTATAATAGGTGAATTTAACACAAAGAACTTTTGTGAGAACCCTTCACCGCATTAGGAATGTGAGCAAACGGACATGTGGATTCCATACAAATTTTAGCCTGTGTGGGACGGTTACATGCATTTCTTTAAAAGCTCAATAGATACAGGATTCGTTTTTATGTTATTTAATAACCCAAAGAAAAATAATAAACAAAAAATAAGCTGGTTAACAGCTAACAATGTCACGCTTACAATTCTGAAACCAGAATAAAGTATTACAATTATTTTAATTTTATAAAAATGGGATTCAAAAATTGGCAGAATCATGGGTAACTGTAAGCAATGAAAATTATACACAACAATAAATAACAATAAAAGAGAAAGTAGTTTAAAGAAATGATGTTTCTGATGCTTATAGGGTTACCTCTGTGGTTGGATATACATCATTATTAATTGTATGTATCATTTCACCCCTTCGGCATTGAATCAGTCACACATTTGATCACGTAACCCATACACGCGCATATTTCAAATAAAACAATTATATATTGCATAATGCACAGGAGAAATGACTATGTACATAACTTAAGTAATAAAAAATATACCTGAGTATTATCATCATCTTCATTTCCTTCTTCTTCATCAGAACTGTCAATTTCTTCAGTAAACAATCCCTTCTTCAATGGCATAGTTGAAACTTCCTCATCATCGTCATCATTTCCTTTTTTAACTTTCTTGGTTTCACCTGTCATATCGATCATGACTCCGGATTTTTTTCCAGCAGCCTTCAAGATGTCTTTGAACATTTGTAAGTAAAATCTATCTTCCATGTAATTTAATATTTGTTTCGGAGTCACTTTATATTGATGTTTATAAGCACTATGAGGTAAAAAGTGAAAATTTAATGTATAAGCTATTTCTCTATCAGGAAAGAGTTTCAGTTCTGAACTGACTTCGATCTTATGCAAAACATTTTCAACCGTCACTTTACAAAGTTTCTTTTGCAATTTCTCGGCCGTTTTATCCAAATTCAGCAAATTCTCTTTGAAAGGAATATCCATACTAGGTGTTTTTAAATTGGAAGAAGCCATCATTAAAATTTCTCTTAAACGAGGAATACCGAGGGTGACATTCATTTCACCTCGACCGGCGAAATGGAAAGTATTAAGCGTCATCTGAGTGGAAGGTTCTCCTATGGACTGGGCAGCCAATAAACCCACAGGCTCTCCGGGAACTGCGAGAGACTCCATCACTTTCATGTTCATCATGTTCTTAAAATCACACGCTTCGGACACAAAATGACTATCTAAATTCATGGCAGAATTTCGGCTTTTAAGATATGTATCAATCAAATTCTCCATGGCTTCATTTATAACACCAAAATAATGATCTGGTTGGAAATTAGACACCAAAGGATCAGGGCAGCGTTTTGAAAATTTTAAATTATAATTATTTCTTTCTTCTGGTTCAGACTTGTTCCACGCTTCTATCAAATTACACGTTAATAAATCTCTGCCTTCTATCTTTCTAGAAGAGTCATCAATATTTATGCAATCTTTCGCATACTTGGCAAATTCTGTAAAAGCATTTTCTCTTTTACCTCTGTTTGCACGTTTTTTTAGCCACTTTCTCACTGATTTGTGATGTTTCTCAACAATTTTGGGGTCAGAGCCTTCTTGTAATTTATCAAAATTATCCTCATCAAAAACGGCAGCTGTATTATGATCTAAAAATTTTAACTGATTTTTCTTAAAAAATTGAGCTCTACACACATCCATACCATCTTCTCCGTAGGCAAATTGTATAACGCTTTCATCTGAATCTCTAACAGTCATATCGTAATTCACGGTTAATCCTTCAAGATGTTTTATCAAACATCTCTGCAAGTAGCCTGATTTGCTGGTTTTAACAGCGGTATCGATCAAGCCTTCTCTTCCGGCCATACAATGAAAGAAAAACTCCTGTGGCTGGATTCCCGTCATGAATCTACCATCAATAAAGCCCCCCGCCCTGGGAGAGGTCTCAAATGGTGGAAAACTGGGTAAAGATCTTCCCGACACCATCACAGGAGGTCTCTTGCCTTCTAATTCTATTTGGCCAAGTAAGCATGATATTTGCATGGTGTTGACAGTTGATCCTTTAGCACCAGAGTGAACCATTAACTGCAAATTGTTCAAAGGGAATTGCGTAAGCAGGCCCGCAGGAAGACAAGTTTTATTTATATTATTGGTAAATTTATCGAGAGCTGTTTTGTATTTTCTATCTATAAGAGCTCTAAATTTAGGATTTTTACTGCTCTCATCTTCCAATGCTGAAACAAGCTCTTTGTAATCCACATTGGGAGATAGATTAACAACTTCTGCAGCTGTAGAATTACCAATTCTGCGACACGAATTTATAATCATTGTTCGAACTGCATCAGCTTCCGGAATAACTAAAATATCTTTAACGCCGAGTGTAAACCCTTCCCATTGTAAGAAAAAAGTAAAAAGTTTAGCGAGTGAGCTCAATAAGACACTCGACACGTCACCTCCATAAATCTCATACATACAATGTACTAAACCATATTGAGTGGCTCCAAAGTGTGCTTTATCCAATACTCCACACAGTAACTCTCCATGTCTAATTATAACTTCCGCTTCAGTCATAGTATTGACATCTATAAAATTAGTGCCACCGGCGATCCATTGCCTCGGTGTGTGACGTTGCCATTTCTTGGAATTAATTTTAGCTGTGCCTATCAAAGTGATGGGTTTTTTTTCCTTTGGAATTATATTGATTATCAAAGTTGATAATACCTGTTTACCAGACCAGAGAGGGAATGGTTTGAGAATGGCTGGAGGTAACAGTATAATCTTTCTTCTCAAATGAGACAGTCCCTGGTACACTAACTGTTGATAGTCAGATTTTGTGAAAAATCTGCCTCTCACTGATAATTGCACACCAGAAATGACATGATCCTGTATAAGACCACTGAGAGGAGTGCCATCTTTAGGCACTAAGTATTGTTTGTTAACATTTATGATATTGAAAGCTTCACTCCTCGCTATTTCATTCTGTGGAAAATGAGCATTCATTTCATCTCCATCAAAGTCAGCATTGTAAGCCTTGCAGTTCGCGTAATGAAGACGCAATGTTTTCTCTCCTTTAAGGACCCTAGCCTTATGAGCCATGATACTCGGTTTGTGAAGAGTGGGTTGACGATTCAAAAGCATCACGTCACCATTTTGAAGATGTCTGTGGACTATTTTAACTCCTGAAACTTTCCCTTCATTAGGTGTCAAGAGTCTCATGGCGATACTTTCCCTTTTGGTCAAACTCCAAGAAGGAATATTTATAATACGTCCGTCTTCATTTTCTATGGTGACTGCACCAGGATGTTTGTTAGGGCCATTAATGACCATTCTTCTTAGCTCTTCCACATTCCAAGTTGTGACAGGTACAGGATAGGTCAATTTCATTGCAAAAACTTCCGGAACCCCAATCTCTTCAACGTTTAAATTGGGGTCAGGTGTAATTACCGACCGAGCAGCAAAATTAACCCTTTTACCCATCATATGAAGACGAATAAGACCCTCTTTCTTTTCAATAATTTGTTTTAGACCTTGTTCACCACCTTTGGAATTATCACTGTTAATTAAATAGTCAATATTGACTTGCAAGTCCTGCCAAGAATTCTGTAGTTTTTCCAAAGTGCTGGCTCCCTTTGCAGTCTCCACAACTGATTTAGCTTGATTAGAAATAGGAATGACATCTTCATCAACCTCACCAGACTCCGTTTGAATGGCATGAATTATTGCTCTTACTACAAATCCTGTTTTCATTATAGATTTATAAATTTGAGTTTGGGGATGTTCTATCAACTGATTATTTAGGAAATTACAAGGTCTAACGATAGGTGGAGGAATCGGGATTATATCTAGAAAGAATACATCAGTAGGATTCTCTATTTTTATGGACTTTAATACCGGAATAAAAACTTGTAACATTATCTTTTCTTTAATCCAAATTGCTCTCATATAATCTCTGGTTTTATCTGGCATTAGCATTGTATTCTTTTTTATCAATTTCATCTCTTGAGAATTAGTAATGGCGCACATTAACTTGTTTTGAACAGACGTAATTTTTACTAATGGTTGAGAACAAAATAAACAAGCTTTCAATTTCCTATTTTTGAATACTTCATTGATGAACTTATCTCTGAGTTTATAAGTGTTTTTGGTAAGAAATGATTCAAGGTGGGAGTTTTGTTTTTTTAACATTTTGACATATTTTTTCACAGTACTGTTTTCCAGTATATTAAATGTTATATCAGTCTCCTGCTGCTTTGGATTTGTTTTGGCTAAATCTGTTAACAGAGAGTCTATGTCCAGTGCATCTGTAACGTGTCCCGCTTCTAAAAGCTGTAATTTTAAGATGAGCAGTTGCTTAACTTGTTCGTTGATTTGTAGACTATAGCAATGAAGACAGCTACTATTGAGTATAGTGAAAAGGATTTTATGGAACAGAGGATTAACAACAGGAACGGGGAGCTCTACATGCCCAAAGTGACCAGGACACGTAGAAACAGTCTTGAAGCAGGTTCCGCATGGATCGCTCTTTTCATTCAAAGGTCCAAGAACCGGGTCGTACAAGCCTCCTTTCAGTGGATGCCCCAGAGCATCAAATGTCAAAGGAGTTGAAATCTTAACAACACTCAAGTTCTTTATTTCCTCAGAGCTGAATATTGAGAAATGAACACTATGGGGGTCCACCAGCTTATAGTGTGCACTTCCGGGGTGCTTATTGAAGGACATCATCTCGAATGCTATTTTTCACAACCTATAAATTTTTAAGATATTAATATAAATTATTAAGTGTAATACAAATTACAGTTGAAAAGAACATGTAGTAAATTATATACAAAATTACGATTTTTGACTTACCAGTCAAATAAAAATAACACTCATATTTCGTAAATACGGAATTAAAACAATTTATGAATAACCAGAAATATCCTAGTTTAACTGTCTTTCTATCTATAAACCACTAGAAACTAGAACCACGAGCATGAATTTGACACATTGTTGATATTTTGGACAGAACGGATACATAACCTCAATTGAACTTCTTTATGGCTAATGGTATATGGTGTCATACATTTTATATAAGTACTTGCCCCAAGAGGTTATTAAAAAAAAACAATTTCAATTCATTGGTACCCTCGTGCGCATATCACAATAAAAGCTGCTCCACTTAACAAATTAATAAATAAATCGTGCAAACTAAAAGCACATAATTAATAACGTATAAAGTTTTATTATGTTTTAACATCTTATATATTGTTGATATAATTAATTAGTTGATATAATGCTGCGTGAATCAATAGTCGACTGGATCTTTAGTCGTTTGGATTTTTAGTCGTGGGCGTATAGTCGTCGGGCCAATAGTCTGCGGAGTTTTAGTCGTGTAACCCTTCGTGGGTGCCTCCAATTTGTGATGCAATAAGATTTTAGAATCTCTTGCTGATGAGGATTTATTTTTTGGTCATATTAAAAATTCAAGGAAGGACAGTAATTAGAGTTCTTCTGTTTTAAATAATTAATAACCCTTTTCGATCCAATTCATTCCCATAAATGTAAAAAAAAATTCTTGCTCATTTATGTGTCTTGGTTTTTTGGTGGATCTATTGAACCATTCTCTCTGACTCTCAGATTCCACAGCTACAACGTCCTCTTGCGACCAGATCTTCTTTTTTGGGATTTAATCTTGCACTGATAAGGTAGAGTGTTTTATTGCTAATATATTATATCTATAAAAAATGTTGGGGCGCCTTCAGCACCAAGAAAATTGGTGAGTCTTCTGTTTTCAGCAAGTAAAATAAGTTAATTCTATAATATATTGATACGTCGTGGGCCGTCATCCGAGGATGGAATCCAGCGCACAACGCCACCAGCTAGACTCAGTCTGTGGGTACATAAGGGTTGATGTCAGAATGTTTATCTCAGATGTGTGGGGGAGGTCTCAGAGAATAATAACACTTTAGTCACATAATTTACACTTTTAGGAGAAAATCGTCATTGTAACACGTAGAGGGTTCCAAATCTTTCCGTGGCCGGACCAATGCATCTCTGGAGGCATCCCAGTGGACCAATCTTGACGTCAAGGCGTGGACCGTGCTCGCCTCGCTTCCATTCTCGCTCGCAGCCTCCCGCTCGTTCCCGTGGAGAGTCCTTCCTTCATTGACATTCACAGGCAGAACAAGGCCCAAATATCTCTTGTTCCTACCGTGAATATAATACTACACGAAGAGTCCTTCCTTCCTTGACACACAAGGACAGAACAAGGCCCAAATATCTCTTGTTCTGCCGTGATTATAATACTCAGTCTTATTCATCGCTATTTCTCGATCTTTTACACTAATACTCAGATCTCGGCGGAGCTCCGCCCATACTCGCACAGCTCGGGCGCTGGCTACCAAGTCCTCTTCTCCCTTCCTCCGACCTCGCTCTACCGGTCGCGCCTGCTCGCGCCGGAAGATGTCGCCTTCGGTCTTCGCGCGTATTTTCGAATGTTAACAATATAAACATAATATTAAAAAAATGTGCACCTAGCAAGAACCAAATGAATTGGTGCGCCTTCTGTGTCTAGCGAGTAAAATAAGTTAATTCCATAACATATAAACAAAATATTTTTTAAATGTGCGCCTAGCAAATTGGGGCGCGCCTTTGGTATCTAGTAAATAAAACATGCACCGAGCAAGTTTTGCTCTTCGCCCTGCTTGCTCGGCGCCTTCGGATGGGTCTCGAGGTCACCCCGCTCGGGCTGGCCCTGCATCCCAGCATTATTTGACCAATCTAAATTCCCATCCCCTGGCCAACCCAACCTCTCCTCTCAATATAAATGTGTTTTTTATTAAATGCCATCCACTCCAAATTTCGCATAGTTACTCTTTAGGGCCATGTGAAAAACATAGGCACCCTCTCCCTTCTTTAAACTGCAGCGCATCTCAATAAGTGTACTTCAATGGCATGTTACCAGTGACAATCAGAGGAAAGTTTAAATAATCTTGTTCAGTATCTTAATTGAATGCTTCATCCTTTAAATTTAGCCAGTTGCTTAAAGCATTGAAAAGATTTGAGCTTGTAAGCAATTTGACATTCAACACCTCGCTATTCTTTTTAGTAGTCTTATTGCTTCGTTTTTTATAAATTTGCAATCATTGTTCAACAAGTCGTGCTTCTGTTTCCTCAGCAGTTTTGAGTTAAATGAATATTTTATAGCTTAGCGTTGACATAGAAATTTCATACAGTATAAGTTGTTCAATTTCATTATGCCAGAGCCCACCATTCGAGAGTTTATGTTGCTTCATGCAAACAAACAAATTTCTAATATAGGATAATGAATTCCAATGAATATTTTCTTTTTTTATCTTATGTACATACATTTGTATAGCTATAGCTATCTATTTAAAAAATTATTGAATTTAAAATTGTAAGATTGATAACGCTCTCATATAATAAAGAGTGCAATCAAAACAAGTGTTTTTATTTTTATTTAATTAAAATAATCTTTTCATATTTCTTTTCAATTCTTTGGCCACATTATATATTACTATATGAGTTGATTTTGTGGGTAAGTTGGAGCATTGTTAAAAAATAAAGCCTACAATGCCCAATCGGTAATATGTTTCATAGGATAGAATGTCTAAGTTAATCTGCCTTACTTTTAAGATTAATTTGAGACTTGAAAAATTCTGATGGAAATTTTCATCTGGACATCTGATTATTATAAACATTCCTTGCTTATTATTTATTTAATGATTTAAATGTATTTTTGCAGGGATAGAAATATATTATTTCGTAAGGATGGAATACAGGAAAAAAACAAAAGGTACTGGTGTCAAGAAATATTCTTTATTATGTAAATTTTTACTCATATTAGCAGTGTTACATAGACACAAAAATAATACATATGATAATAAGATTAAAGACATAAAATGGCACCCTCACAATACCGGCCCAATACATAAATATTCTTCATATATTTTATTGTAAAAAAATATAATGTTTCAAATATTCATAAGTGAGATAAAATAACCATGAGTGTCGTGAGAAACAAACTGGCACTCATATTATAAATAATCAAAACACATTAAAAACAAAAATTTTTGATCAAAAGTACATTACAAGAATATAACGATTCAAACTTTGATCCAGATCCATAAACACAAGCTCCTAACAATATTGCTTAGCATCCAAATAATGTTTAGATTTTTTCTATTTAAATTTCTTTACGATCTAAAAATATGAAAACTTAAAAGAAATAAAGGAAGAATAAACATAAAAGGACTGAATAATTCAATTAATAATGTGAGTGCGATAAAAATAATAAGCCAGTTGTGTCAACTGGATTGGAAAATACTCAGTAAATACAAATAATACAGTTGCACTGCTAGTATAAGCAAAAATAAAAGATTTAAACAAGATATATTATATGAATGTAAAGTTAAAGAGGAATATAACTTACAATAAATGTCCTATACATATTAGCCATATCAAAGATAACACTGAGACATAAATTTCATAGTGTTTCCTTATTCTGTACATTAGAATTAAACGCTGCACTTTTCGAAAAAAAACAAAATATCTCAGGTTTCTAAAAACCAACCAAATTATAAACTTACTTCTATACAGTGATGGAATTTGATAGGTGAAGGTGGCTACGTTCTATACACACTTATACCTGCACCGGGATACATTGGTCGTGCTTTAAGGCCATCATTAGCGACACTCGGAGATTAATGGCAAGTAAGAGGATTAGTACTTTAGGAAGGTTCCAAGTTCGGATCTAGCAGAGTGTGATTATTATATTCTCACATTATCGGTCACAAATCTAAACGAGAAGTTCACTCCTAAATCTTGGGAGGTATTAAACAGCTCGTGCAATCCTAAAACAATTGATATTTGAATACAAGTAGTCCATAATAATCTCCTGATATGCTTTTTTCATGTCATTCCAAATTTGACTATGTTCGAAATTGTTCATAGTTTGATTTTATATCTTTCGAGCGTGTTTAATGATGCAGTTTTGAAAAATAAGTTATATTATTCAAAATGTAAGTACATCATTCACATAGTCTTTTAAAAGTGCAGTGATGACCATAATGTAATGTAGGTTGTATATTATTTAAAATGAGCTTTTCAGAGATATTTAAAATTATCAAAATGTTATAAAATGGTCATTATCTATTACAGTTAATGTTAGTAGGTAATTAAAATTATACTGATCCAAGGAGGGGGGGATCGACATTAGAGTTTTCATGCTGAATAATAATACCACAGCAAGTCCAGTGACCACCACAGCAAGAAAGATATAGTATATATAATATATTATGGAACACACCACAGAACACGTTTTTAAGCTAAGCAGTTACTG
Source organism: Eubasilissa regina (assembly GCA_022840565.1). Lineage (NCBI taxonomy): Eukaryota > Metazoa > Arthropoda > Insecta > Trichoptera > Phryganeidae > Eubasilissa > Eubasilissa regina. Next base: position 20,481,947 of record JAINEB010000004.1, on the reverse strand, counting down.
CACTACTATTACAGGGACGATTGTCAGATGCCTCCTATATAGACATAAGATTCTCTTGACAATATTTTAATATAATAAGCCAATGGAGTTTTAGCATCACAATAAATTTTATGTGTCATATATGGCATGCATGAAATTTCAAAATCTAGTTATTATTTAATCAGATAATAAATAACTATCAAAAATATAATGAACCAAAAATAGTAATTAAAATTATTTACAACAAAGTGTAAACAAAAATGTGAAATACTAATAATAATCAAGACTGTCAATGTGAAACTAATTTAACTTTCAGAAATAAATTATTAATTAACAATGACAAGAAAGATGTGTAGCCAAAAATATGGATGTACATAGAATAAGTAATATTGAAACTTGAAACAAATTATCATTTCAAAAATGTCAATATGTACTATTATACATTACAGTGATAAAAACATCACAATGATGATAATGTTACTTTATTCGTACCAATGTAGTTTTGTTGAAAATAAAATTAAAATATTGACATTACAAAAGCTATTACGATAATAATAACACTTTCAAATACCTAGCTATGAAATTGCAAAAAATCTTAAAATTTTATTAATGAAAACTTTGATCATAAATGTAAATAAAAATATGTTTATATGTTATACCTCTTGTATCTAAAATTTATTGAAAAAAATATGTGAATCATCATTCTACATTTTGAAAAGAAACTATTCGTAGTGTCTGCAGTATTATTTGCATACTAAATGATTAATTTGTTTTAAGGACACTAAAAGTGATCAAAGATGTGCAAAATATTTTATTATCTTCAGGTGATTGATAAAATTTTATAAAATGTGCATTGTGAAAAACTATTAAAGACTCATATAGGAGTAAATTAGAAAGCTAAGTCTATATATTATATTAGAATAACGATAAATTGAAAAATATGTACATTTTTCTTAATTTTGGATAAAAGTTACACAAGTACATTGAGAGAAATGAATTCTTTATCTATTCACTTTTGGCACAGTATTACCTCGAATTTTTATTAAAAATACAAATTACCTAGGTACAACAAACAATTATGTCAGAGTACATTGTGTATCTATAGTTTATTTAAGATTTTATTCTATCAATCTAGAAATATGAAGGCTATCTGAGTGATAGTATAGGGTAATAATATAATATTATATATATATATATGTGTGTGTGTGTGTGTATTATGTCCTACGTGCTAAAAATGTAATCAATAAGCTTAACTGTAATAAAAATCTCTATGAAATGTAATAACTTTTGCAGTGATAGGGTTTTATTTCATCTGACAAATACAATGAATAAATAAGCACTATATAAATAAATAAGAAGAAATATTAACAAATGTATTATACTGGTGATTGTCAATTTGTTATACTCTTTTTAAAAATTATAATAAGAATTGAAATTTTAAAAATAGACATCTTTTTACTATTCCAGTTATTTAGGTACGTGAAGGTGAATATGCCAGAAGTAATGCCGTTAAATATGGCAAGTAATATAGGCTTTCCATTTACAAACTTAATAAATATATGAATAATAATGAATATTGGAGTAAAAATACATGAATGTATATGTTACGTTAAACATTGATAGTGGATATTCATAATATATATGTATATACCTACTACTGTTAATTTCAATGTCAATAAAACGTAAGCACATTCCTAAAATATTAGTATATAATATATAGGTATATTAATTTCTATTCATGAGAGACAATTTAAAGAGTTTAATCTAATGTAATCATTTGGATAATCGTGAAGTTTTCATCGGATTCTTAACAATATGAAAGATATGAAAACTATATAGTATTTATATAGAAAAAGGCAGTTGATATAGTTAATATATAAAAGACAACCTTAAAATACGTAATATACTTAGTATAAAAGTGTTTTATGTAAAGTCACCAAATTGGAAAGATTACATAATAGCAATAAGAAAATAGAGTTTTATTTCTCTTAGAAGAACACACAAAACAGTATTTTTGAAAACTGCCTACCCCTTTTCTTGCCAATGAGTTTCATTTCTGATGCCTTATATGTCAAAATAAAACAAAATTAAGAAAAGTATATATTAGCAGTCATTTACATCCAACAACTGAATCAAGCAGCAGTGGAAATATTACTAGAGACACTGATAGGTAATGACTGAGAGTGCCGATTGATACCATCAGCTAAAGCTTGGTAAAATCTTACGCTGAAGATGGCACTAGCTGCGCTTTCCAATCTTTACACTCAACCATTAATAAAAAAAATGATGTCCATTGATTTGTTGTATATTAGTGGTTGTAAAATCATATAGCTATATAATTAGACAATTCACGAAAGAGGAGTATAGATTGAATAATTATTAGAGGGAGAATGTCGTTTTCAATGTGCAAACAAACCAACTTTTTGGATCAAATTAGCAAATTAAATTATATATACTATAAAATAAAGTACGAAAATCTCTTAAATGAAGTAAAGTAAGTTTTTATATTCCCAGTATTTTTTAAATTTTTAAATGTATACACATATTACTTTTTCTTTGTAATTTTACAATATAAATTATTTGAGATGGCAGTGCAATCTCAAAAAGACTCTTAAATTGAAATCTTCAAGAAGACTTATTTCAACTTTCTCAACTGAACTATTCAGAAAAACAATTAATAGGGTCTTATGGATACAGGACATAAATATGGAGATAAAGAATGTCAAAATTTTTGTTTTTGATTCATAGATTCAACGTTAGTATTTAGAATCACATATGTACTAAAATAAAAAATATACATAATAAAATTGATTTCTCTCAAGCATCAAAAAGGGGTGCATTGGTTACACATTTAAAAAAATATTAATTAGAAAAAAAGTTCAATTTATAATTGATCAATTATATATATTTGTCAAGACAGCAATATTACAAGAAATCTATTTGAAAGAGTTAACAAATAAAAGATTCATAATTCATAAGCCTATTCTTCATAAATTATTTTATTCAACAGTAATGAATCTGTTACACGAATTACAAAATAATAACAAAAAAAACTTCAACACTGAAAATCTTTAGAAAAACTATTATCAAAAAATTATAAATGTTCGTAATAGTACAGAAAATAGCAAGTTATAACACAAATATGAATAATGAAAGGAAATTACACTACAAAAATGAGATTCATAAAATAAAATATATATATTTTTTTAAATAAAAATATAATAAAACTTCTAATGTCACTTTAAACATATGGAATGTAAAGATCCTTGCCTTAAAGGTTGTAATATATAAATAAATTCACATGTTACAAGTATTGAAAGGTAATTATTGAATAATTAAATATCAGATAAATTAAAAATAATTTCATTCACTTAAATTATGTCATAATAGTATTATGTGTCTAATGTAATATATATATATTTTAATCTTATAAATAATTTTTGAATATCTTCAAATGAAATTGAGATTCTAATCTACAACTCTCTATAAAGATTATCAGTATTATTTCGACACTTGGTATAAATCTTAGTAAGGCTACATATGTATTATGAAGATATCTAATGCTAAAGAAATGTATTGGTCAAGAAGTAATTGTTATGCATAGAATAGATATTTTTCAACATGAATTAAAGAGAGAATAATTAGATAAATATGTATACATGAGTGAATATTTCCACAAAATATAAATACATACGTAAATTAACTGAAAAATGTTTAAAATTGTATTTTTTTAGAAAATTGGTACAATGTCTTCAATTTTATAATAAGACACAATATATAATAAGGATAATAGTTATAAGGAGTCGTATGTTAATGGTTAATCTAAGAAATCATCTTAATTGATGATAATGCAGTATCTATTTAAAAATATGTAATGTTCTATGTATTCCAAAAAAAATGATATGAAAAAATTCAAAGAAAAAATATCTTAAAATGTACACTGCTTAAAATAATTGAAAAGCATATAGCAATCAAAACATAAATAATGATCAATAATAATATATTATATTATTTATGCCTAATAAACATTAATACGCTAAAATACTTTTGAATTAAAAACAATCACTTATTCCGGAAACCCTCAAGATCCATTTATAATGGTTAAAACATCTTATAGATTTGTCAAAAATAAAAAATAAATGTTTATAACAAATTTTGATTAACTAAATGTAAACAATGAGCATTTATACAGATTTAAAAAATCACAAAGAATAAAAATCTCAAATAAATCAATAGTATTAATGTGTATGGTCCTACACAACTTTGACAGAAAATATTTATTGTAAAGCATAAGATTATAATTCAGTGAGTAAATTACACTGATCAAACATATATGTATTATGTAATGCAAAATCCAGTTAACACAATATCCTAAAGAACCATCTATAAATATGAAAATAATATACAAAAAATGAAAACAGAAGAAAAAAAATAATAAATAAAGAAAATAATCATTAGTGAAGAATAGGATTACATTGAAATAATACTATAAAGTACATGACTTCTACATGATGAAGAGAATGAATATATTTTTTTTATCTAAAAGTAAAAGTACTTGAAAAACTGGATTTAAATACATAAATGAAAATATGTCATTTGGAATGTACATACTAGCTAGAACCATGAAAAATTCAAGAATTGAAATTGTTTACCAAAAACAAGAGAAGACGCTGTAAAGAGAAAGATCTGTGTCATTACAGAGCATAATTATTTATTTAAGTAAATAAAGCCACACAATACCTAAACTCAAGAGTGCCACCATAGACTGTACAGAAAATGATCTAATTATTCAGGAACAAGTCATAAAAATTAAAAGATGCAGAGAAATCCTTCAATAAATCAGAAATAATTTCAAATCACTTTCAAAATCGAATAGGTGGCAACTTTGTTAACAAAATAACATTAGTGTATAGACAGAACATTTGAAGGACGTTCGAAGGAATGATCACAAACTTGATCAGAGAGCTCCTTATATCATCTCAAAGACTATCACCGCCCAAAGAGAAAGAAGTGAGGATTTGTTCACTATGTGTCAGGATGATGTTTACACATGCTGAATGTACTCCGGGTTCAGGAAGGAGAAACCCATAAACTCTGTTTGATCGAGGTTCATCATGAACAGCTTGTCTGTAGGTGTCAGATCTGTCTTCTCGCTTGTGAACTGCTTGTCAAAGTTGCTCACATCCTTGCGATGTTTCTGTAATTGAGAAGCAATGTTGAATGACGGAGGAAATATATATTCTACACACTTTACTATTATTTTGAAGTAGCTTATAGAAAAATCCATTATCAGTTACTTTTCAGAAGCTAGACTGTGCAATTTAGTAAAAGATGTTATACTAACAATCTTGGGCTTGAAGGGAGGTTGCACTTCCCGACTCTCGATACGTTCCCAATCTATCCGACGGAAGAAAGCATGTCCACGAACATCTTCCTCCCCTCTTGGTCCACAACCGAGACGCTTCACCGGATTCTTAGTCAGCAACTGAAAAAGTACAAGAAAAGTATATTAGAAACGGAACTGTCATCAAATATCAATAAATCTTCAACATGATCTTGACATTGGAATATGTAATAGGAAAACCTTGAGTAAGTAGATAAATTAAATTATACATTTTATCAAGAATTACAATCACATTGAATAATACACGTTTGATTTTCTTAACATTTCTAAGATTAATTACATCAGATGTAATTACTGTTAGTGTTTAATTAATAATTTATTATTAATTAAGTACTAACAGTAGTTAATTAGTGTTAGCTTTTAATTAAAAATTCATTAATCATGCAAACGTTAGAAAATTCATATATAAATCATGTCCCACTTAATATTATTAAAAAAACAATAAATGTTTGAGAAATTAGTTCTTTCTGACAGTTTGTCTCGAATGCAAAAAGCCAATGATAAAATGTAAGACTAAAGATTTTATTCTTGTTGCTCTCTATTAAAATCTTTCTATGTATCATTTACGTAAAAAGTAATGCACTTTAATATTCTTAGTGTCATCTTAAAGAATATACACAAAATAAATTATTTGGAATAATTAAGATGACATAGAATAGAAAGAAAAAAAATAGATGAGAATAAGAATAATCAAAATATATTTACATAAGTATACAAAAATAATTATTTTAAAGCAAAAAATAAGACTATTTTATACATCAATGAATTTTCTTAATATTTAAGAACTAAAAAAGGTTATTAACCCCTTTGCAGACTTCCTTGGCCTCCTTGCTGAGGGTCTTGGGATAGCTGACATTATGATCTGTGATAGCTGCAAAGAGTTCCTCTTCATCCTCCCCATCGAAGGGTGGCTGACCCACCAACATCTCGTACAGCAGCACTCCGTAAGCCCACCAGTCCACAGAACGTCCGTACGGTTGGTACAAAATTATCTTGAAATTAAACATAAAAAGTTGTTACTTCATGAGCCGTTCATAAGATTTGACAGTGAATTGGCTCCAATATCTCAAGTACTCATTAAACTACATTCCAAGTAAAGAATCTACCTCAGTGTGCAACCGCATAAATAATCCGTTGCCCTGAGCAGAAGTTACTTGTGTATCGTACTGGTGTAAAATTTCAATGAACATCAAAGTGATGCTTGATAACAGCTTTGCTTATAAATGTTTAGGGACTAGATCAGGTCTGAATATATCTCCTCTATTATATAGTGATCCAGTGGTCAGGGGTTCACGTTCGTTCCAGGAGACCAGCAAGATAATCTTATTTTCATAGTACAAACATTTAGCTTAGTTTGAAAATAGTAAGAATGTTGATGTGACATGAATTCTGTGTACGCATCTCTATTTAAAAAAAAATAACCCTGTTGTGAACAAAACACTGTTGTCTTTTAAACACTAGCTATTTGTTTCATAAATACTATGCAAGTACGAAACAAATAGATCACCAAACAGAAACATAGTGTTTTAAATCGATAATATTAAATAAAATAATAAATTGAAGCTGTCATAATAATTTTGAATGTAGAACATTAATTTAAGCGATCATCTAAATATATGTAGATACTTTGTCGGATTTAAAAACATATTCATATATATAAATTAGATACCCAAATAAATTATTTAATTTTCAATGGATTAATTCAAATAACAACACACATATTATTTCATTCCATAATATTAATGTAAAAAAACATAAATAAGACTCTTGATTAGTTATTTTTGACACTCGTATTGAATGCAAGAAAATCAACAATTTTATTGTCGTCTCTTTCTATTCAAATCTTTCTCTCTCGCATGATTTACGTAACAAATAATATCATCTGATACTTATAAGAACTTAACTATTAGCCTCATCTTGAAAGCGTATGTAATTCGCGTAGAATTTCTTGAATTTTAAACTATAAAAATGAAAGCACGCCTTTAATTAATACACCTATTTTTGGTGTTTTTACACTTTTAAAATTTTTCACTAAATAAGACAGTGATGTATATTTGTGATAATATTAAGTAAGAGTTAGAATTACATCACTTTATAATATTACCTCTGGAGCTATGTAATCAGGAGTACCGCAGAATGTCTTGGTTGTTTTATCTCCATTGATTCCTTCCTTGCACATGCCAAAGTCCGCAATCTTGATGTGCCCGTCCTGGTCAAGAAGGACGTTATCCAGCTTCAGGTCTCTGTAAACTATACCACGGGAGTGGAGGTAGAAAAGCCCGATGGCAATCTCGCTGGAGTAAAATCTGAAAGAAGTGTTTTGATTTGAAATTTGTCAAATAATTTATTAATGTAAATAATTAACCGCTGATCATCTCTGAAAAATTATAAATGTTTTTAATTAAAAATTTGGGAAAATAAAGTTTAATTTCGTTGACGTGCCCGTCGGTCTAATGGTAAGACACTTGCCTAATGATCAAGTCTACCGCCAAGATTTTCTTAGAGCAAGGGCTCACTTAGATTAGATTGAAAATATGTATTACGAATATTGTTGTGACATGCATTCTATATAATTGAGAAAAAATAAAAACACAAAACTCTGTATAAAAGATCTGAACACCTGAAAAAATCTGAGAATTTATTAGAACTGAAATTACATACTATTACAAGTAGAATTAATATTTCGAAATATAATGAAATTTTTTGCCAATTACTGTTGAAATGGAGACAAAAATTCAAATAATAATTTAAATTCTCCACATTTTGAAATAAAACTTATTAATTCACATCATAATAATAAAATTTATATCTTCTCAAAATCATATCTTAATTATTTTATCATTTATTTTTAATGGAGATAAAATTCAACACCATATTCATTCATAGCATTTAAATTAATGAAGTTTAATAATTAGTTTAATTTATATAAATTAAGTTTATGTCAAAAATATTATGAACAGAATTGTGAATTTTTTTCATGACCAATAATAATATGTATACATATTGAATATTTGAAATATGTGACCATAAATAAAATATTCTATTAATTAATAAAATATATTAGGCTAATAGTTCAAACTGAGTCAAAAGATTATTATTGTGTAAGTGAAATGAAAAAAATATACTATACTATATATAGGAGAGGGGTTTGGAACATTAGTTGCAGAACTAAGGGCATTCTACACAAATTCTTTATGGAAACATAAATCCCATAATTTATGAAGCAGTGTTTATGCAACAGTATAAATATTTACTCTTTGAAAATGAAATATTTTGTGTAAACAGAACATATTCTTTACATTAATTATATTGTCAGTGTTTAAATTTTCGATCCAATCGAGTCATATATTTAAAAAAAGCGTGAAGCTATTTGATTGCGTAAGTGGTATCAAAGTGATTATGTGAGTGACACCAAAATGCAAATATTGAAACAATGAATTTGCAATAGTTCATGTCTATATATTTGGTAGTCTGTGCTATATGAGGTTAAGACAATGATGTTATTTAAGGGCGCATCTGGGAGTATCTGAGATAATCCCCTAAATAACATTTTTGACTCTGGCCTATGAAAATAGTTTTTTTTTTTAAATATATTTTTCATAAAACGTACACTGCAACTGGTTCCTTGAACTTTCCACATTGCTGTATTTGGAACATCAAATCCCCACCATTAACATACTCCATCACAAAGTAGAGGCGATCCTATAAAAAATACACAAATGGCTTAGTTTATAGCAATCCTTTAATGATTAAATAAATACATTTTCCTCTAGTAACAGTGAATTATTAATATATATTTTACGATGGTCATAATTATTTTTTGTCACCACATAACTTTATTTAACTGTTGGGTATAACAGTAATTTTTCAAATGATAAAACAAATATTGAAGCTTACAGCCGTCATTTCCACAAATGTATTAAAAAAAAAAAATTCTTACGAATATTATATTAACGTATACTATCTCAATTTTGTTGCAGTACTGAAAGTGTTTAAATTTCTATCCTTTAAAATCAATAATTAATTATTCATCTCAAAACATTTTGGAAAATTAAATGAAAGCATTCAATCTTTGTGAGAATTTTTCTAATTTTTTAACCAGAGACAAACTGTCTGAGGTTTACAGCCATATGATCAGTTTTTGGTGCCGCAAATTGCAAATGTTTCCCGGGTATAACAAAACACAGTTTTACAACAACTCCACACACTGCTAGGGTTTCGATGGAGAAGATGAGGGCAATTTTCCCATGAAAATTAATAAGCAAGTACTGAGATATACCCTGGCCACCTCAGTCGCCAGATTTAACGTTATGTGATTTTTTCTTGTGGGGATACCTGAAATCTAAAGTGTACAGTAATAATCCTCTAACAATACAGGCCCTACAAGAAAATATCCGGAGTGAAATCGCCTCCATCAACCCAGAAATTTTTCTCACGTATTTGTCAACATGATGGTTCGGTTAAAAAAGTGCATAGCAAGAAGTGGACATAATCTTTAAAAAGTGAAATCCGCAGATCTCTATTACCTGTTAAAACTAAAATAAACATAATAAATTTATTTGTTTGTTTTTATTTATATTATACATGTATATACTATACATAAGATTACATTTTAAGGAAGGGATTGTTTAAAAGCATTTAAAAATAACAAAACATTTAAGTTTACCATAGTTTGGAAGCATGAATGCAGTTGAACAAGGAATGGAGGCTTGTTGGAAGTTGCCAGCACTCTTTTCTCCACCATGGTACATTCCACATCATCGTCCTGAATGATTATATCCTTTTTCAAAATCTTAATGGCATAAAGTTCATCTGTTCCCTTTCTCTCTGCTAACATCACCTGAAAATTGAGTAAATAAATATTATTACATATTAGTTATTAGAATTAATTCTAAAGAAATGAGCTGAAAATATGTATCATGAACATTAAGTCTTAATCTAGAATTCCAAACCTTTCTGCCTTTGACTTTTAAAATAATCATTTCAGGATTATAAGTGTATATCATTACAGAGCAAATTGACCCATATAAGGGGTTTATTATTTAAAATCAATAGATTTAGGAAAAAATCACAAGTTTTTTACTTGATCTTAAAAGCTACTCACAAAGTCTCTTTCTAGACGCTTGTCAGCGTTCATAAATTCACTTAATATAAATAAAATAATATTTTTAAATAATATTACAATGTATAATATTTTAAATAAAACAAAACTACACTCAGTGTTATAATATACGTATATATACACAACTAAATATTAACAAATATGCACATTCATTATAAACCAATTAGAACACTAAATTATATAACTATAATTGGAATTTCAATCATTTAATTGCAATATGTGTTGCCAATCCCCATGATGTGAAAAAATTTGATATAAATGGCTATCAATATGTCAAGTTTTAATATCACTATAAATAAAATAAAAATATTGGTGGATCTTTAATATGAGTATTCATAAAGTTTTCAGTTTGCTAGTGTGTCCAACTTGCCTTTAATTGTATAAAAAGAATGCATTACTAATTAACTGTAAATTATAGAAAAATAACGCACCAATAGCAGGCAATTTTGTGAAAACATTTATTTAATCACCTTTCCAAATGATCCTTTTCCAAGAACCATCAAAAAATTAAAGTCAGAGGCTCTGATAATGTCTTTATTGGCCATGTTATGCGGCACATCTTTGTCTGCTCCCATGGTGGCTTTCTTGCTGATGGAAGTCTTCCTCATCTGGGTTTTGAGCTGGGCCAGGTCGGTTCCTTCATCAGGCACCGGAACATTGTAGAAGTCACCTTCTTCTTGGGTGAGCAGCTTAAACCATCCGTCCGCTGGAGCCTATATGATAAAAATGCTAAATCAATCATCTTTTCATAAGACTGGATGAAAAGTAGACAATAAGTTTAAGCAGTTATTTGTTAAGAAAACAGGCAGAGCCTTCCAAGAGGAAGATGACAGGATTGAAAAGGGACGATTCTATGACCAAATTTCTGTTTTACAAATGTCTGTCCATAGAGACATTTGTAATACTCTACAGTGTGACAGAGAGATCACTTAATTATGAAGTCACATTTCTCTCACTAAGCACATAAACTATAAGCAATATTGGACAATATCTATTAAAAATAATCACGTAACAGATGGAACACAATTGTATACATAATATGTGCAATTAATTATAATTTAAATTATTATTTTAATAATATACATAAATAGATAAGTTATTTAAACATGTGTGTGATTTGACAATGAATGAGATACAAGAATAGTGATACAATGTATACATAAATAGAATGTTTAATTTCCATATCACCATTTCAAAAACAATATTCAAACTCAACTAACATTTTATAAACAAATGAAGTACACTTTATTAAAAAAATAAAAAAATAAAATGAATCAATTAGAAAGACATATGGAAAAAAATTGAAAAGATATTTAGTTACCGTTGGACTAGAACCTGGAATTTTTTCTTGCTGGGAGAAAGCGTTACAATTACACCATTAAGATTTACAATGATTTTTTATGTAAAACATCTACTATTTCCAATTAAAAGCAACCAACTTTTTATTTGCAACGTATATAAAAAACTTTTGAATAATGGCATATATTACACAAAGGCAATTTCACAACAAAATATATTTGAATTAAAATATATAAACTTATATGACATTACCTTGATAATTTCTGAAATCCCAAAGGATAGGGACCCCATGAAGTCATTACGGGAAGTACGATCCCAGTCCCATACTTCAATCAGCAGGCGCCTGTCCTTGTCCTCAGCCTTTAGCTCACTGGAAAATATTTATTGTTGACTGGATCAATTTCATTCAAATTAAACATTAAAAAATTCTAATAATAAAATAAATAAATCACTTTTTTTTCTTCATAATATTTTATTTTATAAAAGCTAATTTTGATAATATTTATATAAGTTGTCTATGGTTTCGTATCAAAATATTTTTTCTTGTTTGTAAAGCTTATCTGACTAAATTAAAGCATTGAAGAATAATGAAACAAGTAAAAAATATATCTAAATAATTTATTTACAAGGGCTTCAAATAACAAATTTTTTATATTTATTAATATATTTAATATTTTTTCGTACAATGAGGCACTTTATATAACATTTTACGGAATGTCTTTTTAAAAAAAAAAAAAAAATTTTATCATGTGAATCGTCAACTGTTTTATGTGACCTTGATGGCGTTTGGTGATCTATTCCGAGATGAATTTTGATTTCAAATGGATGTAGCAGCACATTTATCTTTATATTCTTGGGAACAAATTTTTGTAAAAATGAAACCTTACTCGTTTTATATAGATGTCGCTAAAGAGGATTAAAATGTCAAATTAATAACACAAAACAACAAGTGAGCCCCCCCCTCTAATGTATATTTTAGGAAATAATAAAGAAAGAATGAAATTTTTCGCAAATCTACTAAATTAGAATAAGTACAAACTTATATGAATAAGATAAATACAATATTAGAAATAAATAAACTGAACTAGTGATGGTAAACCGTTACGTGATTGTGATTGTGCCACTGATTGGAAATAGAGATTTAACGATGATTGATAACTAAGATTTTACAGTTGGAGGTTTACTTTTTAGTGTACCAGTCATTGCTTGAAGAATTGCGTTAATCAATTATCAATCATCGTTACAATCGAATACAATCACAGTCACAATCACGGTTAAAATAACGATTTTACCATCACTACTCTGAACACTTAAAATAATATTACGAAATATACCATTACAGTATGAAAATAATTTATAATAACCAGAGACAAATAAAAAAGTACTAAATGTATAATAATTTTATTATAAATTTTGGTTAAAATACCGTCTTAAAAGCTCATATGAACATGGTCATAACGGACGACGTTATCCAGGATCTGACTTCAGTTGGTTTCTGGTGCACATAAATTAATGAAAAGGGAGAGAACTCACAAAGTCAGCGTCTCATTCCACACCGGGTTGAGCGAGCTACGGATAGTCTTGGATTTCTTCTTCACGTTGTCGGAGTCGGGGATGAGCTTTAGCTTCACGTAAGGATCGGAGAGACCGTTGGGATCCATCGGGATCAAGTTACGGCCCTGTCGGACTGGAAACGTCAGAAATAATGTTAACACACGCTACGGGCTGTAAACACATTACAATATAAAATACATAATATCCAGTGGCGTACACCATTGAGGTCCCACGTTATGTAGGGTCCCAGAAGGCCCGCGCCCCAAAATATATTTGGTATCGATTCTTTTCATTTTCATTACGGTAAAAATAGAATTATAAAATTAAAATCTATTACTAAAACACATGAAAACCTTATCAATTTACCTATATATATATAGTAGTATCCCGCTAATATACTGGTTTAGGGACCAGACAAAGTTTTTTTCAATTGCGAGTGCGCATATACGAGGCGCTTTTTTAATTAAGTACCGGTTTTTTTTTTAAAGAAACGCAACATCTTTTTTACAACACTTTATTTTCTTAGGATGCTACACAACTTAAACTACTTCTCAACTTAGTCGCCACCATTATTAATGGCACTTGTCATAACGGGGCACCAATTTTTGCATACCTTCATTATAGAACGACGCCGCCTGGGATAAAAACCATGACAAGAGTCAAAAGACAAACTTTATTCTTAATATTCATTGAATTATCAGCGTAGTAATAATATTCTTACGTAGTTTTTATTTTAGTTTTCTAAGTATAAGTATTCTTATGTATAAGGGACTTCTGAAAAAGCATTGGCAGGATGCCCTTTTTTTTTTAGATACGCCACTGATAATACCGTATGAATTGTGAGGTATTATCATTAAATAATACAATGCATCAAGGTATAAAGCTAAGGCGCAATTGTTTGTTAAATAATAAATCAGTGTTTAATTTTTATTTTACTAAAACATCACTATTGCCCCTCTGCCAAACTCTCACAGCACACCAAGCACTGCCATGATAATAATTAGACATGATGATCCCATAAACAAAGTGCAACTCATAAACCATGTCAATTCTGTGCGATTGACAAAGTTTTCAATTCATCAGCGAGGGGCGCAGTTTCGACTAACAACGCAGGACGAGCGTAGAAAATAGAAAAAAAGGATTAATTGTGATTGAATTACTTATAACTGGTAAGAATTCACATGTAGGTGAATTGCCAAACAATGATCACTAAACTCCGTCCAGCTAGTAGTACATCTGTCGACCGTCGTCACGAGTGCGAGTTGTATTTAATGTTATGTTATTATGCTATTTACAGATAAAACTACAAAAAATTTGTCGGCACACCAGGAGGTCATCCAGGGCACACTGTTTGAAAAATACTGTAAAAAACCCAGATAATTCTACAGAAAATAAATATTAATACTGCCATTTAAAAAAATTTTGAAATAAGAGTAGGAATTTCGGGACTGCAAAAAAAAAAGAAAAACAACAAATAAACGTATTAATTAAATATATTAAAATTTAAAAATTATAGAAAAAATCTCGGCTTCGGAATTATCGAAACAATAGATTTTGACCATGTAAAAATCTAAGCCACCCCCATAAACAAGAATAAGAAAATGTATTTATATATTCATAAGATTAAGAAACATTTTAAGAATAAATAATTTTAAAAATATATATTTTGCTATTGTTCACTCACTACTCCAATATGGAATAATTGGGTGGGGAGGAGCATACAATAACATAATGAACTCGGTAAAAATAATACAGAGAACAATAATCAAAGTAATATTAAAAAAAGATCAACTTATTTAACACAATCACTTTTTGCAAAATTCCCAGTTCCCAAAATAGAAAACATTTACAAAAAAATCTCAATTAATCAATAATTAATTTCAATAGCCTCTCTACACAAATTAAAGAAATAAAATAGGTAAAAGAGCTTAGAAAGAAATTAAATGAACACTACAGAAGCACGTAATTATAAAATAAATAATATTATACAACACTTCAGAAGCACACAAATTGACAATAAATAATTATAGACTACAAATGTATAACCCTCTATATAAAATTATTACAGTGTAATTCCCTCTTCAAGCACCAGAGGTCATTTTAATAATGTACAATACCTAATTAATAACTCATATTATAAAAAAATTGTAAAAATTTCAAATAAAAAAAAATATATTTTAAGTGTTCGAGTATATATCGAAAGTACTATCCATCAAGTATTACTAAAGTAACCATCAAAACTTTCATATTTCTCGGTTTTAAGGCAACGACTATCCTAATTTAAAATCTAAATAAAACATTAATTTTGTTAAATATTTGAAACTAAATTTAAAACAAATATTAGTTTTTAAATTTTTTCTGAAGATTACATACATCGATAATAATTTAAAAAAAATACAAAGCCCATTAAAACCACAGACTACCAAATATATAGATATGAACTAACGCAAATTCCTTGTCTCAATCTTTTGATTTTGGTATCACCCACGCGATCACTTTGGTACCATTTATGCAATCAAATAGCTCCGCGACTTTTTTTAAATATATGACGGGATTGGAACGAAAACCTAAACGCTGACAATATAATATGCATTAATGTAAAAAATGCGTTTAGTTTACAAAGATTTAATTTTCGAAGAGTAAATACATTTACTGTTGTATAAATGTGTCATAAACTATTAGATTTATATTTCCACAAATAATGTTTGTAGAATGCCCTCGTCCCACAACTAATGTTCCAAACCTCTCTCCTATATGTACACTTTATTTTATGTATATTCATTTACTGGTCTGTGATTAAAACCAATTTCAAACAGACACCTAACAATTTCAGATACTAACATTTTAAATAATTAAATAAAAAAAAAAAAAAATAAAACGAGCTGGAAGGGAGTTGGGAACTTTAGAACAAACTCTTTAGTTAGAGATTTGCGAGAAAATGCACTTTAAAATAGTAACTAAATTGGGATAAGAAAAGTTTGAGAAACACACATTAATTTTCTCTTACTACAGGCTTGGTTTTTCAGCGACATAAACATGATTATTTAATACAGCATCGCATGTTAGCTATGACAGCGGAGTAAAATTTTGAGAATTAAATTATAATAAATTGTGTTATTAAAAAACTACATAACTTTGAATTTTATTTTAAAATTTTGTTTTAAAGCTTCATTTCTATAGAAGGACATACAGACTTGCACCAACATTACACATTTATAAAGGTACATGAGTAGATAATAAAAACTTATTATATTCGTAAGAGTATACAAACTTATATATGAGATGAATGTGTAATTAAATTATGAAATGTAAAAGTTTAGAAATCCCACTGAGCCCCTTGTCCAAGTACATTATCTTCCATAATATTTTTGTTACTGAAAGTATATTACAAAAGTTCGCTAAAGTTTTGTAAACTGAATAAATACCGGTGTGTGGGAAAAGCCACCAGGGTGAGGACGTCCAATCTTCTTTCGTATTTGGTTTTCGAGCCTAAATAAATGTACGAATCCAACTATGTGGTATTTAAACAATAGTCCGAAAAAAAAGTATTTTTCAGATACGTTTCGTAATGGAACGTAAAATTTTTAACCTTTGATTATCTTAGTACATTCTTACATTACATTAGTACATTCTTACATTACATTAGTACATTCTTACATTACATTAGTACATTCTTACATTACCTTAATACATTCGTACATTACCTTAGTACATTCTTACATTACATTAGTACATTCTTATATTACACTAGTACATTCTTACATTACATTAGTACATTCTTAAATTACATTAGTACATTCTTACATTACATTAGTACATTCTTACATTACATTACTACATTCTTACATTACACTAGTACATTCTTACATTACATTAGTACATTCTTACATTACATTAGTACATTCTTACATTACATTAGTACATTCTTACATTACATTAGTACATTCTTATTAAATCTTACAAAGTTTTTCGGGATAAGCAAATAAAGAAAAGAGTTATTCGTATTATTCTACGTCAGGGCAAGGACGAGTATACGTATATACTCTTCAACGTTAAAAAATCATGTTAAATTTTCACAGTAGAATGAAATCAGGTTATTGTGAACTGGAGAAGGAATTTAAAAACTCTGAACCATCCACAATATTCCAGGTATGTGACGATAGTACATATATTTCAAAGTGCTAAAGAATAAAGCAAATAAGAAAGAATGAAAGAGGAAGAGGAGTACAGAATTCGGGAGAAAGTTAAACTCAAACAAAAGAGCGGATTCGAACAAGGAACAGAATTCTGGTAAGAAAGTGTAATATAGAAAATTTAGACGTGAAGGTGGTTTTTAGGATATAACAAATTTGACTCAGAGAATGGATTAGGATAGACCGATGTATCATCGAATTTCACAATAGAGAAAATTCAGAGAGTCAAAGAATTGATCAGGGCGGGAGAATTACAACTTCTGTTGAAGCGAGCAGTAAAGACGCGTAAGACTTTCGGGTTATAATCTAAAATAACTAAAATAAAACATATAACTCATTAGTAAAAAGAGCACAGTTGCCGATTAAAGTCTTCATATTACTAGAACGAGATTAGAGAAGATACAAAGTACCGTTTGCTTGGGTTGCGATATAAATGAAAGATGGGATCCTTCTGTGGAAATCAAATGCCGCACTGAGCAAGATCGTGAAAAAGATTTTCATGATCTAAATCTCAAATTACGAATGCGAATGGTCCGGTGCTTTACGTTATTGATATTATTTTATGGAATGTAAGCACAGACATTTACAATAGAAATTATAAGTCGACTTGAAGAATTAGAGATGTGGCTTTACCAGTGGCGTGTATTAGGCATGGGATTAGGTTGTGCTACTAATATCGATGGTGTAAAAGTACGATGGGATGTATTGTCATCAGAGATTGCGTTCATCTTAAAGAAATATACTTATTCAGGAGCATGTTTTTGTGAAAGTATTTATATATACCTATAAGAGTTAATTTCCATTCATGAAAAATATTAATAGTATTGATAGTGAAATTCTTCAAGTGGAGGGTTTAACACATTTTACAAAATAAAATACCACAATTCCATGTTTAAAGTGTATTATAAAGCATATTAAGTCCGCTTCAAATACACACTAGTGACGTTTTGCAACACATCGCAAACCGAATGCGCGGTGTGAAAAAATTATGCGAAAAAAATGCGTAGTTTTATTTGTCATTTCATTTCGTTACATGGTTCTAGTCAACACATTAATTAATTCCCTTTCAAAAATAATTAAGCATAATAAAGTATTTAAAAAATGTCTAAAATTGATCATATGTGCTGCAAATTAAATGGTTTATAACTCTATTAATTTTTAACATTTTTCTAATTTGGTTCAATGAAAATTTGTCTCAGTGATCTTAGTTTCAAGATTATGAGAAAATATATTTCAAATATGTAATAACTTTCTATATCAAGGCAATTTTGTGGCTCGCGGAAAATAAACTTAATGGTCGCGGTCTTTCTTATAATGCGTGTATTTGATTAATTATGGCAAATAACATTCAGTTTATTAATTTTACATTTGTGTAAAGGTCTTAAGGTATAACTTCTTAAGATATAAATGAATAATAAAAACCCACACTTTCGTAAAAAATGCGAAAACATTAATTGTTTTTGAAAGCGCGCCCTTAATACGAGAACTATTTGCACGTGAACCTATATACATATTTAACATATTTAATTTAGATTTATTTCGCACAAATTATAGTTATTTTTAGACACCCCTGTGAATGCTTAAAATAATCAGAATAGATACGAATAAACATGGTTTGGATGAATAAAGATAAAGAAATAGTTAACAATAAAAATTCTAAAACTTCAATATCTCAGGCAGTAATGAGAAGTGTCAGATTTTCCATCTCACAATGCAGGGAAATATTACTGGAAATCGGGACCTTGGAAGAAGAAGAAGTAGAACACCATGGCTGAAGAACGCGAGGTAATGGTTAATGGCAATAATGCATGAGAAGAAGAAGAAGGGAGAATACATATATCCAGACCGAGGAGTGAATAATTAACTAGACACTTCTTTAAGTGCATTAGGCACAAGGCATTAGTCTTGCGGAATATAAGTAATTTACTTGCAAGATCGCGAGGGCATATACTCATAATAATTTAATATAAACGGTGTGTCTACAACCAGGCAAAGACAAATTTTACCCTACTTGTAAATACATATTTAGAGATAAAACGACATTCTGTTTCGGGATGTATACATATTTTCTAAAACAGGTGGTCATTATCTATAGACCCTACTAGGCAATTATAACATGATGAGTTTTAAACTACAGATTACCAAATAAATAACACAAGTTTCTTGTTTCAATATTCACATTTTGGTGTCACCCACGTGATCACTTTGGTACAACTTACGCAATCAAATAGCTCCACGACTTTTTTTTTAAAATATGACTCGATTGGAAGGAAAATTTAAAAGTAAAATTGTAATTAATGAAAAAAATACACCTTGTTTACACAAAGATTTAATTTTCATAAGAAGAGTGTCATAAACTATCGGATTTATGTTTCCACCAAAAATGTGCGTAGAATACCTCTCGTCCCGCAACTAATGTTCCAAACCCCTTTTCTATATGTACACTTTATTTCATGTATATTCATTTACTGGTCTATGTTTTTAAACTGATATTTAATATATTATTGTAACAAAGACAACACAATATTTTATATACTTAAAAACAATGGCGTTATATTTATAATTCCTGACTTTAAAGTTAGCAAACGTGTCTATAGCGTAATAATGATCTGTTTTTAATTGTCGTCATCAAGATCAGCTAGATCATTAATCTCTGTGAACAATGTAGTAAAACTAACCAAATGTTCCTGACATTTCATCGCAAGTAATTTATAACTATTTTAAAGATGCTAAATAATCTTTCACCCTAAATGTTGCATCTTAAAATGCATTAAAAGTAAGGAAAATTTTTAGAATGGGTTCAACATATTATATATCTCTTTCAAACCATCCACGAGCAGTTTGTGTCGATCTTCTGGCCGTACTGAAGATGAGGATTCATCTTGATAGGGATCCAGAGATTCATTAAACATATAATTTTCCATATCTAGTTATGACTTGAAATCATTTTCTCCGCTTTATAAGATTTAACCAAAGAATCGCTCAACTGTTTTTCCATCAGCTTTCACAAACGTCGCAACAAAAGTTAGCTGGTTCACACGACTTACGCCAGATGTAGAATCCGCAATAATTGAAAAAAATTGCAAATTTTTAACCAGGTAAAAATTGATTTAGTTTATCAGGGTCCCCTGTAAAGCGAGACCGGGTGATATTGGTCCATATATTAGGTGGTCAGTAATAGGCGGTAAGGGGTAGTGAAACCTGGCCACCCTTAGATCGATATTGTTTGATTTGGGTTAACTGCCTAATCTAATCACCAACCATTACTCTACCGGTGGTCCATGTATGCATATTTGCACCATTTGTGGTCTTCAATAGTTTACAGATAAGACTTTTCAATAGACAAGAAGAAGAAATAGAGATATGACTAAATGATCCATAATGTACATATATTATAATAATTTGTATATTTTTTTAAAATACAAATTAAATGTATTAATTAGAACAACACATATAAAATCAATTTTATCGAAAAATATTGTTGTTGCTAACGAGATTCGAATCTATATCTGGGGAAATTGCAATAACCGATTAAGTTACACCAACACAGTGTATTGACGACAAATTTTCGAACTTCAACACTTTTCAAATTGATACATCTATCGTTCCATTATTTGAAAGGCATCTTCTTTATTTTTACGAAATCTCAAATACATTTGAGTAATGTGTTCTTAATAATTTGTATTGTATTTAAATCGTTACAGCGGCTTAAAAAATCTAAGATTACTATTATTTATTTATTTAGACTTTATTGACATACTTATTTTTGTTGTAACAGAGGTGAATATATTATAATATAACATGATAAACATAAGATACAATTATATTGCAATTAAATACTCGTAGTTTATTGTGTGGGATTGAATAGACTCCACCCCTGATATATACAGCGTTGTCCTGACTACTTTGCTAGACTGAAGTCTGTGTTAAAGTAGTCACCACATAACCACCCACATCTTGCAATAATACTCAGACAATTTAGATGACATTCAAAACAGAAACTATCAGAAGTCAGTAGCGAGGAGCATTATTAAAGATAAACATCTCAGAAACAAAAGTAATGGCGAACTGCTATGCTGATTCGACAGACATCGACGACTTCATTTCAAATTGAATATACATATATTGTATACTGTTATTAAATATTCAAAAAAGAAAACATTTAAGTAATCTCTAGAGATATTAAAAACACGTACGACATATTCGCTATTTTGGTATTTTTTTCTTACCAACAATGTCACTTACATATCCAAATACAGATCCAATAGCGAGAGCGACGAAGTGCACTCACATTATTAGATGCAGTTTCACTGTTTATCTGCTAATTTTGAAGACCCTGGACAAGGTTTGAGATTGGTCAATCTGTCAACCGTGATAACCCATTAATTAGCTAAATCCTCAACAGGGTTGTACATCGTGTACCGTGGCGGGCGGATGTGACACTACCACTTCCGTGTCAATGATTTCATTACGGCCGTGATGCAGTTAATGGCCGGCCCTGGGGGAGACGGGTGGTCGATAGGTAGGGGTATGGATACGGACATACTGTTGTTTGGGATTCATAATCTATAGGTAATACATACATATTAATAATAATCGAAATATAATAATTATCACGTAAATTATATAATTGTGCATTCCAAAAATGTGCACTTATAATTCAAATCGGTATAAATATTCAGCTTATTGTATTATAATGGATTACTAGGTATTATTATACCGCCCAAAGACGTCGTTTATGCGTCTGAACTGGATTTTATTCCACAATTTTTTAATTGATATCACTTATAGTTTCAAATACTTCACCGCTATTATCGATGTTTCCAATAAACAATAAATCCACTCCCACCCTTACGGCACCCTTAGCCAACTGTATTTAATTAGGTTCAATTTACGCCTGTAGATGGGAAGATCTGAGAATTGGGCATTGCCAGGTAGCCTCACATTTATTCAGATTGAACTTAATAGATTCCCCAATGTGTGAGTGTAGTGCTGAGGAGGAAACCCTTATCCATATATTTTTTGTCTGTCCATTGCGGATTACAGGTTTTTTTACAGTAATCTCGTCAATGGTAATTTTCAACTCCCGGTTAGCTTGTGTCATCTTCTTTCCCTTAACTCGCCACACTTAATCTATATAATGGCAAATTTTTTTAACGACAATGGTATTGATTTGTAATATAATATTTCCTATTCTATATTATTGTACATTTTTCTATAAAATAAAGTGTTAACTTGATTAATGGTACTAATCACTCTTGAAGGATGGATAACTTATTTAAAAGAAGAAGAATATGGGAAGAACTGCTCTTGTATTAGTCGCGATATTAACTCAAAAATTGTGTGTGTGTCAATATAAAAACAATATATTTTTCAAATTAAAATGTTACACCACGAAGTAACTGTCAAATCAATCAATGGTATCACAAAAACGATTTAATAACTAATATTTTGAAAAGCCAAGAAAAAAATGTTTGACGTTTTAATTTTGAAAAAGATTGTTATGAAATAATAATTACTTATCTATACACCAGTATTATTGTTACAATTTTCAAATCTCTGACAATATACCTACTTGTTTGTTTTCTATTTTAAAAAATGTACTTTCATAAAAAAGGGTCATATATTTACATTTCAAACGAAATTTAGTCTTCACCCCAGCGAAATGTATCAATTTCCCGTTGTGTGACACACAAAATAATCTCTGCATATCTCAAAACAGTTTTTTTTCTAACGAGACAGGCATAGTAGATACAACAATAATTACATGTATAAATTGCGTATAAATGAAATAAAACAAAGATATTGAGATTTTATGTATGTATATAATATTTAGGCTGCCCGCCAGTATGATACAAATCAGTGTGCAAAATTTGGAAAATTTTCGTTTTGTTTTTATTGAATAACAATATAAAAACCGATAGTGCCACTTTTTATTACTGGGAAAATATATATTAAGAGCTTGTGTAAATACATAGTAAAATAAGAGAACAATTTGATTTTAACTATAAGAAAGATAATGTTTCTTATCAAATTAAACAAAATACCTAACGTGTAATGTCAAAGTTTAAGAATAAAATTAATACATGATTTAAAAAAATTTTTTCCTTAGTAATATTTTTACACTATAACTTAGTGTGTATATACTATCATCTGAAAAATATTATGATTTATCTCAGAATGGTTAAACCTGTATACTATTAATACTTCACATTTTATTATAATAATCTCGACAAATTTCATTTTGACCTGCTGTGACCTTATGGAAATAAATTTACATTTATATCGGATTATTATGGATAATATCATATTTAGGATCTATTATTTATCAGTAATGTACAATTTCACCAAATATAATTAAATTTTCGGACAAATACAGATTTGCTGGAAAACCCAATTAAATTTATAACACATTAATAACAATTCGCATTTGATGATTAAATACCCCTCCCCACGTAGTATTTCCTAGTAATTCTATCTAAATCAACCCACAACAAATACAAAGTTACATAAGTTACGCAGTCCTCATTTCGCTTTTACCTAACCGAATCCTAAAATGATCTCCTTAATTTGGCCTTTTGGGATCATAATAGGTAGAAACATTTTCGGGGTGGAAGGTGGGGGCAGACAACCCGAAAACAAAAGCGAGCGGGCGAATTACGGAAGATATCCGTTTCTTTGTGTTTTAAGATCCTTTTACGATACACTAAGGATCATTATTCCACGTAAGAAAATAAATTCGGTAACTTATCACGAGGATGCTGTATGATGGAGACTAACACGAGATCATATTAACTCTCACCCGTATCACCCGCTGGGGTTAGCGGGGGCGACTCGCCCCTATCCCGGGGAGGTTTACGATAATCTTACATTTTGGATAAAACGTTTGGAACATTCATTTTTATGGGAACAGTCGTCGCTCCAGATGGTTTTAAGACGGCAGCGAAAAGTAATTTCATTGATCGATGAAGATTGGAGCTACACATTTATAGGCTTATTTCTCAATATGGGCATTTATGGTTATTATTGAAAACGCCAAAATTTTGCTGATTCATGACATTATCGAGGCTCAATAAATAATTCAGATATTTTTCTAATGCAAAATATGTTTTGTCGCAACATGTCGCAAAATATGTTTCATAATATTCCCATAATCATATAGTGCCATAATGCTTTCTCGATTTGCTCAACGATTGATTTTTGTTATCTTGTTAACTTACTTATCCTAATGATCAAAAACTTATTTATACATTAATCATATTTTTGATTAATTTAATTAATAACCGAGAAAAAACAGAGTATTAAATGTTTTTGGTTAAAAAGAGAATCTTTCTTACATTTGACATCTTGTACTTTATATACAATATAAACATATTAATTAAAAATAACAAATAATAGTGTCAAGTTGTTGAATCTTACCATTGACCGTGAGCTTGTTTCCGATGCACGTGATGGTGAGTTGGATCCTCCCTCTTCTCTCGGTGTGGTCGCAGCCGCACAGGTTCGGTACGGACTCCTCGCATCGCTTGTGCACGTTCATGTCGCATGCTGAGCATCGTCGTGTTCAAAGATCACCATTCCCGCCCAATAGGGCCAAGAGCCAAGATCAAATATTTCACGAAGTTTGAATTTATAATGAGAATTTTGTGTATTTGAACATGAGTTTGTATTTTTGAAACAGAGTGATTGATAGTAAAATCAAAATAAAATTAAAATATTGAGACGATCAATTTTTATAGTTGTGAAAGGAATATGTACGATATATTAAAATATTGAGATTTATTTAAATAATAAAATATTTCATTAATAATTAATTAATTAATAAATCAGTAAAAATGAATGTGGTGATTTTTCGACAACGTTTTGTAATTAATCGCATGAATTTTGGCAGAGTCGATGTCCATCCATAGTGCAACGAGGGCGGCAGACGTTTAGGCATAAAAAAAAAACATATCCATTAAAATTTGTACAAAAATTAATAAATTTCACTTAGTCATCTGTAAACATTGCTCCGATACAAGCTGAAATTCACGCGCCGACTGAACTATCAATGCCAGTCCTCGTGTGCTCGCAAACCAAACATTTACCTAACTATTTGCCTAGAGGTAAATTACCGAGGACCATTGAACTGGAAAAAATGTGCTGTTTGCAAAATTGGTAATAGACTACAAAATTGAAAATAAATTGCCAACAGAATACATGTTTGGTTTAACAAAACAATTTTAGTACTAGGAGCCAAAATAGATGCTAGACAATATTAATAAATAACCATTTTTAGCGTATGTTATTTATTAAAACGGACGGATCGAGACATTCATATTTCAGCGAGTAGCAGAACAGCAAAAATCTATTCATAATAGGATGATTATATTAGGATACAAAAAAGTAAAGAAGAGAATTTTTTATAATTTTTTAGTATACTCAATTATCAATGTTGTAAAAATGCTAATATTTATATGATTTAAGAGTAATAATAAATAAATTTACTGTAATTAATATTAATTATTATGGACTTACTCAAATTAAATTTCTATTTCGTAAAAGTTTGATCCTGATAATTAAAAAAAAAAATTAGAAATGTGTACTAAAAAAAACAAAACCACATCAGTTTACATTATAAATATTTGAGAAATTTTCGAATATTTGTTTTGACTCGAGCGTTCCATGTATTCTCCAGTCCTTGAATTTATTTGAGAGAGTAGTAAATGTATATATTTTCAGAATAGAAAAAATAGACGAGGGAAATTGTATTCATTGTTTATTCAATAGTTAAACAATATTGTTTAAAAAAAAAACTGAACGAAACAATCTAGGCGAGTGAAAATAATTTAGTGAGGAGTAGTCCGTACGAGTGGAAAGAATCCTCGAGACACTCGCCTATGAGAAATCCCTAGGTACTTCAGTTTCCATCACCAGGGAAGGGAACACAGTAAAGAGGAAAATAACTCGAACAAAGAGTTGCCCGACAAGGGTTGCCAGAACAATGTAAAAGTTTAATGCTCTGAGGCGAGTAATGTAATTGTGGGGGAAATAGGGGCCGACGGGAACGAGGCTTGTACTAAACAGACAGACTTGTCAAATTCAAAAATAATATCGATGATACCTAAGGGCTATTTATATGAGAATAAGAACAAACGAACTATGGACAAGTCATTGAAAAGAACAGCTGTAAATTATGTATATTGAAAATATATGTACATATATACATTATTCGAAATTTATAAGGCGAAACTTTGCATAATAAAAATAAAAATACACATCGGTAAAATATTCAAAAATAATGAAAGTATAAAGATCAGGAAGACAAGGTGGAATATTGCAACATCACACACACATACACACAAATTGGGATGAATCGATCAACATTATTTTAGTAAAAAATGTCAACAGATGCATCTAAAGTGAACTTACACATATGCACGCAAACACACAATCTCATTTTATATAAATAACATGCACATAATGATGAAGGCTTTGATATTGTAAGTCTGGTAAATTAAAATGCATTATATTATTTGTAAACGCATACATAGGTACATAACAACAACAATAATTATAATTTTAGATGACTTGAAATATCAAAATCTTCAATCAAGTCACAGAAAAAAATTATACCACTTTGTAAAAATCGTTTAAATGGTGTAATTTGCGAGTGTGCAGCAAGCAACTGTGTAATGAGATATTTTATTAATATTACGCGGTGCAATAAATAAATAACTTAGGATATAGTGATACCATTTAAACTGATTCTTTCAAAGAAAATTTAAACACTTAAGTATAAAAATAAACTACTCGACACACTGAAATTAGCTTGGGCGCTAGTGCATTCATAAGTATTACAACAAGAATTTTAATTAAATCTTTTATATAATCATGGTTAATTTTATATTTGTTATTAAAAAAAAAAAACAAAATAAAGAAGGAAAAGTAGACCAAAAAAGATCTCACAAAAAAATCAAAATTAAATTAATTTACAATAATAAAAAAAAACGATATTTAGCTATATAAAAAATCGAAAGTTTTCCTATTGTTCACCATTGTATAATACTTAAGTATTCGAATGAGTTTCTAGATATTTGTTATAATGTACGACTAAGGAAATCGCTTAAGGTTTCAATGTTATATACTGTTAATCAAATACGCGGGTTTTACATTCGGGAAAAGCGAAAATATGACATTATGTAGGTATTATGTAGTTAATAAATACACTCGGCGGGTATGTATTATACAATAAGGAGGAGAGTTCTAGCTGGGATTATGTTACATTTATATTAAAGGCAAGTATTTAAATGTGTGAGAACCAATCGGGACAGTCCAGACGTCACGGTGTATCCTGGAGCTAATCTGTTTATTAATGTACATGCTGAAAGGGTATATCCTCATATTGATTTGTATATTAACATACATGCTGAGAGGGAGTTGAGAGTGGGTTGTGCTATATTCCTGCTCGGTTACATTATTTGATATCTAGAATTTTGAGGTTGGACATTTATTTGTACACTGTAAAGTATTGAATAAAGCATGTGACCGAATGAATGTCCACAAAGTCCAAAATAATACATATCGTTTATAAGATAAACCTATAACATGAATCTATTATTCATTAGATTTTTACCGTGCGGAAATCCTACATTTTACTTACTAAGTTATTGAACCTATGGATGACGTGTGGGCATATCTAACAGGGTGTGCACAAAACTGTGACAACCGACTGAAAACTAAACTATTCGACTACTAATAGAAGATTCAGGCGTGATATGTACATCATAGAAAAGTTTTATTAATACAATATTAATAAACTCAAACAAAAACCGATGTTTGTGAGCTGAATACACTTCTTTGTATTGTGCTACAAATTAAATAGAGTATCAGAAAATGAGACGCGTTGTAAATTCTTAGGTAATTACATACACGTTCCGAAAACAAAACGTCAAAGTTTCGTGTTAGAGTAAAAAAATGTACACCCCGGCGTTGGAATTCGTGGGGGTAATGTCACCGTGGCGTCGAGAAGGGGGCAATTTTAAATGATGAAATCACAATTAAATTTTTTTGATTGAAAAACCTTTCCCGATGCAACCGTAATGTTCGAAGTGGGAATACTCTTAACCATTTAACTGCCAACTGTATTTGAAATGGAAGACACCACATAGGGTAAGACTGGGGTTTAAGGATATTGACTCATCTAATCAAAAGTTGGAACCTGTCCATCCGCAGGTGGCAAAATGATTTTAAAATATGACTTTAATCCCTGCAAGTTTGCAAGGTCCAAATGTGCGTGTTAACACGCTTACATCTTGGAGTAACATACAAAGTTTGGCGTGTTAACGCGCAAATGGCATATAAAATGTTAATTAAAACTACCGCTGTAAAATGATTTACATTAATATTTGAGTGGTAGAGTGTGATTAGAAAAATATATAATTATGATTAAACGAATTTTTTTATTGTAATTTCTTTCCGCACATATCACCTCATGAATTCCTCATTGTTATTCTGAAACCGTTCGGGTGCACGTGACCCCCTAGAGTCTACAACGGGGAGGGTTAACTATAACTGTAGATTGGGGATCACGGTCCACGTGAAACTTGATTTAAAATAAATTTACTAGCACCGTCAGCTCACATTCAGGGTTGGCGTTCTCCATCACCGTTGCGGTCGCCTTTGTGACAAACCAAGTTCCGCTTGACGGATGTGTCTGGATTGCCACCTTGATTACTCAAATTGTTTCTTAGTAGGACCGATTTTATTTTAAAACGTATAACACCAAAACTTTCGCAATAATTTAAAAAAGAGTATTTACGAATGAAAGATGTATTAAAAAAAAAGAAGTTTTGTCCCAGGTAGTGGGCAATACTCGTGACGTGCGCCAAAATGTCGCACTCAAGCAGCGCGCCATGACAAAGCTATTACATTACATTAATTAATATTCTTCGACCGCACAAAGAAATAGTGCATACTTCATCAAAAGTGTACCCAGTAAATGTATCCGTAAGCTGAACTTTAGTTGAGTTTGCGAGAAGAATTCGAGTAACCAACAAAAGTGATGGAAAAATAATAAATGAAGCTATCGAACCAATTACAAAATCATACTCAAAACATTATCGATGCCCGGGCCGCCATTTTGCAGTCTGAGCATCGAATCGTGGAGTGAGAATTAGCTTCATAATTCGAACGACGAATAGTTGACGCTTCGGCGCTTGCACTGTTGACGGCCATCCTCGAATCTTGACCAAACGTAAAAAGGGCGACCGTGTTCCTATACCTGTGCACTTGAGTCCCTGGTGAGCGATGCCGTGCAGCATGGAACCGCAGTGGTCGCAGAACGTCGGCGTCAGGTAAGTCCAGACCTCCCACTTGTGAGGTGCCGTCATCGCCTGCACGAGGCCAGAGAAAACAAGAAAACCATCTTCATTGGGAGATTCCGATGACAATGGGAAACCTCGACATTTACCTCTCCACCGATATCATGCAAATGAAATTTCTAGCCGAGACAACACCAGTCTGAACAGCTGAGACGTGAATTACCTACAGTTACCTGTTAGTCCAACCGATACCTTGGTGAATTTCTGTAAATGAATCTTGTCTAAACCATAATTTTGAATATATCGCATTTCGTTGAAACCAAAACACCTTACCTTCTTCGTGTCTCTGTCTCCCTTTTCAATCAAATGTTTGTGGTAGCTACACATTGACTTATTCGATCGGAAAACTATACTTATTAACCAATTCAAAGTTTTGTAATCTCGCTAACTTCAGCTTAATAATATTGCTGAATAATTTTCCTGCTTGATATACCAGTATGAAATTTCGTTTCACATATAATTTGGACGTTTTCGTTGGAACATCGATGTTACTTTCTAACTACAAATAACGTTTTTAGGACTTCTTAAGATTTAATGTAAATATAGTGCGAGAAAGTTTACATTTAATTAAGTATCGTTGCAAATCATGGTACTAAAGACGAAGATATTTAATTACGATTCACATTAAAACAGTTTACCTAGGAACTGGGAATTAACTTTGATGATAAGGCCTTAAATATGTGAAAATAACGTATTGCGTTATTGAAGAGGGTGAACAAAATGGCTCATAAAAATATTATAGCTCTAAAATATTATATAATACAATGTAATTTTACTACTCTAGCTATATTATACATTTCTTAGATTAGTTTTTCTATATACTTAGTAAGTATCTACAATACATATTTATGCATATTGTTCTAAGTATTTACTTAAAAAAATCCCTTTTACTTTTCAAATTCAACTTATAAAATAAACCGTAATCGTATCTTCAATTAGCCAGAACAAAGGCGCTAATTTATAAGATTATTAAATGTTTAAACTGTATATATATATATTATCTCTATACACAATATATTGATAAATTCGTGTTTTATCCGTATCTGGCAAAATTGTCAGAAATGTTTAATTTTTAGATTACGCGATCTGTTATTTAATATGACACAGTTAGTACCTATGTACAATTTAACAAAAGGAAAAATATGTACGTACAGTCTTTAAAATGTGTATTACCTGGGAGACGAATCGCATAAAAGTAAGCTACACTTACTTAAGTAACTTAATAACTAATATTTACAAAATCGTAATATGGATAAGGCGGAAAAATAATTTCAAAAACATGAAAGATCGAAATAATTTGCAAAAAAAAAAAAAATTAATTAAGAGCTTCATCAAAGCAACGTAATTAAATTTTAACATGTTAAAAATATATGTTTAATCAAAACATTAACAAACATTCTGGAAATTCGAAATTCGTTAAAGGAATACACAAAAATGAAAATGAAATATTTTTTTTACAGAAGCTTTTAAAGTTATGAGAATAAAATATGTGACAAAAAAAAATCATTTCATATGTATAAGATAATATACAACTGGCAGATGTTTATGTGTAGACATTCTGTGAGAATGCATAAAGTTTTAAATATATTATTTAAAACATATTTCATAAATTTAACCACATTGGTAGCTGAAAACGGTATTGCGAATATGAAAACTAGATCGGACCAAACTGGAAAAATGAATTAAAATCGAGTAATAAGAAATTTAAAAAAAATCTTAGGCGATGTGAGTAAAAAGTTAGATCATTAGGTAACGAGATATATTCTAAAGTTTTGATCAAAAGAATAATTTTAGAGTGCGAAAATAACTTTTGTGGAGCCGAATTTAAGCAAAGGGAAGTAAAAAGTTTAAATGAAATCTTTAATAGGAGTCTATAGGCCCGGTTGTGTAATCAATGGTAACTTTTTACAATGGTAAAAAAAATTACTAAAGTAAAAAAAATGCGAAAACGAGATGTTCGATCATTGGTGAAAAATGCGATGGTAAACTAATCTTATTCTCAAATATCGGATGGTAAAAATCGAAAATCGTTGGTTAAATATGGCGGACTCTTCACAGCTGTTTCTAAAGTCATCTGTCATATTGATACGTTGAAAGTTACAGTATACGATAATTAATCATTCAATATCCTGGTATTTTAGTGATGAGAGTTCGTCCGATGAAGATATCCTTGTTTAATATAAAGTTGAGTCATAAATATGTACTGTCGTATTTTTTAATAAAAACATTATTTTTATAAAGAAATTTTATTACATAATTTCCATTATTGCTAATGACTCTCATCTGTCAATTAATTATTTATTATAATTAATTTGTTTATCCCATCGGAATAAAAACTCGCCGGTTTTGACTTAAAGAATATGTCAAAGTACATTTTTACCTCCTGTGTTGTTTTAAGTTTTTTCCATCCAAGTAATTTTGTATAGATAAAAAAAGATGAAAATTTGATGGAGCAAGGTCAGAAGAATAGGGTGGATGTTTTAAAACATTCCAGTTGAGCTCCTTCAATTTGTGCTGCGCCATCATTGCAGAATGAAGCCGCGCATTGTCGCGGTGAAAAACAACACCTTGCGTATGAATAATTGGAAAGCAGGCCAATGCGGTGCAGATGTCTCACCACAGTCGTTTGACTGATACACATCTTCAATGCGATGTCCCTGGTATTTTGACGAGGATCAGCTTTTATTATAGCGGTTAGCATATCATAGTCGGTGGTTAAAGGGCGCCCAGCCCGTTCTTCATCAGCTACTGATAAATTACCAGATCTGAACTTAGCAAACCATCGTTGACTGGTTCCAACATGGATAGCGCCCCTACCGTACATATTACAAATGGTTTTGGTTGCTACTGTTATACTGTACTACTGCATTATGGCCTTTATTAAATTCAAAAAGTTAAGTGTCGAATATGCACAATTTTTTCCAACATTTTGAAAATTCACAAGGGCTCCGTTTAGTTCAACCACTGGCTATCAACTGAAGAATCAGTCATAAAAAACCCTCCTTTGTACAATACAAAAAAAAAATTTATGCAGATGTTAACAGAGTTAATTTATAAAAAAAAAAACATTGTGTATGTAGAAACACGACGGTACTTTCGACTCAACCTAATATATTATACATCAGCACATATATCGAAAAAATGTCGTCAGCAAAGTGACAGATTTCGAACGCAGGAGCGAATGAAGTCATAGATAAAGCATATTTCATGATTATTTGTCTTGACAAACTGTAAGGCGATATTTCTTATCTATGCTTTGACAGTAGAAAATTTGACGTACGAACAACCCGCAAATTTTTTTTACTACGGGCAATGGTAAAAAGTTATTATAGTAAAAACTTAGCATGGTTAAAATTTACTGCTGATCACACAACCGGCTCTAAAGGTTAAAATCTAATTAATTAGGAGACCTTCCACTCAAGTTAATTAAAAGCAGTCAAACATTAATTATTGCGTGCGATTTCAAGTGTACGGACATATGAAATATCATTATTTCATAATATTTAAGTGAATGGTTAAAAACAGCAAACTTACATAAATTTAACAGAAACTTTAAAATTTATAGTACAATGTTATAGGACTTAAATCTTTCATAAAATACACGAAATTTGTATTTCTAACAGTTATATCCAAAAATATCGTATTTGTAAAGATGGGAAGGACTTAAAAGTCTAATAAGTTTACAGTTATAAATTTACTTATACAAATAAGGCTACATAAATATAACGATGGATTTGAATGTGAAAAATTCACATTATGGCGTTTGTATCTCAAAAATGGACTTTGGACTTCTCTATCAGAGTGGAGATGGAATATTTGTAATGCACATTTTATATTGTGTAAATATGTAAAATATTATCTATACCTTTCGCATTCCGATAGATCGCGAGTATATTCATATTCATCGACTGATTCCACATGTTGACCCTCGTCTCCGCAGACTCTTTAAGTGAAAGTCGAAAAAAACTTTCAAGAAAGTTTTTCTCGACTTGAGTCGGTCATTTGAACTTTTATGGTCATGTAATGTATTTGTAACGATACTTTTGCGATAATCAATTCTTTTCCCAGCGCTAATGTGAATTTATAACTATTAAAATCCACCACAGCAAGAAATAGAATTATAACATTAAATAGATTTCTAACACGTATTACGTTTTAAAATACGCGAAAATATTATTAATGTATAGATTAATAAGTAAAAAGCAAGGATTTTTTCAGTTGTACTTAAAATGTGTGAATATTATACAGGGACAAATTTTAATCTTACTATTAATAATATAAATCTGGGCATATCTTATACACATTACATATACAGGAGCCTTCCATTTTACATTGAGATCTAAAGCTTTTTTTGCACGTTGCATTGGGGACCAATTTTTGTAGTTACGTCGCTGATCATCGCATGTCTATTTCTTTCTCTCAATCATCGCTCTTCTTACACTCTGAGGCGTTATTCTGATCAACACTATTATATTTTCTGTTGCTATCCCGTTACTACTCCTTTTGTCTGATTTAAAGCGATATCCTGGCGTGTGATAATTATTTACATAATGAACATGTGTATTCCGCTCCACGATAGCACATCACCCTAAGAAGTTGAAGATCTGTTCCCCACGTGGAGCCCACCAGTTTATTTCTGGCACTGACTTTCTTCCGCTCTTGCAATTTTAGTTTGGTGTTCGACCATGTTTTACACAGAGATATTTTGGATTGAGGCAACGTTGGGATTCTTCTCCAGGCCATTTGATGTTAAGCTTTCTCCCAATGTCCCTATTTCGTAGATGACATGTATTACTTGGGTGAATATCTTTATAATATTCTCAGGGTTCTGTTCTACGTTATAATGGCTCAATCGTTGGTATATAGGAAATCTTTTATCGATGTTCTCACCTTTGTCACCTTCATCTGAGAGATATCATAAAATCTTATGCTTCATAGTTATAAATTTATTATTTTCACGAGTTAGGCATCTTCTGAGATTTTATACAGTCCCGTAATAGTCGTTAGGTGACTGTTTCGCATTTTTGATTATTTTATCATAATTCATCAGAATTGTTTCAATAATTGTTTGTACTAATTATGATAGACCAGGTGAAGAATTAGTACTAATTGTTAAAAACCTAAGCAAAACTTGCAACGGTTCATTAGTTTATTTAACATTTATCTTGATTAATTACAAAATGATTAATAGAACGATCAGTTTCTTTTTAATATTTCTAATATGTTATCATAACATAGTGTTATAGTAGTTGTTTGTTTTAAAAATCAATATCTAAGTAAACCAAAACATTTTTAGGCATCTCACGTAGTTACTGAAATACAAAATGCATTGAAAATCTAAGCAGTCTTCCAGAGTGCTCTAGTAATGCACTGAGCGCGTCCATTAAATAAATGAGAGGAATTGCATTTGCTATTAACCCTGTTTATTTACAGCGTTTATTTTAATTCAAAGCAATCTGCACTCACTCCATTTGTTTCCGACGAGTCAGTGAATAAAGAAGTATCATTGATACAAATTTTTTTTTTCTTAATTTATTACTAACGCACAAAATAAATTTTATTTTAGACTATATATTGCGCATAAAGTAATTAACAATATACTTAGATATATATATGTATAGGTATCGAGACTTTTTATAAAATAATCCCGATATTTGAGAGTACGAGTAGGAAGCATATCTGATGATACCGTTGGAAAGATATTATGTTACGTATTTATGTATTTGGGAGTAATGAAGAGATCTCACGTTGATTAATGATTTAATTTTTATTTTGTAAAACTATAATAATACGATAAACAATAAACGAAATAAATTTAAAAATGTAGTATGCTTTAAAGTATTTGTCACTCAAAAGATTCTGCACAAAATTTATTAGCATGCTCGTATACCATACTGTATGCCTAGGGGTTGAGGTCTAACGTAGAAAAAGCTACATTTCTCATAGTTTGTACATACAGAAAGATGAACAATAAAAAATTAAATTATTAAAATAATTCATACAAAATTATGAGAAATTGTAATTGATATATTTAATTCAAAATACATGTAAGGACAATTGTTGTAACTATCATATTGTACATATATACTTAAAAGTTAGTCGATGAGCTTATTAGATTATGATATCTTTCACGTAAAAATTCAACATATTCGCAGTTCAGTTTACATTTTTACAATATCAATTTCAGTGGATATTTAGTGTTTATATCAAAGATACAATGCAGTGATAAATCTCTAATTTTAAAAACAAACACGGCAGACGAAATTTTCGCAATTGCTTTCGCAATATTGGCGGGAAAAGTGAACCGAGAGAATGTTATCCAATTTTAAAATTAGAAGCGCCGGCGGTCGGGGAAATCAGCGCGAAGAGCTCGCTGCTTACGTAAGAGTGATGCAGTAAAAAACCTCTTCGCTCAAATTGATTGTGGTCCGCTGTGGTTTGAGCGCGGCCAGGTTCATCGATTTTATATCGTAATGGCAACCCCGGTCAGCGTTAGAGAGGAGCCATTCGCCGAAAATAAGATCGAGCGAATCGAGGTTCGAAATCAAACTCGACCGGGAAATGAACAGCGGTCAAAGTTCTCGTACTGAAAAGCGACCGCGAGCAATAGATTGAAACTCGTATAAATAGTGAAATCTGATAAAATCTAGATTAAATTTTTTCAAACGAAAATATACTTAAATACAAACTAAATGTATTAACACATAAAATCAATTTTATCGAAAAATATTGTTGTTGCGCCACCGGGATTCGAATATCCCGGGAACGTGCATTAACCGATTATGCTACAGCTCACAGTACATTGACGGCAAATTTTCGAACCTACATGTTAAACTTTTCAAATTGATACATCTATCGTTCCATTATTTAAAAGCCACTTAATTTATTTTTACGGAATCTCAAATACCTTTGAGTAATCCGATAGGAGACGCCAGAATTAACAATTCATTTTTATTAAATTTTTGTAGCAACAACAATACTTTTCGATAAAATTGATTTTTTATGTATGTCTTTCTAATTAATACATTTAATTTGTATTTAAAGTATCACAATAAGAATGTGTTTTCCTTAATAATGAAAATATACTTTAAAAGCACGGAAATGGACTAAAACAACTTATGGCAATTAAAAAACATTTAAATTATGGATTCGCTCAGACATAAATTTTAAACAACCGACGCTTTGTGCTTTCGCTTTATACGGTAAATGAATGTCTGTCTATCTAGCGAGGCAAATTTCCTCGAGTTTCTCAATTGTGTTAAGTTTGTTATCGAGCTGGCAATGTATCACTTCCTGCCACAACACTATATTTATTCATTTGGAAGCTGTTACACGTATATATGTGGGATAGAAAATTATCATGTGTACGTCGAACTGGCGGATACATAATATTATGTAAAATCAAATAATAAATATAACCTTTTGAGAATTAAAATCATGTACATAGTACATTTTCTCAATAAAAAAAAAAGTATAAAACACATAATACAAACAATTATTTATACCTTGACAATACCAACACACGAGTAGGACGTCATTTTTATACACTTAATAAAAATAAAAATAAAAATCAGAAGACATGAAATTAATAACAACAAAAATTTTAACAAACACCACATTTTATTTTATTACATTTTATTACGTTGTGTTAACATTAAGAAAACCTGAAATACACAAACATGTTTATTTTAGTAAACGGACATACACAAAAAGAGTTAAAAATCAAAAAAGCTCTCAGGCAACATTTATACACGAGGAGGAAAAGGTTAAATATAAATTTATTTAAAAAAAAAACGATATAACCGGAAAGTGCGGGTTTGGAGACATATCAAGAAATAACTACAAACACAAACAGCTGTTCATAAAAAAAAAATTAACATTTAAAGTTAATCATCGACAAAAAGACATCCCTAACGACGAAAATGTGCCTATCTACGTTTTATTTCGGCAATATATATACATATATATTTATTTAATATTATAATAGCTTTCCGCTACTAGGATAGATGGCGTTTTATTACATTTTTACGTCCTGATAAAATGTAACTTAAACGAATCCTCCGGGCAAACGGTTCGATGATTTAATGGACGGCGGATTTATGACCGATGGTAAAGAACATAAATGATGAAAAATTCGTGTACCTAGTCCAATGTACCCAAAAAAAAAAAATTAAATCAAAAAATGTAAAAACTTAAAAGTATGTGTGTTTAATAAAAATTGATTTTAAATTGATTAAATGTATTTTTTTTAAATCAAATTAGTTATTACGATTAATTTACACATAAAATTGATGAATTAAAATAATCTTGGATACACTTAATTTATATCAAACTAAATATTAACATTGAATGCTAAAATTTTAGCATACACAGTAAGGCTAAGAACTATGACAAATCGAGTGCGTCTTTAATTATTGATTGTAAAATATTTTCAGTGTAATCTGGATTGTTTCATTCTTATCGTGACGTGTAATAGTGGATGAACATTCAGAGGGTGGTGTTGAGATGTGCAAATGATGAAGAAGAAATATAATGAATACCGAAAAGCATGAAAAAAAGAACACCCAAGATGAAAAATGTTCCAGCTTTACGCAAAATGTTTCGTGTATAATCGTCGTACGTCAGCGAGGGGTTGACGTCGGAATTGTGATATTTGTGAGTATATTATACGACAAACTACATCTATATTACTAGTCTACGATTGTTTTAATAATTTAATATCTATAATTATTTTGGAGCCCCAGCAACTCTTTTCTCTATTGCCGGATAAAAATCACCATAAACATATGTTACATCCAATCTGGAGTTGCTTAGCGCAAGAAGAATATTTCCATATAAAAAAATAAAGAAAACTCAAAAGATTCTAAAAAAATAACGCTTTGGAGTGCTTTAAATATTGAATTTCTTTTAAAAGTGATATATTGTATATCAATTATTTAAAAAAAAAAAACAGTTTTTTGCATACTTGTCAAAATGACTTTCGATTAACAAGTATCGTGATTGTCCACGGCACTCCAATATTTAGTATATAATATTATAACAATCTTATCGGATAAGTTATAAGCGTCTCACTCTGACCCTAGAACTACACTACAGATAAAGCAAAGGGAAATTATTTAACGTAAGGTTAATTTATTTTTATAGTTATCTATTAGATAAGCACTTATTAAGGGATGAATTAGTTTCTAAAGCATCGGGATAAAGCCGCGTTTACATTTTGCGCAATGCCTGTACCATAGCCGTGTTATGTCAATCGAAATAATAATGATGGCAATAGACAGGTTAGAGAACGCATTCGATAAGAAAGCCCGCAAGGTTTCAACAAGCGCCCCTGACTCTCGGGGAGGGACAAGGCTGGCGTCCGGAGCGGGTGGTCCTGGGCGCTTATCGTGAGATGCAAGAGACTGTAGGATGAAAAAAAGCCGAAGAATTCAAACAAAAACACGAGCAGAGTTGAATACCCATAAGTAATGTGCTAAGGCCACACGTTGAAGCCAGTTATTTCTCATATTTCAAGAGGGGTGAAAATTGTTTACATACAAAAACAGCGATCTTTTACGAAAATTTTGAAACGCAAAGACAAAAGTCAAAAAATAACTCCGATGCCGAGAAAATCAAAGAAACCGAGATATGAATTATTATCGTTGAACAATTTTCACGACCCCCCTGAAACAGGCATCGCCCGGTGCGACCGGAGCCGCAAGGGTGAGAGCGGCAGCTCCGGCAGGACTGGCTCCGGGGCCGTTACCTTGGCACTTGAGCCCCTGGTGCAGGATGCCGTACAGCAGCGAGCCGCAGTGGTCGCAGAACGTCGGGGAGGCGTACGTGTGGGCCTTGAAGTTGTGTTTAGTTCTCGTGTCCTATGTCACACAGCACAGACACATTACGGCAAAATGATCAACACCAAACCGAACAAATTATCGTAAGATTAAAATCTAATATACGAACATAAACGTTTTTTCACGAATTTCGTGTATATACTGTAAAAACCAAAGTTGAAAAACTGTGTCAGTTCCATTCTGGTTTATAAACATATTAAGCGTAAAAAAGATGACCCATTATAATTAATAAATATAGGTGGGTATATATATATATATATATATAACTTACCGATTAAATAACACACTTATACAATATGTTATGTTATCTCCTTAATGTAATAAGCAAACAATAAAAAAATATGAATCTGATCATGAGTACCTGAACCTGCACGACAGAGGATGTATGGAAGAAATGTAATTTATTAAAAAGTATGTTTTATGCGTGAAACAACCGTTTTTTAGAAATTTATTAACTAGAAACTCATGTGTGATTGCAAAAGCGCCATGCGCCGTCACCAAAATACATAACACTGTTCTTCTATTTCCAATTATTAATTTTACTATTTGAATATTACACATATTCGTTATTTTATTAAATCCTTATAATAAACTACAATTGTTTATTAAAATATCAAATCTAGTAAATTATTTATTGTTAGAAGAACACGTGTGTTCTCCTTATAATAAAGTTGTATCAATGTGTCCAAAATTTAATAAAAATTAATTGATAATTCTGGCGTCTGCTATCAGATTACTCAAAGGTATTTGAGATTTCGTAAAAATAAGGTAGATGGCTCTTTCAAATAATGGAACGATTAAATGTATTAATATCAAAAAGGTAACATATAGATTCGAAATTTGTCGCTAAAAATATTGTCGCTGTAGCATAGTTGGATAATGCATCTTCCGCGGTTTGAAAAGAGATCCAGGTTCGAATCCCGGTGGCGCAACAACAATATTTTCCGATATAATTGATTTTATATGTATATCTTTCTAATTAATATATTTAATTCAAATTTAAAATTATTTGTTTTTTCTTAAGAATATTTTAGATGGTTACATGTTGATTTTAAATTCAATTAAAATTCTGGCACGAACAACAATTATTACTTTTCAAAATTAATTTCGCAAACAGGGAAATATTTCACTTTTTGCGAATAAACAATAAAACATGTATAATATAAGTGAAAAGATTAAAAATATTACTGAGCTTATCCTCTCAATCACTTAATAATCCATTTATCACATTAATCCGCTTATCAGAGCATTGTTTGGTTAGCTTAATGGTCGGTGCCGGTGGTTCCAGGCTCTAAGAGCTGTTTGAACACCATACTGGTATAAACACCAGATTTAGTTTTCAGTATGTAACTAAATTATTATCTATTTCCTTTGCAGAAAACTAAAGCATTTAATTAAATATATACAACCTATGAGCCGTAATTTCTCTAATAATATAATTAAATTAATCAACTAGAAAAATATACAGAAAAACTCTATCTATCGAATAAAATATTTAGTTGCTACAGGGATTCGAACCTGGATCTCTTCCTACCTGGGAAAGCGCGTTTACCATTTTCGCTATAGCAATCGAATACATTTTTAACAAATTTTGAATTTATATTCTGTAATTTTTCCAATTAATACATATATTATTCCATTTAAAAAATAACAACTTTATTACCAATGTATTTGATTGCCATAGCGAAAATTATGGAAGCGTTTCCCTGGATAGGAAGAGGTCCAGGTTCAAATCCCGGTAACGTAATATTTTTTCCGATAGAGAATTTTTCTATATATCTTTCTAGTTGATTAATTTAAATAGTATTAAAATAGCACAGAACTATGTTATAAAATAATATAATTTCTTCTGAGCTATTTCAGTGGCAATAATCAAAGCTTATTTATATAGAAAGCCTGTGAAAAGCTACAAGAGTAGGTATTTAAAATACGAGCAATTCACAAAATACAATTCTTGGCTACACCTATTTTCACTAAAATCTTCAGATGTATTAAAAAAACTGGATAAAACTACTTTTACTAAGAATAATAATTTTGTATTTTTTCACGCCGCTAGGGGGGAGGGGGGATCGAGTACTAACGAATACCGATCAATTCTAATCAGAGATCTTCCCTTGTAGGTACTTTCGATTCCCAAGGGAAAGAATTCAGAACACGAAACAAACCTGAGAAAATCATTACTGGCAAACAATATGTTGGAAGTTGGAAGCATATAGACAATTACACCTTAAGGTGCCCATACATGTATAAACTTTTCTCGAGATTAGTTTCAAAGGTCAGTACGATCTCCGCTTAGTCATTCATGTAAATAATACATTTTATACGAGCGATTAGCGGAGCAGGATTAAAGATAAACGTCTCAAAGACTAAAATAATTTAAATGTACTTTGAGCGGCGATTGTACCGCTATGGACGTGAATCCGGACAAATTCTCTTTAATTCC
The DNA here is from genome assembly GCA_022840565.1 of Eubasilissa regina. NCBI lineage: Eukaryota > Metazoa > Arthropoda > Insecta > Trichoptera > Phryganeidae > Eubasilissa > Eubasilissa regina. The sequence continues at coordinate 20,439,752 of JAINEB010000004.1, read as the reverse complement.
GTGTGTAGATCGATACTTAAACTCGTATCGCCAGAGCATAAAAAGGAGAGAAATCGCACTCCCGACGCGCTCGCTTATATCGCCTCGCACACAACACACACACACACGCATACCTCCTACTTCGCCCGTGCTCCGCGGACCGACACACACACAAAATCTCAGAAATCACAGTAATTATGAATTGCTTTGTTAACTCGATAGATCCAGATTTAAATGAAACCCAACTTGAACAATATATCCGGAGGCATATCTGGCTAAATTGTTTTCAGAAGAAAGCTGAGCTGGAGTGAATATGATTTTCAAAAGTGATCTCCACTCACAGTATCCGTAACGAAAATTGTTCGACCGATGCATACATCCAGTTTTTATGATGGACTGTCAACAAAGGAGAGGTCCTAACGTAATGGAAAAATCTATGTTGAGCATCACATCAAGAGACAGCAAAAGAAACGTGTGAATAAGAAAACAGACAAGAATAATCGACACAACAGAGTAAGCCAAAAAAATGATATGACAATAGGTAGGCCACATCACTCGGAAGACCCACAATCGTTGGAAAAATTTTGACATCCACTGGTACTCGAGGGAAATAAAGAGGCCGATAGATCCCTGATGATGATAATGCAAAAGATTTAATAAACTGCGCAATAAATATCGACCGTTACAGCAACTCTCGAGATAAAAGTATATTTGTGAAAACGCTCCTTTATACCAATACATTACTTATAAGAAGAGAAAATAAAATTTATTTTTTCACTATAATAATACTTTATAGATGCATGATTGCACGTAAAAACTTATTTTTAAATAAATAACATAGCAAAACACTAATTAATAAAAATATCAAAAATAATTTATTAATAAATCGTTAAAATGGCATGGTAGGATTAAATCAATTTGAGGTAACAACAAAATCAGCTGACTGATAACAATCGAAATTTCTGTAACTATGCTAAAAGCTAATGGGGTAATTCAATCATCGTTTGAAACATGACCCATGTGTTTACATTATTTGTACTATCCGGTATCAAAGCGCGTTACCTATCCATATATGATATTATCTACCTTCGCGTGGTTATTACAATAGCGCAATATGCCTTGTCACGAAACAGTTTGTATTTTGGCAAAATGCAAATAAAAACTCTTTAATATTCAGTCCTTTAAGTTAAAAATTTACAGTTAAGTATCATATAATTAGTACTTCCGTAATTTAGAGTACGGAGAAAAAACTAAAAAAAAAAATTATATGTATCAATAAGAAAGATTTACGAATAAAATCAATTTATCGAAAAAATATTTTTATTGCCACCCGCATTCAAACCAGAAACCTTTCATATCCGAGGAAGTGTACTGACTTATTACAGCACGTCAACATTGTAAGTTAACGACAAATTTTCGAACTTGTATGTTGCACTATCAAATTGATACATCCGTTATTCCATTATTTGAAAGCAAACAACTTTATATATACAGAAAATCTCAAACACCTTTCAGTGAAATCCGATAGGAGACGCTAGAATTAATTCAATTTTATTATTAAATTTTGGAAACATTAATACAACTTATATATAATTAAGGAGAACACATAATTATTTTTATGTTACAGTTTTTCAGAACATAGTTCTGTGATATTTTAATACAAATTAAATGTATCAATAAAAAAGATATACAAATAAAATCAATTTATTGAAAAAATATTAAAATATCACAGAACTATGTTCTGAAAAACTGCAACATTACAATAATAATGTGATCTTAATAAATTAAATTATATAGGGTGTCAAGCGGAAAAATTTCAAGATTAAATTGTTCAAGATTAAATAAAAATAATTGCTCGTAAACCATCAGACTGAGGTAAGTAAGTAGGAAGGGTATTGTTCGACGCGCGTTATTTGCTGATTTACCAATCGCAATGAGTCATTGGTCGGGAGCGCAGCACACAGCACACCTGCAGTTTCTCAACAAAAATGATTATTTTTTACGTGAAATCTTAGCGAGAACGATGTTGGAACGTTTTGGAACAGCACGGACGCTTGGAAACATATTGTTTACTGACGAAGTACATTTTCATATCGATAGCTATTTTAATAAACAGAACATGAGATACAGGTGCCCCAACAACCCAAGGGCAACGCCATCAAAAATTTACATTGTCCAAAAATGACAGTATGGTGTGCACTTTCTGCCCAAGGGATAATTGGCCCTTATTTTTTTAACTAGTGAGAGACAGTCACTGCTGACGTGTATTGCCGAATGATCGACGAGTTTTTGATACCGCAACTGCAGGTGTTTCTGGGTTAAACAATAGAACACAATTTCAGCAAGATGGAGCCACTCCACACACAGCTAAAGTTTCAATGGAAAAGCTGAGGGTAATTTTTCCCAGTAAATTAATTAGCAAGTACGAAGACATACTCTGGGCACCTCGGTCACTGGACCTAGACCGTGAGACTTTTTTTTGTGGGGATATCTTAAGTCGAGAGTTTAGAGCAACCATTTCAAGCCCTATAAGAAAATATCTGCCGTGAAGTTGCTGCCATTGAACCAACACTTTGCACTAGCGTGTTCGCAAATTTAAGAGTCCGATTGCAAGAGTGTCTTGAGAGAAATGGACGGCATTTAGACGATATTGTTTATAAAACGTAAAATTCGCATCTTTAAAATCTATTTTGTAAAAATAAAATATGAAAATAACATTACAGTTTTTTTTTTTATTTAATATAAAACTTGAAAATTTTCCGCTGAACACCCTTAATTACATTTATTTTTGACGTTTTAAAACATCATTTGTTTGCTTAGAACTGAACTTTTGTGTAGGTAGGTACTAAGTAAGAATTATTTTTTTTAATTGAAATTTTTAGTAAGTATAAGTATATACTGAATTTATAAATAATTTCTTTACCCACCTACCGGGACGTGAAAGAACGTATTTTAATTTTCGAATACATGCTTGTTGTGACTTTTCAAACATGTAAATTTCTAAAAAGTGTCAACACGTTTGACGTTTAAGGGTACTGAATAAAAAATATAATCACCATGGTAATGAGTATGATGTATTTATTTGGTTACTTTTTCGTAAGAAGAATTCTTTAGTAAGAAAAAAATTCGTAAGAGATTCTTTAGTAAGAAAAAAATTCGTAAGAGAATTCTTTAGTAAGAAAAAAAAAATGAGAGATGGGGACGCAATCTAAGATGTACACATCTTATTAAATATTTAAATATATGTACATACGTACTCGTACATATAGATGGCTTAATAACACAAATAGGTACTCTCAATTTATCTACGAACTGTCAAATTTTTGCGAGAGAAGAAAACATTTTTTTTCAAATTGATTTTTAGCTAATTAAAAGTAATTAGTAAACCGAATTTTAACAGATATATATTTAAATGTTTCAATTATTTAACTTGAATTCGTGACACACGTTTTAAGTTAATTCACTTCCCGCAGTAGTTTTGTATTAAGGATGGAAGCGCATTTTTTTGTAGAAAGATTTTTATGTCATTCAGCCATCGATAAAATCATCTTTGCAAAATCAATAGTTTTTAAAGTAGTGGTACATGATATTTGAAAATAACTAACATTAAAAAAGCAAAATGTTCTCAGTTTTTCACTGCCGTACAGAATCTTCTGTGTAGACGCTATTGGGCTGTTCTCTCATGTGTATTAAAAAAAAAGTCCAAATATGTCAATACTAACAAAATTATTCTCTCCGCGAATTTTGCAAGACACGTTTTCACGAAATAGAACAATTCAGTACCGAAGCACATCTTGTCTGCGTTCTGTAAAATAAATTGCAACCACAATTGGCGTTGTTCATGAGGACTTGCTAGACTGGGCTGTATTCCTAAATTAGTGCCCATTAATTTCTCAACATATTCGAAGTTCACACTTCGTATATACGTCTCTAAAGGTGCCCCGAGGGTCCCGAGCCCGGCTGTCGTGACCTAGTCATGCCACTGTTTTAGGCCTCTGATTGCTCTCCAGGGTTCTGATCCCGCTGCTGATTTGTTTACAGATATTTGTGTGAGCACGCGTGTCAAGATCGGGTATTTTTATGTTGTTCTTTACCCATCCAAAGACATCGAGGGATTCTCTTATTACCCTTAGGAGCAATATATAGATACATAAACAAGAAAAACCGTTGAAAATAAATGGAATATTTTTCGTGTTTTACTTTGTCTATTCTCTAAGAAATTCTGTATATAAGTTACAACTTATTTTATTGTAATTTTAAAAATACAACAGGATTTATGAAAGCGTTTTAAAATGAACATTAAGTATTAACTATTTCGTGATATTTCACCGTTTTAAATATTTCAGAAAAATACAGTCATTTCATTTTATGGCGCATCCAGCTTCCCTCGGGATTTTTAGGCATTGTATAAAATATTAGGGTAATCCAACTTCTCTTTTGAGAGATTTTTTACAAAACCTTCGCTGCCCAAAGAGAATAATTTAACATTTGCTTGTAAACAGAAATATATCTATCTATGTGCAAGCGAAAGTAGGTAAAAATAGCAATTAATAGGCTAGTTGGTAGCAACAAGACCATCATATTATAAGCGTGGCTGGTCTAACCGAGTGCCAAGTGGCACATTATATACAGAGTGTAACAGACCTAGTCCACAATATTTTATGGGTGGATACCTAACTATATTACGAGTCGAAAATTTTCAAGGAATATTGAATACAAGCACAAATATCAGAAAATATGTACATTGGTATAAAGTGTGTAATTTTTTAATGCTTAAAAAAAATAAAATTGGGGCATAAAAATGGATTTCAGAATTGATGTTGCTGCGCGGGTTATTGAACGGAGAATTACAAAATATTTTTAGATTTTTTTAGTCACAAAACTGCGACATCAATAACCATTTGTCTTATAGGTATATATATATATATATATTTATTCCAACTTTATTTCATACACATTACATTACAATTTTTATTTTTTGCCAAACTGCATAGCAGTTTTACGTCAAGGATTGGCCTTCAATTAAAGTAATTAACTTAGTAAATTAAAGTTAAAGTACGTACAAAACACATACAAAAATTAATGTAATTAAGTAAATAACATAGTTTCAGTATTGATTAATGTATTTGACTCACACGCGACTCGTTTTAGAGTTCGTATGATATATAAAGTGTGTATTTCACGTAAAAATATTTTTAAGTAAATTTTAATTCGGTGCAAACAAAAAAAAAAAATTCCGTGATAAGAACGCGAATTTGTTATTAAAATCATTAAAACTAAGTCATTGATAGATGATCCAAACTCTGGGTATAAAAATAAAAATCAATATTCTGTATTTTGACTATATTTACGGAAATCTCAATACTTTACATTCGTTCAGTTTTCAATGGATTCCGATGACGGGCGCCGTGAACTGAAATGATATGACCCAATTATTTTGTTGCCGCCTGAATGCTATTTATAAACAAGAGCTTGCAAAAAAAAAAAAAAACGCATTTATGTGAGTATCTAGATGCAACACCGAGTATTGGACGAGGCCGATAATTTTTAACACCATTTCCCTTATATACTTACACTATAATGGTTCTCGCGGTATAAAAGTAGAACGATAAAGCGAGAGAAGATTAAAATGTGGCGGTCCAAGTAATTTAAATCTGGAACATGGAATGCTCAGTAATATTCGGCCAGATGAAAAGAAAATTGCGAATCTTTGAATCTGAAAGTGTTTTTGGAGGGAAAATCGCGCGTCTTATATTTCAGAGTTATGGCCCATGAATAATTTATTTTAGACAAAAGGACAAGGTACGTAAAAGTTACTTAAAAGGGCAAACGAATTTATTTATAAGAATAAAAATTATGGTATCATCTTCACTCCTAAAACCAAATATTTAAGCCAACAATTTAAAACTGAATACAGAATATCATTCAATTGTATGATATGTGAACACACTAACTAGATATTCGTACGACCTAAATTTGAATCAATAAATAATATTCAAATTTAATAAATAATATTTAAAAAATCTTTCTTTTAAAAAACATTTCGTATCAAGTATATTTTTAAGTTAATTATAAAACCAAATTCAATAACCCTTAAAACATAAAATAAACTTTAATTTTGTCTTTACAATTTAAAAATATTATTTGTCGATTGGGAAAATGAATCAGGCTAAAACAGGCGAAAAATATTTTGAATTTGTAGTTTATTGGAATAAATTAAAAAATAAAAAATTAGTGTAATATGTCGATTGAATGTTTAGAGATCTATTACATGTTTTCATCGTCATAGTTTAATAACAAGACAAATGGGATATTCAGTGTCTAAATAAATAATTCTACAATCCATATAACCCAATACTATACATAATATTGTCGTTACTTAATTAAAATAATCTTGTTAACAACTAGAACTCTCATTTAAACTAAATAATTGGTCACAGAAGAACAATGTTATTTAAATAGTGTTAGTTATTGAACACCACCTTCATTAATACGATAATAAAAAATGTAGAATAATAATTAACCCAGCACGATAGACGATGAATGTGAGATGATATAAGATGGATCGGTGAGTGTTAGTTAGTGTTACGTATCAAACAATCTGAAAAGTGTTTAAATGTTCATTTACACCTTACTAGAAACAATTATAAGGTCAAAAATGATATCTTGCACAATAATGAACTCTAATTCTGAGAAACTTATTTCGATAAAAAATATAATAATGTGTAGATAAATAAAAGGTAGATAAAGGCTATAATTTTTCCAGAAAACGATTTTTCAACTTTCACGTGTCCATAAAGAATTTATATATTTTCCAAGAAAGCTGACCGAAAACTTAAGTAATTACATATTTCAGATAGACTTAGCAATAGACTAAAAATACATTTAATTTAATATTATTGTGCAGTAAAATGTTTATGCTTTTTCTCATTTATTTCTTTAATCTTTACCAATATTATTTTAAATGGCTCTCATCCTTATTGTGTAACATAAAAACATTTTTTATTATGGATTTATTTATAATATTTTAAATTTGGAGACAATAATTAATCATCATTTGTTTGTCATTGAATAAATAAAAAAATCAACAATTTAAAATTTCTTCACACATTATTTAAACCAATTTTAAATGATACTGATAAAAATATGAATTCAAAATCAAAAACATCGTCAATTTTTGTAAAAATTTATAAATAATCAATTTGTAATTCACGACCCTTCTACAGCCTACTACACAGCGGGTAGTGAGTGATTCGATGTATCACATCATAATCATGATTTATACATTGAAACATTTTGACATTTTGTAAACATTTTGCAAACAAACTTTTATACAGGGTGTATCAGACTTAGTCCGCAATATTTTATTAGTGTATACATGATTAAAATACGAATCGAAAATATTTTATGAATATGTGCAAATTCTACAATGTTACGGATAATATTATTAATTGAAATTTTTATAAAATCATGTTAAGCTTTAAGTCAACGTATTTCAAAATACATATTTGCGAAATGTATCCATTATTAATCTGTATATTTGCTTCAAGCTCTAAATCATTTAACAAAAAATAGTTTTGCCACTAGAAATTCGATATAGTTTAATTTTTTGTATTCAATACCTGTATAATTAAAAATCAAGAAAATATTTAAATTAATCGAAATTATCGCATAATTATGATTTTTTTGAAATGCTTATATCTCTGAAATGGTTACGTTTAGGCACATATTCCTTGAACATTTTCGACTAGCAATTTAATCAGGTATTCACCCATAAAATATTGTGGACTAGGTGTGTTACATCCCGTATAAACAACGTATTTTAATTTATACTACGACATTACAACAAACAACGAAAGCGGTCAACTTACGTCGGAGTCGGCGCCCTTGTCCGCTCCGGGGCAGGTGAAGGTGACGTACTCGTGGCATCTCTTGTGGACTACGAAACTGCATACTGGAATCATAAAAAAACACCAGAGATCAATTTAGGGGACTATAAGTTAGGAACTAACCGTTAATATATTGTGATGTTATATTTCAAATGCGCGGCATACCGAGCGCTGCTTTACCGACTGGAGCAAACGCGGTCGAAGAGAGAAAAGGCAAGAGTGGAGGGGGGACTCTGACAAGCGGCTGAGGAGGTTGGGCGCAGGAGAAAACAATGGCGGCGGTCACAGAGTTATGAAGCATGGAAACCCATGGACCCCGATGAGATCTAAGCGTCAAATTTGACCAGTGGCGAGAAAAAATTATCGAACGGCCGGCATCTGGAAGGATGGCGCAGATTCATCGGAGTTCTGGACAGGGCGTGGAACGGTTGCCCAAATAGCCATGGCCACTACCCGTGCTTTTCAAATCATAAATAAGTAACTTTGAGCCTGGCGTGTGATTTCGGGTCAGTCGATTCTACAGCAAAGTAGTCGGGAGTTAGCTGCAATTTGTGATAATAATTTATGTGAAATATAGTGTAATTAATATGTGAATTACTGTTGTTATTGTTAAAGACCATTCCCATCCTTCCGAGACAGGCGTATCGACACCGCACACACCTTACCCACAGACTGAGTCTATCCGGAGGCGTGGCGCGTTGGCATTCGATCGTAACAATATATTTTTTGAATAATCGAAAACCAAAATAAATTTGATTTAAAACATTTTGAATTATTTTTGTATTTAACAATAATTCTTGGTCGTTTTGTATTCATCAAACAAAAAATTGTATTAATGACAAGAAAATCAAATAAAATGTTAATAGATATATCATATAATATATTATAACCTCTGTGTATACACACTACCAGGTAGCCCTAATTAAATGTGCATAATCTTTTCAAGAGATAAATCATCAAAATAAAATATAGTCCCGTAAAAAATGGCAGATCGATTGTAGATTTTCAAATTAATTTATTAAAAGAAGATTATATTTTTTGTAAATATGAATGCCTAGGTGAATTATTAAATAATATGTACAGCGATTTAAATGGGTATTAATATTTTTTATTTAAATTAAAATCCTGGCAACATAAACATAATTATTTTAAATAGTTTATGTTTGCTTATAGGTTTTTAGCAATTTTAAAGTTTAATTTATTTTTAAAAATATAAAAATGTGTACAAATAATATTACTTAACTTTAATTGAAAACTGTTTATTTGAAACTAAACGCATAAGCGCTTGTGTAAGCTAGACATTTTATAATATATGAAAAAAGGGACGAAATTTCTGGTATCCCGGGAATAAAATTGGCGCAAGTCAAAACAAGTCATTGTCAATTATTGTCATATGTAGGTATTACAAACTGTAGTAACGAATGTAAGCAAGGTGAGCAGGAGTAAGTACATCTCTGGGGGAAGTGTCTAATTACGTTTGAAATTGTATTTCAGTGGCGCAATCTATTAAGAAATGTTATAAATCAATATTTGAAGAGACATTCCAGAGATGGTGTAAATCCAAACATTAGTTTGCTTGTAATACCATTTCAAATTATGTTGTTTGATGTCAACTTGCGAGTTGTGTACGCCTTTTCAATCTTTCGTATATGTATCTCGATAATCTTTTGTGCCAGGGCCCTGATATTATGTAAGTATCTTAAATTTGTATTTGTATTTTGTGATGTTTATGTTTTGTGATTATTTTCGCGGATTACGATTTATGAGACCAGATACACTTACCCCATAATTTTTACACCGTGGGGGAAGTGCATCTACTCAGTGGTTGGTATGGTACCCCATATACTTTTGTATGGAAAGTTTCTCAATTAGTGATGTGTCGACAGTTTCATTATTATATGTCGCACTTCCTCCGTCCAAGCAATTCTTTTGGAACTTACCACGTTTTACACGTCATTAAGAACCAGAAAAACTAATTCATATTGTTATTAAGCAGAGCAGTAAAGACATTTTCATTATTTTAACAATTTGTCAGAAATAATACAACTAGATGCTCTTACCCCAAATCTGGGGTAAGTGCATCTACTCGTCCAATTTTCATAAAATGTTTTCAATATCAGCTATCCTAAAAGGTTACATTCCGATATTTAAAGACTTAAATTAGGAAATGCTTAATGACCCTTGTATCAAAGTCATAGCGTCATCTTATGAAGTTTGAGAACAATTCAAAGTGTATGTCGATGATTTATACATATGTCGCACTTACTTTGATTCACCTTACACATACTATTTTAAATAATTCAAGTAATTTAAAATTTAAAAAAATACATCCAATTTACAAAATAATTCCAAATAAAATGAAGATAGAAATAATTATGGACTCGGAAATTTGAAGACGATCAAATTCTCCAAGGAGATAAATCTCTTAATCCACTAACAAAAGGGAATTTTCTTTATCAAAAATGAGATGGATTCGTTATAGAATGAGATGAGAATCATCCGCTACAGCAATCAAATATGTAAATACTAGGCAGAAGCCAATTTCAATATCTAAACTCAAACTGTGTGTGTGATCTAATATATACATTAGATCACACGCACGCACGCACGCACGCACGCACGCACGCACGCATTCATGCACGCACACACAAATAAGTGCACGCCTTAAAAAATACCATAGGAGACAAATGAAGAGTAACATTTCCATTTTCCAAGAAAATGCCTAAGAAACTTATCATCTTGCATTATGAAGTTGTTTTCACGTACGAAGCTCTACATTTTTGGTCTTTAGCATGACTCATGATAGTAATTCAGATTCACGTTGAAAATAATTTCCGTGTAATTAGGTAATTAGCACACTTTTTTTTTAAAATATTATTACAACTCAGATTAAAATTAAAATGATTAAGTAAATATCATACAATTATTTCAATGTAAAGCCAGACATACACGCGACCGCATACTTGACAGGTATATATGTTATCTCTCTGTCAACCATGGCATCGATACAGCGCAACTACGGGGCGATGCGGTAGCACCAGTAGGTCTTCTCGTCATCCTACGAAAGAAAGAAAACCACGACAAAAGTGATGTAAAGGTCGCTTCTTAAAAAGAAGCTAATACAGTCACATCAACTTGATAAAGGAATTAAATGTAGAGCCTTTGATTACTGTAATTATTTAAGAATGGACGGATGTCTCAGATTAATACAATTCAATCAAATCTTCCACAATTGCGCTTACGAGACGCCATTTTTTCGACGAACTATGCAACGCGACCTTTCCCTTCGCGGTGGACGGAACAACTGATACAACTGACCACACGATCAAGTTTGCCTGAAGTTGGCACTTACCCACGGGTAGAAAATATAAATTTTCAAATGTTTGTCAGGTCGCCAGTGCAGGCGTGGATACCTGCACATACACGCTCCGGTTTGCCTGTACAGGTATATCTGTCAGGCATAACGTTGCGTGTATGGCCGGCTTAACAGAACTAAATTATTCAAAGAATATTGATTTTCCCCAAATGCTAATGTCTTAACTGAGAAGTTTGTGAAAAGTCATTCTAAATATTATTTTAAGGTTAAAAATATTTAAAAAAATCATTTTAAATTATTAAGGAGAGCACATTCTTATTGTGAAGTTGTAATTATTCGGTGATGTTTTAAATTCTAATTAAATGTATTAATTATAAAAATAAAAAAAATCAATTTGAATAATAGATGTATTAATTTGAAAAAGTGTAACATATAGGTTCGAAAATTTGTCGACGAAAACACTATCGCTGTAGCATAGTTGGTAATGCACTTTCCCCGGATTGGAAAAGAGATTCAGGTTCGAATCCCGGTAGCGTAAAAACAATATTTTTCGACAAAATTAATGTTATATGTATTCTTTATAATTAATACATTTAATTAGCATTTTAAATTGTTATATGAAAAAGATCCTATATGATTTGTTATTATAAAAAAAAAAACAAGAAAAATAAATGCATTAGAAAAAAAAAATATTCTAGTAATGAAAGTGCATAAAATAGTTTCATTCAAATGTCAAATTTTCCAAAATAAATAATAGTAAACAAACAAACAATTCAAACAGAAATACTAACATTAAAACATAAAACGGGTTTACGTTTGAGTTGTGGTTTAAAAAAATATATATTTTACTTTAAATTCACGCTGCTGTTGTGAGCGTTTTGTCTGAAGTCGTTAAAGTGTCAAAAAGTTGTAGCAACATCTGGAACCTTAAGCGACAGTTAATTAAGTTGCCTTTTTCTTATACTTAAATAAAAGGTATTTAAGGAAGGTTAAACACCCGAATACTTAACGCGCTACCGTAAATTCAATTTGTTTATACGCAAGTAATTTTTAACGATTATTTGTACTATTATTATTAGTATGTATTCGTTATTTATTTATTTAAAATACTTTTAAATTATCTATATACGCAAAATTTAATGTCTGTTTTCTATACAATCCTATGTCTTTTGATCGATCCATTTCAAATTTTCTAAAGAAATGCTCCAAGACTCAGCGCAAAATATAGGTATCATCCCCCACTCCTGATCACCCCACCCCCTCTCGACGGATATAAAGATATACATGTGTGTTATAATATATTGAATACCATCCCTTCCAACTTTTGCACAGTTACCCTTAAGGGCCCTGCGCAAAACATCTCCTTCTTCCCTCTGTTGACCCCTCATCTACGTATAATGAATGTTATCCGCTACAATTTTTGCATAGATACTCTATAAGAAACCTGACAAAGCTATAGTCGCACATCCACTCACTCCCAACATCTCACTCTCCCACTATCTGGACCAAATTTTGCATACATCGTTGTTATTTATCTTAAATTAAAACTAAATCTGAATCACGGGCAACACCGGGTACAGACCACAATCATAAACTAGTAAAAGGAAATAAACAAACTAAATGCTGATACGACTGCAGTATCTAATATAATACTAATTCGACAGACCAGTTTAAACGGTTATAATTCCTTAGCAGGTGATAATTTAAAAAATGTCATAGCTTCATAACGATGAGGTTTGTACAACTGACTAATTTAACTAAAACTAAAAGTGGAAAGTCCATTATCTGGAAAGGCATGGATATTTTTTAATGAATTAATTAATACGCTTCCTAGTGAGGAGAATCTAATGTATAAATGAGAAACTAATTTGTTTTCAAAACCCAAAATGGGTTCCCAAAACACTCATTCAACTGTCCTAATTAGTTACGTGTGCACGGGAGGCGAGCTAAATAAATGACGTGGTTTTACAAACAACTCCACTAACATATATTATAAAGAGAACAACGCACATTTCATATAATAGAACATAGAGGACTAAATTATTCCTTGTTTTATTCCTATAAGTTCCTGGGATTTAATTTCCGTGAATTAACAAAACATTTTAAAAACTCTACAGGAGACTTATAAAAATATAATATAATAACTATATATTCTGTAAATACTACAACTATAATTACATTTTTTTAAATGGTGCTTCTTAACTACGTAACGTCCGTGATCAAGGTAAAAATTATAATTATAATATCTTTCGATTTACAACAAATTTCCTTGGTGTTCTATCTTCTGATTATTGTCTTGTTATTTCGGGTACGGATTCCTTGTAAGAGAGCTCAGTATTTCCAAGTAATAATTATACGTTTATTACAACACGAAAGTACAGTTAATATAATAAATACACTTCAGAGAAAGTCTTAATAATGCGAAGGAGCTGTGATGAGAGAGGGCTCCCAACTGATGCGACGACTTATAAAGCTCGCCTCCCCTCACTCATTCTCACACTTCCATGGCTGACACACACACACATTCATACATAAACTGATAGTTCTCACAATAATAAATGAAATAACTATAAAATAAATTAATTTAAAAGCAGATTATTAAAGAATCAAGAGGAAGACAAGAAACACACACATGCACATTGCCGGAACGGTAAATTACGTTATTATTTAAATCATTTTGAGAATGTCTGCTTAGGTAGTTGTTTACGTAAAAGTTATGTTGAATCATACTATGATAAACGACTTTTCTTTTTAATTTTTATGGAAAAACCAACATCGGCTCCAAGGTGACCACTACATAAACGTAGTTGAATTATAATGTATACACATAAAATATAAAAATAAACATATTATATACATGGTGTAACAGACCTAGTCCACAATACTTTATGGGTGGTTTCCTGACTAAATTACGAAACGAAAATATTCAAAGAATATGTGCCTAACATCACATAATAATTAGTATTTCGTAATGGGGCCGACTTTTGCACATATTCTTTGATCACTTTCGACTCGTAATTTAGTCAGGTATCCACCCATAAAATATTGTGGACTAGGTCTGTTACATCCTGCATATTACACACAATACAGATATACTAGCAAATAAGCAATCGGCTTTCTATATAGAATAAAAATAGATTCCACAGAAGCCCTGGCTGCGCAGCGGTTACCACGGACCGCGTGGTGGCCACTATCGGCCACAAAGGGGCTATAGTAGCCGCCTGCAGGGCCTAGCAGCGAGCAATCGGCGATACTGGAATTGTACAAACGGTGTTCTTACGTATCAACTTTGAATTATATACATATATATATATATATATATATATATCTAATTAATTATTCTTCGCCTTTCCACTTAAAGATATTCTTGTAAAAAACTAAGATCATGTTTACATTAATAATTATTGAACAACCGTCAATATTACCATATGTCGCATTTGTCAGTGCGACGCGAGATGACAATGGTCAATACATTTACCAGTAGTAAAAATTCGTACGATTTCGCTGATGTATGTTTTTCTTACTCGCAATAAAGATAATGCACACTTCATTTCAAATTAAATATATATTTACGTACTGTTATTGAATATATCATAGAGAAATCGGTAAAATAATCTCAACCTAGAGATATTAAAAACACGTTCGTTTTTACCAATCACGCGTCTTACAAATCTGGCAGTTTAATCACTTAACACTAGTGAAGCCACATCCACAAAGTTATAGATGTAGATGGGGAAGCGTAATATATTCTGGATACTGGAAATAGATTCTCATGGCCCATTTAAACCCTATACTCACTGAAAAATAAGTACTGCCGTATGTACTCATATGTACATCTAAGTGCTTAAACGTGTTTATATATATATCGTAATCATATATCATTGATGTAGAAATACACAAAGCGTGGAAAATAGTGTTAATGCAAAAACTTGTGTGTGACTTCTCCGCTTAAAATACCCACTTGTTGATGTCGACCTGTAGTTTTCCATAGCTGGAACTCCATTTACATATAATACATCAGCGACGCTCCCCGTAATTGATTTCGCTTTCAAATTTTCAACCGCGTATATATTGATTTATCATTTCTGTAAACAATGCTATTCAAGCATTTCTAAAACACATTGTGTTATACATGTTTGTGATATATGAGACCGTAAAGTATAATACGTAAACTGACAAAATAATGCGCTAATGGAAGCTCAGTACAAAACACAACACAGCAATGTCCATTTCCGTAGCAAGTCAAGATCAGTTAAAATATATAAATATTTAATTATCATAACTTTCTCAATCAATTCAATGGACACATATAAAAATACTTGATATAATAAAAATATCGCCGGGAATAAATGGAGCCACGTGCTTGTCGACTAGTGGTCTAGTCAAACCGCCGACCGTTAAGATCACTGGGCGATACTCGCAAAGTGATCTAGTAATCGGGGGTTCGAGCCTCGTTCCAGGAGGCCATCAAGTTAAATATATTTAGTTTGAAAATAGTAAAAATATTGATGTGACATGTATTCCACGTTCGCGTCTCTATTTTTTTAGAAGATAATAATAAGCTTCAAAATACTGTATTAAGCATTCGTTCGTAGTTACTTAGAGTACGCTTTTCAACCCATGGCAGATTATATATATATATATATATATATATATATATATATATATTGCGAGATTAGAACGAATACAAAATAAGTTTATTCGACATCTGAATGTCAGATCTAATCTATCATTCGGCTCTTATACGCAGAAAACTTCCAAAATATGAAGACCCCAGAACATCGACGAACACGTGCTGACCTAATACTTCTCTTCAAACTACTGCAAGGCCACATTGATTGTCCCAGCCAATTGGAGTTAATATCTCTCCATGTGCCGTCTAAATCAACCCGGCAATCCGTACTTTTCCACATTTCCAGAAATAGAACATCTTACATACAAAATTCGTTCATTCACCGGTCATGCAAATACCATAATGAGAAATTTACAGAAATTGACTCGTTCAACATTAGCCTTACTAAGTTCAAAGGGTTCTTCTTATGAACCACCACAATCTAAACTTTGGCCATTCACTATACCTATAAAAACTCATGTTGCTCTCGCTTTACCGCAACGTTAGTTGCAACCTCCCCACCCTTCTCCTTCTTTTATATAAACATACTTTGTATCCAAATATTTTTTGTGGATTTTCTTCATTAGTATCGCATGTTAAATAATCATTACGTTTATTACAATATGTTTTCACTGTCAAAATTCCTTAATAAAAATAAAATATTTTTTAAAAGAGATTATTCTACTATAGTAAGGTAGCACGGCGCATTAAATATTTATATACTATATATCATTAAAGCATATTCTTCATGGTGATGTAACGTAACATTTTATGAATAAGTAAATAAATTTAATCAATCTCGTTTTCATACTATTGACAATACTACGAGGCGTCAATGTCACGATTAATCTTCTTCGTTCTTTAAAGAAATGTTTTACAGGTATTTTTTTATTTTTTTATTTATTTACCAGGCTAAGCGTAATTTATAGATCATCATCAAACTTGTCCTGAGCAACATCGCATCCTTCCATCGAGTACGTTAAGCTTATTTTGTAGACCGTAGATCCATGAAATTTTCACATAAAATATGATTTTACTGAGGTAATCGGCTCCCAAGGAGCAATCTGCCGAAAAAGCGATAAATGAAGCTTTACCTATCAAACTGGGCAGGTAGAACCGTACCCGTGCGCACAAACAAAAGGAATAAATATTAGAGCCGTTAATATATTATAATGTGAGTGAAACGTGTCTGGATTTCTGGATAATGCGTATAAAGATAGGAGTTAAAACAAACAAGTCACTAACGATAGCAGCGAATGAAAAATAATATTACGCTAATGTTGGTGAACGGCACTAAATGGGTCAAATAATGCGGAAGTACAAGGTATTGATTATTGACCTCAAATTCAGACAGCACACTCATTACAAGATCTGAAAGTTATACTCGACTTCGGGTGAGTGTGAAACCGAGATTAGAAAGACAATAGGTACGGTAAAGGGTGTGGTGCCGATCCTAGACAAAATCTGGAAGAACAACAACGTATTCAGATACCCCAAAATACAATTAGATAATTCTTGGTCTTTGCGTAGCTTTTAAAAAATGTTGCGTAGGAGAAGGATATTGTGAATGTCAGCTAGACGCACCAATGTATCGATTTTCTAGGTACTCGATATTAAGGAATGTAAATTTACCGAAAAATGACATTATATTATGATATAAAACAACAAATTGAAAAAAAAAATTTCAATAAAAACAAACTGTTATATATTGATATTTATTTTACACAAAGGGATGAACAATAATCAATAAGAACAATAATCAATAATGAACAATAATCAATAATGAACAATAATCAATAAGTACCATACGCATGACTAGTGATTTTTGGGATGGTTAGTCTCGGATCCCCAACGCACGTGCGCGCATTGTATCATATTACGTCGGAGAAAATTACACAAAATTTCAGGTAAATGAATTATACAATAAAACACTCAAACAATCCTGGTTTCTGCTAATATCGTCACATAACATTGTAGTTAAAAATATTATTTTACCATACATTAAAATGTGAAAAATAATTTATCAAAATTACCGGTACATAGAAATTAATTTATCGGAAATTCGGTAATGAAATTCAGCCATATTTACCGGTAAACCGGTTTACAGAAAACCGGTAATGCATGCCCTACTCGGTATACGACTTTTACAACGTGTTCTGTAATTCTTTATACATGTCGCTAGAAAAGAGAGCAACAACATGAAGAGGCTTGTGGTGAATGAAAGGGTCGATGGTCGGAGAGGGAGTGGATGAACACGAGCCCGACGAACGGACCGAGTGAAAAGTTCTCCTGACCGAGATGAAGATCGATGCAACCGGAAGAACAACACGATCCCCTAAAACCGTGAGAAAAAACGAGATTAGTGAATTAATAGATGCAAACACGCTTATGCAGCTTGTTGGTGTAGTGGTTAAGACGCTGGCCTAGTGATCTAGTGGTCGGGGGTTCACACTTTGTTCCAGGACGAGAGCAAGTTAGTTCTATTTTCATAATATAAGCGCTTTCGTGTATGCATTTCTATTTTTTTTAATAATATAAATAAAAACATCTCGAAATCAATTTTTAAAAAGGATTTTAAAAAATAAGTTAACTTATCACTTAGTTATACATTTTTCAAAATCTCATGGTTAGGAATTGTCGTTAGTGAAACATATTTTTAAGTATTATATACATGATACACAAAAATTATACGCGTAAAAAATACATTTGATCAACAAAATATATATTTTTTTTAAAGTATAACAAAATATTCCTAAAAATAATAATTTGCAGTTGCACTTATATACGATGAATATCATTTAAAAGTATGTAATTTACCGTGTCTAATATTAAAAAAATGTATAAAAAAAATTGTTTTCATTTATAATTTAAATGAATAAGGGGAACACATTATTATTGTGAAGTTGCAATTTTACAAAACATAATTCATAAAGTAGATTGCTTTCAAATAATGGAATAACAGATGTATCAATTTAAAAGTGCAACAGTTCGAAAATTTGTCGTTAACTTAACAATGTTGACGTGGTGTAACAGGTCAGCGTAGTTCCTGGTGCGAGTTCGGGTGACAACAAAAATATCTTTTGAATAAATTGATTTTATCTGCATATCTTTCTTATTGGTGCATTTAATTTGTATTAGAATATTAAAATGATATCGATTCTGGAGAAACAAAACCGTGACGTGGTCATTCGTTATCGCGCTTGACCAATAACACATAATATATGTATTTAAATTTAAAATCTACTCCACGGGTATATGTCGTTTTTAAAATGTTATTAAATCATTAATTTTTAACTAGTTTCGAGAACATTATGACAAACGTTGTGTTCTAGATGTTTGAATTAACGACATTAATGAGCCGAATTTATAGAGATTTTTTCCTATGACAGTCACCTCCAAGTTTTAACACAAGATTCAAATAAATATAATTAAAGTCAATATTATTTTTATTTTTTATTTATTATCTAATAGATAATAAATAAAAAATATGAATCTTAACCACCAAGTTAATATTGCTAATTTTAAAAGTAAAGTCAATATTTATTACTTAAGACATATTACTACACATTTTTCTTTTGCGATTATTTTTAGGGTATTTTTTTTTCAACTTTCTGCGAGTAAAAAGCGATGTCCTGTTATCCAATATCTCATGTCAATTCCGTTAGAATTTTATTTTTATTAAATAAAAAGTTATCCCGTTATTTAGTTTCTTCGACTGACGAATTGTTTTCATGGAAATATTCCGAACGCCATTCATTGAATTAACAACTTCAAACAAGAATGGATATCTGTCTTCTACGTCAGTCAATTACCCCCTAACTGTGGAGACATGTCTAAGTTGGCTCACATCTCACGCACTTACCAGAATCGCTAAATAAATTAATGATAATAGAAGACAATAGTGATGTAGGCACTTTGAAAGTTTTCAGAACAATTCAAGAATAAGATATTCATCTTAAAAAATTATTATATAATGATTGAATTCAGGTTACGAATTTAGCCCGCATAAATTGTGAATTTTGTTAGAAATTTCGAATGTGAAAACTTTAAATTGATCACCCTTTTCACGCCTTGTACATGAGTGGCTCAAAAGGTTCACATGAATCTATAATGAAACCTATTTGTATTAACCCTTTTAAATACGCGCAATATACAGGGACAACATTAATTTTTAGATACACATCGGACAATCTATAATATATCACATAAAATCATATATCTCTTCTGAATGGTAAACAAGCTGACGTCAAGATTAATAGTTACTCATTTCTCGGGAAGACGAAGTTAAGATTTGTTTGTCGGTTCGCTTGGATGGAACCTTTTAAGATAGCGTAAGATCAGAATGGTGGTTTTCGAGATCGAGGAGAGAAAGGGCGTCTCCGTTCGGATAGCCATTAGAGGATTTTATTTATTTAAGCACAGAATAAAATAATAATGGTGCCGTATCAAACGTAAAAATGAAATCGGAAACGAAAACGTATCATTTCGTCGCTTTCAAGTCAATTTATTCAGTTAGTTTCGAGAATAAAAGCACTTTGATATATCGTATAAATTTGGGTAAAAAAATATAAATGGTTTTCGAAAATATTATAAAAAATTCAAGAGAACATTTGAAATATTATAAATAAATTAATATGCAATACAGTGGGTCATTCTTATTTTTTAACAACCGGTTGTCTATTTTTTTCTCCTTCAAATACCATCTAGAGACGAATTTTAATAAATGCTTATTGTTTTTGTTATTACACTTTTATATACTTTTACATTATTTGAAATGAAATACTAAATTGAGAAGTAAACTTGAGAAAAATCTTGCCAGTATCTAGAACAGCTGGGAACATGATTAAAGCAGATACAATATCTGAACGGATTGAAATAAATCCGCATGGCTCTTTAAAAAAAAAAACTTAATAAAGAGTGATATTATTCGTTTCCGACTATTTTAACTATTAGTTATCTAAATAAACCACTACTAAAAAAAGTATACACGATACAAGACACAACACAGTCCAGTAAATGAATAGATATGAAATAAAGTGTACATTTAGGTGAGGTGTTCGGAACATTAGTTGCGGGACGAGGAGCATTCTACAAACATTATTCGTAGAAACATAAATCCGATAGTTTACGACACATTTATGCGACAGTAAAAGTATTCACTCTCCAAAAATTAAATCTTTGTGTAAACAAGACGTATTTTTTACATTAATGCACATAATTTTATCATATTTTTTATTTATTATCTTAGTTTTATTAACCACAATTGAGTTTAAAAAACATCTACCGGTTTCGGAAAACACTTTTCCTTCTTTGTTTTTTTTTTTTCTTTGTGTTTTCCGAAACCGGTAGATGTTTTTTAAACTCAATTGTGGTTAATAAAACTAAGATAATAAATAAAAAATATGAATCTTAACCACCAAGTTAATATTGCTAATTTTAAAAGTATAATTTTATCATTTTGTCAGCGTTTAAATTGTCGTTCCAATCGAGTCATATATTTTAAAAAAGTTGCGGAGCTATTTTATTGCGTAAGTGTTCACGTGAGTGACAGCAAAATGAAAATATTTAAACTAGGAATTTCCGTTAGTTCATGTCTAGGTATATATTTGGTAGTCTGTGAGACGCTAGAAAAATCCTAAGTGCTTTCAGATGCAGCAAGCAAATTGAAACCAAAGAAAATTCGTCACCTTCTCAATTTTAGTCAAACGCAAATATTATAAATAAATTTACTTATATGCCCGTAAAACTCTCCTTACAAAGCATAACTAGTAATTGAACGTAATATAGATATGATAAAACTATATAATAAATATGAAAATACCCAATTACAAAAATACATAAAATAAATACAAGCTGGATAGTACTCTGCATAATAATTCTAAATAGTAATATATCTAAATGATCCCACAATGAAATTGTCGGAGTAATAATTCTCTTCCCAAACACATTCGGTTTCTCAACGCGGGAACAAGGCAAATTTACGACGCTAAGTTATGAGGGGTTTACGTCTTTAGCTTTCACACCGGATCCACGAATGGCAAAGGACCAGCATGAAAGTGAGCAAAAACGGCCAACGAGTAGAAAAGCATCAATTTCATGTATAGATATTAATAATACATTTATTTACACAAGCCGTATGTGCCGTCTTACACTAAATGAAGTATTAGCATGATAAAAATGTCAAGATGAAAAAAAAAAAGTTGCACAACACAGCATATTCTTTTTCAGTAGCGTTTCGTTTACGACAACAAAAATATTCGAACCATAAAAAAATTATATATCACGCACGAATAGAATATGTTTAATGACTATGGACTTTATTAAATTTTGAAAAAAAAAGATATAAGTACATTTCATTGATTTTTAATATATGAATAATATTTCACCCTTATGTATTTAGTTGCAGCACACAATCTACACGAAATCATAGATAATGCTGGATTTGATTCAACATGTGACAACTTATATAACAACACATGCATTCCATGCATGTAACAGATTTCCAAAGAATGCCAGGTCTTAAACATATCAGAATTTCGTTGTATTTGTTTAAATTTTATTTGTTGTACTGATTTAAAATAATAATAACTTTCTTTCCACACATATAAATATGAAATTTATTTAAAAAATATATATGAACATTGTTAGCCATTATTTTTTCATATTCCTAAATCGTCACTATTCATGGACAAATGCAAAACTGTCAACAGCCTTTCGTATTGTAAAACTTCTACGAGAAAAATAAAATTTAACTACTATGGTTGAGTATTATTTAGTCAACGAGTGATTAACTACTAAATTACTATTCAAAGTGATAAATTTTACTGGAATGCATGTACTAAATAACCAGGGGCGTGCACTCTTTACATTTAACCCACCGGCCTATCTCACGCGCTAATTGAGCGTTCAAATTTTATTATTATGTCCTATTTAAAAAATTTGAAAACAGAAAAACTCTAACTTTGTTTTACATTAAAAGCATTTCATTACATTTTTAATACAAATATCAGGAAAACACAGTCATCTTTGTGAATGTAAAGGAGTAAACGAATCACTAATTTTAAAATTATAAAAGGTACGCGAATACACAAAAAAGGCATAAATAAAATTTGTAATAAATAAATTAAAATTATTCTCTACTAGCACAATTATCAGTTAATTAATTTAATCAAATGATATTTCATTTAAGATTTATTTTCCGAAAATTCTAGTTGTCTATAGCTTTTCAGAATACACAAGGAAAATATCCATAGTTATAGTTATTTGTTTCGATCATTACGTGATATTTGATCCGTGTAAAAGAACTTATATGTACATGATGCTTTAGTATTATTATTTTATTTCATAAAAAAGTTTTCTTCATACGCACTTTTATTTTCGGTTTTATGCTTTTTAAATCTGATGTATTTTATAGCCTCGAATCCGTACATAAACTCTTAGAATGCCGCAATCGTTTGTTTGGCACTCGAAAGGTTAAAGCTGGCCATCGACGAAATTGGCTGCTAAGACCGTGTCGAGATTACACAGGATTGGATTAATAAATTCAATAAGACTCACGGTTTAAAGGACGCCATGTTACGATATGTCGTAAACGTTGGACGGGAAAATCGTGCGCCGGGAAAATTGTAAAAGAGAAAATTGTTCCGTCTCCTCCGCCCCATAAACTCTAAATAGCCAGAGAGAATAATTTAAGTGTTCAGTCAAGTTCGGAAGTTAGCAAAGTCGAATTGTTGAGTTAGGTTCAAAGCTAGTTTTGTGAGCTTTGTTAGACGCAACATCAAAACAAAGCCAGACAGATAGTATAAAAACGGAAGGCAATCAATACGATACGGGAATATGATGGAACATGACTGTTTTCTTTGACTTAATGTTAAATCTTTATGGATTTTTTCAATGTGTATATTATTATGGAGTATCTAACGCCTCAACAACGTGTTGAAGTTATTAAAACATTTCATATAAATAATTATTGCAATGATGTAACCATTAATGGTGATCGCTGTCGTCATATATTGTAAAATTTCCTGGTGGCCGAATTGGGTCGATTGAGCCTGCAACACATGTGGTTTACACACAGCCCGAGCTACGCTTGAAATTTAGCGAGAAATTTTTCCCGCCCGCATGTCAAAAAGTGGTGATATCGACTGGCCTTCTCGATCCTCTGATTTGACAACTCCCGACTATTTTCTGTGAAGATACTTGAAAGGAAAGATCTACTACAATAAGTCAACACCAATTCCGATGCTACAGGACAATATTGGAAATGAAATCGCTGAAATAACACGCGAAGTGTGCGAAAATATTATGAAAAAAATGGTTAAAAGAGCACGCATTTGTGCCGCTGTCAGAGGCGTCACTTGGCCGATGTTATATTCCATACATGTTCCGCATAGCTACGCGGCCGCGGAGCGCGCTAATCGCGGCTCAAGAAAGGCGCCGGGCAAAAAATCTATCTTGGCCGATTCACGGAAATATTTCGCCCGGCACTCCGCGCCGCTGGAACCCCGGCACCCCTGCGCGCAGCGACCGGCCGAGTGGAGGGGGGATAGCGGGCCGAGGCTGGCCCCGCCCCCGGCGCCAGCGAAACTTACGAACTATTTTTTACGTTATAACTTGCTGTAAAAAAATATTTTGAGCTTATGAGATATGACAATAAAGAGAGTTTTTGGAAGGCAATCGCCCGGATTATTATGCACCTTAAAAATTATTTGGATAGTTAAAACGGATTTTTAAAGATTAAGGTGCATTTATTGATTCCCCGGGCCATCGCCCAAGGTAAAATGTATCAGGCATCGCGAGGAGGGCCAAACTCTGTAAGAAAAAGTACTCGCGCTGCCTGGAAAATGAGGAATAAAAACATGAGAGCTTTCTCAGAAGCGAAAATGGAAATCTGCCGTCCCGTACGGGACGACAGAAAAAATGACGTATGTTGCGGAGTCTGGCCGCCAGGTGGTGTCGGCGCTGAACCGAATCGGGGTGGCGCGGGGAGTGTCCTCGCCCCCTGATTGGTCCCAGCATCCGGATGGAGACTTATGCTCCCAGGAGATGAATCTCCGGGATAAATAAACGGTCCAGCGGTTGCAAAATTTACTTCTCTCGATCGCTTCTGCACCGCTGGACTTCTCTGAAGAAACTTGTGTTTTATTTATCTCCGCTTGACCTCTGCTATTTCATCTGGATTTTCCTTGGGATTCGACTTTTGGCTACGACATTTGGACTGAACCTGGAATTTTCTACGACTTGGCTGCTACACTGGACGACGACTTGGACCCCCCTGGACCGCTGCACACCGCTGCAGACATCGACGTTCGAGAGCCCAGAGTGAACCGGCGAACCACCCCTACGCGATTACTACAGTTCTTGTTCCTGTGCTGAACAATATATAATTGTAATAAACCGAATAATCGATAAATAAAAACCAAATATAAAATTGTGCTTTATTTCCTAGTTATTCAAAAACAACATCGACCTGGAATATAATATTCACCCTATACAATAAAACTAAAATATTTATATACAATTTTTAATAAAACAATGACTAATACTATAAAAAGATAAAAAAGAGAAATATTAGATCTATTGTTTAAGGTACATTACATTGCACAGTCCAAACATATTTTTACATTATATTATATAGTTACCAGTAAACTAAATAAATAAAAATATGCGTGTGTGTGTGTGTAAAATATAATGCATTTTGTGAACACGTTAATTCCCGTAGTTTATCACATTTCTACAAAACTTTATTAAAAATTAACCTTGAACTTATCTCACCCAAATTCGTTGACAGTTTAAAAATTACGTCTGTTTAAAAATGTAAAAAAAACACGTAACTTCATTCATACTGGTCTTATAGATAAAAAAAAGCACTCGTATACAGAAGAAATATACCTGATTCTTGCAACCAATATCGGGAGAGATTATTTTTTTAGAGATGTGAACGTAGAATACACCACATATTCTTACTATTATTCAACCAAATCTAGGTGTTAATCTAGGAGCTGTCAAAAATAAGCAATAACCAAGTTATTATTAAACATCAGTAACCACAATATAGTAATACTGCATACATTGTTCATATATTGTTATTATAGCACAAGCAAGAATATTCACTTCATAGAAAATAAAGAAATACAAACAAAAGACAGACCGCGGTGCTGTGATATTAATAAAAGCACTCCGTGAGATGTTTTACTTTAAGTGGACCACTATCTTTTATGAAAACATCCCGTTACAAGCGGCTTTAGGGGCTTAGGCGTGGGAGTGTAGATGGGAGAGGCACCACACAGGACAAGAAATGAGAAAATATAAAGAGATGATTAAATTAAATTTACCTTAACAAGAAGACAAAAGAAAAAGAGAAGAAAGGGAAAAAAAAAACAGCATTTTCAATATGTTCATCAAACGTTAGTAAATCAGCGAAGGGGAAATTTCAAAGGGAGAAAAATAATATAATATACTGAAGAAATTTTTCAAAATTCCTAAAATTTTTTCTACGCCAGCACGTTTCCTGTGGATTTATTTTGGCAATAATTCTAAAATGGAATGCTGTATAAAATGTAGATTTATACAGAATCACGTACACTTTCTCCCACGCTCAAACTGGGGGAGCTTCATTCATTATATAGACACATTTTTCACAAGTTCCTCTTCGATAGGGTTACCAAAAACAAAAAAGAGAAATGTTATCTACTCTGAAATTAATCGAAATGGATATTTCAAAATAAAACATGATTTACATTATAATATTTTATTATTAAAAACAACATTAAAGTTAACTTAAAAAAGCACTCAGACGCCATCATATATGGAAACAGTATATTTTTTTTTTCCTACATATTTTTTCCTCGTTGCCTATAATAATGTTTTTATATATTACAGTCCATCCGGGATAGCACTTTTAATAACATTTCTATCTGTCATAGGACAACATTTTACATTTAATATTTCATTTTTCTTAAAACTTCTACATTACGCTACGAGCACTATTTCAAACACGCTTTATGTTAACCGATTTACCGGTAAACATGGCTGAATTCCGTTACCGAATTACCGGTAAATAAATTTTTAATGTATTATATAATAATATTACACATTTACAGAAAGGAAGATCGTTGAGTATTTTGTTGTATGGATCGTTTACCCGGAATTTTCTCCGGTGTAATACAATGCGCGCACGTGACTTGGGGATCCGAGACTAACCATTGCAAAAAGAAATAGTAAGCGGAACTTAGGGTACTTCATTGATTATTATTCATACCTAAGTAATTTTTGTGTAAAATAAATATCAAATGTAAAAATTTCAATTTATTGTAATGCCATTTTCCGGTATATTTGCATGCCCTCCTCTATGTTAATAATCCCATAACATAGTGTTAATATTATCCATTTATCGTATTGGACGAACGAAATTTGTCATACAGTTTTACGTCATCAACGACAACTTTTATTCAAGAACTATCGCAAGTGATCTGAGTTAAATATTTGAATGAATAAAAAAAAAAAAACCGACGCACGAATGCCTCAATCCCGCAACAATTCCAACCACAACAAGCCCTGCCTACAAAAGTGACCAACATATTCTTCACACATCCTAAAAAAGGATATCCTTTGGTCTGAAGAAGACTTGGAAGAGGTCATAACGGCGAATAAATGAGTAGCACCTGGATGGAAAGACCCAATCACCTATAAGGACCGAAACTTGTGGAGGTATATTAAGAGCCGAGTCTCGTATGATTGGGGCTACTGTATGTCAATACTGACATGAAGGGGGAAAGAAAAAGACATTTAAATCTGTTATTTGGTAATGCGGGGATCTTTATAGAAATAACACAACTTCATGTTCGTCAAGACATTTTTATAAATACAACGCCACAAAAACGGACAACCTTACTGGCTCTATCTTGGAAACCGACCCTGATTGTTCCACCGCGCGGTCACGCCGGCCTCTGCCGATGCAACTCGTGGCGCTTTGAGCGACACTGGCGCGCGCACCTGACACAAGTGGGTGAGCCTCTCTTGCGTCTCACATACACTACAAATGTGGAGGAAGGACATTACATTTCAGTCGAAAAGTGAAGACATGTCCTACTTTTGGATACCACATGGTAACCCTACACTTATGTAAGTATTCTAACGCCCATACATATTTGCAAATCAGACGAATATTTTAGAGGTCTTATATTATTTGTATATATTATAAATCCACGATGTGCCTGGTATCTAAATACAAATGTAAATAAATAAAAATATGTATTATTCTACATGTATCTATAATATAACCCCTTTGGTTGACATGATCGTTACATATAAGACTCAAAAATTCTAATACGAAAAATCACCAATGAAAAAATTGTCTACATTAAACACATTGATGATTTTGAAAAAATTCATTAAATTTTTTTTTTTAACAATATATATATATATATATATATATACCCTAGATAAATGGAGCCTCAAGATATAGATCTTAATGAATTCACTGACTGCACTGAATTTGTGTTGTATAACGATAGTGAATTTAACAACAAATTCTATACAAAAATACTGTGTCAAAATATTAGAGGCATGAATAAGAACTTTTATGACTTTTCTATACTTTTATACAACCTAAATACTAACTTTGATATTATCCTGACCGGGTGCGGGCTCGATTCCTCTTATCAAAATAAAAAAAATCTTTGCTACGAATCTGGCCATTAATATGGTAAAAAACGTACGAATTCAATCTGGACTGCACAATGGACGGATCCAAATAATCATAATTTAAAGATCTATTCCCCGCACCCCCTGGTTCTTCAAAAGGAAAGTCTCCAAAAGAACAATAACAAACATCTCTAGAATGAGAATTGGACATTGCCAGGTAGCCTCACATTTATTCAGATTGAACTTAACAGATTCCCCAATGCGTGAGTGTGTTTCATATTTGTATTATTAAATATAACAGATAAACCTGTTGCCTTTAGCGCATGCTTCGGTCTAGTAAAGTAGACAGTGAACATCTCTTACATTATATACAAATTACTGTATCAGAGAATAAAATAAATAAAAAAAATTGTATTAATTATCAATATAGTTTACACTAAAAATCCAGAACTGGAAAGAAAAGATGCAAAATAGATATCAATGGAGGAACAGGAACCCACCTACGGTTTTTCAGCCAATAGTGACGAAGATGATTAAAAAAATTAAATTAAATCTTCGGAAGTAACAAAAATGTATTCTTTGATACATTGATTTTAACTAATTTAATAAATAAATTTGTATTAAAATACCACAAAACCAAGTTCTGAAATTGCAACTTCAAAACGAAAATGTGTTTTAATTAAAAATTATATTCTTTATATGTTATTATCTCGTAAATACATAATTCTAATTATTATTTTTTTAATATCTCTATACGTATGCATAATTTAAAAAGTTATTTATTTTTAATATACAAAATACATATTACATGAATATGTTTACTATTTTCAAACCGAGCTAAAAATTTGTGCTATGAACATAAGACTATCTTGGTGGTTTTACGGGCGGAGGCTCGAACCCCCGACCACTTGGTCACAATGCGAATATCTTACAGCTATACTAAAGATGTATATCTATAATATGTAATATTAAATAAATTAGTACAATTAATTGTTTCACGGTTTTAGTTTAGACACAAAACCACTCAATTTTGAATTACTTCCTAGTCATTTCATTCGGAAGAGCAAGTGACGAAATAATGCACAAAAAAATTTGTCTATATCCATATTATAACTTAATTTTATATCTAGAAGTTATTATAATATAATATAAAACAAAAACTGATCACTCCAAGAAGAAAGAAAACCTGTGGTTATTTCTCAAAAGTAAACTAGACCTTTATCAAAATCATTCGTCTTTGACAATACGCGCGTGTACGAATTCAAAGGTGGACATCACATTACTCGTTGGATTTCCAAAATATAAGTTTTTCAAAAGGGATGATTCATTAGGGAAAATGACATGAAAAATTGGTGTTATAAGTCTCCTGGCGTGAGATCAACACGCCGACATAAAAGGAAATGAATGACCACGCAGTAAACATCGCGCTGAAAATGTGGGAATTCTGGGGTCGGGTGGAATTCCCGAGGGAGCAACCCTTCTACAATATAACCCCAAGAGGTAGGGGTGTTCGAGCACAACTCTAGGAAGTAATGTCAATTCTACCTACTATGTAATATATTATCTGAGAAAATTACTAAAGCAGTATCATATTAAACACAGTCAATGTTATAATTAATATCAGACGCAATCTTTTTTTTTTCAATAATTAATCATTTTAATTAATGTTAATACTTTGTTTATAACTACTGTGAATTTATTTTATTCACCAACTGGTTTCGAAAAACACATTTTTCTTCATCAAGTTGATAAAAAACTAAGACCGTGCGTCCAATGATTTTTATGTTATTGAATTCTACTTTTGATCTACTTCTGATTATCGATGACATGTAAATAAAATATATTATCCCGAGAGAATCGAGGTAAGTGCGACATATGTATAAATCATATTCATACACTTTGAATTGTTCTCAAACTTCATAAGATGATGCTACGACTTTGATACAAGGATCATTAATCATTTCCTAATTTAAGTCTTTAAACATAGGTATGTAACATTTTAGGATAGCTGATATTGAAAGCATTTTACGAAAATTGGACGAGTAGATGCACTTACCTCAAATTTGAAGTAAGAGCATCCTGTGGTATTATTTCTGACAAATTGTTAAAATAATGAAAATATCTTTACTGATCTGCTTAATGACAGTATGAATTGGTTATATTGGTCTTTAATGACGGGTAAAATATACCAAGTTCGAAAAAAATCTAGTAAAATTACTTAGATGGGGGAAGTGCGACATATTATGGTGATTGTTTTTGAAATTAGTTAATTATTAAAAAAAAAAAATAATGGAACTATCTACACATCACTTAATGAGAAACTTTCCATACGAAAATATATGGGGTACGATAACAACCACTGAGTAGATGCACTTCCTCCACGGTGTAAAATTTATGGGGTAAGTGTATCTAGTCTTATAAATCCTAATCCGCGGAAATAATCACAAAACTAATATATACATCACAAACTACAACTCAAAATGAAGGTACTCACTTAATATCAACATTCTGACACAAAAGATTATCGAGATATACTAAAGATTGAAAAGGCATACACAACTCGCAAGTTGACATCAGACAACTGTCATAATTTGAAATGGTATTACAAGCAAACTAATGTTTGAATTTGCACCATCTCTGAAATGTCTCTTCAAATATTGATTTATAATATTTCTTAACAGATTGCGGCACTGGAATACAATTTCAAATGGAATCAGGAGACTTAGATGCACTTCCGCCATAGATGCACTTACCCCGACTTACTTTATTAGTTTTCTTACTAAATAAATAAATATGGTAGACCACAGAAGCATTTTATGAATAATTCAATATGTCCAATATTATGTATTTAATATTCCGGTCCACTCAAAGAATTCCGCAAAGACAATATCTATATAAAGTTAATATTATTATCTACATGGTTGAAAACTAGAAGACCTTTTGCGTGGATATTCATATTATTACTATTATATACAATACACTACACGAAACATATTTGAAAATCGGATATTCTGAGAATGGATACGCTTTCAGTGAAGCGGAAAGATGTAAGTTCTGTTACCCCTAGGCTGAATATCTAGATGGGACAATCTATATTCAAATAATAAAGGTATCATATAAACATTTGAATAAGAAAACGTATATTTGCATTTTATATGAAAAAAGTTCATAAGGGTAGAAATGGATTTTTAACCCTTCCCTAGCCATGCTACCTAACACCGGTCTATCGCCCCAATTAAACCTGTATATTTTAACTTGCCTTAAAAAAATAATTTACGCTTATCTTTAATAGAATAGTGATTTGTAGAATTCACTTTTATAATCAATTACGTGAAAGTAATTATTTTTCAATTCAAACCCGTGTAAAATTGCTACGTTGGAAAAAATAGAATTTGCAGTAAAAAAGAAAAAGATTAAACATTAGTTTCACAGAGAAAATAATAACAAACATACGAATATAATTATGTATCCTTCTCACTAATTAAATGAAGAATAATAAAAAAAGAATATCGTATTGTATAGAACCTGAATACATAATATTTATACACTACAATTTTTTTTTCACTTTTAATGCTTGATATTTAGAGGAAATGTATGACATTAACTATTTTAAAGCCATTTAAGATCGTAAAAGTATTTTTTCTCAATAAAAATGCTAAAAAAATTCTAAATACTTAACGGTAACACGAGTTGACAGCATGGGTGTTTATGAATATTTTCTATCACGGTGTGGTAAAGGTTAATAACGAATTGGCTTTGCAAAAAAAAAATCAAAAATAACGCAGTAGTAAATTGTTATTAAGGAAAACACATTCTTATTGTGAAGTTGTAATTATTCAGAACATAGGTCTGTGATATTTTAAATACTAAATTAATGTATTAATTATAAATATATACATATAAAATCAAAATTAACCTAACCTAACCTAACCTAACACCTTATTGATTGAAAATTTGAGAAACAGTACTTTAACAAAACCATTAATGTTTTTACTTGTAATAATAGTGTCCTTAATATAAAAAATTGTACCCAACGTTCCCGCGAAGACGGGGAGTACTAGTGAACTGAGTAAAGTAAAAATTCGTACGATTTATCCAACATAGATTTTTAATATTAAATTATGTATTATTTAATAATAAATCATTTTATTTGATAGATCATACGTATAAATATAATGTCATCATTTGTCGATTTATATATTTTTGAGTCGGTAAAACAACAATATCATAAACTTATAAGAGGCTACATCCTCTATGTGTAAGTATGAAATTCATTCGAATTATTAACATATATAATAGAATACGTCTAAAAAGGCAGTATTTTCAATTTTTAAACTTCATATTTAGAACAGTATATTTCATAATATTTTGAGTATGTCCAAATCTTTGTAGAAACCAATTACTGGGATTTATCCCCTGAGGGATTGTCATTAAGATATAGATGTTTCACAGAGAAGATGCTATTATTTTTACATGAGAAGTATGGAAGTCTTGGTAGATGGAAAATTTGATAGATGTGTAAATAGGTGAATGATACATTGTGTAAAATGATCACTTAAGCCAGCCGATGACAAGTAGTAAGCCCTGTAATGCCCGAGACTTCCATACTTCTCATGTAAAAATAATAGTTTCGTCTTCGTGAGACATCTTGATGAGAATCCCTCAAGGTATAAATCCCAATAATTGGTTCCTACAAAGATTTGGACATACTCAAAATATATCATAAGAAATTTCAGGTTTTCGCAGTAAACTCTTAAGAGATTATACTTACATCCGTGCCTGCAATATTATATTGAGAAATTTGTCTCATCATGAAATTTAAACGTTTTGCAATGTTGACGCATACAGATTGCCACTCATAGGTATTATTGTCATGGTGGCATTTAATGTATATTATCAGGTGCGCTGATAATGTTTCACGTGGTCGGTATTGTCAAGAGCGCTGCGCGCGCACGCAGCTTAGAGGTAACAATAGTTTTATCTCCCTTTCTTATCCTCTTCTTCACACTGCTTCGGATAAGAAATAGATTAAGTCATGACATAATTAATGCGGAGTCTTCCGTATGCGGGTTAAGATAAATAATTCAAATATTACTAACGAACATTATATGCAGGGTGTCAAGCAGGGTTGTGTAATGTCTCCATGGCTGTTCAACTTGTATATGGATAAATGTGTGAAAGAACTAAAATGTATGAATGTAGGAGCAAAAATGGGCGATTTAATTGTATGCTGTTTATTGTACGCCGATGATGCAGTACTAATGGCGAATAATGAACAAGAACTACAGAATCTGGTGAGTAGAATGTACGATGTATGCAAGGAAAGCGACCTCATGATGAATGTTAACAAGTCGAAAGTGATGGTATTCGAGAAGGAGGAAAGCAAGACACCATGCAAAATACTTGTAGGTAATGAATGTTTGGAACAAGTAGATGAGTTTGTATATTTGGGAAGTATGTTTGATAGAAACGGAAAGGCTGAAAATGATATCGAAAGGAGGGTGACTGCAGGAAATAAAGTAAACGGCGCTTTGAATGGAATTATATCTAACGGGAATTTGTCAACCGAGGCAAGACTAGCGGTGCACAATGGAGTGCTGGTACCGACACTTATGTATGGAAGTGAGGCCTGGAGCTGGCAGAAAAGGAACGAAAGTAGACTGAATGCAGTGAAAATGAGATCACTTAGACGTATTTGTGGCAAATCTATTTATGAAAGAGTAAAGAATGAAGAAATAAGGAAAGAATGTAAAGCTGTTAGTATAGTGAGTAAGATTAAGAAAGGATCACTTAGGTGGTTTGGTCATATGGAAAGGATGAATGAGGAGAGAATGGTAAGAAAGATATATGACGCAAGTGTTGATGGAACCAGAAATAGAGGACGTCCGCGGAAGACTTGGCACGACCAGGTAAACCAGATAATGGAGGATGGTTCTGTTAGAAGCCTCAACAATTGGCGAGCTTGTATGACAAGATTTATGAATGTGGATGATGCGAGAATTGTGTGTCAGGACAGAAGAGTGTGGCGCTCTATCCTCTCTGCCTACCCCCACGGGGAAACGGCGTGATGGTAAGTAAGTAAGTAAGTAAGTAAGTAAGTAACATTATATGCGAAGTCGTTTCTGAATAGTTTTCAGTTTGGTCCATGCCAACAAATTCGCTATTCAGCTAGGTATCTGTTATGCATCGCCTCGGTGCACGACTATAAATATTTTCATGGATCGCATGATCTAAATACCAATTAGTCTTAGAAATACATCATCTTAGCTGATATGCGTGTACATTATTCCACATCTTCTGTATGAAATAATATAATTATATTTTTTATACATCTTTCAAATAACAACAGCGATTTAAACTCATCAGATTAATTTTTCTCATCAATTTAACTACAGTGGCCCGTGTTCACGGAATGAGATACGACGAGATAAATTAAGTGATTTAGGTAACCATAGATACTTACAACTATTTTTTTCTGAAAACTTTGACAAACAGAAGGCATTGAGGGCTTACGCGCACTTGTCTGGGTTGAATAATTCGATTTTTCATGAAGTTATGTGAGGGCACAGGCAGCTCCACGCTTCCCCGGCAGGCCCTTTTACCTGCTTATTTGATTCATGGTATACAATATAATACCGTTAAGACACGGTTATACATTGATATTAGAGTGTTGGAAGATTTGAAATAGCTGAATCGATTTTTTTTTTAAATAATCGGGATATATACCGAGTTTGTATCCCGGTAGCAATTAAATATTTTTTCGATACATAGATTTTTTCTGAATATCTTTTTAGTTGATTTATTTAATTCATATTTAAATACTACAGAATTATGTTCTAAAAATGAAACCTCACACCAAAAGTGTGTCTCCCTAAGAATTCGAAACGCTAAGCCATGGTTTCAACTAAATAAATACATATTTTCGTAGAAAGCAATCACTTTGCGTTTTGAAATATTAGATTAAATGAAATACAACCACTTTGTAAGAAACCACAAATTTTATTACAAGCCAACCTCTAACTGTATATGTATCTTATTTCTCTCTCTTTCACATATAATTTTATATTCTGCCTCCCTTGATGTTCTATCTAACTGTATATGTATTGTGTCTCTCTCTCTTTCACATGTAATTTTACATTCTATCTCCCATTTTATGTGTATACAAGTGCAATCTTTAAATATTTATTGTTAGTTTTAAATACGTCCTGAAGAAGCTTGAACTAAGCGAAACCGGTTGGCGTATAATAAAATTCGTGGTTTCATACAAAGTGATTAGATTTTATTTAATCTAAATAAATATATTTAGTAGAAGCAGAAAATCTGCGCGATTAATACTTTATCAACTTATTACTATAAAAAATTATCGTAAAATACGATTAATATACTTATATGTATAAACAGTTATCATTTCCTTTACTTAATGAGGTAGTTACATATATCATTCAGTTCGGGTTCCGGCGATATGAAAATATTTTTCGTTAATTTTCTTCATGTTCGCAAAGGCAACATAACACCGTTATTAAATAATGCCTTAACCTTTCTCAAATCTTGTATAGGATTAACAGAGGCTATAAAATTCATTTGATGGTTGGTAGTACTGCATAAATATTCTTTAATAACAGGTGGTTACGCTACGGTCACCAGTGGTCATTTTCAAGTGATATATGTAGGAAAATCACAATTAACTGTGAAATAAGTGTATAGAAGTATCTTGCAAATTACAACCCGTTCACCTTTAGGGTTGTGCTAATTTTTCAATAATAAATTTGAACACTTCTCGGTGCAACCTGAATTGTTTCGTTAACCACCCCGCTGAAAATAAATAACAGAAAATGGATCAACCACTTCTCTAAAACTTTTTGGGAGCCGGTGTTCCCAAATCAGTTTCACTCGGCAAAGCAATTCGGAATTATTATTTTGGCGTAAACTATAATTCATTCACGCCATTAACTGTCCAATGAATAGTGGTGATAAGTTCGGGCAGCTTAACGGCCAATGTTGTCCGCCGCGAGACCGTAAAATCGCGTCTTTCCGTACAACTTATTTATCAATGTTAAAAACATAATTTATTATCAAAAAACGGGAAGCGGTCTACAACA
This sequence comes from Eubasilissa regina, assembly GCA_022840565.1. Classification (NCBI taxonomy): domain Eukaryota; kingdom Metazoa; phylum Arthropoda; class Insecta; order Trichoptera; family Phryganeidae; genus Eubasilissa; species Eubasilissa regina. The sequence goes on along the minus strand of JAINEB010000004.1, from coordinate 20,403,212 downwards.
GAACAACTAACGAATTAACGCAAAACAATACCCACTCACACATAATCTTAGAATGATTTAAATACGTTATCAAATGCGTATTGTAGCATTCCGGCGGTGACACAAGTCCGCCAAGTTTCATAGCCGAAAGGCGATTGGCGTTGGCAATATATCACCAAGCGAGTGACGTCACCCGCAATATATTAAAAATAAAAAGTGTTCACTGTACGTTGTTTGTACCTCGTTTGCAGAATAATATAATTAAGGATATACAAGAAAAATAACAAGAAAACAAGTATACAATATACTACATATAATGGCTGTAGTACACGTATATGTAAATAAATAAAATAAAAGAAACAACAGAAAAGCCCGAGCTCCCTATTACTCCGTAACAGATCATTGTTATGAGGGGGGTTGACCTATTCCTGTCACGACACATGCCTTTCGAGCATCTTCTATATCATGATCTAATAAACAAGAAATCGACATAATTTTTTTTTTGTTTAATTGTCTGATTTATTTATATCTATATTAAGATAGATGAGGGATCCCTTTCAGATTAGCATATCAAATAATTATTCAAAATAAAAACTGAGTAAAACCATCCACGTTCTACACACACACGTTTCGTTTAATATAAATTTAAAAATGACTTCCTGCTTAAAAGCAAGCCGGGAAGTCTTTACTGTAGGCAATCGCAGTGAAATTCATAAATATTCGATTATCACTAGTCAATGATGATTATAAAAGGTAATATAAAGCAGTCAATCCATCCCAAATAACTGAGAACGCAAGGTGAAAACAGTAAAATAACTGATATTAATGGATTGAGTTTAACCCCACAGTTTAATCAGCGCGGCCGCCACAATATGTGGAGGGCGTACATTTCTCACCGCTACGTACCAGAGTCCGCGTGATTTAGGGAGTATTGTTTTATTATGTAAAACGTTATATAACAATACCGTTTAAAGTTAAGTTAAAACGTTTAACAATAATTTAATCAATCAGAAAGATAAACAGATAAAATCAATTTATCAAAAATTTTTTTTTGTTGCCACACCGATACTAACCATGAACCCTTCCTATCCGAGGAAGTGCGCTGACCTATTACACCACGGCATAGTAAGATGGCGACAATTTTTCGAACATATTTGTTACACTTTCAAATTGATACATCTGTCATTCCATTATTTGAAAGCAATCTACTTAATATGTACGGAGTCTCAAACACCTTTGAGTAAAATTCGACAGGAAACGACCGAATTAATAAAGTTCTTATTAAATTTTTGAAAACATTAATACGACATAACATTTAAGAAGAACACATTATTATTGTGATTTTGTGGTTTTTCAGAACACAGTTCTGTGATATTTTTAATACAAATTAAATGTATTAATTAGAAAGATAAAAAAGTAAAATAATAATAATTTTGTCGTAGTATAAATTAAGTATAACTCTGAAAAACTTTTTAGATCCTTTCAAGTTTTGGATATAAGACAACTGTTTACTAGATCAATCCTAAAACTATTTTTTTTAATTCTTAAAAATAACTTCACTTTCACAATCCGATTCAAAGGAAACTAGGAGCAAAACCTTAAGATACTTTTTAGAGCCAAAAATTGATACCAAGTTTGGTCAACGAACTTTTTTGTTTTGTGCACCGTGTATATTTAATAAATTGCCACTAGACCTTAAAGGGTCTAAAGTGATTAGCGATTTTAAACCAAAAATAGCAAAGTAGTGTTGTTCGATGCGGGTGGAAAGTAAAATGAAAGTAATTTGTCATTTGTGCTAACGTAACTATTAACACATTTTGTCTCCAACTATAATATAGATAAAAATCTTTTTTATAACTTCTAATTGTACCATAACAACATTCAACTTATAAAAACCGTACAGGTAATTACTTTAGAACAGACCACGTCTAGTAAATTAATTACCTTTATTTCTAAAGTATTATTTTATGCTACAAAAAATGTACATTTAATATAAGGGTAGATTATCGGGGCTAATGATGGATCATGCAATGGGATCCGAAACGTCGGCCAGAAAGCTCAGATATACACGACAGATTAGCCCAGAAAACTGTACACAGAAGATTCTGAACTGCCGTGAAAACCTAAACAGATAATGCTTTAATCTCTCCTATAATATAATGTTACTTTATTTCTATTTGTATTTAAATGTGTATTTTTTTAATTACGTTATAATAAATATTTTAACAGTAATAATATTATATTTTATAAACTGTAATGATCCAATATAACCGTTTATTTACTGAATAAATGAAAAAAAAAGTTCATCGAGAACATGAACTTAATACACAAAATACGCGTCATATTAATATCCTAAATATTTTCATAATAAGCTAAGCGATTGTTCTATGAAAAAAGGACTCTCCGGATGATCTTCCGGGACGAAATACGAATCCGTGACAAATTGATCAGGAGTCGGCAGTTTTTCTAATGAGAAAAGCCAAATATTAAGTAAACAGAATCTTAAAATTTTCACAGAGCCGCAACATGCATTTTCAATGCAACTATATAAAAAAAAAAGAACGTAAAATCAAGATTTTTTTATTTAAAATTCAAATTCACGATACAGTCGTATAATACATGGGAGTTTCAGTAGTTCAGTGATTTACTTATAAAACAAGAAAACCTAAATAATTAAACATTAATAAAAAACTTTTGGACTTTGTAAAGTTTACTAGTTAGAACGGTGACCTTGCATAGCTATCAAAAGCTTTGCCATTTGTAGCAAGTAATTACTTGTTCAATTTTAGGTATAATAGTAAATTACAGTCAGTTAATTTGGTTCTTAAGTTTTTTTTTTATTTGATTCACGGAAGACAATGTTTGTTTGCGTAAATAGGTAGAATTAAAGATTGTGAGACTGGCAAATGCTAGTTATTTTATTGTGTCATATGTTGCAGGAAAACTATTCCATGCATCAAATATGATTGCGTATGAAAGTATGAGCTGGAGTTGAAGAGTCGCAAATGCCTACAGACCCCTGGTCAAGATCAACAAGCACGTCGCATAACTTAAAAAATATGTTTAAAATGTCATTTATATTCTTTGATTTATCCAAAATTATTGATCATAACTGAATATAAGATACTGCTCGTGATGATGCACGGGCAGCACATAATGAGCTCGTGCTTGGGCGAACGTGGTCCTGGTGTACATGTTTCTCATCATGCTCGAGCTATAACGCCGCCTTTATTAGATACAAACATTGTTTTTTCTACCGTCGGCGGCATATTGAAATCGTAATATTTCGGAAAATTTTTTGGAAAATTTCACCGAAATATAGAGGAATGCTAAAAATGTCTGTATTTTATACGAGAATAAACTCTAATATTATATAATATGTGTAAGTTGCTAACAGTAATTCACTCATTACAGCACGACACGTGACTCAGTTTAAAAATAATAAAATACGATAATAGCTATATATAGCCGTAAATAAATTGTACACTTATTGTGTTATTCTTACGCCAGCAAAATAGTGAATCTTTTAACAACAAAGTTTAATCTAACCGTACCGTAAAAATAATGTCATGTCATGAAATATTTTTAATAAATAATAAAATTATTATATACTTGCTATTGTTTTATATCTATCTATATATGAATAAAATTAAATATGTGTCTGTTTGTTCCAAGTACAATCCTACATTCTTTCTTTCATTCTGCAAAAAATATAGGCTTCTCCCTCTCTCTAGCCACTCTACTCTCTATTCGCGATATAAATATGTATTATATTGAATGCCATCCATTAAAATTTTTTCTCTACGCACTCTAGGACATAGAAAAATGTAGCCCATCCAGCGGAAGTCCCAAACACTCCATACCTGGACCAAATTTTGCATCTGAATTCTTCCAGTTAACATCGGGCAAAGACCGCTAACATAAAATAAAATAAAACAAATGTAACCATTTATTTCATTCTTAATTTCGTAACTCATATGAAAGATATTAAAATAAAGACCACTTACCTTGGCATTGGAATCCCTGCTTTCCAAATCCCCTGAAACGAAAAAAAAAAATACCATTAATATTACATTTTCAAAATTAAGTCTAAACTTTTAACGCACTCGATAAAAGTGTTGTTCGCTGTTGGCACGTCCTACCCCTGTAAATTTAAACCTTAATCCTCAATACGTTTCGGTTTGCAAATTCATCTCTCTCCTTGGGTAGGAAATTTTAATGTAAAAGGTACGTGCCACCTCGCCAAGAAGTGAAGAAGTAGACACAGCCCGCGTGTTCTTTGTACACACATAAAGACTTGTGCAGACGTTCAGTTTGTACACATTTACCAAATTACCAAAATTATGCAAAATGATAAACGAACTCTATAAATTTCAATATTGAAAAATAAACCGGGTATGTTTATGCATATCCCAGTGTAATTTAATATCTAGTATAAATTTATAAGACGACATTTTTTGTGGTAATTCGAGTACCTTTATTATTGAGACTCGACATAAATATTGTCCAATAAATTTTTAATAGGAGTTTAGTACACCTGGATAATGATGACGCGCGATATTTTTTATGAATATATTATGTTTATCCGCATGAAAAAGATGTTCTGCAGTAATGATCTCAAATTTATATTACGAATGAGAATGGCCAGATGCTGTGTGTTCTCGATATTATTTTATGAAATGGAAGCATGGATACTTACCGAAGAAATGATAAGGATATTTGAAGCATTTGAGATGTGGATCTACAATAGAATTGCTCAAAATAAGCTGGGTAGATAGAGTTACGAATGAAGAAGTTATGGTTAAAATGATTAAAAAAACGAATACAAAACAATAAAAATCCGAAAACTACAATATCTCGAACATGTGATGAGACATCTGGAGAAGTACGAGATCTTGCACCTCATAATTCAGGGAAAGATTACTGGGATTCGAGGCCCTGGAAGAAGAAGAACATCATGGTTAATGGGGGACCCACCGCTAACTCAGAACCGTTTATAAGCGAAAGATCTTATATCGGCCCTACTCATTCATCGCCAGGTTGCCATTTTTTAATGCTAAACAGGCGACCGTGCGAAACAGCATAAACGTCCAAGCAACGATGCACGGCCGCCAAACAAAACATCCCTTATTACACCTATCTTTATTGTGTAAAATGTACAATGCACGAAATCATAATACAACAAAGGTACAGTAATAACACATAGCCGGAGAACAGAGGGGAACTACGGGAGTACGCAGAAACACCCTCACGGGAAGCAAGACGAGTACAAAAATAAAAGACCTGAAGTTGATTCTCTACCCGAGCACCACTGCCGGCAGATATTATCCAAGAAATCATTATCTACGATGGCTGAAAAATCTGAGGCAATGGTCTGGCCAGTCTATTGTAGAACTTTTCAAGACCGCAGTAAACCAAGTGATGATAGCCAACGTCCGTTGAACGGCTAGGACACAAAAAGAATAAATAAACAAAACACGCATTATTGTAAATGAAACCCTAAGTATTTACATTATAAGAAAGCGTATTACGAATCAAACCTTGATCGCTTAAACACAAATAAATCTACGATATAAAAAATACATAACTAATAATAGTCGGACCATATGTGTATGTACAGGCAGTAATATACGTAAATTGGAAATGCAGTGCAAATTCTTAGTTCTCAATAAAAAAAACATTTGAAAAAATGATACATCACAACATAATATGTAACTACGTTGCAGTTACAAGTAACATGTCACATCACAACATAATATATAACTACGTTGTAGTTACAAGTAACATGACACATCACAACTACGTTGCAGTTACAACGTAACATGTCACAGATAAATTAGTGTGTTTAGCAATTTCCAATTTCAATTGAATTAATAAATGCTTTGTTTCCTGAATGATATAAACAGTATTACAATGTACTAGTTTATTCCAATGCAATTAGATGTTTTGTATGTAAGTACATAGATAGTAGAAATAAAGTAATAATTTACTATCAAACCATATACGACGACATTACATACATGTTTTATAGGTGTATTATATAGATAGCTAAACGGTTTCAACATATAATGGTCTTATATTTTTCTGCTAGCTTATCTATCAATATAGGATCTCTATTTGTCAATATATAATATATGTATGATATAAATGTATTAAAATTAAGAATGCAAACATAGATAAAAACAAAACTATAAAAATATAAGTGGTGGGTAACTGATTAGGAACTACTGTGAAAACAAATTTAAAAGGTGACTATTTGCAAAAAGGATTTGGTTATTTACAATATTTAATTTGTTATTAACACTTTTTATTATTTCTATAATTTCAAATTTTTCTAACTGTAAACCCCTAGTATTTGTATAGTTTTGTTTATTATTATTTAGTTATTAACACTTGTTAATGTCAAAATGATGGATTGTTTCCAATTTATCTCATTATTTATATAATATGTGGCCACAAAGCACGTAATTTTGCTAATATTGAAAAAGTGACCAATAATACGTTGGATATACCTATATTATAATATATTCAAATTTACTGTATAAACGTGTCAAATATGTGTATGCAAAATACAAGAACAAATTTTAAAATTTACTGTATAAATTATATAAGTACTTAATAATGTGTCAAATATGTACCTACATGCAAAATACAAGAACAGACTAAAAATGACGTATAATATATTTGACACATATTATATTAAAATTGATTTTATAAATTATAAACTAAATAATAATATGTACATGCAAAATAGAAGAACAACTAAAAATGACCTATAATATGTTATATTTTAAATATTTGATATTTTATGGTAATTGTCTTATTGAATTAAATTTACGTAACACGGCGCTCTTAAAATTTGGTAGTTAACTGTATTGTATGGAAGTAATGAAATTGTAACGCAAATTACTTATTAGATACCGGACCTGCGCAGTAATTCCAGAGTAAGTGAACGTAGTGGGTAGCATCCTTTAAATGCGAACAATGCGGGATATTATTTACAGAAGTGCCCCATTCCTTTCGTTCGGCGCACGTGTAACCTTGTCAGTGTAAACAAACGCGAGAGTTAGGCCTGAAACGAAATCTATCGTCTCACGTGTATTTTTTTATATTAGTTTTTCAAAAATATTCACATTACTTTACATTTTACTGTTAAATAACACAGAAAGATAAATAAAAACAATGAATTTAAAACGTCGTGAATTGGTTTCAAACAAAAATTACGATTGTTTCATAAAAATATTTTTATAAAGCACAAGAGTACATATAGAAGGGGTTGCTACATTTTTAAAGATTTCGAATATACTATTTTTAGTTAAGTGCGATAAATTATCCGTATCATATCTGTTTATAATTGTATTTTGAAAATATCGCAGTACACCGTGTACAAACGCCACAACTCAATAACTCAACAACAACTCAATAACGCGTAAATTAGAAAGATAAATATTTTTAGCAGTCGTCGCGATATTACAAATCGTCTGCCTACCTCAGTTGCTCGAATCGGGCTTCTGAGTTTGTACTGTAAAGTCTTATTATATATTTATTTTTTGTAGTGTGTACTACTTTAGTATGTTAAAATAATTTGTTAACATTTTTAGTAGTAAGGCGGACAGGGGGCGGCATCTGGCGCCACGCGGCAGAGACGCTGTAACCGCAACACATACCAATAGCACCAGAGGGCTTCGTAGTTCGGTCGACAAGACGGACGCAGTAGGGAGTGCGAAACATTCTATTCTCGTGGCTCGACGCGATCGGCAGTATCTCCTAAAGTATATCTGTATATTGTGATATTCTATAATTTCTTATATTCAAATTCACATACTACCTGTAACCTTATTTTTGTACAACCAGAAAACTGCAATACACTTCAAGCCTAAACCCAACGTGCGTTTATTTATATTATCACATCCTTGATGTTAGCTTCACCGTAAATTCATTCTGAATATTGAAGACAAAGAATTTTTTTTGTGTCTACTCCACCTGAGCCAACCGAGTGCTCCGTTCAAATAATAACTACCCTAATACCAGGCATAAATGCATTATGAAAGAAGTGAAAAATATATGTGGCTGAGCTTAGAGCAATAAAATAAAAATAATTAATTCAGATTGTTTGATATTTTAGGCAGAACATCGTTGATAAGGAAAGAATCATTCATCATCATCATCAGCCTGTATCTCTCTACTGCTAGATATGTCCTCCAAGAATCCCCAATTTTCTGTCTTCAGACTTTATCATTTATCTATTCCCCGCGATTCTTCTGATGTCGTGGCTCCATCGAGCATGAGAATAGCCAACACTTTCTCAACCAGTGCGAGGCCTCTCCTATAAGATCTTCCTGCCCCACTGAAAATCATCTCTTTGAAATTTTGAAGACTTTTCTTTTAAAATACGACTAATAACATTGCAAGCGAATGTAAAAAATCATTAAGAGCTCAATAAGTTTATAATATTGTAAGGAAAAACCCATGATGATATTTAATGATTTTTCTTAACTCGAGCTAATCTTAAGTTGCTTATATAAGTCGATTATTATACAAAAATAAGCTATAATATTATCTTATTTTTAATTTCTAAATAACTAGACTTTCTCCACACAATATTTTATATAATTAGTGGATTTATCTATATTAATGAGAATATATCATATATGGCAATTTGTTTTAAAAAATATTTAATGCACATAAATGTGAAAAAAATACATATAGGAATCAATAGTGAGATTTAATAACGGTTATTAAACTTTTAATACCAATTTATTCTCTGTATTTTCATTTCGTTTAAATCGTTACAAAATATTTTTATATTATGAAACTAACAAACATTAGAAAGCAACTTTCATTTCACATAATTAAAAAATTAAAATATAAATAACCCATTTAAAAAAATACACCCTTTATCTAGGCCCGTGGATAAAAAGCTTATGGCGGATTAAAACGGTAGTGAGCCACCAATTTGTTAGCAACCTAAAAGCTAACATAACCGGTTAACCGAGCGTTAAGTCGTATGGTGTTAAATTTTAATCGGATAATAAAGCGAAGATTTCTACGGAAACTTCCGCGCACATCTGTAAGCTCATCTCAAACTTCAAATAATGTCGGGGGGTTACATTAAATAATTAAATATAAAACTAAATCCTCTAATAGTACACAAAATATTGTTTAATTTTTAATTTTCAGAGGGTCAGATATGATGATATATTTTCATATGACTAAATCCAACGAGCAAACTTTCAAACCACACCTTTATTAATGAATTAATTGCTTACATTAAAAAGTTATAAATAGTTAAGTAATTAATTATTATTGTGAAATTGCGGTTTTCTAAGACCATAGTTCTGTAGTATTTTAATACAAATGTATAAACTAGAAGGATATAGGTAAAGAAAAAAACTGCAACTTCACAATAATAATGGGTTCAAAATAACTCAATGTAACAAATATACAACTTTCAAAAAATTTGATAGATATGGAAATTGATTAATGGATGAGAATGGTGAACGTTATATTTGTATAAAGTGATCACTTAAGCCAGCCGAAAACAGGTCGTAAGCCCAGTAATTACCCATACTTCCATATCTTTTTGTTAAATATCTTGATATCTATTATTTGTTTAATAACAGTGCCTTTGTAGGTGAAAATCCAGTAATTGTGTATTCTTGGACAAATTGTATTCAAATATTGTTAATAATGTGTTCTCTATAAAAACATATAGGTTCTATCAAAGTTTATCCAAACATAATAATAAAAATGAATTGACTTAATTTCTGGCGTCTCCTAGCTTATATTACTTAAAGGTATTTGAGATTTGTCGTAATATAAAGGTAATAGTTTTTTAAAAATGTAATTACAGATATATCAATTTGAAATAGATGCACCATATAAGTTCGTAAATTTATCGCAAACTCACTTGGTTGACATGGTGTAACTGTTAACGCATTTCCCTGGATCTAGGATCGAATTCCGGTAGCAACTAAAATATTTATTTCGATAAATAGTGTTATTTGTATACCTTTCTGGTTGATACATTTAATTTGTATTAATAAAGATTCAATTTGGTAAAACAACAAAAGGTTCGCGAAGTGGATAATTGAAAAAAAAAAAGGTTTTAATATTTTTTTGATTAATATTTAGGTACGAAATATTTTATCTCCTCTAGCTTTCGCAATTTCCAATAAGCTCTAATAACGGTATTTATTTAATATTTATTTTTTCGGAAAATACCGCGAAAATCGGTATGAAACTTGGCTAAATATTGGATCTCGAATTTCTCGATGGGATTGAGGTCTCAGATTGAAGTGCTGCCTAGCCATCTCTGCGCGTCACAAAGGTGCCTTGTCATAATTCAAGAGAAGCGTGGGTGCCCATCAACTTCACCCAATAACCTTTAAAATACATATTTTAAAGTATATATGTATGTTTTAAAGATTGTTGTCTTCACCCAAATAAGGAGTTTACGCGCCTTGTTACATCGATTAGCACCACTGGGTTTTCTGGTTTATAATAATGTACACGTGTGTAAGTATTACCGCCCTTTTTTCAGAAAGCTAAGAAGACGGTAACCGACAGGCGTCATTTTTATTACATCCCGTGCTTCGACCAGTCCAGCATCCAAATACACCACCAGTGCGCGCTTTGGTCGGTCGAAATCTAAAGAAGACAACCCAACTAAAAGAACAACAAGAAAGACAGAAAAAATAAAAAGCTTAGCGCAAGTCATATATCATACGTGTGCTTATTGTTAATCGGAAACCTGGGAACCAGCTATCGAAGGCATTTACATAAACAAGAAACGTACAGCACAACACGATGTTCGTAGACGTCTCCACACATCATATGTGCAGCTGTCATCGAATCCCCATTGGTAAAGATAAACTCCATGTACTTCGTACTTGGAGACTTCAGAAGTTTTGGTCTAGGTCATTACGAAGACTCTTCTTGGAAGCCAACCACCGGTTTCGGAGGAAGTCGGCTCTAGCACCACGCATCATGCAAGCAGTCGTGACTCGATTGACCTACTCGTTGGTCAATCAGGAATTGACAAGTTGATATAACAATTGACAGGTGTCAGACCATAACTGACTGAATCTACATCATCAATGATGCATTATTCCGCGTATGTTATCGGCGGCGGTGCTGCGAACAAGCCAAAATAAGAAAAACGAAAAAAGGAGAAAGAGCTAAAAGTTTATGAAGTTCACGAACGTCACATAGATCCAGAAGATCCATCTGCTTCTTCAAATATCATCACAAACGTCTCCGCTGTAGTGTTGCTCTGGAGAATGACAGCTAATTCTCCAGTATTACAATAATTACAACTTATGGGGTGCCGTTAAAAAAGGCTCACCCAAAAACTCACCTCATTTGTAATGTTGATAATAACTGGGAAATGAACTAAGAAATCAATGAAAATTCGGAAACTGGAATATTTTGCCCACGTGATGTGTGTGAAACTTGAGAGATATCGTACACCTAGATCAAAACTAAGACAACTCAAAAAGTCATTTTCCAGTAGACAAAAAAATAATAACATTTTTCTCCATTTTTATGAAACTGCATAACATTTAAAGTCATAAATGTATCCTAGAATGTCACTATTCGAGAACTAGAGCTAAGTTAGTTACGTATATGACAGAGTATCCGAATTCAATAATAACGAAAAATTCTTAGTTTTGATCTAGGTATGCGATAAATGTAATACAATACTCTCCACCTTATCATCAGCGCAAGATTGAATCACGAAAAATAGGAGAAATTTTATTTGTGAACCTACTATATTAAGGGCTGTAAAATATAAAAGGCTCCAAAATAACGGGAGCTCTAGTCGTCTCGATTATTCCAAGAGTGTGTGGGGACGGTACTGAACAATATTACCTACACACGAAACAATTCCACGCAGACCTCTGCCACAGCCAACCCAACAACCATGGAAGACGTCATTCTCGTAACGAGGGACTACCGAAGAAGAAAGTCTAGTAGTTAAAACAGGTAAGGAGTAGATCGAGTCTAATTTAATAACATTAGAAAGTTAGTTCTATTCTCATAGTAAGGATATTGATGTGACATGTACTTATTCACGTCCCTATTATTTTTTAAATAAAAATAAATAAACATTCTTGTCAGAAAAAATATTCGGTATCCCTTGCAACCTCCTGAGTCTGAACCAATGTACACAGCGAAACATCCGTGGAGTGATTGGCCCGGTTAATAGTTTGTTTACTTTTCCGCCGATCGCACCGGGATCACACTAACACATTCAGGTCATTACTAAAATGATTCTCCAAAGAATTTTACCATCGTAAAAATATAACACGAAAAAGAATGGTATTATTATTAGTTAAAAGTAATAGGTATATCAAATGTAGGAGCAAAAATGGGCAATCTGGTTATACGCCGATAATCCATTTTTAATGGTGAATAATGAACAAGAATTACAGTGGCCAGTGATTAGAATGTACGATGTATGCAAGGAATGCGACCTTATTAAGAATGTCAACAAGACGAAAGTGATGGTACTGGAGAAGGAAGAAAGCAAGACAACGTGTAAAATACAGAACAAGTAGATCAGTTTGTGTAATATATTCAGGAAGTTTGTTTGATAGAAACAGAAAAACTGAGAAAGATATCGAAAGGAAGGTGACTGCAAAGTATAAAGTGAACGGCGCTTTGAATAGAATTATAGCCAATGGGAATTTGTCAATTGAGACAAAATTAGCGGTTTATAATGGAGTCCTGGTACCGACACTGATGCATGGAAATGGCAGAAGAGGAACGAAAGTAGACTGAATGTAGTGGAAATGAGATCACTTAGGCGTATATGTGGCAGATTCATTTATGACAGAATAAAGAATGAAGAAATAAGGAAAGAATGTAAAGCTAATCTTAGTACAGTGATACGTAATAACTAAAGGAAATAGTTTTGCCAATCGCTTTTTGTTTTTCCCAAATCAAAATCCAATTCATGCACCAAATTTAAAGAACAATCATGAAATCAACAAAGTGCATAGTTAACATAGTATTTAAGTCTATCATCACTGAATATTATGAATATAATCTTGAAATAATAAAATAAATTAGAAGAATCAATTAGAACAATATCATGATATATAATTCTCGTTTAACTCTTTTTATATATATATATATATTTTTTTATTTTTTTTGTACATTGATCATTGCACTTTATTTACTGCTATACCGGAAGGACACTGTATGCTATAATACAGTAAAATACTAGTGTAGCAGGCAGGGTACCCAAATATATATTTTACTTTTCTGAAATGTTACCTGATTATAATATAACGCATTGTACTAAGAATCAAATAAATAAATTATTATTATTATTATTAGAGTTTTTCGTCTAGCTCCAAAGTGGATAATGTTAAACTTGTACATGTGAAACAATGAACTACGCCGAATCTTAAAATCCGACGAACTTAATTGGAAAGTATAAAAAGCGAAAGGTGACCGTAGAAATGTGTGTCTAGCTAGCACTATATAAATACAGCGTGATGGTAATAAATATATATATATATACTCGTATATATATATGTCCATTATTATGAAAGTGGTCTAAGTCAAGAAATTTAAAAAAAAATGTGTTTATCAATTATTTCGCGTCGTACTGTTTTAAATTAATATAATCTATGTAAATTGTAACAATTGTGAAAAATTTAAAGCACTATGTATTCAGCGTATTGTTATAAAATTCAACGGTATACCGCTAGTGTTTATTTCGATAATAAAGCAATTCCAATCTTAAATTTGTTATTTCCTTATAAATTACATGCAACATTTATATGTTGAATTAAATTAAAAATCTAGAAGACTAAATAAATTTTGAAACATTGTATTGTGTAATATAAAAATATGTTTTATCAATGTAAACGTTTAAATATCTCGAAACGAAAAAAACATGACCTGGATCACTTTCACAATAATAAGCACATACAAACAAATTTTTGGTTCAAAAGAAAGTTTGGTTCAATTTATATCAGTCTCAAAATCGTACGAGCGAGTTAACTCGTCAATCCAGACCAGGGGTTAAATATCTCGCATGCACATTTCTATGACCTTGCAGAGGGCATGATCGAACATAAAAAGTTATCCATCTGATGTCCCTCATATTAAATACGGCCGGAAATGAATGACAAAATCTACCAATCTAAATCAATGCAACAAAAGACATGCACAAAACAGAGGTAACATTTTAAGAGCCTCTAACATAATTCAGTAACCCAAAACGATAAATATGATTTTTTCTGCAAGCAAGCTTTTGTAAATAGTAATATTGAACGTCTCGTAGGAGAAAACTAATCCCGAACACGTTTAGTAAAATCATTTTTAGATTCTTTCCCAAACCTAATAAGGTTAATGGGCCGGAAACACCTGCAAGATTTGGATAAGGTAAACAGCGGAGCATACACCTAGATCAAACAAATTCAACCTTTCAACGAATTGGGCGGGTTTTCGAAAAAAAACAGATGTTATATAAGGGAAGGAAATCAGAATTTATTGGTCATCCGAAAGGAAAACAATCTGTGGCCCGAATAACAAAACGACACGTTCAGATCTCGAGAATTGTTCACGACGAGATATTGAAAATGATTTTGTAGTTAGAGTGCACGTTTATTTAATAGAAATCTATCAATTAAGGGTATACTTGGACGTTCATACTATCCATACATATGCAAAAATATTTTTTTCCTTACTGCGTAAGTGATTATAGTAAAATAGTATATTTTTAATTCTTAATAGTTTATTAACTTTGTTTTTAAAACCACTGTGGGCTATTTATATTCACCAAACGGTTTCGGAAAATAGCTCAACGTTTATCGGGATGATAAAAAAACTAACTAAAATCATTAAATGTTCTTATGTTTTCAAATTCAATTTTAAAAAAATTATACAAAATAAATTTAGTACCTAACTTAAAAACAAAATTAATAAACAATTAATTCGTAAAATGATCCACAACGTGTTTGCGTTAAATATTATTTTTAATTCTTTACCTTGAAGTAAAAGGGATTTATTTGCCATTTATTCATCGCATAAAAAAAAAACAACTTTTATTAAAGAGTTACTGTTATCCGGTAAATTTCCGGTAAAATTCCCGGTAAAAGCTTCACTGTTATCCGGTAAATTTTCTTTTTAATCCATAAATATTTTAAAATAAAGCAAAGATCATAGATTACATATTTTATAATGGAATCACATTTTATTTGTAACGTTAAGATTTTTCAGAACATACCCGTATTCTTAAAGTTGCATGTTAATTAAATTTTCTTTTAGAAAGATACACAGAAAGAATCTATCAATCGAAAAAATATAATCATCTTCTAGACTTGAACGCAGAATTTTTATAGCCGGTAAGGAGTTTCAACCGAATAAGAAATGATGCCATTTACAGAAGTCATCACATTTCATCTACATACGTTTTAAGTGAGACACTTTAAGTTCCGGGCTAGAATTCTATATTTTAACGATAGATTATTTTTTGTGTAGTTTTCTGATTTGTCTAAAATTAGTTTTAAATTCATTTTAATTTCACATAAAAAAACAATCTTCTGCATATAAAATATTTAAGATATTCAAAGACTGTCATTATTGTGTAAAATAATTTTATAATGATATTAAAACATCAAAATTCAAAGCTGTGTTACTATTTTATTATATTATATAAAATATATTAAGTATATAGCTTTCGCGGAATTAATTTTATACTTCGTACCCCCTCATCACTCCAACAGTAAATATATTACTTTTGTTTACTGTTCAAGGGGTGAACTGAATGATGAAAAAGTTTTGATAGATTTAGCTGGGTTGACGTTTTTGATATTTGTTGATATATGTGGTTGTTACTTAGCATTGAAAAATTAAAGAAAACAAAGATTATTGCCTCAATTTCAAATGAAGTCTCAGCTTCAGCGACATCTATACTATTTATAACATGAGAAAGAATACCAAATTTTCAAAAAATGTCAACAGATGGCGACAGCATAATTGGTAATAAATAAGTGTGTTCCATATTGATTTAATATATACAACTTCCAAAAAAAAATTGAAAGATGTGGCGGTGCGGGTAAATAGGTGAACGTTACATTGTGTAAAGTGATCACTTAAGCCAGCCGATGACAGATCGTAAGCCCTGTAATATCCGAGACTTCCATACTTCTCATATAAAAATAATAGTTACATCTCTATGAAACATCTTAATCTTAAAGAAATTATGTTTGTAACGTATACTATTAACCGTACGCCATAACTAATTTAGAAGTAAACTCCGCAAAAAATAGATTGTGGCTGGGAAATATGTTTCAAACAGGATCTCAGTTAAGTCGGCAGTTGATTCGATTTAAGCAAATGAATAGTTAAACCACATACACGTAGATGAAATTTATTATATATTTATTATATCTCATGAACGATTGTTTTAATAATGTGTTTTATACTAAAACATTGATTCTTCCATTCCTTGGAATCATTCATCAATTCATCTTGAATACCTTGGAGTTAAATAATTTACTAAAATGAAATACCTGTACCTTACTACACACATTCCAAGTATTTTAAAAATAAAAATCGGTTCAAAATAAACGGGCGGCCGTGAAAAAATGACATTTTTGATGTTTGCCAACTCGGACAGACAAGCCACAAACCACAAACCGCACGTAGGGGTATATTAAGATAAATCCTCTTCTGACGAGACGTAGCGTCTCGTAAAAAAGTAAATACTTGAGAGATTCACACTAATAAATATTTCCTCCTCGTGCCGCGCTGCGACAATAAATCAGCCCCGCGCGTGAGTCCAACCCCGAATTGAAAAGGGGGTAAAGTTTAGTCAAATTGCCTTCCGCCGGAGCGGGCCATCTGCGGGCGGGTCAAGGTTCCCGCTGACGTCACGCACCCCTACAGGGATGGATGACTGGGTCAATCTCCTACACACCGTTTCATGTCTACTTCGGACATCTATCGATTAAAAAAACGTGTTCTATCCTTTTATACAGTTAATAAAGGTATTAATTAGAATTAAAATATAATTTATTAAACAGTGCTCATAAATATTATAAATTTTATACCAAAAGTGCAATAAGATACTTACATAAATAATATAAAAGGCATGAAGAAGATGTTACATATGTATATTCTTACTGCGTACTTCAAACTAAGCCTATGCTATTAAAATAAGACTATATATTGGCGGTCTCCGAGGACAAGGCTCAGCTCATTCAAACTAAGCTAAGCGCAATTAAAAATAAAACAACTAAATATTTAAACACGGTTTAATAGTTTTTGTGATAATATGTCACAAAACATATTTGACGTTTAATTAATTTGACGATTGGATTCTTATGTTACATTTTGACAATTTAATAAACGAATGAAAATATGTCTTTACCATTTGCATTCTATTATGATAAACAGTAATACCCCGAAGTTACGCGATAGGTGGGACCGACGAAAATAGCTTAACTCGAATTCGCGTAAGTCGGGGTACAACTTTGCATATAAATACATACATTTCTGTTTAATTGGGACCAAGGATTAACAAAAACACTAGTTTAGAAGAAAAATATTTAATAAAATTGCAGATCTTTATACATATTAATGCAAAAAATAAACGATTTACGTAAAAAAGTCATTTCGATGTCGATGGCTTCATAAAATCTAACAAATTCGTCTGTCGACAAAATGCCTTCTTTTTTTCAAGCAGAATTTCTTCGTAGCAAGCTAATCATTTTTTTATTCCTTGCTTTGTAGCTATAACGCGTTCTTCATTGAAGTTTATGTTTTCTAAAATTTTGAACCCAATTTCAATTGAGCTGATACCTTCTGTCAAGCTTGCAATTGTCATGTGCTTTTCTGGTGGAATTGGGTCTGAAGTATCTTCATTGTCGTTTTGCTTACGCATCTCTATGAGCTCATTGATTGTTAGCTCCTGACTAATCCAACAGCTCGTTAACATTATCTTCCAAATCTAATTGTCTGTCAAAATTAACAACGTCTTCTACCAAACGAGTAATCGCAGTAAGAGAAACACTGAATATAGCGGGTGGTAGTCTAGCGGCAGTGTTGTCAACGGTCAAAGTCTAGCGGCAGTGTCGCCAAACGAACCACGTAACTCTGAGTTTACGTAAGTCGGGGTATTACTGTATTATACTTAGATAAAAATAATTAAATAATTTCTTAAAGAGGAAAAGACTTAATTTATATAGCATAAACATTTAAAAAAGCATTATTTTTTTTTAAATATTGGCAAAAGAATGTTAAAATCAAAGAATAAAAAAAAATTGTTTTTTGTAAGTAAATTTAACGTTTCATTCCCATGGTAGGTCGTTGAATTCAATAAATTAAATAATCTATGAACAAAAGGACGTACGGTTATAAAGCATTAAAGAAAGGGTGCGGTCAGTGTTGCCATCAATCATATTCCATCAAGGGCGTGTTCCATTTTTTGTGCTTCAAATTGCCAAAGGGTGGTGCACACTTTGCCAAATGAATGCCTTGTTCAGAATGGCCATAAATTACTTCATTCAATTTCATCAAAACAAAATACAAAAGGCCAAAACGAAATATGTTATGAAGAAAATACGCATTTTTCTCTTTTATAAATTTTTACAAATTTTGAAGGATCCGTATAAATTTTGAATAATTGTTTAATAATACAATGAAAACATTTAAATGAAATTGCTTTCAGTATCACATGTGGATCCGTATAAATTTTGAATAATTGTTTAATAATACAATGAAAATATTTAAATGAAATTGCTTTCAGTATAAATTTTGAATAATTGTTTAATAATACAATGAAAACATTTAACCGAAATGGCTTTCAGTATCACGTGTGTAGAATATATCAATAGAAATTTATATTATGTGATAAATAAATTGAACGATCGTGATGAGATTGATTTTGGACTTAAATTTAGTGAAATATCTATGCAGGCAAGTACATAAAATTGAATTAAAATTTCATCGCCATTCGCCATTTAAGGTATTCAAAACGCCAGAACAGTAAAAAATCCATCATACAAACACCATGATTTAAGCATTGCATGTAGACAACCTTTTGAGTAACTGAGACCAATTGATAGTTCATTTTTGTTTCGGAAGCCGTACAGGAGGTAAATAATTTAAAATACTAATTTAATGTATTCATTATAAATATATACATATAAAATCAATTGTGTCGAAAAATATTTATTCCGGTAGCGCAAAACAAATATTTAATGTATATATTTACAATCAATACATTAAATCAGTATTTAAAACATCGCAGACCTATGTTCTGTATAATTACAACTTCACAATAAGAATGTGTTCTCCTCAATAAATAATTTTATTAGTTAGGAAATACTTCTCGTTAGGTACCTAACACTTGATTGTATAATACCTTAGTATCAAGTTAAATCATTTTAAGTATGTAAAGCGCACAAGGTATCACAAAAATTGTACTTAATAAATTTTACGAGTATTATTACAAGAAATACTTATTGCCATAATAAATGTTTATTTTAATCAGTTTTAAACATTAAATAATAATCGATCCCGTGTCCCGGGTTTTTGATTAAATTAGAATTTCCGACGGGCCGAAATGGGGTACGCTACAACGAACGACGCTCTTGTGAATGTTACGACGAAAAATGTTACAATGAACAGTCGTTACAAATTAAATCAGCGTGCTACGTCGAACCGCGTGGGAAAATACCATTGCGTAGCACGCTTGCGAATGACATGTCAGCGTCTTGGGGACTTAACCACTTTTATTATAGTTCGCAAAACTCAGTATTTTGTTACAAGTTGAGTTTAAGTATTTGCTAATTCACCAAAGGTATTCACAATGAAGCGACAAAGTAACTGGAAAAGAGTTTGGCTTTCGGTGACGAGGAGAACGAGGACAAAGAAATAGGTCAAAGCATTTCAGTTGAGAACCTTGAAGAAGTGTTCTCTTGCTAAAATAAACTGTCCAAATATTATCCCTAAGATATTGCTACTGTAGAAAAGGGCCATAATCATTTTGAGTAGACCTAAATGACCCATTTTTTAAGAATCTGGAATCATTCTTCAAAAAGGTGAATAAATGCCATCCAATTTATGAATCTCCTATAGAAAGATTTTATACTAGAGAAAGATTATTTTTTTAATATTGTTTTTATAATTATATTATTTATATTGTATTACATTTTTTATATTAAAATGGTTATGTTGAATCGGCGACATTCTATTAATTATCAAATATATTTCAATTAATTATCAAAAAAAGTATTTACCTCATTATAAATTAAACATAATATTAATATTTTTTATTTAATTACCACTAAACAATTACTTAATCTTATTCTTCTTCTTTTAAATTGGCAATCCAACCTTCAAGAGTGATTTGTATTATTAATCAAGTTAAAACTTTATTTTATAAAAAAAAGTACAATAATATTATAGAATAGGAAATATTATATTACAAGTCAATACCATTGTCATTCAAAAAATTCGCTATTATAAAAATTAAATGTGGCGAGTTAAGGGAAACAAATGACAAAAGCAAACCGGTAGTTGAAAATTACCATTGACAAGATTACTGTAAAAAAACCTGTGATCCGCAATGGACAGGCAAAAAAGATATGGTCAAGGATTTCCTCCTCGGCACCACACTCACACATTGAGAAATTTATCAAGTTAAATGTGAGGTTACCTGGGAATGCCCAATTCTCATTTTAGAGATATTTGATATTATTCTTTTGGATACTTTCTTTTTGGAGAACCAGGGGGTGCGGGGAATAGATTTTTGAATTATTTTAAGCCGATTACCCTTATGATTATTTGAATCCATCAATTGTGCAGTCCAGATAGAATTCGTACGTTTTTTTACCATATTAAGTCTGTCATATCGGGATGGATATGGAATTGATGAGGGAAAACTCTGGAAAGAGTAGACTGCTTGGCCAGTTTATCGACACATTCATTAATTACTATATCAAATATATTATTAAAATAACTTGTATAACAATCTGGCAGCAATACACGCACGTCCGCCAAGTTTAATTGCCAGTGACCGACTGCCGTTCCGACACCGTCTGACGACGAATTAAATGATGGACCTTAGTGCTCATAAAACTATTATATTCTTTAGATGTTTAATCATAGAATGATCGTTAAAATAAAATTAGATATATTATAAAATAAAAATAATGATACTAAGAGACTTAATTTTGTCACTCTAAACAATGGTAATTCCGTATATATTCACTTTACGTCTCTCGCTCAGCGCTGTGGGAGGTATTGATTAAATTCACGGGCAAGGATGTAATGAACAAAGAGATTTAATCACAGAGCACTTCAAATGCAGATATTGGAAATCACATTTTGACTCCGAATTCGTGACTAGACAGAAATCTAATGGTAAAAATCAAATATGCAATCAATGAATAAATTTGTTAATTAAATTGCTGTTTAGCATCGAAAGAAGACACGTTTAATTACGATAGATTTTTTTTGTACACATCAGGTTTAAACCATTAGCAATACTGTATTTTTATGTGAACTGTTTAGATATATTATATTCACATTAAGATACCTAAATATAATACAACGTACAAAGAAGACTGGTATCATCATTTATCAAATGGCTTGCCTGGAAACTTGCCGCAGTGACGCAGGATTTGTAGTTTTTATTTTTATTTATTTCAACAATTTAAATATATAAATGATATATTATATTTAAATAACCTTCGCAATAAACACTTTTATCTCTATTACTCCTTTTTTCGGTAGCAAAAGCTTCTTATAATCAAGAGAACTTCAATTATAGCAATAGCACCGTAACCGTAACTTATGTGTAATTTTTTAATTAATGTTATAAAATAATACTATTACGTTACATAAACGGTATTTTATTATTAGGAGAACACACCTTTGTTCTGAATAATTACAACTTCACAATAAGAATGTGTTCTCCTAATAATAAAGTTGTATCAATGTGTCAAAAATTTAATAAAAATGAATTGATAATTCTGGCGTCTGCTATCAGACTAATCAAAGGTGTTTGAGATTCTGTAAAAATAAGGTATATGGCTCTTTCAAATAATGGAACGATTAAATGTATTAATATATAAAAGGTAACATTTAGGTTCGAAAATTTGTCGCTAAAAGTATTGTCGCTGTAGCATAGTTGGATAATACACCTTCCCCAGAATCCAGAATAAGAATAAGAAATCCAGGTTCGAATGCCGGTGGTGCAACAACAATATTTTTCGATAAAATTGATTTTATATGTATATCTTTCTAATTAATATAATTAATTCATATTTGTTCTTTTATTAATAGATTACCACTGATCAATAAATGAATAGACATGAAATAAGTGTAGATATAGGAGAGGGGTTTGGAACATTAGTTGCGGAACGAGAGGCATTCCACAGACATTATTTGTGGAAAAATAAATCTGATAGTTTATGACATATTAAAAGTATTTACTCTTCGAAAATTTAATCTTTGAGTAAATTCGTTGTTAAATTTTCGTTCCAACCAAGTCATATATTTAAAAATAATCGCATCAATGACGACTCGGTTTAAAAATAATAAATCAGTTATAAAATTATTTGAATATAATCAATACATGTACAATAACATTCTTCGTGACTGACGAAATGATGTAACTTAGGTAATTTAGTCGATAGGCGGCCCTCCATTGGAACAGTTCGGCGATAGCTGTCATCAATTTCGAAGGCCTCGGAGTCTAGTAATATTTTCAAACCTGTGACGAAATATTGTGTGTGATAATTCTATATACAGTCCACTCCGCGGAGTGCGGAGAGTCCTTTTTTTCCTTCCGTGTCCTGTATTTCTTCTGGTACCTAAAATTGAGCACCCACCAGGTAATATTATTGTACGTTCATATATATGAATGTTATTAAACAGGACACATTCCGCATTTAAACTTCAGTTTTGCTAGGCTTGGGAATAAAAGTTCTCAAACAGTTCATTAAGTGTACATAATAACTAACTAAATAAATATTTAGATGAATTTACAGAGGAAAGCAAAGCGTGGTTAGTTATGCTGAGGTAATCAATGGTAATATATTTTAATGATAAGGGTACTGTGTAAAGCCACCTTTAATGCATACTTCATTAGCCATTACCCCCCACCTCCCCCCCACCAACCCTTCCCACCAACAACACGTTAATCTCGCGCCACGTGAGGTCAAACTCACAAATTACTCTGTTTGCTGCGCACCGGAATGATGGGAAATACTACGCAATAGATATAAATGAAAATTGTTTTATTCACGTAATTAGCCTGACATTCAAACAGCACACAGTAAATTAGCACATAATGAGATAATCACGACAAACGTACTTTATTGTTGAATAATAACACCGCAATCAAGTTCATCATTACCTCCATCTAGAACTCGCAATGCACAAAATTCATAATTACGTCGTAATTGACGTAGATACAATATTACTTATTATTAATTACTGTCACTATAGATTAGAACGTTTCAACATTTTCTCGTAGGTGATATAAACTTTAATACGTTTTTCTTTGATACCTATTTGTTTACGAATTATTTTTAAATTTATATATTTCCTAAAAATATATTGAGATTGAATTAAAACATTCAATGATTTTATTGTAAATAATAAATTATCTACTTAATTTTAATAAATAATTATTGTATTTCTCAATTGTATAAATCAAAAAAATTGAAAGTGCAATCTTGATATTCTGTTTGTTTAGGCAAGATTAGCAGTGCGTAATGGAGTCCTGGCACCGACACTGATGTATGGAAGTCAAGGCTGGAGCAAGCAGACGAAGAACGAAAGTAGACTGAATTCAGTGGATCATCGGTGGGATCAGTGGGAGATCACTTAGGCGTATGTGTGGAAAATCTATTTATGACAGAATAAAGAATGAAGAAATAAGGAAATAATGGAACGTATGAATAAGGACAAAATGGTAAGAAAGATATATGACGCAAGTGTTGATGGCACCAGAAATAGAGGACGTCTGCGGAAGACTTGGCACGACCAGGTAAACCAAATAATGGAGGATGGTCCTGTTAAAAGCCTCAACAATCGGCTTGTATGAGAAGATGTAAGAATGTGGATGAGGAGAGAATTGTATGTCAGGACAGAGGAGTGTGGCGCTCAATTCTCTCTGCCTACTCCCGCGGAGTAAAAGTAAAAAGTTCACACATATATACACACAAAATATAATTATTACATATACAACTACTTCAATCACGGCCATTGTTGTATATGTAGCTATTTTGTAAGCTCTGCCATTCTCTGGTCAGGGAACCAGCTTTCCATGAGAGAGCCGCTTGCACCAGAGATTTGGTGCTGAGTTCCAGCCGCCGTTTTACGCCAGTAACTCGATGTCTTAGAAGTGGAACAAATCCATGTAAACGGCCTTCGGTAAACATTGTAGATGCGCTACAATAACGCGCCAATCCGAACAGTATTCTGTATGAGTTGTACTGAATTCGGAGACGGTTATACGTCACTTGCTTGTATTTCGACCAGAACTCGCAGGTCTACATGCTGGTGAAGAACGATTTAAACAGGATGCTCTTCAACTCCTTACTGCATCGGTAGAAACGCCGTGACAGCATATTTGCACGAACGCTCAACTGTCTCCTCTGCCGTTCTATGTCATCATCGTCTTGTCCATCTCATTGAACATATGCCCAAGGTATTTGACCTTATTTTGAACATTCAATTTCATCCCGTCCAGCCACACGGAAGGGATATTATCTGGCTCTTTTCCATATTTGAACGCCACTATGACCGATTTGCTGGCTTTGTATGAAATATTGTGTTCACTGGCGTATGTTTCACATATTTGTAAAAGCTTTCTTATCTCTTTTATAGATGGCGCTAGTATAACCATATCATCGGCATAACTAATGTGGTTCACATGTCTCGCCCATGTAGCAGCCAATTTTCGCATCAGATAGTCGTTCGCTCAATTCATCCATGTACATATTGAAGAGGATTGGCGGCATGCACCCGCCCTGCCTCACTCCAGTGCGCAGGTAAAATGGCTCGGAGTCGGCGCTTTCCCACCGCACTGAGTTCTCTTGCTGCCTGTGCCACCTGTCAAGTATATCTACAACTGGTTTGGAAACGTTTGTCATGTCTGACACGGTCAAATGCTTTGCTTAAATCTAGAAAGCATGCGTATATCGTGGTTTTTCGACTTTTAAATAGTCCACAATTTGCTTTACGACAAAGATCGCATTGTCAGTAGACATATTTTTTTTGAATCCCATTTGATTGTCTCTAGTGTTCATATTTATTGAAATCTGGTCCATAATGATTCTTTCAAAAAGTCTTGTCATTATAGTGGCTAACGATATCGGCCTATAGTTTTTGGGAGACGATATATCCAGTTGTTTCGACTTTGATATAGGTACAATAATAGTTTTTGTCATATTCGCAGGTATGTATAGATGCTTGATCATGTTACTGAACAGTATCGCCAGGAGCGGGGAGCGGGGAGCAATAAGACTCGCGCCATCGTATAACTTCCTCACTATCCTCACTATGAATATTTGTTCCATATTGTTTCTTTTTCTTAATTTGTGTTCTTCTCTTCATATACCACTACTTCTACTTATTCTTATTTTGTTAATTCCAGACTCCGCGTTCATACATCAACGTTGGTACCTTCGCGTATCGTTAATTTTCCTTCGAAAGTTTTCAAAGCGCTAGTGTTTAAAATTAGATTTTTTTTTATCACCACGTGGAGAATGATTTTTGCTTTAGAGCTGTTTGAAGAAATGCATTTGATTCAAAATTCAATCTGGCACAGAACATCTGTTTTATATATATTTGTAATGGAAACCGTACATATAAAACGACTAATTAAAGCGGGCAGATGAAAAAAATAACGCTATTATTTACCGTTTCTATATATAAATGCTTCAGTTGTACCATTTTATTAAATAGAATATTTATAACAAAACAAGTCATCAAAGAAAATGTGTTTTCGAATTGTACGGCGAAATAACACGTTGTGTGTATATTATAATGAATGTAAAGGAAAATAAAGCTGGAAAGGATCACTAGTTGTATATTTTTACTGATACACATATTTTTTTAGAAGCCTGGCTATGATGTTGGTAAATTTCTAATCTATTCGATTCATGAATCTTTTAACCTGCCAGTAATAGAAATAATATTGTACAATGTCTGATGTGAGAGAGCTGTATAATATCAACGTAATCAAACATTCAAAACAAACACCTTGCTTTGTGTAACAAACTATTATACTTGAACCTTCCATTCAGCAGATAGCAGGTTTAATTTTTCGGGTAAATAATATTTTTCCAAAAAATGTCGTACAAATTTAAACCATAGGAAAACTCGGAATAATAATAATAAATATATTCAGTTTTAAAACGTGCATATTTTTATGTGCCATTACGTATATTATATTATTGTACATTAATCGCATCACATCTTTATTATCACGCAAGTTTTAGAACCTAATGAAGTTAATATAAATAGTAAAATAAATAATATAAACATTTATTTTATATTGAGGTACAATCCCATTATAACGAATACCGAAGAAACGAAATTTTCAGAATAACGAAGTTTATTGACGGACCGGACGAATTTTCACATTTAATTTATTAAACGAAGTAATGAATAAAAATTTATGTACAACGAATTTCTCAGTCAAAATTTATTTGATGGTATAAAATATACTAAGCGGCTGACCGACAATCGTCGCATTCAGTACTTCCTCGAGCGACGATGTGGTCGGATGTGGTTAGTGGAGCGCATAGACGTATCTACTAACACATCGGTCGATTTTTTAAGTACTTCTCAAACTTTTTTTAATTGACGTTTTCAAACATTGTGCGGCAATGGACAACAGTGAAAAACGACGTCAGTTTACGCTGAAGGAAAAATTAACCAAACTAGAAAAGATAAACTCGGGAATGAAAAAAAGATGACGTTGCCAAGGAATTTAACATCTGCATTATCAACCATTTGAAGGTCAAAAAAAAAATTAAGACGCTTGATAGACTGCTTGAAGATTACAAACACGCATGTGTTTTCATGATCACAAGTGAATTTCACCACCATGAAATAGGATGTAAAAAAAATTACCTACACAAAAAAAAATAAACACACAAAAGTAATAATTGTACAAATAAGGAAACCACCGAAATATTTCAAATTAAAAAAATAAAATATATGTGGACATCTGCGTACTCCGGAACGTCGATAAGGCTGTTATATTCTCCGACTCGCAAGCAGCTCTTGAATCCCTTTCTGCTAATATGAAAGTTTGGCTAGACAATGAAATAATCTGTTCCATCATAAGATGTCTATTTAATTTGTACGGCAACAATAAACAGGTGTCATTCGTTTGGATTCCTGCACATAAGCGAATTCATGGAAATTAATGTGCTGATGAACTGGCCAAGGAGGCTACCCTTTCCCTATCAATTCCACATCCCGATGTATGACAGAATTAATATGGTAAAAAACGTACGACTTCTATCTGAACTGCACAATGAATAGATCCAAATAGTCATAAAAGTAATCGGTTAAAAATAATTCAAAGATCTATTCCCCGCTCCTACTGGTTCTCCAAAACGAAAGTCTCCAAAAGAACAATATCAAATATCTCTAGAATGAGAATTGGGCATTGCCAGGTAGCCTCACATTTATTCAGATTGAACTTAATAGATTCCCCAATGTGTGAGTGTGGAGCCGAGAAGGAGACCCTTGACCATATCTTTTTTGCCTATCCATTGCGGATCATAGGTTTTTTTTACAGTAATCTCGTCAATGGTAATTTTCATTTTTTTTTGGTTAACTTGTATCATCTTCTTTCCCTTAACTCGCCACATTTAATCTATATAATAGGAAATTTTTTGTACGATAATGTGTAAGGCTTATACTTCTGGGGGTGGTAAGTGAGCAAAATTTGAAGTTATGAATAATTTAGATAGTATCACCTTTGGGCTAGCTCGGTGAGATATCTTATCAAACTTGGGTTGTGGGTAGATGTCATTCAATCGAGAACATTCTAATAAAAGAGATGCTTAGTTTAGACACAATTTATTCTAACAAGTTATATAAAATACAATAATCAAAGTATAGAAGAAATGATATAAAAAGTATGCGGGACAACATATATGCAGATGAATGATAGCACGAACAAGTGTGTGTGCCTCGCACGAGGCTGGCGAGTTTAAATTTTCTAATATAATAGTTCAAAGTATCGACTGATCACCGTGCCGGTATGGCGGTGACACATAAGACACCTCGTAGGCTCACTCACTGAATTTAACCTTGTTAACAGTTCAATAAATACCTTGGGTTCATTTAATAAGCCTGCAGATATACGGAGAATGCCTGCACAGAGGCTGTAGGGTACAGGTGGCGGTGGAAGGACTCTTAGTCGGACAATGCCAAATGGAAGACAGGAATGATGAGGGAGGCGTCAGCAGAAGCGGCTAGCATGGTTCCGAAGTGGATCCCGAAGACTTATGCGGAATGATGAAGCGATGATGCAATTTGTTCGGGCTGATCCAATCAGCACAAGATTACGGCGGAGGTTGTCGGGTGTGCTCAAGACTTTGACAACGGGAAGCATGATGAGATGGTGTGGAATTGCGAGCTTCGAGTGATTCTAGTGCGACTGGTGATGATATTGTAGTTGGTTCGACAAGACGTTTTGGTGAGATCACGTGGAATATATAATGGCGGTCGGGTAAAGTACACTAGGAATAAGATAGATGCAGATAATTTTGATCACTCGCGGATTTACAGTGACAATTTACACAAAAATATGGTAAGTCAGATGATGGATCACGATGGATCGATTTCAAACTGCAGCTTTTTAAAATCGAGCTGAGTTATATCAATAAAATCAAAAAACTAACGCGAGAGCAGATATTTAAAAATGTGCAAGGGAGCGAGGGACTAAACGTATCGCGCGTCGTTTAATTATTTATGGCGATAAGTACTCGAATATTAAAATAAACTCACGACAAATGGTATTGACTTGTAATATAATATTTACTATTCTATAACATTATTCTACTTTTTTCTATAAAATAAAGATTTAACTTGATTAATGGCACAAATCACTCTTGAAGGGTGGACTGCCTATTTTAAAAAAAGAAGAAGACACCATATGTCTTAATCCAGCAACAATAGTCCGTGACTACTTTCCCGGATTGAATTGTAATCAAAGAGAAAATTCTAAAGGTACCAAATTAATAAAGAAAAGTACCCAATATTTTTTTTACGGATAATCACAATAAGATCGGCATTCGATTCGGGCGTGAGGTAGATTGATGGGCGAAAAAAATATTGAATGTATACTGCTACTTAAATTAAATCGTTCCTAAAATCACAAAAATCGAGCAAGCCATTCTTTTTATCGGCACCATTTTTTGTTAACACAGAATATATCGAAGGCTCCCCTAGAACATTAAAAATATAATGTTAGAAATAGCGCGTATAAAATAGCGTTATAAAATAGGCTCAGTTTAAAAGAGAAAAGTATTGTACATGATTAATAATTATTCGAATGTGTACATTCTCTTTGGAATGCCAAAGACTGTCGCATTTTACGTGAATAGGCTCGTTGATCTTGGAACCTACGCACTTCTGTACTTATGCGGTAGTTTAATTTTTTTTTAAATAAAGAACATTGCTACATCTATTTAATACGAGGCGCGTTTTTTTAAGAAACGAAACATAATCTTCACAAGTACACTTTACTTTCTTCGAACGCTACACACCTTAAACTACTCCTCAATACAGTTGCCACAATTAATAAGGTTCTTGTCATAACGGGGCACCAATTTTTGTATACCTTTGTCATAAAATGACGCCGCCTGGGATGAAAACCATGCCTGTACTCCGTCTTTCAGTTCATCTTCGTCATCAAACCGCTTGCCACCAAGTAATTGCTTCAGATGAAGGGAAAAATGGAAATCACTTGGTTCCAAAACAGGACATACTAGGCGATGTCAGCTGTTTTCATGTTTCGTGCATTCAAGAAATGAATCACGAACCGTGTCTCATAGTCGGCGGGCTGATCTATTGTGTTGATCATTTCAACCATTCACTACAAACAAAGAAGAAATACTTATGTAGAAAAGTATTTTCAAACAAAGCTAATGCAATGAAAATAGGACTAACTTGATGGTCTCCTGGAACAAATCTTGAACCCCCGACCACTAGATCGCTAGGCGAATATCGAAACCACTAGACCACAAACACGTCCACATTGCTCCATGTGCGCTTCTATAAAAATATGATGTATTTACAAAGTGAAAAAATATTAAGTTGGTAAGTCTTACCCCGGCAATAAAAAGTTCTGGGTTCAAGTCCTGGTG
This sequence comes from Eubasilissa regina, assembly GCA_022840565.1. NCBI lineage: Eukaryota > Metazoa > Arthropoda > Insecta > Trichoptera > Phryganeidae > Eubasilissa > Eubasilissa regina. Next base: position 20,372,856 of record JAINEB010000004.1, on the reverse strand, counting down.
TTAAATTAAAACTTTTTTTTTTTGATAAATAGATACTTTTGGTATCTTTAAGGTAAGTGATTTATCTCATTTGTTTGAATTAATATATTTTTTTAATGTAGCTAAATAAAGTAAAAAAATTGACCCATATTCAACCCCCGATAAAAGATGACCCCGGATAATTTCCGCTTAAGATATATTTTTAATAAGTAAACTAAAGTTTACAGTACATACAGCCAGTCAACCACCATGCACGCGTAATTTTTTTTTTAAATTTGACGATGTACCCGCCCGCTTGCATCAAAAGTAAATTTGAATTTAAGTGTCCTAAATAATAATTCTGCCAATTTTATTTTATGTTACATATAATACAGTTGAATAAAAACGTTTCTATATACTTTAAATAATCTTATAATACTCTTAATTTTTAAATCTTTTGATTTTTTACCGCCTCGGTTAATCAAGAGTCTACTATAATCACTTGTTGGGGTAACGATCCAACGCATATATTATATAAAAGTATTTTTTATAACTTTTGATTACACTTTAAGAATATACAATTTGTAAAAACTGTACAGGTTTTTTTTGGTACAGGTACCTTGGAACAGACCGCGTCTATTAGTAGAGCAATTACTTTTATTTTAAATGTATTCTTTTTATGCTAAAAATAAATAAATAAAAGGCTAACACATCCAAAAAAAAAGCAATTATCTTCAATAGTCAAACAGAAAATTATAAATTAGTTTACGTCACATTATATTGTCAACAACAGTACGCGCGCAAGACTTTATAAGATGATTTATATTCTATGAAGAATTAATGATTTACTGTGTAATAAAAATTATGGTAATTCCTAAGGCAATGCATTTGCCACCCACCACTAGAATTAATGCAATTCTGAAAGCAACACAACCCCTTGTGATTACAAAACATAATAACTCGTGGGAGTTTTTCCTTACCATTAATTTCCGGATTCATCCACTTCATAGGACATGCCACACGGAATGAATAAAATAATGTTTGAGTATCTCAACATTAATAATTCTCCAAGTCCCGGACGCTGAATATCTTTTTTTGATATGTATCAATAAAAATAAAAAATAAATATATATTTAATTTTTCCACTACACATAACAAACCAGAACAGTGGCATCCCTGATTAATTCAACCATCAAATTTCCAGTGATTTGTTTACGAAAACAGGTTTGATACATTAAGTACTCAGGTACATTATCGAGACAGGCGGTAATGGCTAGACACCAAGGTATTAAAAAGAATAAAATAATTTTCTTAATAATTCAAAAAATTATTATACAAATTCGTAACGACTTATTTTGGACTGAGAAAAAACAATATATATATATATATACTTTTACACACAGTCGAAATTTACCTGATTCTTGCCAGTGCCGGAAGCAGCGGATTTTTTCTAATAAAATTTAATATTAGTATTTAAATCAGATATTAAAAGTGCGTTAAATTCATTATTTATAATACAAATACAATAATAAATAATTCTTGCATTAAATTCCCCAACATAAAAAAATAACACTATTTACTTATGTAACAATTTGACTTCACCCTCTACTAAGGGAGTAACTAAGATGGCAGAGCTCTAGATTAGAATGTGAGAGGTATTGGGATCTGGTATATATACCGAAAAATATAATAAAACAATATAAAAATGTGAGTACCTATACAAAAATGTTGCAAAAATTTTCTAACGCGATATTTCTATCACAGTTATAGTGACAAATTTCAGTGGGGTGCCCGTTAATTAAACATATTAGATGTTTAAAATTGATTTTCAGTCACAACGTTTAACAATCATATTTATATTAAATAATATCGAGATTGGTATTTTAGGCTAGGAGTAAAAATTGCCCGCCTTAGCACAGATCTAAGGCACGTCAGATTAATTCGCGATGACATTAATAAATGAATAGAGATCACCGATTCAAAGTATTTTTTAATTGTCTGCATTCATTAATAATCGTTTAGGTTTAAAACAGAAGTGCTCGGATATCAGTACTTCGGGATCACACTTCGGAGCGAGATGGATTTCGGCATTCAATTCCTTTCGGACGGAATCCCAATTACTTTCTGCCATGAATAATTTAGTGTCGGCCGCGCCCGCGCTGCGGAACGGTTTCGCAAGCTGCCTCGACAGGTGTAAAAAAGATTTCCAGGTTCAATACTAGCCAGAGTACATTTGTAATTGTTCTACAACTGAAATAGCTAATTGATTGATGACATTTATTTTTATGTAATAGAAACATTAATTACACATAACGTGCTGTAATATATTACGGTAATATGGACAAATATCGTATTGTTTGTTGACTTTGTCTGCGGGGAACCCAGGATCAAACCACCGGCTGGCCAGATTTTCAATATTTAGTAGTCACAAGCCGATTTATTTAATAGGAAACTTAATAATCGCCACCAGGACGGGGAGAACAGGAATAATGTGTTGCCGGGTGACACGTGTGTCACGTAGAAATAAGCATATTATTATTAATTATTAATCGTTATTGTTTAAATCATTTTAAGAATACGTTTGAGTAGGTTTTAGTTAAAACAAATTTAACGAAATTCTTATGACATACAGAAAAATGAATCTATGAGAAAAAATATTGAGTAATTACAGGGATCCGAACCCAAAGGTTGATATTACTTAAAGGTTTTTGAGATTCATTGCAATACGAGTTGAAAGTTTATAATTGAAAATAATATCTAACTTTACATATAAAGTAAATTCGTAATGGTAGTAAAATTAAATCGTTAACATAGTAACATTCCCCCGTCTAGAGAAAATTCCAGGTTCGATTTCCGGTGGTAACTAAATTGTTTTTTTTTACGTGTCTTTCTAAATGATTCATCTAATCTCTAATGACAAGTTAATACCATTGTCGTTCAAAAAATTTGCTATTATATAGATTAAATGTGGCGAGTTAAGGGAAAAAAGATGACACAAGTTAACCGGGAGTTGAAAATTACCATTGACCAGATTAAAGTAAAAAAACCTGTGATCCGCAATGGACAGGCAAAAAAGATATGGTCAAGGGTTTCCTCCTCGGCACCACACTCATATTGGGGAATCTATTAAGTTCAATCTGAATAAATGTGAGGCTACCTGGCAATTCCCAATTCTCATTCTAGAAATATTTGATATTGTTCTATTGGAGATTTTCCTTTTAGAGAACCAGGGGGTGTGGGGAATAGATCTTTGAATTATGATTATTTGGATCCATCCATTGTGCAGTCCAGATAGAATTCCATAATACATTTTTATTACATTTTTTTACCATATTAAGTCTGTCATACATCGGGATATGGAATTGATGAGGGTAAACCACAATGTTTATTTAGTAAACAACAATTCCAAAAACCTTCCGAAAATAATGTCCAACATTTTTGACGTATCATTAAAATAACGGAAATAGCCGAGTCTGATTAACATGACTAATTTATTTTAAATATTTTATTACATCAAAATAAAAAAAACGATGGATAATTAATTGCGAGAGAACCGGCTTCAAGAAGGGAACGAAGATGCCGATTAGGCGCGGGGACAAATGACGGTCGCTTGTCAAAGAGACCCACCCTGTGGCTTTGACACCCTAATGCTAATGAGTAAGTACATACCTGGGTATCATCTCACAGCATAAGTTATTTAGCATATTTAAATTCGAAATACTGAGAGGAATGATAAAATAAATTATGAAATAAGGTTCGCCCTGTGATGTCAATCTCCCTTCATAATGTATTATAATATTATACTTTATTTATGAAGTATCATCGTACACACTTTGTAACAAAGCCTTGTATTTTTTTTAATGAACAATTTTATAAAGATATCGATTCTCTCTTCAAGATATAATTATCTTAAAAATGTTGCGTCTCACTCCAACAATACACAATTAAATCGTGCAGTAAATTCGACACACAGAATTCTCGATCCCATGTAGCAACTTGAATAAATTTGTCAGGGAAACCTTCATCATAATCTATATATATAAATACTTACTCTCCCTTTTAATACGACTCCCTAAATCAAAAATACACTTATGAAGTTATTACGCAGTTAAACGATATTCTAATCAACATTTATAATTCTGTAACATTTCATTTTCTTAACTTGTCTTAGGTAATACAAGTATGTTTTTAAAAACTTGTAATTATTATATTTCAAATCCTCAACAGATTTAATGCATTTCTAACTTTTGAATCGTAAAAAAATTTAACATTTTATTTTCATAACTGTCTTAATGCCGTAATAATTTTTCATTGTTTTAACAAATCGCTTTCTTAGTTATGTATGGAAATCGCAGAGATCGAGTTTGCAACTATTATTCTGAAACTATCGTCATCCCAATCACGTGTAAAGAAAACTTTTGATTATATATCTACAATATAGCATCGTTTGACGCCCCGAGACATCAGAAGTAAATATTTATTAAAATATTAAGGCTTTACTCCAACACGTCGAGGAAATAAAATAATAATGTATAATAAATAAAATAAAAACATCCTAACAGACGTCCTTTCTACATCTCCTGGACGTTCATAATACGATTCTCTCTCATTGGTATCCTGAATTATATTGAATAGCCGTAGCTCGCGATAAGTCGTATCTAATCAATATTTAATTAGTTGGACTAACTCATAGCTGCCCGAACTCGCCATATTTGAATTCCAGTGATTATTAATTATGGAGAAGATTAAATCATTATCGTGGACCTCTAATTACATTTTGTAAATACACACCGCAAAAATTTCAGTCCGTATACAAAAACTCAAAATACCAGAAATTATAATTAGAAAAGACCTACATGTAACGAGAGCGAGTCTACAATGATCCACACGTTCGTCATAACACACCTCAAAGGTTGTCATACTGCCTTCTGCGCAAGCGTGCTTAGAGTTGATTCGACTGCGGTCACGTGTGCGAAATTTGATCCAGATCGCGTCATTTGCTTCCGGCTATTACAGTGTAAACGTGTCCGCTCCGCTAGCAGTTTTCACAAAGGAGAAACAACGCGCAGTGATTCGATTTTTCTGATCGGAGGATGTGAAAGGGGCTAAAATTCATCAAAATACAGCGATTTATCACGTAAAAGTATTTTTTTGTAGACAGAGAAGTTTAAAAATGGCCGGACGAAGAGAAGGCAGGACAACGGACTTTAATTGAAGGGTAATCCTTGCCATAAAACTGCTTTGCAGTTTGGCAAAAAAAAAAAATTGCAATACAATGCATGAAATAACGTTGAAATAAAAATAATAAAATTAAAAAAAAAACAAATTGTTAATAAAGTATTTTTTCTGTTAGAAATACCTGAACTGTCCTGAAAAAAAAAAGATTTAGATATATAAATCTTACCTTGAATTTAATGTTAATTTCTTCCGTTCTATGATATATGATCATGTATTGTATTTCAAATACCGTGTTCCATTTGTTTAGCAATTATCATTTTTACCGGTGCGAGTGGAAAGAACTTGTAATTGCGGGCTGATGTGCAATTACTTTAATAATTTCAAATTAATAGTGAGTTTGAAATAGTGTTGCATTTATTGAAAGTCGGTAAAGTAGTTCCACTTACAATAAATGTAATTTGAAGCACACGTAATTTGTAAAGTTAAGTAAAGAATTATTATTCGTAATATATAATTCTAAATAAAATCTAAGAAGGTATCGATCACTCCTACGTAATGCACTACTGTACGTTTCTTTAAAAGTGTTGTATTCTATTATGATCTATTGAATATATTCGTATTATTTTAAAATTTGCAACGTGAAAATGTATCAAACATATGCGATATACCAGTAAATGAATAGTCATGAAATAAAATGTACATATACGAGAAGGGTTTGGAACATTACTGCGGGACGAGGGCCATTCTACACACATTTTGGTGGAAACATAAATCTAATAGTTTACAACATATTTATGCAACAGTAAAAGTATTCACTCTTAGAAAATTAAATCTTTGTGCAAACAAGACGTATTTTTTACATTAATGCATATTATATGTCAGCATTTAAATTTTCATTCCAATCGAGACATATTTTAAAAAGAAATCGCGGAGCTATTTGATTGCGTAAGTGGTACCAAAGTGATCACGCGGATGACACCAAAATGAAAATATTGGGTCAAGCAATTTGCGTTAGTTCATGTCTATATATTTGGTACTCTGTGTGCGATATTCTTAGATAAAACTAAAAATGACCGACTTGATAGTTAACGATACCTTTGGCAGGAGGAGGGGTTGATATATTAATGTAGAATTTAGAATATTTAAGTTATATGAAAACGAAAAAGACACGTGATCGTGAATAGTATCTGGCGTACATAAAAAAATATCGGCATTGTTCCGAAAACTTTGTTGTCGACATATTTCTTAATGTTTAAGAATATTTTAAATATAATTTTTATCATTAAATCTCGTTACATACAATATTCTAATGATAACTAATTTATATAAATTCAAATCTGCAGATGACGTCATTGCCCTGCAAACTACCTTATATTTATTTATAGAAGTCTGGCTCATATAGTCTAAGTATTAGTATACCTTTGAAAACATAGATCAAAAATTCTCTTTGCACAACATTTTTTTTAAATGGACTTCGTATTAAAATAAATTACAGTCCTACTTGTATAAAGGGTATTATATATCAAATAAATATCATAAAAATGTTTTATGATATTTACTAAATATACCGTATCGGCCCGAATATAACGCGACGTTTTTTAACATCAATAATTTAATAAAAATGATGTTCGCGTTATATTTAAGACCTAACCTCTATAACGAAAAATTTGTCATTGCTTTACTCGTACTTTTCATGTAATGCAGTATAAGTAATGTATATACATACGTGTATGTTAAAACGTCATACATATTAAAATTTATATTTTGTTTCCCAAAAAAATGTTTTTTCTTAAAATAATAAACTAAAATTTCAACGGTCGCGTTATATTCGAGACCAGGTTATATTCAGACCAATACGGTATGTTTGAAATATTTCTATAAAGGAAATGTGAGATACGTCACCGGGCAGCAGACCCTAATCTTATGTCTGACTATTTAAATTTATGTCAGAAAAGACGAACGGAAGTGTTGGACCCTAAATATATTGCCAGGGGTAAACTTTGTACAGGAATATCCCAATGTTGAATTTATTTATGTGACATCTCTAAACTTTAAGCAAATACTTCGAAAGTAAACTTGCTAAAAATATTTGCTGAAGCTCATTTTAACTAGTTTCGTAGGGTTATGAGAAATGGGAATACGCACTCATTTGCTATTCATGACACGAATTCGCAATTTGTGACAGGGTTTTCAGAATTTTCTAATCATTTGATAGAAAACGGTCATGGTTTTGATAAAAATTTGGGATTGTCAATTTTACATATAAACAGTGTTTGTCCCAAATTAAATAATTTAGAATCGTTAGAGATGAATAAAGCGTGTAGAACTAATCAAAAAATTATAAACAATCAACTAAATTTAACAACGAGTCCCATTCTAAAATTTTTTCCTAAAAATTGTTAAAAGTAAATTTGTTTTAGGTAACAATTTGAATTAGGTACTAAATTTATTTTTTAAATAATTGTTGTTCTTTTTAAAAATAGATTCTCGTAAAGAAACAATAATATATGTTTTTAATTAGTATTGACATCCTGAAGAAGAAAATGGTATTTTTCGATGTAAACTTAATAAGTGGTTAATAAAACAAAGTTAACAAACAATAATATTAAAAAAATAATAATAATAATAATCGTAAAATAACATTAAAATGGTATGTTTACCGAAATTCTAGATTAAAATGTCATTGTTGAGCATTATTCTATTAAGCCGACTTAAACTGACATATAAATATGTACACATCGATAGTTGAACAAGCAACAAGACGACACCAAAGTATTATTTTCTACTGGTAGAAGGGTTTGAAGGCGAATGGTTTGAACATTTCAGTGAATAGCTGTCAAAATATGAAATGTACAGAACATATTTTTCTAATACATAAATGAAAACGGTAGATTTTTTCACGGATATTCAATGGATATGGATAGTTTAACAATCGGGACAATTCTTTCCCAATTGTCTAATATATATTTTTTAATTGTGGTTATTACCAAGTTTGCGATCTCCTTATATTAAATTATCATTTTAGGTACATGAGAGAAACAGCTAAGATCAGTGCTGTGTGAAATAGAGTTGAAGATTTCAAGACAGTCGGACGAGAGAGCGTCTAGATTTATTTGTGATAATACCGAGGGATTATCCAATATATTGTTAACTATTTTGTAAAGTTGGTCATTAAGTCTGCTTGTCTTTTGCAAACGAGATTAATTGGAAGTTTACTAGTCTCCTGTCGTACGTGTCAAGAAAATCAATTAGACCTTGACGAAATATAAGAATGTTAAAAATACGAGTACATATATCTTAAGATTTGTTATCGCTGTAACTGTATACTTTATACTTTATAATTGAATGACCAAATTGTTGACGAGAATTTCAATAAACTTCAGACGAGGGTTTTATCAGCGATTGTTGGTAAGCAAGTATCTGGAAAATCTGAGGGGTAAATCGAGTATAATTATAAAAATGTAAAGTAAAATATCATGAAACATCAATATAGTAATTCGGAAAAACATCAGAAATGTCTGTTCTTACAATATTATATATTTAGATTTATTTTTCGCATTCAAATTAGAAAATAAAAAATAAACGAATGCAACTGCAGCACATATCAACAGTAATCTATCAATTTACATAAATTTCAAACGATTTTTATTTTATAGACAAAATATATAACAATGTTTTATATATTATTTATGCACTACATTTTACTGGCTCTACCTCGCACCTCTTGCGGGTGAATTTCTGCCTGACTGTGACCGAGTTCTGCGACTGCAACACATAAATGTGACGTCTACCCTCCCCTTTTGGGGGTGCATTATTTCTATAGTTTCTCTCTGGCCGCCTTCTGAATTTTATGTGATAACGAGACTCAACGTCAAACTGTACAGATATGGCTTTGGTACGGTGATACCGGAGCCTACCTATTATTATTATTAGTATTGAGATGTTATTAACTAAATGTAGTAAAATAAAATTAAAATGTAATATTGACGAATCGAAACAAATATAAACAACTCTCAAAACGATTCGGGATAGGGTGTAAATAAATATACATGCATTAATATTTTTAACTAGATCTGACTTATTTATAATTGATTATATTGATGCATAATTATCCGCCGTTTTAAAAAAAATATATTGTAACATAACCAAAAACGAAAACAAACTCAAAACAATTGTACAATTATCATCCGATTAATTTCCACAACTTACCAAGTTTTCTGAGATAATGAACAATCGTGGACTGATCGATATTGAAGTTCTCAACCAGTGTCCTGGTGGTGTAACTTTCGTCTTCTTCCACAACCGCCACAAGAGTTTGGTCATCAAAATTCAAGGATCGACCCTTTCCTTGTCGTCTAAGCTGGTATCATCAGCTTTGAATTGTACAAAAGCACTTTCGGCACACCGTTTCGCTAATCGTTCTTTCCCCGAAAAGCCAGCAGCTTTCCACCCTTTCTTCAAGTGGTACAATATAATGTAGCGTACATGTGTATGGTTTTCGATGCCCATTTTAATTTCCTAACCCTATTGAAGAATTATATTATGACAAATGTCAATTAAACGTCATATTCAAAAAAACAAAACGTCGCGAAAAAAACGACAGATAATTACGCATAAACCTAATAAATTCATTTTAATTCATCAGATTATTCATTTGGATGAAGTCAAAATGAATGTTATTATTTTTATTCGTCGTGTAAACATGACTAAACTATTAAATTAATCATCGGTACCTCGTAAAAAATTGAGATCTTCGATTTTATTTTGTCAGCCATTGTTGTGGGATCCTGAGAAAAAAAAGTGCAAAACCACACATTTGGACAAAAACAAAAAGAACTCGAAAGAAGCGCAAAAGAATCCCGCACAAAAAGTTTGCGGATACAGACGGAGTGTAAAATATAACGAGGAAAACCCAGAGAGGCCGTCGCTAACATTTTATTTTCCTTCTACCTTCAAGGTGTAGGTACCGGGGTTCGCTAGAATGGGGTGGGACAAAGCAGTTTTCCGCACAGAGGCGACTAATTTGAAAGGAAGATGGAAGGCACGTGCGGGTGGGAAAGATTGCTGAGACGCTAGAAAGTTCTAGAGGCGAAATGAAAACGCCAAAGGAGAATCCGAAACGGGAGCATGTTATATAATACGACCATAAAAGTTACGTATCATGCATGCGGATGCATCAAAGAAGGAAACAGCGAAATAGACGGGGATGATGTACAAGGGTGCTGAATAAAGTATTCATCTCACAATAGCTGAGACGTACGAATGGGTGCATTATTTTACGTAATGCACTTTTATGCAGGGCATCAAACGAGGGACCGACATCTGAAGGAATAATAAAATAACCAATTTTATATATATTTTCGTAGAAAGCGATCACTTCATGGTATAACATATTATATTAACCTTTCCCTAGCCACGCATTAACGTGGGTCTACCGAGCCAATTAAATCGTATTTATATAAATATGCACAGAGTAAAACTTACATATTACATAATCATAAAAAAAAAACATTTGCGCACAGAAATAACTAACGAGAAACCAATTATGTAAAGCGAATCATAATTAAAAGAAATTTTTTTGAATTCAATACTATATAAAATTGATGCGCTGCACGCTATCTGCGTTAAAAATAATATTATATCACGTGAAAAAGATCAGACATTGATTTAAATGAAGAGAGATAAAGATAAAGATCATGTTAGATGGGTCTTTTAACGAATGCATTGTAAGAATAACGTTTGAGTATAAAATTATTATATTTATCATTTCTTATTATATTTATAGTAACTATTATTTTAAAGCCATTTAAGCTTGTAAAAGCATTTTTCTCCTATTTAAAGTGCTTAAAAAACTCAAATTTCTTGCAGTAACACGAGTTGACAGCTTGGCGGCGTAGGGTATTTTTAGCATGGTATGATAAAGGTTAAATAAAATAACAATCACTTTGTATGAAACTATATGTATGTATATATAAGTGTACTCTTTTTGTATTTATAATCAGTTTTATATACGTCCTGATGAAGCTCGAGATAAGCGAAACAGGTTGACGTATAATAAATTTCGTGGTTTCATATAAAGTGATTGTTATTTCATTTAATACAATTTTATATAAGTGAAAATAAAACAAACAATGCAACGTGCTTCTGGTCTAGTGGTTACGATACTCGCCTAGTAATCTAGTGGTCGGGGGTTCGAGCATCCTTCCAGGAGGCCATCAAGTTAGTCCCATTTATTGACACGTATCCCATGTACGCTTCTCTATTTTTCTTTTAAATATTTTTTCATATGTGACTCAGATAATCTACCAGATAAAAACAATACTTTACACGTTTGTAAATCCGATCTCGTATTAAGCCATCGTGGTACAAACAAATGCGTACAAAGGCCTAACAAATTATATATAAATTATATTACTCTAGAAAATCCAGTAGTCGAGTATGCCCTGCATGTTTAGCATGAGACGTGCGTCAGGGCGTCGAATATGTCGTCTGGTTGGATATTTATTTGCATTATGTAAGTCGATTGTACTGTGATAGACCACCGTTTTTTAATGATAAATTGTATTTTCAACATTACTTTGTGATGCCACATTATTATTATAATTTTTACTACACTAAACTATGTACTACACACACCTTGGATAATACTGTCACTACTATAGTTTCTAACCCAACATGTGTGGAGTACAAAGTTTATTTTAGTGAAAATAAAAATAGAATATTACTTCTATATTTTCTAAAATTAGATTCTCATTAGTGACATCTATGCTGTTTCAGTGAAATGAATATCAAATTTTAGACCGTAGATGGCGACAGCGAAGTTGTAGTTAAATACTCGAATATATCTACATGGTAACATATATACAACTTCCAAAATTTGATAGATGCGGAGGTTGATTATGAATGGGTGAAATGGCGAAGGTTACATTGTGTAAAGTGATCACTTAAGCTACCCGAAGACAGGTCATAAGCCCTTTAATTATCCATACTTTCATATTTTCCTACATAACAATATAAACCTTCGTCTCTATGAGATATTTAAAATTTGTTTAATAACAATGCCTTGGAGATAAGAATCCAGTAATTGTGTGTTCTTGGACAACTCAAGTATTATTAAAATTAAAATAGTTGAAAAACAGGTTTTACGAAAACATTGGTGGAGATCGCGCAGGGGCCGCCATTGGACGCGAAACGGCCAGCCATGTTTATCATAAATTCTTCGCATAATAAATCCCATCAAACCAAGCCTACCAATCCATTATATAATCATCTTACCTCATATCTGACCCAGATCACTCGAACGTTTCTACTCAAAATTCGCGCCTTCCCCGTCCGAAAGATGATGATATTTTTAAGATATGCAATAATTTTTTTTATGTATAATACTTAATAGATTTTCCTCCTGTAATTTGTTTTATGAACTCTAGATAAATTTAATAAATTCCTTGAGATTTGATTAAGTAAAATAACCTCCTAAAATGACACTTCTAGAATCAATTTTATGATAGTCATAATAATTTGTTTAGTAATTGAAGCCAATGTTTATAAAAATAATATAAGTAATAAATTTATTAAACTTAATAATGTTGTGATGGAAATTTAAAATTTTCCGTAATAATTTGTTTAATTTTATTAATAATAAAAATGTTTGCAACATGTTTAATTGTGGCATGTATTCTAATATATCTTTTTTTTTCTCATAATATCCGTTTAGCCTGCCAGTGTCATCAAAATCATTATAAATAGAATGTTAATAGATCATATCTCGGCTTTCCACAAATTCATATTGTACCAGCGTTTCTCAAACGGGGGATCCATTAAAGAACCACAGCGATTTTGAAGCGGCTGAAAATGAGACCATATTGCACGTTGGCGATTATCTCTTAAGCGCCTCTATTCATTCAGGTAAATTATAATGGGTTTTTTATTGTCTATTATGTAGATAGAATTAACTTATATTAAAACGAGAAAAAAACCATTTTCGTGGATAAATTTTCAATAACAATCTTTAATATTTAAAATATTTGCCTTTTTTATATTTATAAAAGACGACAAGCCTTATTTTTTCTATAACCAATATGAATAAAAAAAACTGGCAAAGAACAAAATTTTATATAGGAATTTATTTAGAATTTAAAATAATATATTCCAGAATTGCTTATTTATTAAATTAAAACTGATACCTGTTTAGCGCTACTTTTTGTTCATATGAATAAATTAAGATACTTAACCTTCCCTGTATACTTTATCACAAATTATATATTTTATATCTAAGCCTTACAAAAATTTTCAGTATAAAACGTGAAGTAGGAATCTGCTCGCGCTGGTTTACTGACGAATTAATATTACGCTGAAATTAATCATTTACTAATAAGTACGAAAAACTTGACCTTTCATATAGTTTACATAGAACAATATATATTTTTTTAATATAGAGGCATTCCATGTGAAATCACCTAATTTAAAAATAAATGAGATATTTGATATTAGTTTAAAAATAAATGGACGCTTGACGATTTCAGATATTAAATTTTTTTTTACCATAAGTAACCCGATGAGTGTGTATCTCAAAACAATTTTTATCTGCCACCATCTTGGATCTAGGCTCAATTTTCTTCACAGCGACAGGTAAAAACGGGGTTTTGCAGAGAATTGAATATCATTAATGTGGAAGAGCTGTGGTTTTAACAAGACGACGCAACATGCCACACAGCGCGCCACAATCAATTTATTGAAGGAAACATTCGATAAGCGCATAATTTCGCGAAATGGACCTGTGAATTGGCCTCCAAGATCGTGTGATTTAACACCTTTGGATTATTTTCTGTGGGGATATGTGAGGTCGCTAGTCTACGCCGATAAACCAGAGATGACAGACGACTTGGAAGCTAACATTCGTCGCGTTATTGCCGATATATATCCCCAACTGCTCGAAAAAGTGGTCGAAAATTGGGAAAATTGGAAAAATTGGCCAGATCGCGCTTTACTCAAGCCAGCCTCGGCGCCCATATGCGCGAAATCATATTTAAACACTAATAGCATAAAATTATCTATCCAATAAACTTAATACCACGGCTATTACCATGATTTTGTTTTATTTCATTTTAAAGTTCTATACCTTTAAAAAAAACACCTTTAGTTCGTTTCAAATCTACGATAGCTGCTACTTTACTCAAACGTACGTGATTTATATGAAATCATGATTTGGGTGATATATATGAAATCGTTTTCTGCAGCTAAGGCTGAGTTATTCGCTAACGGATTTGAAACAAACATTTTAAGAAGGTATACTCATACAAATTTGTGGATATGCATTGAGATATTAATATATTGACGAATGCTAAAGATAAAGGTTGACATTACCAATGAAAAGGCACTAAGGCGCGTGAATAAATCAATAGAACTAATTACATCTATCAAACGAAGGAAAACAGCATACTGCATAATGAGAAATATGATTTCTTACCACTCATTATGCAGGGTAAGATAGAATATAGCAGAGCTGTAAGTAGAAAGAGGTTATCATGGCTTTGCGTGTAACCTCGGAAAGTAATTTAATATCCAAAATGCCGGTAATCTTATACGTCTTAATATTGCACTGATAAAGCATACTTGGACCTCCGATAGAAAACACATGGATAAGAAGAAGAAGACTCCTTGAAAAGCTTTCAGTCAATCATCAACTGTGTATTTGCCAAATAATTTTATTTATTATATAGTACATTAAATAAACAAAGTAAATTTGGTTACCTGATAGCCTTTAAAAGACAAATACTTCTTAGAATTTACGACCCCATAAACGACAGTGGTGTCTGGAGGCAAACAATTTACAATCAACTATGAGAGATGTATTGAAATTCCAGTACGGTCAAAATAATGAAAGACTCTCTTCGAACTTCCTCGGGCTGGGGGCCTGCATCACATGGAAAACCAAAAATCTGCAAGTAATGTTTTGTTCAGTGATCCGCGAGGGCACAGGAGAATGGGTAGACTAAAACTGAAATGGATTGAAGGTCTGGTAGATACCGCACATATTAATGTTTATAAATACATGGCGACGAATCCTTCAGGTAGCCAGGACTAATTCGGGGTTTAGTGCCGCTGATGATGATAATATTACTTTCTCCCCATCTCGAGCCCTTCACTATATAATACACTTTCGCGCATAGTCTGTGCTGGAACTGACCTTAACGCAACCTCTATGCTCTGCACTTAGTTCCTTGAAATCTCTCTGATTGTTTTGGCTGGATATAATAAAGCTATCTAGCAGAAAAAATGCTAAATATGAAAATAAGAATTTAATCTGCCCAAACAGTAACCTATTCAATTAAATTATAAATGAAATTGCAGCATTTGACCTTTGTGGATGTATTTCTAACCAATAACAAAATTATTTTTAAATTAACTTTGTGGTTAAAATTCATTATTTTAAATTAACTTTGTGGTTAAAATTCATTATTTTAATTTTAACTTTGTTTTATTAACCACTTATTGAGTAAAAATACATCTACCGATTTCGAAAAATCAGTAGATTCATACTGTGATACTCCAACTTTTAAATTATGTTCATTAGTACAAAAACTTTAAATAGACTGAACATATTTCAACCAAAATACACTATAAAAAATTTGTTGCAATTAGTTGATAATATGTTAAAGAACATGGATATTCCCAACATTGTTAAACTTGTTTCTTTTGGTATTGTTAATTTGTTTACTAATATACCTATTAATAAAAGTAAAATTTTGATTTCTGGTTTACTAAATTCATCCAATTTACCTAATAATTTGGTAAAAGATCTATGTCGTTTGTTAAACCTTTGTATGAACCAAAATAATTTTCAATATAATAATATAATGTACAATCAAACTGAGGGTCTCCCTATGAGAGCACCCACAAGTCAACTAATAACAGATATTTTTGTAGACAATTTGTAGAGGAATATTTTTGATTGTGATTCTCCTTTGTTTTATTGTGGAAAAGGTAACAACATTTTTAAATCTCATTAATTCATCTGATAATAAAATACAATTTACATTAAAAATGTAAAATAATTCGACTCTAGAATTGTTAAGATCTAACATTGATTAAAAATAATAATAAAATTGAATTCAACATTTTTTGAAAACCAACGTTTACAGTTACTATTATACATAGTGAATCTAATCATCCATTATCACACAAGCATTTAAGGTTCCACTCCATGATACATCGTTTAATCAATATTCCTATGTCAACATACAATTTACATTACATAAATAAATTTTCGAACCAAATATCGATTTTATACATAAATAAATTTTCGAATCAAATATCTAAATAAGTTGGGATCGTTGGAGATAAATAAAGCGTGTAAAACTAATCAAAAAATTATAAACAACTAACTAAATTTAAATAAGAGTCCCGTTCTAAAATTTTTGCCTAAAAATTATTCGAGTAAATTTGTATGAAGTAACAATTTAAGTTAGGTACTAAATTAATTTTTTAAATAATTTTTGTTTTTTAAAAATAGATTCTGTTAAAGAAACAATTACATATGTTTTTCATTAGTTATTGACATCTTGAAGAAGAAAATGATATTTTTCGAAACCGGTGGATGTATTTTTACTCAATAAGTGGTTAATAAAACAAAGTTAAAAAAAAAATCTAAATTTGTTTTGCTAGCACTTAAATTTACGTATTTTTAATATCTACCAAATACATGACATATTTTTGATTTTGATGAATACAATCAATAGGCTCCCAAACTCTTAATTAAATATATTTGAGAGATCAGATGGATCACTATAAAATTTGTTTCACTTTTCTGTACAGTTCTGTTTTTTTTTTTTTGTTTTTTGATGTAGCCTTTTATTATCTTATAAATTGGGCAAAAAAAAATTCTACATTTAATCATAAATTGTATTTGCAGGTAAGGGGGTCAAGATGGCAACTAAATTTTGTATTCTAAACAAGGAAAAGCTCCACTATCTCGGAGATACAGTCGAAAATTAATGGAACAGTTAGAAGACAGCGAGTAGAGAAAGGGACATTTATTTCCTTGTCTGAGACACAAAAAGGGTTAACAATATGTACATATCGTTGCTTTTAAGCGATTGAATTTTTTTATATATATATTATATTAAATATTCAGCAAGAAATCTTAAATTTTAAAATTGTAATGTAAATGCTATATCGTGTACATTTATATCTTATGGAATTCAACGCCACAAGCATAAACATTTTTGATTATTTTTTTGTATGATCGTTGAATTTTATTTATAAAATTAGCTATCAATTATTCTCACGCGTAGAGCAAATCGCCGCCATTTCAATGTCAGGAATTCGGCCTCGGAATCGATGATTCGTTCTTTTATTAAACGTTTCCAATAACAGAGTTCCGTTAAGTGATTTACCACGAAACGGGAGATGACTGCTCACACGGCCCGAGTCACAATGGAGCTTCTAAAAGAAATGGCGAACTGATAATTTTGCGATATTCTGAAATTTTCTTTAGCGTACCTTAATAAGCCGCAGACAATCTACCCGCTCAAGATCAAAAATCTGAGCGCTAGTCTCACATTGACAGCTATTATGGAAAATGGCGCCCGTCTTTGCGAAGCAAAAAATTGGAAACATTTACATGACATTATTTTTCATAAATAATTCATAAAAATCTACAGTAAGTATATTTTATTTTTAAAAAATCGTATTCAGTGCGTAGCGAAATAAAATGTGTCAAGTAAACTGCGCGTTAGAAAACTTCGCAATATTTTTATGTCTCTATTATTTTGTAATGAGACTTTAGGGCATTAATTCATACTTTGATATACTTACTTTATTTTTACACAAATACTTTAATTTGAAATTTTAATACTAACATATTTTTAATATAAAGTAATATTGATTTTTTTTTTAAATAATTATTAACCTTGTTAACTGTTAATGAGCTTAATTTTTTAAAGAATTTATTAATAAAGAGCATAAGATATTTGTAAACGTCTATACTCACGTTGCATTTGCACTCGTCTTCCCAAGATTAGATATTCAATCATCTTTTATTACACACTCGCCTCATAGCAACACATGTAGATAGATATATTACCAATGTAAGTGTGTCGCAATTTTTCATCTCATCTGCGACATCTGCGATAATAAAATAAATATTACCATATATCCAATATGAAATACAATTTCTAAATTGCGTGAACACTTTGATATACGCATGTATATCATATATTGTTTAACTGAATATACGAGTACATTTTAAATACTAATTAAATGTATTCATTAGAAAGATATATATATATATATATATATATATATATATATATATATATATAAAATTAATTTTATCGAAAAATATTGTTGTTGCTACCGGGATTCGAACATGGATCTCATCCAATCCGGGAAACGTGCATTAACCGATTATGCTACATCACACAGTACTTTGACGACAAATTTTCGAACCAATATGTTGCACTTTTGAAATTAATAAGGCTATCGTTCCATTATTTGAAAGCCATCTACTTTATTTTTACGAAATCTCAAATACCTTTGAGTAGTCCTATAGAAGACGCCAGAATTAACAATTAATTTTTACATACAACTTACATATTATTAAGGAGAACACATAATTATTCAGAGCATAGGTCCGTGATATGTTAAATGCTAGTTAAATGTATTAATTAGAAAGATATACATATCAACAACGATCAATTTTATAGAAAAATATTTTTTTAAATTATAAACTTTACGATTCTCGGGAAAGATTCTTATTTCCAATATCGAAAAATTATTTTGTTCAAAATTGAAAGATTCCTCTACGTGAAAAATTATATAGCTACCTATAATATTTTGTTTGTTGTATATAAAATAATATTATGAAAATTGAAAAAGCATGTCAATATGACGTAAGTTACATTATCCGATATTGGTTGTCATATCCGTATATGTGACGTGCTAGAGCTGAACTAATAATATTATTATCCATTACCGTGATTAACATTATAGAAATTACATTCCAGTGGATACTCTGGTATTCCCAAGGCTCGCCTTACGTATATATGTGTAATACCGCCCACCACTATGTATCACCGTGGAAGATTATAAAATAAAAACACAATTATTTTTACAACATAAATACTAGAAGACCACCCGCTCCCTTTCCTGCTACCCTTATACACTATCCGCCCGGCACACCCACTGAGACAATATGGATTTTTTATTATTTTATACATATTATTGTATTTAGTGGGAACAGATCCCGTGAACTGTATCGATTACAGTTACTGTTTAGTAGACGCAATCCGAATTAGATTCAGAAAGGAATAATGGCAGATGAATCTGGCCTGCATTGATCTCAGTCCGATTTTCACCTCCACTTGACTCGCACTTTTGTAGTGAAGAACGGAGATATCACTGCACGGACATTGTAGAAAACCATATTTTCGACACTTTCGATCCACAAAAAAGCCTGTTGACAGGTCAGCGTCGAAATGCAATCTAGCCCCACGTCGGCGAAATTCCTAAGTAATTAGTAGGCCAGAGCGGAAAATGTATATTAAGGTTTATTGGAAAGACGGAATGCATATGGGAGTACTCAATTTGCGTCAACAGCATTGTCCACATCGAAATTAAACATAATAACAATATAACAAAACAATTGAAAATTTTATTGTTTATGTAGTGTTCATAATGTTTTAAAATCATGGTTAAATTTAACAATCATAATAGATTGAACAACTAGTATATAAATGAACAAGAAATCTGTGGATCTTTACTTAATGAAACATATCAAAAGATATGGATAAAGAAAAATATTTACTTTATTAAAACCTTGATCACTTTGAATGCTTGGATTGAACTTTATTTTCGATGTAATAATATAAGTAATGATATTATTTTGTTGATGTTTGTAGTGGTAATTTTGTGGTTAAACATAATTTAAAATTGTATTCATTAAATTTAACTTCGTTTAAATCACCGTGTTGATGTCTTATTAAGACTCCGTCTACACCCCGTAATGGATGTCGTTTAAATTATATGGAATAGTTCAGTTGTATGCAAGTCCTGACGAAGATACGTTAGTATCAAAATCGGTTAACGTAAAAACAACACAGTGGTTTAAACAAAGTTAAATACAAATACAATTTTAAAAAGTGAAATTATCGTTAAAGTGTACAACGATTCCGATATTCGGCCTAAATCTTTGCCTTCACAATCCGCCTCCACGATACTCGGTCTTCTGCAGCCCAGTTCCAATTATTCACCAGCAGCAGATCCTTAGCATCCTTCTTTACAATACCTGCCAATGAAGTTTGCACAGTGAAGTTTTGGTATTCCATTTAGTCTTTTCTCCCCTGAATTTCCACCGAGTATTATTTTTCTTTTTTTTTTTTGCCACAGCCGATCGGAAAAACTGTATATTTGTATATCCAAACCATATTTTATACTCTTCAGCTATGAGATTAAGCGTCTTCGCCACGCAGTTTATGAATTATGAATGTAAGATGCAATACTTTTCTGAATATCTCAGTCGCCTTAGCAATGCTTATCTTCCACACTTCATTTATAATAATCGTGAATCATCCGTTGCAGGTGTCCTGCCCATACAAGTCGGAGCATTTTTATGTGTACTGAGTCTGAACTCCTTCTATAGACCGTAAAATTAGTCATTGTACCGGCTTCTCCACACTGCTCCATCATTCACCAGTTCATAGATACGCCGCAGGTTTTTCCTTTCGAGGTTATCTAACGGCTCAGCATTCTTTACCGATACACTCCTGGTAATAATTAATCTTAGTTTATTTTATAAAGCGATCAAATTTATTTTTAAGTACAAAAGTTAAAATTTTCCTACTGTTATATTTAATTTATGATATTTATATATTTACAGTCGGCCATTAAATAATTTTTCCCATTTATAAAATGGATGAATTCCATACCGGAAGGTAAGTACGGTAACAATATAACAAGGGACGTAACAAGATTATTTGAAAATATGTACAGAACATAAAGGCACATAGATGATTGGTTCTTCTATGATGAAGTTGTCATGAAGCGAGAGGTGTGGCCTAACACATATTTTATTATGTTCTACACGACATAAATATGTATAGGTGTACTCACAATGTTAAAATAAAAACTTAATAAGATATCAATCTAAAGTAAAAGCCTAAAAAAAGAGGTTATGTGATTAGTATGACTATGCTAACAAAATGCTGTCCATCTGAGATGAATTCTGTTCATTACGTCACCAGTTTAGTTAATATTTGGTATTAGTTAGAAGGTACAGTGACGATACTCGGCTGACTCAGGTTGTACTAGCCAATTAAAGAATGTGTAAGGAAGAATGAATCTATGGAGTGTTAAATAAAGAGAACAATGCTTTGGGTTTTGTTATCTGGTTTAATTACGATCAGCAGGCAGAATACACCATGAAGTACAGAGATCACTTGTTGAGAGTGCCAGGCACAGAAGCAGAATGGATTTCTAGGTTTGATGCTCTCATTTCCAGGAAAGGGTCTCCCGGCCGCCTCGTCCACTAGTGTCGCGTCCCTCTTTCGGTGTAAGCTCGCTGAGAACCGGTATACGGGCATGTCAACGAGCTTATGCGAACCATCACTAGGTGGCACTATGAGTCCGCCACAAATATAAAGAAAATAAAATGCATTTCATATTTTACCTAACAATACAAAGACTGTCATTTATCCACAATTCAGGTGCTTATTTATTCTAGAGGGTTTGATCATTATCCTAGGGGATCCCAGGAGACCGCAACGCTCAGCAGTAAGCGGACGAAGAAGAAGAAGAATGTAACACAATCGATTAATAAAACAATATCTGTATACGCATCTTTATTTTAAAAATATATATTAAAAAATGTTAAGACACTAACTACTGACACATAAAAAATAAGAATTTTAACCACAAAGTTAATATTGCTAATTTTTACCAATTCATTAATCTTCTTTTTTATGTTTTCTTGTTCATATAAATATATCAAAAAATCGAAAACCAGTTGAAGGTTTTGGCAATAAAGTAAACATTTAATTCTTTGCCCAGACCGATACACTGGTTTTCTGCTGCATAATACAGCAGAGAGCACTGTTCCATATTGGTGAGAAAAGATGGTTCGGATACGGAAACGTATTGGTCGATACATACTACATGAGATGGAGTCAAATATGCTGGACAGTCGTACATCCGGGGTGGTGTATTAAAGAGAGAATGGGAAAAAAGTAATATAAAAATAAATAAATAGCTAATAAAAGTATAGTGAAGTTAAGTAATAAATTTGTCATCCTATGTATTATGAATCTCTGAATTAGATTTTATATATTGATCATCTGAAATCATTTTTTGCGGGTGTCAATTTGCGTCGGAGTTCAAAATCAAAACATAATAATAATACCATTTGTAGAAAATTATCCGAATCTCTTAATTAATTACAACTTTAATGGTGAATGGCACTAGTGTCCGACTGAAGGTCATGTTTTGGCCGAAGCCGATTGTTCGGCTCTCGCCATAACCTTCGGCCGAAGTCGATGGTTCAATCGTTTTTAGACATAACAATGCAAACACTACACCATTATTAAGTTTTCTACGTTATCTACTGATGTCATTCGTACGTTTTCTGCACTTTTCGGCAGCTAAATACAAAGCTTCGTCTTCGGCCAAACCTTCGGCAGATTTTAGCAAAAGCCGAATGTGCAACCGAAGGTGACCGAAGCCAAAACTTCAGTCGGACATTAGATGGCACATCTTCTTGTTTTTTTTTTGCGTATGTTGTAAAAAATATTTGACTTGTTGTTTTGTATATAATTAGAGAATTCCGATTTACACTTTTAAATGGAAATGGCGCATTAAAATATTTATGAAGTTTTTTTTTAAGTACACACTGATGGAGACATTATTATTTTTAATTAAACATATTGAGTATATAATACATATATATCAAACATACAACAACGGCGCATATTTGTAGTACTGTTATACGAAAATTAATCTTTTTCTGTAGATGACATTCTTCAAGATTCTAGAAACTGTAAAAAGTTTGTCTGCTATTTACATAAGTAGAAGATGATCCTCTTACCAAGTTCGTCCTTAAAGTCTATACGAGAGGTAATACTTTGAAAACGATGCGAGAAACTCCTCAAGAGCGAGGAAGTTAGAAGGATGAATGTTTAGTTTCAAACTCATTTCACTTCTGCCTACTAACATACAACGTTTTATCTAAACAAGAATAACTTTGAACCGTACACGACGATAATATCGAAAGCAGTGGCGTCCACTTGGGTAGCCCGGGAAGTTGCTCGTACGGCCGGGTCAAAAAAATATGTAAATTGATGTATGAAATCAGTGCTTAACGAAGTACATAAAAAATGAGCATGTACTTCTTTTAAATATTTCATATTGTTTTAGAATATTATTCAATGAAAAATTTCATGAATTGTTGCAAAAAAGAACCATCATAACTCTTAACTATAATAAACGATTATTTTATATGTGAAGTCCGAGTATGTGTATCAGCGGTAGTGTGATATGGGAAGTGATAGGTGTGTGTGTGTGTGCGCAGAGAATGTCATATAAGTGAGCCGCTCCTGTCAGAGCGGGCTCTTACTGCTCCGACGCGAATCAAGTAACTTGTATTCGAGTATTCAATAAACTGCTGATTGTCACACGACAAGAGTTTGATTGCCGACCCACAACTTGGAATATAATAAGGATTTGTCATGGGTCAAGAGACGAATCTGTAACCCGTGTATGAGAAGATACCACTGGCAGCCGATATCACAACCAACCCATTACATTATATAACATTCAAATTAAGAAAAAATAGTTGATAGGACAAAATTGACAGGTGCCGATGATAGTTTTAACCCAGTCGTCTGGGCCAATATTATTACATCACTGAATAATTAGGAAATAAACGATAGTTAAACACCATTTTATTTAAGTATTTGCTTTGTACTGTTTGATATACTGAAATTCTCAGCAAGCAAAGATACCAAATGATATCTAAATAAATGCAAGTATGCATTTCATAATAAAAAATCTGTCTATATAATATTATTCGGTTTAAACTATATATTTCCACAAAGAGATATATTTAGGAATACATATTGAATCGAGCAAGTTTCAATCAAATCAAAAGCATTTCTATCATGGAATAGATCCCGGACAAATTGAAGATCCGGAGCACCGTCTATTTTTTCAAGTTTACACAGATTCAATATGAATACATCGCAACATTCTGGCCGACATCTAACTAGAATTTACAACACAAACAAAAATCCTTAATTTGATTGGCCGGATTAATTGTTTGTTTACTTTTTTGTTGATTGCACGATGTTTACTTTACATTTCAGTTTGCATGAAAAACAATGTCATAAAATAATTCCGCCGTTGTAAAAATATGACAAGCGGTACGAAAGGAATTTAATAATAAAAATAATATTTACTCGGTAAATAATTGCACATTTCGAAATTTTAGTCTCAGGAAAAATAATTACACAATATTGCCAACTTGATATAATGCAAGATGAATGATTTTACAACAAATTAAACAATTCACTAAGATAACAGTATCAATCGTAAAACTTAATATGGACTTAATCGAGACTATCAAGACCTACTAATCATCATTCAAAGTACGAAGTAGCTTGTTGGACTAGCGGCTAAAATGCTGGCCTAGTGGTGATGCTGACCTGGTGGTCGGGAGACCAGCAAGTTAGTCCTATTTTCATAACACAAGCCTTTTAGTTTGAAAATACTAAAAATATTGATGTGACACGTATTTCGTGTTATCATCTCTGTTTAAAAAAATACTTCTAATGTACATCGCATATACATTAATAAAAACCCAGAAATGTGTGACAAGTGACACATGAGATGAAAAGGGATAACATTCATGTAAATAAAATTGTGCAGCTGTCCCCCATTATAGTTATATACAAATTGTTAGATTGATAATGCTTCATGCAAGGCGAAACGCGTCTCAAGTAAATTAAACAAGTAGAATCAAACGTGATTACGGAGTTCTACACACTTACTACGGAAAAATTAAAAATATTTAACCGAATTTAAAAAATTAACAATAGAAGTGTTTGAAGAATGAATTCTTGTTATAATTGGTAATTCGTTTCAGTGTATTTTTCAGTGCTGAAATATTTACCAAGTTTTCTTGGTCACAGTAACGTATACTTTACTAGAATTGTCGATTAGAACGACTATTATAATGATGAAAAAAATAATAAATTTGTTATATTCAGGTACTTTATCAACGCCATTGAAAATACAAAATTCAATAACTGGGCGTACTTTGTTTCTCACACAATTACGTTGTTTACATGCGTTTGTTGTAAAACAAATATATTCGTGGCACGCGCGACGCTGGGGTGAGATGAGATGTCTTTCCTCATCAGAGAAAGTGTGTTGTCATATTATATCTCAAGATCTCTGTATTTAGCACAGTTAACGCAACAATAAATTGTAAATTCATATAATAATTATGCAACATAATAATTACGTGGACTATTTATTTTTAACATAAAATGTATCATTCAGCGAATCTCCAGGATAGGCTCAATACTCAGCGTCTCCAAAGATTTTGGAGTATCGATCCCGATACCTCTCATATGTTAACCCATTTTAGCCAAGCCTCTACTAACCTGCGGTGACGAATTGTCATCTAAGTATGTATGCTGTTTTTTTTATTAAAATTTAATGCATTCATTTCACAGACTACCAAATATATAGACATAAACTAACGTTTCAATATTTTCAATTTGGCGTCACCCACGTGATCATTTTGATACCACTTACGTGATCAAATAGCACCGCGACGTTTTTTTAAATATATGACTCGATTAGAACGAAAATTTAAACGCTGACAATATAATATAGATAATAATATGCATTAATGTAAAAAATATATCTTGTTTACCCAAAGATTTATTTTATGACGAGTAAATACTTTTAATGTTGCATAAATGTGTCATAAACTATTGGATTTATGTTTTCACAAATAATGTGTGTAGAATGCCCCTCGTTTCACAACTAATGTTCCAAGCCCCTTTCCTATATGTACACTTTATTTCACATCTGTAATTGATATATATTTTTCATATACTGGATTCATTATCAAATTAAAATAAGATCAAATTTTAATACTAATATTTAATTTTATGTAAAAAAAAGTTTCCCTAGTGAACTTTGTAACAAACCAGTATTAAGATTAATATATTTTAAAATGACTATTTTTACATGTAATTTGTATTCTTCGGCAGTTAGTGGTTACCATCCCCGCCTGAAACGAAGGGTTGGTAACCACTGGGGGGTAGGTGTAATTAATCGGTAAAGCATTGAAATCCCGTAGCAACTATATTTTTTTACAAGTTCTTTTCGTTAGTTTCATAATTATTATTATTTTATTATTTTTATCATTATCTCAATTGAATTTTACACTATATACATATGAAGAACACTACATTGCACATTCACTGCATAAATAAATGGAAATACAGAATAAAATATAATCACATTGTGCTTGCATTTCAAGCAATATAAATGTTGTTTTTTTTAATAGAAATGTAAAACAATTAATAGAAATGTAAAACAATTAATAGAAATGTAAAACAATTAATAGAAATGTAAAACAGTTAATAGAAATGTAAAACAATTAATAGAAATGTAAAACAATTAATAGAAATGTAAAACAATTAATAGAAATGTAAAACAATTAATATAAATGTAAAACAGTTAATAGAAATGTAAAACAATTAATAGAAATGTAAAACAATTAATAGAAATGTAAAACAATTAATAGAAATGTAAAACAATTAATAGAAATGTAAAACAGTTAATAGAAATGTAAAACAATTAATAGAAATGTAAAACAATTAATAGAAATGTAAAACAATTAATAGAAATGTAAAACAATTAATAGAAATGTAAAACAGTTAATAGAAATGTAAAACAATTAATAGAAATGTAAAACAATTAATAGAAATGTAAAACAGTTAATAGAAATGTAAAACAATTAATAGAAATGTAAAACAATTAATAGAAATGTAAAACAATTAATAGAAATGTAAAACAATTAATAGAAATGTAAAACAATTAATAGAAATGTAAAACAGTTAATAGAAATGTAAAACAATTAATAGAAATGTAAAACAATTAATAGAAATGTAAAACAATTAATAGAAATGTAAAACAATTAATAGAAATGTAAAACAATTAATAGAAATGTAAAACAGTTAATAGAAATGTAAAACAATTAATAGAAATGTAAAACAATTAATAGAAATGTAAAACAATTAATAGAAATGTAAAACAATTAATAGAAATGTAAAACAGTTAATAGAAATGTAAAACAATTAATAGAAATGTAAAACAATTAATAGAAATGTAAAACAGTTAATAGAAATGTAAAACAATTAATAGAAATGTAAAACAATTAATAGAAATGTAAAACAATTAATATAAATGTAAAACAATTAATAGAAATGTAAAACAGTTAATAGAAATGTAAAACAATTAATAGAAATGTAAAACAATTAATAGAAATGTAAAAACAAAATACGTGTAACATTTTAGTTAAGTAAGAGTTTATGCAATGAAAACAGGACTCGTTCGGTGATCTCTAAAAGACGAAGTTCGAACCACTCGGTCACTTAGAAGAGTATCTTACCGCTAGACCGAATAAGTACATCACATGTTGGTAAGATAGTATCAAACAACGGTCTAAATAAATCAACACGTACACATGCTTAAAAACCTTCGAAACATTCTGATTATAAAATGGATAATATAGGTATCTTTCCGTATTCTAGCACTGACTACTGTTATTTCTCAAAAATGTTAGTTTTAGAAAAAAAAAAATAAACTCACACCCATTATAACATTAAAAAATGTGAATTTTCGTTACAAAAATGAATTAAATCAAAACCAACATGTCGGCTTGTCCGTGGGTTAATCGGTCCGCTCACTGCCGGCTCCGTATCGCTGTGAGAGCTCGAAACAATAAGAGCGCAAAGATAAATCACTCACGTATTAACGATGAATGCTGAACCCAGGAGACGCAGTTATAGCAGAGATTTATCTTTCGGCCCATTTTGAGGTCTCAGCGGAGTAATTTTTTATCCATTTACTAAACCGAAAAACTCTTTTTAATATGGTACAATCGTTCACAAAGAGAGCCCCTAAAATTGTTTGTATTCAGAAGCGATTCTACCAGGTTTTCCCATTTCTCAGCGAAAAACATTTAGCGGGAATGTGATAATATTTGAGAAGCCGAGTTTGTGTGTCGGCTTTGGAAAAAATACACTTCGAAACAGTGAAGAAAATCTACATTAAAAATGAAAATTTTGTATACAAAATACCTAGTCAGGTTTAAAATAAAAAATAATACTTTTAAAATTAGCAATATTAACTTGGTGGTTAAAATTCCTATTTTTTATTTATTATCTTAGTTTTCCTATCCTAAAAGTCCTTAGTCCTATTCTAAAATTTTTTCCTAAAAATTACTCGACTAAATTTGTATTGAGCAGCAATTTGAGTTAGGTACTAAATTTATTTTTTTAAATAATTTTTTTAAATAATTGTTGTTTTTTTAAAAAATTTAAAAATAGATTCTGGTGAAGAAACAATGCTATATTTTTAGTTAGTTATGACGTCCTGAAGAAGGAAAAGGTATTTTCCGAAACCGGTAGATGTTTTTTAAACTCAATTGTGGTTAATAAAACTAAGATAATAAATACAAAATATAAAAAATAATATAATACTATTCTTTTCTTTAGACACCCGAAGACTTAGGCACGACGAAAATTCTGAGGAATGATTATATTATAATATATCAGATTACTAAAGAAACAATGAGGTGTACTAAAGGTCCATGTCCACGGAAGAAGACAATCTAAGAGATTTAGTTGAGATACATTTTAATACCGTGTACACATGATGAGATTTTGTTGTGGAGATATACACAGATATCAGCTTGAGATTGTTAGAAAGAGACAAAAACTCAAACCATTGTACAGTGCCGTACGTTCTGACAGAGAGATTTTATACGAGCACATAAACTTTAGCTAAAACTACCATAGATTCCTACAATTATCTAGTCATTAAACATGATCAAACACTGCCACTGGGGAGATTCAAAATCACCCAAATGACGAACGACAACGATTAAAATGGCATTTGACGTTTAACATACTAGCGTGAAGTAAGACGCGAGACGGCGAATCTCTGAAACACGACATGTATACGGAAAATACGAAAGTCGAGAGTTGTCGCCAAAGCAAAATCCTATTTCATAGATTGACACGGACCATAAGATGTATCTATATATACGAAAGATATTTGTCATTCGATCTTTTCCGCTTACCTCTATGATGTGATTAAGTAGATAATGACGACATAAACCTCAATGTTAAGGTAAAATTATTAAAAAAAAATTCAAAATAGTAATGATGTTGACCTGAGTTGCTGCTGTACGTTATTATAATATTGTTGTGATATAATGTCTATTTGCCATATGTTGTATATAACTATTACTATTATTTTTATTAATTAATTAAAGTACCCTTAATGATTAGTTAGAGATGATAAGTACATATTACAAATAGATAATGGTAGATTGCATTTGACAATAATACAAATCGTTCATTCTGATATTTTAAATACGCAATATTAAACAACTTACCAATATGTACGGGTATACACGAGTGTGTAAGGGTTATCCAATATTTTTTGAAATATAATATTTTGTTAATCAATGATAATTTCGAATAAAGATGGATTAGTTACTTTTGACACGACAAATTTTTTTTTAAAGTAGAGGATTGGCGCCTCTTCTTTTTTGAACAAATTTATAAGAAAATATTTATAAAAAAAAAAAAATATTCTCGAAAACACCTGAGATAATTTGTTTTCATTTTATTATTTTCCATCTTGTAATTTATGGGAGTTTTTGCGGTAGATACTGCGTAAAATTATATATAAATGACAAAACATTCAAAATGAATAAATTTATGTAAACGCGCATTTAAAAACAAACCTTACAACTGAAAATTTAATATAATATAAAAATCTATTGTGCGTTATTCTCGAATTCTGGATACCTACAATAGAGGGAAAGAAGCTTATAAAAAAGGCATATTTACCGATAACCTATTTGTGAGTACAATATGAAAGGATTATGCTTCAAACAGGAATATAAAAACGGGGCACCAGCGATACCCCTCGACAGTCAAGCTTATTTTACCGAGAAGGAAAAAAAACAGGAACGAAGGAAAAAAAAAACTGTTTGCAAGGGGAAAAGACAGCATTAAGGATTGTGATAGGGGAGACACGAGGCAGAGGGATGACAGGCCCTCAAGAAAAATTGAAAATATGACAGTTAACATGAAAAGTGAGAATGATATTAAATGAGAAGTATTTTTGTGACGTACGCCAACATTTAAATTATACTGTACACTTTGAACGTTGAACAGCGAATTTTGTCTAATAGTTAGCTCAAATTATAGCTCAAAACTTATAAAAGGCATAATCTAAAATTGTTACATTCTTCGGTAAACGTTATTTACATTCATGTTACATTCTTCGGTAAACGGTACACGGGCTATTACTGTTATTTTTAATGAAATAATATTATAATGGCGAAGTTCTAAATAGGGTGGCTTCACACGGAAAAATACAAGAGGTGTAGCTAATTTAAATTTAACAATTCCCGAAATCATCAATAAGTAAGGATCGAGGACATTAGAATTTGTCGTTCCTACGTTGAACAATAAACTACCTTCTTGTCGAAATAGTATGCTTTCTCCTAATTTGGAAGAAGTGATGAAAAAAGGGGTTTATCAATAATGACTTGTTTAACTTGAAAGCATGAAATGGATTGTTGAAATGTGACACTGATTAGTTTTTATGTTTGATTATCTTAAATGTAATAATTGATATGAATGTACCTGCAGACGTATGTATCGTGGATATAGTTTAATTATAAAATATATATACTGTATTAAAACCATACTAATTGCAATTAGTTTATACACTACTGTTCGAAAATAAAAATGTGCTAGTTACAAACACAACGTGCGTGGCATTTTTACCTAACTGCCAATATTATTTAGATTTTTTTCTTTCTTCTTAGTTCTTTTATGTATCGAAACGTTCTAAAGATCGAACAAAATTAATCGTAATAAATGTCATTCTAATGTTAAGAA
This sequence comes from Eubasilissa regina, assembly GCA_022840565.1. Taxonomy (NCBI): domain Eukaryota; kingdom Metazoa; phylum Arthropoda; class Insecta; order Trichoptera; family Phryganeidae; genus Eubasilissa; species Eubasilissa regina. Next base: position 20,341,507 of record JAINEB010000004.1, on the reverse strand, counting down.
TGAGGGTCCGCAAAAACCTCATTAAATGAACAACATACAAATAACTTGATCACTCCCCAGTAACTATAATCCCACGATTGATTTATTATGGGATTATGTATTCCACAATAAACAGAAAGACGTATATTTTTTCTCCCGATAAGGAACAGACTTTATTCTGAAACCCATATAACGTTTGGCGTAATGCAGGTTTCGGAACAAATGTACTGTTTGGCATTATATAAGAAAAATGGTAATACACAAAATTATTTCAAACTACTAAAGTTATCGTTTAAAATATTACAAAAATTAAAAACCAAACTATAAAATTCATTTACAAATATGAAACACATTTAAATGAGTTGAGACATAGCCTGATTTAAACTACCCGTTGATTTACTAGGTAACAAACGCATTATGTATGTAGACATGTAAGTTTGAACTCTACAAGGATTCCTGTTATATATTATGTACTCGTATGTATGTATGTACGTGTGTTACACCTGTCTTAAGCTCATGATCCAATCATGATGTCATAAGCAGGCCATAAACGTATTAAAATATACTTGTATTATAATTTTATATAGGCTAATAGCGAAACCTTAACTATAACTAAATTCAAAGAGTAAATAATCTATTACCTGAACCAATTATAGCCATATTCATGGTAAACATAATATGATACATACAATTATGTGATTGTAGGAGTTGAGGTGGTGTGTTGAAGTTATTCAAATACATGTTTGACTCGAGAAGGTTAAGATGCTGTGAAACAGAAGCTCCTAACTTATTCTTGTCTCACGCGTGTTGTTTGAGTGTCACAGTGTAGGGTGTCTGTTGTAACTAGAGCAGGGTATATAGAGCACTTACAAGGTTTCGTTTATTGAAGAGATGAATTGTTACAATTTAAATACGGAGTTTGAACTCTGGAGATACTGATGTTGGGGCACAACAATCGTGACAACGATCATAACAAAGTTGTTATTACTTCTGGACATAGTTTATAGTCGAACTGTTGATGTGGATATGAATTGAAAAATTTAAAATATAAATGAAGTTTGGCGAAAAACAGAATAAAATAAAAAAGTTACAGTATATTATGTTTAAACTGCCCTGTCTTTAACGGCGCGCCGAAATGTCATAGATCCCCACCACAGAATAAATTGACATCAAATGGTAGTAGCAGAAATACTGTCAAGTTGATATTAAAAAATTTTATATTCGTATTAAATCATACTCGTTCATTCGGAAACTCGACTTCTTGTAAAATACGACAAAAAATCTGAAAATATAACAAGGTCTGATTTTCTATCGAAACCTTTTATGAAACTCCAGGTTTTTGGGATTCAATTATATTTTAGGTTCTGGTAAAATCATAGAAGTAGCATATGTAGACGGTTGGTACCGATTTCTTTCTCTCCCGACAACAACATATTTTTTTATATTATAAATCTATTTGGTGCGTGGAGGATATTTCATAAATATTTTATCTTTACATATGACATACTTTTGAGTCACAACAAAATTTCCTTCGAGAAAATGTCACGTTTTTATCGACCAAAAATATTTTAATTTTCACAACTAAACTTTGTACTACACACGTTGGGTTATAGTCATTACTATGGTTTCGAGTTTCAAAACAATACTCGTGACAATAAACCAATGTATATGTAGAACAATGTTATTATTATACCACATAGTAAAAGCCATATCAATTAATAAGACCAAGAATATGTTTAAAAATGAAATTCACGGGCATTCAGAGTAAAATATTATTTAAAATATAGTTTTTTTTTACTAAAATAAACTGTAATATAACAAATTAATATCGTTATTAATATTTGTATTCATATCTTTAAATTAACTTACAACGGAGTTACCTAACCAAGTTTTAATGCGAATTTTATTTAGAATAGGTATATTTTTTAAATAGTTACTAAATATTTTTAACTTATAATTTTTGTAGTTCGTCTAATACAAGATTTTATTATTGATTTCAACAGACATTACTTAGATGTAAATCATCGTTCTAATACTTATTTAATTAATTAATCATTAAGAAGAACACATTCTTATTGTGAAGTTGTAATTATTCAGAACATAGGTGTGTGATGTTTTAAATACTAATTTTTAATGTATTAATTATAAATATATACATATATAATTAGTATTTTAATTAATTAATCAACAAAGGCATTATTTAGTAAATAAAATCTTTATTAGCACCTTAAAACTCAATTCCGGTGTTCAATATTTCATTAAGTAACATAGAATCAAAGAGCAAGTTGTAATATCTAACATCAAAGAAGGTTGAAGTAACTATGTTCGTATAATTCCAAAGGTAAAACTACAGGCAATGCTTTCAGCAAAAGGGGATTTTAAAGATGATTGCATGCAACGCATAAAAGCTGGACCAAATACTGGACCACATTAAGCAAAGTTACATTTACTTCCAACATTGCAGTGACATACATTCAGTTTATGCAGTACATCGTGCAATGTATTTACGAAGCCCTATACTTACGTTAACCTGGTGACGTCATTCGACATGACATCAACGTATGGGTTAGTGGTGTAAGCGCCTACAACTGGCGAACGAAATCCGATTAAGGGATGAGGTGTGTGGAACACACGACTGAATTTATTTGTATTGTATTTTTTTAAATTGAAAATAGTGCCTACGTCTATGGTAAACAGGAAGAAAAATCAAAATATGAAAAAATATAAATGAAAACGACAATGTACGTATCTTCGTGTCTTGTGTGGTTAGAATTCTTCTAATCATGAAGTAATCGAGATTTTCAATCACGATTTTCCTAATCGTAGAAATTAAGATTTTCCTTAAAATAATGATCAAGAAAATATTTATATTTTTGTTTATATTTACTTTTAAAATATCACAGAACTATGTTCTGAATAATTACAACTTCACAATAAGAATGTGTTCTCCTTAATAATATATTATTGTGTTCACAATAAGTTAACAAATTAAGTACATTTAGTAATATTGAGGTAAAAGATTACGTACCTTACCTTCAAATACCCAGTCACATAAAATTCAGATAATCTAAAGGTAAAAACATATTACATAAATGGTTATTGTATCTTAAGAAAAGAATTGATAAAATAATTCCCTAACATAATTATTTTTTTATACATTTATTGTATTTTTTTGTTCTATATATTAATTCCAAATTACATTTATACACATGTACTCACAGAAACCGAGAAACAACGATCCGAGGAAACTTTGCAGAGCTTAAAGATACAGGTAAAATCCGAGCTTATCTCGAGCCATAGGCTTAGAGTTATAACGGCAGGTGTAACAACTGAGCTAACCCCATTTCAATTAAAAAGTAAAGTTTAAAACATTTGTCGCCAACATAATCCGCGACATTGAAACGTAATCCCAAGTATATATTCAAAACTTTGGGTAAAAACAACTCACAGAAAATGGATACATTCAAATTAAACAATTTTAACATATATGTATATGTGCAGTTTTACAGCTGGTCATTTTTATTATCGCTCGTTTAGTGAAGTTTATACAGCACTTTAAGAGATGAAATAGATCGCACCTTGATACATAATATTTTTAAAATTAAGAAAAAAAAATCTCAACAAATACATTATTATTTTCGTAGAAAGCAATCACTTTGTGGTTTGACATATTATAATAGATTAAATACATTAACGTTAAATATTTTAACGAATCTAAAAGGCATCGTTATTTAATTTAAATATAATATTTCTTTAAGGATACTTCGTATTTTTAGAAGGGAAATCCGGGCGGAATCATCGAATATCGTTAAATAAAATAACTAAACGAATCACTCGATCGTCAGTGAACTTATTTCAATGTATTCGTTTATAGGTACATAATATTAAATTTCAGGCAGTCAGAAATGTCATCTCTTTGAGAGGGTTCCACGGTGAGCGAGTTCACTAATAATAATGGATTGATCAGCTTTTAGGCATTCTTGACAACGGTTGTCTTCTTATTCACATTCGATTTGCGTGTGTCGATCAAGTCGACAACGACAAATTATGAGTATTAAACACGAGCCTATACACCAACGCGTCTCACCCCACGAATATCAGCATTTTAATATATATCGGTAGGTGTTACGGATCAGTGGCGGAAAATACTGAATAACGAACATTTTTAGGATAAAATTTTTAATTTTTGTGAAATTTAAAAATTCAGCACGTAAAGCACAGAATTAATACTGAGCGTGCTACATCCTTATTTTAACCCTAATTAGAGACTGGTACAGGAAATAAACGTATCTAAGTTTCTCTATATTATACATTATGAGTTCCAACTCAGACACAGCGTAATTGTAAAAAACATTTGTAAAAAATCTCTATGTATCGTTGCTGGATACATTTTGAGTATTTATGCAACTTCTTCAAATTTCGGTACGTTTCGATGAGACCATTAATAAATATCCTTTTTTAGATCTACCAATGATCGGAAAATTTCCATGTCTAAATTCGCGAAAGGAAATATTTTTAATATAATAAAATTCAACGTGTATATGCTTACAAGACACTTCTGCATTGACGTTCTAGACTCTTTTGATACATAGGAGACTAATTGGTACACATGGGAGTGCATACTTCTTATTGTGATTGAAAGATAATAGGTTGATGCGAAAGATGCTGCCGCTTTAAGGGTATTTATATATAAATGATCCTTTCTCTTCAAATCATTTTTTATTTATTTTAAATTCAACTGTGATACAGCCCCCAAAAAAGAGAAGAAAATTAATTTACAAACTGTTGTATGAATTGATGTTCTTCTCAACACAGATTTTTGTACTGAGACGGGGAGAATTTATATGATTTTATATATACATAATATGTGTCATATAAATTAGTAAATTAATAACTGTAAAAAAGGAAACAACACAACTGTGACAAACAATATTTTAAATACTAATTAAATGTATTAAGTACATATAAAGATATACATATAAAATGAACTTTATCAAAAAATATTGTTGTTTCTACTGGGATTCGAACCTGGATCTCTTTCCCTCTCTTCTTTCTCTTCTCTCGATTCTCTTTCCCTGGACAAAAATAACGGTATTTTCTGGATTTCGATTCGGTTTCGGTTCGGGTCCCTGCTTAAAAGCTTGAACGAATGTCGTATGCGGTTTAGCAAGTTTCGTTCGGGAAATTTATCACTGGAAGACAAGCCTCGCGCTGAACGTACCATCGAAGTTGATAACGAGCAATTTCGGACCATGGTAGATGCAAACCTTCGACTGACCTCAAAAGAACTTGTTTTAGCTGATGATGGAAATGAAGTAACTGACTAAATAAACATTTGTTTCTTTTAAAATATATAATTTTTTTATTACAAAAAAGGCAATTTATTTCTCATCAACCCATTACATTTCATAAACAACCGTACCGCATGCCAAAACACAAACCTAACGTAGAACTGCCGACGATAGGTATTCGGCAGAAGAGCATGGTTCACCCATTTCTGTATAAATATTTTGCATTAAGAACGACATTGCTGGGCTGCCATATTTGTATTATTTTATTGATTATAGTCTGATATGAGATGGAAGTAATTTAAATGGTTTGTGAACGTTAATACACATTTGTATTATACCTACGTTTTCCGTATTCGTATTTTTTTTAAATAGGTAAACACATAAACTTCCATAACTTGACACAGATGTTATTCAAAAATGTAGTGTCATTGTCACTTATTTTAGTTTTGTTTCTACCCCTTAACCCACTCTTAATCAGTACACATTGTTCCTTTGGCTCGACTGGTTTGATTTGAATTCGTAAACTTTGTCGAGATTGGAGTTCTCATGTGATTAATCGTGTTAGATCACTAGATCACACACCACTGTGAATTTTATGTTTTGTAGATGTTCTGTGAGTCCGTTCTGGTCCGCTATCGAAGGATTCCCTTACCCTAATCATTCCCTCATTTCCGATTCCCTATTTTCAATCAACCCAACCTTTCCGATTCCATCACCCACCATTGCGATCGACGACTCGCATCGGTCACACCTAGGAAAATGTTTTCATTGTTGCAATATGATAAATTTATTTTTATTAATACGAGAGAAAGTGAACGTGACTAAATTAGTAAGTAATCCATCCAATAAAACATTTTTTGTTCTTTAATTTAAACACTAAAAATGAATAAATTACCATTTTTATCGAAACATTAAACTGATATTATAAAATTATGTTTAATAGTATATGGAATATTATTATATTTCTTCTTTGGTATATAATGTTCTATATTTTTACGATAACAAATACCTATTGGATTTTTTCAGTTAATGATTTCAGTGAGTTGTTATATAAGTTATAAATATTAGTTGACATTTAAATATTAAATCAGTTTTATCGTGTATTGGCCTACGCTACAGCTACATGTAATATATTATTTAACATTATTTGTATAAATATATATGTTTATTTAGTATTAAACTAAAGTACAACATATTAAAAACTTATGAAACCGAGAAAGATTAAAAAAAATATTACATTAATCAAGAGTATACCATAAATTTAATTTATCTGGTATTCAAATACTACATTTATATAACACAATACAATTAAGCTATAAATGATGTAATTTTATTTTATGAATACAATTCCTATTATCTTATCAGAAACCATAAATATTTTGATCCTTGGCATGGTAGCCAAATTCTCTATACTTCACATCATTTTAAAAGTCAAGACACGTATGGTTGCTACAAAGTACTAACATAAGAGGTTAAATAAGTAAAATTTCAGCATCCTATAGGAATTCACATCATAAAAGTGTATGCTCTGAACTCTACAAGATGTAATGCACTAATACTTTAAATCTTTATTTGTATGTTTTCATTGTAAAATGAGAAGAAAGATTGTAATCTAGAAAAAAAGCATCCGTATTAAAAAAAATATTACGTAATATATCATATACAGAGTATAACAGACCTAGGCCACAATAATTTATGAGTGGATACATGACTAAATTACGAGTCGAAAATGTTCAAGGAATGTGTGCCTAATCTCAACCGTGTGAGAGATATAAGCATTTAAATAAATCATAATTATGCGATTATTTCGATTAATTGAAATATTTTATTAATTCCAAAATATATATTAAATACAGAAAATTAATTAAAGGTCATATAATTTAGAGCTGCTGGATTATTTATTGTTTATTGTTAAATGATTTAGGGCCTGAAGCAATGAAAAAATTTTGCAAATATTTATTTCAAAATATCTACGTAGTTCTATTTATAGCTAAATATGATATAATATTTTTTATAACGATAAGAAATTTGCACACATTCCTTGAACATTTTCGACTCGTAAATTAGTCAGGTATTCACCCATAAAACATTGGGGACTGAGTCCGTTACACTGGGTATATAAAACTGAATGTCTGTTTGTTATCCATTAGGGCCTGCACAAAATAAAACCAACCACCTAATCCTCATATTAAGCTGAAAACATTATTATATTTATTACAGCTACAATTGTGACAATCCGTATACATTCGCACAGGTGCTACGATACGGAACAGTACTGTACATCGTTTAGTGCACACTCACAGAATTGTAGCGCATGTTTGTATTTTATATTATAATAGAATAGGGGCACGGCTTCATGGATGGTAACAGGAACCGTCACCGGCAGAGGCTGCCATTGAGCTTATCGCCCACCGTCTGGAGATAAAAGCTCGGACAGCGGCAACTTAAGAGTTTCATATAATCACGTAACACTGTCGATTAAACTATTCGGTGTACTGTGTAATGTACCTAATGTGAAAATTACGTAGTATTTTTTTTTACTACGTTATTGTCAAACCAATCAATATCGACCGCTATAAAAAGGAAATTGTTAAATGATTTAACAACGTAAAACGTAAACGTAAAGTCGGCCTTCACATCTGTTGTATATTACGTTTATTTTTTAAATATATTTTATAAAAATGTTAAAATAAGTACAAATTAAATGTATTCATTAGAAAGATATACATAAAAAATCGATTCGAACCTATAGGTAACATAACCTAAAGTGAAACATATAGGTTCGAAAATTTGTCGTCAATGCACTGTGTTGCGTATCATAATCGGTTAATACAATTTCCGCAGATAGGAATATATCCAAGTTCGAATCCCGGTAGCAACAACAATATTTTTCGATAAAATTGATTTTATACGTATGTTTTTCTAATTAATACATTTAATTGTATATTCTTGTATATGCTCTATTATAATATGCATACTGGTCAAAATAAGAAAATATGTAAAAAATTGAAAAATATTGTTTTTTCAGTTGTATATTCTAGTGAAAGATGTTGACATCTTTCACTAGATTCTCACAGTGATGACATATATGGTATTTGAAAAAAAAAGGAAAAATTAATTTTTAAATTTGGTCCACAGATGGCCATGGTGTAGTGGTACTCGAAGCGAGTCCACATACTAACATATATACAACTTTCAAAATTTTTATAAATGTGGGAATTGAAGGGTGAGAATTGGTGAACGTTATATATATATATATCACTTAAGCCAACTGAAAACCGGTCGTAACCCCTGTAATTACCATATACTTCCATATATTTTCCAATAAATATAATAAAAAATATCTTTGTCTCTATGAGATATATTTTTGTTTAATAACATTGCCTAGTAAAAATTCATTAATTGTGTGTTCTTGGACTTATTCAAATATTGCTCATTTAATTTGTATTTTAAAAAATAACACAGACCTATATTCAGAATAATTACAACTTCGCAATAATAATGTGTTCTCTTTAATAATTAAAATAAGTTATACATACGAAATCAACTAATAATATGAATTTATTATATATTATGTAAAAACATAAAATTCCAGAATACAATAATTCAACATATAAATTTCAAAGCCGCACCGATAAATTACTACAATGTGTATGTAGGGGCGGCGATTCAAATCTACTGTCAGCATCGCTGCTCCTATCCGACGACGGACGACGCAAGCGACACTTGGATTGAGAACACAGACTGATACATGACGGGTTTGGCAGGACTGAGACCGAATGTTCTATCCTCTGACCAAATTAATGACTCTAGACCAAGCGCGTTTCATTCACCAGAAATTATCCCAAAATATATGAAAAATACGAAAAATATTATATTATTATTAAACAGGTATAATAAAAATGTATATTTTCGTAGAAAGCAATCACTTTTTTTTTATTTTATTTTATTTTTTTTTGGAGAAACAAACAGTGTAACAATAATAACTGATAATTACATAATATATAAAAATAACACCAGTGAAGTTTCTTCGGAAATTAAATACATAGTACATAATAAATTAAAAAATAGTAAATAGTACATAATTAAATACATAGTACATAATAAACTAAAAAATAGCAGACTGATAAACAAAATGCTTTTACATAAAAGTAAACATAATAAACTAAAAACTAGTATATATTAATAAAAAAATAATAATATTAATAAACTAAAAGAAGAAAAACAAAAAAATAAAAGAGTGATTTTAAACTGAATATACGAAGAGGAAAGGGTAAGGAGGGGAGGGAAATGGGATGCAATATATACAGTTTATGTTAATAGTTATTGAAAAGTTGGCGTAGTTTAAATTTAAAAGGAAGCAATTTATCGTTGAAAATGTCAATGTTATTAGAAAAATTTACGGCATTATATTTTGAGGTAGAGCGGATAATAAAACAATTTTTTATGTAATTAGTTCTACTCAAATTTGGGTAAAAAAGATTATTTGATCGTGTTTGTCGCGTTGGACAGTTGAAAGTTATTTGTTCTAATAAATAGGGCGAGTCAACTAAGTTATTTAAAATTTTATAGAGGTAGGATAAATCTTGAGTGTTTCTTCTATTTAAGAGGGGGGGTATTTTATGGTAACACTCACTTTCTGAATGAGATTTAATGTCTAAGCGAGCACGTGAATTTAATATATTAAAAAATTTATGTTGGACATTTTCAAGTCGGTCGCTGTAGGTGGAATAATGTGTGTTCCAAACTACCGATCCGAATTCAAGTTGACTGCGTACAAATGAGAAATATAGGATGATAAGAGTAAAAGGGGATTGGAATGGGTTAGACGTTCTAGCAATGAAACCGAGGAGTCTATAGGCCTTAGCGATTACCGACTCTATATGCGGGATAAAAGTTAATTTAGAATCCAAGATGATACCAAGATCCTTCACTTGTGTGCAGACACTGAGTATGTTACTATTAAGTTGATAATTATACGACAAATTAGATTTTTTCTTTGAAAATGAAATGATGTGACATTTAGCAATATTTAGAAAAAGTTGATTTTTTTGGCAGTAGATTGAAAGTCTATTAATATCATCCTGTAGCAGGAGGCAATCAGTGGTTTGACATATTATATTAAATAAAGACATAATACATCTCTTTCGCATGTAATTTTATATTCTGTCTCCCTTGATGTTCCATTTAACTATATATGTATTCTGTCTCTCACTTTCACATGTAGTTTTATATTCTATCTCCCTCTTTATGTATATATAAGTGCACTCTTTTTGTATTTATTGTTAGTTTCAAATACGTCCTGATGAATCTTGAGATAAGCGAAACCGGTTGACGCATAATAAATTGATGTGATTGTTATTTTATTTAACAGAAAAGTATAATTACAGGTAAAACACACCTTTTGGAATAACAATTCATTTCATATAAAATTTAATTTATTAATTTAATTAGTCAATCCATAATACATACTTAAAAGATTTCGAGGTGGACCGTATTGCCTAGGTTGAAGATATATTCCCAGTACCAGATCCAGGGCAAGCGACCTAACAATTTAATCATAATTTTGCTTAAAATCCAATCAAAATTCAACATAATGGCAGCTGATTGAAATTATTTGACGCGAAATATTCACGATAAACATATCGCATAATTAATTGGAATGGAGCGCCGTATCTTCCCCACTCAATATTGACATAGCAACCATCAATAGCTCTGTTTGATTCTCATGAATACTAAAACTGCGTGAAATACCCTGAGATCTAAGATAACTGAACAGGCGCTGAGATAGAGACAGCTTCGTATACAGAAAAGTCCCGGTGTTAGTAACTAGTTTCGCAATTAATTGCATCGTTTTTAAATTCATGAAAATGTGTGCCTGTAGTTTCTGATTGTTTGATTAATTATTTATTTATTGATCAATATACAATGAAACATTTCTAGAAATCATCAAACGCTCGAGGTCGCTTGGTAAATGGTATCTCGGAAAATGCCGGACATGAAGTAAGATGACAGACACTTAACGGGTAAATGTTTTATATTCTCTCGAACTCTCGAAAAGAAACCGAATAACTTAAATAGTGTAAATAAAATTATTTTTTTAGGATAAATCAATTTACCCATCATAGATATTTGATAGGCAGCAACGAATAATCTGGAAAGAAAATTACGCGTCTCTTTCTCTAAGTCAGTGGAAAATACATTGTAATTAAATGTATTAATTAGAAAGATATACACAGAAAATCAATTTTATCGAAAAATATTATTATTAAGGAAAACACATTCTTATTGTGAAGTTGTAATTATTCAGAACATAGGTCTGTGATATTTTAAATACTAAATTAATGTATTAATTATAAATATATACATATAAAATCAATTTTGTCGAAAAATATTGTTTTAGCGTCACCGGGATTCGAACCTGGATCTTCATTTCCAATCCGGGGAAGTGCACTACCTTTGTGCTATAACGCCAGTATTTTTCTTGACAAACACCATCCAAAACATCAAAACAATATCCAGGTTCGAATCCCGGTGACGCTAAAACAATATTTTTCGACAAAATTGATTTTATATGTATATATTTATAATTAATACATTAATTTAGTATTTAAAATATCACAGACCTATGTTCTGAATAATTACAACTTCACAATAAGAATGTGTTTTCCTTAATAATATATGTTGTATCAACGTGTCCAAAAATTTAATAAAAATGAATTGATAATTCTGGCGTCTGCAAATCGGTTTACTCAAAGGTATTTGAGATTCTGTAAAAATAATGCAGATGGCTTTCAAATAATGGAACGACAGGTGTATTAATTTGAAAAAATGTAACATATAGTTTCGAAAATTTGTCAAGAAAAATACTGGCGTTATAGCACAAAGGTAGTGCACTTCCCCGGATTGGAAATGAAGATCCAGGTTCGAATCCCGGTGACGCTAAAACAATATTTTTCGACAAAATTGATTTTATATGTATATATTTATAATTAATACATTAATTTAGTATTTAAAAATATTATTGTTACTACCGGGATTCGAACCTGGATATTTTTTCAGTACGAGGAAGGTGCATTAACCGACTATGATACAGCAGACAGTACTTTTGACGACATATTTTCGAACCTATATATCACACTTTTGAAATTAATACATCTATCGTTCTATTATTTAAAATCCATCTACTTTATTTTTACAGAATTTTAAATACCTTTGAGTAGTCTAATAGTTAATACATAATACATTTAATTATTATTTAAAATATCACAGACCTATATTCTGAATAATTACAATTAATTATTCAGAATATAGGTCTGTGATATAGGAATATAGGTATAGGAATATAGGTATAATTAAGTGATATTAATAATGTGTTCTCCTTAATAAATGAAAATACTTGTTTACTAGAGTTAGAAGAATATCAACATTTTGTGATATGTTAATTAATTCAACGTTCATAAAATGGTTCAAAAAATAAAAATATTGCTATGGAAATATTGCTATTTATGTCCAGACATAATCATCTACCAATCGGGTAATTGAAATTGTCAGTGTAATTGAATTAGTCAGAAAGGAAATTTTGCTCTGATTTTATCTTGTAATTTTATCCATAGAAAGTATATTCTAGTTTAACGGAATTAATTAATAAAAAAGTAGTTTTATGTATAATAAAGTGCAATCTTAACAAAAGTTGGTATACTTTTATAAAATAAATATCTTCGAGAATTATATGTATTATAAAATTCATTCAATGTCATTCCGTAACCAATAGTCAATTCAAATTCATTTAAAAAATATAATGTTTTTACACTAAAAATACATCTAATAAGATACAATATACTAATTACATGTAATAATCTACAGAAATAAGTAAACCAATCATATACGTAATTCTGACGAGCTTTTGGTCTAGTGTTTGCGATACTCGCCTAGTGATCCAGTGATCGAGACATATTTTCATAGCACAAGATTTAATCTTAGTTTGAAAATAGTACCAGTAATAGAGTTGATATGACACGTATTCCTTAAAAATCCTTATGTCCTCGGGCGCTGGACCTCCAATTCTCTTCGAAACTGTAATATTTTTAATAATTTAATGATTTTCATTATCGTAAATTCCGTGCTATTTCAGAGGCATTCCAATATTTATTGAAAGTTGTATAAAAAATAAGACAACCAAAACATCGAACAGAGATGTGCGCCGCACTGCATTACCACGAAATTATACATTTATGAACACTAGTTTTAATCTGGTTAGGGTAATTTGGTAAAATACTTTTTAATACTTTTAAAATTAGCAAAATCAACTTTGTGGTAAAAATTCATTCTCTTGATTTGTTTACTTTGTTTCATTTACCACGTATTGAGTTTAAATACAATGTTAAACTTGTTTTCTTTTTTATATTGTTAATTTGTTTACCAATGTACCTATTAATAAAGTAAAATGTTAATTTCCGATTTACTAAATTCATCTAATTTACTCATTAATAATTTGGTAAAAGATCTATATCATTTGTTAAACCTTTGTATGAACTAAAACTATTTTCAATTTAATAATATAATGTACAATCAAACAGAGTCTTCCTATGGGAGCACCCACAAGTCCACTAATAACAGATATTTTTTTAGACTTTAGAGAGGAATATTTTTGATTGTGATTCTCCTTTTTTAAAAAATGTATTGTTGTGAAAAAGATATGTGGATGATATATTATGTTTTTGGTCAGTAGTCAGGTTCACAACGTCAACTAACAGCATTTTTAAATTTCATTAATTCATTTAATAATAAAATACAATTTTCATTAGAAATGGAAAATAATTCGACCCTAATTTTTTTGGATCTATCATTGATTAAAAATAAAAATAAAATTGAATTCAAAATTTTTAGAAAACCAACTTTTACAGATACTATCATACATAGTGAATCTGATAATCCAATATCACACAAGAATTCAGGGTTCCACTCTATGATACATCATTTAGTTTATATACCTATGTCAACATCCAATTTCAATATTGAATTGAACACAATTAAAAAAAATAGCAGTTAATTAACGGGTGTAAAACAGGTATAATAGACACTATTTTGAAAAATAGATTAAAAGAATATAATAATCAATTTTTATATAAATCACAGATAAAACATAATGATAATAATGATTATTGACGTAGGATTTTATACATAAGTAACTTTTCGAATCAACACCTACTATGAAACATTAGACAGGCATTTTATACAATAATATAAAAAATTTACCCATAAATTCTAAAGACAAAGATGATAAATTTAACAATTCTGGTGTTTACAAACTTAGTTGCAAGGATTGTGCTGCATTTTATATTGGTAAAATGGGTAGAAATTTTAACATAAGAGTAAAGGAGCATTTGATATGTTTGAATAATAGTGTGTTCTCAGAATTTACTAATCATTTGATAGAAATGGTCATGGTTTTGATAAAAAAAATTGCATGTAAACTGTGTTGGTCATAAATTAAATAATTTGGAATCGTTGGATATAAATAAAGCGTGTAAAACTAATCAAAAAATTATAAACAACCAACTAAATTTAACTACGTGTTCCATTTTAAAATTTATTCAAAAAAATTTATATTAAGTAACAATTTGAATTAGATACTAAATTTATTTTTTTAAATAATTATTGTTTTTTAAAAATAGATTCTGGTAAAGAAACAACATATATTTTTGATTAGTATTGACATCCTGAAGAAGAAAATTGTATTTTTCGAAACCGGTAGATGTATTTAAATTCAGTAAGTGGTTAATAAAACAAAGTTAACAAATAAAAAATAAAAATAATAAAATATTTTTTCACTTCATTTGAAAGGGCCGGTTGTGTGAACAGTAGTAACTTTTACTAACGATCGAAAAGTCGTTGATACATCCAATTTACTACTGTCAAAACATAGATGTAGATGTCTATAGGCGTGACAAATAATCATGAAATATGTTTTTTTCTACGCATTATCTATGGATTTTTTTGCCTAAGCATTCGAAATCCGTCATTTTCATTGTGAATTTTTTTTGTACACATTATGTATTAAACATCGAGATCATCATCGGACGAACTCTCATCACTAAAATAGCGGGATATTAAATGATTAATTGTCGTATATTGCAACATTAAAAGTGTGTCAGATGTCTTTTGGAACAGTTGTGAAGAGTCCGCCATATTTAACTATTGATTCTCGCTTTTACTATCGTCTATCGCAGAGGAAAATGAGTTTACTACGGGATGTATTTTAGAGAAGTAAATATTTTTTTACTAACGGTCAAACAACTCGTTTTCGCAAAAAAAAATACTTTAGTTACTTCATCTACTAAAGTAAAAAGTTATTACAGATCGCACAACCGACCTTTAGTGTTAAATGAGAATAAAACATAAAATTCAGTGAAAAAGTTATGATTCACAAATATGATTAGCACAAATACAAAGAGTCACAGAAAACATAAAAGATTAATTACAAAACAAATAAATTACAAGACTTGTGCTGAAACTCTGTTTTGTGATATCTAAGTCGTTTAATAGATAGAAGAATAAACTCTATTGAAATGCCATCACTATTTATTGTAAAGTTGACGGTTAATAACTCTATTAATATTTAACATTTTGTTAAATTGTACATACAGATTTGTCACCGTAATCTTGGCTTCATGATTTTAAGAAAATATATTTCGTACATGCAAGCACTTTCCAAAATAAACTAATTTTTTGCCACACTGAAAATGAATTTAATAGCTACGGTCTTTCTAATAGTGCTTATACTGTTTTAATTATGGCAAACAATATTCAGTTTATTAATTTTACATTAGTGTAAAGATCTAATTTTATTGATAGTTTTAAAAAAGTATAACCTGGTCTACATTTTAGTAAAAAATGCGAAAACATGTTTGAAAAGGGGACCTTTATACAACAAATCTATCATATATACGAATTTAAGAATTATTCGTTAGGATATTTTTTAACAAAATAAATACTAATAGTATCAAAAAGTTATAATAGAATTTATTTAAAAAGCCACAATTATCACATTATGCGAATTATGATATAAGAAAATAAAAATAAAATAAACATTACAATGCAATGCTGCTTAAATTAAAAATGGTTGAATATTAAAATTAAAATGGGAAGGAACAAATTTAAAAAAATTAAAGTCAACTTAAAATTCATTAAAAAGTCCCGAAACTGACGTACGTTTTTTTTTTAAATTCTACCTCTCGAAACTTAATTTAACCCGATTTTAAAACTCACTGTTTCCCCTGTCAACAATGGAAGTGAGTTTTTAACATAAAATCTTACTTTTTGAAATTTTTTTAGACATTTACATCTTAACAAAAAGTGATTTAACTTAAATGTAGGCAAGGAAAAATAATAAAATATAATTATTAGAATAATAAAATATTTTATGATTAATTTTGATTGCACTGTGTACACAAATATTCAGACGCTGGAAGGATAGTTAATACACGGAACATTTGATGATATACATTGTTTTCAATGTAGGATAGCATCTCTCTATAGCACAATACATTTTTAATTGATATTATTTATTCGACCGCAGTTAATATTATAATTCATAAGAATTCTCATTAATTTTGCCGCATTATTACGTCATAACCTATTTATAATATTCAAACCGCGTTACAGTTGTCATGTTCCGAATGAATGTGTTTAAAGACACGCCAAATACTGGTAGTACATATTATTAAGTTGTTTCAAAAATAAATACCGATTTTAACCTTCAAATTACATTAAAACTATTTTTAAAGTAAATAAACTTTAAACTAAAAGTATGAACCAATTAACATGTACATTTTTACCAACAAGTTGTAAGCTTATTTATGCTTTTAAAATAAATTTCAGACGGATAAGTAGCCGAGAATTATTTAAAGGTATTTTTTGGTCACATCTTTTAATTTTTATTTTACGTAAATATCGAGGTGCCTGAAAAGGTTAAAATTGGGTGAGTAATATTTCGTAACCCATCTCTTAATTTTTTATTAGAACACATTCTTATTGTAAAGTTTAAATTATTCTGAACATATGTCTGTGATATTTTAAATACTAATTAAATATATTAATTAGAAAGATATACATATAAAATCAATTTTATCGAAAAATATTATTGTTGCGCCACCGGAATTCGAATTAATGAATTCTGGCGTCTGCTAACAGATTACTCAAAGGTATTTGAGATTCCGTAAAAATAAGGTAAATGGCTCTTTGAAATAATGGAACGATTAAATGTATTAATATCAAAAAGGTTCGAATGTATTAATATCAAAAAAGTTCGAAAATTTGTCGCTAAAAATATCGTTGCTGCAGTATAGTTAGATAATGCACTTTTCTCGGTTTAGAAAGAGATCCAGGTTCGAATTCTGGTAAAGCAACAACAATATTTTTCGATAAAATTGATTTTATATGAATATCTTTCTAATTAACATATTTAATTTTTTCTTCTTCTTAATTTTTTCATTTTCAATCGCACAGTGTGAGGTCGTGCATTGTCGCGATGCAAGTTGGAAACTTCGATTAGTCAGTGATGGTTGCTTTACGATGCACAGCTTCCAATTTCACTGATAGATTGGTCCTGGTCATTCAAATTGTAATGATTTAAATATATCGCACACCACCACACAGTACCTATTAACTTCTTTTGTTTGGAAAAGGTTGCAATTTTGGTTCGCAAAAGGTTGCATTTTGGTTTGGAAAATATTGCATTTTGGTTTGCAAAAGGTTCAATTTTGGTTTGCAAACGGTTGCAATTTTGGTTTTGGATGATTTGATACTTCATCGTGATCGAGTCATTGCGTA
Source organism: Eubasilissa regina (assembly GCA_022840565.1). NCBI lineage: Eukaryota > Metazoa > Arthropoda > Insecta > Trichoptera > Phryganeidae > Eubasilissa > Eubasilissa regina. Next base: position 20,323,403 of record JAINEB010000004.1, on the reverse strand, counting down.
GATCGCTTACAGTTATCATACGAGATCCATTTCTCGTTACAGATCGCAATTGAGAAATGGTTATGGTGATCTACTCGCACCCCACAAACAGGGCCACGCAATAAATCACTTAATAGTCATGCAGTACCGACTAGTACCCACCAAACCAGACAACAAAACGTCACGCCGCAACCAGTCCGAGGACCAACCACTCTTGTATTGGCCAGCTCCAGTACATTTATAATACAGCAACCAAGTGTAAAATCAATCTGTAAATAAACGCCTACTATCGTAAGTACAGTTTCATTACCACAATCCACACACTCTGGCTAAACATCTCAAACACAACATCACTACAGTGGTAAAATTTCACATACATACAAGAGAAGCGAGGAGGTATAGGCCCCTCGATTCTCATCGAACTAATTCTTCTGACACACTTAATACCTATTAGTGACGTCAACGAGTCTACACAAACATTAACCACTAATTCCCTAAAATTACTCGAAACAACCATGAACAAACTTCAAAACGAATATTTTTTTGTTTATCACTAAGTTTATGTGGAAACCACTTATCAAGCATTTTTACCATTCCAATTTTCTCTAAATGTACACAAATTGTAGCACCAACAACGGCCAATTCTTGTGCTATTTGTTGTGGGTTCTCTTCCACTAGAGCTTTTAATTCATCGTCTTCACCACTAACAGATCGTCCGCGACCCTCATTGCTCACCAGCACTTCATTGTTAGTTCAGAAGTGGTTCCTTCACCCCATTCATGGCTAACATTTCCTGTTGTTTAATATGCCCTAAAAATGTAAAGAAAAAAAATTCATGTCAAAAAATTACACTTAATTTTTTTTTTTCGATGACTTTTCTCTAGGATTAAAGTAATGCAAATTAAATACTAGACTCAAAAAATAAATGTACCAGAATCCTAACTGTCAAACAAAAGCAATTGAACAAATCATTTCTAGCAAATGTTATAGTATTAAAATCTCCGAACAACCTAATAATTACACAAATTAATAAACAATTGAATAAAATAAAATATCTGAAGAATTGGGATAAGTTGTGTCAGAATTCGGATAGATAGAATTATAGAAATTAAAAGTACAAAAGACCCTCCCGGAAAATTATTGCGTTTAGTAAACTTAATCTATGGTTCGCGCCCTTAATGGTTGTCGTGATTTCAAAGGTTTTCCGAACTTCGACTGTGTGAAATTGCTTTGGGAAAGTTTGAAGAGGAAGGTAGATTAAATCGAAACGCTAGACCATGGAAGGAGTGAAATGTACATTTTCACCTGTAACTTTCAAAACAAACTAATATTGCGTACGATAGAATTACTTTGTTTATTTATGGGAAATGTCTTAATAATCTTTAATCAGAGAGCTTTATACGTATACGTATTACGTATAAACCATTTTTAAATAAAACTAAATTTCATGAAAGGTGAATCAAGTCAATCTAGATTCTGAAATAAAAAAATACTATAAGGTAAAACAGCTTACATTATTAATTTTGTCACGTGCCTTGTCAATCCACCCTTCATGAGTTAATTTTCCGTTAATCAAGTTAAAACATTATTTTATAGAAAAAAGTACAACAATATTATAGAATATTTAATATTATATTACAAGTTAATACCATCGTCGTTCAAGAAATTTGCTATTATGTAGATTAAATGTAGCCAGTTAAGAGAAAGAAGATGACACAATTTAACCGGGAGTTGAAAATTACCATTGACAAAATTACTGTAAAAAAAAAAAACCTGTGATCCGCAATGGACAGGTAAAAAACATATGGTCATGGGTTTCATCCTCGGCACCACACTCACATATTGGGAAATCTAGTATGTTCAATTTGAATAAATGTGAGGCTACCTGGCAATGCTGAATTCTCGTTCTAGATATATTTTATATTGTTCTTTTGGAGACTTTCCTGTTGGAGAATCAGGGGGTGCGGGGAATAGATTTTTGAATTATTTTAAGCCGATTACCTTTATGATTATTTGGACTCATCCATTGTGCAGTCCAGATAGAATTCGTACATTTTTTTACCATATTAAGACTGTTGTACATCGGGATATGGAAACATAAATTAGTTAGTGTAGTTAGAATTAATAGAATACAAAGTGAGGTATAGTATATATTTTTAATATTCTCAGAGATAATAAATGTATAACTTGTATCTGTGCAAACACGTTGACACAATGGCGTTGGATTTGGTTGGAATACACCATGAAAACAAAACTTTTAGTTTGTTTGCAATGCGCAAAAAAAATACGGAAATATGTAGGTGTCATTGCACGCTGTTTTCAGTGAGGATAAAATCCCTTTCGAAGACAACAGAATCAAGAACAAATTGTTTGAAAAATGCATAAAATTGACAGAAGTAAAGATGCCAACATAGGTTCAGTAAGAAAATATTTAGTTCAGTATTATTATCATACGGATTGAACAGACAACTTAAATGGGTAACGAAATTACGTGCTGGCAAATTGCCTACAAGCAACAACATGAAGTTGTTCATAGTTGATTCGCAATTTTGCTGAATAATCCACGGATACACAAAAGTCGTGGGTTACGCCATAGACAAGGTTACGTTGATCTGGGTAATAACGGTTAGAATTTTACAGGGTCTTTTCACAAGATAAGAACTATTTAGTCAACTAATTTATTTATACCAGAATTTTTAACAAAACACAGAATTTTTGCGTGTACGCAGTGCGCACACCTGCTCAATCGACTATTGCGAGGAAAATAATAGATTTTTTTCCGGATATCTCTAAAGTTAATTAATTTTATTTGTATTAAATATACCACAGAACTATGTTCTGAAAAAATGCAACTTCACAACAATAATGTGTTCTCCGTAGTTTAATTAATTAATACCTTACTGTAAAGATTAATTAATACCTATTTAAGTTTTCTTAATAAACATGGAAAAGATTTTCTCGGAAAACTTTTCGATGATTATTATTTCAACAATACTTGTCCACAGAAATTAATGCGAATATATTGAGGACCTTCAATACGATTTTTTTTAAACAAAATTCACACTTGCAAAGAACCAACACGTAATGTTCAAGTGCTGAACAAATGAGCACCGAATAGCCAGCCTGAACCAGTATGGTATACAAACCGTTTGAAACAGTTGCAGCGCGCTGAAGGCGGGGGCGACTGGGACGTGGGAGGTGGCAGCCTAGTTACGCTGGAGAACACTGGGCGGGGATTCCCGGGCGGGTCGATAGGCGGAATACAGCCTCCGAACGGCGGGGCTACAACTCGCCCAGCCAGCAGCACAACACGGCGTAACCGTAATAAAAAGGTAATATGTAGGTATAACAGAAAACTGCAACAGATAATATTTTCACAAACATTTTAAAGTATTTTTGAGTAACTTTTTACAATAGATTGTAATGAAAATGAGAATAAAGAAAGAAAAGTATTAATTTGTTTGTTCAATAGAACTATATTTATTATTAAGGAGAACGCATTATTATTGTGAAGTTGTAATTATTCAGAACGTAGGTCTGTGATATTAAATTACTATTAATTTGAAAGATAGGTTGAAACCCCGGTAGCAACAACAATAATTTTCGATAAAATTGATTTTATATGTATATCTTTCTAATTAATATATTTAATTAGTATTTACTATATTTATTATAAATTTCCCCTTAATTATAAAAAACACTATATCCCAGGAATTTTACAATATACTAATGTAAATATATTATATTTTTCTTATCCAAGGTTTAGAATATTACCATGGTGGCAGTAAGATATACAAAGAAGAAGCGGACTAAACAAAGTGCCAGGATGTATCCTTAAGAATCAATGTTCCGGAATGCAGCAGATTGACATAATTTAGTTTGGGAAAATTGTAACGAACAATATTTTGAACAGAATATTTTAAAGAATACACATTTTAATAATTTAAAACAAATTATTTTTCGATAGATAGATTTTTAGTAATTGATTTAAATGTCACAGAAAATGTTCTAAAATTACAACTTCACAATAAAAATGTAATTTCACTAAATATATTTGGATATTTTTAATATTCGTTTTTTGTTACAAATTTTTTGCACAGTGAAATTATAATGTCTTACTCACAGATCAATAAATGAATAGGCATGAATTAAAGTGTACATATAGGAGAGTGATTAGGAATATTTGTAACTTGTATTTAGTCTAATCCAATTTTTTTTTATATTAATGTTATGGAATGAAATAAAATGCGTGTTGTCATTTGAATTAATCTATCGAAAATTAAAATAAATTTATTGAACACCCTAATTAATTTATATGAAATTAGACAAAAGTACATATATGTATTTAGACTGACGCATAAATCAATGTTCTAAATTTAAAATAATTATGTCAGATGCATTTTGTGGTTTTCTTTAATATTATTGTCAAAAAACACTACGTTGATGAATTTATTATCGTAGTATTTATGAAGCAAACAGCTAGTGTTTAAAAGAAAACGGTGTTAAATATAAAACTAAATGAACAATTGTGACTATGTGCAAAATAACATAGATAAAATATTTACTTTGTTCAAGATAACGTTGTTTTCCCTTAAAATCACCTAATTTACAGAATTTGTAACTTATTTTGTTAATGAAAATTACGAGAATACGAATTTAACATCACGGCCGCTCACATCAGTGGTATGAAGTGAAAAAAGTTTAATCAATTGATAGGATTAATATAAATAATATATAGTAAGAAATTATTGGGTTTTTGACTTGATAGTAGCAAAGCCTAAAATCATCTAAGCAAATACAACATATTATTTAGAAAAAATTATTTTTAAAAACTGTTTAAAGTGTTTTAAAAACGTAGAAAATTGATATGTTCTGCAAATTGAACGGTTTATAACTCTATTAAGTTTTAAGATTTTGTTAATGTCTCAATAATCTTGGCTTCGAGATTATTATAGAGACAAATGTATTTTGTATATGCGAGAATTTTACGTATTAAGACAATTTTGTGGAACGCGGAAAATGAATTTAATGGTCGCGGTCTTTCTTAAAATGCTTGTGTTATCTTAATTATAGCAAATAACATTCAGTTTATTAGTTTGAATTAGTGTAAAGGTCCTATTTAGATAATAATCAAAAGAAAAATTCAAATCTAGTATCTAACTTCTGATATAAATGAATAATAAAAACGCGAAAATATGAATTATTATTTATTGTAATATAAGGTATACTTTCAATATTGTTCATCACCGCTTATTTATTTCACTCATGCGTTTGGTATTTTTCTAATAAAATAATCATTATGAAAATTCTATTAATTCATAACGAAAGTTAAATATGAAATAACTAGTATATTACAAAACATTACTAAACTAAATATTTCTAAACAAATAATTTACTCAGCTCGGCGCACACAAATAGCAAACTAAATTACAATCAAGACAACCCACGAATTCACATCAGCCCACTCGACCAAATACGGGATAAAATCGCCAGTACATATTGCTTGCACACTTTATATAAACCAAGGACAAGCAAAATGGAAAATACAAATAATACTAAAAAAATGTTTAAAAAATTATATTATTTTAATTTGATTACAAATTGTATCATTTACATACTGACAGCAAACTTAAAAAGTTCATAATAAATATAACAATAATTCGAGTATCAATCTACGTTCACAAAATGCTTAAAAACAAGTTACACTTGTTCAGCCTAACAACACTGTTACATAAATATATAAACCATACATTAAGCATATAACAAAGTAGTAATCTATTACATTATATTTCTCTTCCCATTAATACAATATACAACAAAGTAATAATTTATTACATTATAATCCTCTTTCCAATTAATAATCTTCTACGTGATCTGTCACGTGTATACAAGGACTTTTTTATTAAAAGACAGCTGGGGGGAGCACCCTTTTCCGGAACCGGTTTAGAAACTACGGCTTCCTTGTCGGTCCCACTCATCAAAGCTAATAAAAGTACGCGACTTTAATTCAATTACATATTCAAGTTTATGCAGTATATAATACGAAAAAATGAAAAGAAATTCAATATCGATTAGCAATTTTCGCAAAATTTAAACCCTCATAGTTTTACATATAGATGAAAAATTGATAGAAATTTAAGGTGCAGTAGTTCAAAGCAGATATTCAGGGATCCAGTAATCAAAAACACTCCATAAGAGGGACAGTGGACGGGACCGATCACCGGTACTAGAAGTGTAACTTCTAAATCATAGTTACCACTCATAATTACAATCACATAATCACAGTTCATCATATCACTACTTGTGAAATTATAAGTATTTTTGTATATTTTATTAATTGTACCCTAAGCTCATAAATCGTACATTATATTTAATACAATAAAAAAATAGAATATCGAGGATGCATGTTACAAAAAAAAAATTCTTAATTTAAAAATGACTTATTTAAAAAAAAATCATTAATGTTGTGAAGCAATATAAAGATGTCCCATAAGTCGACTTGGAGAACTGATAGGCCAACTCGCGATGGACCAGAATATCAATATATCAAAGAATATATTGATATTCTGGATATAAATAAAAATCTCAAATAGAATATAAAAAAAGAGTTAGTTTTCAAGATATTGGCACTTTTATGAACTTCGTGAAAATCGAGATCTTAGATCAGTTTTTCGAGCCACAATTACAATATTCCATATTCTAAGATTATAATTTTTATTACGCAATCATAAATAGCCCTGCTATTGATTACTAAAATAAAACTAATAGAGCTATAGCTTTGAAAAAAAAATTGTCAAGATTCATAAGTTAATTTGTTTTTATTAACCTACTGTAAAAAATATGTACTAAAATAATCTGGAAAACTATTTTAAAATGTTGCTCATTTAGTGTAGTTTGTTAAGTTGGCCTATCAGCTCTCCAAGGGATGACGTCGACTTACGGAAACTGTATATAAGATTTTTCAAGATAATAAATCCTTTTTTTTTAATCTTTAAAACTTCAAAAATGCAATTCGTAATACAAAATGTCTAATATTTTTTGTATTTAAATTATTAAGCAATTTAATTAAGATTTTTAAATTTTGTCTTTTGTCGTAAAATTATAAAAGCACGATAGTTTAATTTTATAGATTTAGTCATACAAATATAACAAATATATGGAGTAATATGTGTACATATGTGGAATCAAACCCAAACAAAAGCAATGAATATACATAAAGTTGTCAAACGAAATCATTGTAATAGACGCAGTGATATAACCGCCCGGAAAATAAAGAAAGTAGATCAAGCCCCAGACGTAGTCGTACATGCTGTATCATTTTACCGTCATAAATATAATATGTCGGTGCTAACGAACGGAAACGGCAGGTATCGCCGCCGTAGCGCCTCTCTCCCTACATACAAAGCGACCGTCGAATCGATGTAGCGTGCGCCTGAAGTAGACACTGATGGCAATATGACTAGCGCGACGTATTTGCATCGCTGGGTACTAGGTGTAAGAGCGACCATTATAAATTTTTTAAATAAATAAATGGAGTAATTTTATATATTAATTATCTTAGTAAAAACAGGTTTATTAATAATAAATTATTAAAATATCTGACTTAATATTCAGGAAATTCGTCCTAATATTATATTAATGGGGTCTTAAACAATCGTAATTTAAATTACAAAGGTATATTGGTCGACCATGATGTAGACTTTGTTTAGGCTTGTTTGAAGAAAGTAAGAAATTCGGTTAAAAAGCTTGTTAATCGTACTAATTGTAAAACCTTGAATCGTGGTTAAAATATTTTAATATTCTAGAACAGAATTTACGTTATATTTTTTTAAAAACGTTATTTCAAAATCAAAGAATTTAAACATAAAAAGTTTTAATTAAAATTGAATAATGTATATAATAACATCGTCTTCATTCAGGTAAAAACAACTATTGACCTATTGTTCAAATTCTGGAGCCTCACGGAGAAACAAAAGAGGTCCATCCAAAAATTTGAAAATAAAATTCTCCGTACTTTCATATCCAGTCACGCGAAATCGCCGGTGGCGCACCAGTACCGATACTAAACTCATCGAGATCTTCAAGCAGCCGAAGCCACTGACATCGAAAAGACTGAGATGGGTAAGCAACGTTGCCAAATGTGAATAAGATAAAACACTTTTTTTAAACAACTATATATTGATAAATCAACATGTTTCGATACCTATTGTATCTTCTTCAGGAAAAAATATATACTAAATTTAAGAATGCAAGTATAGATAAAAACAAAACTATAAAAATATAAGAGATGGGTAACTAAGTAGGAACTACTGTGAAAACAAATTTAAAAAGTGACTATTTGTAAAAAGGATTTGGTTATTTATAATATTTAGCTTGCTATTAACATTTTTTCTTATTTCTAAAATTTCAAATTTATCTAACCGAAAACCCCATGTATGCGTATGTTGTTGCTATTTAGGCAACAAAATCCAATGCTCCTTAATTCTAATATCAATATCTCTACAAGTTCAACCTATATAAAAATGATTGCAATCATTGCAAATTAATTTGTAGACCCCCAATTTTTTTTTAATATCATCCTTATCCTTGTTATTTAATATGTTAATAGTGTAAAACTTGTATAGAATTTGGAATATTTTCTATAATTGAATTTGAAGTATGATTTTTTGAAAACCCGATTTTTCTCCACCGCTTCCCACTATCAACTATTGGTGGGTAAACATATGATGTAATAAATTTTTTCTTACACTTTTTGTTTAAATATTATAAATAACCTAATTCTTTTTGCAAATAGTCACCTTTTAAATTTGTTTTCATAGTAGTTCCTACTTAGTTACAAATCACTAATATTTTTGTTTCTATCTATGCTTGTATTTTAAATTTTTGTATACATTGTTTCCAGAAGAAGATATCATAGGTATCGAAACATGTTGATTTATCAATTAATAGTGTTCAAAAAAAAGTGTTTCATCTTATTATTTGTATATTATTAAGTTTTAATTTTTTCTAACTACATACATATTAATGTATAAGTTTTCATTACATAAACTACTTAGATATTTCAGGAATACCCTTCTATACGTGGAAATTTGAACAAGTCTAACATAGCGACAAATAAACAATTATATCTATGGTGTACAATGTTTTCTATGTAGAGAATATTTTCTTGCACCTGATTGTAATACTCAAATAAAAACTAGCGATGTAGAAATAGAAAACTATAATGCACTTACGAATTTTTACATTAAGATACAAAAAATAAAACATCTCGAATAAACGGATTAACAAGTTTAAAAAATAAGAACGATGAAATATAGTCTTTATTGACACAGAGCGATCTTATAATTGGATTATTGATAATATAAATTTTTGCGTATCCGTATCAAAGATCCGTAATTAAATGTAGATATAATTCTACACTTAATTAAACGTCGCGAAAAATAATTACAATATCACAGGTATTTCTCGTTTCCCAATAAAAATATATATAAAAGTTTTTGTATACGCGAGTAGAAAAGTAACAATATTGAAAAGAACACCTTGCTGGCAAAAAGCTTAAAAGCGAACAAAGGTTTAAGCAGGGAGCAGGGCTGCAAAAAGACGAGCAACAGCCTTTGGAATGAAATGCAGTCTTGCATAATTTAAAGCGCTGTATATATTACTAGTACTAGTACATACTTATATAATCTTCATCTGAAATTCTGCCTTTACATGTACGTTAGATTTTAATTGAGACTTCCCTTTCAAAACTAATACACCTATTCTCGTTTATTATGAATATGTTATTATTCATTTATATCAGAAGTTATACATTTTTTTAAACTATTACTTAAATAGGACTTTTACACTAATAAAAAATTGAATATTATTTTCCAAAATTAAGACAATATAGGTATTAATTAAAAACCGCGGCTATTAAATTTATTTACATAGGGAAAACTCATACATATACAGAAAATGTTTTCTTATGGATCCAAAGCCAAGGTTTTGAGGATAAATGTGCACTTATGAAATTATCAAATCAAATAAATGGTTAAATTTGCTTGACGTTATTTCATTTTTTGATGGTTTTAAAATGATATATATTCATATAAAAAAGCGATTTAAAAAAAATATTGTATTTACTCACACGCTCTGAGGCTGCAATTATCATTTAAAACAATATCATATTTTAAATACTAAATTAATGTATTAATTATAAATATATTCATATAAAATCAATTTTGTCCTATATATAGGTTTAAAACTAAATATTCTATTATTTAATTATCACAATATTTTCATACTAAAATATTTTTTTATCGATCCTATTAATGTGTATTTTTTACGTATTCAATAAACAGAAAATTTTTATGTCGTTTTCTCGACAAGGCGACTTCCATATAATAAGTTTAGTATAACTGCGGTGTATATATAGAGTGTGTATGTATAAGTGTGTAGATATGTATGTCTGCATGTTTGTGCTATATGTACATAAACATATTTTTAATTTATCTGTTTGCTTTTGAACTATTTTTTATTCCTTTTTACATCAGTTAAATCCGATTTGTCCCGTTAACTCCTGATCCGCCTCCTACTAATTGTCATTGCGATACAGTCCATAATATTCAATAAATCTGTGAAAGTTTGTAAAATGGTATTTGTCTAATTTTAACATTTGTGACATTAGTTTTTTTTTAATGTGTTAATTTTTAATGTTTTAATGTCCTAGGAAATAAAATAAAATCGAAACCCAAGAACGTGCCCTGCCGTTTCGCAGCATGATGAGACAGGATAAGACGTGATGTTACCAGAAAAACTACGACATCAATCATTAATCATTCACAAAACTATCTAAAAATTCACGATTTTTGGGACTAACGTCAGCAAACGTAGACGTATATTCGTTTAATCATAAGTTTCACTATTATATAAGGGTTGTTGTGATCCTTAAAAACGCCGTTTTTCCGACGTTTATCATATCTTGTTGTCTTAATAACATGCATCATCTTCATACATATAACACAGCCGGAACGGTATTCCCTTTAGAAACCTTCCTTCAAAATCATAAACTAACCGAAAGAATAACCCGTAAATAAATACGGGTTATTCTTTCGGTTATTCTTCGGGTTATTTATTACGGCCATTTTAGTTTGGCATACATTTGTCAGTTTGCATTTGGTAGTCGTAGAGATCTGATTACAATTTACTATGAAGCATCTAACGCGGAATCATTAGACTCTATTTCTTTCAGGATGCAAAAGACACTGCTGAAACCATTAACAGTGATCGCTATCGTCTCGTGTTGGAAAACTTCTTGGTGGCCGAATTGGGTTGATTGGGCCTGCAATACACGCGGTTTCAACAGGACGGGCCTCCTCGATCACCTGATTTGATTGCACCCGACTATTTTCTGTGAAGGTAATTGAAAAGAAAAGTCTACGTTAATAAGCCCTCTTCAATTCCGATGCTACAGGACAACATTTGAAATAAAATTGCTGAAATAACACGCAAAATGTGCGAGAATGTTATAAAACATATGGTTAAAAGAGCACGCATTTGTGCCGCTGCTAGGGGCAGCTACTTGGTCGATATCATATTCCATACACAATTGTGATAAACCAAATAATCGATAGATAAAAACCTAATTAAAAAATTGTGTTTTATTTTCTAGTTATTCAAAAACAACGGCGGTCTGAAACATAATTGAACATTATGTATTAATAAAAAATGAATTTACGGAATGCATGTCAGATCAAAATTAATAATATTTTTACAAAAAAGCTAAGCACTTTTAGCTGGAAAAATATTAACTTGCACTGTAACATGCATTCCATTTCATCAATTTTATATCAGAATATTTTTAAATAAAGGCAAATAAATATTTGTTATCTTTGTGGAAAAATGTGTAGAAATTATTTTATTAAAGTACGTAAATTAAATTTAAAAATAAAAATTGACAAACAATAGTGGGTGGAAAATATTCGAGAATATCTCATTAATTAATATTTACAAAAAAAAAAAAAAAAAGATGTTGGAATATCATTGATATTTATTTGAAAACATTTTTTCTTAGAATACTTTTGAAAATACAACATTTCAATTATTACGCACGATTCGAAAACAAATTATATTCAATATTTTTAAGAAGTAATCGCAGCTTTGTTTTTATGGAAAAAATAAACAAAAGTTATATTGATGTTCATTTTTAACTAAACAAAATTTCAATATACATGATTGATTATAAAGTAGAAGTAATTTTATATTTGCGTTTATCATGACAATGCTACCAGGAGCACATAATGGCTCTCGTTAAACGTCTATTATATCAGCAAACCATGAAACGTTTCGCTCTTGTTACAGAAATAAGCATTGTCACCCGCTCGGCGAACAAATCGCTATAAAAACAAACTATCTACGATTCAAGAGAATAAATACCCAATCGTACTCGATGCTCGTCACAGTAAGATTTGTCTCGCAGAGAATAAAGTGACGAAACAGCAGTACACTCGAATTTCTACATCAAATACGTATGTTAATACGGCTGAAAACGGAGTTACCACACAAACCTCAATCAGTCTATGTTTTGTAGATTTACAGTATATAATTTTTTTTATTAATTATTTTGACATACTGATGAAGGAAATGGTATTTATCGAAAATGATTCGAGTGTTGAATTAAGTCATTAAGTGGTTAAAAACAAAGTAAAATAATATATAGATATTATAATTAACATATTAAGAAAGGATCACTTAGGTGGTTTGGTCATATGGAAAGGATGAATGAGGAGAGAATGGTAAGAAAGATATATGACGCAAGTGTTGATGGAACCAGAAATAGAGGACGTCCGCGGAAGACTTGGCACGACCAGGTAAACCAGATAATGGAGGATGGTTCTGTTAGAAGCCTCAACAATCGGCGAGCTTGTATGACAAGATGTATGAATGTGGATGAGGCGAGAATTGTATGTCAGGACAGAAGAGTGTGGCGCTCTATCCTCTCTGCCTACCCCCACGGGGAAACGGCGTGATGGAAAGTAAGTAAGTAAGTATAATTAACATAATTTTATTTATATTAAAATATACATGTCGGTATCATCCAAAATTTGATTGAATATTACCTAAATATTAGTTACACACAAAAAATACAAAAATAAAACATTTTAAGAAAACAGCAAAATATAGCTACTTTAAAAAATGGTAAGAATTTTAAAGTTATAATAAAATCCTCCTCAGACAAATAATACATAAAATATTAATTATTGCTGGAAATTCTGCGAGGTCGCAGTCTTAAAGAGGTTCGAGGCATAAATTAAAACAATGTTTACTTAGCATCTTTAAGATAAGGGCTAAAAGGCTTTTTAGCTTAAATAAATACATAATTTTTTAGAAGTAAAATGCTGGCTTGTCAAATTCTTCGAAAAATTTAACACTAGAGACCATTTGGCAAAGTCGACACGTTGTCTTTGACCCGAGCCGCCTTATAAATTATAATAAAAATACATTAAAAGAAGAAAACGAGAGTAAAAATAATTAAAATATTTATTTTTATGTACGTGATTTAATGTGATAACGAGTCTCACGTAAGATTGTATAGATATGGTTCTGGTACGATGATACCGGAGCCACCTATGATGGTATTATGATGATAATGTTAATAATGACTGAATGTAATTAAATAAAAAAATATATAATTATAACGAATCGAAACGAGAGTAAACAACTCAAGCTCTGACGGATCGAACGCCAAAAAGCACTGCCACCGACTATCTTAGTCTAAGTGCGGCACCGGATGTTTTGCTGAACAGGTGGGAATGGACCGGAGAATGCAAACTCGTTAAGTTTATAAATATGAAATTATAATTAAAGTTTCACAAAATGTGTACACTAGGCCTGACAAATTGTAACCAATGAAAAAAGTTCCTTATGTCCCGGTATCACCTAAAATTCTTCCTAGAAAGATTTGCCAACTTCAAAGTGACATGATCTGATTTTCACTATACATTACTATTCTTCTCCTGGGTTGTGGTGGTGAAGGTCGTCCTCGAGACGGATGCATCCGAGCAGGAATTTGCATCTCCTAGTCCCCAAAAATGCCGCGGGCACGCCTTATTGAAATCCACAACGTGGGACCTAAATGGGTCCACTCTGCAGTCAGCCGGGAATCTTCTCTTTATTTAAGCCAAGCGATATATCCAAATTGGGCCCTAATAATCTCCTCATTCACCGCGTCCTAAGTGCTTTCCCTTCGCAGAAATGATCTTTTTCGCCCGCGATTCTGGCGACCAGCCGACCGGCCCGCATCTCGATACCGTACACGACTACCGCGCACATTTCAATTTGAAATTCTAAGGCAGCTTCCACAGTGACGATTTGTTACGTGATAATATATTATATATACATATACAATTCAGAGAAGTTACACGGTTGTATTGAATCATACAAGAGGTCAATCTTCAACAAGATGGACAAGAAGTCCGAGACAGAACCGGAACCAGGAAACTCTCTCTACGCTCACTACACGATCCTGGATCGCGAAGAGTGGAGGCAATCAGTTCGTGTTATACAAACAATCTAAAGGACGACGCTCAGTCATGAGTACATCGATTGAAACAGATACAAAAGTATGTATAATAAAACCATTCTGCAGACGATACCATTATTTGGTTAAGGATACAGAGGTAGTTTTAAGAGAATGCAGCTGGTACTATTGAGTTGCCAGCAACAAGATACCTTAAGAGAGGAATGTATTAATTAATACAAGTGTATATTTTATATGAATAGCCTCTACAAGTTCGATGTATTCAGGAGGAAAACTTCCTCACTCGTTATATGAAATGTCACTCGTTAAGGGAGTGTTTTATCCATAATCTGTTTTGCTCGTTAAGCGAATTACTTGTTATTGAAGGTGCTCGTTATGAGAGGTTCCACTGTAATTAAATACTTTAAATATATTAGTTCCACTAAGAAATATCTTAACTGGATTCATAAACATGTTATTTTAAACAGATGTGTTGTTTCTATAACCAACCATTTCTAACATTTACGACATACGGTACACACAAATAATATTAACTCAATATTTAATCCGTATTTCATCTATTGAAAGTCTTTTTCAATTAAAAAAATGGTTTTAAAATCGAGATAATGGTAGGTAATTTTCATCAATTTCTTGTAAAAATCACTAAGACATTGTTGTAAATTCTTTTTAAAAACTTTTACGAATATTAAAAATTCATATTGTATTTTCGAATTCAGGCCAAGATTTTAAATAAAACAGTAGCTTCATTCGTAAATACTTTTGTCGTCTCGGCTTTATTCGGACATAGCGAAACTCAATAATAGTGAACTATAAATAAAATAAATGCTGAAAAGAAGGAGAAGTGCCATGAAATCACAGCAATAAAAATACTGTTTATTTTATCATCAGCATTTTCATCCCCTTTTCCTAAGAAGGGTATCGTTAAGACGCTTACATTTTATATGAACATAAAAACACTTGTTTTTATATATTTGTAACGCCTTTCAACTTCTGAGAGTATTATCAGAGATTAATTATGTTTTTATAAGGTGAGACGCATCTCAAATAAATATTTAGCTTTTAAGTACTTAATGACTAATCAAAACCCAGTCTATTTTCATAGTTTGTTGAGCGACCTATCGGCCTCTTCTCTCAAAAGTTGCCAAGAAGTAAATATTACATCCCGTGTATAAAATTAGCGCACTAGATAACACATGACCAGCGGACATCTCGCGAAACATTAACATTTGTCAAAATTTTCACCTCAATGGTGAAAAACACGTAGGTAAGTACATTAAATGATTCCAAAATGTCACTTTTCGACAAATATTTGAAGTTTTAAAATGTTTAATATGAATTATTACAAATAATTATAAATAAAATTTGCTAATCTAAGATTTGTAAATAAAATTTATGATTTTGACAAATACGAATGAGATTTTAGAGAATGTTTGCTCGCAATTTTTATTAATACTCTTTAAATCAATCGAGTTTTGGTACGGGATTCAAATGTGTGAATTTTAATCTTAATACAAGTTTTATTACACAAGATGACATTTTTTTCTTTATTAAGATAACGCCGCGTCGGACTAACGCGCGAAGATTGGTCTTATTTAAGATTTATTAGTAACTAAGACAAAAGTCACCAATATAGAGGAATGCCCCCCCTCCCCCCCCCTCCCCCCGAGCCAAACAGTGAATTACATTTTGTCTTTTAACGGATTATTTCTGTAAATTAAATATACCCTGAATCGAGTGGCACTTAAAATGGCGGATGTGTGACTTGATATGGCTGTATAAATTAATATATTTGATACGGAAATATAAAATAATACATTTGGACTATGAATTACTTAAATATTTTACTTTAAAAGTACACATTTTGTAAGAGTCACATATTATAAAAGTACATCAAAGAAATACCTCACAAACCAGGATATATACATAAAAATCTGTAAATTTAAAATATATATAATGTCTATTATTATTAAGTTAAATTATTACTTTTCCGTAAGTTTATTATTTAAGTGAAGTGAACAGGATTAATAAAGGTTCATATGTTTTCATATGTTTATCTTTATAATTAAAACATTTAATTAGTATTTTAAAAATTACAGACCTATTTTCTGAATTATTTATTACAACTTCACAATAAGAATGTGTTCTCCTTAATAATATATAAGATGTATCAATGACTTCAAAATTTAATAAAAATTAACTGTTAATTCTGGCGTCTGCTATCGGTTTACTCAAAGGTATTTGAAATTCCGTAAAAACAAAGTAGATGCCTTTCAAATAATGGAACGATAAATTTATTTATTTGAAAAAGTGTAACATATAGGTTCAAAAATTTGTTGACAAAAGTACTGTCGCTGTAGCAGAGTTGGATAATGCACCTTCCCCGGTTTGGATAGAGATCTACGATCGAATTCCGATAGCGGAACAACAATATCTTTCGATAAAATTGATTTTATATATATATATCTTTAATACATTTAATTAGTATTTAAATATATAACTAACTTAACATAACGCTGTTTTTTCGCGGAGGTAGGCAGAGAGGTAGAGCGCTACACTCCTTTGTCCTGACATACAATTCTCACCTCATCCACATTTATACATCTTCCTATAAAAGCTCATCGATTTATTGAGGCTTTTATCTTCCAGTATCTGGTTTACCTGGTCGGTATATGACACAAATACTGATGGCACCAAAAATAGATGACGTGGCCATGTAAATCAGATACAGAAGATAGTCGTCCTCTTAACAAAACGACGAACATGAATGAGATGTTTAAATATGGATAATGCAAGAGTTGTGTGGCGGGATTCTCTGTCTACCCTTGCGGAAGAACGGCATGATGGTAAGTTGATTTGTTAAGTTTATTAAGATATAATTTTTAAACACAACGCTAAACAAATTAATACTGTGTAAATTGGAAGGTATTTCTTAAATATTCCAGCCATGTAATAAATACTTAAAAACATACTAGGCATTGTGACATCATTGTTTCCCTTGGCGAAAAATCCAAGCAACGTCTAAAGAAACCCTAGAAGACAGAAAGCAGTTCTATGTAAATAGGTTATAAGTCGTGAAAAGAATTCGAAATAAGGCAATTACGCTCAAAAGCCATTGTGGAACTCACATCCTTTTCAGTTGAGTAAACTTTTAGAAGAAATATATTTTTAAATTCGAGGAAAGCCAACATCTTACTCCCTCGTGAGGTACTCACGAAGCGAGGAAATCAATAGGGATGAAAAATACCAATAAAAATTATTTTTTTAATGCATAAATTATTTTAATACACCTAATTACGACTCTTCCAACTTCATAACAAAGCAATTAAAATGTATCTACTCATATATCACCCCCTATACTTAATTATAGTTATGTGCATAATCCATTAAAATTATAAACGCGGCGGAAGTTTCTCCACTATTTGTATTGTCGCTATATAAGTGGAAGATAATCTGTCACACCCTCCAATGGTTTTTATTAACTGTACTGGCAAAATAAAACAGACATAAAGCTGTACGATTAAGTAAATAATATAATGTTCAGTTTTAAACCACTTTATTATGTACATACACTAAAGTCAACTAGTTTCAGTTGGATCCAACCTTCTTCAGGACAATGTAGTATACAGACTAACCTAAGTTTCAGAATGTATAATAAAGATTGTATTTTACATGAGACGGTATATTCAGTATACATGTATATTGAATAGCTTAAATAGTGTTACAAAGAGTATGAAGCATATATTAAGTAGAGTATGAGTATGAATATAATACCTACAAACATATCGCACACCTAGATCAAAACTAAGACAACTTAAAAAACAATAATTTTGAGTTATTATTGTACTCGGATACTCTCATATACGCAACAAACTTAGCCCCATTTTTCGTCAATAATAAATTTAATGTCAATACATTTATGACTTAAAATGTTATATAGTTTCATATCTTTAGTGACAAAAAATGAAGAAAAAAGTTTTTATCTTTTTGTCCACTGAAAAATGACTTTTTGAGTTGTCTTAGTTTCGGTCTAGGTGTGCGATATATTATTTACGAAGGTAGTTTACGGCCCACAGAATAGAAGGTATTTCAGATTCCGGTCCATAAAATTTGTCCCCGTATTTTTATGTCTGCATTTCCAATCCTGTTCGTTCCGGTACCGAACAGACCTCTTTGTACCGCATTCCTCCCGCTTAGATGGGGTTGCTCGGGCGTTTTTAAATTCTCTAATTAATATTTTTTTCATTGCATTCGGGTGAAAATATAATAATGTGCGTTGGTAAAATAAATCATGTAGATGCATCGATATATCACATCTACAGTACAGATCAATTATTTTCCGATAAATCGAAATAAAAAATAAGCTATCAAATATGTGTAAAAACCAATCAATACCAATAACTGAAAACTAAAGATTGTAACAAAGCAACTAAGAATTACAATAAAGTGACACAAAAACCGTAAAGACAAAAATAATGTCAATATAAATAAATGTGTTACGTACAGAATAAAGACTAAATTTCTATTTTTTATGAAGAACACATTATTATTGTGAACTTGTAGTTTTTTTAGAACATAGTTCTGTGATATTTTTAGAACAAATTAAATGTTTCAATTAGAAAGTTATACCGATAAAATCAATTTATCGAAAAAATTTTTTCGCCATCGGAGTTCGAAGCAGGAGCTTTTCTTATCCGGGAAAATGCGCTGACCATTATACCATGTCAACATAGCAAGTTAATGACAAATTTTCGAACCCACTCGTATATGTAATTGACACAAAATTTCTGTTTATCGTAATGTTTTTCATGTGCTGATTTTGTAAATTTTCATATGATTTTAATAATAATAAACGCAGTAGAGAGATGTATGAAGGTAGGTTACATCACCTAGAGAAAATTCAGGGTTAATAAATAAAAACTCAGGTTGCAGATACACGGCAGATTTATCGAAGAGAACTGGTGTTAAAAATGTAAACAAAGTCGCTGTTCAAAATCACTTAACAATCTACAAGGTTGCTGTTACATGTCACATTATAAAATTCTCAATAGGTACATATAATTTGTAGCCTGAAGCAAGTTCTGGGACATATAAAAAATTATAATCTAACTACTATGACATGATTTCTAAAACAAATTGTATTAGTGCGTCCATGTTTATATGAACTTTCGAATCATCTCTAATGGGCTTACCTCTAAATAACTTTTAAGTGTTTCTCAACATTATATATGCAAATACATACAAATAATACGTTAGAGAAGTATTGCATTTTTTTTTGTGTCTGCATATAAAGGAGCAGAAACGGAACAGACATTTTATTTTAATGACCAAGTATTTGTGTGTATGAATATGGCCGTGGTCTGTGGAATGATGGATTGTGCGCTATTTGATACTCTTGCTACACATCTCCCGCGGGACGAAAACATAAATGATGAATAGTGTCTTCATAATAAAGGAAGACGTTGAAAAACGACTCAAAAATGTTTTCTCTTTTTTTAATACATAATAAAACGATATTCCATATCTACCGACTTTGAACAAATATTTGAGACCCTACAATGACCCTATATATCGGTTTTTACAAATGTTGATTGATAGACGGAGCGTCGGCCATCTTGAAAGATATATACTGTTGTTGCAAGGAAGATCACTTAGAAATTTGTGTTTAATAATAGTGTTAACTAAAATTCTTTTAATTTCAGAAAAAAGATGATGGGACTATATAGAGGATGGTCCAAAATTCCTAACCAAATTTCTACACCTCTTCTGCCGCGTTTCGAGCAATATGAGCAGTTAACAAATAACGAAAAACACCGATTTCACCTACCAATCGGCGGAATTAATGATAGATATAATTAATAACATACTACTGAAAAATCTAACGCACTAAAAATGTCAGAACCGATTGACAGTGACAGGGTTAAAGACAATTCTTACTTTAAAAATAGCCTACATATATGCAATTATTGAATTACCGACCTGAAATCTCAATCAAAACCAATGTCGTAACTATAACAATTTGTCCCATTGCAAAATAGAAAAAATGATTCCCTGTATATGTATTATATACAAGATATAAATATTTTAAAATTTACGTAGTTATAATAGTGGAATAAAATTGGACTCTTACCTTCTATAATATTCACACTTTCATGAAAAAAATAACAAAAGTATGTTTTAAGCTGTTGCGTACAAGCATAAATGTAAGAATCTCACGACAGGAAGGAATAGGCACTCACCAATCCGGATTCTGCTGGCACCTACAAAATGTGGACTGTATATTTTTCACTCATTATTTCGTTCTGACAAAAAAAAAGACGCGAAGTCTCCAGATTGCATAACAGTATTAACTGTTCCATACATGTTGTAACCGAACTGGTTCAAGGTCCCCAATCGACTGGTCGGCAGCGTGGCCGTGACGGGAAGGGAAGGGTTAGAGGGGGGGAGAAGGCACAGTACATTATTTTCATTCAATAATTAATATATCTACACACAAATAAATATATGTTCCAATCATAAGCATTTGTTCTTGCACTCGCTACTGAAAATATCCTGAAAATGATTTTCGCTTTACAGCGATGTTTCGGTTCTTACCTCGACATTACGACAAGACACCTACGTAGTAGGGCATGGACAGTATTTTAGGGACTAATCTAATATGAACCCAATGCACCGCATTAGCTGCATTGAGGTAATTACGTCACTGATCAAAAGTTTTGAAACTGAACCGAAATGAATGTGAAATATCAGTATATAGAAAAGCATATCAAATACCTTTATTCTATTGCATTAAAATTTATTACGTACTTCTCTAGTTATAATGTTTATTTTATAAAAGGTGAATTGTTTTTTTTATATACATACTACGTTTTTCGTTTGTAAAATACCTAAAAAGTTAAATTATCAAAATCGCGTTGGAAACAATGTTTACACATAAATATATCTTCATACATTTATTTTGTTTAGGCGTCTAAATCTAATCATTTTGCTATCCTTACCATACGAGTATGTGAACGAAGAATGTATATGAAAACATTAAGGCATATCAATTGTTTGAAGATATATGTATTGGAAATGTTCTCACATGTTTAATTAACCATTTTGGTGGTATTTACTTAATCAAAATATTATATAAATGCAAAAATTTTAAAAATCTCAATGTCACTGTTTGAATCAAAATCAACAAATGTACTTGTGTACCAAAATAATGTTATTATTATCGTTAGTGATAATATTAAGACACCGAAATAACATTACGTTTATAACATACTAAGTAGTATGATGCATTTTTTTCCAAACCTCTATGAGAATATAAAAATATTATGCATTATATTTATATTACTAAACACTAAAATTCTATACTATATATTGTACAAATGTTAGTTTGAAAAAAGAATTGTAAAGTATTAACATCGGTCACGAACTTTTAATCCCAGACATTTGATTGAGTTTTACTCCCCTTAAGCTTTCACCCTCGGCTGCTAATGTCAACTTTTATTATAGGTAGAACGCAACAGATGGCAGTGTAGTGCGGAAACCTCTTAGCGACAGGAAAATAAAAATTATCGCGCAGCGGTATCGAGTGTTCGCGGCAAATCTAACTGAGGAAATCTTTGTGAAATCTGGAAACTGAGGTCATTCCAGCGGAAAATTCACGTCGTATTCTCTCCTCGCTGGAGTATTGTCTGACCACTGGGCTTTATTAGCCTGAAAATGGTTCTCGGGCCATTTCAGGGCAGAAAATAAATATCAAGAAAATGGTGAAAGCTTTGCTTTGAAATGTTGGATTCTGCCGTGACAATACCCTCAAATGCTTTTATTTGTTGGACTTGAACAAGTATACAGCCCTTAAGTTTCTCAAAATTTTTCATAAGTCTTTGCAACAATGTTTTTTTACATATGTGAAAACAAAACACTTTATTTTATTATTTTATCTTACTCCGTTTACGTGAATGCCTTCGATAGCTGGTTCCCAGATTTCTGATTGACAATAAGGGCACATATTATACATGAACATTACACGAACCTTTTTATTGTACGTGCTGATTGTCTTGTCCGATATTGTTGTTCTTTTGGCTGGGTAGATTTCGACCGACCGAAGCGCGCACTCCTGACGGACCTCTGTACTGGTTGAAGCACGGGATGTAATTGATCCGCCTGTCATTTGCGTTTTCTTGCATTCTCCTAAAAAGGCGACAATACCCACACATATACTCCTACACACACATGCACAATATTATTAACCGGGAAACCCAGTGGTGCCAAACGGAGAAGCAAGGCGCGTAAATATACTCGATTAATCTACTTGAGACGAGTTTCACCATGTAAGGACATTATCAATCTAACAATTTAACTCAACAACTTGTATTTATAACTATAATGGGGGACAGCTATACAATTTATTTACATGAGATAAAAGGGGGCAACATTATTAACTCCCACACATTTTGCATGCTTCTAATTATTCTAACAATTCACTTCCAACACCAATAATATTTTATGTAGAGCTTTCACATATGTAATTATGGAGTTCTACAAACTTTCCTCGGAAACAGTATTAAAGTTTTTTTATAACATAACATTCAAGAACAAGAAGAAATTTAAAAAAATATTTTTTTTTTTTAAATCCCGTTGCAAAAAGTTTTTTAATAAATTCTCTAAACAAACTCTTTTCATGTTGTGATGTTTATCAACAATGTACAAAGCTTTTGTAAACTTAGCTCTCTGGCGTATCGATATGATAATTTATAATATATAAATATATGTTATGTAAAGTATTTCGCATTTAGAATCTGGTCCTCAGCGAGATCTGGCTGCATGAGCTGAAACTGGCTCAATTAGAATTTTGGAGAGTCCGCAGCTGAATCACGTCCAAAAACCACATCCCCTCTTTATAAAAGGGACGATGCATCAAATAGCTCGTCAGTTGTCTCTGAACTATCAAAGGTTGGATTCTGTATCTGAAAATACCAGTTTACATTCTGACGATACGTTAGAAAGGTACCACCAAGAACAGAATCTGAATATGGAACACTTTAAAGCCCAGCGCGTATGTGTATAATATAAGATATGATGTTATAATATCTAAAAAAAATCTCCCGAGATCTATACCCACACAAAAAGCTAAATAAAAAAAAATACCTTAAAACATGGGAAATTTATTCTGTTCCAAGGTTAGAATTGTCAATTCCCAACAAATCCATTTTGCCCTAAAGCCAAATACCGTCTCAACGGTAAAAGAAAAAATAAATGTGGGATTTCGAACTAATTATCCAATTAGCCACAAACAATGGCCTTTTCTGTTGACTTATCGGTTATTATTTTTGTTATTTGATAGGTTCAACTTAGCAGTGTGAAAGGAAAGCGAGGTATCTGCCTGTAGGGTGCTTTACGATTCTAATATTATTTCACATATTATATTTAACACGCTGAATGAAAACCATGTAAGTATTATATATCGCTAAATAAGACCACGTAAATATATTCTTACATATAACGAATATCTATGAGAGAATATCTATAACGAATTCTTACATATAACGAATATCTATAAAAAACACTTTTTTAAATATTGTTGGGTATTATGAGTGACTGATTCTTTTAATGTGTCGCATATCAAAAATGTGTAAACATATTTATTGTCGAACAAGAATTATTTTTACTGTCTCCTATTTACTACTACTAATCATCTAATAAACGTTTAATACAGTCCAGGCGCCACTTAACACCTGTTATACAAGTTTTCTCGAAAATTCGTATTAAAAGAGAAACTCAAAACATCATCTTGATTCAAAAATGTAATTCGAAAATCATATCACGTTTTTCTTTACTTCAATTTATTTTCGATCTAACACGGTATTGAAACGCACGTAAGCCAGTTACTTAATGTTTATTAAATTGAATTAATTATTCTAATTAGATAATTTTAATTAAAATAAACTGTGACCATCCCTGCGAGAGTTTACTTAGACGTTTATTGATTTTGGAAGTCATTGCGATGTCATCATCGGCCAGAGCGAAAAGATTTTAAGCTCGGTGATGTTTTGAAAGGTAAATTTTAAGAGGCAATTTTTGCATGTTTGACCGCAAATTTTGCTCCTGCGGTCTTTTCTACAGCGTCTGTAAACAAAATGTTGAATTCAGAAAATAAATGGTCAGAAAGAATAATGGAAAAAATATGAGCGGTAAAATAATGACCTCGTTGATATTATAAATTGTTACTAACGATAATTTCATACATCAATTTGTTATATTGCGCGGTTATTGTTTAATATTCTGTTCTTTAGCAAAGAAAAATAGTAATTGTAATGTGAGGCCCATCCCAAGTTTGTAAGAGCATGCTTCCTACGTGAAGATTTTTATTTGGAGTTCATCCACATAAAACAAAATACTGTTGTTTACGCACCTTTTGTTCATTCAACTGACACCACTGGGATTTCTTGTTGATTGGTATTGGTCATTTTATGTTGTGTGAATGTTGCCGCTTTTCGGAGATTGACGACCAGCGGAGCTCAATTGCGGTCAGTACATCGTCCGGTGAGGTGCTCTCAATAATCCGAGCTACGGTTTTTGGTCGGCTGGAAAATTACCCCGAGATAAGAAGAACAATAACATCGGACCGGCCACGACGCTAGAGAAACAGCAACTGTCAATCTAAGGTTAGTGGTAGTGTTCATTCTGCATACATAACCTTATTATCAATAGGAAACCTGTCGAAGGCATTCACGGAAACAACTGTACTAACTGAGATTTGAGGTATCTATTACTCACAATGTTACAACACTTGAGACAAAATGACGTATTTTGTTAATTTAGTTTGTATGATTTATTTTATTTTATTTCTTTGACATTTTTACAATTTTTTATAATATGAATTAAGTATTTTACATTTTTAAAATTACATGGTTTTTCGTTCCCTTACCTCTCCAAAAAAGAGACCAGCTCTTGTGCTTGGATAGGAAGTTACACTACAATAATTGTATATAATATCTTACATATTCTATTCATTGTCCATTTGTGTGCTTCGGAAATGTTCTGTAATATTGTTTATTTTCCAATTATGTGTTTTCGAAGTGTTCATTTAGTTTCTTTTTAAATTCTTTTATATCCTTTATTTCTTTAATTTGTGTAAGGAGACTACTGAAATTTTTTATCCCTAAATGTATAAAATTTTGCTGATAGTGTTTTGTGTTACATTTAGGGATTTTAAAGTCATTTTTAAACTTTAATGATGTGTTTGTTTCAAATTTTAGAGTGTTATTTAATTTAATTAAATGATTCATTGAGATTTTTTGTAAATGTTTTCTTTTTTTATTATATTTGCGATATTTTAATTTAATTCATACTTTCTTATCTGTCCATTTATTCTGTGACGCAGCTAATAAATAATTATCGGTACAAATTATTTAGTTTAATATTTCTGTTTCGGTTTTCTTTTTTGTCTTTAATTAACAAAAACATGTTTAAAAAACAAAATCTCGTGATATTTTTCATTTGAATGCTTTTCGCCGAAAACTAAGTATAATCCTCGTTCCATTAATGAGTTTCCCGACTGTGAATCGAATATACATTAAAGGACCCGTTTGATAAACAACACCCAAGAAAGACAGCAGTAGGTAAAGTGGCGGTCCAAGTCTCTTTAGAGAGCTTAATAGAATTTACAGTAACAAATGGGAACTTTCACAACTTTATGGTTAAGGCTGTGTAAATCTGCGACGGTGGGGTACCCACTCCGTTAATCGTTTATAACAACCATTGCCTTTTATCTCTAAGTTAT
Source organism: Eubasilissa regina (assembly GCA_022840565.1). Lineage (NCBI taxonomy): Eukaryota > Metazoa > Arthropoda > Insecta > Trichoptera > Phryganeidae > Eubasilissa > Eubasilissa regina. The sequence goes on along the minus strand of JAINEB010000004.1, from coordinate 20,297,130 downwards.
ATCCTTGCGTAAGATTCTTACGGCTAATCCAAAATAACAATTCAGGATATTGATAAATTAAATGTGAAGGATGTAAGTAATATTTCATTTCAACCAGTTAATACACGATAACTCATCTAACTACATATACCTATGTTATAATGAAATATACATTTATTATTCAAAAAATTATAATATAATACTAAAAAAAATAATTATACTTTTATAAAACCAATAAATATTAAGTACTTTGGAGTACAACATTAAACCTGTCTATTTTCGAAGTAAGATAAGACATTTTAAAATTGATATTTAAATTAATTATAAACGGTTATAATCGTATAATTAATAGGATATTTTTATCACTTTAAAAAAGCTATTTTTCAAAAACCAAGGGTGTATATACAAGAATATGTGTGTGTGTATGTGTATACGGAACTAACGTCTCTTCCAGGTTATATCGCATTTTTTTAAAATGGTTTTCTTGCAGAAGTCCAGGCCGACGTTCGACACGGTAACACGTGCCATTGTCAAGGCGTTGCCTCAAAAATTACAGCACGACCGTACTTTTTCGCAAAAGATACAAATCTTCTATAGTTGAGTAGACTATGACTCTACTACTCGTGAAATATTCGTGAACCAGAATTTACACAAAGCATTCCATTCAGGTAATAATAAACATCTATAATCAAACAATTACTCAAATATTACTAAAAGTCTAGAATATTTAATCATATATCCAATGGAGTAGAAACAAGGTCTTGACAAGGTCTAAAACAGGCTTGGTTTTATAAAATGTATGGAGAATAATAAAAAATAAAAAAACTATTTCTGAGGAATGAGGAATAAAATACAAATTATTCTTCAAAAACAATTATTTTTCAAAAAATTGAAGTACTGAGAAAAAGAAAATAATACCTATGTTTAACCAAATAAATTGTTTCCACGAAATCAGAAAAAAAGTAAAAGCAAGTAATATTTTTAAGAGCATTATTTATTTTGTTAAATCGAAAATTAAGACAAAGTTCAATTGACTTATAGGTTGGTACTACGAAGAAAAGAACGATAGGACCTCCTATTAATTACTTTTAACCTTTAAACCACTTCACTATTACGATACAATACAATTGACCTTTTAAACATCATGAGCGCGTTAACACGTCAAACTTTGTATGTCACGCTAAGCTGTAAGCGTGATGACACGCACTTTTGTACCTTGCAAACTTGCAGGGATTAAAGTTATATTTTTAAATCATTTTGCCATCTGTGGACGACAGGTCCCAGCTTTTGATAGATAAGTCGAGAACCTTAAAGCCAAGTCTTCCATTTCAAAGAGATTTGGTAGTTAAAATTTTTAAAATATATCACCGATACAAACATTTTCTAAACTTTCAACATTTGTACAGATCACGCAGTATCACTAGAAAAACGCTTTACTACATCCTGCCTATGTTTATATAATATTAACTTATTACATTTTACGGTTGTATTCTTTATGATAAAATATTTGTTTTCGCAAAAAGCCGACCTTCGGGTAATGTTGCAACATGGAAAATAATTAATTGAATTTCGGAACTGAGAAGCCTATAATCACATAAACTCACAGAATAAAAAAATACATGTTCTTTATTTTTACCATTATTTGTGTAATTTTGAAAATAACATTTTTCGGTCGTCAATTTATTTGTTTGAAAATCGTGTACCTATTTTAACAATACAACGTGAACAAGAAACATTATTAAATATTTTTGCATAAAACTTAAAAACGAGTCAAAAATTAAAACCCGTCTTGTAATAATTCATTTTTTTAACACTAACGAAAACGTAATTTAGCACAGCATTTACTTGGAACACCAACTAATTCCGGAGTTTTTTCAGAATTTTCAGTGACGTCAAATATATATAAGGTTTCATATCATAAGAAACGTAAGAAATACTATATAGTGCTTTACCATAGATGGACAATTAAAAATAATGATTCGATAGATACAGCAACTTATTTACAAACTAACGGCTTTGGCATGTACTATCCAGAAGAACATGGTACTGAATTTTATAAATATTGGCAATCTATTCATCAATTCTAAACACAAATATTTATTATTATTTTACTACATTAAATAATACGCATAATAATATTACGTTTTTCCGTCTATTTCCATGACTTTCTGGACGTCATCAACGTCTAGGACGTATTGGATCCGTATGGCTGTATAGTGCTCGATTAAACGGCCAGGTCTTCAATATCTCTATGTGAAGATTACTTGAATGTTTTCTCTTTTATATACTCAATAAAAGTACGTAAATATAGATTCAATTTGAAATGAAGTGTACATTGTTAATCAAAACATTGGGAAGTCGTACAAATTTTGAGCTGTCATCTCGCTTCCATGATCATCTCGCGTCGTATCATAAAAGCCATGAATGAAATCGTACGTTTTTTTTCTATGGTCGCACTGTCAAAGAACGATGCGACGCTGAAAGATTGTAATATTTACGTGAGTTTAATAATCATTTATGTAAACACAATCTGTTGCTCGAAAATGTTTAAAAATGGAATAAGTTACATTAATTCCATTAATCCGCGATATCCAATTGCTTTTTTACTAGTAAAAAACAATAATATCGGTCATTTTATAAAACATTTTATCGCTTTGTCTCTAGTATTTTATTTACAGAAAGAAAATCCACCAGCAGAAGTGAATCAAGATATGAAATCACATTTCACAGTACGGATCCTGCGCAATCGACATCCGAAACACGGAGTTGGGAACAATGCGATATTCAGTAATAATAATACGATCTGTGTAAAACAGCGTTATGCCGAGTGAAATGGAAAAGGAATTCATACGCCAAATGATTTGCAGTAGTTATTGTTTGAAACCAACACACGGAAAATACAGCCGTATCACGGCCGTACAAAGCAACGACAAAATCATTACGAATGGAAGAATATTTCCACGGATTCATTTATACAAAAAAACTTCTCATATAATAACTATTGTATTCAATTCACATTCATTGGCAATTTTTCTGAACATACCGATCCTTGATAATGAAACCAAACTAAACATGACACTGAAAATGTACAATCGGAGCGCAAAAAAAAATTATCGGAAAAAACTCAGTTGCCATCGGAACTTGAACCGCAGACGGTAGTCTACCGTGCCAATCGAGTTACACCAACGAAGTTAATTTACACATCACTTTGTGATTATTGCAAGCATTCTGGAAGACCTACAAAAAAATATTCAAAATTTCAATGATGTATAGAAAACAATCGGCGTAAAAACAATTGAATGGTGTTCGGTAACAATGTGTTAACTCTCAAAATTGAAAAAAAAATAGCTAAAGTCATATTTTTGTACGAAAAAATATATATTCTTTGTTTGCAACAACATTAAGTTTGTAAAGGAGTAAATATTATATAATATAATCAAGGGGGTGAAATAGAGTCGTATCCAGCTGGGTAGGACAGCATTTGGAAAGCTAGAACATATTCTCAAAACTAAAATGTCAAGATCAGAGCGTGGATCAGAGATGTGGATCCTCACCTCAATGTCATACACAAATTAAAAGTTGCGCAAAGAGCAACGAAAATATTTATGCTCGGAATATATCTGAGAGTTCGAATACCTCGTGTAGAAATTTTTCAAAAAACCGAGGCAATATAATATGTTAACCAAAAAATTATGTGCTCAATTGGACGACGAACATATTTATCGAAGAGTTGACAGACGGTGGAAAAGTAAGACATCTAAAAAGTGGCGGCCAACAGATGGATACGAAGGACTGGAGACGGAGAGAGTCAGCGATCCTTGAGGAAGGTCTTAGTGAGTTAATTTTCGTCAGACTAGTTCTATGCATCTTTCATCAAAGACGCAGCTAATTTATTCCAATAGAAAGCACTTTATTAATTAACTATTTCTCATTCAATATTATTGATATCGAGTTCACTTTTATGATGTTAAAATTCTTGAAACACAACGTTTTTTCATAAAACCAAACTCAATTGAAAAAGAAGTCTACCGGCATGTCCCGATGCGACAATTTTTTTTTTTAAATTAATTATTAGTCTTAAATTTTTTTCTTTTTGAACTCACGCTTTTACTCAGCTCAGCGTATTATTAAAAACGTAAACTTATTAATAATCTGATTGACACAAACTAAAGTTTTAATAAATGTGTATATAAATCGGAATATTTACCTTTGTAACTCGAACGCCCCACCATAAGGTCAATATTATTCAGTGCACTTACCTGTAAAAAAAATATACAGTAAGTAACAAATCCAGTATTCTATTGATCCTAATATTATATGATATTTATATACATTAGTAAGGAGAATAGATATTTATTATAAGTAGAGAAGATTACACAACCACCATAGCCAATTTTACCCTTGTAATATTACACATTTTTTACATAATATAATAACAAAAATACACCTACGATTCATAGATGTATTAAATTTTAAAGTAGCTAATATTCTGAGAATTTTATACAAAAACAAAAAATCGGATAATTAGATTTGTTTCATTGGCGTAGATAGAATACAGATGCAATTCCATCACTTACAGCGTGTATTCCTGTAAAACTATCCGTACATCGTATGAATGCTAATTGTAGCATCTGCACGATTCTTAGCCTCTCGGAGTTTAGCGGTAGAGGACATTCTGCTCTGTGTACAAAATACAAAAGATAATGAATGACAGCTTTCTTCTCGTTCAATTTTGAACTCTTCTTTAAACGAATTTTGAGACAATGAGAATATTATCAGAATAATGTGTGCATGTGTTACAGGTAAAGTAACATAAAGACATATAAATATTATAAACATATATTATATATAAATATATGGGATAAAATGAATTTTGTGGACACGGTAACTCCCAGTTATTAGATTTCAATATATAAATTATTTATAATTCTTTTAAAATTAACAATATTAACTTTGTGGTTAAAATTCATATTTTTTATTTATTATCTTTGTTTTATTAACCACTGAATTGAGTTTAAATACATCTACTGGTTTCGAAAAGTACTATTTTCTTCTTCGGGATGTCATAATTTACCTAATAATTTGGTAAAACTAATGTTAGTTATAGTTATAGTTGAAGAAGAAAATGGTATTTTTCGAAACCGGTAGATGTATTTAAACTCAATTCAATGGTTAATAAAACAAAGATAATAAATAAAAAATAATTATTTATAAGTTTGTTTTAACCACTTTTTTAAACTAAATTTAATATACCGATCGGTTTCGGATTATACCATTTCCTTCATCAAATAACTAAATAAAACCATATATTGTAATTATTAAGGAAAACACATTCTTATTGTGAAGTTGTAATTATTCAGAACATAGGTCTGTCATATTTTAAATACTAAATTAATGTATTAATTATAAATATATACATATAAAATCAATTTTGTCGAAAAATATTGTTTTTGCGTCAACGGGATTCGAACCTGGATCTCTATTTCCAATCCGGGGAAGTGCACTACCTTTGGCGTCTGCAATCGGTTTACTCAAAGGTATTTGAGATTCTGTAAAAATAATGTAGATGGCTTTCAAAATAATGGAACGACAGGTGTATTAATTTGAAAAATGTAACATATAGATTCGAAAATTTGTCAAGAAAAATACTGGCGTTATAGCACAAAGGTAGTGCACTTCCCCGGATTGGAAATAGAGATCTAGGTTCGAATCCCGGTGACGCAAAAACAATATTTTTCGACAAAATTGATTTTATATGTATATATTTATAATTAATACATTAATTTAGTATTTAATATGTTGTAATGTTTTAAAAGTCTACTTTATTTCAAATATTTTAAAAATAAATCTAGCGCCCAACTTAAATTGTTACGATGATGAAAGTTGTGAAAATTGACTTAATGATGCGAAATTATTAGAATATTTTTGAGGATAGGACTTGTGTTTTTCTGAAAAATTTACGTGATATACCAATATTTCGGTTGCTCCACTATTGCGTTTCAAAATATGCAAAATTTTCATACTACGTAATATAATATTATTGGACCTATAGAATAAAGGTATAAAAACACACACAGGCGAAGTCTATTTTGGTCTTATGGCATGTGCTGGAAGGGATTGTTTAAATACAGTATATGCACGGAATTCACTTCACATAAATTATTCTTGCAAATTTCAAATTAAGCTGAGTGTTTGTGCAATAAAGAAGACCACTAGACGGGTTGTACCGCTAGACCAAACAAGTAAAATGTGAAAGTAAATAAGAAATGCACTCTGAATTTCAAGTACTATTATATAAAAACATATTAAATTACTGAATATCTTTGGTCTGAGATTTCATCTGATAAATTATAAATATATATATTATAAACTGACGCAAAACTAGCGAGAAATATTGCAAAAATGCCTTTATTTTAAAAGTTTTTTCGTTAATATTTTAGTGATATGAAATTAAAGATTAAAATTTGTTAAGCCAATATTAAATACGCGTTAGATTTCCGCAACTGAAACAGAACTAATCTCGTTGTGGCACTCTAAAATCATGAAATGAACATAACAGATTTCAGTGAGACACAAATACGTAATGCCTCCAAAATCATGGCCTGCCACCGTACCCCGCGGCGTCCTGAAAATTCTTCGAACAGACCAAGACATATTGTAGTTACTTTACCCAACCCGCGAGTATGAGACGAACTACTATCATCTGTGAAAAACCACAACAAGAGGAATCCAACCAACAAGCTGAATTCAACACTACTAGGAATCACAGATGTCTCCTCACCTATATATGTTTGCGAGCATCTGTCACCCACCAACAAGGACCTCCATGCTGCCGTCAGACATTTTGCAAAGGAACAGAAGTATCGCTACGTATGTATCAAGAATGGACTAATATTTCTTAGGAAAAATGACATATCCGCACCTATACTAATTAGGACCAGAGATGCACTAAGAAAGCTGACCGTTTACTCCTCGTCGTCAGTTTCCAATCAAGTTTGAAGATCACGGCAGAGGTCAATTTCCAGATATTCAGCAGCCACCCATTCGCTACTTCTATCAAAATAAGTGTTTACCTCTTCTTTCTCTTTTTATCCTTTCCAACCCTTCAAAACCCCTGGTACAATGACTGGTCAACATCAACCATTACAACCTATGTAAGTACTATCGTTGTAACACCTTCACGGATCTTTTCACTTTTTCATTACATGACGGTAGAACCACTAACGGTCTCTTTCTTCTATTTCTCATCTATAGCATATATCTCATTCCTCAATCCAACGATTTAATTTCCCAATGTTGTCATCACTAAATATATACTTTCAAAATGCACGAGACTTGCGTACGAAAACCGATATATTTCTAAATAACGTTGTACGAAATGAATGGAACTGCGTGGGAATTGTGGAAAGCTGGTTAATAGATAATATCAATAATTGTGAAATATTCCATTCCAGGTACTCAGTATTCAGACGTGATGGGGAATACTCCCGCACTGGTCAAAAATTATGAGGTGGCGTAATTCTTGCCTTAAATTCAGATCTCAATGCCGTTGAACTTCCCCATTGGCGAACTGTGGCAGAGGACATATGGGTTCGTATCCCCATTATATCCGACTCAAAATGTCGCAACCTGTACATGTGCTGTATCTATATACCCGGAGGATCCTCGCACTCTCTGCTTTTGCAAATATTTACTAATAAACTAAACATGCTCAAAGCTCCGCTCCTTCTGACATTTTTCTCGTACTCGGTGACTTCAACCTTCCTGACATCTCGCGGGAAGACATCAGCAATCGCACATATCTTTCTCCAGCCCGGTATACAACTTCAATAAGTGGAGAATTCTGTGACTCGATAGATTTTCTAGGACTAAACCAGTTTAACAACTCGGTGAACCGTATGGGTAGAATTCTCGACCTGGTTCTCTGCAATGATATTACAATAGAGGCGAGGATGTGTGATGACCCATTAGTTGCAGAGGACACATATCACAAAGCGATTAATATAACACTCTCGGTTACAGTGGACACTCCCCTGGTAAACAGGCAGAAGAAAAAAGTTGTCTTATTTCAAAACGGAGACTATGTAACAATCAATAACGAGCTGAACTCCTTAAATTGGAATTCATTATTTGCAAATCTCAATACAAATGATGCACTCTCATTATTTTATAACACTCTTGAAAATCTAATCGATACCCATATATATATTAAATATTTGTGGCCAAATATTTACCTACAATCCACAATAGTATACGCCGTCCCTAATAAAAATATGCAAGGAGAAATATAAATATTTAAAAAAAAATTAATTATATAGAAATCCAACCGATTACGATACTTTCTCCATATTGAGGACCAGACTAAAAAGCTTATCAAACTCGCATTTCAATGCTTATATTCAGAGAATAGAGAATGCAATTACATCTAATTCTAAACGTTTTTGGTCATATGCTAAATCTAAGAATGCATCAACAACCATTCCAAGTAAAATGTTATATCTTGATCAAACCTCTGAGAATGATCAACAGACATGTAATTTATTCTCTCAGTACTTTAAATCAGTATTCACTGAAAGTAGTTTGGGGGTGCATCTACATACCGAAGCCGACTTTGGCCCGGCTGACATTTAACACATAACGGTAAACCCAATTCTTCCGCAAAGCCATATTAACAATCTAGACTTGAATAAAAGTGCAGGACCTGATGGAATCCCTCCATTCTTTGTACAAGCGTGCTGCTCTAGTATTGTTATTCCGCTCTGCTTACTATTCATTAAATCTCTCGATGAAGGTATTGTTCCGGACCAGTGGAAAAATACATACATTACTCCTATCTTTAAATCCGGTCAAAAAAATAATGTGACAAACTACAGATCTATATCAAAACTATCAATATTCAGCAAACTATTTGAAAAAATTGTTTACAGCCAGGATTTCAGTGCCATTACGCCTCAGTAAATCCGCAACAACATGGATTCTTCGCGGGGTGTTCCACCGTTACTAATTAGTCCACCTTTACACATTATGTACTCTCCGCAATGGATCAACGGGCGCAAACCGATGCAATTTACACAGATTACAGTAAAGCCTTTGATAAGGTCGACCATCAAATATTAATTGACAAGTTGATAAATATAGGAATCCATGGAGACCTACTAAGATGGCTTATCTCCTACATCAGCAACAGAAACCGAGCGGTGGTCATCGGCGGTTTTAAAACAGATTGGGCGCGCATCTCTTCCGGAGTTCCTCAAGGATGCTAGGTTCATTATTATTCATAATCTATATTAACGATATATTCACATGCTTTCAATTTGCCAACTTTCTTCTTTATGCGGATGATATGAAGATCTTTGCCAAAGTGAGCTCCCTAGATGACTGCCATAAAATGCAAAATGATATCACCCGCGTCGCAGCCTACTGTGAGGTGAACAAACTCCTCCTGAATGCTAAAAAGTGTTTTCAAATAACATTCTCAAGAAAATTATCAATATTAATTTTACTTACACAATAGACAGCACTCAGTTAGAAAATAAAAGCGATGTTAAAGACCTAGGAATAATCCTCGATAGCAAACTTACTTTCAAAAATCACGTTGACCAAATTGCCTCCAAGGCCTATAGAATGCTAGGATTCATACTTCGAACCTGCAAACACTTCAAAAATCCAAACTGCTTCAAAATAATGTATTACGCATTCGTTCGTAGTCACTTCTCAAATCTGGAACCCATGGCAGATTATATATATTGCGAGATTAGAACGAATACAAAATAGGTTTATTCGACATCTAAATGTTAGATCTAATCTATCATTCGGCTCCTATTTAGATGCAACAAACTTCCACAACATGAAAACCCTAAAACATCGACGAACACGTGCTGACCAAATACTTCTCTTCAAACTACTGCAAAGCCATATTGATTATCCCAGCCAATTGGAATTAATATCTCTCCATGTACCATCTACATTCCCAGAATCCGTACCTTCCACATTCCCAGAAGTAGAACATCTTACATACAAAATTCATTCATTCACTGGTCATGCAAATATCATAATGAGAAATTTACTAGTTCAACATTAGCCTTACTACGCTCAAAGGGTTCTTTTTATGAACCACCACAATCTAAACTTTGGCCAATCACTCTACCTATAAAAACACATGTTGCTCTCCTTTTACCGCAACATTAGTTGCAACCTCCCCACCCTTCTCCTTCTTTCATCTAAACGTACTTATGTATCCAAATATTTTTTGTGGATTTTCATTATCAGTATCACATATTAAATAGTTATTATATTTATTACTACACTGTCAAAATCCCTTAATAAAATAAAATCAAAAAATTAAATAAATAAATTACTAAATACCCATAACAATGTTCTTATACATTATAATCCACCCGCGAACCTACTACATGTCTCAATATTTTTTATCTCTACCTCGCGCGCCCTATTTATAATCATTCTATTTTTAACGTTCTGGGGGAGCCTCCGATAAAATATATTCTAATATCGTTAATTGACATGGCGGTTACTCAGGTAATGACTAAACTAAATACAGTTTAGTAACCTATTACCAAACTTATTACTAAACTTAAGTTATCACCTGAAGATGAAACCTGCACCTCTAGAAACTATAGTAGTAAAAAATCAACAAATCGTGAGTGTAGAAATCAACAATATATTATTCTTATTTATTCAAAATTTATTTATTTAACAATTCACAGATGTCATCAGCATAATACAATAATATTCTTATATATAAAATCACCACTATTAACTTATATTTATAGTATAGAGTATAGAGAGTATATAGAGCTTAGTATAGAGAGGTACATAGATCGGTACCCGGTTGAAAAATTGTTGAAAATGAAAAGAAATACAATTAAACATTTGCATAAAATTAATGCATAAATAAATAATGTATGTATACAATATAAATGAATGCATTAAATTTTAGCAAAAAAAATCAGTATTATATATTTTTTTAACAAAGTCCACCAGGTAAGTAGCTATGATAGCAAAGTACTTATCAAACCTGATATGGTACGGTAAAGCTGAAAATAAAATGTAAGATAAAAATGAATGTATAAAAAGGGTAAGACATTTTGTAACGCGTTTTTCCTAATGTAGTTTTCGTGATAATTTTTGCTAGGGATCTCGTTGAATAAACATTTATATATTAAAATATTACAAATTAAAGTATATATTAAAGCAGGGGTCGCAACCTATTTTGGCTGAGGGTTAAAATCAATGAAAATGTGACTATTAAGAAGATGGTTCAGGTCAATGGATATTGCGATTTTAAAACAATGCGTTAGTGAATAAAAGATCAATTTTATTGTAAAAACTATTAAACTAAACATAAAAAAACTAAATTCTAATTCTAATTATAATAAAAATAAATACAATTGTCAAGTTTTAGATCATTAATTATTTATAAGCGTTCTCTTGCGTCACAGGCTCTTTCTGATTGGCTCAAATAGCGGAAAGGATTCAGACCACCTTGTGATGATCCACATGTAACCAACTGATGAAAAAAATATGAATTCCGAGAAATTTCTAGAGCTGATACGGCAGGAGCAAGGGTGGAGACGCGGGTAGTGCGAGGCGTTTCGACAGACAGTCGGGTTCGAGCTTGCGGGATCGGCAGTTGGGGGTCGGTCGGTACGGAGTTTTACGCGGCCGCGAGGGTTGTTAGAATTAATCTACATGTTTGTTGTTAAAATTAGATTTTCCTTTCGAGATTTACGCCGCCGGTGTTCTAGGGGTGATCGTGTCGGTTCTCGGGTCCGCGAAGGTCGTGTTTAAATTCCGAAATCGCGAGTGTGGTGACAGAAGGCAGACCGGGGTTGGCGCTGACGCTGAAGACCATAGCAGAGGACCCAAAATACTAAGTTTACCTTTTAGCATGCTTGTATACATAATTAAAACCGCTAACAAATACTGTAGTGTGATTCGGATCATCATGTAACTACTCATTCATAGAAAGGGACTGGCGCATCCGCTAGGCCACTTGATACTTCATTTTATTTAATTACTGTCCGTTTTATAAATTGGGAACACCCACCTACAAGTTTCAGTTACATGTATCTCATTGTTTAGGACCAATTATATACTACTATTGGCCGTGTAGATAATCATGTAACTATGTACGTAATTATTTGTATATTTACTTATCCGCGGAAATCTAAACCTAAAAACCTCATAAATCCTGTCGCGGCTCACGCTGCTGGCGCCATGGTGGGGGATGGTGCACATTTTATAGATTACATTTCTGATCCGAAGAAATGGCTTGCAGATTGAAATGATAGAATTTATCAGAGAGCCTTTGTATGTTCATTTTACCTTGAAATCGCACGTTTTCATGGGTAGGAAATCATACTGCGTTTGTTGTTACTACTATTTTATTACTAGTACTAACATCCCCCCCCCCAAACTGAAATTATTCGAGGGCCTCGCTGCCTTGTGATCAAAGTAACAATAGTGTCGCGGGTGACAGATATTGATGCAGAGGGATTGATTGTCGAGATAGTCTTTCGTCGGGTTTGGAGTGGACTACAATTGCTGAGGAGGGTCTCTGTTCTGGGCGATACATTACTCGCGGGAAATGTTTTAATGCATTCGTATACGTTAGTTGCAGAGCCGAGGGGGATACATAGGCTAGCCGACCAAGTGGCGTTATTGGCACAAAAGACGAAAGAGTCTGCCGATTGAATGCTGTCGCCCCACGCCCTGGCTAAGACGTGAGTGGACGGAACAGATCCCAGAGGAAGGACGCCTCGGCGAACCGTAGGTACCTCTTCGGACTTCTCGAGAGATGAGTCTCTAAACATGAATGCCGGGAGATAGTCATTTCAAACCACGTAGCGTGGGTATCTTATTGAAAGGACGAGAGGGAGATTTACATCAAAAGGCGTCATTCTGCACGGACTTACACATTATTAACAATCCTAACTATTTGTTCCTGGCTTTATTCGAGATGCATTGTTCGAGACACCGTGGATCATCCTGCAGATAATTTAAACTATTCTTCAGACACCGTTGTCGCATGACGTATGTTTTCAGACGCACCCAAAGGAATGATGGGAATTTCCTGAAAGTCGTACTGTCATGTCACAATCTCGTCACAAGTAATTAATAACCTTCAGTGGTGGACGCGGCCCCGGATTGGCCATTTTCCTACCGATACTGAATAGCTGTCACAATCATCACAAGTAATTACCTTCAGTGGTGGACGCGGCTCCGGATAGGCCACTTTCCTCCCGATACTGAATAGCAACATATTGGAGGACCTCGGCCATGCATCTTGAATGAGTCATAACAAATGATATTGTTCACTTAGACATTGGCCGAATCAAAACTTTGGATTATCATCATCATCATCTTTAAACTTTTGAACGCGTTGGGTGATCAGGGTTCGAAGTTCAGGGCCCGTCGTCTACTGCGAATATGCGCCAGACGTACGGATTCTGAATTTGGGGTCAGGGGAGTCGAACGTACGCCGCAGTCTGGTGTCTGGGGAACTTATCATGTAACCACGGAACATATTTGTCAAGCGAGGCAGACACTTAGCATGTCGCATGTTGTTTCACATGTCCACATAATTTATGAACAGCTTGGCGACACCACGAAGCGGCCACAGTCACGAGTACGAGTCTACGACAAGGTTGGTGTCATATGTATAATTTCTTCCACACTCTTACATTCTAGCTCTGAATAACACGTACATAATTAATGCTATAACGGGCGCGCTCGAATATCATACCGCTTGACGGGAAGTTTTCTGCTACTTAGTCGTATACCGTAAGATAATCGGTATATTTATTTTAATAATTGCTCTATAGGTATTTTAACGGCCATAATATTTGGATATTTGTAAACTTTGGATATTTGATAATTGAAAACGCGGGTTAAAAGAATTAGGATTATTACGGACATAACATGGGGAATATTCTTAACCACTAGAACGATCACGTTGGCCAAATTTAGATATTAAGCGAATAGACTAGCATTAAGCATAAAAATTAGTATTAAGTAAGGTAGAGAGCTAGATCTCCACACTGGCGACCGGGAGAGCTCGCACGTAGGAGAATACCGAATCCATAACAGAGGCGTGTCTTGCGAGCAGGACGCCCGCACAGGGAAATTGAAGATTCCGCATTAATTTAGAAATAGTAATACTAAAGTTATATTTAGTTAGACATAGGGAAATATACGGTTTCATCTCAACCTTTCCATCGATCACGCTACACCTGGTCCAGACCATATTGGCTACTGAAATAGGGTTACCGAGGGAACAGAGGGAGACCATGTGCACCTGTCTCCCCCACTACCAGCCGAGCACTGACCCCTCCCAACCGATTAGTCGATCCTGCAATCCTCCAATTATAATGGGTATTACTATAAAAAAAATTATAATAAAGGCATGGGCTGTTAAGTTTATGTTTTATAATTTATTTTCTCATATTATATTTTATTTGCGGAACTCAAGTGGGCCACTTGGTGACCCGCGGGTCATAGGTTGCCGATGCCTGTATTAAAGCAACGTTTGTAAAAAAAAAATTAGTAAGGGAAATAAATCAAATGTATCAAGCTTATTTAAGAGGAGATATAATAAATAGTAGAGGTGAAAGAAGAGAGTACACTGTCGGGAACAAAGATACGAGGCTGTAGAATCTAATTAATTTTTCAGCTTAATACAAAGAGCTCTACACATTCATTTTTACATGAAACATAAAATAACTAGAGTTGAGACTCGTGCATTGTGTTCTCTTATTAATGTATTTATGAGGGGGTTCAAACATACATAATTTTACTTGTAGCTAACGATTTTATCCCTGCCCTTGGAAACACTCAAATGTCATTAAGGGCCGAATTCCCGCAAACTGCCGAACAATTTTGATACGGCGAAGCGTTAATGAACAGCGCGAGCCGCCACACGAAACTTGCCTTTCTCATTCGAGGTTGGAGATTCATTTTCCGGACTCCTGTAATTTATGGCCGTGTCTGCGGTTGTACGGGAAAAGTTGAACTCTGGGCGTTGAGTCATCAATCAAACGCGCATGGTGGAATATTTCTTGTCATTTAAAATGTTCGCTGCTTGGCTATATTAACCTTTCCCATGCGGTGCTAAAATACAAAAGCGCGCTCCGGTGCTGTAATCTCAGTGAACATGTAGAATATTGCAATTTTCAAGTCGGATTAATATGAACATACTACTTATATTAATCATTAAAATAATAGTTGACACACATATATATGTATATAAATATGTATATATATATATATATATATATATATATATATATATATATATATATATATATATATATATATATATATATATATATATATATATGTGTGTGTGTCAACTATTATTTTAATGATTAATATAAGTAATAATGTAATTATTTTGTAAAAAAGTTAAAAATGAGGAAAAACATTGATCATCATGAACGATAGCATAAAGACGCATAAGACACGTTTAACCCAGCTAGCGCACGCTCTGCCACTAAAATAACGATCGGCATCCGATACCCCGCGCCTCGCGCACTGCGCCATCCTTACCTCTCCACACGTACACATACACGTTTTGACAAATTCGCGTCAGGTTCGTCGAGAAAACATTTTTTATTGCTGCGTATGGTAAATACTTATATAATGTAATTATTTTATCCAATATACATAAATATATTACAAAGAAATACCTAAAATATAAACGCTGTATTTAGTATACTTACTGAGATATTCACATAGTTAGAGGCAATGTTAACTCAGTTTACATCATTGGAGAGGAAAAGTCTAAGTCCAATAGTTAACATTTTTTAGTAACTTGGTAAACGTAAGGTCAAGAAATGTTGTTAGCTACACAGACATTGCACAGGCAGTGCATGCTGTCTTACGTAGCTGTTAATATAACAACTTACTAATTACAATAAAAATATATCTTAAACTACTCTTCAATCTACATTAACGTCCAAGTATTCTTGTTTTTTGTATCAATAAATAAATAAACATAATATCAGAAATGACGAATATATGTACTGATAGCGTACGTTTTCAAAATGAAAAACACAATATAAAAAGAAATTTGAACTTAATAAGATAATATTGCATGAACCTCACTTTTGCATGGAACCCGAATTGTTACGGAAATAGTAGATTTATAATACCTATCAATAATTTAATGCAATTTGTTTTTGAAAAGATATATAAATCGTAAAATAATAAAATATATTAATACAGATCACAATAAACGCAAACACTGAAAAATAGCGAAAATTAACAAAAAACTAACAAATTGAGATGTCTATAGCTAGAGAATTTCTACTGTACCGAACTGTCTACAGCTCAGAGTAAGGTATCGGAAGTAATTAACTCGGTGATGATTCAAAGAATAAAATAAAATATACTCTAAATTAAATTAACAACAAACCGATATTAAATTATTCAATTAATATAAGGTTACATACAAGTTGGTTCACATATTTAAAACAAAATTATATCTTTTATATTCCCAATAAAATTATTACCACATTTAAATATTTTGCTTATGCTTCCAAAACTCTCATCTCCGCAGCTTCCAAGTAAAATATTAAATAGTATAAAATATATGTGTATATTTTTACAAAACACTAAATTTTTTTTTAAATAAATATCTAACAATTGAAGAATAACACCTTTACCAAAACATAAATGAATGCGTTGAAGTAGAGCTTTCGAAAGCTGAGTGTCGAAAAATCCTTTGTTACGAATAAATGTTGTATCATAATTTGAACAAAAGCTCCATTTTAGGTAAAGCCTATTGTTGTCAAAATGGTACCTACTACGATTAAGTATCTTTATAAAATATAAATAATGAGTATTAAAGCAGATATACGTACCTACGTAACTTAACCATAAATAATGTCTTTAAACAACCATCCCAACAATAATTTACGTTCATGAATTGTAATAAATTAAACATTTTTTGTAAACGTAAAATTAATAGCGCACAATTAAGTGGAGGGATGCCGATTCACGTTTTAGAAAATTTAGCATCCCTACCAAACGTCATACTGCTACAGAATAAATATAAAGGATGAAATATTTAAGTTTCATAACTTCACATCTTAATCGCCTCGATTATCTTCTTCCAAATGGCCATTGAAAAGTTTCTGAATGTTTGAATTCATTAATTTTGTGAGACAAAATAACAATTATGTGTGTAGAAAATTTGTACACCGAAATCATTTGAAATTGATTTTATTCACGAGGAATTTTGTTAAAGATGAAAATTTAGTACTAGCCTTCAAATGTAAGATTCTAAAAAAGGATATTTGGAGCAAAGAATTAAAATGGGATTTGGCTACAACCACGAATAAAGTGCAGACTTTGGTGAATCCAACATTATCCAAGTTATAGAGACAGCACGGCCGAGGGGGGCAGGTCTCAGCATGGATTCAGAAGAACCAGTTAAAACTGTTGTAACGAAGTAGAAAAGGAGTGACGAAAGTCAATTAAAAAAGCCGGGGATCACAACGGCATGTTGTGCCGTGTTTGAAAATTGTTATTTTTATTGGCACCCCTGGAATTCATTATTGTTAATTTGGTCATGTTTATCATGTGTGTGAATATTGCCGCCTTTTCAGAGATTGAAGAGCGCGGTAAACTACAAGCGATAAATTGCATCCAGTATTTAGTCGAGCAAGGTCTTGATGGGAGTGCGCATTTCGGTCGATCGGAAGTTTACGCGAAAGGAAGAACAACATCATCGGACTAGCAAAATGCTAGAGAATCAGGAAGCTCAAGGTTAATGGTGGTATTCATATGCATACGTGACCGTATTAAAGGCATTCACGGAAACAATAATGATAAAAAAACTACAATGTTATTCTCATATTTTAATTATACAAAATGCAGTTTAACGATACTAATTTAACGTTACAATATCGTCTAAATGCCGTCCATTTCTCTCAAGCCACTCTTGCAATCGGATTCTTAAATTGCGAACACCCGAGAACAAAGCGTTGCTTCAATGGCAGAAACTTCACGGCGAATATTTTCTTGTAGGACCTGAATTGTTCGAGGATTGTTGCTGTAAACTCTCAACTGAAGGTATACCCACAAAAAAAGTCACACGGTATAAAGTCCGGTGACCGAGGTGCCCGGGGTATGTCTCCGCACTTGCTGATTAATTTATTACGAAAAATTCCCCTCAGCTTCTTCATTGAAACTCTGTGTTTGGAGTAGGGCCCGTCTTGCTGAAATTGTGTCCTGTTGTTGAACCCGGAAAACAGCTGCAGTTGCGGAACCGAAAACTCATTCGGCAATACACGTCAGCAGTGACTGTCTCTCGCTGGTTAAAAAAATAAGGGCCAATTATCTCTCGGGCAGAAATTGCACACCGCACTGTCGTTTTTGGATAATGCAAACGTTTTTGATGACGTTCCCTTGAGTTGTCGAGGCATCAGTATCTCATGTTCTGTTTATTAACATAGAAATCGATCATCGATATGAAAATATGCTTCATCAGTAAACAATATGTTTCCAAGCGTTCGTGCTGTTCCAAAACGTTCCAGCATCGTTCTCGCTAAGGTTTCACGTAAAGAATAGTTATTTTCGTTGAAAAACTGTACGAATTGCAGTTTGTATTGATGAAAGTGTAGTTTATTTTTCATAATAACGTGCACTGTTGAGTTTTTATTCCAGTAAAGTCTTGTCTGAACTTTTGAACACAACACCAGATAAGTTACGTGCTCGGCCCATCACTTACTCATCGAATATTAAAGTGAGTACAAAAAGAGCGACGCGCCCGAACCAATAAATCACCGCACTTTAAATATTGCTCAACCGAGAACGTGGATGCGCTCCCAATCAGTGATTCATTGCGACTGGCAAATCTGAAAATCACGCGCGTCGAACAATACCCCTCCCACTTACCTCACCCTGATGATTTACGAGCAATTACAATTTAATCTTGAAATTTTTCCGCTGAATACCCTACATAACAAATTTGATTATTGAAATATCATAATTTGACAATGTCAACGGACAATTGGTAAAACACGCGTCACAAGAAATATTATTGGTGTCTTTAACAAACTTGACGTGGCAAACTGAGAGATAAAAACTACCACAACATAACCGCCGAAAAGAACATAAATACATTACTTTATATATATACAAGATGGGCTATAAGTTTTTGCACTTTAGAAACGCTTCTGCGCTGGAACCGGGCGAAGGATGGGCACACAGATGACAGCGCGCGGGAGTTCGGTCCTCGAAAATTTAGTCGCAATGGATCCCCTCACGGGGGTAGAACGCGCGTTCTACCCCCGTGAACACAGTTTTACATAAACAATGATTCTCATGTGGTTGTTCGGCATTACAGGTTGTATTAAAATGAATGTTTATTTTACTGAAAGACAATAATTTGCAAAAAGTAAAAAAACAGATATATTTATACACATTCGGCTCGTTGAGTAGCTTGTTGGTGTAGTGGTCTAGACGTTGGCCTAGTGATCTAGTGGTCGGGGGTTCGCTCCTCGTTCCAGGACACCAGCAAGTTAGTCCTATTTTCATAGCACAAGCATTTAGCTTAGTTTGAAAATAGTAAGAATATTAATGTGACATGTATTCCGTGTACGCATCTCTATTTTAAAAAAAAAAAAAAATAATAATAATACGGAGACTCAAATAATTGAGTATGTTAACTAATACGTATAATGTAATGAACTTTAATAATTAAATGATATAATTGATATTTAACTATTAATCTTACCTTGAAAGAGTAAAAAATACGCTAAGATTACCGCAAATTACAAACGTCAAAACGAAAGTTCATTGTTTTGAATAATATAATTATAAAGCTCGACCA
Source organism: Eubasilissa regina (assembly GCA_022840565.1). Lineage (NCBI taxonomy): Eukaryota > Metazoa > Arthropoda > Insecta > Trichoptera > Phryganeidae > Eubasilissa > Eubasilissa regina. Next base: position 20,277,293 of record JAINEB010000004.1, on the reverse strand, counting down.
ACATTCAATCCTCTTACCCGAATATGGTAAAAAAGAGAAACTCAAATTTACCAAAAGATACCGAATACCCAACCTTACATGATTCTTCCCGCCATAAACCGTCCATTTTAAGGGACCATCTCAAGGGATAAACATTTTCACGGGTGAATCCAATTGGTTCGCCGACGTATCCTGGACCTCCGAGGACCCCTAGGAGTCATAAAGACATCATCACATGAATGAAAAAATGGAATAAAATACTCGGATGAGAATTTGGCAAACGTGTATGTACATACTGGTATAACTTGTCTAGGACAAAAAATATACAAGGTTTTTAAAAATATATAAAAATAACATGATTCGCGAGTTTTAATTATAACGTAATTTGAACATGTCCAAGAACACTTAATTACTAAATTTTCACCCACAAAGGTACTGTTATTAAACAAAGAAAGAAAAGAAATCTAATAGAAAAAAATGTGAGTATGGGTAATTTCATGGCTTACGACTTGTCTTCGGCTGGCTTAAATGATCACTTTACACAATGTAACGTTCATCATTCAACCAATCAACTTCCATATCTACCAAAGTTTTGAAACACCTATGGACTAAATTTGACATTCATTTCCCTGAAACGGCACATATGTCACAATGAGAAGACAAACGACGAAAATCTACACGCCAGTTCCGAGAGGAACTGCAGAAAATAAAGTGAACGGCGCTTTGAATGGAATTTCTCCACCGAGGTAAGACTAGCGGTGCAGAATGGAGTCCTGGTACCGACACCGATGTATGGAAGTGAGGCCTGAAGCTGGCAGAAAAGAAACAAATTAGACTAAATGCAGTGGAAATGAGATCACTTAGGCGTATAAGTGGCATATCTATTTATGACAGAGTAAAGAATGAATAAATAAGGAAAGAATGTAAAGCTGACGTAAGTATAGTAAATAAAATTAAGAAAGGATACCTTAGGTGGTTTGATCATATGAAACGGATGAGAAGAGAGTGGTAAGAAAGATATATGACGCAAGTGTTGATGGCACCAGAAGTAGAGAACGTCCGCGGAAGACTTGGCACGACCAAGCAACCAAGATAATGGAGGATGGTTCTGTTAGAAGGCTCAACAATTGGCGATCTTGTATGAGAATAAATATAAATGTGGATGAGGCGAGAATTGTGTCAGGACAGAAGAGTGTGACGCTCTATCTTCTCTATCTACCCCCGCTGGAAACGGCGTCATGGTAAGTAAGTAAACATCAATAAATAAACTTATAATAAATAAAATATGATACAAACATTCTCGACTGGAATCTATCTAAATATCTCGCATTCACAGTATTGCACGTAGCAAATATTGCTTATGCAAAGCACTGGCACAAGATTGAAATATTTTCTATAAAACATTTGAAGATGTTCTTTTTTCAAATCCGTGTGAAAATATTTAAATAACGTCAAAAAAAATTATATTCTATTTTTTGTGTCTCTCGTGTTGATAATAACCTAAACTTTGAATTAGCAAACGTAATCGCTTTGCTAATTCAAAGTTTACACTTGCTTCGCGTTGAGCTAACTAAAACGACTAAGTCCTTTGAAATTCAACTTCCGAAGGCCATAAATAATGACTCTGCAGTGTACAGTGACTGTGATTGAATAACTAGGGTTTCGTTACATTTATCGTATCGCGTTTATCGCTCGCTTCAAAACTAAAATCAATCCATCAAACATTCTAAAGGCCTGTCTGCATATATAATTTATACGTTCTTAACCTTCATCATATAAAAATGTATGTTTAATAAAATTTTAATATTAACATAGATTACTTAACTTTATTTTTAAACCACTTAATGAGTTATTTTTATCAAGATGGATTCATCAGGATGAACTGCAAAGATCAAATAGCAAATATTAGTACAAATTAAATGGATCAACTTAAAATATATACTATTAAGGAAAACACATTCTTATTGTGAAGTTGTAATTATTCAGAACATAGGTCTGTGATATTTTAAATACTAAATTAATGTATTAATTATAAATATATACATAAAATCAATTTTGTCGAAAAATATTGTTTTTGCGTCACCGGGATTCGAACCTGGATCTCTATTTCCAATCCGGGGAAGTACACTACCAATTGTGTTATAACGTCAGTATTTTTCAAATAATGGAACGACAAGTGTATTAATTTGAAAAAATGTAACATACAGGTTCGAAAATTTGTCATGAAAAGTATTGTTTTTGCGTTATAAAACAAATGGTAGTGTACTTCCCCGGATTGGAAATAGAGATCCAGGTTCGAATCCCGGTGACGCAAAAACGATATTTTTCAACAAAATTGATTTTATATGTATATATTTATAATTAATACATTAATTTAGTATTTAAAATATATACGGAAATAATAATTTTGTTGCTACCAGAATTCGAATTTGAACATTTTTGGAAATGGAAATGCCCGGGGAAATGCGTTATCCAGTTTCGTCATATTAACTAAGTAGTTTTAAGACAAATTTTACAATTTATATTCTATATCGCTTTTAAATTTATACCTCTGTTATTACATGTTTAAAAGCGATCAACTTTGTATTGCGACGAATCACAAATACATTTGAGTAATACACACTAGGTGACGCCAGAATCAAATTAATTATTTTTTTGTAAATTTGGATAAAGTTGTATACAACATATATTTTTAAGGAGAACAAATTACTGTTGTGAATTTACAGCATCTTCACAGCAACAATGTGTACTCCGTAAAAATGTATGAATTCACTTTACGCAAAATTCCAACATTTTCAAAAAACACCTCAATAAAACGTTGTTGAATCTACGAATCATTCGTGATTAGCATTATTGAATAGCCAAAACTGGAAGGTTCGGTATCATCTTCACTCGTCAAGTCACGTAGCCAGCCAGCCCCTATTGCGTACCAAATGCCGCCTAGGTTCGGGATGAAAACAATTAAAAGAAATTGATGGGACTAATATATTCTAAAATGACACACAAAAAAGGGCGAAGTACCCAATCATCATATTAATAAAATATTGTAATTCTTTAATGAAACTATAAATAGAAAATATTATAGAAGAGTTTAGCTTAGTTTGAAAATAGTAAGAATATTGAGGTGACGTGTATTCCGTGTACGCATCTCTATTTATTTTACAAAGAAAAAAGGAAACAATATGGAATATGGAAGCTTGTTTGTTGTTAAGACGCTGGCCTAGTGATCTAATGGTCGGAGGTTCAAACCGCGTTCCAGGAAACCAGCAAGTTAGTTCTATTTTCGTAGTATAAGCGCATATTTTGAAAATAGTAAGAATATTGATGTGACATGTATTCATGTATGTATGTACGCATCTGTATTTAAAATAAGTAAATAAAAACTGAAAAAGTCAATGAAATAAAGAGGAAGGGTTAATCAAATAAAGTAATATATATTATATTATACATTATATATATATATATTATCCCGGTGACGCTAAAACAATATTTTTCGACAAAATTGATTTTATATGTATATATTTATAATTAATACATTAATTTAGTATTTAAAAAATTATAATATATATATTAATAATGTAATGATCCACTGTGTGTATGTATATAACGCTTTCTCTATGTTCGTAAATTTCTAAGTAAACGGATACATTATTTTGGATGGTGTCATTGTTTAACGCAGGATCCTAATGAGTAATCACGCAAAATTTGGAATGGGTGGCATTCAATTTAAAATACATTTATATCGGAGAGAGGGGGAAAGTGGCCAATGAAATGGGGGGATGGCGCCATAGTTTAGTTCGGTTAAAATATACATGTGTATGAGGAACTGACGTCTCTTCTAGGTTAGATCGCGTTTTTTTTAGATCTAGTTAGATCGCGTTTAGTAGATGATTTCCGTGAAGAAATCTAGGTCGACGTTTCAGCACCATAACACGTGCCATTGTATTAATTATAAGCCTGGTAGCTGCCCAGAAAAATCGGAGGTGAAACACCAAAAACCACCATATTAGCGCCAAAATTTTTAAAATTCAAAATTCACAGGCCAGCTTTTTCGAATTTTATTTTTACGAAAAAATCATGGAAACGATGGTATAACTAAAAAAAATAATACGTGAATATGTAAATTCTATAACTGTAAAAATATCAGGACTTTGACGTCGACATGTGTGTTAAATTTTCAAATTACGACGACGTAAAAGTAAACGCCAACTGTCAATTTTGTATGGAAAAAAATGACGACCTTTACACTCGATTTCAGACATAATTCGTTGTGTTCTTGAGTTAAAACAGATTTCTACGGAGCGCCGTACGATATCACTACTGGAAATAATAATTTGGTTAAAGATCCGATCCGCGGCGCCGGTGATATCTCATGCGTTTGATGGTCATTCCGTGGAGAAATAGACGCCGCAGAATGTCACGTGGTTGTCCGCTGTACTCACGATAGCCAACTTAAATTTTGTCAGTTCTCATTCCATCTCTTTCTCTATCGGAAACTTGCGAAGTGGGCGGCCAAGGAGTTAATAATTGAAAAATGTGTGAAATTAGGATTTTCTTCTCATGTACATTCATTCATAACGGTACCAAAATACATGATCCGCTTTCCTTCTTCTTCTTACTTCACATCTCTTTTAATAACGCAACACTAAGCATGCCATCACGAAGAACAATGCAGTGAACGATAAAACAAAGAAGAATATCTTCTAGGTTTGAAACGATCCCTGTCAAGCCGCCCTTGGAACCAATGTAATCGTAATGCAAAATATGGACGCAATCTGTACGTACATTGACATCCTTAGTAATTTACTGTCCAATTATACGTCACTCGTACTGTTAATACGCCTCTGCATCCTTCGTCTTGCGTAATACATGCGAGTACCTAACGAACGGTATCCCAGGAGGAATGTTACGTCTCATGAAACGGGAATAATTTAATAACATTGCCATCTGCGCTCAACCCGGGAAGTATGTCGTTATGTGAGTATTTGACAGGCTACACGGCTGAACGGTGGCACGCTCGCAGACAGATATATGGTTTTCAAATGCCGGTAACGCACAAATCAAATTTATTCTTCATAAGGTCGTAAAAGTAATCCTCGGCCGGAAAAATGAAAATCTAGCCATTTCACGGTCCGTATTTATATTGCCAATAATAAATAGGCTTGTTAAGTTAAATTATACCGTTTATTTTATTGTTTGAAGAAGGGGTTGAATAATAGCCGGAATGGGAAAAAATAAAACTCTTCACTTCCGGTGATTAGAAGAAGAAAAAATCATTAATTTTTTCAATATTCAATGGTAGTCTTGCACCACACTATACGATACATAAATACTTTAATACTAAATGAAAATAAATACCGATTCGTAATGATGTTGCATTTTTAGTAAGAAAACTTCAATTTCGGTAAATGATGAATTTACAGCAAAATTTTTATTGGTAATTTATATTATAATACAAAAAAATTTTAATGTTGTGTCATTTTACTTACTTACTTACTTACCATCACGCCGTTTCCCCGTGGGGGTAGGCAGAGAGGATAAAGCGCCACACTCTTCTGTCCTGACACACAATTCTCGCCTCATCCACATTCATACATCTTGTTATACAAGCTCGCCGATTGTTGAGGCTTCTAACAGAACCATCCTCCATTATCTGGTTTATCTGGTTTATCTGGTCGTGCCAAGTCTTCCGCGGACGTCCTCTATTTCTGGTTCCATCAACACTTGCGTCATATATCTTTCTTACCATTCTCTCCTCATTCATCCTTTCCAGTAGCTTGTTGGTGTAGTGGTCAAGACGTTGGCCTAGTGATCTAGTGGTCGGGGGTTCGCGCCTCGTTCCAGGACACCAGCAAGTTAATCCTATTTTCATAGCACAAGCATTTAGCTTAGTTTGAAAATAGTAAGAATATTGATGTGACATGTATTCCGTGTACGCATCTCTATTTTTTTTTTTTTTTTTAAATAAAAAATAAAAAAATATGACCAAACCACCTAAGTGATCCTTTCTTAATCTTACTCACTATACTAACATCAGCTTTACATTCTTTCCTTATTTCTTCATTCTTCACTCTGTCATAAATAGATTTGCCACAAATACGTCCAAGTGATCTCATTTCCACTGCATTCAGTCTACTTTCGTTCTTTTTCTGCCAGCTCCAGGCCTCACTTCCATACATCAGTGTCGGTAACAGGATTCCATTGTGCACCGCTAGTCTTGCCTCGGTTGACAAATTCCCGTTAGATATAATTCCATTCAAAGCGCCGTTTACTTTATTTCCTGCAGTCACCCTCCTTTTGATATCATTCTCAGCCTTTCCGTTTCTATCAAACATACTTCCCAAATATACAAACTCATCTACTTATTCCAAACATTCATTACCTACAAGTATTTTGCATGGTGTCTTGCTTTCCTCCTTCTCGAATACCATCACTTTCGACTTGTCATCATGTCATCGTGTTATATATCTAAAAGTTTTGTAAAACCTATTTTAGAAAAATTATTTAAAAATACTCGACACTTTAAACGATAAATAAGCAGTGCGGTCGAAATGTGAAAAAATTGAAATATGAAAATTTAGTTTAAAAATTATATTTTTACGTAAAAAGTTTTCAGACAAATATCTGCATTAGGAAAGTAGTGTTAACTTTCTATGGCTACATTTAAATATAATAAAATAATCACTATTAAAATTTATGAGGACGGACAAATTATGAGGATAAGAGAATAAAACAGAATATTAATAATTTATTAGTAGATAACTCAAAAAGTTTCCTGTGCTATGATGTAAAACAACCAACCTCATAATGTAGTCATAAGTATTTTTACGATCTGTATGAATTGCTTAATAAAAAAAATGAAACGGACAAATTTGTTTCTGACAAACAAATTACAATAATTACAATTAAAATCCCCATCGAGCGACATAAAATAACATTCGCTCGTTGATAATGATAACGTTTGTTTATCGAAACACGTGTCACAAATGATCCATTTCGTTATTGCCACACGAAGAAATGAAACAAATAACTGCAGAACAACAGAATTGGATAACAAAATGCATGTTATGAGAAGCTTCTAAATAAAATGCAATCTAGACAAACCAAATTAATAAAAAAATACTTAAGTAAATTGAAAATTTACATCGGTATAGTTAAAGTATCTATGCATACTGCTGCCATGTAATTATAAAAGGTTTTTGGCATATATTCGCCATATTTGTAAAGCGGGCTGACAAGTCTCTCACATCCGTTAGTCTACAATATTCTGATACCCAATGAAGCAGAGTGATCAGCCTCAAACATAAAGAGGTTAATCATGGGGTCCAGGAGAATGTTGAAGAATATTTATACCTTCAGGAAGTTTCGAAGTTGGGTAAAAACTAGCGAATTTGAGCAAAGAAGAAGAACGCTAGGCATTTCACCGAGAACGAGAAAAGACTAACGAGCAGATAAGACAAAAAAAAAAAAAATGAATGTTGTCGACATTGTCGGTTTGACGACCTGGAGAAAAATTCTGACCTTGCATAGATAAGAACTGCACAAGTCAGAGACCGATAATTGAATATGGAGGTCTATATTCGAAAATGGGTGCGAACTGCTACTATAAAAATATCAACTTATTGTGAAATACCATTTCGAGATATCTTCATAACAACAAGAACTCAAAAATAAGACGTTCTCGTTTTGGAATGAGATTGTTTTCACGGAACATAATATTGTGACTGTCTCACGGAACATAATATTGTGAGTCTCACGGAACATAATATTGTGACAGGCTCACGGAACATAATATCGTGACAGAGCGTAACACTGACGTTAAATTCACTTCACAGAATTTAACGTCAAACGCCGACCTATGTTTTGACGTAAAACGTAAAGTATTGATACGTACGGTAGCCATGTTTACGCTGGTCTAACCGCAGTTTTATTTTCAGTGATTCTAAATTGTTTATCTGACCGTTTTACTGAACATCATGTTAACTTATTGCCAAATGACTTTGTCCAACGGCCAGTTTAGGATTTGGTATTATATAAAATTTGTTTTTACTAGTAATTAACAATTAAGAGAAGACACACTATTTGGAGGGAAAAGAAAAATAAGAAAAAAATTTTGAAGTAAGTAAATTGTGATATTAAATGTAGTATTAGAGATATTGAGACTTACCAACCTTCGGAGCGGCAAGGTATGAAAGTAACGTCCGGCACTAAAGAGGTTTACCGAGATACCCCACGAACTTAACAATATTTTATAATTTTACATACTTAACATCGAATTCAATCATCAACAATCGTCAAGCTTGTATGAGAAGATGTATGAATGCGGATGAAATGAGAATTATATGTCAGGACAGAAAAGTATGGCGCTCTATCCTCTCTGCCTACCATCGCGAGGAAACGGCGTGATGGTAACTAAGTAATATCGAATTCAATTCAATCAAGAATAATGTTATATTGATTGTATTTAAATAATTGCTAAATTGAAATATAATTTTAAGACCTACACGTTAACGTTCTACATTTTAATTATTTTACAAGACACATGTAAAAGCAAAACAATATAAAACGGGATACCTTCATTAAACTTATGTTATACAAAGTAAAAAATAATAAGCAGTCATTTAATACAACTGCGACACGACAACTTGAAGATGAAAGGGAAAATATTTTCATGACTGATATACAGTTGATATCCAATTAAATATACCACAGGTATGTACTGCAGTTACCTGGCTAGGTGCGACTTCGTCTGCGGTATGGCCTCCACCTTGTATTCTCCAACCAGGCGTCATCCTCCCAGGAGCTCGGTGAGAAATATTCAAAGGAAATCAAATCAGGAGAGTGCCAAGTTCTCTCTAGAATAGAATTGAATTTAAATTGAAAATCAGATGTTGTCAATTCCGTACACATAACCTCTAGTGCCAAACATCAGCAGGTGAGAAAGATCAGTACAGAATGTATGCAAAAATTTTGACCAGATATTACAGTACGGCATATTACAGGGCAGGGTGTATTATTTTGTCATTTTAATAATATTATACATCTTTGTTAACATATATCTACTGCTCCAAGGAAAGAACAATATAAAAATCAAAAAAATATTTTTGAATCGTTAATTGTATTGTGATGAATTAAATATATCAATACGATTTAAAAATAATAACAAAAACGCGATACTTCAAAAGCTATCTAGGACTACTATATAGCTATAAAATATTATTTAGAAGATCTGAATGATAGATCGTATCTTTCGAGAATTATAATAATTTGCCTGCGAATATCAATTCAAGTAAAATTCTTCAAAGAACAATACGTCTTTCGTATTACATAAAAACTAATTAAATACCATTCATCCCACAAAAATAGGACTATTAAAACAAATATTTATATTTAAAATATGAATTAAATATATTACTTAGAAAGATATACATATAAAATCAATTTTATCGAAAAATATTGTTGTTGCACCACCGGGATTCGAACCTGGATCTCTTTCTAAACCGGGGAAGGTGCATTATCCAACTATGATATAGCGACGATATTTTTGGAGACAAATTTTCGAACCTATATGTTACCTTTTTGATATTGAAACATTTAATCGTTCCATTATTTGAAAGAGTCATCTACCTTATTTGATTTTATATGTATATATTTATAATTAATATATTTAAAATATCACAGATCTGTTCTGAATAATTACAACTTCACAATAAGAATGTGTTCTCCTAATAATAAAGTTATATCAATGTGTCCAAAATTTAATAAAAATGAATTGATAATTTGATTACTCAAACGTATTTGAGATTCCGTAAAAATAAGGTAGATGGCTTTTTCAAATAATGGAACGATTCAATGTATTAATATCAAAAAGGTAACATATAAGTTCGAAAATTTATCGATAAAAATATCGTTGCTGTAGCATAGTTGGATAATGCACCGTCCCCGGTTTGGAAAGAGATCCAGGTTCAAATCCCGATGGCGCAACAACAATATTTTTAGATAAAATTGATTTTATATGTATGTCTTTCTAATTAATATATATAATTCATATTTAAAATATCACAGACCTATGTTCTGAATAATTACATCACAATAAGAATGTGTTGTCCTAATATAAATATTTTTTCGATAAATATATTTTTTCTGAATATCTTTGATTCTTTCAATTTGTATTATCATATTTTGACTATCATCCGTGTAAGCAATATTTTAATGGGCAGATATAAATAAAACGATCAATAATACAGCAATACCTTAATTACATCGCTTGTACGAACATATTCACTGTATATTTCCAAAATACACCTACGGTGGGAGTTAAAATTATTCAAACTTTAAAAATTCAAAAATATATTTATTATATATTACAAGGTGTAGCCCGCCGTGACTTGGAAGCGCCTTTGCGAGGAGTGTTCTGGAGAACTATCCTCCACAGACCAGTAAGAGCGGAGAGCGTGATATGTGAGAACGTGAATCAGAACCTACCTACTTACCATAATATTGAGATCCACCTTAACCATCTTCTGACAAAATAAATTTTACTAAACAGCAAAATTGTGAAAGGTGATATTTCATAATAAAAAAATTATTAACAAATTTTACATACTAAATTAATGTATTAATTATAAATATATACATATAAAATCAATTTTGTCGAAAAATATTGTTATAGCGTCACCGGGATATCCCGGTATATATATATAATATTTTTCGACAAAATTGATTTTATATGTATATATTTATAATTAATACATTAATTTAGTATTTAAAATATCACAGACCTATGTTCTGAATAATTACAACTTCACAATAAGAATGTGTTTTCCTTAATAACAAATTTTACGTTAAATTTTATTACTTGAACAAAGATAACATAAAATTAAGAGAATTATTACTTTTTGAACAAATAAAATAGATTATTAAGGAAAATACATTCTTATTGTGAAGTTGTAATTATTCAGAACATAGGTCTGTGAAATTTTAAATACTAAATTAATGTATTAATTATAAATATATACATATAAAATCAATTTTGTCGAAAAATATTGTTTTTGCGTCACCGGGATTCGAACCTGGATCTCTATTTCCAATCCGGGGAAGTGCACTACCATTGTGCTATACCGCCAGTATTTTTCTTGACAAATTTTCGAACCTATATGTTACATTTTTCAAATTAATACACCTGTCGTTCCATTATTTGAAGGCCATCTACATTATAATGTAATGATTGAAAATAGAGATCCAGGTTCGAATCCCGGTGACGCAAAAACAATATTTTTCGACAAAATTGATTTTATATGTATATATTTATAATTAATACATTAATTTAGTATTTAAATTAAATAAAATTACGGAGCTACAAAATAGGTGGCGACGACAATAATAATAGTACATAAAAAATGCGTCGACCTTGGGCGATTCTTCTTGCGTCTGCCGTAAAAAAATCATTAATATCTTCCATCCTTCCATTTTGTGTCCTGGGAGCAGCATCCACCGCCGTTTCCGAGTGCCTGGCAATTGGTCAGGACACTCCTTCAACCGGCGGTCCACACACGAATCTTCATTCCCAGGTAGACTATGATGAGAAATGACGAGAGGTAATGGCACGAAGATGTAATGTGAAGTAAGAAGAAAGAAAGAAATAAGAAAGTAAGAAGTAAAAGAAGGAAGAAGTAAAAGGAGAAAAGATGTAAAAGAAAAAAAAATAGAAGAAGAAAAAAAGGGAAATTAAATTATTTCCCTTCTAATTTCTCCATGGCACGACGTTCATACGCTCTCTGGCGTTGGCTCTGCGCCTGAATCTTGTATGGGCTCCACCCTCGGCGTATCTTCTAATACGAATTCAACAGAAGGCGGCAGCAGCCGAACGGCTGCCTGTGGCCGATACCCTCTCAGCTCGAAGCTGCGAATAGAAATCATCTATGTACATGCTAGCGCTGGTCCGTCACTCGAAGCAACGGTCGCGAACCTAACGGCCAACCTCGAAATTACTATTGGGCGATCCGAGCCGAACGCGAAATTATTTAACCAGGGTGTTACTAGTTAAATTAGGTACTAACGTTACATTCTTCTTCATAAAATTCGTAACGTTATAATATACAACTTAATATTTTTCAACAAAATACTCACCCAGGAGATCCTTACCCTACGTCAGTACAACCATATCTCAAATCTCTCCAGCTTTTTAATAGTCGCTTCTTTCAACGTCCAGACATAGAGCAGCCGGGTATGACGTAGTACTTTATTGCCCTCCAACGGGTGCTTAGACTTATGTCTCGAATGCAGAAGAGACTCTCCACGCTCACAAAAGTGCCGCTTTCCTTCTCAATTATTATTTCAATTTCAATTTCAATGTCTGGGTGCCGAGTCCCCCTTTAGCCAGCACCTAAGGTATTTAATATAAAATAAGCGAAAATAATATTTTAAAAATTTACTTTCACGATGATATGCATACCTTTTCGACAAATAAATAATCATTAAGGAGAACACATTCTTATTGTGAAGTTGAAATTATTCAGAACATAGGTCTGTGATATTTTAAATACGAATTAAATATATTAATTAGAAAGATATACATATAAAATCAATTTTATCGAAAAATATTGTTATCACTACCGGGATTCGAATCTGGATCTCTTCCAATCCGGGGAACTTGCATTATCCGCTTACGCTATACCAACACAGTGGATTGACGACAAATTTTTGAACGTGTATTCACTTTTCAAATTAATACTTCTATCGTTCCATTATTTGAAAACCATCTACTTTAGTATTACGGAATCTCGAATACCTTTGAGTAAACCGATAGGAGACGCCAGAATTAACAATTCATTTTTATTAAATAAGTTGTATCAATATGTCCAAAATTTAATAAAAATGAATTGTTAATCCTGGCGTCTCCTATCAGTTTACCCCAAAGGTATTTGAGATTCCGTAAAAACAAAGTAGATGGCTTTCAAATAATGGAACGATAGGTGTATTAATTTGAAAAGTGTAATATATAGGTTCGAAAATTTATCGTCAAGGCGCTGTGTTGGTACGCATAATCGACTAATGCACGATCCCCGGATTGGAAGAGATCCAGGTTCGAATACCGATAGCAACAACAATATTTATCGATAAAATTGATTTTATATGTACATCTTTCTAATTAATACATAAAATTTGTATTTAAAATACATAATCAATCAATGTTCATAAATCAGGTAGCTAATAAATAAATAATTATACTTGGCGATAGTAAACAATTAACACAGCCACGCCGAAAAATGGCGCCAGGTTTAGGGTTAAGCAATATTACCACCAGAAATGGAAATGCCCTTCCTCCAGGGAATACACAAAATGTGCTTATTTACATGCATAACGACATACCAATATACCGCCAGTACATAAACAGGGCTGCCAACCGAAAGACAGTGTTGAGCGAATTGTTAAATGGCATTGTCAATATAATAAACAAAAATTATCCCAAGATATTTTGGACGTAACTAATCGTGTACAATTTCACCGATAAGAATGATTATGACGTCACAGATAAAAAATAAATAAAATCATTTGATTCCTTTTATGCCACGCAGCAGTACTACTATGTGTTTAATAAATTATTATTATTCTTCTTCGTTTTCTTCTTGCATAATACTCGCTGTGCGTCTCTGTCCTAGACCGTATTCAGAAGTTGTTCGTAGGTGTCTGCATTCGTCTTGTTTGTTATTTGGTATTTTTATTTGCGTCATTCACACTTCTTCTTCTTTCAATTACGAAGAGCCTTGAGGCATCTTAAATAAGTGTTCATTTACTCATAATATATATTTTTTAAATATTATGAGTATATATATTTTTTTTAAATATATTTTTACCACAGAATTTATAATATAGAATGAAATAAATATCTCAGTTGACAAACCAACAAGCTATAAAAAATATACATTAAAAATGAATCTTATATTTCAATGTATGTAAATAATCCCTCTCAATTTAAACACAAATAACCCGAGGTTTTATTAGTTTTTAAACCTCTCCGAAAAAAATATTGGTTATGCCTTCGTCCAATTTTGAAATGCTTCAATAATTTATTCATGGGAAGAAAATATTTTTCCTTTTCTATTTTTTTTTTTTTGGTATTCTTTCAATAGTCCAAATAAATGGAAATCGCTTGGGGCCAAATCTGGGCTCTATAGTGGATCAATCATTTTCTAACACAATGACCGCTTCAACATTTGTATTGGTTCGGTTGTGGCATGTGAGATGCTTCCATTTTTCATGACCGTCTTTCGATCTAACAAATCAATATTGGAGGTATGGTCTTTAAAGTTAACAATTTTTATAAATACTAATTAACTATTCATTCAGTGCTTGACGTTTGTAAAATTATTAGCAATAAATATATTAATTAAATAATAAATGAGGATATACGATTTGGATGACAATCAAAAGAGCGAAATAAAAAATAAATTATATTCAGCTGAGTTGGGCAGTACTAAGAAAATTAGAGCTTATTAGTACTAACTTACGGAGCTGAGATGTGGATCCTCAATTTCATACACAAATTAAAAATTCCTCAAAAGTAAAGAAAAAAACAACGCTTGTAATATCTTGAGAGATCGATTACTATTATATATATCTTGAACCTTTATTTTTTACAGTTCCTTTTGCTTATTTTTTAATTTCTATTTTTTTAATTCTATTTATAAATATATATATTCCATGCTACTTGTGTAGCTGCTTATGTGTTTTTTATTACGTTTTATACTAAACCTATTTTGTAAAAACCCATAAGAGCTTTAATAAATTAATAAATAAAATATAAATCGCCCGAGAAACGAAGTAACAAATATGCCCCAAAAATCTTCATGCGCAAGTTCTAGTAGACAGAATATATCTATCAATCGGACCGGTAGACGAAAAGTAGACGTAGGCCTCCCAAGCTAATGATCATGATTTTGAAAATTTTTATTTCAAGTTTAAAAGACATCAAAATATTGTAAATAGTAATTAAATATGTTAATTAGAAAGATATAAATTTAAAATCAATTTTATCGAAAAATATTGTTGTTGCTATTGCTGTTCGAACCTGCATCTCTTTCCAATCCGGAAAAGTGCATTAATCAACTATGCTACAGCAGACAGTACTTTTGACGTCAAATTTTCAAACTCATATGTGAGATTTTTCAAATTAATACATCTATCGTTTCATAATTTGAAACCATCTACTTTGTTTTACAGAATCCGGAATTACGGAATCTGGTAGCGCGGTAAAGGTGAAAATAAAAATAAGAATATTTAAAAATAAATTAGCAAATGCAGTTTTCGAGACAAATTTACTGCAGTAATCATATTTATAATAAATATAATAATTTAACTACTCACTTACAATCACGCCGTTTTCCCGCTGGGATAGGCAGAGAAGATTGAGCGTCACACTATTTTGTCCTGACACACAATTTTCACCTCATCTACATTCGTACAAGTTTGCCAATTATTGTGGCTTCTAACAGGACCATCTTCCAGTTTCTGGTTTACCTGGTCGTGCCAAGTCTTTCGCGGACGTCCTCTACTTCTGGTGCCATCAACACTTGTGTCACATATCTTTGTATATATGACCAAACCACCTAAGTGATCCATTTTTAATTATACTACCTATTCTAAGATCAGCTTTACATTATTTCCTTATTTCTTCATTCTTTACACCGTCATAAATTGATATGTCACACATACGCCTAAGTGATCTCATTTCCACTGAACTCAGTCTACTTTCGTTCCACTTCTGCCAGATCCGGGCCTCACTTCCATACACCGGTTGCCAAGGTTTACAAGTTTCCATTGGCTATAACTGAATTCAAAACGCCGTTCACTTTGTCCCTGCAATCACCCTCATTTCGATACTTTTCTCAACCTTTCAATTTCTATCAAACATACTTCCCAAATAAACAAACTCATCTACTTAATCCAACCATTATCTACAAGTATTTTGCACGGTGTCTTGCTCTCATCCTTCTCGAATACCATCGCTTAATTTAACGAAAATGTATCAATTATATTAAAATACACATTTTATTCATCGACAGTGCTGAAACGCGTACAATTTAGCAAACTATCACAATCGATCACTTCAGAGAATGTAATTATCAATTTCGAAACAAATAAACTTGTTTTATTTCTCGTGTACGTGTTGGCAGCCCTTAAGTGCGGCCTTTGTAGGCGGATCGCTGATTAATTTAACAGAGCTGGGTACCGGCCGCCCCCGCCGCGCCGCCGCCCCTGCCACCCCTACCGCCCACCCGCAGCCGAGCAGAAACTAAAAGCAATGCCGACGTGTTTAAAATGGATAAAACACTGCCTAATTGCGAACAAGGTAGGGGAATAAAAAAGCCATGGTCAGAATCACAGTAAAAATTTAAACATTAAATTAATATTTTTTTATAAGAATTAATCCAATCAAATTCATCTTTGACTGTTTTCAATTACAATTTTCTTTACGTAAGATTGAAGGGGAAAATTTGATACGAAACCTGGCGCCACTGTAAAAAATATTTTCATACGAAATGTGACTTAATATCGATAAGAAATATTTTTTTAACACATGAAAAGATAATTAATTAATTACCCTGTACAAGCGAATGTTAAAAGAATATTTAGAGTTCTTCGCGGTTTCATTCATTATCAAATAGTAATAACAAAAATGTTTGCTAAGATATTCACTTTCATGAAGAAGAAGAAACTTACGATTTACAGCGATTTTCGCTCTCTGGCGATGATTTGATCCACAGACCAGTAAATGAATAGACATCAAATAAAGTGTACATATAGGAGAGGGGTTCGGAACATTAGTTGCGGGACGAGGGGCATTCTACACACAGTAGTTGTGGAAACATAAATCCGATAGTTTACAACACATTTATCGTACAGTAAAAGTATTTACTCTTCGAAAATTAAATCTTTGGCTAAACAAGACGTGTTTTTTACATTAATGCATATTATATCGTCAGCGTTTAATTTTTCGTTCCAATCAAGTCATATTTTTAAAAAAAAAGTCGCTATTTGATTGCGTAAGTGGTACCAAAATGATCACGTAACACCAAAATGAGAATATTCATACAAGGAATTTCCGTTAGTTCATGTCTATATATTTAATAGTCTTTGGTCTGAACTATAAAATTCATACGATTTCGCAACGTTTTGATTTACAATGTACACTTAATTTCAAATTAAATATATAAAAGAGAAAATATTTAAGTAATCTTAACCTAGAGATATTAAAAAACACATTATTTTGTGCCATGATCGCGTCCCACAGACCTGTCCGTTTAATCAAGCATTATACAGTCATAATGACAATACCGAAACAGAAGCCGAAGCCGGTATCCATCCAATCATAGATTTAGATGGGAAAACATAATATCCTTATGGATAATATAACCCTACAAACAAACCTGTAATGCTCTTACACACAAATTATACGCCCAACTACAATTGAATAGGCTGTGCTCGGAGTACCTCTGAAAGATCGAGTAACTAAAGTACGAATTCGCCAGAAAATCAAGAAATATGTGTACATAAGTGGCAATGGGCTGGATACATTTTCCGACGAGATGAAGAACGGCGGGGTAGGAAGGTTTTGGAGTGGAGGCCTCGCAGTGGTAGAAAAAATATCGGTAGTTCTCGACAACGACGTTAGAAAAGTGGTGAGAAACAGATAAATGAAAAAGACTAAAAACAGAGAGAATTGACGATCCTTGGTATTACAGCCTAATGATGATGACATGGTCTATATAATCTGTCGCTGGACGGCGTCAGAACGGCAGTCAGCCTTTGGCTATGAAACAGGGTTATCGTGTGTCTTGTTACCGCCACAACACGACACGAGACCGTATTTGTATATATTATAATAAAATATAATAATTATTAAAATGATTGGTGTATATATACGTATATTATATTTAAGGTTTCTTTGCCATTAGATACAATAATTCGCGACGTCAACTAATAATATTAAGCACCTACTAATATTTGGTTTTTGGTTCTTGCATTGAACGGTCGAACTTACTCGTCAGTTCAGAGCAGATTGAGGATAAAAGACCCTCATTCTTAAGGGTTCTCATTCTCAATAATGATATATACTCGAAACGTCGGAAGTATAAAAGTTCTTCTCAGGACTATTTGACGCGAGTTACCCCATAAAATAATCCGTTATTTATATACTTATATATATATAAGTATATAAATAACGTACTGTATATAGTAATTAATTTCTGTCTTGAAACATTTTCAGTTCAGATAATATCATTAGCTAGCTAGATGAAGAGGCGTTTATCTCATTTTACCCAAAATGTCACTTAGCTGACTTTCTCCACCCTTCAATTGTTCGTTTGTTGTACTTTATACACATACATATTTCATAATCTTTTGAAATTTCTTAATCAACGATATTTTTAGTACTCTTATCTCACCTAATATTACTAAATAATATAATAATAATAATGTGACAGGAACAGCGTCGGCGGAGCAGGTGCCTACCTTTAGAAAAGAGGCAGTCGAAAAATATATAAAAATTGAAAAACAAAACCCCAAGATGGAAAACGATAACTTTTTTTTTTTTCATTTTTATACTCTTTTTTATATTTTTTAATATATGTACTTATATTTCTTTTTTATATTTTCACGTTTACTTGCCTTGTATTCGATCTTATTGTGTTTACCCTTTACTGAGTTTTGGTTTTGTAAAATATATTTATTTACCAATATACCCTAAAACATGTTTGCATAGTTGGGCAGTGCATTTAAAATGTATGTAAAATATATGTTACAAACTGTCTTTTTTTTGCAGTTGTAGAAATGTTAAATGTCTAAATAAATAAATAAATAAATAATAATAACTATCCGGGTATAAACAATCCGATAAATAACATTATAGTTATTTCCTAATAAAGCAGTAATTTGTAGTCAACACTAGTGTCCAGAACGTCTTAGCCGCCCTTAGGCAAGTTTCAAAATGCCGGCCTAACAAATTACCGCCCCTAACGAGTGTGGCACGCGGGCGGGCGATTTAGGGAGCGGTCAATTTATGGGGATGGTTTTGCAAAAATTGAAAACATCATCTACACTTAAGTTACTAGGTCGGAAAAAACACAAAATCTTGCCTGTGGCGCCAAAAAATCTAGCGCCGGCGCTTAACAGGAATATTACGGGATAGATTTTATTACGATTTATTTCGCAGAAATTCAAGTTAAGTACAGGTTACTTTAAAGCAGTAACTAACTGCACGCCGCCACCGCTGCAAAACACCAGTCGCTTATTACTTCTATAAAACACTAATTTTGTACCAGAATTGCAAGGAATTTAATTTGGTCTACAGAGTCTAATGAGTAGAATATACGATGTATGCAAGGAAAGCGACCTTATTATGAATGTCAGCAAGTCGCAAGTGATGGTATTCGAGAAGGAGGAAGGCAAGACACCGTGCTAAATACTTGTAGGTAATGAATGTTTGAAACAAGTAGATGAGTTTGTGTATTTGGGAAGTATATTTGATAGAAACTGAAAAGCTGAGAAATATATCGAAAGTAGGATGACTGCAGGGAATAAAATGAACGGCGCTTTGAATGGAATTATATCTAACAGGAATTCGTCAACCGAGGAAAGACTAGCGGTGCACAATGGAGTCCTGATACCGATATTGACGTTTAGAAGTGAGGCCGGGAGCTGGCAGAATATCAACGAAAGTAGACTGAATGCAATGGAAATGAGATCACTTAGGCGTAATGAAGAAATAAGGAAATAATGTAAAGTCGATGTTGGTATTGTGAGCAAGATTAAGAAAGGATCACTTCGGTGGTTTTATCATATGGAATGGATGAATGAGGAGATAACGGTAAGAAAGATATATGACGCAAATGTTTATGGCACCAGAAGTAGAGGACGTCCGCGAAAGACTTGGCACGACCAGGTAAATCAGATACTGGAATATAGACCTGTTAGAAGCCACAATAAATGACGAACTTGTATGAGAAAATGTATGAATGTGGATGAGGCGAGAATTGTGTGTCAGAACAGGAGTGTAGCGCTCTATCCTCTCTGCCTATCACCGCGACACAGCGTGATGGTAAGAAAGTAGAAGACGTTAATTTAGTAGGGATCAACTGTTTGATTTATGGAATAAATAAAACATTACAACACATTTTTTTCTACATATCAATACCTTAATCTGCATACCGGCTAATTCAATTTGGGACAATTGTTGAGGAACAACAAAAAAGTGTTTAATTTTATAATTAAACAGATTATGAAAATTTTGAAAAACCCTTTCATAGATTGTAAAATTTCATTGATATCTTAATTAATCTTATATAAAATTGTAAAATATTATATATATCGGGAATTTGCAATACCAAAATTGTAACATATTAAAAATTGTAAAATAGTGATAATCAGAAGGTAAAGTTGTTTTCAAATCCAGTAGATCTTAATAGTTTGTTTTTTATTATAACTCAGGTGGAGTGTAATCTTCAATACTTTCCGTACCGTAATTACCTAAGAAATTTAACAAAATCATACACATAAGATAAAACAATACATTTTTCCAGATCTTACTGTTAACTATCTTTAAATAATTTGACAAAAAATTGTACAATGTCAAATAATTTAAAAAATGAGTGTGTATGGTATGAAACATCATAAGATCCTGAAATTTTACAACCGTGTGTACAAATCCCAAAATATTCAGCAGGCACAGTCAGCCTATTTTCTATTTTAGTGTATCCGACCTCTGAATATTTTTGTTCAAATGTTCTTTTTTTTTTAAATGAATACATTTAGTAAGACACCTGACAACGTTGCATTTCAATTTTGTGACCCGAATCCACCATATAATATCAATTTAATATTTCCACTAATAATATTCCCACAATGCTCGCATATTTCAGTATTTTCTTTATAAAAACAAAACTTTTCGCTCTCTTTCTCTTTTTCATTTTTGAGTTTCATTTTTTTTTCTATGTTTAAGTAATTCTCCAACATGCGATACTTATCCAAGCTTGTGCGACAAGCATCTTTCGCATAAATCCTTTTTGAATTGAAAAAGAGCAATATTTTCAGTCTCAAAGGTGTTGTTGTATTTTGGGCTAGATAAGTGTGCAATAACATTATTCGATAAACACGACTCAGACACATAAAAATCATAGTGCTTTTTCGATAACCATTATGATAAAATATATATCTTCGACAACTCATTACATCAACCAAAAACAAAACGACATTACTTTGAGACAATTCAAAATATAAAATGGAACAAAAAAGGCGGGAGCCGCTTTGCTGAATTCATTTGTTACTGCTCGGAGTTGGTTGGTATATGTGCGAGTGATTTCAAGTATTTTCATTTAAAATTGATGGAAATTTTGTGCTTTTTGTGTGCCATAGAAGAATGAAAGAGGGTTTTTGACCATGAGTGGGTTAACTGGTTTGCAGATAAAGGTATCGATATTATACATAAGTTTCAGTCATTAAATACATGTTCTTTCTTTTCAACCAAGACCGTGAATAAAACTAATAACAATATCTGATTGAACTGCAGACCAGTAAATTAATATACATGAAATAAAGTGTACATATAGGAGAGAGGGGTTCGGAACATTAGTTGCGAGACGTGGGACATTCTACACACGTTATTTGTGGAAACATAAATCAGATGTCAGTTTATGACACACGTATGCAACAGTAAAAGTATTTACTCTACAAAAATTTAATCTTTGTGTAAACAAGACGTATTTTTTACAATAATGCATATTATATTGTCAGTATTTTAATTTTCTTTTCAATCAAGTCATATATTTAAAAAAGTCTCGGAGCTATTTAATTGCGTAAGTGGTGCCAAAATGATTACGTGACACCAAAATGAAAATATTGAAATAAGGAATTTCCGTTAATTCATGTCTATATATTTGGTAGTTTGTGGTCTGAACTATGAAATTCGATTTCAACAATAATATTATCATTAAGGAAAACACATTCTTATTGTGTAGTTGTAATTATTCAGAATATAGGTCTGTGATATTTTAAATACTAAATTAATGTATTAATTATAAATATATACATATAAAATCAATTTTGTCGAAAAATATTGTTTTAGCGTCACCAGGATTCGAACCTGGATCTTCATTTCCAATCCGGGGAAGTGCACTACCTTTGTGCTATAACGCCAGTATTTTTCTTGACAAATTTTCGAACCTATATGTTACATTTTTTGATTGATTTTATATGTATATATTTATAATTAATACATTAATTTAGTATTTAAAATATCACAGACCTATGTTCTGAATAATTACAACTTCACAATAAGAATGTGTTTTCCTTAATAATATATGTTGTATCAACGTGTCCAAAATTTAATAAAAATGAATTGATAATTCTGGCGTCTGCAAGTCGGTTTACTCAAAGGTATTTGAGATTCTGTAAAAATAACGTAGATGGCTTTCAAATAATGGAACGACAGGTGTATTAATTTGAAAAAATGTAACATATAGGTTCGAAAATTTGTCAATAAAAATACTGGCGTTTTAGCACAAAGGTAGTGCACTTCCCCGGATTGGAAATGAAGATCCAGGTTCGAATCCCGGTGACGCTAAAACAATATTTTTCGACAAAATTGATTTTATATGTATATATTTATAATTAATACATTAATTTAGTATTTAAAATAATATTATCGATTAATATCTTATATATTATTTTTAGCTAATTCACTATTATCTTATATATAATAATATTATCGATTATTATCAATATTATTATCTTATTGTGACGGCTATTTTTGTAAACGGGTTTATTTTTATTATGCTGCTTCGATGAGAGTAGATAAGGGTAGATTTCTCTTAAACATAAAATATAAACGCCAGAAAAATCACGTCCCTTCCAATTAAGGCATACGACTTTAACAACCTTCAGGTACACCTACAGATTCCATCGAAAAGAAAACTTATTCTCCAACAAGCGGCTGAAAAGTCTTATAATGATTTTCTTTCGTTATATAATTTGTGGTAAATTGGTTTTGAAATACTTTTTCAGTCAAAAGAACAGACGTTTTTCATTTGAAAAAGGTTAAAGCACCAAGATCGATGACGCACCCTTGGAGATATTTTACATTTAAACAAAAAATAACAATTCTTTGGGAAAACACTATCAATTCTTTTGAAGACGTAAATTATACAAAAATATTGAGAAAGATCATTGCTAGTTACAGGCTTTTGATAATTTTACTAAATGTGCTCAAAGATAGTGGAAAAAAATGAAAAATTTCACAGCGTTGAATTAAATCAATTTTACGTACAGTAATGATAATGATTAAATATTCCAATATTTGGATTATGTCCGAGATATTTGACATCGTTTCAAATGGATATGGTTATTTTAATTAACATATTTTTGGATAATATTAACAAATATTTTATTTTAAAGATACCGTAAAACCATATTACTTGAGACAGGATGCTAACATGAGACAAAAACGGTTATTTTAGTTTTTGGGCTTTAACAATATTATAACGATAGCACCTCTATTTTTACGTTAAATATCATATATTTGCAATTGTACGGTGAATCATTTTGGCAGTTAATAACCAGAATATTTATTTTAATTTGAGTAAATGATAAAAGCAAAAAAATCACAAAACTTCACTGTTAACCGGAAGTATTTATTTATTTAATCTTTCTCTTATAGTTAATAATATTTTTGTAAAGCGAAAACCATAGATGAAATTAATTTTGCAATATTGAGTATAATGTTTTATTAGCTATATTTGAATATGTCCAAGAACACGCAATTACTGGATTTTTACCTACAAAGGCACTGTTATTAAACAAATATCAGTTATCTCATAGAGACAAAGCTATTTTTTATTATATTTAATGGAAAATATATTGAAATATGGAGTAATTACAGAGCTTACGACCTGTCTACGGCTGGCTTAAATGATTACTTTATATATATATAACGTCCACCAATTCTCACCCCTCAATCTCCACATTTATCCCACTATAGTTACAATCTTTCACTTTTGCATTTATGCCGTTGTATATTATTGGTGCTAGAAATAAATGGAATCTTTGTGCAAAAGTTTTGTTTAGTTTTGGCACAAAATAGTGACAGTTAGCCTGTGTCTGCCCTTGTTAACCTTTACTATACCGTGATATAAAATACCCATATGCAGCCATGCTGTCAACTCGTGTTACCGTAAGAAATTTTTAACATTTTAAATGTGAAGAAAGCTTTTATTAGCTTAAATGGCTTTAAAATTATTAATCCTCTAAATATTACGAAAAATATTAATTACGAAAATGGTATCAATATTTTTATATAATTCGGAGCATTCATCAAGTCCTATACAATACAAACTTATTTCTTTTCTCTCTTCATTAAATTAGTAAGAAAGAGAGATCATATATTCGTATGTTTATTTGTTATTATTTTTATTGTGAAATTAATGTACCATCTCTAGTTGTCTTATGGTATTTTTCCCAGCATTTTAATTGTACAACTGACTAAACTGAAAAATAATTATTTTTGTTGGATTCGCTTTAGGCAACTAGTTTTCACTAGTCAGTTATGAGCATAAATATTTTTCTTAGAATTAACTAAAATACGAATTTTATTATATGTTGCGTATATTAACCGAAATATTACAGTTTTAATTGGAGAAGTAGACCTATGTTACAGCATGGTTTTGGAAGGGTTAAGTGAGGGTGCGTAATTTGCTGGTAATATTGTTTATGCCGGTAAAAGTGTTTCAGTATACCAAGAATATACATTGGCTGATGTCTAGGACGTGACATTCTTTGAAGAGTTCATTTGAAGTAACAGTAATCAATAATAAATAAAAATTATTATAATTGAAAAAATTAATAGTAGGTAGATAGATTTACAGATAAAATGGAAATAAATACATTTTCATACTAAAACGTTCTTTGTTTTAAGTATTATTAAAGCGTAACTTGAGACAGCTAACAAATAGGTACATTAAAAATATGTTTATATAAAAAAATTCATTTTACTTAGTAAAAACATGTAGTAGTACTCATAATTCTAAACCTTAACTGTTTAAATCGGATTCGAAGCAGAAAAGATACAAATACATTTGTAAAAAAATTGTCTCAAGTTAGACCAAGCGGGGTGATAATAGACTCAAAATTACTATCATCCTTATACCTTTTAAAATAATCGTAAAACAGTACGTTTTCGGGTTTATCTAAGAATTATTATTCTACAATTTAAAAAAATTATACATTCTTTATAAATAATTGCTTATGGTTCGGTCTAGCGGCACTCGTACAATAGTAACAAAAAGATTGAGAATCCGAGCCTCGTCTCAATCAAGTTGTTCTATTATAACGCAAACGTTCTATGTGCTATAATGTTCTATGTGCTATAATGTTCTATTATAGCACAAACGCTAAGCGCAATTTAAAAATTATTAAAAATATTGGTGCGAACGCTTTAAATTTATATATTTTTAAAATCATTACACTACGTAAAAAATGAAAAATACTTTTGACAATAATTCAAATGTCCATACATAAGATCCTTAGCCGTGCCTAGATTGTTAAAACAAAAAGTGATTAAAATAATATTCACTACCAAAAGAAAAGAAAAAACCTTTGAATTTATTTTTATTAAGTAAAAAGGTAAAAGTGTTCTCATTCATTATTTAAGAGATATCATTTTTTTAAATGCTTTGGACTTTAAAATGTGTCATCTTAAAGGGTAGCCACTTCCATTCATCAGACTTTAATAATTCTCAGGGATCGTCTGAGACAAAACAAACTTTAGTAAATTAACTTCCGCCCAGGGTTTCAAGAAATCCAGCAAGTAACTGCGATTAAAAAAGTAGATTATTTTTATATAGAATTTTCCATATTAATGCTTGATGACTTGTTATAAAGTGTCCTCTTTTTGCTTTGTGTTTGCTGTTTCAATCTAGTTCAAGAAATTCAAAGGAGTAAACAGTGATATGATCTCCAGTCTTTTGTGATGTTTGTCAGACACCTGTTTTCAGGTTACCCTGTCTGGGAAATATCCGACAGAGGCTTATCTCTGAAGAAATCTTTTGTGAAATTGTTTGTGAAATTTTACGGAGAAATTATAGGAAACAATTAGGCTTAACTCAATCGTCTTTTACATACCTTCGTATACGTAATCATAATTCCGACCAAAAAATACTAATAAGACAGGTATAATAATTAATCTTTTGTGGAATAGAATTATTTTGCTATCTAGATTGCAATATATTTCACTGACTATAAGATATTTGACTGTCAAACAGGAGTGCCTTTAGCAAGTCTTACAAGACAAAAGACTTCCTTACAGTCCTTAGTAATAATACAAAATCTATAGCGGTCAAGTGTGTGAAGTTTTTTTTGACATTTTGTGCTACCAAAATCTCTGCTTGCAGTCAAATCTCAAACTCTATAATGCATAATATGCATAAAACCGACGTCATCATACAGTACTGTTTTGGTCCGAAATTTCAGATTTGGATCTGACCCTCCCACTAGAGCCTTGAAAAATGCAGGTTTTGTGAATAAAAATTTTTTTTAAAGTCTCAGGGTTCAAATTTGGTGTGTAAACAAAACTAGTTCTCACCTCTTTTAGATACGTAGAATCTAACCCTGCCTTCAAAAACATCCCCGTAAAGATGGGACTTTTTTTAAAACGAAAGCAAAAAATTATGGCTAAAATTTCAGTGTGGGAAAGAATGTATGGTACATGTATTAATTAGAAAGATATGCGTACAAAATCAATTTTATCGAAAAATATTGTTGTCACTACCGAGATTCGAACCTGGATGTCTTCCAATCTGGGGAACGTGCATTAATAATAGCAATATTAATAAAATTGATTTCATATTTATATTTTTCTAATTAATACATTTAATTAGTATTTAAAATATCACAGAGCTATGTTCTGAATAATTACAACTTCACAATAAGAAGGTATTCCCTTTAATAATTAATGATGTAGGTGAAAATGTGTAAAATCAATCTTGTAGTCCGTTTCTTTTTAAATAAATTGCTTTTAACGCTATGCTGATAGGGCAAATAGGAACTGAGATATTTCAGTTAACGCAAACCCTTTTCATTGCAAAATATGCTACGTTCTGTAAAACAAATATGGCTGCAACGCAAAAACCATAAACAATACAATTATAATATTTGTCATTGCACAAAAATATGAGAATATTTAAAAATAATCAAACAACTAGTGTTGAACCATTTCAAATGGAATGGCCTATATGTACACAAAACAAACGTAAGGATTAATAAAATCACAAATCTTCAGCATGTACAAAGGTTATGTACTGTTTTCGTATTTTTTTTTCATTTTTATTCTATAAGGACGGCACTGGACGGATTAGAAGTTTGAATAGGTGGTAAGATAGAAATAGCTGGACTTATCGACAAGATTGAAGAGAACTTGGTGCTGGTTTTAAAATAAATATAAATGACCTGGGAGCGCTCGCCTCAACAAATGGAGAGAACCGAAGAAGAATTGGTACGGGTAAGTAACTGACAAAAATTTGGAAAAAACGTTCAATCTCAAGAATTTAAAAATATGCGACACATATAAATATTGTTTTAAAGCTCTGGTATTTGAGGCAAGACAGATATACACCCAACGCCTTCGAGGTGTAGTGTTTGCGTCCTAGGGCTAGGGCTTCGAACCTGAACTAAACCGAAAAAAAAAGCGGTTTATGTCGGTTCGGTACATGTTCAAACATGCTCGTTAATCTTAATTTGACTTGACATCCGAAGAAATGTGTTAACCGATTACACCACACCAACATAGTAAGTTGACGACAAATTTTCTAATTTATATGATGCAGTTCTTTCAAATTGATACATTTATTTGTGTTAAAATTAATTTATTAAAAATATGCGTACATTTGGCTTACACCACACTTTAAAATGACACCAACGTACGAAAGGCGAGAATTCTAAATAATTCGTTACCGCTTCGATAATGGCGGTCGTGTTAGCTATTTTTTATTGAAATCATTCAAAACACCGCAGCGTAATACGCCATCACGAAAATTTCTAGTCCATTTCAAACGTCACGTGACCCTCGAGACATGTCGTCCGGAAGGTGTCGGTGCGTGCTAACCGCGAGACCCGCAAATGCGGTCTACGTTACGTAGGGTCATCACAATGCGGAATGTTTGTAAACTCCCACTCCTCAAAACGCGCTACATAGTGGTACGCTCAATTCGTATGTTTTTCAGCGCAAGCGAGATTATACAGAGTGTTGTTCACATCTACGCCACACAGAACCCCGTTGAATAAACAATATTTTTTATATGTTAATTCATTTTGGGCTTGTTGCGAATCCCACGGACAGCTCACAGAACAAAAAGCTCAGTTTTTCAAGAAATAAATATTGAGCAACGCCTACGCAAATACGGATACTGAAACACTTCGGAAATGTCACAAGATGTGCGGATGCAATGAAGAGACTGGTGATACAAGGCAGAATCGATGGTCCGTGTGCCCCTCGATGGGAGAGTTTCGCGGGAAACAGGACAGGGAGGTCTAGAACCCCAAGTGCGACGCCATGCTGGCTGCAATGCCACAGAGTCTACGTCATACAAGTGTGTCCCCCGCACGCATGGTGGGAAAATTCCGACCCTAGCGGGAGCCTTATCGGAGAAAGGGTGGAATGTGGAAAGAGAGAGGTTATATCGCATTTCTCGCGGTGAGTTAAAACCCGACCTCGTCGCCACTGGCAAGCGCGGCGTAATAATTTTAGACGCCCAGATAATATCTGCTGATCACGGTCTGGAGCCAGGACATACGGCTAAGAAATATTAAATACAATCAACCGGAGCTAAAGGCCCTAATAGCTGATAAAGTGATAGAGTAATACCTGGTGAGTGACGTCACCTGCATAGCAGCGACCATATCCTGGCGCGGTGTTCGGTCTCCGGAGAGTGCCAAAAAGTAGACTAATTTGGGTATCTCACGGGGCACATTGTGCGGCTGCACTACACAAGTACTGTGGGGGTCCTTCATGACTCCCGACTTTGAACTTAAGCACAGCAAAAGACATGGCTAGAAGACCACAAGGCATCGACAGAGCCGACATCGGCTGATCGACGGGGTATGGCGTCTCGAGGACGACCCAACCTCTCGGTTTAAATGTCTTGATCACCCCCAGGACGTAAGTTTGCGCAACGAGTAGAGACACTTTTCGGGGTGTCGGAGGGGCTCGTTCTTTCGTTAATAATTACAGATACCACGAGCTTTAGTTTAGTCACAGGGGTGAATTTCCTTTCAACAAAGCTATCAGGAAAAAATATATATTTCGCCAAAGTGTGAGAATAGAATAGACTGACTGTATCGATTTAAATTAATTCAGGGCTTGCCCCGGACCCATGGTGTACCTGCTGCCGTTGAGGCAAAGCCGGAGCACATCTTTTGGCATTGCGAGATTTTGACGGATGCAAGGCAGGATATCCTAGAGGGTTTGGAGGGAGTAGATCGAGGTTCCGTCAGGAACTCCGATCTGCTCAAGTGTGGCAGGAATCTGCTCAAGTGTGTTGTTTAGAGCCTTTGTTCGAGTGCGGGTCTCCAGATGGTAGATCCTATATCGGCGAAAGCCAAAGCGGAAAATGCGAGAATGCACATGGAGCACTCGACTTTGCGTATTTAAGTGCTGTGATTAAAGGATGAGACCCTAAATAAGTTTTAGTTCAGATAAGACAATTTAATTATAAAATAAATATATATATATATTTATATATATTGTTAAATAAATAAAATAATTATTATTCATGTACATATTGCTTTACATTTATAAAAAAATCGCAGTTTGGCGGTGTGTTACCAATTTTACTTCACCAAATACGTATTGTTATTTAATTACAAAATTCAATCTACACAATTTCAGTATTTACTGTCATTCGGATACAAATCATCACAAACATTGCACTATCCATCGGATCCATTGACTCGCTAGTGATTTCAAATCTACAAATAAAATCAAAATATTTTGCCAATAAATGTCATAATACAGCGATTGGATTGATCGTCCGGTAAAACATTTCATACTACGATAGTGAAACATCTCACTCCGCATGGAAATTACATTTTCTAACCGAGTGTACCGTATGATGTTAAATGCTCTATGACAAGTAGGCACCTACATACAGACAACTTACGTAAACTCCACACACAGTTACGTAGTCCCAAGTAAAGAAAAAAAAATGTAGTTATATTAATAATTTTGATATCGTCAATTGACATGGCGGTTACTTTGTGGTGTAACATGATTATTTTAATTTTTACAACTAAACTTTGTTCTATGCACGCATGGGCAGTCCCTTTTATCATCAGGTGAAAACTAAACTAAATATAGTTATGCAGTCTATTCGGGTAATGTGGCGGGGCATAGAAAGAGGGGGGAGGTTTCGGTCGTCAATAGGAATACGGACAGTAAAGATGAAGTGTTAGGGAATATTATGTTATATTATCCGAATTCGGAGAAAACTCTCGAAACTATAGTAGTGACAATAACCCAACGTGTGTAGAACAAAGTTTAGTTGTGAAAATTAATAATTTTATTTTAATAATATTTTAATACAAATACGTAAGCGATTAATTAAGACCTACGAATGCGCATTTTACAATTAAATATTTTTTTAGTTCTTCTTTAGATACGGGGTCGAACATGTACAGTAAATCACCGCAAAAAAACAACACCTTTCGAAATATGTTACTATAGGAGATTGAAAATCCCCCGGGTAGATAAAGTGCGAAGTGAAGAAATCTTACTTACTTACTTACCATCACGCCGTTTCCCCATGGGGATAGGCAGAGAGGATAGAGCGCCACACTCTTCTGTCCTGACACACAATTCTCGCCTCATCCACATTCATACATCTTCTCGTACAAGCTCGCCGATTGTTGAGGCTTCTAACAGAACCATCCTCCATTATCTGGTTTACCTGGTCGTGCCAAGTCTTCCGCGGACGTCCTCTATTTCTGGTGCCATCAACACTTGCATCATATATCTTTCTTACCATTCTCTCCTCATTCATTCGTTCCATATGACCGAACCACCTAAGTGATCCTTTGAAGAAATCTTGAACGTGAAAAATAAAAACGTCTACGAGAAAACAGATAAAGAAGAGAAAACTTGAGTAGTTTGGACATGTTATAAAAGGCAAGAAATATGAAGTAATTCCAATCAAGATTCAAGCAGCACGAGGTGCAGAGGTGACGCAAGTCCTGGTTCAAGAACTTGCGTGACGGGCACCATTTCAGATCACTATTATTGTTCAGAGCACCTGCTTCAAGGGCAAACAGCGGTGATAATTTCAGTGATAAGTGTAACATCAAAAAATTTATTTATTTACATGTTGTACACGTTTATTCAAAATTACAATTGCAAAATAGCATAGCTAAAATCGTCTCTTATTATTAAAAATTAATGAATATTTTGACAACCCTGTAAATTAAAGTGATACTAATATCTTTATAACAAAATATTTAATATACAAAATAACTTCACCATTATTAACGGTGTTCGGTGCGGACCGAAAATACTTTTAATGTAAGTAAATTATTTTCGTTTTCATTTTAAAGGAAGGTAACCTTAAAGGTAACAAGAATTGAGATGTAGGTACATAGAATAACTTGTCATTTAATGGCTTGAGGCCATTTTTACACAGATTAACCAAATGTATGGAACCGACCGCCTGTTGTAGGTGGCGTTATCCGTGTTGAAAAATGGTTATAAAAATTAACTATAATTACGTTACTATTTTCCACGAAATAAATCGTTTTGTGGACGTCAGAAAATCATGAAAAAAAATTTTTTACGACATTTTATACATTTATTACATGAAAAAATAATTATATTATTAAATAAATATGTAGGAAAATAAATTACATATAAAGTTAGTGATTAGTTAATTAATGACATGTATTTTATGACAAAAGATAAATGTGCCCATTATTAGAAAAATAGTCAAGAAATTTAAAAAACTTAATTTATCAATTATTTCGCATAACATTGTTTTAAATTAATATAATACGATGCAAATTGTAACAATTGTGAAAAATTTGCGGCGTTATATTGAGTGTATTGTTACGACGTTCAACAGTACTCCGCTAGTGTTCATTTTGATAATAGAGCAAGTCTTTCTAACTTTAATAAATTTCTAATAAATTTAATAATTTTCTAAATTTTTTATTTCCTTATAACCTACATGCAACATTTATATGTCGAAATAAATTATAAATCTAATAGACTAAATAAAATTTTAAACATTGTGTTGTGTAATATAAAAATATGTTTTAATCAATTTAAACGCAAACCTTTAAATAATTCGAAACGAAAACATGACTTGGACCACTTTCATAATAATGGGCACGAATATTAAATAGATATTCACGAAGTAAAGTAAAATACAGAATAATTAATATCATAAAAAGGGAGATGTATTTAAAAATATATATATGAATAAAACTGTTGGACTAACTTACACTCTTAAAACATAGATAAGTTTACCAAAATATTATATAGATCGAAGGATTTCATCGGAAGATCTTCTTCGAAAATGGACTGGTATCGAAGACGTGGTGGAGCTCTTCCGAATGGCAGAGAACCGAAAGATATTTGGCAGAACGGTCAAGAAAACAGCACCCAAAAGAAGAGACGTCACTCCAACTGTTAAGGATTATCTCGTGGATTGTATGAAAGAAAATATGGAGAGAGAAACAGGATGATACAGTACTTTGAAAACTACCACTGACCTTTCGTAGTCCCGCTTCTCTCTCCACGCTCAGCAATTAAAGGATCCCTCGACGGATGCTGGGAGTCACCTTTAAGACACTCGAAAGTTGTAGAAGGTACCATCGGCCACTTCGCAAAGCATAAGCTTGAATTACTTACAGGACGTGGACCAAATTAGCACTGATGCCGCGCCAATGAGCGAGTAAATAGTTTATCAAGTAAGTGTCGGAAAGTTGAAGGGATCTTTATCGGGGTTAGGAACGTAATTTCTCTAACATCCACTATATATATATTAAGTGGAGACTTGTATGCTGTATTGCTGTTGCAGCCGCTCAATTTTTTGACACGCATATGGTGAGCGCTTCTTCCGTGCCAATAGTTAGGCAGGTAAGAATTTGTGTTTAATAAATATATCATTAAATTAATACTATTTAGATGTACTGTCAACACGTATTATTATACTATTAATGAAATATAATTTAAAAAATTAAATTACTGACGCAAATGTGAGTGATTTATGAATTACGGTGGCCGTTGAACAGTTGACGAATTACAACATTCGATGTTTAAAAACATTTTTTTTAAATACGCAGATAGTAGACACTAGTAGATATAACAAGTCAAATCAATATTCTTAATATTTTAAAATAAAACAAAGCTAAACGGATGTGCTGTGAATATAGTAACACGAATATAAAGATAACTTAATATTCTCGTAGGACGAGTCTCGACCCCACATCACTAGACGAGGTGCCACCAAACCAAAAACGTATTTCCGGATTATTTATTAAATACAACTAGATAATATCACTATTGTCACAAATTTATATGGACACTGGAGTCCGACTACATTTGGAAATTGATTTTATCTTGTATATATATCAATTTCGCTATAAACTAAATATTTTATCAATATATTTATTCTATTTGATATCATTTTTAAAACATTTTTGACATACCTTGGTCATTACTGTTTCTACACCCTTATAAAATTTTAGATATCCCTTACGAGGCGCTTTTTGTAAGTACCGAATTTTTTTTTTTTAAAGAAACGACATCATTTTTACAACACTTTACTTTCTTCGGACGCTACACACCTTAAACTACTTCTCAACGTAGTCGCCACCATTATTAAGGGACTTGTCATAAACGGGGCACCAATTTTTGTATACTTTCGTCGTAGAACGACGCCGCCTGGGATGAAAACCATGTCTGTACTCCGTCTTTGAGTTCATCATAGTCATCAAAACGACTGCCACCAAGGAACCGCTTCAGATGAAGGAAAAGATGGAAATCACTTGACGCCATATCAGGACAAAACAGGACACTCTTGGTGATGAATGTCGGCTGCTTTCATGTTTCGTGCATTCAAGAAACGAATCATAGCCGGCGGGCTGATCTATTGTCTTGAACATTTCAACCACTAACTACAAGATGGCCAAACTATGTGAATGTCTCTAACGTTGCATGTGGTGAGTCATCAGATGAAGGAAACCATTGTTCATGCGCAACATCGCAACCGGAGCGCTTCACCAGGATTATCCCGCAACGGTACTTTTTTAAAAAACGCGCCTCGTAAACGAGTATTTAAAAATATAATAAAAAAATTTTATTGTATAGAGCATTACACACATTTTTTTTATTACAAAGTATACAGAATAAAATAGTTTGTTACAATATAAATGTGATCATAAACTATACATAGAAACACAGATACAATTATAAACAAATATTTAGCACTAACATATTTATAACTAACACATACACTAATTTATCGAGTTACTGTCATAATACAATCTACACATTTGTGATATGAAAGTAAAGTGTACCATATTGCTGTAGATTTCGAAACTAAAAGTTTCATACTTCCTCGGTGATAACTGTATCTAGATTATTCAAAATTCTGTATATTGTAGATCAGGCATCAGCAACCTACGTCCCGCGGGTCCATGTGACCCACTTGAGTATAATATATAAAAATAACTATAAAACATAAACACGAGTAGCGTGATCGATGGAGAGATGGTCTGAATCTTTTCCGTTATTTAAATGGCGGGCGTGCATCCATCAGGCGTGGGCCAATGAGAAAGAGCCTTTGACGCAAGAGAACGCTTATACATCTTGACTAAAACTTGACAATTATATTTGTTTTCTCAATAAAAAAACATCTTATTATTCACTAACGGACTGTTTTAAAATGAAAATACCAATCGACCCGAACCGTTTTCTTAATAGTCATATTTTAATTGATTTTGACCCGCAGCTAAAAAAGGTTGCCAACACCTGTTGTAGATCATTAATATTGCATCTGGTGTTAAGACTTTTTAACCAATTGTTTCCAACGATTCACTGATTGATGACAAATAAATAGTTGATGACGTCTAATGAGTAACAATGACAAATTTAAAAAATATTTCGTTTTACTTTTAGTGAAACATTTTTTTATACATAATTACGCAAATAAATGGGTTTAAATAAGTGGATGCCATATTTTTATTCGACCCTATGTTATTATGTATCGTGTACACACGTGACAAGCCAACGTTGTGTTATTATTAAACACAGTGTTAATATGCGAAGCCAATGCGGTCGATCTATTAAAACGTTCAGCTTTAAGTAGCCAAGCGATCGATGGGCATCGGTAATCGAGAATCCAAGCGGAAAACGTAGTGCAAATCACTTTGTCCTTAACAAAACATCGTGTAGTATTATATGTTCGTGGAATGGAGGAACGGAGTACTTTGCCACTTGACGTTTGTAAAGTTTTGTCTAGCGTTCGCTTGACGGACTATCAAAGGAACAGAGAACTGTACTTTTAATCTTAACATTTCATCTTTGTACGTAGAATATGGCTATTCATCAAATAGATGCGTTATTTAACGCTAAACATCACATTAATTATTATTTAATATTATTATTATTAATAATATATATATAATTGGAAATATTATAGAATATAAGTTGAAAATTTGTCGAAAATGTATTCGAAATAGTGAACACACTAACCCGGATAGGAAGAGGTCCATGTTCGAATCCGGCAGCAACTAAATATTTTTTTCAATAAATAGATTTTTTCTATGTCTTTCTAGTTGATTACCACAAAATACCACAGAACTATGTTCTAAAACTGCAACTTCACAACATAAATGTGTTCTCTTTAAAAACAATTCAATTTTACGATCGCATTTTAATTATTTAATTGGCGTATAATGCATTGTAATCTCACACCAAGCAACAATATTTAACACGGTGTATCAATATATGTTAGACGTTTACTTATTTTAATTCAGATCATAAATAATGTTATTTTTTTCTTTTAAATCACGATACTTTTAAAATTATCAAAAATAAATTATTGGCGTAGGATTTTATACATAAATAACTTTTCAAATCAAATATTTAAACAACTATCACGAACATTAGACCGGCATTTTATACAAATAATAATATAGGAAATTTACTCATAAATTCTAAAGACATAGATGATAAATTTAACAATTCTGATGTCTATAAACTTAGTTGCAAGGATTGTGCTGCATTTTATATTGGTAAAACAGCTAAAAATTTTAATATAAGAGTAAAGGAGTATTTCAGATGTTTGAACAATAGTGAGTTTTCAGAATTTTCTAAACATTTGATAGAAAATGATCATGGTTTTGATAGAAAATTGGGATTTTCAATTTTGCATGTAAACGGTGTTGGTCACAAATTAAATATTTGGAATTGTTAGAGATAATTAAAGCGTGTAAAACTAATTAAAAAATTATAAACAACAAACCAAATTTAACTACGAGTCCCATTCTAAAATTTTTTCCTAAAAATAATTCGAGTAAATTTGTATTAAGTAACAATTTGAGTTAGGTACTAAATTTTTTTTTTTAAAACTGTTGTTTTTTTTTTTTAAATAGATTCTTGTAAAGAAACAATAACATGTTTTTTAGTTAGTATTGACGTCCTGAAGAAGAAAATGGTATTTTTCGAAACCGATGTATTTAAAATCAATAAATGGTTAATAAAACAAAGTTAACAAATAAAAATAAAAAAATCATGCGCAACGCTACACTTTAATGAGAAATAATGTTTATTAGCTGTCAAAGAAACTAAAGAGTATCTTAGATATCAATTTTAACACAGTATTTGTTCTATCGGAGACTCCCCGAGTAAAATTTGTCGCGAGTATGTTAAAAAATAAAAAGTTATAAAAAGAGCGTTTGAAAATTTCAGAATATTTTACAAAAAAAAAATATTTTATTTTATGAATTTACGGATATTTAATATATTTGTAAACAGAAATGAGGAATATTAGGTGTTATACGTATACGTCTGAGACATGTAACGATTCTTTTTTATATATACACTAGAAACTGTCCATAAATAAATTATTTCTAATACCTACATGACGGTCATAATTTTGAACGTGAATTTCGTATTCAAAATCATCAATCGTACCGGCAATGCTTTAAGTATTTGCTTAATAATAGTAATAATAATATTGTATGATTTGTATAGCGCCATTTTCGTAAAAAAACTTTCACCTCAGGGGCGCTTTACACATAAGCTATTTATAGTTACATTATCTTTGTTTTTTGAAATTGTTATTTTCACGTATGCGAATGATTTTTTTGAAAATGTGCGTTTTTAGTTTTTTCTTAAATAAAATATCTGACGCACTGTTTCTTATGACGGAGGGGAAAAAGTTCCACGCTTTTGGGCCTGCCACAGCAAATGCCCGTTCACTAAATTTAGACTTTTGGAAACGGTTCGTCGGTTCTACAACCCTTCCTGCGGATGTGGTAGAGGTTGACCTGAGAGTTTGACGTCTACCATTCAAATTGTCTGCGAAACAAAGTTCTTGAAGATAAAGAGGCGCCATATTATGTAACGCCTTGTACATCAACCAGCACAATTTAAATTAATTAAATTTCTTTCAGGGAATCGGAGCCAATGTAGCTGATGTAAAAGGGATGTTATATGAGAGAATTTGGAAACTCCATATATTATCCGTGCAACCGAATTTAGAATGGATTGTAATCTATCCAGCTGAAACATTGGCAGGCCAACATAGATGCTGTTACAATAGTCCACACGTGACACCACAAATGCATTTACACAAGTAGACGGGCTGCCTCCGAATACTTTTAATCTGTCTCAGTTGATAAAAGCATGCACTGACAGTTTTTCTGAGTTGTGATCGTTTGCTTTTGACGATCGTTGGAGTTATACAACTACCGTTGAATGTAGAAATCAGTCAGATGTATGAGGAGTCTTGATAAAACGCACGCCGTAATCAAAGATTATTTATTTTCATCTCTCGCTTTAACGCTTTCTTTTGTATATATCTATCTATCTATACATGCTCCCATTCGTTAGATATTGGGATATCTTAATCACTTCAACGTCGATGCTAGTACAGAGTCAGTACAAATTTTATGAGCTTTCGATGTATTATACCGACATAAACGGTATTTAAATTATTAACCATTAAAATGTTCTTAAATACATGCCGAAAAAAATAAAATAATAAAATACTATTTTTGACTGCAAGACGAAAAAAAAACTTGAACATTTATTTCATAAACTACGTTAAGACATATTACACATCAAAACGGGCACGACGCGTTCACTGCAAAAGCATCAACGAACGCGTCATCTGGAAGAAAAATTTGCCGCAGCAGTAAAAAAATATCCAATATAAAAGTTCAAAGAGAAAATTCCACCGAGTAAAAGAGACTTGTTAAGTTCCAAACATTTGTTCCGCTTGACAAAGTTAACGATTTGACGTAAGCGTCTGCAATTCAAATGGCGAAAGATATTCTATGTTGGAGAATTACTACAGGCAAATTTTGACGGTACTGAATATCCCGTCTCTACAGTCCGATTTATAAATTATTTTTTTTTAAAGAAAATAGAGATGCGTACACGGATATATGTCACATCAATATTCTTACTATTGTCAAACAAAGCTAAACTATTTTCAAACTAAGCTAAGTTAATTTTTAACATTACCATAGTGAATACATCATATTCTCATAATTCTAATATACGGACCCAACACATGATACAAATTGGTAGACACGAATTTTTAATTCTCTTTCATCTCTTGTTAAATATTGAAGAGGTACATTTATTACATTATATATTTATATCAACAAAAAAAATTAAACAGCACAAAAAAACTGACAACTTTAATACAAACAAAAGTCTAGCAAAGTAACCGGGACAAGTTTGAATAACTATCATGGGTTGAAAATAAAATGTTTAAATTTGTCAATAAAAATATTATAGATGGGTTCTACTAAGAAAAAAGGCAGTTCAGAAAGATCTGAGGTTCAAGTACAGGCGGCAGCATTGTTTTTCAGAAGAAAGTTCTTAAAAAAAATTAGAAAAAATATTTTTTCAAAGAGACACAAAAATACACCAGGACGTCAATTTTAAAGGGTAACATTCTATCATAAGTTATCATGCAGGCGACCTTTTAATAATAATTCCTTCATATAGCATAGCGTAAATACATAGCAAAATATTGCGGTGCCATTGGCATTTGCAAGGCTGAGTAAGACATTGTTTCATGAAAAAACACACAGTGTGTTTCCATGTTAATAACTTGCTTTATACATACCGGTATTAGTACAACTGACGCGTATAAGAATCGTATATATATATATACGACAACAAAAATTGTACTAAAATGACATGATCAAACGAAATCAAATCACACCAATTCCAAAAACTCGTCAAATTAAAAAGTAAGAATATTTCATATTCTATATATACTGTTTCCGAGGTAAGTTTGTACAACTCCATAATCACATATCTGAAAAAAAAAAAACTTGCTTTTTTATTCTACTCGTTTAATTTACTTGAGACGCGTTTCGCCTTGCGAGGACATTATCAATCAACAATTTTGACTCAACAATTTGTATTTATAACTAAAATGGAGGACCGCTATACAATAGGTATACCTATAATGGAGGATAGTTATACAATCCATACATTTCGAATGCATCTAATTATTCTAAGTAACCATTCAGTTTCAACGCTAATGGTATTTTAATGTCCACTTTTTTACTCT
Source organism: Eubasilissa regina (assembly GCA_022840565.1). Classification (NCBI taxonomy): domain Eukaryota; kingdom Metazoa; phylum Arthropoda; class Insecta; order Trichoptera; family Phryganeidae; genus Eubasilissa; species Eubasilissa regina. The sequence goes on along the minus strand of JAINEB010000004.1, from coordinate 20,237,463 downwards.
TGTGCTATTCTTTAATGTTTTCTTTCTTATCCGTGCTGCTTATTTTTCGGTTTCTTCGTGTGATGCCCAAGATACATCCTTCCATACCTCTTCAAAATCAATCACAATGGACCGAAAAAAATGGAGATACTTAGGGTTGGGAAGGCCGTGATCCAGTAGTGAATAGAAAATGCCTGATAATAATAATGATGTACATAATATTAATGGTATTGGAACCCTCAAGTGTTGAGAGTCAATACACCAAGGTACGAAACAATGTAGGTTCCCAATGGGGGGTTGCTTGCATCATCATAATCATCATTATCATTCCTTTGTCTTAGGGTGGTCAGAGGTCTTAGGTCTAGACAAGGCGTTAAATTATTGGGAACTCCGGGGAGAAGACTCCAGACTAGGATAAACTGCTGAATAAATTATGAAGGCTTCATTGCTTATCAAGTACTGACATACCGCAAGACAGACTAAGACGGTTGCATAAATACACAAATTTACGTAGTTTTACTTACTTACCATAACGTCGTTTTCCATAGGGGTAGGCAGAGAAAATAGAACGCCAAAATCTTCTGTCCTAGCACACGGCTCTTACCTGGTCTACTTTCATACAACTTCTCAGTTTTACATAAATTAAATAGTTTTTTTTATCTACTTAACGTCATCTTGTGTATATCGCTAATAAAGAATGTAATATTGTTTGCGTTTAAAATAATTTTGTGACTAAATTAATATGTTTTTAGACTTATTCGTAAAGGTAATGGATACAATAATATTCACGATATTTGAATTTAAGGGATACTTTCATTTTTCCAGTTTGAAATTCGAGAAATTTTACACGAGTTTGATATGCTTTCAAGATGATTTAGTAAGAAATTATTGCATTATGATATCAAACTAGATTTTAAATAGTATATGAAACCTGAAAGCATGTGATTAAACACAATATATTATTTTAAAACGTATATTATCACTAAAACAAGGTATTATAAAAACGTCGAAAATTGATAATATATACTGCAAATTGAATGGTTTATAACTATTAATTTTTATCATTTTGCTAATTTGGTTTCCAACAGATTAACACAATTTTGGAGCACGCGGATAATACATCTTATGGTCACGGTATTTCTTATAATGCTTGTATTGTCTTAAGTTTTTAATGAGTATAAAGGTCCTATCTAAAATTAAAAATATTAAAAAAAGTCAAATCTGGTGTATAACTTCTGATGTAAATAAATAATAATAATCAACATTATCGTAAAAAAACACGAAAATTTGAATTTTCACTGAAAGTAGCGGCTTAAGCTACATCACACCATGCAAAGAATTTCAAACGTTAAAGAAAAACACGATATCGAAATATATTCATTTATGACTACAAGGTGGGGGGGGAGAGCACCTCAAGGAACCAAAAATTCTACTTAAAAAGAAAGCTGAAAAATAGATATTCCAACGATCTCTGCTTCCGGGTCATCATTTAGCTACGGTCTGTGATTAGAAAAGGAACCGAAAATAACGAGATATTGTTACGGACTCGGTGGATTTCTGACGACGTTGTAAAAGTTGGCGAAGTTGAAGCACAGTACTTAAGAAATAGAAAGATTTACGAGTGCGAGGACTTCGTGGAGGGATTTAATGGAAGTTTTATGTTATTTTGTTTCAGAAAAATACACAGCCATAATTTTTATTAATTCCATTTTACAATAAAATGTCATAGAAAATAAACATAGATAATAATAAAATAAGACCGATAATTCTAAAAATAATGTATATATTTTTTAATTTCTAAGAGAAATAGAAATAAAATTTTATTTGTACATTACACATTTAGGATATTTTCTTTGGTAACGTACTATGAAAATTATTTAACTTTACTTTTAACTATTTAATTAATTAATACACCAACAGGTTTCGGAAAATATCATTTCCTTCGTCAGGATGTCAAATTAACTAACCGAAACCATATATATCACGTTATTCTAATATGTTTAAAAGTCATTTTTAAAAAAATAATTAAAATTATCATTATTTAATAAAAAATCTAGTATCTAACTTAAATTGTTACAATGATGAAATATGTGGAAATTGACCTAATGATACAATATTAAAAAAAAAAAAATAGGACTTGTAGTTAAATTCAGTTGGTTATTTACGATATTATGGTTAATTTTACATAAAAGTATGTATTAAAAGTAAATAATAGTATCATAAGATTAAAGATAGACTCAATATTACAAAAAAAAAAAAAAGATTAAAGACTAATACCTAGTTTAAATAATAATATAATATAATATATAAAGATAAAAAAGCGGCAAAAGTAAGATAGAACAATGTGTAATAAATTATAATGTATACGAATATAAAAAAAATAATAGTGTGGTATTTTCTACAGAATATAAAACTAAAACTATAAATACAAAGTGTCCCAAAAGTCTTTTTCATAATAAAAATTATGTAATAAAATAATGGATGGGTTAAATAAAAATGTGTTTATTTTACATTTAAGTACAGTCCCTGGCAATATATTTCTTAAAAATTATATTTTATAAATTTGATCCGTTATTTCGCTGGCACTCTTCTAAACGGGAGACAAAATTTATGAGACACGTATTCTCCGTGATCGCTGCCATTTCTTTTAATTGGTTCAGAGAGAAAGAGAGAGAGAGAAAGAATTGATACAGTATACCTTTGATTTAAGGTAGCCCTATAGGAAAAAATTCATCGGTAATAAGTCGGGGCTAGGTGAAGACCAGTTTATATCACCTCATCGAGATATCAATTTTACGGAGAAAATTTCACGAACTAGTAAAGACACGCTCCATAGCAACTGAATTCACAAGGACGTGGCTAGCAATCGGCATACACCCCACCCCTCTGCGGCTCATTGCGTTGGTACAGCGAATGAACCAAAATGAAAAAGACTTTAGGGATACACTGTATTACATTATTAATACAGCCCGGCCTAGTTTACAGTACTTATGAATCCCGGGATTAGCATCTACATATCGGAACTAATATTTGGAATAAATTGCAAAGTACCAAAATTAGATCAAGACTAAACGGTGAAATATTCGATGCTTTGTTATTGCTTCGGGCGTGTTACTCATAATAATAAAATTGATTTATATTCAAATTGTTTTGTGTCAGTTTTGCATATTTTTTTTGTTCATAGATTTCTTACTTAGTTAAATATTTAGGAAAACACATTCTTATTGTGAAGTTGTAGTTATTCAGAACATAGGTCGGTTTGGAAAGAGATTCCGTAAAAATAAGGTAGATGGCTCTTTCAAATAATGGAACGATTAAATATATTAATATCAAAAAGGTAACATATAGAGGTTCGAAAATTTGTCGCTAAAATATCGTCGCTGTAACATAGTTGGATAATCCACCTTCCCCGGTTTGGAAAGACATCCAGGTTCGAGATGATTTAGGTGGCGCAACAACAATATTTTTCGATAAAATTGATTTTATGTGTATATCTTTCTAATTAATATATTTAATTCATATTTATAAATATCTTATATAAATTTTATTTGATATTTTTTTTAGTAAATCTTAAATTATGAGCAAATGAATATTTTCTAATTCAGAGATTATCAAAATCAAATCAGTAAACAAAGTATATTAAAAAAACGAGAAATACAACGCGATAAAAGTAAGATTCAAGTAAGATATACGAGATTAATCTTCGGTAATCTAACTATAATTCAGTAATCTGATTACTATTTAGTAATAATCTAATAACTATTTAGTAACCTAATAACTATTCATTAATCTACAATGCAGACAAAGTAGATTCTACAGAATAAATCATTTACCCACTTTTACCCACTCATTTACGTACTGCAATATATTCCAATTGAGATATAAAATCAATAAATATACTCTTCATTGTAATTATGTCGATTCGCAATTCGATCAGTCCGTATTAACTGTTTACGCGTTTTATACTTCGATGGGAAGGCCTGGGATCATAATTTGAATACGCGCATATTTCTTTGGATTTAAAAACAAAAGCGAAACTGCTTCTGTTCAGAGACGTTTTCGGAGTCAGTCATATATTTAACGGCGGTGATATATAAAAAACATATTATATAGAATTTTTCGGATTATCGGTTGAGATACAGTTTCGGAGACTGGCCAGCCGAGTTTTCAGAAGATTCAAGACAGCAGGGAGAGCGAACATCGCTAGAAGAATCGCCGAGTAACAGCCAAGTTTAACAAAGGTTGGTGTATTTTCATTACCACAGGTTGAATGCATATATTCAACAGACCAATTAGAAAACCCAGGATTAACTATCGAAGGTAATTACAACATTAACCGATTACCAAAAATTACAATTTCTATATTGACCTATGCCAATGAGGGCAAACATTTCTGTGCAGTACAATTATTGAATGATTTCTTTTCCATTTTAGCCTTCATCATACGCTAGTTCGTATTACTGTTATCTAAAAATTTCGTGAAAATATATTAAAATTAAAATTATTTTAACTCAAAATTTTAATAATAAATAACAAAATGGCTTTGTTTCGGATATAACCCTCGAGGGAATGCAGAAAATTCGGAAAATCATCCATCAAATAATCTACAGATTTTGTAATACAAAAAAACGCAAGGAATAATAGATGGATGGGTTTCCATTTGCCTCCCCACCCCAGCGTTGCCAGCGCTTGGGTCGTTTTGTGCTGCAAAATCGCATAAAAGACGGAAAATAGATTATGGTATACAAGGGTTTCGTTTTTTCATTTTGTCATTTCTATGCAAAAATATGTAAAAATTGAACATTTTATGGAAATCTATGCAAAGAAAATAAATGACTTGTATCATATCTGTCTACGGAGGTATCTTCAATCGATGACAAAATGAAAACAGTAATATAATTATTAATTTATTCGCACACGCGGGCTGAACAATTTTACTTAATATTATATAAATATCGCTTCATTTTGACAAAAGATATTGCCAGCGATACGACCTGCGCACCTTGGAAAATACATTCCTTGTTATTCGTCTATTGCTTTTATGATTTTGAAATAGCATAATTTTTTAAGTATTTAAAAATAAAAGATTTCAACTTTCTGCTAAATACGTGTACAAAAAATAAAAACATCAAAATATAATATTTTAGTGAATTATATCATTTTCATGAGTAAAACAGTTTTTAAATTTGACAGGATGCAATTTAAATTCAACCGCTAAAGTGACATCTTCTTATATTTTATAACGAGTTTATTATTTTATTTTATCAACAATCCATTTTATAATGTTACAAGTTTTCATAAAATTTATAAATTTAATTTCATCTTTTGGTTGAGGCTAGGATTTTTAATTCTGTTAAGCGGCTCTTACCGCATTAGTTCTTTGGATTTCATACTTTAGAGTATTTTCCGAGGGTGACACATAAGTAGTTTAGAAATCTTTTTAATAAACTATATTATAGTAAATAAATAATAGATATTTCATAGAGACGAAACTATTTTTTTTATTAATGGAAAAATATGGAAGTATGGGTAATTACAGAGCTTACGACCCATATACGAGGCATATTCTAGTATGTGTTAAAATGATTTTACAGATAAGGAATATTTATTGCTTTAAAATAATTTCAAAAAAAAAATTAGATTCACATTGTGACATATGTGCTGTTTCAGGGAAAATAAATATCAAATTTAGTCCATAGATGACGATAGTGTAATGGTATTCGAAGCGATTCCACATATTAACATACATATACAACTTTCAAAAATTTGATAGATATGGAGGTTGATTGGGTGTAATTTTGAACATTACATTGAGTAAAGCGATCACTTAAGCCAACCGAAGACAGATCGTAAACCCTGTAATTACCCATACTTCCAAACTTTTCAATTAAATGTAATTTTAAAAAATAACTTCGTCTCTATGAGATATCTATTATTTAATAACAGTGACTTTGTAGGTGAAAGTCCAGGAATTGTGTGTTCTTAGACAAATTCAAATACTGCTTACATTATAATAAATTAAATGTAGTGTACGTAAAGCATTTCAATTCAGATGTAATGCCACTGCCAAGATACTTACTTTATTTACGCAACAAACAGAGGCAAATACCGCACCTGTACTAACACGTATGGTTAGCCGAGTTTTGGAAACGTATTACCATTCAAACAATCATAACTCATCTGATATGATCTCATCCATTCATCTCACATTTCACATTTACACACAAAACCTATGTAATTGGTAACCCCGCATACAATCAGAAACCTCCAAGAATAGACTAAGTTATGCACGTATAAATTATACGGTGGAATTTAATACAAAGTCTACATGCCATTGTCATAGGAGGCCGAAGAAAAGTGAAGGTCCACGGAATTGTCGACTTGGTTGCCGTTCCCCACTAGTAGCTAAGTACTCCTCTGCAGGTTGCTCTCTACTGCTATAGAAGGTGACAATGGCACCGAGTTCCGACCATACGTTAAATTTTTTACATTATAGAAGGCCCAAGACCGTAAAAAAAGTGTAATCGAAACCTGTCAGTTTTGTATTTTAGTAATACGTACCCTAGATACACTGGGTGTACGTTCTCTCCACCTCCACCACCGGTCTGTAAGTTATTATGTCGTGGGTAAGGTTAGATCATAGCCGACAACAAAATTATAATGAGATTAAATTGTGGTCAATTTCCACAAAAATTTGTTGGGAAATTCAATAATTAAAATGGGTAACATACCTGCCTGGATTAGTGATGCGTGTTCTCTTGTAGTGACTGTATTAAAAATCGGACTTACCTGAAAGAAATAAAAATATTGTTAGCATTTATTATAATCATGAACAGAAAATAGCCACCGTAAAACTTTCAAACTTACAAGTAATATCTTATAATATATATATATATATATATATATATATAGACATATACAAAAAAAAACAATAATCCAAATTTTTAAAAATTAAAAATCAATTGAAAACTTTAGAAGCGAATTCCGATCTACAAGATTTAGAGACCCAATTTATATTCCAAAACTAAAATATATCGCAACCCAAAATCACTATATTTATCAAGGCATCAAATTTTTTAACAACCTTCCATTACAATTAGAACAATTACAGACTACTATCGATTCGTATCTGAAGTAAAAAAATATATACACAGACTAACTGAAACTAAATTATCTCGTACGTACTCCTCTATACACGAGTACTACTATCATAAAGAAAAAATAAATGTTAAATGAAACATACATATTCTATATATTCTATTATATATATAAAAATATATATATATATTCTAAAATGTATATTTTCTAATAAAAAAGAAAATAAATATATATATAAAAATATATAATATCTAGAGAAAACAGTGTTGGAATAAAAAAACAAAAGAAGAAAAACTGAAAATAAACTAACGGAAATTTATCGTTTCAATATTTTCATTTTGGTGTTACTTACGTGATATCTTTGGTACCACGTACACGATCAAATAGCTCCGCGACTTTTTTTAAATATATGCCTCGATTAGAACGAAAATTTAAACGCTGACAATACAATATGCATTAATGTAAAAAATACGTCCTGTTTACAAAAATTTAATTTTCGAAGAGTAAATACTTTTACTGCTACATAAATGCGTAATGAATGCCCCTCGTCCCGCAACTAATGTTCCTATTTATTACGTTTTATTTAATGTCTATTGATTTACTGGCCTGTGTAGATTTCACAAATATTTAATAGAAAAGATAATTTAATGGAGAAGTTTGTTTGCTGATCACACAGCGAAAGGAATGAGCAAATCCTAATCGAATCACACAAATTTCAGATAGCTAGCTCACAGTAAAACATACCATTAGCACTATCCGTCTCTCTGTTATCTTCTTGTGTTACGTGACTGGTATTATAAATATGTATTAATAATATAATACTTGTGAAAACTTGAAACATTTATATATTAAACATCGAATGCAAGATATACTACCTACACAGACCACCAAATATATAGACATGAACTAACAGAAATTCCTTATTTTAATATTTGCATTTTGTTGTCACTCACGTGATCACTTTGGTACCACTTACGCAATCAAATAGCTACGCGACTTTTTTTAAATATATGACTCGATTGATATTGACGAAAATTTAAATGCTCACAATATAATATGCATTAATGTAAAAAAAAATACGTCTTGTTTACACAAAGATTTAATCTTCGAAGAGTAAATACTTTTACTGTTACATAAATGTGTCATAAATTATCGGATTTATGTTTCTACAAATATTGTGTGTCTACTCTTCGACCAGCAACTAATGTACCAAACCCCTCTCCTATATGTACACTTTAGTTCATGTCTATTCATTTACTGGTCTGTGATTACTTACAATTTTACGAAAGTATATATTATATTATGGATATGGAAAAGTGTATAAGAATATCTATTGATAATAAAGTATTCTTATATATTATTTTTCATTGTTTGTTTTCTTTATACACATTATACATTAATATTACACTATAATGGTACTCAGTACGGTAATAACTATTATGTACACCTTAATTGGTTAAGATTGAAATTTATAAAAAAAATGTAAATAATATGATTTTTTGGAACAATCAGACAAGATTTTCAAGTCAGTTTACACCCCCACACTGACCTATGGAAATAAACATTAGATACTGACGAAAAAAAACGGACGAATATCCAGGCTGCAGAGATGAAATATCTAAGAGACGTAGCAAGAGTGACGTTAAGAGATCAAATCAAGAACAATATCATGCGAGAGAATATTGGATGAACCGATTACTGTTCCAAATAGAAAAATCTCATATAAGTTGGTTTGGACATATCCATCGCGTGGGAAACGAAAGACTGCCTAAATAGATTTTCTCGTCAGTACCAGAGAGACGAAGAAGACCTGTAGGACGACCCAGAAGAACATGTAAAAGGTAAATGGAGAGATTCGCCCAATAAAGATGGATCTGACAGTAGCCCCAAGTAATCGATACAGCGCAGGACAAAGAGCGTTAGAAGAGTGCTGTCGAAGCGTTGGCCCCCGATCTGATTAGGATAAAAAGAATGAAGTAGAAGAAGACGCGATTAATTGGCATTTTTCAAACTTTCTTTCATTTAAACTGTGTTTTCCGAGTTATTAGACCGTATTCATCTGTCATTGTCTCGTTCAGATCCGTCATCAAGGCTCAGGAACAAATAGCTATTTAAAAAAATATTTTAACATATTAATTTAATAATATTTATATTTTAAAAATCTCTACTAATCAGTCAAACATAATTATTCAGAACATAGGTCTATGATATTTTAAATACTACTTAGATGTATTAATTAGAAAGATATACATATAAAATCAATTTTATCGAAAAATATTGTTGTTGCGCTGTCAGGATTCGAACCTGGATCTCTTTCCAAACCGGGGAAGGTGGATTATCCAACCATGCAAAGTAGATTGCTCTCAAATAATCGAACGATAGATGTATTAATTTGAAAAAGTGTAACATATGGGTTCGAAAATTTGTCGTCAAAAGTACTGTCGCTGTAGCATAGTTGGTAGCGTAACAAAAACATTTTCCAATAAAATTGATTTTATACGTACATCTTTCTAATTAATACATTTAATTAGTATTTATAACAGTTTTATCATATTCTAATTTAAAATGAAGGGTAAAATTATTTTTATTACCTACAGGCTAACGAATTTAATAAATTTTCGGGATATATTTTCACATGTATAAAAAGGTTCGCGCGTTACGTGGTAACTGACAGAGAATACGGCTTGCAGAAACAATTTTCTCTAACAATGAAACATCACCCGCAACCGAAACAGAAATATATACTAGGCCTAACTCAGGTTGAAAGTGTACTCACAAATATCGTGTAACGAAACATGAAATAGAAAAAAAGAGACTGTTACGTAATTTTCAGCGGAGTCAGGTTAAATTATTATCATTCTAATAAAAACGATAATACAAGTATCAAAATTAATTTAATTTTCTTAAGTACAAATAAACAAATGGACAGTATTTTTAATCGAATTCTCATCTGCATCAACGCCAGTATTTATAAGAAACCATATTTTTAATGGAAATATTTTTCAAAAATCTTTGAGCAGAACCTGATAGATGGCGCCAGGACATATAACTGGAAAAAAATAGATGTCCCTCTGACAAAAGTAACATATCGTGATCTTAGAACAGCAAGCTAACATCTGACATTTTAGTCAAAATTGTCATTTTTACATCAAAATGATGAGAATATTTTTTATTACAAATATGCCAAATCTCCTAGTACACAAGTGGCGAACCTAGGGCGCGCGTGCCAAAGATGGCACGTAACAATTAACAGATTTTTTTTAATAGATAACTCATGTAGAAATGCAATTAATTGAACTGCAATTAAGTTCGGTCCGAAAACAAAAATTTGTCGATTTGAGAAATGAATTAGAAATAATTGAAAATTATTATCAAATGAATTAAAAATAATGTAGAAGAAATAAAAAGAACTTGGAATACCATTCCAGAAATCTTTAGCTGTTTAAAAAAACTAGCGACGGCAATATTATCAATTTTCTCTTCGACATTTGCGTGTGAATTATTATTTTCCGATATGAATTTTATAAAATGTAGTACAAAAAATAGATCGATAAATCCAGTTGGCATGCATTTTACTAAAAGAGACCAGATATAAAGTACTTAGCATCGATTTTACAGCAATTAAAATCTCGTTAATACTAATAACTTCAAATGTATTTTTTAAACATTTTAAATAAAATATTGAAAAACTTTTTTATTTTTCCCCTATTAATAATTGCTTGGAAGGGTGAATAAACCCATTCTATCCTATCGAATCATACAATTAAATGATGACAAGGTCTTAATAAAAAAAAACTAATTATAGCATAATTGCTAATAGTAGTTATTTAAACAAATTTTTTTTTTTAAACTGCTTGGCACATCAGACACTCGATATATATTATTTGGGAAAATTTGGCAAGCGCATGTTAAAAAGCTCGCCACCACTGTCCTAGCAGATAACAAGAAAACAAAGTTATGCTTTAGTAGCACTTGTAATATTTGTAGAGCAAAAAATTACTGTTGATTTGAATACAAATAAAATGTTTGAGTTATATTATATAACGTGACCGAAATCAGGGTTCAGTTTATATAATCATTCTAAAATGTTTGCGAATATTTCAGCTCATGGGCGATGAAATAAAATCTAAAAACTAATATTCTAAACTTGAAAGCTCAATATCTCGGTTTGATGTAAATTTCAATGATGACTTGTTGTTCAAAGAGCACATTATGTAAAGGGTGAATATTATGTTCCAGGACGATGTTGTTTTTGAATAACTAGGAAATGAAACACAATTTTTTAATTTGATGTCGAGCAAATGGCCGCCTCTGGTAGCGGCACAAATGAGTGCTCCTTTAACTATATTTTTCATAACATTCTCCCACAGTTCCCGTGTAATTTCAGCAATTTCATTTCGAATATTGTTCTGCAGCATCAGAATTGTTGTCGGCTTATTGGTAAAAAGCTTTCGTTTCAAATACCCCCACAGAAAATAGTCGGGAGCCGACAAGTCGGGAGCTACTATGGTGTAATTGGTAAAACAGTCCACCGGTGATAGAATATTCCTGAAAACCATGAAAACACTGTACTTCTCATATGTTCGAAGTATCATCGAATATGCCTCCCAAGTCTGGAATCCAAGATATACCACATACATCAATAAAATCGAAAAAAACACAGAATAGCTTATTGAAATATCTTGACCTTCGTAGTTATCTATTATTTTCATAATTCCATCACTACTAATTCGAAGAAACATGGTGGATGCCATCTTCCTACATAAAATAACCAATTCCAAAGTAGACTGTACTTATTTACTCAAACGCATATCCATTCGAGTACCATCTAGATTAACTAAAACTAATCTCACATTCAACCTTCCACCAATGCCAAACAAAACTCATTTTTCTACCAAACTTCCCTTTAACATCAACTCACACTTAAAAGAATGAATTAATCAATTAAATTAACATTTCCATTACTTCAATTACCACAATTAAATCAAAATTAATATATAAATCTTAATGGCATTCATTTTATTACACAGATTTTATTCCCTATCCAATTTTCCTTTCCCCTTATCCTCCCGTTCCTCTGGAAAATTTTCGTCTTTATAACTTTTATCTCTCCTCTGTTTATATTTTTATTTACTACTTTTTCTCACATTTCTCTTTTTTTGTATTTCAGCAATAGAGGATAAAGTTCTCATTCCTTTATTGTTTTCTATGCAGCGTAAAATTCATTTCCTATCAAAATCTTAATACGCTATTTATCAATTGAATAAATCCTTTTCAAACTATTGTCATACACTGTACCTACTATATTGTTATTTCAGAAAACAACGTATAGGTAAAAAAATTATTAAACTTTTATCATGGTTTTTGTTTACTTCGATAAACTGTTTATTTTCCAAAAATAATAAAAGAAAATTCCGGATTCGAGTCCTATTGGTGACTGTACTTCTCAGATAGATATTTTCTGTGTATTTTTCTGCTCGTTCATTTATTTTTATCTGATTCGTTTCATTTTTCAAGAAAATCGCTGAAAAATCGTAACTTATTTACAAATTTTCTCCCCCATATGTCCACACCTATCGCTTTAAAAGGTTGCATATTACATAAGATCTTGATGAAGCACACAACTTTCTAATATTGAGCCAACGATAATTATATTTGTTTAAAAATATAATACATTATCTATTTTAAATTCGTAAATATTTTTTTTCTTTCCTCTACTACAAACAGCAAATAATTTAAAAAAAAAACGAAGCTCTACCTCTTCAAAATGGGTGATTTCTTTATGCCGCACCCAGTATTATATAGTTACCTAATTTGACTCGAGCTAGATATTACTCTCGCTCGGCTAACGCCGGGTACAAATGCTAATAAACGATAAAAATTAAATGTGATCATCACCATTCTCATATTTAAACATTAAATTACGGCACTCAAATTCAATTTTTTAAATTTAATCCGCGAAAATTTTGAATCAGATATTAAATTTACTGTATTTTTTCATATATACGGCAGTAATGTTGTGGCCGGACATTTTACACGAGCAAAATTAAATTGACTTTGTTTATAACGTCGGTTAAAAACAAAGTGAATTATATTTTATTAATGAGAACACATTCTTATTATGATGTTGTAATTATTCAGAACAGACGGTCTGTGATATTTTAAATTGTATGTGTTCTCCATAATAATATATAAGTTGTATCAAGTTGTATTAATATAAATGAATTGTTAATTTTGACGTCTCCTATCGGTATATTCAAAGGTGTTTGAGATTCCGTAAAAACAAAGTAGACAGCTTTCAAATAATAGAAAAATAGATGTATTAATTTGAAAAGCGTAACATATAGGTTCAAAAGTTTATCGTCAATCCACTGTGTTGATATAGCATAATCGGATAATACACGTTTTCCGGATTGGAAGAGATCCAGGTTCGAATCCCGGTAGCAACAACAATAGTTTTCGATAAAATTCATTTTATATGTATATCTTTCTAATTAATGCATTTAATTTGTATTTAATTATATTTTATTATAATACAAATTAAATACGTCATTTAGAAAGATATACGTACAGATAAATTTAAAATTTTAGCTGCAACCATAGATTTGAACCAGGATCTCTTCCTATCCGGGGAAGTGCGATATCCAATTATACTACGTCAGTCTCGTAAATAGTCGACAAATTTTCGAACATAAGTTCGAAAATTTGTCGACTATTTACGAGACAATTTGAAATAACTGCAACATATAAATGTTGCAGTTATTTCAAATTGATACATCTTACATTCCATTTATTTGAAAGCTATCACCTTTTTATTGCGAATACCAACTTTGAGAAATAATCGCTAGGAGACGCCAGAGATTTCAATACAACTTATATATATTTTATTTGTTTATGTATACTCTACCTACGTCAGTCTACTTCCAGAGAGAGGCGTGTAATAAAATGTATATTAAAGAAATGTTTAAAGGTGAGGTATATTCCTTGTATAATATAATAAACGGACACAGATACAACATATTATTTAAAGTAACCTTGGCAAGAAACAGTTTCTCAGGACACGGTATTTAGTAATAGTTGTTTATATCCAGCCAACCGTGAAGAGCTGCATGTATAAGTATGGAGATTTTTTATGGAAAAAATGTTCGCATTTCTGATGAAAGGATTTAAGTAAGTATTGTTTTTCAATTTTGCAAAATATTACTAATACTGTACTTAGGTTTATTATTTATCTGTATTAACAATCTGTAATTTTTTGTATACACACATTGATGTAATTCTACAATAAAACAAAAACTCATCATTGTTTTAAAACGTCACAAACAAACAATTATTTAAAAACATAAAAAAATGATAATTAGAAATATTATGTTTCACTGAATGTGTATTACCAGTGAAGTTACTGTCACTGGTGAATATATAATTTAACTGATATGCGCTAGTGAAATTATATACTGTGGTTGAAAGTAAACATAACAATAGTGAAACGTTTATTTGCGTATTTTTGTTTTCCCTTAAAATACAAAAAAAAAATTCAATCCGAGGTATTTTGCCATCAAAATAGTGTTTATTTTCGATAAAAAAATTATATTAATACATGGACAATACAATTTACCGATATTCTTTAAATGAAAGTTAAACTAACACTAACATACCAAACTTTGTATAAAAATCTTGAACGAACTTTTTCGGTTTACACTAGTTTCAATACACAGTTGTAGGGCGATACCATCACCAGCTACGATCAAAATGTTCCGACGTTAGGTGGCATTAATGACATCAAACACATGCGCAGCACATACCTACGTACGTGTACCGGATCATTCGTATGTGACCAAATACATTTTAACTGATATTGAGCAGTGAAATTGTAAGTCATTTGTTTGATGCATGTTAGTGAATTTATTATTATACTAGTAAATATATAACTTCACTGGTAACACACATTCATGTTACACATTATATTCTTTAACCTTTACCATACCATGCTAAAAATACCCTACGCAGTCATGCTGTCAACTCGTGTTACTGCAAGAAATTTGAGTATTTTAAGCACTTGAAATGGAAACAAAGAGCTTTTACAAGCTTAAATGACTTAACAATAGTTAATGTCATAGTTACTATAAATATAATAATTTAATACGTTCTTTTTATACTGAAACGTCATTCTTATTACGCATTCGTCAAAAACTAATCTAACATGATCTTCATCTTTATCTCTCATCATTTGAATTAATATGTGATTTTTTTCAGATAGCATACAGCGCATCAATTTTATATAGCATTGAATTCAAATATGATTATTTTTATCACGATTCGCGTTACATAATTAATTTCGCACTAGTCATTTTTAAGCGCAAATGATTTTTTTAGGACTAGGTAAAATGTAAGTTTTTCATTGAGCATATTTATAGAAATTCGATTTAATTGGTTCGGTAGACAAATGTTACTGCGTAGCTAGGGAAGGGTTAACCTATCACAATTTAAACACGTTTATCAATTATAATATATTATTAGACCCTTGCGAGAATTCTTTATAAGTTATATAAAGATATGTATATAGATATGTATTTCTTTCTAATTAATACATTTAATCAGTATTTAAAATATCACAGACCTATGTTCGGAATAATTACAACTTCACAATAAGAATGTGATCACCTTAATTTCAAAATATGTACTTACATAATAACCAGTAAACCTATGTTACTGCGTGGCTAAGGAAGGGTTAACCTATCACAATTTAAACACGTATATCAATTATAATATATTATTAGACGCTTGGGAGAATTCTTTATAAATTATACAAAGATCTTAGGCAAGCGGTTACGATAAGGTCAGACTTATTCATTGTCCGAACAGATGATGTATTGCAGAATTTATCACGAGGAAGGCATGGGTCTTATCTCATAAATAAACATACGGCTCCGATATCCTCAAGATAAAGTTAATAATAAATAAATATATCCTTGATTCCCATCGAGTATCAAAAAATAGGGTGTTTAGTTTTTAAAAAATAAACATTTTGGTTTAGGTACTAAATGTGTTCTGAAAATAAAGATAAATCTTGTAAAATAAGGTAATGTTGTATAAAAATTTGTGAAATTTTCAATGCAAGTATAATATACCCCATGATGGAGGTATTTAATTGGATTCACACCCTCATGAAAAGGGAATTAAACTATGTACGACAGTAAAGAAGGAATTTGTAACTCATGTTAAGGCTTGTAGGCATACTTGAACATCACTGGAAAGAAACATTCATTGATAATATTTATTTTTTAATTATAAAAACATCCCCATATTCTTACATCCTGCGTGCAACTCAAAAAATCAAAATGTGTAAATGTTTAAATTATAAAATTAGACAGCTAGTGGATATTTTTGAAAGATTTATGCTGATAATTTAACAATACTAAATTTTTGTGGTTTAATCCTATTCAAGGCTGAAAGGTGTAATATATAATTCTGGGAAGGATCAAAAGATTAAATAGTACCAAGTCTTGTAAAATAGTACACAACTCTTTTATTATTCCTCACATCAACTGCTGCAGCAGGATTTTGTTTTTGGCTAACGAAAAAGAAATGCAACAATTGTCAGTGCTGCAAAATAAAGCTTTATAAAAACAATATTCAGAAAAAATAGATGTGCTCGGATCAGTGCAATGCTGAAAGACCTGAATAAACCTTTAAGCAAAAAAATATTATATCGACAGAATTTATAAGAAAAATTGATGCAAATCAACATGAGCACGAACATTATACAAGAGGAAAAGATAGACTGAGACTGCAATTCGGGAAGAAGGCTAAATTTGATAAATCGATGAAGTACAGTGCGATGATGAAGATTTTTAATGAATTGCCAGAAGACACAAGAAAAGAGGAGAAACTACACAGATTCAAAATGAATCTAACCATATATGTGGAAGATAAGTTATAGTAAAAATGTTCTTATTTATATAAATATACTTATGTATGCACTATATTAGGAATAAGTAAATAAATAATTGTGTAATATATAATTGCATTCGTTTAACAGTAGATTTTTTCATACTTATAATAATCAATAAATTAATATTTTTTTAAATTTTCAATAGACTGAATTTGATATCCAAAATAACAACTTAAGCATCAAAATTTGGACTATGCAATGTTTCAACCGCTACGCTCACTACTGCTACACATCACCGCATCATGCGGCGACTGAAGCCCGGGCCGGGTTAGCGAGGCGGACAGCTAAACAGTACTTTTCCATCTGGATAAAAAGTCATGTAATTCTGTAGCACTATTTCCGTTACTTCTAAAAACGAAGTTCGTTACAAGATTTAAAATATCTCCACTAAAGATGTTTTACATCAATATTCGTCGGGCATTAATGCCGTGACCTCGTGGAAGGTTAATAAACTGTGTAATAAATTCAGAAATTTCGTTTTGATGTTAGGGACTAGGCAGAATATCGCTTCATTATCCTGAACTAATTGCCGCCCCACTCGGCGAGAGCGCCAAGCAGTCCGCAGTAAAGCTTAAGATTCAATTACAGCGGGAATAATTCGCGTGGCCGTGCGAGAAAACTCGACATTAAGTTTAGTATAATGTTCACCAGATGGCGGCAGCGTGCTGGTTGCAGACGCCCGGCTGGAGTCACGCACGCGATACACATGTATAAAACACTTTAAAAGAAATTACCACGCGAGCCATGTAGATTCTCCACGGCTGAAGGATCATTTTCAGGCATTCAGGTAAGTTTTCAGCCGCTTCTATTAAACAAGTGGATAAAATTTACGCCCTAAAAAGAAAGGTACAAGATATTAAAAGATTTACGAGATTTTTTGTTAGAAATATCTAACTTTTTCAATTCCCGTCATCATTATCATCATCATCGTTCCTTATTAGCATGGCTATTAACATTCTAACATAAGCATTACACAGTGACTACACTAATTCTACAACACTCCCACTTCATTTTCTTTTATTCTATATATATACACATATTTTACTTTTTTTATCTCTATTTTTATTCCTGTTGAATCTTAAATAACAGCACGAAAAAAACGGGCTACTTTAACACAGACTTCACTCTAGAAAAGTAGCCAGGACAACGCTGTATATATCAGAGGTTAAGTCTACTCCATCCCACACAATAAACATATTACAATATTATATTATAATATATAATATTCACCTCTGTTATTACCAAAAATATGTACGAGTATGTCAATAAATAAATAATTATCAACCGTTTTCTATCCACAGCCTTCCTAAGTGCCACGTATTCCTGCAAAATTTGATTTCGTCAATTCATCGGGTGATTCTCATCTACATCATTATCATATGACAATGTGATGTTCTTAAATGATCCAGACTATCGGAAGTCAGTGGCAGAGTAGGAGTGAAGATATATATCTCAAAGCCTTAAGTAATGATGTGCCGCTTAGTTGACTCGATAGTCATTCATGTTAATAGAAACCAGTTTGAAAAAGTCGATAATTACGTCAACACTACATTCGAGTATGTACATTCAGACGTTTGAACATGACTTCCAAACGTGATCTTCCAATTCATGTTTAAATATAAAATGTTATTTTTACTGTATTTAAGAACAGTGTTTTGGTCGGTGTAGTCTATTTTTTGCCGCAACTGCCACTTCTTGGTGAGAATGCACCTTCTCCGGTTCGGAAAGAGATCCAGGTTCGAATCCCGGTAGCGCAACAACAATATTTTTTGATAAAATTGATTTTATATATATTTATTTCTAATTAATACATTTAATTAATATTTTAAATATCACAGACCTATATTTTGAATAATTACAACTCACAATAAGAATGTGTTCTCCTTGATTTCAAAATATGTACTTACATAACAAATGTTTTAAAAATACTTACGGATGAGCTTTTACGAATAACATAATGGTACTCAAAGCGTGTCTTGAGTTTTTTTGACGTGCTTGTGGTTTAGTGGTTACGATACTACCCTAGTGAACTAGTGGTCGAGTGTTAGAGCCTCATTCCAGGGGGCCATCAAGTTAGTTCTATATTCAAAGCACTAGCGTTTATCTTACTTTTAAAATAGTAACAATATTGATGTGACACGTATTCCGTGTACGCATCTCTCTCTTTTTTTTTAAATAAACTATTGGATTAAACTATCAAAAGAAAATAATAAATATAAATGGACTTAGATGTGTCAAGCATACGGAATGATTGATGAAAGGTATGTGTACCTTGTTTACGCATAGAAAACAAATTTTTAAAATAATATTAGAATTCTACAGACCCGATAACCGTGAGTAAGACGTATAAATGTGAAATATAGATGTGGGTCAGGATGGTAATATACAATATGCAATTCTTAATATCTAGCACTATTGAAATAGTTGTTGATATATGTGTTTATTTATTTATTTTATTAGACTTTATTGACATAAGTGTTTTTGTTGTAACAGAGATGAATATATTATAACATGATAAACATAAGATACAATTATATTTCAATTAAATATAATACTCTGAGAAATGTGGGAAAGAGAAGACTCTACCTCTGATATATACAGCATTGTCCTGGCTCCTTTACTAGACTGCCGTTTATGTTAAAGTAGACAGTCTTATTCGTGCTGTTCTAGCGTTATTTAATTCAAGAAAGATAAAGATGTAACAGGAATTAAAATATATATATATATATATATATATATATGTAGTGAATGTTGTAAAACTAGTGAATTATTAGTGGAGGTATTGTATTATGATTATGTTGGAATGTTGGACAGCGATGCTTCTGATTGATCTCTATCCAATTCAATCATATATTGGGTCCATATTTGTGTAATCTTACTGGAAATGAACGATTTCTAGTTGGTATTGAGTGTGTTGTACAGTTTCAGACAGCTACAGCTAAGAACATGTAGAATCGTTGATAAAATGTCGTTGTTGCTCTCGGAACTGGTGTGTAGATATTCGTTTGTTGGTCTTGTATTGTGATAATGATTTATTGCTTGGGGTGAGTTGTTAACATGGAAATATTGGACGAGTCTCAACATATAAATTTGTCTTACGTCTAGGACATTTTACTCTTTAAATATAAGATTTGATGGATATCTATGAATGAACAATACATTTGTTTATGAGGAAAAATAGCGGTACATGATTAGAAATATAATGATTTTTTTTTAAATACGGAAACATCTCATCACCATTGTTTTTAAAAAATACTCTCGGTGGTTAATAATGTTAAAAATAATGTGGTGAGAAAAAATAAATAAACCAACCTAATAATTGAGGCATTCAAAGTAAATATATTGTAACCCACGAGATTATTTTCATTTCTTGATAAATTAAGTTTCTCCAATAGTCAGTCAATCAAAAGTTATACCTAAATCTTAAATAAGGATAAAACCTTTTTTGCTTCCAATGTACCTTGCCTTGAGACTTTATTTTGAAATTTGAAACGTTGAAACACAAGCAGATGATGGGCATAATTAACTTCCAACTAAAAAATGCCTACTTTTAAAATGTTAATTATTTTAGCAATTTATGTAGATATTCCTATAAAAGATAAAAAGCTTATAAAAAAAATATTATAATATACCATATTATCTAAAAAAAAATTAAAATAACACGAGGAAAAGATAAAATCAATCAAGTAATACAAATTTTGGATAAAAATTGTTAAAAGGCTCGAAACTGCGACTGTCTGGTAGGTATCAGGGGTTGCAAAAAAGAATAAAACAAAAATAATAATAATAATAAAAAATACAAAAAAAAATAGGACGTATAATTATTGTAAATTAGATCGCAATCATCATAAATATGAAAAAACGAAGGCCTTTACCGGTTGACTGCCCAATATGGTCAACATATGTCACAATACTAGTTTTCCTTGATTCTGCCATGTATTAGGTAACTACGTGATTAAGTTATATTTTCAATTTTTTATTTCATTTTTTGATTTGTTTTATGTAAAAAAAAATCGCCATAGGCCGGTTAAAAAACGTTCGTATGGAAAGACGTTAGAATGGATAGCGATACACGCTTAACATAAACCAAACTTTTTAACGTCGGCTTAGCCATATCATGGGAATGGATTTCGTCGACCTTGACACCCACGCTCTTGTGTACTTCTGAGCGGTAGTTTCAAATTCAGACGTGATCAAATTAATTGAATTAACTTAGTATTTAAGCTAACAATACACTGACTCTGGACGCCTCAATTAATCTAAAACTGTAACAACTATAATTTAATTGCGTCCTGTAAAGAAATCACGCAACACACACAGCAAACAAACTGCTAACAGTTGCTCGCGAATAAATTAACAGTATTCCAGCTGTCGCTTTTTTGCACATGCGTGAATGAAAATTCAAAGACACACTTCTATTCAATTTGAGAATCCACCGATACTGTGTAAACATCCCGCCATCAGGCATCGATGTGTCACACGCAAAACCCGAACAATGGAGCAAAACGATGATTACATTTAGAAATGAGAACTCGATTAAGTTAATTTAATATAAATATGAGTTTTAAATTTAAATATAATAATAGAAGACGACGAAATACGTAAAATGCATATAAATTACCTAGACGCAAATAAAAATTACATAACAATTGACACTTAAAATTGTTTTCTATACAAGCCATACATTTCCTAGTAACCAATTTTAACTAAAATATATACTATTAATACAATACGTTAATTTGTTTATTCATCAAGAGAGATAATTGATACTGATTATATTTAAACAAGTTTCAATTTATTTTTTTTAATTTTAATAGACGATCTGGCAGGTTATAAATTAATAAGATTAAACTATTCACGATCATCGTCTCGGTCACCACTCTAAAATTCACTTCGTCCAGCAGCTATCCTCACGCCACGTGTGATCTGCATTCATTACTCTCTACCACGTACATTACTTCTATGTTTTCTCTTATATACCTACTTGTTGGTCTAACAGCCAAAGGATATACGATATACCCAATATTCGTGTTTCCTTTGACCGCTGCACTTCTTACTATTAAACAATTAAATTTATTTTACATTCTTTTTTCTATTATTCTAACCTTCTAATAATAATAACTTGTCAAACTATATGACACGATACATTATTATCACATATAATGGGTTTATTAATAAAATATATCACTATCCACCCTTGACAGCCCCTCAAAGCTCGGCTGAAAATAAGGATGTATGTCAAAAAAAGTTGTATGTAGACTGTACAGCGACAGCGACACGTGCATCCCCTAAGCTTACATATAGTGAATTTAGTTTGTTTGATAATTCACGTAGTTTTATTAAATACGTGAGCATTATTTATTCGGTTAATAAAAGAAAAATTATCGGCATTATATTTAAATTGAATTTAAAAATAATACTGTATTCTATGAGCGTTGCGATTTTGTTGTTCATGTGTTTTTTCTTCTAATGGTTTCGTGTCGTGTCGTGTCCTACTGCAAAAACATGTTAAAAAAAATAATAGCTGATATTCGCGACATCAAATAGATAAATTCTCATTAATTTATGCCTTTTAAAATGTGGAGTTGGCGTGATGTTATTTTATCAAAACATTCAGTGCCGTGTGATAATGTGATCATCCTGAAATACCCGAGAAACTGGAAAAAAACACGCAAATAGTGTAAAAAAAAAAAAAAAAAATTACTTACATTCCCGCAAAATTGTTGAGGCAGACATTATATTTGAAACTAAAATGGGAATGGGACATTAATATGTTAATTTTTCGCTATAAAAATATTTTTCGATAAGTCTAATTAAAATAAATAGTGGCCCCACCCCTGACATACGCCGCGCCGGCTCGATTTGTTTACGATCAAACTGGGAAAATATCCTTTATTATATAGAAATGAAACGAACTTCGTTTAAGAAAAACAAACGAAGCGAGCGAGTAATGAAATTTTTAAAATAATATTATAACACGAAGAATCTGAACAATAACGAAATAGTGATCGACGACGATGTCGCGCAACATATTTTACATATTCACAGCTTCATTAGTGCTCCGCGAAAAGAGGTATGTATCATATAAAATGTTTAAAACCAGTCTAATTTGATCTTGCCGTATGATATTTTTATCCTCCGCGAACAACACTTTTTTTTTTTATCTTTTAAGCTGAACAATAACGCTCGAACACTTTTCATGCCCTTTTTTTTACACTGCCCCAAAAAAAACAAAAAAAAAATCTGTTCGAAAGGAATTTACACGAATAAACATTTTATATCTATTCTACACTCAGTTTTAAAATACTAAATATTTAATACATGTAAAATACCAAATTTACATATAATATGTCAGAAAAGCAGACAAAGCTTTATGACCACAACGCGTATCCAAAGAATGTTAAATCAGTCTTTAAAAAAAAAATTACAAAAATAAACTGACCTAGATTTGAACTCGTAACATTTCAATTGTCGATGACTGCTCTTACCGTGAATATGGTAATCCGGGTAACACGTGCATTGAAAATATTTTATGCATTTTCCTCCGCCAACATCTTCGTTTACCAAGTCAAAACTTCATAGAATGCGACAGAAACGTCATGGTTCCTGATGAGATTTCCCCAAGGAAACCATCTAAAAATGCGATCAAATCCAGAAGAGACGCGTTATATGTTCATATGGTTTCCGTGAGTACTGTATATATAATAGAACTGGTATCCTTTCTGGGTGGCTTCATTGAAGAAACCTAGGCTTATGATTGAAGAAAGTGTATTGAAATGTTCCGGAAGTTGCGTCATGAAGCCTTTTACAATAGGTAGTATATCTATCAAAAGTAACTTAGAGCAGGAAATATACTCTCCTTTCATAAACATATGAAAGTGTTGTGCTGTAAAGACAACATACTAAATATTATGAAAAATAAAGAGTGTTAGTGCCGTTTAAAATTAATTTAATTATATTAAATTTTTTGGCGTTTGACTTGTTGTATCACGCATACATTCAATTCGCGGTTTACCAAAATTTAACCTGCGTACATCCTTCCCTTTCTTTTCTCTTATATATATACCTATACTTAAGCACAAGAAAGAAAGAACATGTTGCAGTGATTAAAGTCTTCCAACTGCAGCAAGTTCAGTGCGCTTGGAACTTTTGTGCGGATAACTACCGTCGCTTCACTCCGCTAACGTTTTTTAATTAATCTTACTTTAATCCCGTTTATATATATAAACATTCTTTTCACGAATGTGAGTATACACCCCGCTCAAACGCTTGTATTTATGGTGGAGAGAAATCAACAAATGAACCAGCATCCGGCAGACAAAAAACAAGTGTCTTCCTTTCTTCCTCATATTTCCACCAAAGAGAACCCAGTGAACACCCTCAAATATAAAGTAAAATAACACAATCTTATATAATTATTTGTTTCCTCTGTTGTATTTCACTTTAAAAAAAATTGGTATAAAAATATTTTACTTTTATTGTGTTACTTACATATTTACTTTAATTTTTATATTTTTTTGTACGTACTTTAACTTTAATTTACTATGTTAATTACTTTATTTACAATGTGAAGGGCAATCCTTGACGTAAAACTGTTTCTGCAGTTTGGCAAAAAATAAAAATTTTAATGTAATAAAGTTGAAAATATACCTGATTCTTGAGGCCCATTCCGGAAGGGATTATTTTATAATGCGCGTAGACCGGAATATTATTGGAGAGAGAATCAAATATGCCATATTTTATTACAAGTGGGGCCGGGCCTATCACAATTGCTCATTGATTTCCATCCAAGAGTGGCGCTGCTGGTCTCATCACGTGACCAAGGTTAAGTGCAGTCATGTAAAGCGGGTCAAACACATGTGACAGAATATATACTTTATGTATAATTTCTGCATTACATTATTCATTTGTTCCAATGCGTATTGTGCAGTTTTGCCATTCAATGAACACATCTTCGCCTCGCATTGCATCTAGAATATCTGGTTTATTTATGAAAGCTGAATTTAAAAATATATTTGCCTGTATTTCCATTTCTATTTAAATAATGCAATAAATTAATGATTTTTTTGTTCAACTAGATAGATTTACAAACTAAATCCGTTTTGTTGTACAATTTTGTTGTAGCTTATCCCCAGGTTCTAAAAAAATCAATATATTTTTTTCGAGTGTGTTCGAATTATTTACAAAGTATTTATTGTATTAGATTAAATTTGGAAAGTATTAAATAAAATCAAAAATAGCAGCGATATTTTTCGGTATGAATCTGTTTGATTTTAACCTTATTATTTAAAATAATAAAATATTAAAATCTCACCAAGCCAGGCTTTTGAATGGACAATCATTCATTTAAGAATATAAAATCGTGTTTACACGTGCACGTGCACATGAAATTTCAATTTCTTTTGAAATTTATTTATGTGATCATTTTGTCCTGAAAGTACACAAGTAAAATAGTAAACAAACAAGTCTACTGTTAGAAATTTTAAAATTTAAAGACTGTGCTGCCGATAGATAAGAAATTATTAAAATAATAGTAATATTTATGTTATATTAATATTATATACGTAGAAAATTATTATTCCACGATTGTTTTTCAAACACAAATTCCTTTTTTTTTTGACGTGCGTCGGATATTAAAAAGTATTTGTGGTAGTCAAGAAAAGGCAGCTCTTAAACGACGTCCTTGGATGGGTTTTAAACCTTAATTAAGTAATAAAATAAAAAGTGTAACATGTTATTGATTTATGATTTAAAATATTTTACTTGTACCTTTATATCATAATTATTTGTATTATTATATTTATTACATTTTTGTTAATATATAAGCAAAATAAAATATTAGCACTACTGACCTGTTAATAATATTATATAATAAATAAATATTACCATGACCTGTTAATAATATTATATAATAAATAAATATTGTGACATTTTTTTAAATATAAAAGGCATGCTTATTTAACCAATGGTTGTGGTGGTTCAGTTTGAAATCAATTCAAAAGCTATCTACCTATACCTGACGACGGAACCCAATGGCATCTTATTTTTTCTCATCACTTAGAAAGATTACTTCGATACCGAGCATTTGGCTACGATGGAAGAATTTTCACCATAGGCGTACCTGACAATTCAGAAACTATAGGGGAGACGGAGCAGCGGTAGACCGCCACTTGGAGGCTGGATGGGATCCAGAGAGACCTGGATGACTGAAGAGATAAGATAAGGGACAGAGAGGAATGTCTCGATAAACGATGGACACAGAAAGATTATTTAAATAATTTAAAAACCAATAAATTAAAACTTTTGTTTGTTTTGTAAAAAATAATTCATATATGTATATTTCAGATAAACTAATAGTTTAAAAGAAAAAGTTATTTCTTGGGTTTCACAAACAAATAAATTATTAAATTGCTCCAACAAACCTAAGGATAGGCTTGCAAATCTTTCTCGTGGAAAAATCAAAATAAGAAATGTTTGTCGAATATATGTATCCTTCAGTCTCTCTGTAGACGTCCATGTCGTTCATCTTCAAAGAAGTGAGCCAATCGCGTCAACGATGATTGATGTACCTAATACCTACTTATGAAGATTGATATATTCTTATTGTCATTTTTTACATCGGCCGGCGAGAACCTAACGTCATAAAAAAATATGTTATTGTTCTTGCAATAATCCAACATTTCACAACAAGTTTTCCAACACATAAATACGTACATTTTAAGCGAATATCTTCCTCAGTATTACGTGATTGTATTATAATTAGTGATGGGACGATTTAATTGGAATCGGAAATATCGGAACTTATTTGGGGATCAGAATCGGAGAATTTTTAACCTAATTTCCGATTCCGAAAACGATTCTTTGGATTGGAAGTTTTTTTGCGGAAACTTGTAATAATTAAAATAAATAATTACCTAATTGTAATCATAGTTATCCCCGACAAGTGTCGTAAATATTATTAATCCCAAAAATAATTTAGATGTACTGAGGGTACTTTTGAAAAGTAGTTTAAAAATGAGATGAAAGTCATGACATACCAACAGCGCTTGAGGAGCACTTTACCTGTCAAAGCTAATTTCAGTAATTTCACACCAATCTTTGTTTAAAACGTCATTACTTTCATTCGCTTTTTAAACGCTTAAAACACCACTATATAATCGTGTCTTAATTTTTTAAACTTGAAAATGGCTATTTTAAATATTATACAGGGGTGTAACAGACCTAGTCCACAATACTTTAGGACGTTATATCTTATAAAAATTCGAGCCGAAAATGTACAAGCGACCATGAGCTATTCTAAACCATTTCAGATATATAATCATTTTAATAAGTCATAGTCACTGAAAGGTTTTGATTAATTGAAAGTAATATTTTATTAATTTCATATAATATATTGAATACCAAAAATTAAAGTGAATTAAACTTCCAACAACTAGACTATTTATTCTTAAGATGATTTAGGATACATTGTGAAATCTTAAAGTTGCTTAAAAGCATTATAAAACTAATAGTGGTTCTCAATCTGTGATCAATAATAGTTTTCAATTGAAAAATTATTATTTATTTTTCATGTATGTATTGTAAATTAAAAAGTGATTATTAAAATTACGATTAAGAATTGAATAAATAAATACACAGAAATATAGTTATTAAATTTAATTAAACTTATGTTTATAAAATAAATATTTAAATATTATGACAGTACTGCAATTTGATTATTTTATGCATTGTGTATTGTACCTGTAAGCCCGCAAAACAAAATTGTTTCTCATCATTTAAGCGAAAAAATGTGTATAAGTATAATCTTCTAAAGTATTGTGGACTAGGTCTGTTACATGTATTTTTTCAGTTTTTCAGTAGAAATCGGAATCGGAATCGGGAATCGTATCAGAATCGGAAGTTTAAATAAGTAATGGTAAATGGAATCGTGTACACGGCGACCACAAATATAACGTTTTTCACTGCCCACAAGGCTTGTCAACGGCAAACGACGTTAACCTTTTGCAAATGAAAGTAGTTAATCAATAATATAACCATAAAATAAATATTTATGAAAAAAGATATTAAAAATCATTACGAATAAGCTCGTGTCACTAGCAACAAATGAAACGCAATCTCATTTATCGATACTGCTCGACACAATAATGCAGCTGCAGGCCGCAGATGCCTATTCGGTCCAGGAATTGCATTCAGTCTGAGGTCGAAGCCAATTTTGCAACGGTGAAAATGATTATTGGACGCTAAGTGACCGTGTAGTTTCAAAGGCGACAAGGCGGAAATGTACCATGGATTCCGAAGCTGGCAAGCTCCATAAAAGGTTTATTTATAGATTGAAATAATAGACAAATGTAAGTTTTTATAACATAAATATATTCACTTAGTATTTGCCGATGGATCATGTACCAAATCTGAAGTAAATAAATAAATAAAATGGTAAATTCTTACCCTTTTATCTAACCCGCTTCTGTCCTCAAAACTCTTTCTTAAAAATAATTACTTGAGTATTAATTCGATTAGACTCGTTCATGTGAGAATAATTGTTTTCTTTGTACGGATCTGTAGATACTTACAAAAGAGAAAATTTAATGTCGAATGTAGCGAATTCAATTTGTTTAAAGCAAACATTACGAAGTAAATTCAGTATTTTCATTAAATTAAAATCTGGCGCTCGCAAAGTAGTAGATATTTTGATAGAAAATTAACTTCACAACAAGAAGATTCATATTCAACGCAATATTACACATACTTTATCGCCATAGTTTTGTTCCCTTGAAGCTATAGCTCTAACTACTTATAAATAAATGTTGTTACTAAACGGGATATGTAATATTAATATTAATTTATTTTATTTAAAAAAGTAAGAAATTTGACCAAAAACCAAATATAAAATGTAAAACATTAGACATATATTCTCAAAAATTACAGTTCTCTCGCTCTTTTCAGAAAACATTTTTAAGCGATTAAATAATTCTAACTAAAATCCGCAGTTGTATATTACAATATACGTACTTTGGTTTATTTATATTAATGATTTAATTTTTTTCTTTGCTTAATGGTAGACATTTAATAAAAAAATTAAAAAAACGACCGAAAGTAAGAAAAATGGAAGTCTGAGTAAAACACTGAGAAATAGATAAAAAGGTATATAAATCAATACTAAAGGACAATTTTAAGACAAGACATCATAAATTATCACATATATATGTTTATTGAAAAACACTTTTAATAAAATTATACGTTACTTAACTTTGTATTTAACAACGCGAGTATTGGATTTTGGACAAACTAAACCTAAACATCGAATTATCGTGTTATGAATAAAAAAAAATTATTAAAAAGGGGGTGGTTTAAATTGAACGTTGGATTTAAATTTCGCTCCATATTTTTGTTTTGCGATCCGAATAGAAAATGCGATTAACTTGCTGACCATTCCCACTGCCGTCAGTTCACCAGTTGGTTTGTAGAGCATCATGAAGTGGACTCTCAATTTAGTCGAAAAATCATCTTCAACGATGAGGCGCATTTTTAGCTCGACGGTTTCACAAACAAACAATTTTTTTCATATGGGCTCAGAAAATCCTTGCGTAATTCATGAAAAGTAAATGCACTCTAAACGAGTCGCAGTACAGTGTAGATTTTGGGTAAACGACGTGATATGCCCACTTGTTTGAAAGTGAAACTGAAAATGCAGTAACTATGAATAACCGTAACACGATATCGGACTTCTTTTAGCACCACCTGGACGATATAAACCTTGAACAAATGTGATTCAAGCAGAATGGCGCCTTCTACCATACAACTCGAGCAACAGTTTATTTACTGCACCAACAATTTCCCGGTTGCGTAATTTCACTGAATGCCGACATCAATTGGCCAGCAAGATCTTGTGATTTAACACCGTCCGACTTCTTTTTGTGGGGTTATCTGAAATCCAAGGCCAACAACCACAAACAGTTGACGACCTCAAAAACGAAATCCGCAATGTGGTCGTTTAAATTAATCAGAGATTGTGCGAAATTGTAATCGAATATTTTGTGAAGACAACCAAGATTTGCAGCCGAAGCCGAGGTTGCCATTTGTCGAACATACTTTTTCATATTTATTCGGAGAGTGTGCAAATTAATTACTTAATAAAAATCCAATCATAAAATCAATAAAAAAGAAGTTTTACTTCCAATTTAAATTCAGCGATCAATTTGGATCACTTTTAATTTAAATAATAACTTGAATAAGTTAGGATGCTAGTAAAAATAACATATATAATCATTATGGTGCTCGGATCTTTCCGAACACGAATTTTGCGGAAAGATTTTTAGTTAATACTAATTTAACATGACGCCGCTTTCCGCGGGGGTAGATAGAAAGGATAGAGCGCCACACTCTTTTGTTCTGGCATACAATTTATTCCGTTACGGATTAATAAACAACGAGTGTGACTACAAGAAGTAGAGTGAATAATGTTTGCACAGTTTATGTAAAATAAGTTAATAAATAAAAAGAAGTAACTTTGTATAAAGGTTGGAACGGTGTCGTGTGGTGGGTGAGATTGTGCAGCACTCGCACGACAATCGATCTGCATCTGACACAATGCTAATAACAGCAAATCATTATTGCAGCACGCGTCACGTCACGGCGATGTCGTGGGTCTTCGGACGGCTTGACCGGTCTCTAATTGAGCGGCACGGATGCATCGCGCTGCATTCGGCAGCCTAGTAGCAGTTGTATAATTTGAGCATTAATGGGTTGTAAGCGTTTTCGTCTAGCGCTGCGTTAGGTCATGCTTCGTAATTTATCAATTTGCAGAGACGAATTGAATCATTCAGATCCAAAACCCACCTAACTGGATATCGACGGATGGATATATAATAAAATGAAATGTGGTTTCATAGTTATTTTTGTACGATATCATAACACGGTACATAAAAAGAAGGTACGACAATTTTTGGAACTGGACGATTTCAATTATTTGGGCAAAAACATGCCGAGCACGCACGTTCTAAATAAAATTTCTTTCCGTTTTCCCAGATTATCTTTCATCTCAATATATAATTTAATTTATACGTAATAAATAATATAAAACAACAACGATTTTGGGAACGCTGTATGAAACCATATGACGAGCGACGCGACCGTAGTCGCCGCTAGCAGATGACGGCCGCGCGCTGTTCTTCCGCTTCATCTCGACCAGCTAATAGCGTCAACGCAGAGTTTCTCTTCGTAACGTCGCGTGTAATATTGTCGTGTTTCAAATCGCGTATTAATTGTAATATTACTGAACAAACTGTGACTCGACCGTAAGTACCATACACTTATACATTACCTTGTCCGATTATCTCATTTCCTGTATGTCTGAATCAATGCTCAACATTTAAACGCTGATGGATTGAGATTGAAGACAATCCATCATTCCACCATCTCGCAGATGACAACCTTCTGATACGTTCATCATAGACAATCATTCCTCCGTAAGCGGTGACCGCAACATGGCGCTATAAATATTTTGAAATTCACAAAAATGAGCGGAAAACTATATTTCAATGTCGATAAGAATCAAACCTAGTATCAAACCATTAAGTGTCCCTTGAATAAGAATCTATTTCGGACGAGTTGTCTTAGCCATTCTCCGACCGCAACTAATGACGCGTATTGACATTTTTACTCACGCAGCCTCGGTTGAAAGATCATTTGTAATATTTAAATGCCAGCTAGAATTTTTGTTTAAACCTTGAGGATAGTGAATTAGTTTATATATGATTATTTAATTATCGAGAAATTATGTTAGATCTGGAAATCGCATTGGAATAACGTAATAGCTCATATATTGAAATTGTTTTATAATAAAATATGGGCATAAATGTTACCATTTTATCAAAAAAAATACGATTTAATATTGCATAAAATCTTTGAAACGGCGTGATTAATAAATAATTGTATTTTTGTTCAACTGCTGATTCATAAATACATATAATTTAAATAAACTTTTTACACCAAATTTCATTTTTAATGCGAATTACTTATTTCACAGCATCCATTAATTTACAATATAACTAAAAGATTGAGAGAAAATAAGTCACAAAAGATAAGTTTTATACTGTTTAGAATACTGGCGAAAGAGTGGTTATCTTGAAACTAGCTGGTATAATAATATCACATAAATTTCAACGTTTCATTCGAGGTATTATTTTTATAAGTGAAGTTGCAATTCTCCAGTATACCAATCCTTGATAAATAAACCAAAGTAAATATATTATTAAAATGTGAACAAACGCAATTTTGAAAAGATTGATATCTTCCAGTGTGTCACGGAAGAGTGCGACAAAAAACAAAATTGACAAAAATTATCTAGACATGGGGACGGCAGACCGCGGCTCGCGTGCCTTATGAGGCTCTTTTCGTAGCCATTTGCGACTCTTCAACTTCAACAATTTGATATATGGAATAGTCAGCCTGAAACATATGACACAATAAAATAACTAGCATTTGCCATTCTTACAATCTTTAGCTCTACTTATTTAAGCGAACCCTCTCTTCCAAGAATCAAATAAAAAATAAGTTAAGAAGCGAATGAACCGACGATAATTTACAATTATGCACCTTCGTGGAGATGAAAATGAAAGGTGGGGATGGTTCTCCGGCGCTGGACCACTACGAGATGCAGATGATCTCGGGTCATGGGCGTTTCATGAGTAAACTCTTCGACTTAGGACTTGTCCGTGAACCGTGGTGTGTTTGCGCTCAAGTGAGGCAGACGACGGAGCACATCCTCTGGGACTGTGCCCCGTCTCGACACAGAATTTCTCTAGTGTGACGGGCACAGTCCAAACAGATTTTTACATAGTATGATGTAGTTACTAATAAAAATAATAATAAAATTATGAATGATGCACGTGAGATCATGATTGCGGGATTAGAAGGAATAGGTCATCAAATCCCCCGAAACGATGACCTATTAAGAAATCAAAGGAATCTCTGACATTTTCGGGTATTTATTAGAGTGTGGATCTCTCGCTGGAGGTTGCTGGGATGGTCGATGCCGGGAAGAGCAGTGGCTAGAGAAACCTAACGGAGCATTCTACTGGCTCTCCCTCGCGCCTCTTGCGACCTGAACAAGGTGAATTTCTACCGGACTGTGACAGAATTCTGCGACTACAACACACAAATGTTACGTCTACCCTCCCCTTTTGGGGGTGTATAATTTCTATAGCTTCTTTCTGGCTACCCTCTGAATTTAATGTGATAATAAACCGGAGCCAACTTACAATAGTATTATGATGATAATGTTAATAATGACTGAATGTAATAAAATAACAAAATATGTAATTATGACGAATCGAAACGAAAGTAAACAACTCTCAAAATGAATCGGGACAAAGTGTAAATAAATAAATAAAAAATATGCCTAAAATTGAACAAGTAGTTACATGCAAGACATAGCAAAGGTTTCAAAAGCGATGCAAGATCACCGTTCTAACTAGTAAACTTTACAAAGCCCAAAGAGTGTTTTATTAGTGTTCAATTATTTTTTGTGATTTCTTTGAGATCGTATGTATGTATGTGTGTGTGTCAGTGCGCCAGCACCGTCGGTGCGAGACGTATGTGGGTGTGTGTGTGGCGGGCTTAAAAGGATGACGCGCGCGGGGCAAGGCCCTTTTTCGCTACCGTTTGGCTTCGAAACTAGTATACTGTATCAATAACTATATTATTCGTTGTAATAAAGATTATAATTGTTACTTAAGAATTTCCCTTGAACCAACAACAACCTTCTATCACTTGAGATGTACTTCTTACGCGAGTACGTAACATTTATAAAGGAGAACATTCTTATTGTGACGTTTAATTATTCAGAATAGGTCTGTGATATATTTTTTTTAAATACGAATTAAATGTATATTTCAAATCCCATCAGCAGCAGTTCGATTTTTGTCGGAGAAAAATTAGTCCCTTGCATTTTATCAGTTATACCTATTTACTTTGTTTTAAAACTATATTATTTTTTCAATGAGTACGATGTGCACTTAATGTATGCACATTCAATTATTATATTATATATAAGAAGAAAAAAATTTGAAATGCATAATATACTACTTGTATCGGTCAGCATTTTTCCGTTGGAAGTAACCGGTTCTTATCGACATCGGACCCGGCAACACATCACACATCACATCACACTGTATAATAATTATGATCGTAGCGCAAGTGACGGTTACAGGCATCGCGCATACCGACGTTCTATAAACAGTACTTAAAACGGTATTACGAAATCATTCTCAAGCATCATCTTCAACTCAAAACGTGCTTAACTATAAAACTGAAGGAAATCTTGAGCACGCGCTTAACATACATCAAAAATCGTTCTCAATTTTTCTATAGCGCCTCAAATCTTTAAGCAAATCGGGTGTTAAGCTGACTCGAGATCATTCTCAGACGATGAAAAATGGCGTACAGTCGCTGTTGATACAGGATGAATATTATGTTCCAGGCCGATTTTATTTGACCGCCATTTTGGTTTGGCAAACATTTGTCAGTTCGCAATTGGTTGTCGAAGAGAGTAATTGATTATAATTTATTACGCAACATCTAACGCCTCAACAGCGTGTTAAAGGCATTAAAACATTTTATATAAATAATAATGGCAATGCTGTGACCATTAAAGGTGATCGCTATCGTCACATGTTGGAAAACTTCTTGGTGACTTAATTGGATCGATTAGTCCTGCAACACACGTGGTTTCAGCAGGACGGTGCTACCTCACACACAGCCCGAGCTACGCTTGAAATTTTGCGAGAATTTTTTCCCAGCCGCATAATGTTAAAAAGTGGTGATATCGACTGTCTTCCTCGTCACCTGATTTGACGGCTCCCTACTACTTTCTGTGAGGGTGCTTGAAGAAAAAGGCCTACGCCAATAAGCCAAACACAATTCCGATGCTACAGGACAATATTTGAAATAAAATTACTAAAATACTGCGCAGTGTTCGAGAATGTTATGAAAAAAATTTGGTTAAAAGAGCACGCATTTATGCCACTTCCAAAGGCGGCCACTTGGCCGATGTCATATTTCATACATAATTGTAATAAACAAATGAACTGATATATAAAAATAAATTTTTAAAAATGTGTTTCATTTCCTAGTTATTCAAAAGTAACATTGCCCTGGAAAATAATATTCACCCTGTATTAGTGGAACCACGCGGAATACGAACAATGCGAGTTCTTATCTTATAGAAAGGTTCTTTTATAAAATATAATCCTTATTATTTGGATTCTCGATTACATAATATTTGCGAAATAACCATTATTTTTGCATGTTTAATGGAAGCGTTTCGGTTTATTAACACACAAATGTAATCTATCTATGTATATATTTATTTATTAGCTATAAATAAGAAATTTAAGACGATCACATGTACCGTTAATAAATTGTTATAAAAATGTTGGTACTGAAAACAAAATAACAAATGATTAATCTCCGAAGATTGATCTCTAAAATTGGTAATGCCCTCGAAACGGCAAAGTAAATTAAATCGGAGGAAAACCTAAAAATTTGTTTTTAATTATTATCTATTATATTCTTTCAACAAATTATATACAGAGAAACAGTGAAAGAAAAAAATAACAATAAATTTATAAGTTTACACTGCCTGATAACTTATATTAAAATGTGATGTATCTATGGGACAAATACGTAGACACGCACACGGTCGGTACGATTGATAGTGTTTGAAAGAGATAAATGTGTCGCGCCGCGGTCGGCACGGTCTCTTGCCTCCGAACCGTGAAACCGATAACATCTTATATTTATTTACCTGCAATACATTGTATCGAGCATTTGGAATAAATACTTTCGTTACATCATCATCAACGCGATATAAAGATATCACAAAAATTTTCATTTCAATTTTTATAAAATATATTGAGTCTCAGCACAATTTTAGCCAAGCGCATGCTCGAGTACACGCTCGAGAATCATTTCGTAATACAACCCTCAATAAAACAAGCATCTTGTCACGCAACTTCACAGTAATGGTTATTCTCACGCAAATATCGTCGAGTTTTTATACCAACTGTCGGACACATTAACGGCCAAAATCGTTTGACTCTCTTAAGAGATCACGGTAAATTTTACATTCAACTCATTGTATAAATAGCTCCTAGATATTTCAACAAAACTAAATACGAAAATAATCAAAATAAATAAAATACGAAAAAAACCTACATAATATTTACGATCATTTCAAAATATACACCACATACCATATTTACGTCATTTATGTTTTTTTAGAAATCCGTGTTGCCCCGATAAATAGTAAATATAGTACGTATTAAGATTCCATAGTTCTAAAATTAAGTTGAGTACATAATATTATTAATCATTCCTAGGAGTATATTAAGTAATCTTTACATATTATTATTCTGTAATATTATTGTACCTAAATAGAAATAATAAACATTTATATTATTAAGTATGTGTTCCTGACATTAATTGAAAACAGACAATAAGCAATGGTTTGAAGCAGAATTTAATATAATATTAACGTTACATAAATGACCCTCAGGCCAACCAAATCGTACTGTAATATGTTTTGTGTAATTTCTTAAATAAAATGATTCGTGTCTCCTTTACTAGAACGAAGTCAATACTTGTGAATGAACTCCTCCACATCAAAGGAGAAAGTCTTCTCTGAACATTCTCAGCATTGTCAAAAAAATAAAATAGAAGTTGTCGTTGAAAGAATCATTAAATGTGAAATGTCGGATTTCGATTCAGAGAATTGAATTATTATATCTCAAACAAGAAGCATTACAATTAATAAATGTACAAATGTACATAAAAGATGTTCAGTCTAATGTAACCCGATCGAAATGAAGTTAGTATGTAATAAATTATAATGACATGGAAGAATCCTCCAAAATATACTTTTATTATGAATACAAATTAAATGTATTAATTAGAAAGATATACATGTAAAATAAATTTTATCGAAAAGTATTGTTATCACTACCGGGATTTGAACCTGGATCTCTTCCAATCCGGGGAACGTGCATTAACCGATTATACTATAGCGCCGCAGTGCACTGACGACAAATTTTCAAACCAATACGTCAAATTAATACATCTATCGTTCCATTATTTGAAATGCACGTTGAACGTGAAGATAAAATTGATTTTATATGTATATCTTTCTAATTAATATGTTTAATTTTTATTATAATAAAAACGTCACAAACCGTCTGTTCTGAATAATTACAACTTCACAATAAGAATGCGCTCTCCTTATATTATGAAATACCGGATTCCGAACACATTTTCGACCAAAAGAATCGACGGTATTTGAGGGTAGGTATTAACAGCGCACCCATTGTGAAACATTCTTACGCAATTAAACATGAAATTGTACAAAAAGAAACCACAAAAAGAAAATTTATGAATATTTTGAACACTCTTTATTATCTGATTTCCGCTTGTAACATGTATTTCATTACACCCTGTAATGTAGACCGTGAACAGGTCTGAATGGTAATATTAAAACGAACACCGAAAAACTTTTTATTCCGTATAATATGGATAAAAAATTGGCCGTGAGATAACAAAAAATTCACTCAAATTTAAGAGTTGTTTATGATTAATTATTTTCTGGATGATTCAAGTACCGCGAATATGATTAAAATGATCATCTTTATTTTCATAGACCGTAAATAAAAAACGAAATAAATTCATTCGTCGCTTTTTCACAAAGTAATATTTGAAATTATTTAAAACTAGATTCGTATAGAAGTCGTGGTAAAAAGCCTTTTTATACTATTCTGTTATATTAAACTAACGCTTAGATAATTGTAACAAAAATATTAGAGTAGAACAATGAAACATATCAGTGGAAGGAAATGAGTGTGAGTTATTCCCGAATTTAATAACGCAGCAGTAAAATAGTACATATCATTTAACAGATTTTATTTCCTACAAATTCAATTATTGTCTACAAAGAAAAGGAATTGGACTGAAAAAGTGAACTGTGGCCACTATAACTCATGGGACAGAAACGCTAAATAGACATTGATTTATGATAAAACCTTACGAGAGTAAAGTAGTCGATAATATTATGTAAAGGGCGTATACAGCACTATATATATATATATATATATATATATATATATATATATATATATATATATATATATATATATATATATATATATATATACTTTATATATATATATATATATATATATATATATATAAAGAAGAGTGTGTGGGTGTTTGTTTTTTATACAAAACTACAGTTTCATTCCGAACATGATGAAATTTTGCACACTTGACATTCAAAACAAGACGACGGTCACTGTATTTATGAGATTTCGATAAACCACCCCCATCCCCCTTTCCCACCGCTCAAAGCAGAATTTTGGTAATTCTTGATAAAATTTTGCACACTTGACGTTCAAAATAAGAGGGAAATTAGTCTACATCTGATTTTGAAAAAACTACCCCCATCCCCCTAAATGAACCCTTTTCGTAAAACCTGGGCAATGCCTGGTACTTCAGCTAGTATAATATGAAACAAATTAAATGAATCAACTAGAAAGATACACAGAAAAAATCTGTTTACTCTTTCCATTTAATTTGTATTAAAAATACCACAGAACTAAGTTCTGAAAAACTGTAACTTCACAATAATAATGTGTTCTTAAAAATGCATAAGATGAATCAAAGTTCACCAAAATTTAATAAAAATGAATTGATTTAATTCTGGCGTCTCTTTAATAGCAAATTTTTTGAATTACAATAGTATTGACTTGTAATATAATATTTCCTATTCTATAATATTATAAATCACTGTTGAAGGGTGGATTGCCTATTTAAAAGAAGTAAAAGAATTCTGGCGCCTCCTAGTAAGATATTTAAGATTCGTCGCAATATAAAGATGATTGCTTTTAAAAATGAAATAACAGATGTATCCATTTTAAAGTGCAACAGATTGGAATTGAATAAAGGCGAAATTGAATAACGCATTTTTCCGGATAGGAAAAGGTCTAGAATCGTATCCAGTTAGCAGTTAGATTTTTTCTGTATATATTTCAAATTGATTCATTTGATATGTATCTATTAAAAATACCACAGAACTATATTCTGAAGAACTGTAACTTGTACAATAATAATAAGTTCTCCTTAAAAAGAATATATATATGTCTATGATAGTGATTTAATTTTC
Organism: Eubasilissa regina; assembly: GCA_022840565.1. Lineage (NCBI taxonomy): Eukaryota > Metazoa > Arthropoda > Insecta > Trichoptera > Phryganeidae > Eubasilissa > Eubasilissa regina. Next base: position 20,198,227 of record JAINEB010000004.1, on the reverse strand, counting down.
AAATTCATATTCCTTACAGATCTAGTAATGGTAGATTCCGTAAGAATTTTGCGTTGCAAAACAAAAATTTAAATGAGGTAGATTCTGAGTATCTGTCATAAGTAAGCAATACTAACACCGAGTTACCGAAGCAACAGGGTTATATGATTATGATCATTATTATCATAATAACACTTATTACATAACAAAAAACGAAACTAATATGCGTGATAAAAGATTTTGCATATGAGTTGGCTGGGAAAATTTTATTATACTTATAGCAGGTACTTGCAAGCGCCGGTAAATGTAAATCGGCCGTAAAAGGAAAATGATTGTAAGGAGAAAGAAGCCTGTGTAAAACCTGCGAATAAACTACTTTACTCCCGAGGGTGGAAAACGAGGTCCCGATATAATCTCCCATGAGGCAAGGGAAAAAATTAATGAAATTACTTTTGAAAGAGTGCGTATGCAAAACCAAGATATGTCACGTATTTTCTTGAAAAATCTAAAGTGAGTCACATATAAAAGAAACAGACCCGTGAGTTCAATATGGTTTTATATTAATAACCTTTAACTGTACAAACAGTATCCTTAAACTTAATAAAATAATAAAAATCTGGAATTTGAAACATTTCAGGATAGAAGGGGAAAGGGGATTGTTTTAAAGTTGACAGATTCGGAAATATTTTTGTAGGAAAAAAATTAAGTTCGCTTCGTATTTCGTGTGTATATACAAATATATGTACCCACCAACGTACCTTCGTCTTGCACAACTTTTTAATCATGTACCAGGATTCAAACCGCTTTTCACGAAGATTTATTACATCGGAAAAAATATTGTACATTCAGATACTCTGTAATATTACGACCACATAGGTACCTACTACAGAAAATACTATTTTAGTACCGAAAAATATAAATTATCACGTTATTTTTGTTAGTCGCTTTTAAACTTTTATTTAACGTCTTTATAATGCCCTGTCAAAACAAATTAACCTTATGTGATGCGTTTGGACCGCGAAAAAATTAAATGAAATAAGTAAACTTTACATTCAAACAACGCTGGAAAGTACATGTTGTTCAAAACAACAGAGTTAAGTAAAAATACAAACAACACGAAAACGAAGTAAAAGTAAACAGTTTAACATAATATTACGCGAGTTTTTTCGTAGATTGATGATCAGTTTCAATGTGAATGTGACCATCGTGGTAAATGACCGTCGTGGTAAATATCACATATGGAGGAAGTGCGAGGGTTCACCGTTCAACACGGGTTTATTTTTAATACAAATTGAATATATTTATATTTAAGTTTTTATTTTATTTTATAAGTATATTTTTCTAATTCGTACACTTAATTTGTATTACGAAATATATATTTTATTTCGATTTATTTAAAAAAAGTTTTAGTTAACTACGGCTTTTTTCAAAGTACCGACTGCATACCGCTGAAGTATATGCTTCACGTGGAGATATAAAATTAGAATGTCTGATAATTGATACCAATTTTACTTGAAAGTTTTCATATGCATTTCAAGCAACGAAAAATCACTAGAATCTCACTAATCGGGCATAATAAAAAACCTGATGGTGCCGGATTACTGGAATGCAAAGAAAACTAGTAAATAAAAATCAATTGCTAGTCGCGAGACACGATCACTCACGTTGCCACCCGCCTCGCCCCAGCTCAGATAATGCCGGATTACTGGACATGCCGGACCTCTGAAGTGCCGGATTAGTGATTTAATTTTACGGTATTTATTTTTGCACTTATCATGAAAAAAAATGTATCACATTTATGTTTAAACAATTTTTAATGCAAACAAATTATGATACATGTGAAAAACAGATAAAATGCAAGGAAATTGTCGACACTAATAAAGTTTGTAGTGCAAAATATGAACTCAATTACAATACAATAATATAATTAAAATGGTGAACATTCTGAGCATTTAGATCAGAAATAACTCTTGAAATTTTACCTTCCGAGACTCTGAAATTTGGCGATAAAGGTCATGTGTATATCAGTTAGACAGCGCGCTTCCCACACAAAGTACAATGAAAACGAATAATTGACGCGAGTTTAAGATCAAAATTTCATCTGTGGACAGCAAGGTAGAAAACTTGAGAGTTCGAATTATTTGCACTCTCTCATTCAGAAAATTTAATTTATTTCGATAATTATTACAAAGTGTGATAAAACCCAACGGCATGTTGTATTTGTTCCCCCGAATTGAGGTAATTTACTATTAGCACAGTTGAAGCAACAAACGATTTTTTTATATGAAATCTGGTGAAGAGAATTTATTTGTTTAAACAGATACAATATCAGCGAGAATGATAATTGTGGAATAACACAAGAAAAATATACTTACAACATTGGAAGGATTGCATCTGTACCAGATAATGTTGAAACGTGCAAAACGAATCTTAAAAATTTCAAATAATGTCACGTCATGCACATGACTTAGGTTATGCTGCTAATATAGATACTATAAAAAAACAATGGGCTAGAAATTAAATTAGTTCTTCTGAAAGAAATATACTCATTCAAAACCATGTTTTAGTAAAAGTTACTATTATTCTAGGGAATTTCTTCAAGTTATAAAGTGGGGGATTAAAAATACTTTATATTTTAAATAATACCACATTTAAAATGTATTGGAAAACATTGTTGGCTTCAAATACACACTTGTGGCATTTTGCAACACGTCTATTCAAGCAAAGACGTATATTGAGAACACAGCGTGGCGCGAAGACGGAAGTATTGCATATTTAGTTCGAATAAGGTTGGAGCGGATTTTGCGAAACTCTTGCGCAGCCTTATTAATCATTTGTAAATTCTTCCACTAGATCAGTGATGGTGAACCTATGACACACGTGTCAAAGGTGACACGCCACAGCGTTTTGGGCGACACGCCAACGTTCACTAACATCAGACTTATCAAAGAACACGTGTTCCGCCACCAGATGTCTACCCGACAACGACGTTCGAATTTATCACTACGTACATATTAACGAGAGAACGTGTTGTGCCACGAATATTTAATAAAATCAGTAAAGACTTATTAAACATTATGAAGAATAAATAAATCTAAGTGAACGCCGTAAAATATAAACTGAAACAACACATTCTTAAATAATTATTTGTTTCCCGTGTTATATTTAATTTATTTTTATTTTTTATTGTTGATAAAATTTTATTTTACTTTTACTATGTTACTTTCTTAATTACTTTAATTTTTATGTTTTTTTTTACGTACTTTAACATTAATTTAATATGTTAATTATTTTAATTACTATGTGAAGGACAATCCTTACCGAAAAAATATTCTGCAGTTTGGCAAAAAATAAAAATTGTTATAAAATACGTATGTAATAAAGTTGAAAATAAAAATTATTGCGCGTGGATAATATCTCAAATACATATTTATTTCGCAGTAGTTAAACAACGATAATGATGTATAGTTTCAGAAGAGTGAATCGACCTGAGGTGGTGTGGAAGAATGATTTCGGACGGTTGATTAGGAAAGCAAAATGTACCAGACTGTCTTTCGACAGGAAAGTGGAATCGAAAAGAATTATAAAGAGTAGTGAAAAGTGGATTCCCGCAGGAGGGAACACTAGAAAGGTCCAACAAGAAGAAGTGGAGAAAGGTATCATCACATTATTCAACATTCATTTCCCAATTAGGCCTAGCGTCTGAGCGCACATCTGATCCAATTGATTACACCAGCTGCTCCTTTGTCGGCCCACTGTTTTTTCTTGCTTGTCTGGCCTTGAAGACTTGTTTTGGGATTCTTCGGTTGGGCATTCTTATTAAATACTAGCTGAAAGCGACCGGCTGTTGCCGATTGCAGTTACTGTAACCTGCGGGCGGATACACAAAGGTGTCCAGCGGAAAATTTTTAAATTTAATATTAAATTTTTTAAAAACTACAATGTTATTCTCATATTTTATTTATACAAAATGGAGTTTAACGATGCGGATTTTACGTTTTATAAACAATATCGTCTAAACGCCGTCCATTTCTCTCAAGACATTCTTGCAATCGGACTCTTAAATTTGTAAACACATGAGAGTAAAGCGTTGATTCAACGCCATTAACTTCAGGGCGGATATTTTCTTGTAGGGTCTGAATTGTTCGAGGATTGTTGCTGTAAACTCTCGACTTAAGGTATCAGTGTAAGGTCCGGTGACTGAGGTGCCCAGGGTATGTCTCCGTACTTGCTGATTAATTTATTGAGAAAAATTCCCCTCAGCTTCTCCATTGAAACTCTAGCTGTGTGTAGAGTGGCCCCGTCTTGCTGAAATTGTGTTCTTTTGTTGAACCTGGAAAACAGCTGCAGTCAATGATTAGGCAATACATGTCAGCAGTGACTCTCTCGCTGGTTAAAAAAATAAGTGTCAATTATCCCTCGGGCAGAAATTGCACACCACACTATCGTTTTTGGACAATGCAAACGTTTTTGGTGGCGTTCCCTTGGGTGGTTGGGGCACAGTATCTCATGTTATGTTTGTTAACACAGCCATCGATATGAAAATATGCTTCGTCAGTAAACAATATGTTTCCAAGCGTTCAGTAAACAATATGTCTCGCTAAGGTTTCACGTAAATAATAATTATTTTCGTTGAGAAACTGTACGACTTCCAGCGTGTATGGGTTTTTTTTTTTCAAAATAACGTGCACTGTCGATTTTTTTGCAATACAGGCTGCAATTTAATAAAAATTTTAAACTTTATTTACGTGAGTAGTTAATTAAAAATTAAAACCTAGCTTAAGTCCATGAACAATTGTTTTGACAAATTAACTGAAACTAATTTTTAACAAACAATTATGTATTATGACAGTTAACGAATATATAAAATATATGAATGAACCTAGAGAATATCATCCACGTTGGTCCCTCGTGACTCATGACTCATGACTAGATCGTGATCTCCATGAACGCTCGCCCTCTTAACTATGCTGTTCCACTTTTCTCGGCACCCTGCAGGTCTTAAAGCTGTCATCATTGCCTTTTAAACTTGATCAGTCCAACGTGTGGAGGATTTTCTTCTTCCCCTTTGTCCTTCGACATGGCCCACCACAACAGACTTCTCCAAGCAATCTTCCCTTCTCGCAAGATGTCCAAAAAATTGAAGGATTCGTCTCGGGCAAATGGTTGAATCTATCCTCGATGTTCACTTCCTGCAGAATAGAGATATTCATGCGTCTCGCCGTCTATGATATACGCAACATGTGTCCCCAGCATCATATTTCAAAGGCATCAATCCGTCTTCTTTCCCTTGCTTTTAGAGTCCATGATTCCACACAAATCCACATTCAAATCAAATTAAAATAAAAAATTATGTTATATTTTGATATTCAACGACTCCTATAAAGTGTAATAAGCTGAGTCTGAGCCGTCAATATACAATTTTTTAAATAATACATAGTGAATATTATGTTCCAGGTCGATTTTGTTTGGCCGCCATATTTGTTTGGCAGATATTTGTCAGTTCGAATTTGGTGGGCGTAGAGAATAGTTGATTACAATTTCTTATGGAGTATTTAACGTCTCAACAACGTGTGGAAGTCATTAAAATATTTTATCTAAATAATAATGCCAACGCTGCAACCATTAATGGTAATCGCCATCGTCAGATGTTGGAAAACTTTTTGGTGGCCAAATTGGGTCAATTAAGGCCAGAGAAATTTTTCCCGGCCGCATAATGTCAAAAAGTGGTGATATCGACTTGTCTCCTCGATCACCTGGTTTGTCGGCTGCCGAATATTTTCTGTGGGGGTACTTGAAAGGAAAGGTCTACGCCTATAAGCTAACAATAACACCGAAGCTACAGGACAATATTCGAAATGAATTTGCTGAAATAACACGCGAAGTGTGCAAGAATATTATGAAAAACATGGTTAAAATAAAATTTAAATACGTTACATATCTCTCACACATATATCATACCACCCCAGCATATAATATTTTTTCCCACACTTTTTTTCCTCGTTGGTGTTGAAGAAATATGTGGAAAAAAATATCTAGATATCTGAGCTGAAGAACCTGAGGTTTGGCCAGTGTACAGCTTTTCCGGTTCACATTAAACAAATTCATGATAGCCGACGTCCGTTGGACAGATGAAGCACGAGAAAATAATGGTGTCTATAAAGATATAAATACCCGTAACAACGTTCTAAACGATTTTAAACCAAAAATAACAAAATGGTTGCTTGATGTGGGTAGAAAACAAGATGAAACTAATTTGTCATTTGTGCTAACCTAACTACCCACACATTTTTGTCTCCAACTATATTACACACAAAAATATTTTTTTATATTAACATTTTATAACTTACTTTACATTATACTTACTTACCTTACTTTACAACGATTGTACTTTAACAATTACAACTTTTAAAAACTGTACAGGTAATTGTTTTAGAACAGACCACGTCTGGTAAAGTAATTACTTTTATTTTTATATGTACTATTTATGCTACAAAAATAGATAAAATTATAAAAATAAATAAAATAGTAATATTACGATCCACCCCCGAACCTACTATAAAATGCTTTGAAATATTCTAACGCGTTATTTCAAACTAGTGATGGTCAAATCGTTATTTAAACCATAATAGTGATTGTGAATGTGTTCGATTGTAACGATGATTGGTAACTGATTCTTAAAGCAATCACTGGTACGATAGAAAAGTTAAATACCAGTTCCCAAACATCGTTACAATCGAACACAATCAGTCGCAATAAATAACGGTTTACCGTCACTATTTCAAACTCTCTATTTCAAACATTGTATTTTTAACGTAATAACAGAGAGGCTCCGATATTCTATGATAAAAGTTCGCCCACGCGTTCTTCGCATAAGATCTGAAATCATTCTAAATTGTTAATTCGAATGCCCCGCACGGAGGAGACCTTGGCAGCCAACGCGGACGAGCAGTATTTTCAGTCCCAAATCGAATGGGAAAAATAAACAAGCCAACATAAAAGACTTTTAATTATATCGAATTAGAGGCCAGCCCGAAACCTGTACTTTGGTGATTGCGACAACCATTCACCGGCTGGGTTGTTAAAAACCCATGATGATATGATTCGATGTGATAATCAAGTGGTAGACGCCGTAGACGGTGGGCGACCTTCACGATCACAGGAATATTATTAAATGTGTTAACATTTCATACCGCGGCCGTCTACCAAACTTAACTTGACTCTACAGTTGCAGTGGCGGCTCCTTTAACGATGTACTTGTGCGCAGTACCACTACATTTTTTTTTTTTAAATAATCACAGTATGGGGAATTAAAAAATGTAATTATGAAAAGTTAATTATGTTATTATGAATTATGATTGTGGAACAGAAGGATCTATTATTGTATATGAGTGCTGGGTTAAAAAACGAAATAACACTTTCTGTTGAAACTAGATTTAATATTGGTCACTGCTTTACAGAAATAAGGAAGACATCTCATACGTGCGCTTTTAGAAACATTCCGATATTTATAATATTTGTATGAAAAAATGGGCGAGTTCATCAAAACAGTGAGTGCTGGGTTAAAAAAAGAAATAATACTTCCTGTTGACACTAGATTTAATATTGGTACAGAAATAAGGAAGACATCTCGGATGAGATGTTTCTAAAAGCGCACGTATGTGCGCTTTTAGAAACATTCCGATATTTATAATATTTATATGAAAAAATGGGCGAGTTCATCAAAACAGTGAGTGCTGGGTTAAAAAAAGAAATAATACTTCCGGTTGACACTAGATTTAATGTTGGTCACTGATTTACAGAAATGAGGATGACATCTCATACGTGCGCTTTTAGAAACATTCCGATATTTATAATATTTGTATGAAAAAATGGGCGAGTTCATCAAAACATGCATGTCAATTTTTGTCAAATCAGTACAGTGATATTCTCATAAACGTGCTCTGATCCAAGGCTCAAAATCTGTACAAACGCCATGTAATACGCAAAATTTCATCGACTACTATCATTGCCAGTTTAGGATACAGATTAAGAAGCATTTTGTTCAATACTAATGACAAATACTGTCACACACAGCTAAACACAGAAAACAAAGCATAAATTTTGTAGTATTGTTAAAAATGTGTGTATTTGGACATATTTTTAGGAAATTCACAAATGCCTTCAGTGGAGATCTGATCTAATCACACAGATTACATCAGATTTAAATACAGTAGAACCTCGATAGATCATGACTAAGTGGATAACTCCAACGATAGCGACCTAGAGGCAGGCCAAGGAAGAGGTGGGCTAACTGTGTGAATGAAGACTGGAGCAAATTGGGAGGGTCTAGGAACAAGACAAGAATAACCAAAGATAGGAGACGGTGGAGAACACTCGTGAAGAAGGCCAAATCCCACCCTTATATATAGTGTCGTGGAAGAAGAAGGACCTCCATTACCCGGACTAATTGGGGATTAACATGACTGGATAACGAAAAATCCGTATAATCAGAAGAGAAAAAAATGATCTATTATGAATACTTTTTAGAGAAATTTAATTTCTAATAAAGTTTTGATTAAAACTAGCCGTCTTTTTCGAAGCTGCCAAATCACGTATACTTTTGAGACACATAAGTTGTCTCGAGTCAAATTCTTTCTGTCTCTCAAATCACTTCATAGCAACATAAGCACTGAAATACTTTAGAATGTCCTCTATCTGCAATTTTTCCCTCGCCTTCTTGGTCTTGTTCTTCTGAGGGTAAGTCAGAAACTACCTCAATTATTTCTTCATCATTAAAAATTTTAAATCCATTATCATTCACATGGCAATTTAACTATTCACGACTTAACTTTTACGACGATTTAACTATTGGCAATTTAACTATTCACGACATATTAAAATTTGTTTTACTGCTTCTGTGATATCTCCTACAACTCTTCCATTTGACGAAACGACATCGCTTGCATTACTGTAACTGGAACGACCTTTTCAAAATCGAATTCAAGTCGACAGAATTACAAATCTCTGCTGCCACGTAAATACAGTCCATTCAATCAATTTTTGTGTGGAAATTACTGAAATAATCCTCATTATTTTCATCTGCAATCAATAATGGTCGAAAAAACTGATTTTTATATAAACACTTAAATGTTTCTATTACACTCTGATCCATCGGTTATATTACAGACGTAACATTAGGTGGAAGATATTTCACCGTAAACACTTCATCGATCTCAATTGATAATTAGAAAAAAAAAACAAATACAATTCGGATATTCGAGGTACGGACAATGGAGATTTTAACATGCATCATCGTAACATTATTTCAAAGGCGACATTTTGTCAGCGAAAAGTGTACGCCTAATAAAAAACATAAAAGCTTCTAAAATAAATTGTAAATGTAACGAGTCCCATCAGTAGTAACTTTTCTGTTCAAACAAATATAAAGTGGTCCGAGAAATCGATGTCAAAGCCGTCAACTGTGGATAGTTTTAGTATCAATGTAATTCCTATAACCCTTAGCTATAAGTAAATAAGATTTTAACACAACAGGAGTTAACATTATAAAGACCAATTTATAAAAAAAGAAAGTTTGGATAGTACATTAAACAATAATATATTTGTAACGAGAAAATATAAAAATGATATCTCATATTTGCAGATAGATGGTAATCCAAACTAATAACATAATAAACACTCTATGTATGTTATTACGTATTTATGGTAAACCTGTGGTTGAAAAGGGTTAATGATATAGGTGTGTACTCATATGACCTCTGCTTATGCGTGGGTCGGTAAATTTTAAACGAAACAACATACAAAACCGTCGTGAATAATGTAAAATATTTTTTAATATAATTCTGCGGTCAGTACCGTTGATAGTCACCATATTTTGCCCTTGAATAATGTATGAATGGATTTATATTATATCATAGTCGGCACAAAACGTCAGTATGTACTAGAATAATAATATCGGACTATAGTTATGATATATTGATAACATAATAAGTGATCGCCACAACGCATAATGAAAAATTAATAATATATTGTTTTATATAATTTGGCCTTAAGGCTACAAAACAAACTGATACAGAAAACATTCTTATTTTTGCAATGTATAAATATTTGTTATTTTTTGTTGAATAAATTAGATTCTATTTCAGTAACGAAATGTATTTCGATGTAATATACTATTTAACAGCATCATGCAACGGAAAGAAAATAAAGATACTTAATAGTGTAACCCTACAATCTTAAAAGTTGTACATATTTATTACGTGTACGGTTTAAATAATGAAACTATATTAAAAATATTTTTATTTTTACATTTTTTAAATGTTGGATGTTGCCCGAGGTCGTGTCCTTCGCACACGCGCATATACCTATGTATTCAATATTAATGAATGTGTCAGAAGAGAAAAGTCTGGCGTTCTATATCTTTAGTATTTAAAACTGTGAAAAAAACGGCGTCATGATATTATATAAGTGTTTGATAATCAAGTACGCAAATTCATATTTTGTTGCTCTTTGCAATTTTATATTATATATTTTTTAATCTTATATATCAAATTTGAATGGGTAATATATACATTTCATCGAGAAAGTGTCAAATTGACCTTTCATTTTTTTCGAAATAGTAATCAAATGTGTCCATTTATTTATATTGTCAAAATTTTCAAAACTGGAATTGAAATTGTAGTAATATTCCTTATACGGTAATTATTAATACAAATTAAATTATTCATAAGAATGATGCAATAAAAAAATCTATTTATCGAAAAAATAATTAGTTGCTACCGGTAGTAATTAAATATTTCTTCGATAAATAGACTTTTTTCTTCTTTAATAAATGCAAATTTATTTTGTGGCAACATTTTATATTGATAATGAAAACACACTTTATACCACTGTTAATTCATTACTAGATTTTTTTCTGTATATCCTTCTAGTTGATTTGTATTAAAATAGCACAGAACTAAGATCTAATAATGCAACTTCATGTCAAAAATGTGTTCTTAATTTAATAAGGTAATTATTTTTTAATTCCTTCTTTTAAAAAAAAATCTTACTCATAACTATCAAAATCCATCTATTTTTCACGGTTCAATAGGTTAGTTATCAAAAAGTGTTTGTGATGTTTAATTAATACAGTAAAATATCCGATTAAAAAAAAGCAACATCCTAGGACGGGTTTAAAATACTAAATAACTATTATATAATAACAAGTTTTTTAATGTATATTTTATTTTAAAAAGTTTAATTCTAAATCAAATCTATCAATAAACGCATATGTGTACGTGTACGTCAAAATAAAATATAACTGTACATCCATTCCGTAATCGTTCACCTGTAAACGATAAAGGTGTGAAGACATGGAAATTAAGATTATTAATCTTACTGCGCTGCCTTACAAGCATTATAAATCTCCGAGACCTCATAGGCAAAACGCGTGTCAAGTTAATAAAACAAGTAGAATCAAAAAGGTACTCTAACGCTTTTATATAAAATAAAAGTACACCGGGTATAGTATAAGCGTAAGAGAGAAACAGTACATTGTTTGTGTCAATAAAAAAATAGGAGTAAATAAATCCATTACCTTGTAAAAGATAAAAAAGAACAATAGAAAAAAGGTTCTCAAGGCTTTTAAACAAAAAACAAATTCCCAAATATAAACATTTATTCGCATCGATGAATTTCCATTACAATTGCCTATGCCTCTGCAGCGGTTACTTCACATCGCTGACAGCTGACCTCGACCGACTGCAAACCGACAAATTTAAGACTACGCAGATGTCGGCCGTGACTTGACATTGGTCGTGAACGTAATACTCGCACATTCAGCCATCACACACCAGTCTCCGCAACTAGTAGCTCATTATAAAATTTAAAAAAAAAAAACGAATATTGAAATGGAAAACCATTATGCAGGAATTAACAATACCGGTATCTACTGTGCATACCCCACACAAATAATGACATAACTCTCAACATCAAAGTGTTAATAATTATATTACGCACTTTTAAAGACTATGTAACTCATTAATTATACAAGGGAAACAAATATATTCCATACGTGATAGAGCTTCGAATGGCAATATTTTATTAAACATGATAATGCAAATATGAAATTTACATAGTAGCAACAGTGTCTTAGATATCCATATACTGGGAATATTTTTCCCGTGAAGCGTCACATCACAACCTCACCTTTTTATTGTCTGCTATTTTTTAGAAACCAAATAAAATAAATATTTCTTAGTAGAGATAACCGACACCATTTCAAGTATGTTTCATTCATGATTTTGCATAGACATACTCGTACATACATAATAGTGTTATTCGATCATTTTTTCTCTAAAATCTAACCCTAATTTACACAAAAGTATTACAAATTATACACACAAATTTGTTATAAAACCTGCTTATATTCTAAAAAAAAATTAAATAAGAATGTATGGAATTACATCAGATATTATGTAAATACCGATAAATTTACCTACTTGAATTTTCAAACCGACATAAAAAAATACTTAAAAGCAATGAGTTCATGTTGTAACAAAAAATATCGTTGGTAAATAGAAATGAATGGGCGGGTAAGTGTAAAAGACATATTTAAATATTTATCGTCGGCTATCTCATAAGGTTTATATATATGGTACAGGTAGATCAGGGGCGTGCAGTGCACACAAGCATAAAAGCTGTGCATAACTAAAAATTCTGGGAAACGCCGCATCGTGCTATTTACATTACTCAGTTCCGTCTTTAAGCCAGTGAATTACTCAAGTCATATAAATGGCTGTTTACTGAATTAAAAATTCCTTTCTGTTGATCCGTTTTGTATTGAGACAGGATAACAGAATAAGATTAGAAAGGGTTAAACTGCATGCAAATCATCGAAGTGTCTACTTCCTCTTTTACTAATTCGCGAATTTTACGATCTTACTGTTGATTTCATGATTGTTCTTTAAATTTGGTGCATGGATTAATTTTTGATTCGAGAAAAATAAAACGCAACTGGAATAACTATTTCCTACGTTAACCTTTAATAAAAATAATTATTTCCTTCAGTTATTACGTGAATTATTTTTAAACAATAAATTAATCATGTTCAGTCATAGAACGTGTTCTTAAAAACGTTTATATATATTTTTATATGGGTAAAAAAGTATTATTTTACGTTAAAACTTCAACTTTAAAAACACTATTAACAGTACTCTAAAATTATAAATAAACACGTGATAGATTCGTATAAACGACTGATTTATTTTGTCCAAAGACGTTGGTTAAACTAAAGTACACATATTGTATTACATATATTATATATGATTGTATAATATCATTGATAACACCATAACCTAAATCTATACCTAAGATGAAATACGAGAGAGAATTGACATGGCAAAACCAGCCATTACTAAATTTAACAATATGTAGCAGAATCGCACAATAACCACGCCAAAAAAGACATGTCTGGTAAACTCCCTTGTGTTTTCTATAGCACGATATAGGGTAGACACGTAAACACAGAGATAAAAATAAAGAAATATGCTAGACGTGTATGAGATGCGAAATATCATATAGCTACATAGCCCGAAATGCGAATATTAAAGTACTTTGGATATATTGCACAACACGAAACGACGAGATAAATGTATACTGGAAAATCTGGTAACAGTCGGTAGCATAAAGGCAAAAGTGCGAGAGGGTAATCTCTCACAAGATGGATGGATCAAATAAAATAATTACAGTGTCATCTTTCACGCATCACATGCAGCAGTAAGGCAGGGAGGAATGAAGAAGAATTGTTGATGCAGTCACGGAAGTAAGATGACATCTAGGACCAAGACTAGGTAAGGCTTGTATATAAATCGTGATTGTTAATAATAATAATAATAATGTGTTTATTCCAGCGTGATCAGGTTTTTTTTTAAATCCGATTCGCCATAAAGATAATACATATTATGTTATACGTTAAAGGTTATGAAATAAATATAATGCTATGAAAAATAAAACCAAGGAAAATATTAATAAATTAAAAAAATAATAAAAAAAGTTAATAAAATGTAAAAAGTTCACACATATATACACACAAAATATAAATATTACATATATAACTACTTCAGTCACGGCCATTGTTGTATATGTAGCGATTTTGTAGGCGCTGCCATTCTCTGGTCAGGGAACCAGCTTTCCATGAGAGCGCCGCTTGCGCCAGAGAATTGGTGCTGAGCTCCAGCCGCAGCTTTACGCCAGCAACTCGATGTCTTAGAAGCGGAACGAATCCATATATACGGCCTTCGGTAAACATTGTAGATGCGCTACAACAACGCGCCAATCCGAACAGTATTCTGTATGAGTTGTTGTACTGAATTCGGAGACGGTTATACATCACTTGCTTGTATTTCGACCAGAGCTCGCAGGTATACATGCTGGTGAAGAACGATTTAAACAGGATGTTCTTCACCTCCTTACTGCATCGGTAGAAACGCCGTGACAGCATATTTGCACGAACGCTCAACTGTCTCCTCTGCCGTTCTATATCATCATCGTCTTGTCCATCTTCATTGAATATATGGCCAAGGTATTTGACCTTATTTTGAACGCTCAATTTCATCCCGTCCACCCACACGGAAGGGATATTATCTGGCCCTTTAGTTAAATACTTCTATCTAAATTACTTTAAAGAAAAAAGTAAACATACGATATAACGGTTTCCGTAATTAGTTATTAATTGAATAAGTATCAATTTTTCTAAATCAGTTATTATCTCAATTCAAGAGCTGTAATGGTTAACTCGCCTTAATGACTTACGTGATGCTAAATTGATGCTATTGTTTTATGGTGTCGTTATAAAATGCCATTCAGCATTCAGAAATTATTAATAATCAAAGTAATGTCTATATTCGCAGTGACGTAAACAGACACATTAAAATTTATCGATAACTTAATATTCTGCAAAACGTTGCGCGCGCTACAAAGCATTGCAATTTTGAAGAACTGTCAAAATTATACTGCAAAATGATATTGCAAATAATAAAACTTTTTCTTAAATAAAATATATTTATTCAGTGAGTAATATTCTAGTAAAATTTGTCTCCAAAACTGTGCAAAATTTCTAAACATTTTAATGTTTATTTTCATTTTTACCGGTACCAGGATCGATATTAGTCACCTCCAAAAGTTTTTTAAATAAAAAATATTTCGGAAGCGCCGAGAATCGACACCTCTCGCATACCAGCGCTCTGACAATTCCCTAATGGACTATGGTGTCAAGTTGTCATTCAAGTTCGAGTATACAATGAAAAAAAAATTGGAATTGAAAGCGTTGATTTATATTTTTAATATATGTACTTATTATTCTGAACATCAAATTTTGAAAATAATAAACATAACAATCTTGTATTAAAAAATAGCTTACGATGTTTGTAAATGTCAGTATTTTAACTTTAATGTATTCTAGATTTAAAACTAAATCACAATAAAATATTGAGGGTTTGAAATCAGAAATCGAGTCAGCCTTCAGTATAATCGGTGACATGATATTGTTTCATCACGATAATGACAGTGTTCTAACTGCCTTCTTTTTTTTCAAGATTATATGAAAGTGTGCCTTATTGATCGATTTATCTTATATGGCATATATAAAAAACATGCAAGAATCATTGAAGAGTCAACAAAATGAGTGACGCAAATATCTAATATGCAAGGAGTGACACAAGGAGTTCGATAGCGCGATCAACTTCAAATATTAATGAACACTTAAATCATATATAAGGGCTATATAAATGCATATAAATAATGGCGGTACAAAATACAGCAAAAACCCAATGCCATCATAAGAAAACAAAATTAAAAGAAAAAATAAACAACTTGTATTCAAAAAAGGTAGAAAACTTGCTTTGCCCTACTTGCATTATCTCAGAGTCAAAGAATTCTTTTCGACAAAAGTAATTATATATTTTTTTTTCGGTACCATTATTGAGTTTGAAATTTGCTTTTAATGCTAAATTCCGTCGTTTGTAATTTTATCAGCTTAACAAAAATATTTAAAAAAAACAAAGATTATTTTAAATGCCCGTATTTCAGTTTGAGACGGAAAAACTCTTGAAATTTATTAGGACACTTCTATGATAAATAAAATGAAAAAGTAACAGCGGGCTCTAAGTCCGAAGTCGTACTCTAATTAAAATAAATATTTTGTGTTTTTTTTTGTGTTCGCCCAAAGCCAATTCATTAGGGCGCTGTAAAGGGATTGTTTTTCATGTTTTGAAGTTAATTACCTAATTGAAATAAGCAGCTCTCTTCTAAGTAATATTTATTATAGTCTTCAATATAAGAAGACACTTAATCATGAAAATGTAAGAAAATAAAGTGTAAATCTTGTTAAAAAAGAAAGTGCTTACGTTACGCTTTAAATTAGAGATTTTTTAAAGATTTTTAGTCTGTACGAACAGTAGTATAATAATAATAAATTTAATTAATAACACAATAAATCAAACACGATTTCTTGGTTCAATATTTAATTTTTCCAAAAAATTGTGTTTGATTTATTGCGTTGATTAACAATGAAGTTCTATTTATTTTATTTATTTATTTATTTATTTATTAGTAACTGTATAATACTATATAAAAATTTGTTTGGACTGCGCCCGTCTCACTAAAGAAATTCTGTGTCGAGACGGGCATAGTTTACAAGCAATTGTTCAATTAATTAAAATTACAAGTAGATAGATTACATTTATTACCATATAAAAGGTGTATATGAAGAACAATTTTAAAATGGACTTAATTTTTGGATCACTTTGTAGCAATAATTAATATAGGTATGAGTCTATAAAATGAGTATTAAAAAAATTAATTTAATTAATACAAAATTAAAATATCAAACTTAATATATCGAACCATTATTTAATATATTTTGTTCAGATTGATATTTATTAAAAAAATATACATTTAAAATTTTTCGAATTTTCTGTAAAAATGTCTCCATTATCGTAAAACTTAAGCCAGCAATTACTAAAGCTCAGCACTTTTTTAAAACGTTATGAATTTTATCCTCGAAAGATGAAAAATATTAATTTCAAATTGTAAGATTGTTTGAATTGTACCAAACTACAGATGCTCACTGGTTTATATTATACAGGTGTAACAGACCTAGTCCACAATATTTTATAGGAGGATACCTAACTAAATTACGAGTTTAAAACGTTCAAGGGATATGTGCCTAATCTCAACCATGTAAGAGATATCATAATTACGTGATTATATCGAAAAATTGAAATATTTCATTGATTCCAAATTAAAAAAGGAAGGCAAAAAATTAAAGTTTATCGAATTTCGAGCGACTAGACTATTTTTGATTAGATTATTTAGCTTTAGTTCCTCACATCAAGCTTAACACGATTTTGTAAAAATTTCACTCACTGTTTGTGATCTGATTTGGATAAACTGTATTCAACTCGTCTGACTAAACACCTATTAACGGGATGCTTTACATAAATGTATAGTAAGAAACGGGTTCTTTCAGATTTTTTCCCTGCCGGTTCTCATTTTAATTTCCATGCTGCGCTTCAAATTAATAATTAAGAATTATTAAGTTTTTTTTTTGTATTAAATAAATGTGAAACATTGAAAAAAAAAAATTGTAAAATTCATAAAGAAAAACAAAGTAGGCACCTACATATTATAGTCTTACATATAAGACCTAGAATGTAGGTACTTCGTATATATACAGAATAGGTATCTCGCACATATTAGACCTACAAGGTAGGTACCGCGTATAATATAATAATGTTATAAGATAAGAAAGGAGGTAGAAATATAAAGCCGGCACAAAGGAAATATATAAGATTAAATTTCAGTTTGTTTACTTTGGTTATTAGGTCCAGGTAGCTATTTAATGCAAGATAAAGGCACGCCTCTCCAGGAGCTAAGCCAGCGCCTACAAAAATTAGTTTCAAATACACAATAACTTTTGTGTTCCAATATTCTACACACAAACATATTATTTTAACATTTTAAGAAAAACTTTTTAATGAATACCTTTAAGTAGAGTAACTTTATACCTAAACATTTTGTTCTCTTCGTACACGAATATTAATGTAAATTTATGTTTATTTTTTGCGAGACTTGGCCACGGAAACGAGAATTTAAATTGAAAACTTCACGAGTTATTTTTCTCTTTTTTTTCTTCAAATCCCCCACTGTTGTCCTGTCTATGGAAAATGTCGCAGAACCACTTTGAGGATAATGAAATTATCATTGCCAGCGTGTACGGTTTTATTATAAGGCAGACGAAACGCGAAAGACAACGGAAAAGAGACTGTGTTCATAATTATGAAATATCAATAGAAGAAAATTGATTTTAACTGAATTAAATTTAATTTGCCTGGCACAGGACGCGTGAAGATCGATTTAAACTCTATTCACAATTTTATAATCTTATTTAAGAGATTTTTAACTAGGTTAATATAGAATAAGTTAGGTTAACCTTGAATAAACTTTGTACTTACACAAGAGAAAGGTGAAACGGGATGTAGGAAGGGTGATAGGAATTCGGGAAAGAAACAGAACAATAAGGGCTCAAAGACCAACCAGGAAGCACGACTTACCTGGATTTTTTTGCTGTACTCGCATCTCCCTTAACTTTAGGAAATTTCTTCGATGATTAGTACAAAGCACTGTGTATCAACCAATAATGATTCTAACTCTTTGGTACGCACTGCGAGAAACCGAAACACAATAGTAATTCAAGTCAATGTGACGAACTCGTAGCGGAACATTTACACTTCTGAACAGTTCACAAGTTAAAGAACACACGCAGAAAAAGTTGTACTCTGAGGTAAGGATAAAGGGAGGACGAGGGAGAGACAGAAAGGTATAGTAAACCTAATGGAGCATCCACAAGCACACGGCGACCGGCGATCGGCGATCGTTGGATATTTACAGCCCTCATACACAAGCCAATAAGATCGAAACCGAGGGAAAAACCTAGACTAGGATGACGTAATTTATAAGCCTATATTAATTAGAATAAAAACTGGTAACGATATAATGTTAACAGTTGCAGCGGTATGTTTTTAACTTGTCTCGATTATGTTGAGAGCTAGATGGTTATATTTTTTTTAAAACTCACTTGAATCTATAATACAGGGTGAATATTATGTTCCAGGCCAATGTTGTTTTTGAATAACTAGAAAATGAAACACTTTTTTTAATTTAGTTTTTATTTATCGATTACTTGATTTATTTCAATTATGTACATCGAATGACATCGGCTAAGTAGCCGCCTCTGGCAGCGGCATAAATAATGCTCTTTTAACAATATTTTTCATAATATTCTCGCATACTTCGCGTGTTATTTCAGCAATTTCATTTCGAAGAATGTCCTATAACATCGGAATTGTTGTTGGCTTATTGGCTTAGACCATTCTTTTTAAGTACCTCCACAGAAAATAATCGAGAGCCGTCAAATTAGTTGATCGAGGAGGCCAGACGATATCACCACTTTTTGATATTATGCGGCCGGGAAAAATTTCTCGCAAAATTACAAGCGTAACTCGGGCTGTGTATGAGATGGCACCGTCCTGTTGAAACCACGTATGTTGCAGGCCCAATTTACCTACCAAGATTTTTTCCAACATGTGAAGATAGCGATCACCATTAATGGTTACAGCATTTCCTCTTTCATCCTGAAATAAATAGACAGATACGCCACATGGGGCACCATACAGTCACTCTGCGTGGATGTAAAAGTCGTTGGTGTATCAATTGACAATTTTCAGTGACCCAATAACGGCTGTTTTATTTATTAACAAAAGTCGCCAAGTCGAAATGACCTTCGTCACTCATGAAAATTTTATTCCAAAAGTCGGGGTCATCAATATTGAGCTGCAAAACATACGCTGTTGTAAATTGTTGAGGCGTTAGATGCTCCATAACAAATTGTAATCAACTACTCTTTTAGAATACCAAATGCGAACTGACAAATGTCTGCCTAATCAAAATGGCGGCCAAACGAAATCGGCCTGGAATATAATATTCACCATGTATGTATTTGTAGCGCTATCTCAATACAAAAGTCTACCAAAAACTGTTTAATTAAAATAAATAACTTATCGTCAAAATGTTATAAACAAGTATTTAAAAACCATCTTTGGACAGGCGTGAAAGGCGTGCATAAGACATAATTTCCATAATAATTTACCTACATCAGTATTACAGAGTTCTAATTTTCAAATTTGAGACAGTGAAATTGATTTATTTGTTTTCTGTTTGAAAAATGTACTTTCAGGACAAAAAGATCGCGTGTTTATAAAAGATCGCATATGTATTTCAAAGGAAACTGACACGTCACTCCAATATTACCCTACCCGTAACACACAGAAGGAGATTGAGATTCAATATATATAAACCGTCAGAACAGATTGCATTACCAATTCTGTTAACGATACTGAGCAAATAAATCGATGTACAAAAAAATAATCGAACAAAGTTAAAATCTAAGAAAGCTAACTAGCGATATACGACTGCTCTTTTTACACAATGGTAAGCTTTTTACAATGTCTACAGTAAATAACAATATCGTGATTTACACCTGCTGATGAGGAGTACTGCACCTCCCGAAACTACAATCATGATAAAAATAAAAGTCACTTGTGTATTTACAAAATTTGGTTAATTTAAAAAAATTAATTTAAAGAATAAAAATAAACGTGTTTTACCATAAAACAACTGGTATATCAATTAATGATATCGCAATTAGCATTTTTGAGACAAATTTTTCATAAAGTCAAGTATTTAATAGTCATTTGCCCGAAAATTTCTGACAGAAAATTGTCGGTGGCTTTAGTCCCACCCTTGGCGAAAACCTTCCAAAGGTAGTGTCAATTATTCTGATTCCCTCCATTTAATTCCGACTGCTTTATTTCAATGAGAAGTGCAAAGATTATCAGATTGTAGTGCTGTAAACAATAGCGGGAACGAAGTGAAAGTGAAAAGTGTTAAATGTGTAATAAATTAATAAAAGGGTATAGTCGGGTAAGGGTAAAACCGGGTAGGGGTGGTGCCGGGTGAGCAGTGAAGTGCAAAGGTCAACATTTTACCTCAGCGATTCTCTCCCCGAAATGGGCAGCTTCTAGACTAAAAGACCCGCAGAAAAGAAATTTTAAAGGAAAATTGTTTGCTAAACTTAATTTGATAAAAATATGAATAAGTAAGCAGAAGCAATTCCCCCATCAAGGTTTTAATGTAAAGTATTTTTTTTTTTTCGAAAATGTAATAAAAATTAATCAAATAATTTTTTGAGTATCAACAAAGTAAGCAATCTGTAATTATTGTTTTCTTATATAATATTTTTGTTGGTGTACCATTTTCCACTGTCGCAGCTGACAATTCTTGGCAGGACACTTTTTTACTTTTTTCATTATTTGGTCAATGTTTACCCGCATCTTCTTCTCTAAAATATTCTTTCAATAATACTCCTATGTCACTGTTATGATTCTATTCTGTTTTCCTTAGTATTGATTATTGTCGTTTTTCCTTATACCCTAGTATTTCTCGTGTGTAACAAGTTTACTTCTCATACTTCTCCGGCACCACATCTCAAATGCTTTCTGACATCTTTTCTTATTATGTGGGGTCACTCATGTTCATATAATGATCAAAGAGATTTATCCAGAGAGATGAATTATCCCGTTGTACTGAGAAAAATTTTGATGCCAGGTTTTGTAATATGTGAAAAGATCATTCGGATTTTTCGACAATTATCGGCAGTTCTCGAAAATACCTAAACGTAAAGAGCGTTATTTACAATAACACCGTAAGTCAATTTTCACAAAAAAACTAATTACGTGAATTTATTTTAGTTTCACACTAATTTTGTTTATTTATTAAGCTCGATATTTATATCGTGTTTTCTTTGTTTCGAAATGTTGCGTTATCATTCTTTGAGATGTTTTTAATCGTTTTAAAATCATCAAAGATAATGTAACGTTAAAATTCGTATATGTTTTTATTTACTGAATTTAGGAGTTTAATGAAAATGACCAAGTTTGTGGGGATTCGTTACTAAAGTAAACAGAATTAGATTTGCTTGGTAGTGGGTAGTTACGGAAACAAAAATACAGCTAATGTTTCCGTAAAACAAATACTATGTGATTCACGAAGAATTTCTCGAATTTCAAATTGGAATAATAAAAGTACGCCCTTAAATGATTTAATACCGAAATAGCTTATTCACATAATAATTTTTACATTAACAGTGCACGTGGACACAAGAAACACGACTCTTGTATTAAAAAGTAAAGATAAGTAGTATTTAGAGTATGAGATAATTACAATAAATTAATAAATGTGATTTTCCATTTCATTTACTAATTACCACTAAAAATTACCAATTTATTGTAATACTGCCATTTGGTATGTTTCATATTTGTTAATTTTTAAGATATCTTATTCGAATACACAAATACTTATCCAGCACAGCTCTCAACAATTGCAGTTGGCGATTATCTAGAGGATGTGTCTCTTTGCAATGAACCTTTAAACTTTCAAAGAAATTTATATTTAAAAATCTCTTTAACGCTTTTGATACTAAATTATCAATATTATCATATTGTTTGGGAAGGTGTTTTGTAATGTATCCTTGTAGTATAGTTTTTAGCATCGATTCTGCTCGTGAACAGATATCAATAACATCTTGAGATGGATATAATAACCCTCCCCTACCTTTAAGTACGATAAAACTATGGCGAACTCATTTCGCGTCGAAAGAGACTGTCTATACAAGTCGTGCAATATAACTTCTCAGCCAATTATCGCACAACGAATCCACTAATATAAGAAATTATTTGCTTAGAAATTTCCGTAAAATTTGTAACTAGGAATTCTGATAGATTTTCACTAACTGCTCATTTTATTTATTTTCTATAAATTCCGGTCTATAATTTTCACTCGTGCTATTAATTTTTGTTATTACTAAAGAACAATTGAAAATCTGTATATTTCTTATATCTCGTGATTGTATTCATAATTTTTATGCATTGCAGTAAACTGTCGTGGCGTTTAATATTTCGTTTCGTGTTTAATATATTTCGATAATATTATAATTTTTTCACACATATATTCAATTCCATTTGTTGGACTAACTAATGAAGTTCAACTCGAATAAAAGCAGTTCAAGTATATTAGTTATTTTTATCCAAATAATTGTTTTATTTTCATTATACCTAAACACGATGATGTACTCTATATTCATATTTAGTAATTAATTCATTTAAAAATTTGGACTTAACGCATTCCTGTGATAGGTGCCGATATTAATGTATGAGCAAAATTAAAACATAAAAAAATACTTCTTGCCGATGAAATCTAATATCACTTAATGCATTTAATAATTTATCGGGATTTTATGAACACAGTTTGACAGCACAAATCACCATTTTGAATAATTAGACCACTTAAAAAGCGCACTGTGTTCTAATAATGACAGCCAAGCGTTACCAGCGAAAGGCAGGAGACTAATCGACGTGTCCGTACGAATTTCGTGAAATCACCGTTGAAACTTCAAATCACCACATTTGTTTCGAATCTTGTAATAAAACTTCATTGATAATAATAAAATACAAGCCCCCATCATAAATACAAAGCACATCAAAACCTCCAAACAGTTCTTATAAAAAAAAGTATAGGCATATTAATTACGAGCAATATTTGAATATGTCCAAGAACACATAATTACTGAATTACCTACAAAAAAACTCTGTTATTAAAAAAATAATACATATCTCATAGAGACGAAGATATTTTTTATAAACGGAAAAATATGGAAGTATGGGTAATTACAGGACTTACGACCCGTTTTCGGCTGGCTTAAGTGATCACTTTAAATAATGTAACGTTCACCATTCCACCCGATCAATCTCTATATATAGCGTTTCTACATATTAACATATATACAACCTTCAAAAATTTGATAGATTAATAAAGAATAAATTTGTTTTCACAGTAGTTCTTAATTAGTTACCCGCCACTTACTTTTTATAATTTTGTTTTGACTATGCTTGCATTTTTCATTTTAGTATACATTGTTTCCTGAAGAAGAGACCATAGGTTTTGAAACATGTTGATGTATCAATGAATAGTGTTTTTTCGAATTATTTATATATTATGTTGCCACAAAGTAATTTTACAAATATTGAAGTAATTATATTATGAGTCACTTGAGTAAATTCTTGTTTGTTAATTTAAAATATTGTTTTAAGAGTCTAGAGAGATGCGTTGCGAGTCTAGCTTTTATAAATAAAAATACATTATTTAAACACTATCTCTACATTACACTGGTATCATAATAATTAGATATGAATTAATTCAATGTTAAATTGAAAATTTAATTTTGTTAGGCAGCTGAAACATTCACTAGCGATTCCCTCACCGCACCCTGATGGGCGTGTCTGTATAATGAGGTTCGGGTGAAAACATAAGACAATCCGGTCGATTGTTAAACGGTCAAACGCGTCGGCAAACCATAATTATCAGCGCGCGGCATGAAATCGACACCGACACACTACCATCCGGTTTTAATGTAGGTAGACGTGGAAGAGTACAATCCTGCCAAGATTCTACCGACCGCAGCCGTCATTTAAATCAGTAACCAGTCACATTTCGTCTTGTCACATTTTTTACTTGAATATTTTGCTTATACAGGGTGTAACAGACCTAATCCACAATATTTTACAGGTACCTGACTGTATTACGAATCGAAAATGTTCAAAGAATGTGTGCCTAATTGATAGTTATTACGTGAAACAATAAAATAATCATGTTCAGTCATAAAGTGTTCTTAAAAACGTCCATACATTTTTTAATTGATTTTTATACGGTTAAGAAGGTATTAATTATTTTACGTTAAAATTTAAACTTATTAAAACACTATTAATAGTACTCTAAAATTACAAATAAATACATGGTAGGGTCGTATGAACGACGGATTCGTTTTGTCTAAAGACGTTGGTTAAACGAAAGTTCAAAATCCTATGTACAACATATATTGTAGTACATATATTATATATGATTGTATAATATCATTGGTAACAACATAACCTAAACCTATATTATAACGCCACTGCCTGCAATGGTACCCGTCAAAGACGTCAAAGCAGTGTAGTCAAAAAAACTCGCCACAATCTAATTTTTTTTTTTTAAAAACCTGAGAATTCATCATCATTTATCATTTTCAACCCTTTAGCTTGGGAAGTCGGGGGCCTAAGGCCTGAGAGAGCACTTCCTCAACTGTCTTCACAAAGTTTTTGTTGCTTTTATTACCTCTGTAACCTACGATTAACTCCAAACACATATATTACTGGCTGAAAGTGTTTTTAATTTTAGTTGAATTATAATATTGATAATGGGAAGATGTTCCCGAAAACGTTATATCGTTTAACACAATAAAAAATATAGTGTTTTAAGTAAATTTACAAAATATTTTTATTTGTTTACCATGGTTGTTTAATTTCGATGCTTAAGAACGTATAAAGTTGTGATAGGGGGTAGTCTCAAAAATATAAAAAGAAATTAGGTATAAAAGTTTAATCTCAGCAAGTAAGTCCGATGTATTCTTGAAACGTAACGGCCACGTAATAAACAAATAAAGGACTCATCTGACTATCTCCGCGACGGTTGAAGTGCATATTTACAGAAAATCCCGCGTCGGTAAACACATAAGCTACCAGAAATTTCACAAGTGCCGGCCAGCTGCCATTTTAAAATTCCGGACAATTTGCATAAACACATTGGTAACGAATTTTAAATTATCGCTATTCCAAAGTGATATCATCAGCGTCTTAATTCGTTTGAATTTACGATATGAACGAGGACAAATTAATAATCTCGGGAGATGATATGTAAAGAGGCGTGCTGAAATTATATTTATGTTATACATGTTTTAAAATGTCCGTATGTTTATCTGTATATAATGCACATTAATATAATAAAAGCCCAGAGAGGTGTCTGTCATGTGACACTGGCCTGGGTAAACCTTAAGAGTATTCACAAGATGTACACACACCCTTAAGCGCTGCCCTGGCACTCTTTTGACATAAAACTTATTTTTAAATAAAGAACATTTAAAATTATTTTGATACAAAATATTCCGCATAGAATTTTGTACATCAAATGTCGTGCAGCAAACGGATATTAATATATAGAACCGGAGCATTTCATAAAATGTGAAAGTCATTACGAGGAAATTTATATTTTTTTTTGCTAAGAATTGGATCGTCTGAACGCGCGCCGGTATCCCATTCTCTCAACCATTGCCACATGCAGTTGAAGACAGATGAAATATGTGAACTCAATTTAAATAAACATCTCATAAGTCATAAGGCATCCCTAAATTTACATGTTACAGCTAGATAGTTTTTTGACATATGCATGGTTTTAGCGTTTACAAACGATAATTTATTACCAGCCAAAATAATGTCCTAATAACGAAAAATGGGGAGGGGGCGTTAAAATAAATTACCGCCCTGGGACTTTTTATATTTAGCACTACACTATTGCCTTTAGGTATGTATTTAACACTTTTCGTCACTTGTTGTTACGCTATATTCTCTGTAAGGTTGTGTTTTTTGTGTATTGAAAAATTCTGATGATAGATAAAATTCCTTCACATATTATTATTGTTCTTATATTGCTGTATCCGAAAACTTACCTTTAGAAAGGTAAAGTGCTCATATACGAGACGCGTTTTTTAAAGAAACAACATCATTTTTACAACACTTTTCTTTCTTCGGACGCTGCACACCTTAAACTACTTCTCAACATGGCCGCCACCATTATTAAGGCACTTGTCATAACGGAACACCAATTTTTGTATACTTTCGTCATAGAAAGACGCAGCCTGGGATGAAAACTATGATGAAGGAAAGATGGAAATCACTTGGGGCCAAATCAGGACACACTTGGCGATGAATGACAACTGGTTTAATGTTTCGTACATACAAGAAACGAATAATCGTATATCACAGTCGGCGGGCTGATCTATTATCTTGAACATTTTAATCACTCACTACAAGATGGCCACATTATGTGAATGTGTCTAACGTTGCATACGGTGAGTCAACAGATGAAGAAAACCACTGCGCATGGGCAACTATACCGGGAGTATCCGGCATCGGCACTTACTTAAAAAACACGCCTCATATATATATAATATAATACACATACACGCCTGGATGAAAGGATCTAAGGGCACAGTACAGAGGTATCTTTTCACATCGGACATAAAAGAGGGAGGTGCGGATGAGTAATTTTAGATGATTTAAAATTTTTTCTCCGTGCAACATCGATTAAATCCGATAGCAGCAATAATATTATGCCACTTGATATAATAAATAACTGAAATCAACTTCAAAACGGCCAGCTCTAGTGTGAGTAAGCAGACGAAGGAGGACTGTAATATATTATTATAATAAATTGGTCAAAAAATGATAATACCAGTTGTTATAGTAGTGTAGATTAAGAGGTATAAGCACACTTCATTGCAAAGAAAAAATAATCTATTCATTTATATTCCATTTTATATACCTAAGGCGTTTTCAAACAACTTGATAATGTTAATACAAATTAAATGCATCAATTAGAAAGATATACATACAGATAAACTCATGCTATCGAAAAAAAAAATTTAGCTGCCACCGGGATTTGAACCAGGATCTCTTCCTATCCGAGTTAGTGCGATAACCAATTACACCACGTCATCCCTTTAAATAGACAACAAATTTTCGAACTTACATATTGCAACTATTTCAAATTGATACATCTCACATTCCACAAAAGCTATCACCTTCATTGCTGCTTTTGCAACTTCACAAATAATAATGTGTTGTTGCCTGATAATGGTTTAAGGAGGCAAAACTGTAATAACTTTAAATTAATTTAATTAAAATTAATATCTGTGGCATACAGATTAAATAAAAATTATATCTGATGTATTTTTAAATAATTATTAACAATACACGTCATTTTTAGTTTTGTTATCAATAGAAATATATATATACTTGTAATACTTTTGATTTCTACATTAAAATAATCGAAACATGTTTTTTTTTAAATGGAATTAAAGTTTTAACACGTACTTATACTATCATAGAGTAACATTTCAAATAGTAGATAGAGAGGATAGAGTACAAATATTTCTGTCCAAGCACATATCGTATATTTTTCATTGAGATATATCAATTTGATCGTCTTCTTGCCGTACCATGCACCCCATGAAAATCTCGCGATTAAAATTCAAACGATGAAAAATTGTATTTAGGGCTAGGTGACATACCTGTGTGAAAAATTGAAAACAGGATATGCTAGGAAGCGTAATTGTCAAAGAGAATGTGCCATGAGGAAGTTTGTCAATGAATTAAAAACATTTTTTACAATTGTCATATATGGCAGTAGTACCTCTGGGGATCAGGATATGATTACATTTTTAAATAAAGAGGAATACGAAGAATCGTCCCGGAATATTATTTATATAATTTCATATTTAAGTATAACATATGACATTTAAAATCAATTACTCTCCGGTCTCTTTTTATGCATACTATTTTTATGCGGTTTTAAAGTTATGCGGATTATATTTCAAGAAGTTTTTTTTTAAATATCTATTTTAGATCAATTTGACATGTTGAAAGGGTCAAAAATGCGGAGAATTTTGTCTGTATATGAAGTTTCTATTTTGGACTGTTTAAATCATGTTGCACTTGATATCTCACAAAATAAGCCCACAAACTTTAAATTCTTGTTGGAAATCAATTCGGTCCGAATGTGTTATAGTTAGTGAAACGAACCAAACATCGACAGTTTCAGCTGAAATAATTTATTTACCACATGAAATTGGTAAGGAAGATTTTGAAACATTTACCCAAAATGATGACGACGAATTATTTGAGGATAATATTATAAATGACAATGATCTCATTGGTATAACTCTTGATACCGTCGAAGAAAAATAAAACGAAAATGAATCCGAAGAAAATGAAATTCAAGACACCCTCACTGCAAGTGTAATTCGAGAAGGTTTTCAACTTTGCAGTAATTTAGCAAACCATTTCACTGAAAAAGATGATAATTCTGAACGAGTATTCAATTTTTAACGCGAGCTTCAGAATTACATTTCTGGATATCAGGAATTGTACAAAAAATTAGCAAAATCATCGCAAAGTTTAATCACTGGTTATATTGTCAAAAGGGAAAAATCAACATGCGAAGTTGAGGGTAATTTTATTTGTGAAGAATCATTATCTTCAGGACATAGATCTGATGCGCTGACTATCTCTTCTAGTGATGACAGTGATTACGAACCAGTTCGCAAATTATGCCGAACATTGTCATACAGCGATGATAATTCTTAAGAAAAAAATATGTTATAAAGATAAACTTTTTTTTATAAAATTTTTATACATACATTTTGGAAGGAATGTGTTAAGATTATATTTTTCTGAAATTTAATAAACTTTTTTTTGAGTTTTTTTGGTATATTTTAACTTATTAAATTAGTTTTATGCGATTTTAGAAAATTATGGAACGTATCTTTTATTTTTATGCGAGTATCTAGTATTTTTTATGCGTTTTCCTGTGGAACGTATCACCGCATAAAAAGAGACCTAGGTGTATCAATCCAATTAATTTGGACGAACATATGTTGGTTTATTTCATCAATATAACACACACTTAGGCTCATCAAAATGACGTTAAAAAATTGTAAAAATCCAAATAATGAAAATACAAATAAACTTGAAATAATATAAAAACAAAGATTTTTTAAATATTAATAATAATCTCTAAATGTTGAGCTGTTCTTTTTGAACGTTTTGCTTTCGTTTGTTTTGACATATTTGCTATATTTGTTAATCTTGTCGGGTATTTAATTTTTATGACTTCAAAATAGGGTTGAAAAAAGAAGTAAAGTGTATTTTTTTTTTTTGTACGAATTTAAACGTGGGCATTATTAGTGCGATAAGTTTAGGAACGGAGACGTAACGTATTTAAAGATAAAAAGGGTCGAGGACATCCGGCTACCGTTGAAAACGACGAATTTAAAGGTTTGCGGTTTATTCGTATGTTGTGTAAGAAAATACGAACAACCAGCACTGATTAATCGAAGAGGACCCATTTTGCTTCACGACTATTTTCACCTTTTTTAAGCACCCAGCGCGGCAAAAAATTCAGTAACAGAAATAGATTGTATAATTATGAATTAAAAATATTGAATGCTAACATTTTTTTTATATATGTCCCTCGGAATGCTGCAGTCCGAGCGGACTCTGGATTGTCGTTATCCGGTAAAGATTTGCCTCGGAATAGTGGAAATACATCGTTAAACTGTGAACACTTCGAACAGATTAGTCGGATCGTTGGTACGGGAGCGATGTCGCCGCCCACGCAACTCGCTCCGCTGGCACCATACATTCACAGCTTAAATAAGTTTAACATATTCTATTAAGGAGTGTTGACGTATATTATCGGAATAATTAACAATGACAGAGTAAAATAATCACATCATGTAAATTATTATTTATATAGAATATTATTTCCTTTATGTTGAAGTAATAGTGACATGTAAAAATTCTACACTTTAAGTACCGTCCTCCTACAGAAAGCAATATTCGCTGTAGATTAAAGTACAAAAACAAAGCTTTAATTACACTACATCTCTATAATGAAACTATAAAAATAATTTAAAACAAAAAACCTCTCAATAATTTCATAAACAGACTTAAATATAACCAATCTCCAACCGTATTTCACACAAATTTATACAGCACCAATCTAGGCTATGTCCTCCCCTGCCGAAAATCCTCAATTTATTTATTCTTAATATAGTGGGTACATGAGTAATGAGTTACATATACATAATATCAATTTTTTTTTTTTACTCTTAATTTATCTTGCACATTTCGCTTAGTTTCATTTTGAATCTATGTAATTTCACCTTTTTTCTTATATTATCTGGCATTTCATCAAAAACCTTCATCGCACTGTACATCACTGATTTCTAATATTTAGTCTGCTTCCTGAATGGCAGTCTCATTCTATCTATGCCTCTTGAATGATGTTCGTGCTCATGTTAATTTACCTCTATTTTTATTATAAATTCTGCTGATATTTTTTTAGTGAAGATTTTAAAAATAAACTCCATAACATTGAAATATATTTTATGTTTAAAGGTCATCATACTAAGGTCTTTCAACATTGCACTGATCCGATTTCTCAATATTATTTTCATATCTTTATTTTGCAATACCTACTGAAAACTGTTGCATTTCTTTTTCATTAGCCAAAAATAATACGCTGCTGCAGTAGTTTATATAAGAAATAATAACAGAGTTGTATACTATTTGACAAGATTCAGTACTAATCAATATTCTAATCCATCCTAGAAGGGGCATTTTTTAACAATCTATTAAATCACGTATCTTGTATTTTGCGAAAAATTCAATTTAGACTATTTTTCCACGAGATGACTTCTAACTGAATATATTTGTTCGAGCGTATAATACATACTTATTATAATCCAAATTCGCACTATTCGTTCTAGAACGCCGAGAACAGTTGCGCGTCATGTCATTAAACAGTTTTAATGTCCTGTTTATTCTATTGTAAATTTACAATATAACATATATTTTAACTTTTTTAGTGACCAATTTCCCAAACGTAAAAAAGCGTATTCTGTAACAGGTCATTCCCATAATTCTTTTTAAATGTTTTACATTGTGCCGTAATGTCATTAGATCTATATCATGGTCGTAATTTGACTGTTCATAATCTATTTATAATACATGAATATAGTTTAGCTTTAATAAATAAGAATAGTATTAGGTAACATTGAAAGAAAAAAGATATCTGTGCATAACCGAATCAATAATTAACGCAAAAAATCGAAAAACTAACGTCTGAATTCGTTTAGCGTTGCATGAAAATTTTCGAATCGAAAACAAAATTAAATTTTATAAATATATAAAATTATATATTATAAAAATTAAAATGTCACACCACGAAGTAACTGCCAAATCAATCAATGAAATGAAAACATATTTCTTTCCGCAACAGAAATCGCTCAAACGACTTGTTTTAATTGATTTATTATTTAAAATTGAATTCAGACGGTGAGTTCCAGCCGAATATTTAATGTACTGACAGGGTGACCTACATTATGCAAAAATTATCATATTAGGGGGATAAAATTACACCGCGTCAACTGCCTTAAGTGCCTAACGAAATCCAGCTTTCTACTAGTATAATGTTAATTTAATATAATAATTAATATTTCATTTCGTTCATCAGTCAACTGACTAGGTAGCTTTCACTATCAGGGTTGATTGACGTTAGTCCTAATGGTAGACCCTGCAGTAGGCTAATAAAAATAATACAACCGATTAGTGGAATATGTAGAAATACAGATATGCAAAATTTTATTATTAATTTTACTCGATATTGGATTAAAAAGAAGAAAGGTAAGTTGCATGGCTAGTAATGAGGTAGTTCTCCATCTACCTACCTACCTACCTACCTACCACACAATGCATTATGCATAAAATATTTAGGTCACCCACATTATTGGGGGTCGCGAGGCAATTCAACGATCAATAAATTACATAAATACTCGTACAATTGATATCGGTGTTGATACTGTCCACAGTCATCCGCATCAAATCGTATTATATCTTGTGCAGGCGCTTTCGTGTAGAGGCCCTTCAAAATTATCTATCGATAATAATTCATGTGCCATTATATTTATGACAACATCTGTTGTATCAATGAACACTCGAAGAGCTTATACCGTTTCACTTTGTTTTATCTCGTCTGATGTATTATTTATGTATGAATATACTTATTCAAATAATAATAAACATAATCAGATAAGGATGTACATTTTTCCTATTATCCTTATTTAATTCACGTGCAAACTTAAATCACAATAGTAAAATACTGCTTAGATGACAATGGCGCTCACCCCGCTACAAGCTCAAAAGAAACTAAAAACCACTAAGTAAGTACTTAGTTAAAGAATCAAATTCATTAGCAAATAACTACTGAATGACGCGTCTTATGATAACTATTAGTGAAAAATATTTTTTAAATGTTAATTCCAACGCTCCATGATTCTAAACATCAGAAAAAGAAATGCGTGCTCAAATTGATATGGTGAAATGGCGCGGTTTGATTGGTAGCTACATGTAAATCAATGTCATACTTTAATACAAATTAAACGTATTAATTAGAAAGATAAACATATAAAATCAATTTTATCAAAAAATACTATTGTTGCTACCGGGATTCGAAGCTGTATCTCTACCAATCCGGGGAACATGCATTAATAACCAATAATTCTAGTCTCTCCTATCGGATTACTCAAAGGTATTTGAGATTCTGTAAAAATAAAGAAGATGGCTTCAAATAATGGAACGATAAATGTATTAATTTCAAAATTGTAATATATAGATTCGAAAATTTATCGTCAATGCACTGACTTCCTATAGCATAATCGGTTAATGCACGTTCCCCGGATTGAAAGAGATCCAGGTTCGAACCCCGGTAGCAACAACAATATTTATCGATAAAATTGATTTTATTTGTATATCTTTAATTAGTATTTAAACACATCACGTACCTATGTTCTGAATAATTACAACTTCACAATAAGAATGTGTTCCCCTTAATAATGACACACTTGTTGTTCTAGTGGTCAAGACATTCGTCTAGTGATCGAGTAGTTGAGGGGAATCGAGCTTCGTTCCAGGAGACCATCAAGTTAGTCCAATTTTTATAGCAAAAGAGTTTAGCTTAGTTAGAAAATATAAAGAAATGACAAGATAGGTGATAACATAAATCAAGACAAGATTGTGTGCTCTCAAAGTGTACCGTATTGGTGATAATGGGCACACTGGAAGATGTTACATTTAAGAATTATTACATTTTTCTCAGATGTCTCTTAGTGCGTCCTATTCTTGTGCGAATTTTACTAAGAGTTTTCTATGTTCCTCTCAGTAATGGTAGCACTTCTTTGCTCTCTCCAACTTTGCCAGATTCAGTCATCAACTGACTCCCTCTACGATTGTTGTCTCTCAGATTTACGTCTAAAATACGTAAACTACCAAATCTTCATGAAAGTAAAATGACATGCCATTTTTGTGTTGTTTCATGCTTTTACAACACTCGAGCTTGACGATTCAAATGTCTTTCAATAAAAGTCCCTGCGGCATATTTTTTGCTTATTTCATTATCATTTTTTGTGAATTTAGAAATATATTTTTATGAAACGAAATAAAGAAGAAGAAAAATACGAAAATATTACGGGCAAACAAAAAGATGTAAATAAATTATTGTTTAAAATTACATATAATTGTATAATGTATTTTTTTTTAATTCGACCCCTTGTATATTTTAAAATAAGACAGTTATGATAAAAGCTAGTAAAATAGAAAAAACTTATACTATTGTAATTTTATACAAATTTTCCTAAAATTATTACGTAACTCAGCTTATTATTAAGACAATTATTTTTACAGGTTTGTTTATTGTGGCAGTATTGTATCAAGAGTGCGACGCGTGGGCGGATTTAAGTGAGGAGTGATGACCTTTG
This sequence comes from Eubasilissa regina, assembly GCA_022840565.1. Taxonomy (NCBI): domain Eukaryota; kingdom Metazoa; phylum Arthropoda; class Insecta; order Trichoptera; family Phryganeidae; genus Eubasilissa; species Eubasilissa regina. The sequence goes on along the minus strand of JAINEB010000004.1, from coordinate 20,163,627 downwards.
CGAGGAATCTTAGTAAGAACCAAAAGCGGATCGGGGCTCAAGATTCAAGAAACGACGTAATGCTTGAATTTGGAGTCCGTAAAGCTTTATTTGCCCAGGCTCAGTATTTCGTTTAAGTGCCGTTGCAAAAGAAAGTTGTATTTAATTTAAACAGTTTCTCGGAGACAATCTGAGATGGAATCTCGGCTGTCACGTTTTGTCCATCCGTACGAGACGTGATGCCGCAGTAGACAGCCCAGTATCCCCGCAGAAATATTACATCGCTATAGTGTAAGCAGATAATATATAGTTTGGCTTGCGCGGAATACAGTTTGGCTTGTAAATAATGCTACAAATTTCCAGCACCGTGACTGTCAAAACATAATTATAACACGTGTGCACATTGTACATTATTTTTATTTATTTTTTTGCAAATATTTTGAAATCTAAACTACATAAAGAAATTTATACATTATACGATTATAATAATGCATGAAAATATATTTATATACATATGTAAGGGAGAAAACACAATACAATAAAAACAATTTTAACATATAAATACAATACCAAAGGTATAAAATCATTCAGCATCAATTAAAATACATCATCAATCCATGTTAATTTACATAACTAGACATTTTTTTTAATTTTCGATTATAATGTCAAAAATGAACAATAATAAATAATTATTGAATATCTTTTTGGCAAAATAAATTACATACCGCTTCCCTTTCTTTCGGAAGAAGTAATGCCAAATCAATTTAATTTTTATTAATTTGCAATTTAATATTATAATATGCTGTTGCCACCGTTCTCGTATGATACAAATGCGATTTTTATAATGTTTACATCTCCCCTCATATTCCTCTTCTAGGGAGATAACCCACACTAAAATTTTAAAATCCAAGTAGCCATAAACTATTGTAAATCATTTAAGAATTTATTGAGTAGATATTATTTTTCCGAAGATGTTACTAGGTGTGAAGCCAACACAATATAACAATTTGAATAAATGTATAAAACTAACGAAGCTTGAGCTAAGCGAAAACGATTGGCGTTTAATAAAATTCGTGGTTTTATACAAAGTGATTGTGCTTTATTAATCTAATAAGTCAAACCACAAAGTGATTGCTTTCTATGAAAATATAAATGTATACGCATTAAACATGGAATGCAAAATGTTTTTTTTTGAGCGGCCCAGATTCAGGGTCTTACATATGTCGTGTGACTAGTATTAATAAAATAATTAAAACGGAAAAAAGTAAAATGCAAAATATATTATCATTATTTTATTTTATCTGGTTGCTTTTCATTAAACTTACAATATTATATTGTGCCCTAGATGCTATGTGACAGTTTGTTACCTACGTCACGTCGGTAAGAGTAAAGAAAAAAGTACTCCTCAAACCATGAAACTGGGAAAAGGGACGATTGGAGAGGGTGATTTGTTCATGTGGAAAATGGGAATATCCCTCACCCCTACTCAACCCCCCTGCCAAAATGGCACTTTTAAGCTGGTATCCAATTTTTTTATTATTCGTAAAAGAAACTTGTTTTTCTATATTAATGTCAAAGCTGTATATTTAAAAAAAAGTTATATTAACCCATAAAAAGGTAGTTATGTTTGGCATACAGGGGATATTATAGGGTCGTTGAGAGGTAACTGTTAACTTGATTCTTAAAGAATCTGGTATTAAATAAGAAAGAACCTGATAAACTATTCGTTATCTGAACGGCTTCACAAATGAGTGATTCAAAGAAACAATTCAAATAATAAATTTTTAGAATAAAAATTTGTCGTAAAACTACTTAGTTGATATGGTAAAACTGAACTGGTTTCCCCAGATAGGAACGGGTCCAAATTCGAATCCTAGTTGCAACTAAAATTTTTTTTCGGTAAATAGTCTGTATATCTTTCAACTTGATTCATTTAATTTGTATTAAAAATCCTCACGCGAATAACGATAACTGCATACGGATACTATGCACGCGTTCATCATGGTTCACAGAATATAGTATGCATCGCAAATTGCCTATCAACAATACATAGTCTGGTCTCTCCTTTGTACTCGGCACAAAGGGTTCGTCGAAAAACGAGGAGCACTAACTCTCAGGTGTCAATCAATAATGGAAGGATCTGTGATTTGTACATTAGGTACGAATGAAGGTGAATAGATTTGTAAGATGTTTTGTCCGCTATATCAAAATGTAAATATCGATATAGATAAGATTATTTATTTTAAATACAACGGTTTAAGTAATTCACCGATGTATCTGTGTAAACTCTGGACAATAACAGGGTGACTCAAAGTAACTACTAGGTACTCTCAAATTTAAGTAAAGGTAGCTACTTACTTTTACACACCTGAATAATTATTTATATAAAAATGTTAATATCAAAACAATGTATCACATTGTTGTTAATAATACGACTACAAAGTAAATAATTATTTTTGTACACAAATTATATGTAATTGAAAAACCTGGCCTAATTCGCTTGATAAGCAGCCCTTAGTCCACTTTGTCACAACTGAATTAGGAAAGTAAAACGCTTCCGTATCCTGCAGCTTTTTTTTCCAAAATAAAACAAAAAGCAAACCTTTGTTGAGCCTTAAATTTCGACAAAAGTACGTGAATAAATAAAATTAATTTCTAGCAATCAAAACTACTTCATGTTTTACAAATCAACAGCCCATATTAATGATTATGTTTATGTACTTACTAATAATAAAAAAAATTAACGATCCAAGGGAAGATGCAAAGAACCCAACTTGATCTCGTGAAAGATCACCAACACGATGGACCGACTTGGTTAAAACTTCGATGTAGAAACAAGAAATACCACAGACCGGAATAGGTTTCGACAAATCATCCAATCCTCCATCCACAATTAGCCGCAGTTCCACAATCACAACTACTCTCATTGAAAAGCAACACGAAGAAAAGAAAAGAAGAGAAAAAAAATATAAACAAAATTACAATTTCTATCAAAATATACAGAAAACATTAATAAGAGAAGAAAAATAAAAGACTATTTCTTTCTTTCACAACATGAACAGCTCCATTCCATTCCACTTGAGATAGTATTACTTATTATATTTAAAAGAATATTTTTTAATCTAATTCTTGAAAAACGTCACAGGATTAGCATAGAAACCTGATAAATTTACGTACAATGATACCATTATCCCTCTTTTCACCGGCATTTATTATTATTATTATTATTATACCAGCATTTTATTTTCTACCAACAAAGGAGAAAATTTTTTTTTATGAAATTTAAAAAATCTAATTTTTATCAATATTATTATCGAGTTCTGCTATTTATATACAGCTGTTTCGGCGGTTAAGGCCATTTTCAAACTAGCAGAACTCAATAATAATATTTATACTTTTAAAATTAGCAATATTAACTTGGTGGTTAAGATTCATATTTTTTATTTATTATCTTAGTTTTATTAACCACAATTGAGTTTAAAAAACATCTACCGGTTTCGGAAAACACTTTTCCTTCTTCAGGATGTCATAACTAACTAAAAATATAGTATTGTTTCTTCACCAGAATCTATTTTTAATTTTTTTAAAAAACAACAATTATTAAAAAAAAATATACTATATTATATACAATACTATATTTTTAGTTAGTTATGACATCCTGAAGAAGGAAAAGTGTTTTCCGAAACCGGTAGATGTTTTTTAAACTCAATTGTGGTTAATAAAACTAAGATAATAAATAAAAAATAAAAATAATAATATTTATTAATTTTTTTTAATTTCTTAATAAATAATAATGGAGTAACAATAAATAAATAGAGAGAAAAAAAATCTCACTTGAATCGTATTATCTGAATTAATGAGCTGTAATGAAGGAAAAGTAAGTCATAATTATGTAGGAAAAGAGGCTAAATCATAAAACAATTACGATATTCAGAAGATGATGAGTCAGAAGATGAAAAATTTGTATAAATTATATTGAGGCTTAACAATAATGTATGTTGTGTAATTTTTAATTATTATAAATATTTGGTATTAAATGTCAATATTGTTTATGTTTATATTAGGACATGTACAGTGGAACCTCTTATAACGAGACTTATTCGTTCCAGAATTTTACTCGTTATGTGAAACACTCATTAAGCGAAACAATTATTCCCATACAAAACAACGTAAATGACAATAATGCGTTTTCTGCCAAAAAAAAAAAAATTTTTATGTTTTTTGGTTTATTTTAATTATATTATATGCTTATAAATTGTTAAGGAGCGTAACAACCTGGAATGTTTCGAATGTTTTCGTTAATAATGTCGCCTTGTAATTGCTTTTCGTTTATTCATATGCGAAACAACCTTTCAACATCATCAAGAATAGGTAACCGTTTCGTGGACATTCTTGACACTCCCTTTGAAGCATACATCTCCTTAATTTTGTCCTCGTTCTTGAGGATAGTGTAAATCGTTGATGTAGACCGATTGTATGTGCGCGATAGATCAGCCACGTTCACACCACGTTCGCGCTTATTAATGATTTTACGTTTCATTTCTACAGTTATTTTTATTCTCTTATTGCTTTTTCTTCAGGGACATTTCTGCAAGGGTTAATAAACTTCGCACAAAAAAAAATACAAATAATGTCTAAACACAAATTTGGAAAAATGTGTGATCACATGCGACATTAACGTACTAGCGAACGAGTGCTAACCAGAGACTGACGCACTGGCGCGGAAGTCCCGGCTCACGAGTGAATGATGTGAAGATGGGACTTTTCCACTCGTTATACGAAATGTCGCTCGTTAAGGGAGCGTTTTTTTCCACAATCTGTTTTGCTCGTTATGCGAATTATTCGTTATGAGAGGTTCCACCGTACAATATAATATTTTAAGTATAAACAAAGAAATGTAAATGTTTATAGAACAAAAACAGGAGATGTTTTAATATTTTAATGATTGATGAGCTTTATTCGTATCAATTTCATGTCTATAAATCCTGCATTAAAAAACAGTAATTTTTTAATATATTTTTTAGTTGAAAACTCTACGTACCTGATAATAAAATCAAATACAAATGAAACTGTTACATGAATAAAAGTCAGTAATAAACTAAAACATGGTTTTATATAAAGTACCCAGAATTCGACAGAAAGCGGCCAACATCTGAAAGCGTCGGGATTTTATCGGAGAATTTTCCGCCTCAATAAAAATTCATAACTAAATGTACAGCAAGATGCCGAAACTTTAGCAGGATAAACGAACCAGCGTAATAATAGCAAGAATGAAATACATGCTTCGCAAAAACATTCAAAACTTTTAGCGATATTTTCAGAGTAAACTGATTAATGCGAATTTTCGATATTCTTCTTTAATAATGTTGTTTTATGTGTGGAACGAAATCAAATAATAGCTAGCTCGGAATTTATCGATTAGAATTAAAGCCAAGCGACGTTGCCTAAGAAACGGGAATAGAAAAATAGATATATTTAAAAAATAGTACATTTTAAAACAATAGTACTGTTTTATTCTCCAAACCTGAGAATAAAACTGCTACAACAGTATATTGAATTACCAAATTGCATATCTTGATTAATTGTTTATATACATGTATATTTTTTTGTACATTTGCTTACTGTTATACCGTAGGAACACTGTCTGCTATAATACAATAAATTACTAGTGTAGCAGGCAGGGTATCCAAATATATGTCTTACTTTCTTATCGATATGTTGTATTTAATTTGCCAAATTTTATATGCATACATACCCTCGGTACATGTGTATGATATTTGAAATATTACGCAACACTCGTAGTAATTAACTAGGTGAAAAATGTATACTTAATGAATATTAATTTGGAAGAGTAATACGTCAGACCGTTAGAAATTATTTATCAATGTAAGTACATAATACACGTAAAATGTGAACCTAATAAATGTATTATTATTATTATCTTATTAGTCCATAAGGCAAGATTGTAAGTCAAGCGCTAAAAGCTCTAAAAGTAAATGTTGGAGTAAAGTTAAAGAATGAATTTTGATGAAAAAAAATAGATTGCCCTGGTACTGGGTCTTGGGTGGTGTGGTTGTTGAGTTTTAAAATTTTCACATAAATTTCTCCTTTAAATTATTAAGAATTGAAAAGCAAGATGTTTCCAAATTCATTACAACTATCTATATGACTTTTCTGCTTGGTTGCCAACGTAATGAGACCTCCCTTAACTTTCTTCATAATATTCTCCTGGATAAAAAGATATTTGAATATGACATTTAATAGCTATAACTCTTAAGAGTTTCATATTATTTTTATTTTTAATTAATTAACTAACAAATATACAATCATTTCATTTATATAATACATAAATTAAATTTAAATTATATATTATGTATACATCGATATCTCATGAAGAATAACTACTAATTTAATGTATTAATTATAAATATATACATATAAAATCAATTTTGTCGAAAAATATTGTTTTTACGCTACCGGGATTCGAACCTGGATCTCTATTTCCAATCCGGGGAAGAACACTGCCGTTTGTGTTACAGCGCCAGTATTTTTCATGACAAATTTTCGAACCTACGTAGACAATGTAGATGGCTTTCAAATAATGGAACGACAAATGTATTAATTTGAAAAAAGTGTAACATATAGTTTTGAAAATTTGTCATGAAAAATACTGGCGCTATAACACAAATGGTAGTGTACTTTCCCGGATTGGAAATAAAGATCCAGGTTCGAATCCCGGTAGCGCAAAAACAATATTTTTCGACAAAATTGATTGTATATGTATATATTTATAATTAATACATTAAATTAATATTTAAAACATCACAGACCTATGTTCTCAATAATTACAACTTCACAATAAGAATGTGTTCTCCTTAATAATAACTGCATCGTAACCCACTTTTTAGATGAAGCTGAGGACGAAATTCCGACAGATATAACTTGATATTGGAAAAATGTATCTTTATATAATAGATCGACTATCTCAGACAGTGACAATAGACACACACGTGAACGCACTAGTATATATGTAGTAGGTAGCTACCCATTACAATAAATAAATTCTAGGACTCTTTGAAAATCTTGTTATTTTGGAAAATGTTTGTCTTTATGTTCCAGATGGCCAACTACCGAGACAGACAGCGACCACAGATATTGTTTTACTCGTCGCCTGCTGGAGCAATGTTTAATGGTGGCGCCAGTGGTGGGGAAAACAGTAATTCGATTGCTGAACCGAATCACAAATTTGGAGATCGAAACTTGTACATCGCCGAATTGGCATTTAGACGGATGATTCTATTACTTCTGTGATGTCTAGTCTAGGTAGAATGTTATATTAGCGTAATTAGATATCGATTAGCGATCTATTAAGTATTAAATTTGCCTTTTCACACTATTTAACATAATTTTACACATTATTATTGTGGTGTTGCAATTTTTTCAGGACATATTTGTGTGCTATTTTTAATATAAATTAAAATTAATCGACTTGAAACATATACAGAAAAAAATATTTTTACGTTATTTAGATTTTTTCTATATATATTTCAAATTGATACATTTTATAATAATTTGTATTTTTTTTTAATATTCGTTATATTTTGAAAGTTAATTTTTATATACAGCTACGTACAGATCAGACCGAACTATTCTAAGATAGTATTGAAAACCCAAAACCATGGAATAAGTTGCCTCCCCTTGTTGCTGGTATTATGAACCTCATGTTTAAAAGGTCATATATTTCAAAAACACATACAATAGGCCCCTTAGCAGATAAACTCAACAACATTCGTGATATAATTAATTGTATTGTTATAAGTTGTGTTAACGTATCTACATATTAACACGATAATGGTTATAATAATGAAGAATAATAAGATACATTATGGTTTATTAATGTAATAATATTTTTATATTATCATACCCAAAACCCAACGGTTCCCAAACTTTTTCGGTTCACGACGCTCAGTATATTCTCACGGCGTTCCAATTATCTCTATGAGAACTAGTCGATATTATCTCCTTAAAATGTAGTGAAATGTTTAGAGGCTTTTTTATTAGACATCCAATTCACGAAATAATATAAAACACTTGTAATGTTTATAATGATAAGGTAACTAGTGAAAGTGTTAAAGCGAATAGCGCTGATGAAGTAGTAATGGTTCAGCCGCATGTATCGGAATTTTTAATAATTCTTCATCCCATATTTCAACCAATTTGTAGAAGCCCTTTCTATAAAAATCAGCTAGTTCTGCTGGCTGAAAAAATTCTATGGAATAGTACAAATGTAATACATAGATACACTGTATCTAGATACAGTCTTCCTAAATAGAACAATTTAAATGTTTTCAAAAAATTTATTTACTAATATTATGCTTTATTTTAGATTCATTTAATTTGAAGGAGTACAGTTATTGTGAAGCACTTCAATTTTTCAAGTTAAGCTTTCATGTTTAACAACTTTCAGGTTTAATAGCTTTCGGGCTTAACAGCTTTCAGATTTAATAGCTTTCATGCGTACGCTTATTGTGAAGTACTTCACTCTTCCAAGTATAATAGCTTCATGCTTAACCGCTCTCAGGCTTAACAGCTTTCAGGTTTAATAGCTTTCAGGCTTAACAGCTTTCAAGCTCAACAGCTTTCAAGCTCAACAGCTTTCAAGCTCAACAGCTTTCAAGTTCAACAGCTTTCAAGTTCAACAGCTTTCAAGTTTAACGACTTTTAAGTTCAAGAGCTTTCAGGCTTATCAAAGGATGCAATAGAATTTTTGATAGAATTTCTTTTTTCCACGCGATTTGTACTTCGGGAATCGAATCATTTACGCTTTAGCACGGAGCTTACCTTATTCAGCTATTTTATGTTGTTAAACGAATAATTATTTTAAAACTTGGAAAAAGGTTATTTTTAACAAAAAGTTAATTTATTTCCACTACAATCATTACATACAGAATATTTTATGTTTCTGACGTTTTACACAAGATGGCAGAGATGGAAGCTTGGGTAAATGTCAGATGCCACGGAGATGTTACCTCCCACGGTTAACCATTTGCCCTTTTAAACAATTTCGAAACCCTCCACTTCCCAAAGCTCATTCGTACAAGCACTGTTTAACACGATATAATATATAATGTGTTTGAAATAGAAACATTGGTTCATATTTAAAATACAAATTGAGATTCTACAAAAATATTTTCATTTTAAGTAAGTTCACGCAACATCATAATGATTATTAATAATAATTTATACACCAAGAAACCTTTTGCGACAAGTCAATTAATTCTCCGCCATTTGAGCTCCTCGAGCATTTCTGAACATCGAGCAAACTGATATAATTATGGCTTGATTAATTTATTTAATTAAATAATACATTTTGCATTCAAATTGCCCTGATTTTTGAAGTATAAATTTAAAATTTACCAAAACTAATTCAATTAATCACTCAGAAATATAGTAAATAAGAATTACAAAAAAATATGATAACCGTCGGAACGCGAACCCGGAACTTCAATTAAGTTAAAAGTGGCACTATACAATGTCGTCAGATTCCATCTACATATGTTACTTCTGGATCATTCCATATGAAATGGTCCAACACTCGACCAATAAATGGAAATTTACTCTAATAGCTCGGTAAATTTCAAACCTGTAAAAATACCTGTGATAATATTAAACATATACGGAAAAATTCCAACACTATAATCAAATTAGCACTAGGCTGAAACCGGTAATGGTTATTAAATAATAAATAGTGGAAAAAAGTTAAAAAGTGTTCTAATGAATCATTGAAATATATTTTCTTATAATATTGAAACCAAGATTATGGAGACAAATCTCGATTGAGACAAATTAACAAAATTTTAAAAATTAATAGAGTTATAACCATTCAATTTGAATGACATATCAATTTTCAACGTTTTTAAAATACTTTGTTTTGGTGAAAGCATACGTTTTTTATATATATATTGTATTTACTCATTTGCTTTAAGGCTTCAATTACTATTGAAAACTAAGTTTTATATCAAAAACACAACAATTACTTTTAAAATATTACATTTTCAGTCTTGTAAAAAAGACCATCGAAGTTCAATACGCCGCTCTATCCAGCTATGTCGGGCAAAAATCTGTCGCTTCCTTAATTTTTGGTTAAATACGTCGATAACATGTATTTTCACGCATACTTTAGCTAAAATATGAAGTAATATTATATTTATTTACAAAATAAGTTCCAAATTACGTAAATGAAATGAAAACAACGTTTTCTTGAACAAGGTAAACATTTTATGTGCGTTATTTTTATGTAAGTCGCAATTAAATATTTCGTTTATATATAACACTGTTGCCTTTTAAGCACTAGCTGTTTGTTTCATAAATAGTACGTAATTATTAAACAAACATATTACTAAAACGGCAACGTGGCGATTTAAATCGATAATATTAAACAAAATAATAAATTGAAGCTGTCATAATAATTTTGAATGTAAAACGTTGCATATCTCCAGTCTACATATATATATATGTACTTTGTTTGATTTCAAAACATATTCATACATATGAATTAGATACTCCAATAAATTATTTAATTTTCGATTATTCAAATGACAATATTCATTATTTAATATTAAAATGAAAAACTTGGATAACCTCTAGACACAAGTTATTTTTGATATTTACTAGTATCAATCTTACTAGTATTCTTACTAGTATTCTCGCACTCGATACTTCGAGTGCGAGAAAATCAACAATTTTATTGTCTTCTATTCTCTAATGATTTACATAACAAAACGTCATAAAGTATTTGTGATTGAATTTGACTATTAGTCTCATCATAAATGTAATTTGCGTAGAATTTCCCGAATTTCAAACTTGAAAAATGAAACCATGCCCTTAACTCAAAACCGCACTTTTTGTAGATACGTTTTTTATACATTTATAGGTGCATGTGATGATTGTTATTAAGCCATTGAAATCATCACATGCACACTTGTCGATTGTCGGGTCTTCTAACAGTGCCATCTTACTGGTACAATTGATCTTTGATCTTTCGCTGACTATTTCAGTCGCTTTTAATACTCGCGTCATATATCTTCTTTAGCATACTCATCGCAACCATGCGTCGTTCTAAATAATAAGAATAACACCTAAGTGACCCACTATTAATCTTGTTAACTATGCGACGGCACGGCTTTGCAGCCATGTTGAAGCACAATAATGAAGTAACGTAATAATGGAATCGCAGCAGCTGTGAAAAAAGTTATTGATCTTATTTAATTCTTCAGTTATTATAATTGAGCTCACATTAGCACTAATTATTTATTTAATTTGTGATAATTATTACGTTGAAATATATTTTCCTTATTATTACATTGCTTTAATTCATGTTAATTGGATTAGTGACAACTATAATTCGCACAAGGTTCCGAATTCAAGAATTTCCCACTTTCCGCATTTCCCAACATCTAGCGGCAGCTATACACGTAATCAAGATGTAAATTTCAATTTCACATGTCGAAATTTTCGAATTAGGTTACGTAAAAACGTATTGATTTGTAACGCAAGGGATTCAGAAATATTTCAATTTTATGGCTCCAAAAATTCCCATCACCTGTCGGTTTTTACCATGCAAAATATGTCTTGTTATATATCAGAAATAGCAAACCTTTCTTTACAAATGGGTAAATGTGCCTATTTTTTAAGAAAAATCTTCACATAAATAAAATCTTAACACATTTACTATTTTATACATTTTTAACTTATTAATTTTTAGCAATAAATAAATAATTTCAAAAAATAATTAGATTCTCATTGTGACTCATATATGGAAATGAATATAAAATTGAGTCCATAGATGGCGATAGTGTAGTGATACTCGAAGTGTTTCCACATAGTATATTATACACAACTACCAAAATGTTGATAAATATGTAGATTAATTAATGAGTGAGAATGGTGAACGTTATATTCGTATAAGTGATCACTTAAGCCAGCCAATGACAGGTGATAAGCCCTACTTCCATATATTTCTATTAAATATAATAGCTTCGTCTCTATGAGATATCTATCATTTGTTTATTAATTTGTATTTGTTGATGTATTATTTGACGAATTTATTACACATATACATATGTATTTGCACTTTTACTCCGACGCTACAAATATTATCACATTACCGCAGTAACCGCGTCTATAATTGTTTATACAAAATTAACTCCATTTCTTTAATATGCTTCTTACATGTTTTCAGTCTGTATCTAAATTTTTACTTTGTAAGTACAATATATTAGATGTGTTCTGATCTACAATTCCGGAGAGAAATCGCGCGCCCAAGCGCGACGGTATTTTATCCCTTCCACGCTGCCCTTCTTGCCAACATGCGCGCATCACACATTCGCTATATTACAATTAAAAACAATAATAAATAGCTAATGGAATCAAAATAATATATAATATTTAATACTTATTGTATTAATTATTTCAAAATGTTTATATTGATGCAATCTTCAAAAGAAAGTTAGTTTGCTAATAAACGCCGATTTATCGGCACTGAAATCAAAATGAAAGTCCAATACCTATTTTTGTTACTCCGAATACATTTTTAGCAGTATTACTTCAAGCCCCATATCTGTTATCCCACTTCCGATATAAAAAAAATATACTTCAAAGCCGCATTCGCGCACCATAGCCTGTAGTATAATTTCAATGGGCGTTTGGAACGAATGAATGTTAACACCACGGATGTGATAGAAAAGAAAAACGTGGAAATAGAATGTTATAATATTGCTTTCCATTTGGTAGACAAGTTGTTAGTTGGTAAACACACCAACAGATTCCAGACCAATATCCAGCCAAAATTACCTCTAGCACATATTACATATTCACTCATTTCTATTTCGGCCAACACGTTGTTATATGAGTCGTTTCTCTGAAATGTTTGCGTTCCGAGTGCCGGCAAGTTCCGCTATTAAGAAAAAGGTTGTGAGATTTCGGTTTATATATTTTGGAGCATAATTAATAGGCATTATGTCTACCCAGTTTTAAAAAAAGAGCAAGTTACACATAAACAAATAAAATATAAATATTACTATATAAATATAACTTAAAGTAAAGTGAATGTATAGTAATTTATATTGCCATTGTCATTTTGAAAGAAAATTTATTTTGTCGTGCATTACATTATTGACATTACATTATAGTATTTCAAATTGATACATTTATTATTCCAATAAAATGGATTGATTTTAAAAATGGAATAATAGATTAATCAATTTGAAATATTACAAATATAAGTTCAAAAAATTGTCGATACTATAATCGGTTGCTATAACGAAATCGAAGAACGCGCTTTCCTGGATGGGCAGGAGGTCCAGGTTCGAATCCCGGTAGCAACTAAATATATTTTCGATAGATAGATTTTTCTGTATATCTTTCTGATTGATAAATATAATTTGTATTATATTAGAAAAATATAATTAAAATGCATTACATTCGTAAATTTTAATATTCACGTTTTTCATTTATTGTTTATACATTTAGTGAAGCTTTTAATTATTTTTAAGTAACTCGTAAATTGTTCATATTTTATAAGTGTATAAAATTTATATACAGAGTGGGCCAACTTGGACTAGCTGGTGTAAAATGCATATAACTTTTGTAATTTTAATATTTATTAAAAAAATATATTATTACATGAATGTGTACTTTGTTAACTAGTTTTTAATCTATGTCTGGAAAATAACACCATTCTTTCTCAAGTATTTTGCATTACATTACGCGACGTTTCTGTCTCCAAATTGCTATTTCTGCACAAAAATTTTACTTAAGTTTCTAAATTTTTGCTGGTTTGTTCAAGTAAACTCGGCTTTTAAGTAACCCCACAAAAAGAAATCAGGCGCCGTCAAATCTGGGGAACGGGGAGGCTAAGCAAACTTGGCATTTTTTTAAATTAGCCGGTCATCGAAAATAGATCGTCGCGAAACATATTAAAATTCAATCATTTTAACGCGCTCTTGCACTTAGCGTGTAGCCATTATAAACTTTGATAAATTATTTATTATCTGCAAAAAAATATATAATTAAAAATAAACCCCAACAAAGTTATAAATTTATAAAAACAGTCAGCCCAAGTTGGCCCATCCTTTATATGTGTAAACACTTAAATTAATCTTATTATTATTGAACAAGAGATTTTAAATGTTTTAAATCCATCTATTTTTTATTTGACGCCAATTCCTTCACGTCAGTTTCTCTAATTTATACCACTGTACTTATATTTATTAATTTATAACTTTATTTGCTTATACAAGATACGATAATTAATTACTCTGACATCGAAAAACAAACAAGTAAATATGTACAAAATGTGAAAAAAAAATTCACTAGTTAATTTTGGTGAATTAAAACGTGATATATTGAGTAAACTAACAACGCTAATAAACACTCTGTACGTGGATAGAACGTAAGGAGAAATGCTTTAATTGGATTACATATCATGTGATAGAGTGTAAGTGCTGATACGTGGTGAGGAATGGTGTGCCAATTTATATTATTTCGAAAAACATTAAGAAAACACTTTTTTCACGAATAGATTAAATTTGCTAACTTTAAATTTAAAAAAAAACTATTTTAATAACGAAATTATTATATTTTATATTTGAACAAAATGAAAGATTATTAAGGAGAACACATTCTTATTGTAAAGTTGTAATTATTCAGAACATAGATCTGCGATATTTTAAATACTAATTAAATGTATTCATTAGAAAGATATACATCTAAAATTAATTTTATAGAAAAATATTGTTGTTGCTACCGAGATTCGAACCTGGATCTCTTCCAATCCGGGGAACGTGTATTATTCGATTATGCTATACCAACACAGTTGAATGACGACAAATTTTCGAACCTTTTCGACGAACGAATTTTCTGTCCAAAATTGTACGTTTTTCAAAAGCATTTATGAACATACAAGTATGTAGAAAAAAGCTTTACAGGATTCACGTTTGAGCATTTTGAATTTTAAAGGCAGTCTAGTATTTCAAGTATAAACCGAGATTATTAAAAAATGTATTTTGTTTGTATTAATATTTGTTTATCCCTTTTTTCTTGGGTCTTAAAATTTATTTCACCCAAGTTATCTGCGATATTCAGGTTTAAATAAGAACCAGATAAATATCAATATAAATACCGTCAATTGAAAAACGAATTGCACTATGAGTATGGATATTGTAAAATGAAGAAAATTATCGAATGACGTGGGTGGAATCCACGAACGTGTAAAATTCATTTAACTCGATTTATGAGAGACATAATCTTGTCGTCGGTAGCGTGATCATATTAAATTATATTAAAGTATTATTTACCAGTACAGTAATAAGGCATTAAAACCGACTTATTATACACCTGTAAGTCAACATAGTAAAATTATATAACTATATATAGTAGGTTATTGTATAATTAGTTACTAAACTACACATACTATATTTTAATCTGTAATAGCATGTGGAGATCTTTTGAAGTTATTTTAAAAAAAATTATTTATGCAGTGTTGAGATCTTTTTACGTCAATTTAAAGCTGAATTTCGTGTTGTACTCTGATAAATGATCTTTAGTAAATAATTTTAACGTAAATTTAAAGGTTCCCGTTTTTGTCTAATAACTTCCGTAGAATGTGGATACATTTGTCTTTTTTTAATACATATATAAATTATAAAATTCTATGCAGTATAAAAATTCCATGAAATATCTTAATATAATTTATATGTATCTATTATTTTACTACTTATGTCTTTTACTACTCATTAACTGGGGCTCTCAAAATTTTGATCCAAATAAATTTAGTACATTTTTAATACCATTAAGTATTTCAGGTTTTAGTATTTTAAATACTTATTTGGATAACATCCATAATATATATATATATGTGTGTGTGTTATGTATATATATTCCAAAACGTTTTTATCTTCTTAAAAATATGATGTTTCTAGTAAAGTAAAACTAGCTACAATAAAAATACACTTGGTATTCAATACCCATACTTGAAATAAATAATATAACTACATTAAAATATCAGATGTCACAATACGATAAGCTAATCTGAAATTCTCACAGCAGAGAAATTTGATAGAGAGCAAAATTATGTTTAGATGGTTGGCGAAGAGTTTGGCGTGTTTATTTATCGAAGGCCCCCGCGAGATTCGTCACTTATTCGTATTTATGAATCTGTTTTCTTTCACTTCACGGTTTCAAGGAACTGTCACGGTTACACAACAGGTCTGGAGATATTTACCGATCAGTCGATCGGCTCCTATCAGATACCGACAGATGAAGAAAAATATCGTTTCCAACGGTGTCAAAGTCTAAATTTTGATTAAAATTTTGACAGACCTTTGTTGTATCTTCGAAACCTTCACCAACTTCATTCTGAATTTTAGTTATTTATTATGAATTGTATGGCACAAGTACATGTTTAAATAACGTATATATAATACAATAGAATCATAACTCAACAGTATATATATATATTTATTTTAATAATTATATTATTTTTAAAAAACATTTTGATCTGAAAAGAAAGGTGAAAAATTCTAGCATTTGAAAAACAAAAATAAGAAAGAATATATCGACACTTAAGTTGTATTAGTAATCCTTACTGTATATTTCTTCTTCTTCTTTGTGCCATTAATCAAGTTAAAACTTTATTTTATAGAAAAAAATACAATAATATTATAGAATAGGAAGTATTATATTACAAGTCAATACCATTGTCGTACAAAAAAAATTATTTTAAATGAATTAAATGTGGCGAGTTAAGGGAAAGAAGAAAAAAAACCTGTGATCTGCAATGGACAGGCAAAAAAGATATGGTCAAGATTTACCGTGTACTTAAAATAATAATATAAATAAATAATGAATTCAGTGTGTAATACAAAAAATACGAATAAATATACAGTGTGAATAATCTTTGTTCTAAAAGAATGAATAAAAATAAATACTTATTTAACAATATTTAAACGTACCTACAGAGTTGTTAGGGGGCATATATTCTCTATGTTTCAGGTAGGTACATTGCTTCATTGATATTTCAAAAATGATTAATAAAAATACCTAAATGTATTATTCGAATCACGTAATCGGAAAGCGAGCCACCTAATTGGGGAGCGAGTTTTCAATCTCCAGACCAGCAGTTCTTCAACTGGGGTCTGTGGATCCTTCGGAGTCACGCTGGTCAACGTCCGGGGTTTGAGGAACAAATGTGTAATAAAAATTTTACGGAAATTATTATATTTTTAAAATTAATATTATAATATTTTACTTCCGTCATGTTTTCTTCACGATAACAACTAGATCAGAAAACTATTTCACGGAGACAAAAAAAAGTAAAATTTTACTCCACTTAAGCAATACGAAACAGGGGACAAGCGATCAGTACACATCCTAAAAGATTGTATCAACATCAATATATCTCACATATTTTTGATTATTCGACACCCGATAACAATAATCTCGCAAACGAAACATTGAAATTCTCATAAAATTCCCTTTACTTTTATTTGTTACTTGTTCTTTTTGTACAGAAATAACAAAATCAACAAATACAGAATCGAACCTTTTAAAGTTAGGTTAGTTTATTTTTATAAAACTTTCCACAGTGAAAAAAAAAATTTAAGTTACATTTAACTTACATAAATATAATCGTGACGCAACTGAATAAATAAACATTTCCATATCTATAGTAAACATATTTATAATTCGTATCAAGGGTACACGACAATGTTTTAATGTGACGCGCATTTCTCTAAATTTGTAGTAATTTAACAGAGTATATGTATATTATAAAAGCAGATTACGAAAGTCATTTCATCATAGCCCGCCGACTATCAATCACCGTCTAGTACTGCATCAATATGAAGTGACCTCGTCATCTCATTTTGTGACAATTCTAGTTCTACTGGATCGATTTGAAAAATTAAGTGCGGACCATAAATCAAATGTATACATCATTTCTGCAATTCATAGCTAATAATCTTCAGGAATGATATTAATTCATCTTCAGTAATGGTAGTGTGACAAAGGCACCGTAACAAAAACAAGTGTTATTATTTTAAATAACACAATTTTAAATATCACAAAGTCTCTCGAGAAAATTTCTAAAAATTATTATCGACGTGTTTTATGTTTTTACTGCATTTCAATATTTATTTAAATGCTTATATGCTTAAAATGCAGTAAAAACAAATTCGTCGATAATAATTTTTCGAAATTTTCTCGAGAGATTTTGTGAATAGCCATTTAAAATTATATTCAAAATAATAACACTGTTTTTGTTACGTTGCCTTTGTCATACTACCATTACTGAAGATGATGCGTCAGCATTGGTATATCTGGGGTAGCCTACTTTTCCGACTTATGATGATTGGCCGTCTAAATGGACGAATCAGGGACGAGAATCCGACTCTGGCGGACAGCTGAGCAAAACGTCACTTTTGGTGGGTACGCTCGAAAATAGGCGCATCGGTGGAGCCACGTTCCATAAGAATATAGCGGCGGGAAGTGGAGGAGATTAAGAGTAATATCACCGCGGTGGACCCAGGATGGATGGTCCTGGTCCACCCGCGGGTTGAGGAGAGACCACACTACAACGACCAAGGAGGCGGCATACGAGGAATGGTCGATGGGTGGGCGTTATGGACAAGGCTGAGACGAGATGGTGTCCAGTCTATCTACTGGAGCAAGAGATGAATCCTGGCGCGGTCGTATGGTGATCCGGGTCCTCAGCTGCATCGGCACCCCACAGCCGCGTCGGCTGATGTTGGCAAGAAGAAATAAATAAAAGTGACCTCCCTCAGAGGAAAGTTTACCTAAAGAAGGAAAATCTAAAGAACATTTTTCGTGCATCCAATGTCGGAATTAATTGTGTTTTGTGAACAAATGTGTAAAGTGAAAATCAGTATGCCTTTGAATCAATTATCATCCCATCCGAGGTAGCAGGCGACACCAAAGCACACACACTTAAGGACCCAGACTGAGATATTATTTTTAACATAAAGTAAAACACGCGCCCGACACATAATTAATAAAAAGGAGGGTTCTCATCTACTAAGTTGAAGAACCACTGCTCTAGGCTCTGGGAGATAAATTTTAAAAATCATGTATTGTTAAACGATAACATTTTTGTTTATTCAATAACTTTTTTCCGGTTAATTAAATCCATTACCAGCAGATTGCATCAAACGGCTTCTGGAAACGGCGATATAATTTGCTTCGCCGAACGGCGCCGGCGGCGATGCGAGCACCGAACTTCAGAGCCTGTTGCAATACACTACCTATTCTAAAACCAGTAGACAAAATTTATTGATTCGTTATTCTATTTCAGGAGATTCTATTATGTACAGATACATGTGCGTTTGTATCTCACAATTCGGGATATGCGAGTGTGCGTGCTGAGGTTGATTGAGACGAAACGTACAGACAAGCGTAAAATGGATCGGCACAGCACGTCTGTGAGGGATTTGTTTAATTCGCGATAAATGGGGTCTGCAAGAATAAATTGTATACTAACGCTAATATTAATAATACCGGCGAATACGTACCGTTATATCGTAGTTATATGTACAGTGACATTACTTTTATATGACAGAAAACCCATTGTAATAAAATTAAACAAAAATATATCATTGATTGATTTGGCAGTTACTTCGTGGTGTAACATTTTAATTTTAAAAATACATCATTTTAATTTTGACTTGGTACTACACACACAATTTTTATAAAGATGTTTTCAATCCATGTTTCCAAAAAACAATAAAGCCACTCCCACCCTTACTTACCCCACCGCCTTATAGCCAACTGTATTTAATTTAGTTCAATTTACACCTGTAGATGGAAAAAACTGCTCTTCCCGAAACTAGTAGTGATATTAAATCAGAAAATTGTGTGTGTGTAGTACAAACTCAAAACAAATATTTTTTAAATCAAAAATATCATAAATAATGTGATTTTTTTTTTAAATTCTATAGTTAAAATATATATCGTTACAATATATTATGTCGTACCACGCAAAGCAGTACTGTGTTGTACATTTTAGCCAAGTCACAAACCGCTCAGTCTCTCTCTCTCTCTCTTTTGGCAACCGTCTGCTTGCCGATTGACTGAGATCGCTCAGCATTCGGTAGTCTGCATTAGACTATGGATGGTGGTGCGCGTCTGTCGCGTGGGCGCGTAACACCCTCTATTTGCCATCCTCCGAATGCTTTCGGCTCATAAGTCATTACCGAGTAAAAAGTTTCCATGTATAACGACCATTTAAAATTTAATTCCGTTTACCAAAAAAAAAAAATGGCCTTGAAATTTTCGCTGTACATGATCAGTTTTTTAATAATCATATAAATATGAAAGATTCTACCACGCCCGAGGAGTTTATAATATGTTAAAATATATCTATCTACTGCTTATCAATTTTTAAGTCTCTTGATTTTTTTTCCTACTTCTCGATAACATGTTATTTGATTTATAAAAGCATTTTTATCGAAGATTATGAAAACGCGAATGGCCCGAGAACGTATTACATTCATTTAAGATAATTATAATTCAAATGGATCAGATAAGACCGTGGAAATGGAAAAGTTATAAAAGGTACTCAAGGCATGTAAAATGTTCAACGTATTGATCTAAAGTAATCAGTTTATATTTTAAAGTATATATTAAAAGCATTTTTGGCAAATTAGAAATTCAAATAAATTCTAGACCAGTGATGGCGAAACTATGACCCGCGGGTCAGACACTGACTCACGAAGGAGAAAACAATCAAAAATAATAAAATAAAGTATACATATCTAACGTCGAATTTATAAAAAAATATTTCCAATTGGACATTGGCTAGCTAATTTTCTATCGTATCACTGCACCTGTGTATGACGTGCATGGTCGTAAAACGAAGTGTTTCGTCCTTTCGTCGCGAAGCGCGTATGACTCATGACAGTTAGACGTCTACCCGACAACAACGTTCGAATTATAATTTATAAACAAATAATTGAAATGGGCAATTAAATACTTGACATCAAATGAAATACTATGAGGGGGGGGGGGGGGGGGGAGTGAAACGCCAGCAAAGTTAAGTTAGATTTTCTGAAATTTTGACACGCCGAGCTTAAAAGGTTCGCCATCACTGTTGTAGACGATACTATATCCATACATTATGTTTGTTTTACTTAATTAAATATGAAGAGATTTTGAAATACGGTTAAAATAAATATTTAAAGATTTTTTTTCCTTCTTCTTGTACCCTATCCGTTCAACGGACGTTGGCTATCACGACTTCTATCTACAGTAGACTGCCCAAATCATAGTCTCAGGTTTTTCAGCCATGATGTTCTCCTTCTTCCACGGCCCCGACTTCCATCAATCTTTCCCTGCATTATGAGGTGCAAGATCTCTTACTTCTAAGATCTCATACTCATGTCAAATTACATGTTCGAGATATTGAACTTATCGGATTTTTATTGTTTTAATTGCTTATTTTTCTTTATTCATCCGTACCATAGCATCTTCATTCGTAACTCTACCCGTCCAACTTATTTGAAACATTCTTCTGTAGATCCACATCTCAAATGCCTCAAGTCGCCTTATCGTTTCTTCGGTAAGTGTACATGCTTCCATTCCATAAAATAAAATCGAGAACACAGCATTTGACCATTCTTATTCGTAATCTAAGATTAATATATATATATATATATATATATGTGACATAAAGCTTATAAACTCGACCATTAAAGCGGCGCCTTCATAATAAATTTCAATTTTCGCGTTTTTTACGAAAATGTGGATTTTTATTAATAATTTATATCAGAAGTTATACACTAGATTTGACTTCTTTTTAACAATTACTTACATAGGACCTCTACTTGCTACTTACTTACAACCACGGCATTTCCCCGTGGGGGTAGGCAGAGAGGATAGAGCGCCACACTCTTCTGTCCTGACACACAATTCTTGTCTCATCCACATTCATACATCTTGTCATACAAGCTCGCCGATTGTTGAGGCTTCTAACAGAACCATCCTCCATTATCTGGTTTATCTGGTCGTGCCAAGTCTTTCGCGGACGTCCTCTATTTCTGGTTCCATCAACACTTGCGTCATATATCTTTCTTACCATTCTCTCCTCATTCATCCTTTCCATATGACCAAACCACCTCTATATTCATTTAATACTAATAAATTGAATGTTATCTGCCATAATTAAGATAATACAAACATTAATAGAAAGACCGCGACCATCGGACGCATCTTCCGCGTGCCACATAAACGAAATATATTTTCTTATAATCATGAAGCCAAGATTACGAAGACAAATCTACATAGAAACAAATAAAATATTAAAAATTAATAATTCATTTTTAACGTTTTTAATATACTTTGTTTTATTGGAAACATATGTTTTTAAATAATATATTATATTTACTCACATGCTTTAAGGCTTCTCAGCTACTATTTAAAACTAAGTTTTATATCAAAAATACAATAATCAGTTATTAAATAATATTTTTTCCGTCCTATAAAAGAAGATAATTTTAATTGTCCATCGAACTTTCAATACGCTGCTTGATCTGGCCATGACGGTCGTAGAATCCGCGCTGTAATTATTTCACGCATATCTTACCCATTTAACTTATTCACAACATTAGTAGCAAATTTCATAAATTAAATGTTTTTTTACTGATTTTAAGGGAAAACAACGTATTCTTGAACAAAGTAAATATTTTATGTATGTTATTTTTATGTATGTCGCAATTAAATATTTCATTTATATATAACACTGTTGCATTTTAACAAAGGCTGTCTATTTCAGAAACAATATGTAATTATGAAACAGGTATATCACCAAAACGCCAACGTAAGGTTTTAAATCGATAATATTAAACAAAATAATAAATTGAAGCTGTCATAATAATTTTGAATGTAGAACGTTGTGTATTTTCAGTCTAAATATATGTAGGTACTTTGTTTGATTTCAAAATATATTCATATATATGAATTAAGTACTTCGAAAAATTTGATAATTTTCAATAGATTAAATTAAATAACAACACTCATTCCATAATATTAATATGAAAAACTTGGATAAGTCTGAATGCGAGAAAATCAACAATTTCATTGTCGTCTCTTCCTTTACAAACCTTCCACTCTCGCATGATTTACGTACCAAATATCGTAATTAATTATTTCTCTAGAACTTATAAGAATTTAACTATTAACATCGACTTGAAAGCATATCTAATTTCAAACTGGAAAAAATGAAAGCTCGCCCTTAACATGAAAAACTTATAACTAAAGAACTAAGCTATCAGATTACATGCTCGAGTTTTAAGAATTGAAAAACGGAACAAATTTTTACAATTAATAGATACAAAATACTATGTAATAATGTAATTAAAACAAAACAAAAAATCTCATTAATTTCTCAAATTCTATTAATTAACTCAATTAATTGAATTTCTATTTACTATTTAATAGTGTACTAGATACGTAATCTAATCAAAATATTCATGAAAATTATTTGAACAGAATTATAGAAAATGGAGTTCAACAATAAATATTATTTCTAAATGACCAGAGACAGATAAAAAAGCTTAAGCTACTATTAGCGTGTACGAATTCAACGAAAAATATATAACACATGATTCCACAAATGCAACATACGTATTATCGCGACCACGTGATCAGTTAATATGGTAACAAAGCAGACATGTTGAAAGAGCCTGTAGTGGTCTTGCACACACCCCATAGACATAGCCGTGTAAGGTCTCACCTAACTAATAAATAAACAGATGCCAATACATCGTGACGGACGAGTCTTAAGAGCTAGCCGACCATTTCTCCGCAGACCATTCTATCGTCGACAGCCCAAGCGAGCCACTTCAGTCTTCAGCTTCATACGTGTAATTAACTTTATACTCGTCGTACCTGCCATTGTAAATCATCCCGCAATAAATGATAACTTTTGTAAGTTCTCTTTTATTTGAATACCTTGCTCTAGACACATATTCATAATAATCACACACGCATATTCATATACACTAAAACATGCACAAACACGCGTGAGACTAGAAGATTGTTAGGGGCTTCAGTCTCACCATGCACAAAACCTTCTAATACGATCACACAATTAACATCCTCACGAGTCAATCAAAATCTACAACCACATCTCTACAAGCCTATTAATGCTTCCGAGTGGACACAACCGCCCATCGCATCCTCCACATAGAATCACTTTTCAGTGTCCCGAGGACCCTAAAGGTGTCTCGTGTCTAATTTATCATATTGAGACTGATAGTCGATAATAATCAAGACACATACAGTACACACTGACTTGAACGATTAAGAATCACTGCAATTGAAATGTCAATCGAAGATACTTAACAATGAAGATTCTAGTGGCTGGAGTTGAAATTAAACCATAATCCTTTGTCGCCGCGGGCGAGCATCGAACGTGCAACCGATAAATCGACTTTGCACTAGAATCATTAAGGTTAATAATAAACTTGACGAATCATCGCATCATCACCGCTCACAGCACCTCTAGTTCCGTGAACCGCAATATTTGTACAACTCTCAATATGCACTTAAACTATACTGTAGAGTGATTTTAATGCGCCATTTAGCATTAGCATTAGCAACACAAAAAACGTCTTAATTTGTTTAACTTTTTTTAAATTTTTACATTTTTTATAATACGAGTTAATTGAGTATTGTACATAACTAAACTCTCCAAAAAAGAGACTAGCTCTTGTGCTTGGCGATGGAGTTACACTAATAATTTATATAGAAAGTTATACATTTACAATCTATAATACTATTTATTATCTAATTGTGTGCTTCTGAAGTGAATATTTAATTTCTTTTTCAATTCGTGTAGGGAAGCTATTGAAGTTTTTTATATAAAATTTTGCTGATAGTGTTCGGTGTTACATTTAGGGATTTTAAAATTATTTTTAAATCTTAATGAAGTGCTTGTTTCAAATTTTATAGTGTAATTTTCTTTAAGTAATTGATTACACTGATGTTCTTCTCTAATCGGTTCCCTCTTGACATCATTCATGAGGATCATAAATCCTTAGTAGTGAATTGACCTCCACTTTTACGCGCATCCCACAATCGGAAAATCGTTGCAAGACGATAGTCAGTGGCGTCCTTGAGCTGGTCGGTCCATCGAGTTGGAGATCGCCCTCGTCCTCTCAAGCCGTCCACATTCTAGTCTCCTCCCTTTATCCCTCCTAATATTCACCTCCAGTACCACATTTCAAAGGTGTCAAGTTTATTAAATATAAATATATAATATAAACATATATACAAAAACAAAAGGCTAAACTATATTTTTTATCGCTATTGTTTTTTTATCCTCTTTTATATATTTTTATCCAAACAGTGATTGTAAGTAATTAATTGAACCACCCGATCTTTTTAACTTCGTGTGACATGAGTTTTGAGAGATCTTATATTAAGTCTGTAAATCAATTAAGAAAAATAATATTTTTAAAAACGTAAAAGAACATTTAAAAATTACAAAACATATATATTATAATTAAAACACAGCAAAGTGAAAAATACAATGAGAGATGTAAATAATAAACTGCATGCCATGAAATAAAAATATATATCACGTGATTATTTTTTCTATTAAACTCTAGTTAAAGGAAATACTTTTGAACAATTCCAGTACAATTTCCAATATTAAGGAGAACACATTCTTATTGTGAAGTTGTAATTATTCAGAACGGACGGTCTGTGATATTTTAAATACTAAATTAATGAATTAATTATAAATATATACATATAAAATCAATTTTGTCGAAAAATATAGTTTTTGCGTCACCGGGATTCGAACCTGGATATCTATTTCCAATTCACCTGGATATCTATACAATTCGTGTAAAATATATAATACTTGTAGATTAGATTAGATTTTCACGTTCATCAGATGAATCTAAATTCGTCTGTGTTGTTTTCCCATGGATCGGTTTTTGTCATAGCCAATGTTTCGGACCACATTTCAGTGGTTTATTCAAAACAGAACCACAACTTCAAAATTCTATTTTTGAGTTAAATGTATTTTTTGTACAAGACAACGGCGTCGGGCCGTTGAAAGACTTGACCTGACTACATATATCTTACTTGCCAAAAGCCATGCGTCGTGTACATGTGATTACGTATTGTAAAAATTTACAACTAACAAAAAGCTTATTTTGAGAAGTGTTTAAATGTTTGGAGACGTCAAAAAAAAAATTCAAGAAAGAAATCTCCTTTCAGGTTTTTAAGAGTAGTAAATTGTTTTTGAAATACCGGATAAACATATATTTAAGATATAATAATTTATTAGCTCAGAACTATTCAGGAAAACCGTGATTCATCATTTGATACTGTCAATTAACTTTTATCAGTATAAATATAGATATTAGATAAGATACATCAATATTTTATCTAAAAATAGCAGTACAAATAATTGATTTCTAAATTATTTTTATTTAAGTCAAACAATAGACCTTTTAGCTACCTAATATCATATGTCAAATAATAGCTTTTATGAAGTTTTCGGCTAAAATTTTAGTCAAATATAATATAATATTTAGCGCAAACCCCACAATAAATTATAATTATAAACATGTCGGGTAATACATTTAAATAAAAAATTACGACCTTTACCTTGCAAACGTATAATATGCGTGAATATAAAATCATCCCTTCTCACGAAAACCACATTAGATACGAACCCACAGCTGAAAAAAATACATAACATTCATATTTTATTAACAGATTTCACTACGGGCAGGTCTTCTCGAATTTTTTTCTCCTAATAATAGCAAAAAGGGCTTCGATGTAGGGAATGGAAAAGCGAAAACAGCAGAAATATTGGGGGAGAAAAGGCACCTCATCACCATTTCCTTGTTGTGTAAATATTTAGCTAAATCTTGACCTCGTTCCTGAAGTGGCTTGCGGAAGTGTGTTGAAACCAAGACTGAACCCGGATACGCAATAGCCCATCATCAAAATAAATGTGAAAATTATGAAAAATAGTCCATTTACTTTCGATAAAACCGGATAAATGAACAACCAAATTTCAAAAATATTTTTTCTAATGTTAATATTCGCGATATTTTGCATTCGTGTTAACAAGATTTGTCGGGAAATATTATTTGTAATATGATTATGTATCTACATTTAGAAGAAAATAGTTTTTCTTCAATAACTACCGAAAAGTGATATTTATGGATTACACCATAAATAAATTATTCAATAAAGTTTTAATCATTTTTGTAATACTGTAACGGAATGGCAAACATCAGCCGGCCAAATTCCTGGTAAAAAAAAGAAATCCTTGGGACCTTCGCTCGGGGCGCGAGACCGCATGCAACATGTACAAAACAATGGTTTTTTAACACCAAGCGGGACTATTGAGAAGGTCATTATTTTAGAAAGCTGCCCTTGGAACAAACGAATATTGTCATTTTTTACCAGGAATAGAGATCGGGTGCAAGCCGGGAGAGGAGAAAGCTGACAGGCCATTTGAACCAATATGTGGGAAAAGGACATCTCTCCCTTAGGGTTACCCTTAAGTGAGAAAGAGATGGAACCCAGAAATTGGGTATATAAGGCCCAGCAAATCCTAGAGAAGACGCTTGGAGTGGGGGTGAGTCGCTGGACCCTGGTTATCGTGATAACTGGTATACCGGACGAACCCGAGGGAGGCGCATCTAGGGATGCTGGCGTTTATCCTGTTCCTCGGAACTCGGTACGTTGTTTACCCTAGATGGCGCGGATGAGGAGGAGGATAGAACGTCTGAAGACTCTGGGCCATCCCTCTTCGGACGGAGGCTTGAATACGGAGGACGTTCTATCGGAGGTAGCGGAGGTGACCGGTGGAGGAGGATAGAACGTCTAAAGACTCTGGGCCATCCCTCTTCGGACGGAGGCTTGAATACGGAGGACGTTCTATCGGAGGTGACCGGTGGAGGAGGATAGAACGTCTAAAGACTCTGGGCCATCCCTCTTCGGACGGAGGCTTGAATACGGAGGACGTTCTATCGGTGGTAGCGGAGGTGACCGGGGGAGGAGGGTCATCGGCGGCCGATATCTCCAACTGGAGGTAGCGGAGGACTATCGGGTCAGCACAATAAGGGCTTCAGCCCCGACAACGCTGACTCCGAGAGTCCGAGGTGCTCCGGCATCAAGGCCAGGACTGGCGACGTCCGTAAGGACTCGAGCAGGTGGGGCGCTCAGGAGGTCACTTTGTGACCAGTACCCACAGAGCATCATGATGGATTGGAGGAGGGCGCCGTGGATCCGCCTTGCGGGGCGCTCGAAGGCTCCAGTCGCGGAAGGTGCTGAGGCTGTGCACAGCCTGTGCTTTGCCAGAAGCTGTCGAGTGTGTGGGCCGCTCAGGGGTGTGTGTCACGCCCAGAGCTCACGGTGCAGTCGGAGTAGGGAGGAGGACTGCTGGTAGGTGGGGCATGCTGGCAATAAAGTATCCCGTACGGATGAAGTCCATGCGGCGATGATGCCCAGACCTACAGAGCATCGAGGACGATGCTGAGGCTGAGGACAGCCTGTGTGTCTGTTAGACACAAGCTCTGCAGAAGCTGTCGAGAGTGTGGGCCGCTCTGGTGGATACGCCTATCCAGCGTATCAAGAGCCCACGGAGCAGCCGGGAGTAGGGAGGAGGGCTGCTGGAGCAGGTGGGGCGCTCAGGTGGAGGTATCACGTTCGGAGGGATACCGTTCGGTGACGGCTGTCCGGTACCCACACAGCCTCAGGAGGGGTCGAGGGACGGCGCCGGGGATCGCGTCGCGCGGATCCAGGAGCCATTGACCCCGAGGATGGCTGGTTTAGGTTAAGCTTAGATTTAGATTATTTGTAAGGTAGCTCTTAAGTATTAGGATTACTTAGTTAATTAAGCCTTAGCTTTTAAGTTATTTTAATGTTTATAATACATGAATCTATACAACCAGACTTCTCTTTGACAACCTTCCCGGTTCCTATCCCGAATATCAGCAACCTGTGTGATAAGATGACTTGGCGTGTATTGTGTAACGGCGCGCCGGCAGACTGACAACCGCTCGGCTGCATGAATTGAGGAAAGCGCGTTCACCTCGTCGAGGTGGAATGCGTGGATTTAAGGGGGTGGGATGGAATCGGTGCGCTTCACGCGCCTCACCTTATTCCCCCCCCCATTTTACGTTACAATACACATAATTATATATCGATACAAGAATTTTATTAACACAAAGTTTCTTAAAAGTTATGAGATAGCGATTTTTAGACCATAATTGATTCATATATTTAAAAACAAATTTATACACATTATTTTGAAGGATAACAAATAAATCACGTGTTACTATAAATTTATTATAGAATTATAATTTATTAAATTCAAAATAAAAAGTAAGGATTTACGATTAAATTTTTTATTTAATATTAAAAATATATGGCGTATTTGTAGATTGGAATTGCCAGTAAGATTGATTATTTAAAATAATGTAAATAGTATTTAATTGTTGATAAGAAATTAAAATAGGATTGTTAAGAGCATTTATCAACTTGTAATCAAGGATATATAGTAAAAAAAAAAGCTTTTGTCTAACATTAAAGAACTTAATATTTTATAAAATACACTTTTTTTTTAATATTTGCTATTATGAATACATATCAACCAAAAATGTAAACCGGAGTAAATAAACATCGACACATATCGAATACGATTTCTAACCGGTCGATTTCGCCTCGAACCGGTTCCGTTGTTCGTTAACCACCAAAAGCACACATTTTCCAGCATTGCCGACGGTCCCAACCGATATCCGAAGTATTTTTAATCCGGGTTCGGGAATCCGAAGACTCGTCGCGTTCTCACGATTTCCATTCCACGAGCGGCAAGCGATATGATGAAGAGACTATCACGTCGTCGTATTAATATGTATTATAATATCACACTAATATCTATACACGCCTTTCAAATCCGTTTAACTGTTAATTGTTAGATTAGATTTTAAAAAAATAATAATATTAAGTTCGGCAGTGACGAGAATCAGTCTTTTGATTTTATTAAGAAATACTAAGAATTTCCCAACATACGTGACATTTTCATATTTCTCCGACCATAGTCCTAGTTCGTATAAAAGTTCTTAAATTATAGTAGATATTTTTAGCACTCAATTGGAACTCTGGATTGTAAAGCAGATTTTTAATGAACATCTCAAGATATCAGTGAAATAAATTAGATATCTATGCGTACGTCTGATAATTTAGTGGTCATTCCGAAACTGATCATCAAATAATAAAACTTAAGTTATATATCTACAATATTGCAAATCTTCAGTTTCTACTAAAAAAAAAAGGTGGACGAGAGTAACATTTAAAAAATACTGTTCATAGTTAAGTAGACAAAACGTTGAGAATGTTCACTTGTCAATTGATGGCACAGATGTATAGAAAAGATTCAATACCTTAGCTGCTGGCTAAAGGACTGGAACCCAGACTTTTAAATTAAAATGAAAATGGTAATAAGCACTTTTGAGAAAACGAAGAATCTCTTCTGCAATCGAGACCCTGAGCACCTCATTGAAGATAATAAAATGTTACATCATACCCGTGCTGCACTATGGAACGAGGTCTAAACGGTAAAAGAAGTAACCATTAAAAGGCTAGGGGCCTGTTGACGCAAGTCGAATGTTACCTGTGATATCCTTCGTTCCAATACTTCCGTCACGATGTATGCCTCGTCCCTTTCTGGCTGCATTACCCGATCGCATTCGGCGAGAGGCGGGTAGTGCAATTTAGATTCTCAACAACACGCGCGTTATTCCGCCGAGATATATTATAGCCGTACTTCATCGTTATCCAGACTGGGAAACCGAATTCGCCAGCATGTGACCATTTGTGAAGTGCAGCGAGACTTTTTATTTTTTATTTTATTTTTTGGAGAAACAAACAGTGTAACAATAATAACTGATAATTACATAATATATAAAAATAACACCAGTGAAGTTTCTTCGGAAATTAAATACATAGTACGTAATAAACTAAAAAATAGTAAATAGTACATAATTAAATACATAGTACATAATAAACTAAAAAATAGCAGACTGATAAACAAAAATGCTTTTACATAAAAGTAAACATAATAAACCAAAAACTAGTGTATATTAATAAAAAATATAAAAAAAATAATAATATTAATAAACTGAAAGAAGAAAAACAAAAAAATAAAAGAGTGATTTTAAACTGAACATACAAAGAGGAAAGGGTAAGGAGGGGAGGGAAATGGGATGCAATATATACAGTTTATGTTAATAGTTATTGAAAAGTTGGCGTAGTTTAAATTTAAAAGGAAGCAATTTATCGTTGAAAATGTCCATGTTATTAGAAAAATTTACGGCATTATATTTTGATGTAGAGCGGATAATAAAACAATTTTTTATGTAATTAGTTCTACTCAAATTTGGGTAAAAAAGATTATTTGATCATGTTTGTCGCGTTAGACAGTTGAAAGTTATTTGTTCTAATTCTTTCTTTCTTTCTTGATTGCGAGTCGAGGAAAATGCAAAGTGGTGTCCAACTCATGATATAGAGATTCCTTCTGTCCGTATACCTTTATTAATCCAAATCGGGTTGCGTCAAACAGACAATAACTAGAATTGATACAGTCCACTGCGGGATCTATTTTCTACCAAGCTATTTGAAATGTGGCTTTATCAACATAAGCTAGAGGCCTCCATGTTACCAATGAAGAAGAACATAGTGAGACGAATAAATAAATCAAGAACGATCAAACGAAGAAATGCTGCATGCTTTGGACATGGAAAATCTCCTCAATGAGAAATATGATCACAGAGTATGAATAAAAGCACATAGCAAAGGTGCTTATATGCTTTAAGACTACAATATTTATTTTTCAGTATGACAAAAATGTATTTAAGATTTCGTACTTTATTAAGGAATTCAATTATTTGCTTTTGCTATGTATGGCGACACTCGTGTCTGTCTGTTCTATATATTAATATACTAAACCAAATTCGAATTTGCAGTTACAAAAACACAGGTACCCTTCCCCTCTCTACGGCCGCCCCACCATCTGCGACTATATAACAAAGTACAATAAATAAAATAAAAAAACCAAAAGATGGCAGACAAATTATTTTTTCAGACGATTCAGTGATCATGTTAATTTAAATCACATTCAAATCAGAAATAAAGCGAAATGCTGCAGAACGATTTTTTTTTTGGCACACACCCATATAAATTCCATAGGAATCATTCCAATTTAATAGAAAAAAAAGATTTGCGAGTTTTTTATTTGTTAATGAATTTTACACTTTTTATTTCCTTTAAAAATAACTTTTATTTTTCATGTATATTAATAAAAACAAATATATTAAATAAAATATTGAACGGTTTTAATCAAAACCATAAAAGGAGCATGAAAAATCTCTTGATACCATGCTGTCATCGGTCCCTATCGCTGTTGTGAAAGACCTAACTGAAAAAATTGGTCTAACGTTTGAAAAATTTTCAGATTTTGCTTATTTTTGCAGTTCTTTGTAGCAGTTAATGGCTGTATTAATGCATCGAGAAACTTAAACATTGTACGTTTGAAGTACAATGTTTGTTCGGAACGAAACGAGAATGTACTAAAAGTGTATTTTTATGAATTTTGTTTTTGACCGTATGTCGAAAAAATTTCGGCCGCAAATCGAAATTAATTTATAATTTAAAATACCGTTATAATGAAAAGTTGTTCAGCGAGGAATTTGTGTATTTCGCACCA
Organism: Eubasilissa regina; assembly: GCA_022840565.1. Taxonomy (NCBI): domain Eukaryota; kingdom Metazoa; phylum Arthropoda; class Insecta; order Trichoptera; family Phryganeidae; genus Eubasilissa; species Eubasilissa regina. Next base: position 20,130,839 of record JAINEB010000004.1, on the reverse strand, counting down.
GTATTCTAAACGATTTCTCGAATTTGACATTTTTAATAGTTTCTCCGTAAAACGTGTGCAAATACAGCTTCGATATAAATTCAATAGCAGCGTACTTCTAGCCTTTCATCGCAGTGTTTTCGTTTTAATTGGTTTGCAGATCGTAATTAATTAGAGATTTGACTCCTCCCGGTGGCGCAGGTTCTCCTAGTTTCTTCTCGTCTGCTCTCAACTTTACAAATAATAAAGTAATTAAACGCCATTGTTTGAACGAAGTAATTCTGAGACGACTCGGTTAATTAAGAAGCCCGAGTTAACTCAAAAATTTCGCTTTATATATATATATATTTAACTACTGTCTGACGTTAACAGTAAATTTCCACAAAATATAAATTTGTCTAAATATTTATTAATATATTCAAAGCATAAATTTGTCTAAAGTTAACATTTTTTCCAAATTTGTTCGAGAGAAATTCTAGAAAATCAAAAAGTTAAAATGTCAAAGGACCATGAAAACCTTAACATATTAATGAGTTTATACAACTGTGAATTGCACAGCATTTGAAATGGATTATAATTATCAACAAAAAAATTGAAAAATCTGTCTACTTCAAGGTAATAAATAGGTACCTACTTCACAACAATTACGATTTGATATTTCTCGTATACCTATATTTTATCATTTTATTTTGATAAAATAAATTTTCAGGTAAAGAGTTTTCGGCGCTCCTCAACAAATTCTTTTATTGTAATTTTTATTATATGTAGTAAAGCACACAAATATTCTTACATGTATTCATTATCAAAATTAACACAAGCGGAATACAGTTGAACGTCGTAATAACACATTTAAAATAACGTTTCAAAATGTTCACAATTGTTGCAGTCTGCATAATATTATATATATTAATTTAAAACAATATGACGCTAAGTAATTGATAATCTCTTTTTTTTCATTTCATAATAACGGGCACATATATAAAATCCCAATATTTTTCTACGCCGTACGTAGTGAAATTAATGCACCTCATTTGAATTCCTGTATCAATTTTCTTTTGAAATGTGTGACCTTGGTTTTTTTTCACAACAGTAAACAAACGAGTTAATTATTACAAATTTGATCAATATAATCGGAGATGAATATTACGTCGGTAGATAATTATTATTTCATAACGAAATTTGAAAATGGTGGTTATTAAGTAATATGGAAGATTTTTAAAAAAGCGTCGCTTAAACAACATTCCGGGACGGGTTTTTAAACCAAAGTAAATGTGTAACATTTTAGTATATCCCAAAGCAGAAGGCATACACCACACAAACCAGATTCAGGGCGAGTGAAAAAAATTAAGTCACACCGGCATTGCAAAGAAACGCTAGAATGTCGAATGTGTGTGCGATACTGAATATAATATCCGCTCTAGGATTGCGGATGTTTGATGGACAGCGCGTAGTGGTTTTACCCGCCCGCGTGAATATAGTTACAGAACTTGTTCAACCCTTTAACTGTCAACCGTATTCGGTATGAGTGACACCGCAAAGGTTATGGGTAAACTATAAATGTGTAACTTAAGACATATTAAAAACTAGAAACTGTCGTCATCAAACGGCAGAATGGTTTCCGTATATACGAGGTCGAAAAATTTAAAACAATAATATTTGTGTTCATTACTATAATGGAAATTACAATATACTTATAATATATTGCGTTTCCCCATCTATTTCTATTACTTTCTGGATGTAGTGCCATTATGGCCGTATAGTGCTTGATTAAACGGCCAAGTCTGTGAGACGCGAGCCGGGCAAAAACGAACGTGTTTTAATATCTCTAGGTTAAGATTACTTAAATGTTTTCTCTTTTATATATTCAATAACAGTACGTAAATATATATTCAATTTGAAATAAAGTGTACAGTGTCTTTATTACGACTAAGAAAAAATATACATGACATCTGTCATATTTTTTTATCTATACTGTCTATGGTCGAGTCCGGGTGACAACAAAACTATTTTTTCGATAAATTGATTATATCTTTTTTATTGATATATTTTATTTGTATTAAAATAGTATAAATGTAAAAGACTATTTAAATTGAAGAAGAAAAAAACATATTCATTAAAATAAAGAACAAAGTTAGTAAAATATTAAGTCCACCGACTTGTTTAAATAATTTGTTTTATTTACAGCCCTCAATAGGTATTAACCCAGTGTGAACCGGGGCTGGTTACCAGGTGGACGACCCATTTCACAACGCCATTTCTCCCCCTGGTCTGAAAACCTACCCGAGTAGGTACGGAAGCCTCGCCAAATTCCGACATACCTCACACCACGTGACACACGTTAAAATACCACGTGACACATGATACACCATCTCGTCTTGGTGTAGGTAAACTTATTATTTATTTATTTATTATTACATTTTACACGTTATTTACTACCTAGCCCTGCTCTCTCCACTTCTGTACTGAAACAGGCAGGGTTTTAGTCGTGTTAAATTATATTAAACACGAATAGTAGAAATATTATGGTCAATCTGAAATACTTTAAATTTAACTGATGTATTTAATACTTTATGACTTCATTACAAATTCCGTTTATCACGTGGTATTTACGACCCTCATAAATACATATCCTTTGACAATATGCACCGGGTCATAATCACTATAATTCAGGGTTGTGTAGCGTGGACTGTAAAACCGGAGGCGGAGAGTCGGTAAATTTTAAAACGACTTCACAGCCCCGAATAATATAAAGTGTAAAATTGATTTTACTGTATTTCCTTTCTAGGTAATTCAATAATTGTATAGGATATATAAAGGAGTTTTTATTATTCGGTCTCATATTTTGTATGCTCGCTAAAAACAATGTGTAAAATTAAGATTATCAAGCATTTGAATAGATGGCTCTGCGCGACGCGCCAGCGTGAGTAACCATTGCGTAGCCCATGAATGGAAGATACTATTTATCCTTCTAATGGAAGACCACCATTCAGTATCATTGGCCGGTGGTAAGTTATATGTAAAACCAGGTTTTATTCCCTTTCCATAAATATGTGATAATTTTTGTAAAATTGAAAAAGATTATTTTATTCATTTATTTTTTTATATAGTGAACGAACGAATAATTGCATGTAACAAATTAAAATGAAAATAATTTAAAAAATCACATCAAAATTATTTGACACCCACTCATATATTCCCACACAAAATTCTCATTATTGTCAAAATAAATAATGTGCACGCATATAATTAGTATTTAAAACATCGCAGACCGTCTGTTCTGAATAATTACAACCTCACAATAAGAATGTGTTCTCTTTAATAACAAATTAATTATATTTTAAGTAGGTAAAACAAAGTATTTTTAATACATTATTACAAATAATTAAAATATATCTTTAAAAATTAGTGGTACATTATGACGAGTTTCAAGAGTTGACATATAATATAGTAAAATAAATTAAACGAAGTAGTTAGATTATAGCATTTTATAAAAGATCGGAAAAGCCGGCGAAAACATATGAATATCTTTATAACAATATCCATTAGAGTTATGAAACATCCTAAGAGTTATAAAATATTTATCGTATCTGTAACAAGTTTCTATAATTTTTTTATAGTTACAAAAGCAATGAAAAAGAAAAAGGATTCTATAATATTTTTTCAGAAGATTTAACTTATATGTGAAAATAAAACACTTGTTTTTTTATTCTACTCGTTTAATTTACTTAGGCGAAATTCATAATGCCCTTGCAAGGCGAAACGCGTCTTAAGTAAATTAAACGAGTAGAATCAAAAAACACATGTTTTTTTTCACATGTGTGTTTATGGAGTTCCACAAACTTACCTCGGAAACATTAAATAAGTTAGTTAAATGTTTTTTCAAAATTTAATAATAGTCAGTCATTAAAAATGCATAGAGACATTAAACGTCTTGAAAAATTGGGCGACTCGAGATGGCAGAAATTATAAATCATTGAGTTCAGCACAACGACTTAATTTTCATTCATTTATAATTAGGTGCTGGAGCGTATAAACGAGTAATAGAAAAATAAAATTAAGAAAATGTTATCACCGACTCATAATATGAGTCGGTTTCCTCAGCCGATTCAGCCTAGTAGCTGGAAGCCCCACAGGGACGCTTACGGCTGCAAGTAAGCCCCAACCGACCCCACCCTCGCCCCCCGCCTAAAGCTAATCGAATTACACGCGGGGTGGTAATATTGCACTGGTCCAATTTTTACATCTGCCAATTTAGAGCGATTCGAAAGGTTCACTGGAGATAATTTAAAGTTGACACGATCGATAGAACGACACGATGAAAATCAATCGTATCGCTGTGCAAACATACATTTTTTTGTTATTTGATAATGTATGTAATTTTGAATACAAATAAAATACACAGAGTATATATGTATGCAACAACTATATGCAACAATAAACGGTCCTTACACGCTCATTCGGAATGACATTCGAACTGACGATGTATGGTGATGATTGAAGAATTGATAACCATGAATGACGAATATCTAGATACATATTTTGAAATCCGAGTATCAATCGTGCTGGGTGGAGGGGAGTCTGTCAATCGAAATGATAGTGTGGTGGGGCGCTTCTGTCCACTTGTCAGTCTCGCGTCAACTTGCAATGATGGACAATAAGGAAGGTGCGAACGTTGACGTTAACGATCCTACCAACTATGAAGATGATAATGTGTTGGGACAATTTATTGAATTATACGAAACTTTGCCCTGACGGGTGTTTTGCAAATTATAGCGATCTCTAATCTCTCATTATTGATTTAACTAAATCAATATAAACATAAACTGTTTGAATTAATAAATAAATGAAAGCATTATTTTCATAGTGGTTAAGGATTCCCTCATGACTGTATTTTATCTAATTAAAGATGGTGAAAAAACAAATTTTGTTTATCAAAGTAGTTCCTACTTAGTCACCCACCACTTATACTTTATAGTTTTGTATTTAGAAGAAGATACCATAGGTATTGAAACATGTTGATTTATCAATAAATAGTGGTTTAAACAAAGTGTTGTGTCTTATTATTTATATAATGTGACCACAAAGTAATTTTACTAATATTGAAGAAGTAAAAATATATTCAGAATGATAGTGTAAGGTTCCTCGTCATTCGGAATGTCATTCATAATGACATTCACAGCGAGTCAATCAATGGTATACGGTCCGCCGCTATAGAGGTGTACACCCCCATATAAGAATGATCTTGAATTATGAGGATGACTATCAATCAACATTTATATAAAAATATGTTCACGATTTATAACAATACAATATGAAATTTAATAACAAAATATTTGATATATTATTATATTTACGTAAGTACGTTTATACGTATTTAAAATTACGAGTACTATTACTGTAACGTATTTTTTTTATACAGACTGACTTCGTATCTAGGATCATGGAGTATGAGTGTGGTAAAAGTAAGAAGGCGAAAAGTTTACGGGGGTCAGTAAAATTGCGTGTAAAACAAATTAAATATGAATAGCTAAGGGATTTTTGATTATTGATATGATGGATGCATTAAATATCATTGATTTTCATAAAAATGATTTTTTTGTAACCACCAAAATCAAATTCATTGACTAGTATCAGATCCGGGTTTAATACTTATTCAATAATTAATTTATCGATCATATACTTTCGTGGGGTCTAGGAAAATTGTTCGTCCACAATTCTTCCCGGCCACAATTGTTCGCCGTCCACAATTATTACCCCACAATTCATCGTTCGAACAATTTTTCGTCGAATACTTATATTGAAAATTATATTATAGCTAATAAATACCGAATGAATTTATAAAAAACGTGTAGCATAAAAATATGGCACATTCAATACCGACCAATAAGAGCCATGACATTTTCACCGTAGAATTATACATCAACATATTTTATTATTTACGATATATTGAAAGTGTTGTCAGCACATAAATATATTTTTTGTCTAAATTACTCTATAAATATTCATGAACACATGGCGGCAATATCCGGAGCTCAATTTACACTTAAACATAGCAGAAAATAATAAAAATATGAAGATCGATAAAATAATTAATATAATTTCATTACCGAAACTAAAACATTCATGATAACGGGCAAAAGTAGACAGAGTGTTGTAGAAAATAGATATACTTAATTATATTGCCTCAGAAACGCAAGTAATCACAACCACGTCGGGCGATGGTATACATTCGTACGTTTATATTGCGATATTATCGACAAATATTACATCGGCCGAGTGGGCTAAATTATCTGATTTTTATCGAATCCCCGGCTAGCCATCTTTATTCGACTTTTATTTTCACATTTTGTGTTTAGCCAAGACATAAATCGTTCAAACCGTTTTAAAAATCAAAATCCGGTTTTTAAGTAATCACCGCCAGGATGGCGAAACCCGCAATATGCCTCCTAATGCCTCATAATGCCTCCAGGCAACACGTGTGTCGTCGAAATGGTAAATTACGATATTATTTAAATCATTTTAAAAGTAAGTATATCTAATGAGGTATTTTAATAATATATTATATTTTCAATAGTGAAAAAATGTATTTGACGAAAATACCAGCTGTGGCCACGCAGCGGCCACTACCTAGCAAAAGCAAGCGGCGCGGAAACATTGATCGCAAAAAGACCACTATCTAGCAAAAGCTAGATTCTGTTAGAGTAATATGTAAAAACAGATGAGAATACAAAAATATGATACACGACCGAGATAAAACAAGGATAAAATTAAGAATGCAGTAAGGATAAGCGAATGAGAAAACAGAAATATTTTTATTTTATCATATAATAATTCACGCCTTTTCTACCTTTTTTTTAATACTGTTTGGTTTCAATTTTCTCTCACATTGGCAGAGAATTTTTTAAATTTATTTTGGTTAAGAGATGTACGTTTATCTGTTCTGCAAATAAATTAGGCAAATTTAACAATTATTTAAAATATGTTACAAGTCAAGAGTAACCAAAATCCATAAAAAAGATTAATGTGTTATTTAAATTCATTATTAAATTTTTATTACTGAATTTAGCAATTCACCATTCAAAATTCTTCTTCCGCAATGTTTAATTTTTTTTTTATGTCAGACTGTTGTTTATGTAGCTGTTCATTTTTATGAATAAGTATGTATGAGTGAGTCTTTTGTCGAAATACTGAGTTTAGTTTGGGAATTTTTAGTTACTATTATTATTATTTATTTTGAGGATTCTCATATTTATGTAACAAATATATGAAGAAAATAAATTTAATAATTATATTATGAGAAACCCAAGATTACGTATTATATATGACTCCTTGTTAAGTGATTAATGAAAACTGACCAATAATTTTGAATCGTCATTAGCGGCTACCGTAAACCAGTAAATGAATAAACATGAAATAATGTGTATATACAGGAGAGGGATTTTGACCATTAGTTGCGGGACCGGGGGCATTCTACAAACATTATTTGTGGAAACATAAATCGGATAGTTTATGACACATTTATGCAACAGAAGTATTTACTATTCAATTTTTTTTTTTGTAAAAGATACGAATTTTTTACATTAATGCATATTATAATTTCGGCGTTTAAATTTTCGTTCCAATCGAGTCACATATTTTTAAAAAGTCGCGGAGCTATTTTATCGCGTAAGTGATGCCAAAATGATCACGTAGTGACACCAAAATGTAAATATTGAAACAAGGAATTTGCGTTAGTTCATGTCTATATATTTGGTAGTCTGTGGTGGCCACCCTTTCTAATACTTAATTTAAAATCCATTAAAATTCTTACTGATAATTAAAAACCTAGGAATTATCTTCTACCGCTTTCTCAACTTTAACCACCGTGTAAACGACATCACAAGGCGAGCGTCCAAAACTCTAGGTTTCCTTCTCAGAACAACGAAATAATTTCAAGATTTATCAGTATTAATTACCATTCCCTCAAATCCCTCATCAAAAGTGTACTGAAATTCTCATCATGGACGAAGTCCACAAATACAGAGTAGAAACAATTTAAAAGTCCCTTTAATCTTTGACACATCGACAAGACTTAAGCGATTCGCTTGAAATATAAGACAGGACACTCGAATCTCTTTGGAAAAAAGACGAAAAAACACAAATCTAACGACACTACAAAATAGTTCATAGTAAACTGGATACCCTCTGTATATTTTCACAAAAAGACTTATATCCTTGTACGAGGCGCGTTTTTAAAATAAGAATCAGAATTTTTTTTTTAAAAGAAACAAATCATTTTTACAACAGTTTACTTTCTTCGGACGCTACACACCTTAAACTACTTATCAACATAGTCGCCACCATTATCAAGACGCTTGTCATAACGGGGGACCAATTTTTGTATACCTTCGTCATAAAACGACGCCGCCTGTGATGAAATCCATGTCTGTACTCAGTTTTTGAGTTCACCATCGTTATCAAAACGCTTCAGATGAAGGAAAATATCGAAATCACTTGGCACAAAATCAGGACTAAATAAGACATACTTGGCGATGAATGTCAGCTGGTTTCATGTTTCGTGCATTCAAGAAACGACTCTCGGACCGTATCTCACAGTCGACGGGCTGATTGAACTGATTGGTTGGTCTTGAATATTTGAACTGAATGTCTCTAACGTTGCATGTGGTGAGTCAACAGATGAACAAAACCATTGCGGATGCGCAACATCGCAACTACACCGGAAATATTCGGCAACGGTACTCGCTTAAAAAACGCACTTCGTAATAAATATCCTTGTCTGATCAATGAGATCTCCATTCATATTTCACACCAAGTTTTAAGATACCAATTCTAATTCTAATAACTAATTCTCTCCCCTGCCTATAATGCTTAATTACGAGCGCTTAACGAAATCTTATCCATTAACGCTAACCAGGATATACGAGTTTTCTCCAAGACACGAGCTCAGTTTAAAGGCGATAAATGGTTTAATAGTCATTCGAACGTGTAATGTGCTTACGTAAGCCAAATTTCGCACTATTCGCTTTGGAACGGCAAGGAATGTCGGGTGTCACGTGATTAGACTTCGTTGACCTTGAAACCCACGCACTTTTGCACTCGTGCAGTAGTTTTAATGACTTGTTCATTTGCCTCGATTGTCAATTTTTATTTTTAATATCCTATTTCATAATACTTTTTAATAGCTTTCAATATCTTGTTATTTCCCCTCAATTGTTAATTAGTAACATAACCTTTATTTTTTTAGTGTTTTAATATCTCAGCCATAAAAAAATGTTTTCAGCCATATGTTTACCCCTTATTTGACTTGAAATGTTTTTACATTGTACCTTGATGTGAAACCTTACTTATTGATAATTTATATAACAAAATTAAATGAAATGCGTATATACTTATCCAAGTATTACGTCAAAGTATATGATGATACCGGGAGCCAGCACGCACTCAGGGGCAGTTTCCTAATAATTGAGCACGTTTAAGATAAAATTGTGCCATTTTATAATTTTGAGAAACATATAATTTCATATTTTTTCCACAAAAAGCACAATAATACGAAGAATATTGGATTACTTTTTAAGACAAACCTTACGACATGTAAAGGATCAAAGGTTAATGATATACGGCCACAGCCATCGTCTCGCTCTTCGCTCTGGCTGGTTTAACCTGTTCTTTCGACTAGTTTTGAAATGCCATATTAAAATTCGAGGAGTATAAATGTGAACGGATCTGCCGAGGGGAAAAACTCGGCACAACAAGATTAAGCGTAGAAACCGCAAGAACACGACGCGAACCACAAATCATATCGCTGTCGTTACAAACACGCTTACGCAAAGGGCTATAACGTGTCACACGTTCATAACTAGGTACTTTTTATAACTTTACAGCGGACATAAAAAAAAACACACAAAATTGTCTTTTTAATTTGACAGTAATAAAAATTGGCATACTTAATATCTGTTAAGGCCAAACGAGCGAAAACCGGGCCAAAGAGAAAATTCGCCCACGCAGTTTTGAAAAAAAAAATACGTAAAACATAAGATCTTTTAAAAAATGGACTTCTTTTTTTCATTTTGTTTATTACGTAATAATAAAATAAAAATGTAAACTTATTAATTAATTGTAAATATGAATTAATAATATTAATTAGAAAGATATACATATAAAATCCATTTTATTTTATTATTATTTTTACGTAATCTCAAATACCTTTGAGTAATCTGATCTGAGCAGACGCCAGATTTATCAATTCATTTTTATTAAATTTTGGATACTCACATCAGATTACTCAAAGGTATTTGAGATTCCGTAAAAATAAGGTAGATGGCTCTTTCAAATAATGGAATGATTAAATATATTAATATCAAAAAGGTAACATATAGGTTCGAAAATTTGTCGCTAAAATATCGTCGCTGTAGCATAATTGGATAATGCACCTTCCGGATTCGAATCCCGGTGGCGCAACAACAATATTTTTCGATAAAATTGATTTTATATGTATATCTTTCTAATTTAATTAGTATTTAAAATATCACAGATCCATGTTCTGAATTATTACAACTTCACAATAAGAATGTGTTCTCCCAATAATTAATTGTAAGTTGTGTTTTATACCGTAACCCTAAAATAAATATTGGACAGATACTTCTAATCCTTGAATATAAAAAAATATTATTACTTCGATAAACAAAATATTAACATATTTATTTTTAAATAAAAATTAAATTACAGGCTTACGATATCTAAATATGATGACTAAACATTCTTGACTATAAATATCTCGCAAATACAGGAGAGCGTCATGAATAAATTCGATTATTTTAGAAACTTGTCGGTTAGGTTATACCTAAATGGCAATCATTTTATCTGGGTTCATTATATCTGGGTCTCACTGCATTCGATATTGGCATATTTTTTTTTAGTAAAGACATAAACGGACACAGTGGGCAAATGTTAATAAGAAATGTAAAGCACGAGAAAAATGTAGCAAGTTCTTTCTCCAACTGACATGTTCGAGAACATTCTATGTATGTCGAAAGAGTCGAAAAATATAGGTAATTTATTTTTAAAAATGTAGGTAAATTATTTAAAACACGATCAGCACTAACTTCATCACTTGAAAGTCATTAATATAGTTTTTCCAAAATAAGTTGACCCCATAAATAATATTGAATATAAAAGTACACACGATCTGCGCCTTTCTGTAGTACGCCTTAATTTCGAAGTATTATTATTCGGTATTTTTTTATTTAAAACTACATTTTTATTGAAAATCGCGGTTCCACTTCGCTCTGTTATAAAATCACAAATAAATAATTGATCCTTTGAATGACACCGCCATTCGCTGAGAAGGAAATCTGCGGGGTTTAGGGATCACGATAATTACTTTCATTTGGAAAAGGTTCGTCCTAAGTCTTGGTCTCAGCCCTCACTCAAAAACTCTATTAATATTCTGCCAGCCGCGTAAAAACGCTCTCCGGCGAAGATTTTTATCCCCGATTAATTACATTTAATGAGCGTAGGTACTCTGGAAAGCATTAAAATTAAATTAAATAGCCCAAAAAGATTTTCTTTGGGCGTAGATTTCGTTGTTAGATTATCTCTACATTATTACCAGATCCCTTGTTTTGTATTTCGAATTTATGAAAATCCAATCAAAATGTAAAAAATGTGAAATCTTAATGTTACTATGACATTAAAATTCAGTGTAGGTACGGTACAATACGAACACGTAACAACAGGAATACAATTTCGATCACGTCAGACAACGATTAAAGAACAAAGTACCTAAATGTTTCGTAAGTCTTTGCGGTTTTATTTATATACGCCCAAAATACACTCCTCTTTGATAACTAAATAGTTTTTATATGTTTTGCAAAGAGAGTAGTACCAGAGTGCTTATTTTTATTTACGCATTTTTTATTTCAATCCTAAATTGACAATAGCACAGGAGATGAAAAAATTTCAGTAACGCTACACAGGTAGGGATGCAATAAAATTAAGATATTGTCAAAAGTGGTTTAAAAAATTTCGTTCCGGGTATTTAGACATTGAAAATTTACTGAGGGTTGGTAAGCTTCAATGATAAAATTAGTACAGTCATCAAAGCGGACTTACAGTTAACAGTGCGAAAGGTTGTACAAAGACTCGAAATGCACCCAGCAACGGTCAAAATACATTAAAAATAATTAGGAAAAGTGAAGTATTGGCGCGTCACAAAATTATCTAAGATATACCTCGCGCAGATTGTCTCAGTGCGCTAAACATCGAAAACGAGGAGTGAATTTAAGATTAATAATAAATAAATTGAGCACTTACGCGGCATGATTACCGTTGCAAAACTAAAAAAAAAAACTTTCAAAATATCTTTAGTTTTTAATGAGGGCGGTATTTTGCGCTCATATAAAAAAACAAAAGACTTATGGGACAACCTTAAACAACATATAAATCATCAATCTTTGATATTTCCGAGAACACACAATTACTGAATTTTCACCTACAAAGGCACTGTTATTTAACAAATAATAGATATTTCATAGAAACGGGGCTATTTTATTATTTAATGGAAATATATGTAAGTATGGGTAGTTACAGGGCTTAAGTGATCTCTCTATATATTAAAATAAGAAAATATATAAAATTGAAAAATACTGATTTTTTAGGCGTATTCTAGTATAACGTGTTAAAAACATTTTATAAATAAAGAATATTGCTTTACATAATATCAAAAAATAATTAGATTCTCATTGTGACATATATGCTGTTTCAGGAAAATAAATTATCAAATTTAGTCCATAGACAGCGATAGTGTAGTGTTTCCACATATTAACATATATACAACGTTCAAAAATTTTATAAATATGGAAATTGATTAATGGGTGAGAATGGTGAACGTTATATTTATATAAAGTGATCACTTAAGCCAGCCGAAGATAGATCGGAAGCCCTGTAAATATCCATACTTCCATATATTTCTATTAAATAATAAAATAAAAAATAGCTTTGTCTCTATGAGATATCCATTATTTGTTTAACGTGTAAATCGTTTGAAACAAAAATCCCGACTCTTCAAATAGACGATATCTTTCTCCACTGACAAATAAAAAAAATTCAATTTGCAAAATTCTTTAGTGCGTGGTACAGCGATCAGCGTCTCGTTCGGCAAATAAAATCTTAAAATCGCGTCACGTCTCGTGCCTCGATGTTTAAGTAAGCGACATCGTCTAATGACTGGCGTGGAGTCAAGCGAACACACATTAAACCAGTTAAACGGTCGTCAAAAAAGTTTCAAATAAAAATTTTATATTTATTATAAAATAAAAATTACATAGCCCTTTTCATGTTAATTGAGACATGTTTGTACGAATGAAATGTTTATAAACTATATACTCTCAATTTTCTGATGAGCTTATTTAATAACTTTTAATTACGATGTAATTTTTTTGTTCAACATAACCGTGTTACATAACATTTAAATTAGATTTGCTAACCCAAACATATTAATGTGTTTTAATTTTCAATAGAATTCACGAATACAATAAACCATTTATTCGCTAACGTTATATAACTACGCGGCATTATATTCATTTATCACGTTTTATTTTACGAGGAAACGGTAAAAAAATCAACTAACGTTATAAAAATGTGGTGTTTTTAATATTTATGATACAATAAATAAAATATATAATAATAACAGGCATATAAATTAATTTAATTAAGATTAATATCGTATTATATTAAGATACTCGGCTATATCTATTACACAATAACAAGAAAAATCTTATTTGGCTTTTCATGTATCATGAGGTAATTATCGCTATGATCAACTGTTGCGCACGTATACATACGTTATTGGATTAGTTAATTTTAAATCCAATCAACGAATATCTTGTCACGAGGCGAATCCCGCGTTCGAATTGGGCGGGCGGAGAGCCCCTCAAACTTTAAGTATTAAAAACTCAATAAATCAATACACCACAAACACATCGCGAAATTCCTCAACGTCAATATCACCAAAACTTATTATGAATACAATTGAACATTATTAAGGTGTTCGTCATCAATCAGGGGCATGCACCGCATACAAGCAAAAAATCTGCGCATTTCTAAAGATTTTGGGAAATAAACAAATCTTTATTTTCTAATCCCTTTAAAATCCTACCTAGTTATTACACGGATTAGCATAACCCACGGCTGGAGTTTTTAATTCCTTCAGTCTTACTCGCATTGTCATATTAATACTGCGAGATAATTTGGTTGTATGCGCGGATCCAATTTGTTTGTTCAACCCCCACACAACAATATTACTGAACTAAATATTTTCCTACTGAAGCCGCTCGCTTCGAATACTACTACACCATCTCCATTTATGGACCAATACTAATATATATACAATTTTTTAAAATTTGATAAATGTGGAGATTGAGGGGTGAGAATTGGTGAATATGTAAAGCGATCACTTAAGCCAGCCGAAGACAGGTGGTAAGCCCTGTAATTACCCCATACTTTCATATATTTTCCATTAAATATAATAAAAATTAGTTTTGTCTCTATGAGATATCTGATATTTGTTTAATAACAGTGCCTTTGTAGGTAAAAAAATCCAGTAATTGTATGTTTTTGGACATATACAAATATTGTTAATTATTTATTGTAAATATAATGTATTTGTAGTATTATTGTATAATAAAAGAGACTCAAACATACGTGTATATTTATATTTTCATTGGGTGAGTGTGCACTATCTCTTTACCCGATTGTATGTACAAATGAAAAGTTACTTCTCAATATGGCTCGTGTCAAAAAAAAAAAAATTTAATTAACGACAGTCGGTTTCGCGTTTATGGCTGTACATTCGTTAAAAAAATGATAAATGTCAAAAGGTCTAAGCCCATTAATTTTTCCTCTCAAATTTACAAAAATATGTTATCATGTAATTTGTTGAATATAATATAAAACTTTTTTATAAACACTCAGACCCGTATATGATGATCCAAGTGACGAAGTAAACATCATAAATTTAAAATTCCTTTTAATGTACCAAAATTAAATGTTAATGAGGTCTACCTAGTCTCCCCGGAGCAAAAACATCTCCACCTAGACATGTAACAAACAATTGTGAAGGATACTATGAAAGGAAACCTAAGAAAAATAAGATACCGCTCGGGATGGATGGCTTTGAGAGATTTATTTTCAATTGTGTCTTGGTAAATAAAAAAAAAGAATACATTTCAATCATCCAATTTATTGACGAGTATATAACGAAGACGGATTGACAAAAAATGGAGAATTACCCGCCTTAATTTACAATTTCGTTCGGAAAACGATGTAATTTGTAATTTCGTTAACATTTTTTAATTTTTTTATTTATTATCTTAGTTTAATAACCACAATTGAGTTTAAAAAACATCTACCAGTTTCGGAAAACACCTTTTCCTTCTTCAGGATATGTCAAAACTAACTAAAAATATAGCATTGTTTTTCTATTTATCCAGAATCTATTTTTAAATTTTTTAAAAAAAAAAACAACAATTATTTAAAAAGTAAATTTAGTACCTAACTCAAATTGCTGCTCAATACAAATTTAGTCGAATAATTTTTAGGAAAAAATTTTAGAATAGGACTCGTAGTTAAATTTAGTTGGCTGTTTAGAATTTCCTGATTACTTTTACATGCTTTATTTATCTCCAACGATTCCAAATTATTTAATTTGTGACCTACACCGTTTATATGCAAAATTGACAATCCCAATTTTTTATCAAAACCATGACTATTTTCTATCAAATGATTAGCAAATTCTGAAAACCCACTATTGTTCAAACATCTCAAATGCTCCTTTACTCTTATATTAAAATTTCTACCCGTTTTACCAACATAAAATGCAGCACAATCCTTACAACTAAGTTTATAGACGCCAGAATTGTTAAATTTATCATCCTTGTCCTTAGAATTTATGAGTAAATTTCCTATACTATTATTTGTGTAAAATGCTGGTCTAATATCTCGTGGTAGGTGTTTAGATATTTGTTTCGAAAAGTTATTTATGTATAAAATCCTACGCCAATTATCATTATTATCATTATGTTTCATCTGTGATTTATATAAAAACTGATTATTATATTCTTTTAATTTATTTTTTAAAATAGTGTGTATCAAACATGTATTATACCCATTATTAACTGCTATTTTTTTAATTGTATTCAATTCAATATTAAAATTGGATGTTGACATAGGAATATTGACTAAACGATGTATCATGGAGTGGAACCCTGAATGTTTATGTGATAATGGATGATTAGATTCATTGTGTATGATAGTATCTGTAAAAGTTGGTTTTCTAAAAATTTTGAACTCAATTTTATTATTATTTCTAATCAATGTTAGATCCAAAAAATTTAGGGTAGAATTATTTTCCATTTCTAATGTAAATTGTATTTTATTATTAAACGAATTAATTAAATTTAGAAATGTTTTTAATTTGTTAAATTTTTTACTTTCTTTGGAATTCATATTGAAGTTGGTTGATTGATGAGAACATGTATGAATGTGTGGATAAGGGGAGATAGGTAATGGATTGCTTCGTGCCAATTGCTGGTTGTACATTGCTCCAGTGTACAACCTCAATATGAATTCCGAAGAATGTAAAAAATTTAACAAATTAAAAAAAACGTTAACGAAATTACAAAAAACGAAATTATACATTGGAGCAATGTACAACCAGCAACTGGCACGAAGCAATCCATTACCTATCTTGCCTTATCCACACATTCATACACGTTCTCATCCACTTATCCACACCATCTCATGCCTTATCCACACATTCATGCACGCCCGTCAATTGCTTAAACTTCTAATAGGGCCGTCATATAACATCTACCAGATTTTACGCGGAGATCCTCAATTTCCGTCACATATACTCACGTCATCTATTTTCTTTACAATCTTCTTCCAATTCGTATATACCTCATGATCATGAACCATCTTTATAACAGCGACTATTCTACAATCAAAAGCTTCTAATTTATCCATTCTTCCGTCTATCACACATGTAGAGTTTACACATACATTACTGAGCGACCGCATTTTCATAGTCTCCAGTCTACTACGACAACACTTATTCAAAATATCTCTATTTTCTGTGTACAGTTTTCTGGGCTAATCTGCCGTGTATATTGGACCTTTCTGGACGACGTTTCGGGTGTTTCGTGATATATGACTATTAGTGTTGTGATTAAATACTGGGTTGCAGTACCAACAGTGTCGAAAACAAGTATTGTGTGTAATGAGTAGTGTTGTATTATGTATAAGTTACATCTACTGTCCGATCTGTGCGAACTTTTCGATTACCATAGCTTTGAAGGGTCGGATACCACGAAGTTTTTCATTTAGGCCGTCATCCCTATTCATGTTCACTGAGTGTTTACACGACAGATTAGCCCAGAAAACTGTACACAGAAGATTCTGAACGGCCGTGAAAACTTAAGAACATTTTTTTTAAATATGTACAATTTTTGTAATCTAGTATACGCACTTTGGCAATATATGTGTAATGTGCGGGTCGGTTCGAAATAGCGTTTTTTGATTGTCAAAAATGACAAGAGTATGATGAGTAAGACAGAGACAAAAATGCGTAATGCTTGTCGGCGGTTTACATTATTACATTAGTAAGCGACCTTTAGATATTTTGAACAGTACAGAACTCGCCCATCGAGTCAAAAGTACAGTATCAGAGGCTCCTTAACCACAAATAACTTTTCCTTAATCAAATAACCTTTGATGATTTTCGAAATTTTATTTACCAGCGGCCAAAATAGCGCGCTGTGTAATAAATAACAAGCTAACCGCGGTATTTACTAATTAATTAATAGAAATAAATATAGTTTTTTGGAATGAGGATTATTATACTGGAACGTTACGCGTTTGTCTAAAATATTTGTTAGAGAAAAATTATCCGAGAGTACATTAGAAATAGAAAAGCGATCCAAAAAGAAATATACGAGTATATATTTTATAATGTCGAATGAACATTTCAATAATTCAAGAACTGAATTTAGAAAATAATGTGTAATTTATTATTTTTCATTCATTTAACATTATAAACGGTCCTGCGTTTGCCTCACTGTTCATCTTGAACCAATCGGCTTCCACAAGTGTAGCATAATCAAGTTTCACATATTAAACTACTTGATTAACAAAAAATAATCATATCGCATATTATCCCACTAATAATAGTATATAAATTGTACAATAAAAACGTTCGTTTGTATATTTGCAATACCGATATCGCCCTCGGCCTTAGTCAAATTGCAAAAAAATATTACAGAGAATCTGCCATACTGTCATAATTTATATCGGCGATAGCAGACAGCTTTCTGCTTGTAATAAATAATATAACAGTGTGGATGCACCATAATGTACTACACTGGAAGTTTTATATTATGACATGAGTTTGTCACAGAATAATCAAAATGATTCATTATTTACGCGTTTTTGAAAATGTGAAAGTTGGTAGAATTATGTAGTAAACACATTTGAATTTAAATTCAAATTAAATTATTATTTTTAATACCCCCAAAACTAGGTTGATTTAATTTGATGTTTAATTGACATTTGTCATAATATAATTCTTTAATATGGTTAGGATAGGAAAATGAAAATGAGCATCGAAAACCATACACATATACGCCACATTATGGAGTACCACTTCGAAAATGGGGGAAAACTGCTGAGTCATTTCGAGATCTCGACGATATTTTCGGTGAAGGAACGATTAGCGAAAGGGTATGCCGAGAGTGGTTTGTTCGCTTCAAAGCTGGTGATCAGCTTAAACGACATATCAGAAAAGGGTCGATCTTCGGATTTTGATGACCAGGCCCTTCTAGCGGTTGTGGAACAGGACAAAAGTTGCACCACCAGGACACTGGCTGAAAACTTCAACATCGATCAGTCCACGATTACGGTGACTACGCCCCCAAGTTTTTGAGTTTTGAGTTTATTTTCGTTTTTGGTTATGATACAATATAATTTTTAAAAAACGGAGGATTATTATGCATCAACCTAATAGTTTGTGGGAAATAGTGATTTAAATTATGTATTTTATATTCACGTCGTAACAACATGTCGCTGGCCTGAAACGAATCCTCCATTCTGTTGAGGTAATTAGGGAAGCCATTAACTAATAAGCCACAGAAGAAATAGAAAACGTTATTTCATAAGCTAGGAAAAGTATTATATGTAAGGTTATTATGGAATTACACATTTTCAGTTACCGGGTAGCTAACAGAAACGTTGTGTATAAGGTATCGTTCTGGTAAAGTTGCGAAGCCGCAATGTTATAATATTATAGGGAAGAAAAATAAACATTCTTACTTAACATTCTTTACACGCGCGTTATTGCAATAAACTCTTGGCACGGGCAAGCTGATGAAGCTTTATGTATACAAAACTTTGTCCCTACATTCTCAATTTTGTGCCGCCAATGTCATTTTTGAAATATATCTAAAATATTATATATTTTTACATATTTTTACGTAAAATATTACATATTTTTACGTAAAATATTACATATTTTTACGTAAAATATTACATTTTTTGTAACATTCCTGGAAACGTAATATTATAGATACTACTAGGAAGATCATTGGACTTGAAATCATTTTTTAAAAAACACGTTACATATCTCAGACACATGTATTATACCACCCCTGCATAGATATTGATTTCTGATTTGGAAAAATTCTCATAAATTCAGTTAAATAAATTAAATTTAAAAAAATTAAATCCCGGCGGAGAACCGAACCCCAGTCTCCCGCTTAACAGACAGGATTTCTAACAATTGCGCTGCCGACGGTTATATGATATACTTATTGACACAATAATTTTATCGAGTATCAGCAAGATGGTAGCGCACTCGCTTCCATGCGATAGGTAGCGGGATCGATACACGGCGCCTCCAAAGTATTTTTGATATAAAGATGAAAAATAAAATACAAGTGAAAGCGAAAATGTAACGAAAATTTTAACGCGCAATTTTTAACCCTGTTTTCGTGATAAATTTGAGTTACCTGCTGAATAAACATAAATTAACAAATAAACATGGAGGACAATCCTCTAAAAAGATTTCATTCGGACGAACAATTATGATATATCCGATAAAAAAATATCAATATACTTATATTTACTACTCTATTCACGTTATTGATCCTTTTCACCGGCGAAACATTAAATTCCTGTAAACTTCGAAATTGTAATAAATAACGTAAGGTAACTCGGAGATCTCAATATTTTTATGTAAATTTTAAAAATCTACACACATTTGTCGCGATGTACATCGAGGAATTTGAAACTTGAAGTGATTCATTTGAGATCATGTCATATGCGCAACTCATTGCAAGAAGGTAAAATAATGAACAATAATTAAATAATCTTATTTAAAATATATAGAAAGATGCTCATTTTTTTTTTAAGTACACGTCTATACTTAAGGCCGGTTGTGTGATCAGTAGTAAATTTTGACCATAGCAAATTTTTACTATAGTAACTTTTTACCATGGCCCGTGGTAAGAAAAAAAAAGTTTGCGGGTCTGTTCGTACGTCAAATTTACTATTACTATTACGATTCGATGATTATTCGCCTTGCCACACTGTTAGGCAAGGCGAATAATCATCGAATACCTTTTACAAAAATTGATTTATTTTAAATATTCACCATCAGCAAGGCATACAATCTTATGTTCTATTTGTGGTTTTATTCACCTCTGCGTTCGAAATCTGTCACTTTGCTGGCGAAAAATCGTCAGTAATATAAATTAAATAGCGAGATCATCATCGGCCAAACTACTCCATATCACTATAATAGCAGGGTATTGAATGATTCATGGTTGTAAGCTGTGAAGAGTTAACCATTTTTAACTAACGAAAGCATTTTTAACCAACGAAACCATTTTTAACTAACGATTTACGGTTGTTACAATCTGATATTAGATGGTAAAATGAATCTACTATTGAATGTACTTTCGTTGAGTAAATATTTTTTACTAACGATCGAACAACCCGTTTTCGCAATATTTTTACCACTGATCGCCAACCGGGCTTCGAGGGCTGTTGTAATCACCTCTGGCTAAATACCGAGTCCATCAGTGTGAGTGACGACAAAAAATACTTGAAAATCTATTGAAAAACGAATTTAAAAACTAAGCAGAACACTCGAACAAGGGACTAACTTTAACCATTGAATAAATACATCAGGCGGCTAGTTATTTGACAGTTTACATAGATATAAAGAAAAAGTCCTAAATGGAAAGTAGCCTAAATATGCGAGTTTTACAAGTCGAGCTTACAAAATCTCAATACCATCAATAATATTAAATATAGTTAAAATGTGTATAACCTAACTATTTTTGGTACAAAAAGAGTACGAATTAAAGAAAAATTTGCATTATGAAATTTTTTTAATAATGTGGAAGTACAGTCCATACAGTATTTTAAAACAGGTACAGGTTTTAAAAGGAGTACGGTTCACGAAAATGGAGTACAATACTCCCTAAAGGAGTACGTTTGCTCACCTTAATATACGCAATATCGTGCCCATCTGACAGTTACGTCAAACTGAGAAATTGAGCTTTCACGTTTTGAATATTAATTTTTCGATTTCTTTGGCAGAGATTGGTTCCGCCATCATGATGTGAAATTTTGCAAAAATTTAGCTGTATAATTTAGAGAAATAAAGTTACCTGATTCCTGATTTCGGACACGTTATATGATGTAACTCGTACATTATATTCATAATTAAATCAACAGTAAGTTGTTCTAAAAATAACATTACAAGTGATACTAAAATACAACTTTGTTTTCTTGATACATATCTCCTAAACTACTAGGAAATTTGACACGTTTGTGGCACAGTTTTAAAAAGAAAATTATTGCCAGAGTTTTGATACAAAATACTCAATTTGTATCAAAATCCACCAAACTATCCAAAGTCACGATATATTTATT
This sequence comes from Eubasilissa regina, assembly GCA_022840565.1. NCBI lineage: Eukaryota > Metazoa > Arthropoda > Insecta > Trichoptera > Phryganeidae > Eubasilissa > Eubasilissa regina. The sequence continues at coordinate 20,108,870 of JAINEB010000004.1, read as the reverse complement.
TATTACATTATACATAGATTGCCTTACACAGTTGCATTCATAATACCACCCTCACTAGGCCATGCCTGAAGCAAACATTTTATATATTTTTATATGTAGATATAAATATAACAAATCCAACGACTCTTAATATTGTATAAAATGAAAAATCTTTTATATCATTCTAATAATATAGCAAATAACTTTTTACACAATTCTAATAGTGCGTGTACACACGAATAATACTTGTCTCGAGACTGATCGTCTCGAAGAGTTAGTGGAAAGATGAGCGCGGAGGGGGCTGTCGTTCGTTGTCTATTATATTTCGTACACAGAGTAAAATGACTAACTTACACATAACTACATTCACGTCCCATCTCCTAGACGAGAGATGAAAACTACGCCAATACAGCTTACGCGATGCATAAATAAAGGCCCAAAATACATTTGGTATCACCCTACAGTACATTTGGTATCGATATTTTTCCCAGCACTAATTTGAGCTAATGTTTTTAAAATCCACCACAGCAAGAATCGTAATTATAAAATTTAAAAATTATTTCTTATGTGTATTACGAAAACGAGTCGAAACATTACCGATGTATAATATATACAATCGAACCCCGATTTTACATGCCCGGAATTCACATTTCCCCTCCATTTGCGTGTTATTTCTGCAGTCCCGTGTCATGTTATATTAAAAATTCTATTTTACTTTGTCTTTCCCGCGATTTACGTCGAAAATTTATTGAAATTCGTTCGGCCAGTTCGCTTTTCGCCATAAAGCAAGAGCGTGCTTGTCGTATATAGACATTTTTCATTCTCATACCTACGTAATTTGTACGTCTTGTTTAATTGTTTTTTACAAGCTGGAATCAGCAAGAAAATTACGTGGAAAACAGAATAGACAACATTGGTGGCTGGAAAAGAATTCATGAATAACCCTTGCAGACTTATTTAGACGTTCACATACTGGACGTAGTGGAAATTGATTAAATGGTAGACAATTGTATAAATGAAAACTTGACAAAAGAACCTTCCTACGAAGAAGAAGTGTCCGCTCATCCCATAAACCCAGTTCCTACAGAGGATTTTTTTTTTATACCCCCAATTTACATTTTCCCTCTGTTCAGTTTTTTCGTTGGTCCCCTTCAAAAACTTAAAATCGGAGTTCCACTGTAGTAAGTATTACTCCGAATAGACAAAGCCGCAAAGCGAAAATCGCCGTAATGTGAAACAAGGATTTTTTAATTGCAAGTGCGTACAAATGCCTAAATATACTTTTGTGTAACTGGAAAGATACAAAAAAAAACTAATTTGTCCATAGTATTTAATAGATTTAACCGCATAGTACTAATATTCTTATATGATATATTAAATACAATACATATTCAACGGGCTCTTCCATTTTTCATTGGAACCTTCCTTTTTTCCATCTCGCATTGGGGCCCAATATTTTTTAGTTATACCACTTGTTTCATCCGCGTATGTGCACTCACCATAATAATTGAATAATGAAAAATAATTCTGCCTTGCAAGAAACTAATAAATAAACTTTTAAAAAATACCGTGTTTTGTATAACACGCTTTTAATTTTTTCGTGAAAAATGTAGTAAATTTTATACATACAATATAAATTCTTGTTAACTCAAACAATTTCGCAGAATATTAAGCTGTCAGTCCTGATGAGGGACACAGCAACCTGTATACGTCACGACTCGTGGCATAATCATCCAGAATAATTAAAAAATATTTTTAGCGACATACGTGTATCCCTTTTTCTTTTTTAAACCATCAAAAGTATGAGTGTAACGTGTGACGAATAATAATAATGTGTAATAAAGAATAAGACGGATAGCTTCACGATAATTATCACGTATGAAGTGTCCGAGATCGTGTCTACGTGTTCGGATGCGTGAGGGAAATACATACAATCGTCATTATGACAATGTTGAATTATAGATATGAAAAAATAATTAATTAATCGTAAGTATGCGTGTGCATGACGTACGAGCCCTTGGGAAATGGCGTGTTTGATTGCAATGGCTAATATTAGTATGTCTGCAAGTACCTACGCACCTACTATTTATAATTACTTTCGTTGCCAAATTAATTATCAAATATCTAGAATTTATCGTTACCAGCCCATTTTCTAAGCACTGCTGGATGAAGGGCTCCCACTTTCTCCCAGCTGTTATTCGCTGCCATGATTTCCGCAGAATTTGATGATTCCGTCTGTCCAACGGGGTTTATGAATTCTGAATGTCAATGCCTTTTGTATAAATTAATTATTCATTTCGCTTCAAATTTCTAAATGTGTTAATAATTTTAATGAAAGAATTATAATTAATTAAGTTAAATAATGTATGTAAACAAAACCAACGAAAAAAGAATGGATTAATAAAAAATCTTGAATATATTATATGTTTTGTTAAATTTATTTTAAGATCTAGCGACCATCATCGAAGACCTAGGTAGTAATTTTATCAGTGTAAAAGAATCTGGAATCTTCCAATACTTTCATTATAACCTTCCGATGTATTAAGTATATCCATAGACCTACCAATCTATAGTTATCCTGAAAAAGTAGGCGTAAAGGATAAAACGCCACTCCTTCCTCCGCTTCACATTTTTCGCTCTTCCCTGTCCTAAATACAGTAGGTAAACGTGCATAGGAGCAAATAGATTCATTTTGTTCTGAAATATCCACAACTTTTGTTCCGTCATCATAGATGCGTCCCTTATTGTAAAACGAATATTTTGTGCTTAAATATAAATGTAAATAATTCTAGAAGATAAATTAATATTTGTTTTTCATATTATAATGAGACGCAAGAAATTTTAATATAAATAATCGCAACAGGTTATTTATTTCTGATAACAAAAAAATATTATTTCATCTATAAATAATTAAGAACGAACTATCCATTTGGATTTTATCTACATAGGATTTTGTCTTAATAGAAACAAACCAGATTACGTGAACTTTATTGCATTTGTACATCAATAAATCATCGGTTTAAGAGTTTAAATATAGGATTATAGTAAATGAACCCTTTCGTATCAAAATATATAATGCCTATACTGCATGACACAATCAATAAAAGCAATAAAATAGTTGCGATTAAATTGTAAAATACGAGAAAAGAATAAGAAAAATAACTGCGATAAAATACACTATTGCATTGTATTTTTCAATCGTATCGGGAACTCGAAATAATATCATTTATTATAACTTACCAGATGAAATCTTTGCAGTGAGAGCAGAATGTGGGCTGCTTGAAGAATCTCGGCATAAATTTGTGATCTTTAATGTTGTAAACATTCTTCTTTTTGAGGGCGCCCTTGCGGCCGCGGAGGCGAAAGCCCAGCGAGGTGTTTATATCACCACCCCCATCGTCACAATTATTATCGTTGTCTGCCATCGTCCCCTTTCACAGATTCACTTAACTTTTAATAACTGAGTGTGTTTCCTGAACACTACTCCCGCCCAAAGTGGCGCACCAAGCGAACGCACGATGCGCTCGCGACCAAACGTCAAAACCGTCTGGGAACAATATAAATAAAATACACGTACAATGTTTACTTCTCCGAACCTAAGACAAACCGTACTCCACAGAGCGCATGCGCCCCACTGACATATGAAACGAAACCTAAACAAGTTGATCGAACATGTGCTGTTAAAGGTGTCAGCACTGGGCATTTAGATGCTCTAAGGCGCGTGCGCGGATTAATCAGGGATGGTACTACACGACAACACGACCTTATAAAAGTCGTATACTATAGAATCCGAAACATAATGTTTCGTAATTTATAAATAGGCTAATACCTAACAATAGTTTTACATTCTTGATACTCTTATTTTATTCGCTTGGTTGTTAAAATTGTATTTCATCTATTTACCTATTTATGCATATTATATATGTACTGATGTTTCAAACTGTGATAGTTTCTCCACACACAATTTCACACACTCATACATGTACATATTGAAATAGTGATGGTGCAGAAATATATATGTATTTCTTTATTAAAAGGAGCGCCCGTTAATATGCGTATTACAAATATATATATTTTTAAATAGAATTTAAATATTTTTTACGTAAAGGGGGACGTGTTGTGTGGATTGTTGTATTCATATTATATTAAATAATATGTATAGCATTGAATTTTATGCACGGAAGTACATTAAATATTACAAAGGTGACCAAACGTACTCCTTTTAAAACCTGTACTCCCAAAATACTGTATGGACGGTACTACCAAATTATTTAAAAAAAATTCATAGTGCGAATTTTTCTTTCATTCGTACTTCTTTTGTACCAAAAATAGTCTATAATTTTAATATTTCTAACAATATTTAAATTAGTAATAAGTTTAATTATATATATTTATATTTATAAAACTACATAACCATGCAGTAACTGCACGTCATGTAATTAGACACATTTACAATTATACATACAGTGTACAAAAAATATTAATTTGAATATTAGAAGACAGACGATTGATTAAAATGCTTTGTTTTTAATCAATTTTAGACGTTATACTTACTTTCTTTGAAAATATTACGTTAAATACAGAAAAAAATTGAGTGAGGGATGTGACATTATTATGTGATTGAAAAAGTATAAGAACTTTTTCAAAGAAGCGAGGCCAGACCTAAATACGTAGTTGAATGGTAGTGATGTTTTGATCGTGATTACATCTGAATGGTATGAATAAATATTAAATTGCATTTTAATAATGTACGATATAATTATTAACCTCGATAAAAAGAGAGATTTCTTCTTGTTCGCTTCTATTTATACAGCAGTGTAATTTTCTATAAGAAAGGCGCTATACTAATGCGTTCTGCTACAATTTATAACTAATAAATAGGTCCATATCCATGCCGGTTTACTTTAGTCATTCTTCAGATCCATTCATACGTGCAACCGGTCAAACGCAAAATAATTTGTCGACTTTCTTATTTTTATAACCTGGATCTTTTGAGATTTTTTTTGACCGTTCACCACTTTTTGTCCTCCTTGACCTTCAACTTCTCTCCATTTTTTCAATCCATAGTTTTCACAGCTCCGCCCTGACCGTATGGATAAATTTATTTAAAAAAAAAAACTTGTGTGTACATAATACAATCCAATATCACTTAAATAATATAACTATTTTAAACGTGATTTATTCTTGTATGTATAAAATGCAAATGCAAATAAGTCATAAGTTAAAGATGTTTTTTTTAACGTTAAGTCCTTGAAGGATGCAACTTTTGAAAAACATTAGAATCAATAAATCATAGCAAAACAAATTTAATGAAAAATTTCACAAAGTAGCAGATTTTTTAACTTTTTTAGATCTATTATTCAAAACAGTACCTTTGGAAATTAATACTAATGAACAAGTATAATTTGTGGTCTAACAGATCTGCGATAGAGATTCGAATTAATAGTATAATATTAATAGCATAGTTTTACTGACTTTATTTTTTTAACGCCCTGCCAATAGCGATTAAGAGCCCTGGAACAAAGATAATTTGGATGTCATTGCAGCATGTATAAAATGTCTATGGAAAAGCGATGTTTGCAAAGTTGGCAATCTTGCAAGAGTGCTTGTGATTGGACCAAATTTGAAAGCAACTGTTTCTTGGGTTATTTTGATTTGAGTGTACGTTTTTCTCTCAGTGTTCCTCCTGGATTCGTAATTTTCGTTAGTTGATAATTATTGTTTAGCGTGTAATAATTGCAAATAATTGATCGAGCGTGCCTGCCTTACCTTATATTAAAAATAAAGTTTATTTTGATCAAATATACGATAAAATGAAATAGTTTCGAAATCTCAACGGTAAACGGTAAGTCACTTGTACATATTCAAATTTGAATTTCTGGAAAATCACAACATTTTTTATTCTAACCAAATTTAATGTTGTCCATTGATATTTTTATATAGGTATTTACTTTCTCATACAATAGGTTAATAATTTCGCAAGGTTATGAAAGTTTCGCCTGACACTTGCGAAATGGGTGCAATTTTATCCGCGTTCCTTTAAATTTATTTATACGATATTTATGTATGTGTTTATTTTTTCCAAATTTAGGTAATATTCAAAGAATTTCAAGATGTCTGACGTAGCCGTTGATGGGCGGCCGCATATCCTTTCACTTTTAGCAGAATTCGATGATTTGAATCGCTGTAACAATATTTTAAACGATGGCGTCGCGGAAGAATGTGAGTAAATTAACCTGTTTTATCATATTGGGTTTATTATAATTGTACTGACAAATACTGGAATAAGAAATCTCTGAGCATTGTATTGTTTTCCCATAGGCTTTACAATAAAACCTAACCGATCCTAATTCCCGTAATTTAAATCAGCGATCTTCATACATGAACTACCGATTTTTTAGTCTAGTAGCACAAAAGTGTAATAATTTATCTAGACATGTATAACTATTTATGGATATTCAGATGTATATTTTTTTGTGTCTTATGTATTAATTAAATTGTAGTTGTTGAAGCTATTCACAGAAGATTACTCTAAATATTTCATTGTTTGTTTAAAACTGAAAAATTAACAAATTCTGTCAATGAATCTTTTCCACAACCTGCTCAGTAATGGTTAGATATTTAAAAATTGTCAATTTGTGCATACAGTGTGACTTCCATTTAACATACCGCCATTTGGAAAATTTCTCAAAATGTTAAAAATGTGAATACAGTGAAATCTCGATCGATTGTTCCTCGAATAATCGTTTTCCCACATATATCATTTATTTCTTCCAATCCCAAATTAATTTCATACAAAACATCCAAAAATAGATTGCATGGATCATTCTTCTATGTATCATTTTACTGCATAAATTACGCAGCGTACTTCGTAGCTAGATACTTGGTTTCGATTAACGGCACTCGTAAACAATAAACGTAACATTCGAGAGAGAGATATAGGACGCTGCTGCTTATTGCCGCTTGAAATTATACAATACAAAGTTTAATTAAATTTTTGTTTCTGTTGCTGTGCAGCCTTCTATTTTTATTTTTATTTAAACATTTTATTTTACATTTGAAATACCTATGTATCTTTTTGAATACGTATTAAACATTTTAAGTGTGAATAATGTAGCTTTTTTTATATTCCCGCTTTTATTGTTTTCCCCCAATCATAGTTTATTTCAGTAAGTCCCTTCAAAAACGACAGAGGTTTCACTGTATTACATCTTTTGAAAATTTTATAATTTATAAGTATCAATTATCACATGCAGAAAACCCAGATTTACAAGAAGTAAAAATAATAACAAACATAATATCATAACTTTATTTTTGAAAATTTTGCGATCAATTTGGGGAAGATAATTTAAAAAAAATTTAAAATACAAATTAGTATTTTATTAGCTAAACAATATTTGAAAAATAAACTTTATACATTCAATAAAACTAATATAATTTTGAAAAAAAAATTAATAGCATTCATTTTGTACTGTGTTGTGTGAAACATTTTGTGTACCTCTCTTTGTTCATCTTCGCATATTATGTAATGCATTTATAATATTTCAATAATCTGTTATAAAATACACCGCTTTTTAGATTCCAATGAACTCATACTCATTAGTTAGCCACACACGACTTGTGTGACATGAGTGGATTTTAGTGACGGATTTAGGGTTTATCGAGAAACCCACAGAGCTGGTCTGTGCGTTAGTAAGGAAGATGGTCTTTAGACTGCGGGTCTGCCAGTTTCAGATCTGCGCCCCAGTCTCGACATGTTCAGATAATCGCGGCACACGCTCAGATAATCGTCTTAAGACTGTTCATTCCTTTATATTTCGTTTGTGTTTCGGGATCAAAATGAACTGCAAGATTGCTGTCTTATGGCCAAGCATCTCTTAATTTAAGAAAAAAAAAAATTGTTTACTCTTTAACTCTATTCTCGCGCTTATTTTCCCAATCTTGATCTTGAATCACTTTTGTACAAACTCAAATTTTTCATGTTCGTAGAAATATTTAAAAATACAATGGTACTCCGTATACGTCCTTAATCCATTCCAGATCTTAGGACTGGACGTATACTACGGATGGACTTGGAAACAGGACATGTACCAAACAAGTTTTTCCCATAAGAAATAAAGGAAAAATGATTAATCCGTTCCTATGAAAAAAAAATCCATCATATTATACATTTTTGGGATTATATAAAATATATTAAACACTGCTTAATACTAAAATATATAAACACAAAAGCAATTAAATTATATAAGTGAAAATTTAACAGGTTGAAGATCAGATTAGACGTTTAAGTACTAAAAATCTGTCCAAAGAAATTTGCTTCTGCCTTCTCCTCCTTGGGTCATTCCAGACAATGCTATTTATTTCGACAGTTTTTAATGTATGCATCTCATGTCTCTGCAAAACAACGAAACTACAATCTAAGATCTTGAGATTATATATTGATGACGATATCTATTAATTATATGAAAAAAAAAAACATTTTTTAATCTTACAATTTAATTTTAGGATTAATTTTATTTTTTATCCACGTATTCCTACATGTTCATGGTGTGTTTGCACTTATCTTGGAAATAAAATAAAAAGTGCAGCACATCAACAATTTTAACAGAATATAAACCTTCATGAATGCCAAGCTTCTACATTAATGAAAAGATTTTAATTAAATAATTTTCTAAATATGATCCATGCTGTAGTTCAATCATCGAGTAATTTGTGTACTTTTTAATATATTTACTTATGAAACTTGCAGTGACTGCATTTTATATTTTCATAGATTTTCTGCAATTCCTTGAGATATACGAAAACTGGCAACGGCAATATGCCGCAACTGAATCTGAGGCTACCAGACTCCAAAAAGAGTTGCAGGATGCTCTCAAGGCCATATCTGTGTGGGAAGCCAAGTTTACACACGCACGCAAGCTACTGGATGCTGAGAAAAAGCAGAGGATCAGAGCGGAAAATGACAGAGATGCTTTGGTTTGTTTTCACATCGTAATAAGAATATCTCTTAAATACTAAATTAAAGTATTAATTATATACATATAAAATCAATTTTGTTGAAAAATATTGTTTTTGCGTCACCGGGATTCGAACCTGGATCTCTATTTCCAATCTGGGTAAGTACATTACCAATTGTGTTATAACGCTAGTATTTTTCATGACACATTTTCGAACCTATATGTTACATTTTTCAAATTAATACACCTGTCGTTCCATTATTTGAAAGCCATCTACATCATTTTTACAGAATCTCAAATACATTTGAGTAAACCGACCGCAGACGCCAGAATTATCAATTCATTTTTATTAAATTTTGGACACATTGATACAACATATATTATTAAGTACAACACATTCTTATTGTAAAGTTAAATTAATACATTAATTTAGTATTTAAAATATCACAGACCTATGTTCTGAATAATTACAACTTCACAATTCTTAAGGAATGTGTTTTCCTTAAGAATATCTCTATTTAAATTATTGTAATGTAAAATTTAAAAATCATTGAAAAATAATTAATTCTATAAATTGAATAGTATCTATAAGCTTCCGGAAATATCACATTTTCATTGCTGATAAGTTACAATTTTTATCTCTTTTTTGTCCTCTGCTCATTTTATTTCCTCTCTTTGCACATCTTATCAGATGCATTATGTTGTATTTTCATGTGAAACAGATACTTAATTATCTAAAATATCAAAACCGTATATAATATTTGTACAATTGTAGTGAATTTGTTTACATAACCAATTCACAATGATAGGAAATGTATAAATTGTTCTAAATTATTTCTCAAATTTTTTCATTTTTTACATTATTCACCAATCTAAGTTTAATTATTTACCGGCCCATTTTTATAAAGAATTACTCCTTTTGTATGTAGGAAAAACAGATGATACTCGCCCGGGAGCTATTGTTCAATGACAACCGGGATAAGTTGAACAATGAGACGCTGGAGAAGTTGGCCTTTTTTAACAACACATCGAGCAATCGTCCCCAATCACAAGGACTAGATCAGGCCCATGCCAGGCTTAACACCATCACTGAGATGAACTCTACAGGTAAGCTTTAACACTTAAATATATTGTATTATTTCAACTAATAGTTTTAAAAAATATTATACATCCATAAATTAACATGCAACCTGTGACTGGATTGATAATTTTGTGAATTATGAATCATGGGTAATATATTCTCAGGTCAATTGCAAAATATCTGCATAGCAGCTACATTTCAAAAATGGGATTTGAAAGTTTTACCGATTTAATGTATTCATTTTTAGAAAAATAAGAGTTTGTAATGCGAATTGCACATTTGTTATTAATTTTCACCAAAAATTTTCTCACATTTTGGCATTAACAAGTAATTTAAAAGTAAACTCTTATCATTAGGCAACATGCTGTCAGATCAGAGTTTCTCTCGCTCAGAAGATGATCTGGATGAGTCACTTGTTAATGGGCGTCGCTCCTGGCGAAGACACAGACCTTCGGCCACTGTGCCACAACCCCAGTCTGAGGACCATCCCCCTACGAAGAAGAGAAGATCATCATCTAATGGAAAAGTAAGCGATTAAACAAATTATATCTGATTTAAAAGCTTAAATCAAAAATCACTCAACATTCAAGTCCATTATAATTAACAACCCATTAAACCCCATTTCAATGCCACCTTTGTCAATCACCTTCCCATTCTTACCAAGACTCCACCTACACCCCATAATGGATGTCATTTAAATTTTATGGAATAGTTCAGTTGTACGCCAGTCCTGACGAAGATTGTATCGAAAACCGGTTGACGTATAAACAACACAGTGGTTTAAATAAAGTTAAATATAAATACAATATTAAATTATGTCTAACCACAAAGTTAACGCTACAAACATCAACAATGAATTATATCTGTTTTTTTAGTTTTAAATGTATTAAATGTATATATAAATCATTTTGAAAATAACTATTTAATAATTAATAAAGCTACTCCAATTATTAATGATATATACACACCTGCATGCAAATAATAGATACACAGAAATAAATTGATATTAAACTATTATGATAAATTAAAACGGTGACAGTTATTGTACTAGAAATATTATTAGGTATATATTTAATTTTGATTTATTTCCGTCCATATATATTCAAACAAGTACAATTTATTTAAATGTGTGGACTGCACGTCACTGCATAACACATATTCCTACATTACATTGTACATGTTTAAATGGTGCGGTGATTTGGTCATATGTTTATTAAAACCTCCATTTTCAGTGAATCAGTGTTGAAAAAATTTAATATATTGTATTTGGAACTATGAATTCTCCGGAGTGTGCAAATTAGGAAACTAAATAAATGAATGTCTTTCTTTTAAATTTTTTACATGGATATTCTAAATTAATTTTTGTTTCCCCTAGATTACCATGCGGATGTTTTTAATTCGTTGAGTTGTTTGTTGTTCTGGAAAAATTAAAAACCAAAATATCCATTACTCAGAACATCTAATCAAAATATTAATATTATTTATATATTACTCTTGGTTTTATACATTGTTTTTTACATTTTCTGCCTGTCTAATGTGTATCATAACAAAATTCTTCATTTCTTACTTCACCCAACATCTAGTTGGAAAGTATCACTAATGGTGGGAGTGCAGGGGGGAGTAGAGTTGTCGCAACAACAACCGTCACTGTAGATAGGTGTTCTGCAAATTGTTCAGCTAACGGTCGCATAACGGCTTCATCCATTATCGAGGTAATTAAATCACATTTTCCTTGTTTATAATACTTTTGCAATTGGTATACTTTCTTTTATAAGAAACTATAACATGCCATATTAAAAAGGAAATACAATGATCCTGATCACTGTAATGAGTTACCTCAATCAATCATGATATCATGGCACACCATGAGCAATTTTATAATTCAATATACAATGGCTATGATAATATTAGTAAATGCTACTGTCTTTTTCTATTATCACATTATCATTTTCATGGAATCATTATATAATTTTTATTTTGTAATCTGTAGTGTAATTTGTGTACAATTTATATTTAGGTCTTGTATACACATTTACCACACTTGTTATGCTGGAACAAACTAATTGTTAATAGAAACATACACATCAAAAGTTGCTTATTTTATTTTTATCTCTTGATACCAATCTGAAATAATGTAATCATTGTTCTCATCTAATACTCGATAACCATTATTCATCATCATATCACAATAGTTTCAAAGAAATAGCACAAACATTTTGTTTCTTACAACACTTGTACAGTAAAACCGCGATATAACGAAATCCAAGGGACCAAAAAATAAAAATTCGTGATAACGAATTCCCACATATAACGAAAAAAATAAAAAAACCTACTATATGTTACGCGCCGTCGCAAAAAAATGTTGCGCGGCTTCAAAAAAGATCGAAAATTCTGCAAACAAAGGAGGAAAAAGGCCGCAGGGAACTGAATAGCTACATATTTTTAGTAGTTTTGTTATTAAAACAGATAAGCAAATGGATAATCAAAGGAATTAAATTAAGAACAGAACCTATTCAACACCAATTGGAAGATATTTTTGTAAATTCCAGAATATTGCTAACACAAAACAATATTTTAAGTGTGTTTAAATGTAGAGCCGCTTCGAACATACTTTTGGGCATGAAACATACAAAATAATTCAAAAGTAACAATTTTACAGTTGAATCACGGCATTTTTATAAAATGAGTCGTATATAAATTACGAAGGTACTTACCGGTAACGGCGGCAACCACTTCAAAATATATTTATAATCGTTAAAGTTGTTCACTTAAAAATTATCGTTAACAATGTTCACTTAAAATACACAAAAACAATAGTTAATAGAAATACAAAATGCCGTACAAAAATAATCCATAAAATATTTTAACGAATTATTTACATTATTGACGAGTTCACACGAAAACAATTGTCAAACGAAAATGAATTTATGTAAATATTCAGTTCGGTCATGTAATAATCGCGTTAAAAGCAGAACAAACTTAACTCTACAGATATTACACTGAGACTGACATTTCCAATAAGTACATAGTGCAACTTTCGGGGGGTTCCTGTTAATTTTTGTATTTTACAGCTGTTGGGTCTGGGATTGCAATCATATTATAGGCGTATGCGTACGTAAAACGTGTTTAGAGAACGCCGCAAGAATTATGTCAAATGGTTTTATGGGCCTACTATGAACCCAAGAAGAAGTTTGAATTGTTTTACTACCTTGTCGGCCGACCGCCGCGCACCGCCGAAAAGGCCATAAAACCGTTCGCATACGGCAGATGCATCAGCGCGGCTTTGTAAGTGCGAAATAATATTTTCATCTTTTAACATTTTTTTATTTCGTTATAAATTTACGTAAATGTATTGGCATTTTTTCGTACGGGACAAAAATGATTTTGTTATAAATATTAACGGGATTTCGTTATATAAATGCATTTTTGTATGAAAAATTGGTTTTAGGGACTAAATTTCGATTTTTTTTTTTCGATATACGTCATTTTTCGCTATATCGGGTTTCGTTATATCGCGGTTTTACTGTATTTGCTTTGTGTTCATGGTGTATTTTATATATTTTTATTAAATAATTTTAAATTCTTTATTTCTTGGTGTGAGAAATGGATTGAATTTTATATACCCAACAAACATTGTGCAGTTTACCTCTGAATTATGTATCTATTTTTTATAAGATAAATTGATATAAAAATGAACCTAAAATATTGTTGCATAGACCCCATAATAACAAACTGGCAAAATTGCGAACGCCTCATTAAACAGAAGTCATGATATCCGCTTATAAAAAAGTTGTCGCATTTTTATTGGGATAGACTAATGTTAAGGATAAGGTTATAGCACCATATCATAAAGTATCATACCACACACTTTTTAGCTGTATTTGATATAAATATTCTATTATTTTCTTATAGGAATTGTTCTTTTTTTAATATAATTATTGGATTTCAGGGATATCCAAACAATTCCGGAGGCGATGTGGAAATACAAGTGCCCGTGAAACACGAGGTTAATCCGCCAACCCCAAAACCCACAAAGTCAGAATTCAATATCAAGATTGAATCAAAGGGTGATGGCTTTTATGGAACTAATATAAAGAATTTTACACCCTCTGCCCCTTCATTGAAAAGTGGTACGTCAATAAATAAGCGTTTATCAAGTAGAAATTTTACTTTTTTTAAAAAGTATAAGGGCCGATTGTGTGATCAGTAATATTTTTTACTTTAGTAAAATAATTTTTTGAAAACGTGATTTGATTGTTGCTAAAAAAATTATTAACTTCTCGAAAGTACATCCCGTAGTAAACTCATTTTATTCTCCGATATCCGATAGTTAAATATGGCAGACTCTTCACAGCCAAAAGTCATCTGACACATTGATACTACTAATGTTGCAGTATACGACAATTAATCATTCAATATCCCGCTTTTATAGTGACGTCGTTTAATATACATTACCACATAATCTGAAAAAATTTCACCACAAAGTGACAGATTTCGAATGCAGATGCGAAAAAATCCATAGATAATGCATAAAATAAAGCATATTTCATGATTATTTGTCGTGCCTATAGACGTCTCATCTATGCTTTGATAATAGTAAATTTCACATTCAAACAACCCGCAATTTTAACTATGGGCAATAGTAAAAATGTACTACAGATCACACAACCCGCCCCAAGCATTAAATAAGTATGAAGAATATTACAAAATATAATACATGCACAAAAGAAGAAAAAAATGCAAATTACCGCACAATATTTATTCCAAGTGAAAAGGGAGAAGCGTCCGATTGCCAACCAATTTGAGCCCAACATATGTTTTGCTAACACTTAATGAGAAGAAAGTTCTCAATTTTGCATATTTTCGTATATGTGATATAAATATCATATATTTTTATTTACTTTTGTAATAAATGTATATTAAACTTGAAGTGATAGCTATGCTAACTGTCGTATTAACTGTTTGAGTCAATTCAGTGTAACTCCAAAAACATGCAAATATTTTGGAATTGAAGAAATAATACACAATCATAAGAAAAAATAATATTTTAAGAATTAAATATAGGTAAACACAGTGGTCTACAAATTCATACACCTAGCATTCTTTGTGCAAATTGATACAACAAAAATGTTTTGGTAAATGATTTTTTCATATTTGTAATACCGAATTGACTCTAAGCAATCAATATTATACATCCTTATTTTAATTCAGTCTTTAATTTTCACAAAAAACCTTTTTCCCAATGGAAAAAATTGATTTTGTTCTATATTAGAGAATGCGTCCAGCCTGATACAAATGATGAACGCCTCTACGGCCCAGCACTGAGTATATCCATCTTTCAAAAAAATTTCCACTACGGCCAGCGCTGTAATAATCCAATGTAATTTATTCATCCGACATATCTTGCATTTTATCTTTGCTTTGTGTAGCAACATTTCAGACTTTAAATACATACTTTGTTGTTCCCGGGGGCTCGGGGATAAGATTTCATTATTAGTTTTTCTTTTCTTAGTTTTCATCTCATTCAAAAACTAATCATTTTCATACTATACATGAATAATCTAGTTTTATAATTAATGTGGATGTAGATGTAAGGAAGGAATGTTTATGTTTAAAAAAGCCTTAAAGATCAAATTTTTTGTTCTCAAAATAAGGTGAATTAAAATTCTGTCAGTTCGATTAATCATTAAATTTGTTTATTTTAGAAGTTGATAAAAATTGGGGTAATGCTATGAGCAGTGGAGCAGGGGTGTGTAGCCCCAGGGGAACAGCCAGATTGCGGCAACACACCTTTGTTAACAAGACTATCATTAGACCGGAGCCCTGCACTACATGTGGAAATCGGTAAGGAATGGTGTAGTTTTTTTTATAATGTTAAAAAAATGTCAAATTAAAATTAATTTTGTTCAGTGTAGGAATATATTTATTTTTCTTTACAGCATACGGTTTGCAAAGGCAGTGGTAAAATGCAGTGACTGTAGAGCCGTGTGTCATATGGAGTGTAGGGACAGACTCCCTCTACCGTGTATACCCAGTCATCTCACTCCCAATTCTAATGCCAATCATATTGTAAGTTTACACCGATAATTCCATGACATATCTCTTTTTGAAGAAAGGGCACTCGAACACAGTTTACAGTTTAATTAGCTCATTTCAAAAAACATATCAATGTGTTTGTGGTCTAGTGGTTACAATACTCGCCTGAAGATCTAGCGATCGGGGGTACGAGCCTCGTTCCAGGAAGTCGTCAAATTAGTCCTATTTTCATAACACAAGCATTTAGCATGGTTTGGAAATAGTAAGAATATTGATGTAACACGTGTTCCATGTACACATCTCTATTATAAAAAATATATATTTTAAAAAGTGAAAAATTAATGTTAATATTTTATACTTAAATAATATCCTGGATCTTTTTCATTTAGTCATATAAATTGCACTATAACTCGATTAATCTTAGATGTTTTTGTTTCAAGCCAAAGAATTTATGAAAATAATATTTTTAAATGTTATAATTCTTAAAATATAACAATGTATTCACAGGGAACAATTGCCGATTACACTCCAAATGTCAGTCCAATGGTGCCCGCTCTCATTATACATTGTGTCAATGAAGTTGAAGCTCGAGGACTAACCGAAGTCGGACTGTACCGTGTTCCCGGGTCTGAAAAGGAGGTCAAGGCTCTCAAGGTATTAATATTTTTAAAACAACTCAATATCTTGCAAAATTTTCCAAGTTCAGTATTCATGACCACAATAAATTAGTTCAATGTTTAATTAATGAAAATGAAATTTTTCAGGAACGATTCATGAGAGGAAAGGGAACTCCACCCCTCACTAACATAGACATCAACGTTATCTGCGGATGCATTAAAGACTTTCTCAGATCTTTGAAAGAACCACTGGTCACCTTCAGTCTGTGGTCTGGTAAGTTTCATGAAATGTGTTATGTACAGTGAAACACTTTTAACCTATTAGTTACTCACAAAATTCTTAGTCAAAAAGTCATATTGCCGCCAAAATTCTTAGTCGAAAGTAAGCACAGGTCATATTTTTCTATTTTTTTTTTATGAAAAAACCATGAAAGCGTGTGAACTAAAAAAAAAATGTACATAATATTTCATCATAAGTGATCATCGACCACGATTTTATATGGTTTGGAGATGTAAAAAAGAAATGTTTATAATGTAGGATAGTGTTGTCAGGCCATAATATTTTTTTGGAAGGATGACTCAGATTTTATTTACACTATTATACTAGGTCTGAGTAAAAACCAAAATTGATGTATATTTGGAGGGAAACAATTATCTGGCCCCCATTCTAATTCTGCCCTTACCCCTGCACTTGTTGATGGCTGGTTTTCATCAACAATATAGTCAAGATCTTTATCAAAGACATGAACCTCAAAATAATCCTCAACATCGTTCTCATCTTCGGACTCTGCGACGATGTTACAATATGTTAGTTACTAACTATTGGGAATATCTAAAAAGTTCACAAAATATCTCCACTAATGAAAAAATCATCCCCCGCCATGTTGTAAAAAAAAGTTTGTAAAAGTAAAAATATTTGAAAAAACATTAGCACTTCATAGTAACTAACATATTGGGAATATCTAAAAAGTTCACAAAATATGTTGTAAAAAAAAGTTTGTAAAAGTAAAAATATTTGAAAAAATATTAGCATTTCACATCACACATTGTACTTATATAGTTATAGTACTAGCAACACACACAAAATTATGTCGCGGTAATGGCTAAAACGGACTAACAATGCACTCACTGTATTTTTATGGCGCTATATTGGATTTATATACTAGCAACACACACAAAATTACGTCACAGTAATGGCCAAAACAACGCACTCACTGTATTTTTATGGCACTATGCTTATGCGCTTAATAATATCTCATTCACTTGAATTATTTACAAACAAAAATGAGAAATATCGCGAAACACATAGAAACAAGTATAATGGACTCCTTTTGGTAAGTTCTAGATACTTTGAAATAATTGTGTAAAAATCATGTGACAATGCGTTATTTGTCATAGATGTGAGAGTGAGATGTGTAACTGGAATTTTTTTTGTTTTAACTGAATTTCATGTATTTTTGCATATATTTTCAAATAGAGTAGACTCCCGATTATCCGGGATGCAGATTGACCAGGACTTATTTTTGAAAAATAAAAAATTTTGAAAATGTTCCACATTGTTCATAACAGTTATTAAACATGTTTTAGAGTCAAACACATCAGCTGTCCGACGAGTGATTCATTTTTTAAAATTGTTTTATGGGGATCAGTAAGTTGCCATTGTCACTTGTGTACAATAGAGTGCAACGTTGACCGTGATGGGGTTTGCTGTCAGGGGCAATGTTTCCTTTAATTTTGAGACACAGTATGCGCATAAGAAATCATTTGTGCAAATTTAAGGACAAATGTTATTACTTGTGCGCTGGGGGAGAAAATAAGAAAAACATTACCTTACCAGTACAAGACTATTGGTGGAGCCTGAGTTGATCACATTATTAATGAAGATTTATTAAGATGCATAAATAGGTCAACAGAACTAATAACATTTATCAAGAAAAGCTGCATACTCTGGTCACATTCTTCGCAATTAAAAAATATAATCTTTTACAACTCATTATGCAGGTGAAGAAAGAGATTATCTTGGCTGTGCAACCTCAGATAAGGTACAATATCCAAAATATTGGTGATCTTATACAGAATAAATCAACGTACTGCATCATGGCCGCCAACCTTCGATAGAAGGTGGTACATGGAGAAGAAGTCTTTATAAAAATTGTGTACACACTATATTTTTTTGTGTGCTATGATACCAAACCGTGTGCACGCGCACACATCCACACCTTATAGGGAATATTGGTCAGGGGTACCACATCAAAATGAATATTTTTATGGCAAATTAAAGTTGTATGGCGATTTTAACGCATCTTCTGGACATGGTTTAAATATAAGCATGGCACCCGACAAATTACAAAATAATGAACAGTGACGATCTAGTTACATGAGAATCAAATTTAAATCCCTGATTAAACTGGATTTGACGTGATGAAGAATTTCTCGATTTTAATGAAAACCATGAAGAATAAGTGTCGCGAAATTTGCGTCAGATTGACTGGTGCGGGATGTTGATGAGCAATCGGCGCATGATTGGCTTCATTCAGACCAAAGCGTAACTGATCACAGAGTATTAAATTATGAAGATATTTAACGATAGGGGATGATTTCTTCGGAAAAAATCAACAGTCTGCGAAATTTTAACCAAGGAAATATTTCTTGACTATCTTGAACAGTAGAATGACAACACTCGCTGAAAAAAATGGTGCAGAGAAATATTCAAAATATATAATCAAAATCAGCAAGGGGCAAAAACAATTATCTTTACGCTCTTATTTTTTTTGTTGACTTTTAGTGAAATAAATCATAATTGTGTAAGGAAATATTTATGGTGAAAGTTATTTGACAACCCTATAACAACCTGGTCGGCATTTGCATTTGTACAAACACACATGCGCAACTTTCGAACAGTGGGCACGCAAATGCGTGATTTTTGTTACTTTTAAATATACTTTCAATGGTTTTCAAATTAACCGGGAAATTTGATTATCCAAGATTTTTTACCATCTGTCCCAGAAAATATGGAGTCCACTGTAGTCACAGTATACGATCTGTGTATTGACACATGATTATGTATTGACTATCTTCACTATGGAAAAACATAGAGTTTAATTATTTTATAAAGTAATAAAATGGAGCCAATAATTTTGCTTTTCAGATTTTGTATCTGCTACGGAAATGAAGGACAAGAGCGACATTATGGCGGCTATGTACCAAGCTATTAGCGAACTGCCACAGCCTAACAGAGATACACTTGCCTTTATGATGTTGCATTTACAGAGGTAAATTATACATATAATAAAAACTTTATTAATTTTTACGTCTGTGATACAGCTATCGTCCTCATTCTCAGTAATATTGCAAAAATATATTTTAACAAAAAAATTTAGTCCCTTTTACATGTTATATGTACACTAATAAATAATTTCTAATAGTCTGTATTATTCTTACAAATGGATGTTCGCAAAGTCTGCCTTGAGGCGGGTGGACATGGAGCCTGTCTTGTTATTTGGTTACATAAATTATGATTAATTACATTAATAAAAATAAAATAATCTAATTTATCTGCAAAATTATCCAATAAATATTATAAATGAAACAGATATTTGATGTTATCGAGATTCTGTATAAAATTTCAAACGAACCGAGGGATGCAAATATTACTTACGATTGAAATTCTTCACGATTGAATTTATGTATTAAAATTAAAAAGTTATGTTCATTTCTTCAAATTAATTTACATATACAGTAAAACCTGCGTAAAGCAGAATGCGATTGTTCCAATATTTTTTTCTGTGTTCATAGGTTTCCGTCTTACAAAGTGTAAGTGTCTTATGTTTAGAAATCATTGTTACCGAATTACATACACGAAGACAGTGAAAAATAAATTTAAGAATCACTCATGTTCAGTGTTCTTCCACTGATACTTAATCACTTGTCAGAACGAAAATGAGAATAGTACCCTACCGTGACAAGAGGAGTGTTGGAAGAAGTAACGGTACATTGCATTCACTTACAGGTACTGACCCGTGTAGCGTACCTGCTACGTCCTTGAAGAAAGGTTAGAGTTAATAGTTCCTAGAATTTACAAAGGTGCAAGTACAGTCGTGCTAAAAATTGATGCCTGCTATACGCATTAAATAATCCGTCTTAGTCAGGTTACTTACGCAGACAGTTCTTAAAAATTACTCATTTTTCGCGTTAGTTACTTTTCCGGTTTAGAGATTTTACATTGGAAATAACTCTGTTTCAAAATTTATTTTCCATTTTTCCAAGTTTCCGGTATATAAGGGGTCTGGTTTAGGCAGGTTTTACTGTATAATAAATATTCATCCCAATCAAGTGAATAATTTACCAATGTTTCAGAGTTGCAGAGTGTATCGAATGCAAGATGCCAGCAGAAAATCTAGCTAAAGTCTTCGGCCCAACCATAGTTGGATATTCAGATGGAGATCCTGAACCCAACTATATGTACAAACAAACTTTACAACAGTTTGCTGTAAGTATTTCGTTACTGTCAGTTGTGGTCTTGACTGGTCTTCCTAGGAATTCATCATTTTTAAAGACTTTTTATCACACTGGATCACTTATGATTATGATGGAGTAACGTTTGAAATTTAATAAAGTTATTCCGTGTACGTGAATTCACTGAACTAGCGCTGCTATCTCATCAACTGTGAAACATCAAATGATAAGATATTTCTAAAACTCCACATGTATCTTTATTAATGATGTACTTGCAATAGAAACATCAAATTTTTAACTTTATATTTATATAATCTTTTCTTGTTTTCCTCCAATTTATGGAAATTTTCTTATAATCTCTCATTCGTTTGTATACTTTTCTAATGTTAAATTTTCTAATTCTAAAAATAGTATTATTTTGCTAAGATACAATAACTAATATAATACATAGTTTATATTTGAAATGTAATTTTATAGATATTTCATTTTAAATTTATTCGCAAAATTACTAATTTTTATTTTATACTTTCATAAGAAAAAATGTTTGTTCATAAACTTATAAATTAAACAAATTAATTCAGGTAATGGAGCGCCTCTTGGATATCAGTTCCGACTACTGGGCTCGCTTTACAGCTGTGGTTTCCTCGGATGGTTCCTCCGTGGCAGCCACGCCACCTACTTCCGCCCCTCTACGCACTCCTTCTCTGCGTCCTCGTCTGTCCACCGTACCTGGACCGGGGACAACTCCCCGCTCTACTTTTGCACGACAAACTCCCAGCGAGTCCACCAAGTCCTCCAGCCATTCCTCTAAGAGGGGTTTCTTTTACACTCCCATCAGTGATAGGTTAGTAGAAAAAAAAATACTACAGTTAAACGTTGCATACCTATATTTTGCATTTACATGAAATTCACACTTTTCAAAATTTTTAACTATATAAATTATATTACATACTAATTTCCACTGATAATTTGTAAAACCTGAATTCACAAATGTGTATAACTCCAAACCCATGTGACTACGCATTTGTGATCTGCTTCCCACTAGCCAATCATGACGTTTACCCATATCACAAGAGCTCAGCTGGCAGAGGACCAGTGTCGAATTGAGTCTTGCCATATGTATAATAAATTTATTGTTATTTCGACGGTGATTGTTGTCGTGTTGCGAATTATGTATTTCTTTTCACTTTTGTGTACCCCCCTTATTAAAATAACTTTTTCATTGAATCTCTTAATTTATAATTTAACGTAACAGTTCTATTGATTCTATATCTGGTTTTTATATTTATTAAACGTTGCAATTTGTATAATGGACCGAAGAAACTTGTACTTTTGTGTTTAAATACGTAACATATTTTATCCTTAATTTTTTTTTTGTGTTTCGTTCTTTAAAATAGCACAAACATTTTGTAATTCGTCTAAATCTTCGACCATTTAAAATAGTGGAGCTTGTTTTAAAAACCAACATAAAAGTACTATAGCGAAAATGGTAACGCTTTTCCCCAGATTCAAATCCCAACTAAATATTTTTTTGACAAGTAGATTTTTACTGTATATCTTTCTAGTTTAATTTAATTTGTATTAAAAATACCACAGAACTATGTTCTGAAAGTGCAACTTCGATTTTATTTTATTGTTTATTACAGGTGCATTTTTTTATCTTATTTCAGCAGTTCAGCACCTCGCCGACACAGAAAGTTTTATGGATCTTCTGTTGATTTTGACAAATGAAATTAATATTTTTTTATAATCTTATTATTTTTATCATACATACATTTACTCTTAATATATCATACAAAAGTCTCAAAATGTACATTTGAGATCTTATTATGTAATAGATTACTATTCATTCATTGGCCACAATATTTTCCTTTTTGTTTTTATTATTTATCATTATTTGGGTTTTTATTACTTTTCATATTCCGAACCGAAATGCAGTTATCACAAAACTGTTTATTTTTATTTGAAATTTCATTGTGGTTACTGTATAAGAAAGTGGTGTGTTAAAAAAATAGTTAAGAAAAATTTGTTAATGGGGGGTCCCAGTATTTATTATTTTTTACTAGTAAAATACTCAAGTTAGGAAGATCAAACACTTGGTAATTATTAATTTTGATAAATATGAATTTAGCTTACTCTTGTACTTGAAAAGATTGAGCAAGCTAAGTACATACATAAATGTGTATAATGTAAAATAATGTAAGTGAAATGGATAAAAAAAACTGAATACATATATATTAAATAAATGAAATGCTACAAATTTTTGAATTCATATTTTTTTAATTTAATCATTAAATATGATTTCAAACAGAGTCACCTTACAAATTAATGTTCTTTCTATTGTTCGTATGAAACAAATATTCAATTTATTACTTATTATTTAATATTGCATAATGTTAAGTCAGTTTGGACTTTTGTTCCAGGCATATAACATACTAACAAAATATTACGTTTGCGTAACCAACTAATCTTGTTGCTAATTATTTTGAAAATGACAAATTAATTTGTAATAATTAATATTGGCAATAAATTTATTTAAAATAATTGTTGTTTTATTCATTTTTTTCGAGTTTTTTCATAACTTGACTCAGCATCTGATTGCAGAGAGCTGCGTAGGGATTCAATTCGATCAACTGAAAATAATTAGAAATTATAGTTTACTACAAATAATTAGTAAATAAATTGTGTGTCCTATATCGAATGTGCCATACAGAGGCGATGTGACAAATTATGTTATGATAGGTTAGTTTTGAAATGCAGGTGTGCCTAAACCACGGTATAATTACATGGTTTTGGCGGGTTTTCAAATATCATTTTTGTCCTGAAAATACTATTGCCTCATTCACTATCATGCAAACTTGTTGATTGTTGAAACTTCTAACGGGGCTGTCTATATATCGACCCCTCCTATGTAAAGTAAAAAAGGTCATTTTTAATCATTCTAGTATTTTGCACATATTTGATACATTTTTAAAATATTATATTTATTAGTACCTATATCATAGAATGCAATATATATTTTTTTTAAATCTGCCACGTAAATAAGTATCAAATACAGTAAAATCCCGTTTATTGGAAGTTAAGGGGACCGAAAATCAAAAAATTTCAAATAACGATTAGGATAATGAAAATTTCAAAAATTAAATTATTTTTTACATACTAACTTAGCATCTCGAAGTAATTATATACACCTATATCCACACATTTTAAATTAACAAACAAGTTGTCAAAATACAAACAAATTACAATATTATTTAAAAAAAAAAACACTATTATCTATCTTTTCGCGCCATTTTTAATGACGACATAATAGTCGAATTTGTCAACCCGCCATTTCTCCGCTGAAGTTAGTGACAAAAGTTTCCAGCACTTTTAAAACATTTGTTTTGTGGTGGTCGCGGCGACATTTGGCCCTTGCCTTTCAACGTTAAAGTTCTTTCTGTCATGTTTAATATTGTTAATGGGGTTGCGTATTTTTCTGTTAATTTTGTTTTGAATAATATTTTTTGTCAATCTCTCATTAATTCGACTTTTAGCAACTGTTGGCGTTTCATACGAGTTTCGCATTAATGCTATTAAATAATAATTAAATTATCAGTCAAAATTATAAAAATGTTTAAATTTAATGAAATACGGAAAAGTCTAAGGAACGCAAACCACGAATTTTTAAATGTTTAACATGTAAATATTAGAGAAAAACAAATAATGTTCTTTACATATAAAACAATGGCCATAAAATAATTAACAAGATATGAGAAAATCTGAGAAACGCTAACTACACATTCTTTAAAATGCCTCGACACTAAACTTAAATAGAAAGAGAAATGTCTGTAAAATTAAAATTAATACAAATTAAATAATTTATAAAACACGGAAAAGTCTGAGGAACTCAACCGCGTACTAACGTTTGTACAACAAAATATACAAACGCTATGTAAACAAAAATAATTATGGTAATAATATGGAACAGAAGATTGGCAAGCACTGACATTCGCAGCTAGCAGCTGGGAGAACTAGAGAATCGCGTTACCTATAAGGACGCAAAGATAATATTTGCTATCTTTTTCTAATGTAAAGAAAACAAGTGAGAGAAAAAAGCATGCGACTTTAAGTTAAAGCGTCGCGGTAAAAAATAAATATTTCAAATTAAGGACGCACAAGATATATTTGTCATCTTTCCTAGTATACTGAGAGTGAGTGAGAAAACAAACAATGAGAATTAACTTTGTGCGTCGTGAATCGGTATAGGGGCGGAACTACCCATATTGATGGTCTTGGACTTTGGGGAGGCACATTGCGTAGCTCATGTGTATTTTCCAGATTGCTGACATCTGACAAAAAAAATCGAATTAGATGAAAAATAGATTGACAAATTCATCTGATAGAGTCCAAAAATAGCTTCGAATAACGATATTCGATTTATAAGTATAATTTAGTATGAAAACTTTCCAAAGGAACCACATTCTGCTCTAAAACTTCGACTTGCGGCTAATTTTGTATAAACGTTTGAGATGATTTCGACTTTTCTAAGCCTATTTATATATAATTTTATAATAAATAATAATTCTCCTGGTCGCCGGCACCACCTGTGGCAGTTCCGTATTTCCCTATGTCTATTTAAATATTTTTGGTATTACTATTTCTAAATTAATGCGGAATCTTCAATTTCCCTGTGCGGGCGTCCTGCTCGCAAGACACGCCTCTGTTATGGATTCGGTATTCTCCTACGTGCGAGCTCTCCCAGTCGCCAGTGTGGAGATCTATCTTTCTACCTCACTTAATACTAATTTTTATGCTTAATGCTAGTCTATTCGCTTAATATCTAAATTTGGCCAACGTGATCGTTCTAGTGGTTAAGAATATTCCCCATGTTATGTCCGTAATTCTCCTAGTTCTTTTTACCCGCGTTTTCAATTATCAAAATCCAAATATTACAAATATCCAAATATTATAGCCGTTCAAATACCTATAGAGCAATTATTAAAATAAATATACCGATTATCTTATGGTATACGACTAAGTAACGGAAAACTTCCCGTCAAGCGGTATGATATTCGAGCGCGCCCGTTATAGCATTAATTATGTACGTGTTATTCAGAGCTAGAATGTAAGAGTGTGGAAGAAATTATACATATGTACGCATTATTCGGAGCTAAAATGTAAAGTGAGGGTGAAATTATACGTATGACACCAACCTTGTCGTAGACTCGTACTCGTGACTGTGGCCGCTTCGTGGTGTCGCCTAGCTGTTCATAAATTATGTGGACATGTGAAACAACATGCGACATGCTAAGTGTCTGCCTCGCTTGACAAATATGTTCCGTGATTAAATGATAAGTTCTCTAGACACCAGTCTGTGGCGTACGTTCGGCTCCCCTTTGACCCCAAATCCAGAATCCGTACGTCTGCAGACGACGGGTCCTGGACTCCGAACCCTGAACACCCAACGCGTTCAAAAGTTTAAAGATGATGATGATGATAATCCAAAGTTTTGATTCGGCCAATGTCTAAGTGAACAATATCATTTGTTATGACTCATTCAAGATGCATGGCCGAGGTCCTTGTATCTCCAATACGTTGCTGTTCAGTATCGGTAGGAAAGTGGCCAATCCGGGCGGCGTCCACCACTGAAGGTAATTAATTGTGATGATTGTGACAGCTATTCAGTATCGGTAGGAAAATGGCCAATCCGGGGCCTCGTCCACCACTGAAGGTAATTAATTGTGACGAGGTTGTGACATGACAATACGACTTTCAGGAAATTCCCGCCATTCCTTTGGGTGCGTCTGAAAACATACGTCATGCGGCAACGGTGCCTGATGTATAGTTTGATTTATTTGCAGGATGATCCTCGGTGTCTCGGACAATGCATCTCGAATAGAGTCAGGAACAATTGGTTAGGATTGTTAATAATGTGTAAGCCGGTGCAGAGTGACGCCTACTGATATAAATCTCCCTCTCGTCCTTTCAATAAGATACCCACGCTATGTGGTTTGAAATGACTATCTCCCGGCATTCATGTTTAGAGACTCATCTCTCGAGAAGTCCGAAGAGGTACCTACGGTTCGCCGAGGCGTCCTTCCTCTGGGATCTGTTCCGTCCACTCACGTCTTAGCCAGGGCGTGGGGCGACAGCATTCAATTGGCAGACTCTTTCGTCTTTTGTGCCAATAACGCCACTTGGTCGGCTAGCCTATGTACCCCCCTCGGCTCTGCAACTAACGTATACGAATGCATTAAAGCATTTCCCGTGAATAATATGTATCGCCCAGAACAGAGACCCTCCTCGGCAATTGTAGTCCACTCCAAACTCGACGAAAGACTATCTTGACAATCAATCCCTCTGCATCAATATCAGTCACCCGCGACGCTATTGTTACTTTGATCACAAGGGAGCGAGGCCCTCGAATAAATTCAGTTTGGGGGGGGGGATGTTAGTACTAGTAATAAAATAGTAGTGACAATAAACGCAGTATGATTTCCTACCCATGCAATTGTGCGATTTCAAGGTAAAATAAACATACAAAGACTCTCCGATAAATTCTATCATTTCAAACTGCAAGTCATTTCTTCGGATCGAAAATGTAATCTATAAAATGCGCCCGTCAGGATTTATGAGATTTTTAGATCTAGATTTCCGCGGATAAGTAAATATACAAATAATTACGTACATAGTTACATGATTATCTACACGGCCAATAGTAGTATATAATTGGTCCTAAACAATGAGATACATGTAACTGAAACTTGTATGTGGGTGTTCCCAATTTATAAAACGGACAGTAATTAAATAAAATGAAATATCAAGTAGCCTAGCGGTTACGCCAGTCCCTTTCTATGAATGAGTAATTACATGAGGATCCGATTCACACTACAGTATTTGTTAGCGGTTTTAATTATGTATACAAGCATGCTAAAAGGTAAACTTAGTATTTTGGGTCCTCTGCTACAGTTCTCAGCGTCTGCGCCGGTCCTGGGCTGCCCTCTGGAACTTGAAACCACACTCGCGATTTTTGAATTTTACGCGACCTTCGCGGATCCGAAAAACAACACGATCACCCCTAAAACACTCGCGGCGTAAACCTCGAAAAGAAAAGCTTCAAAAGCGACCCTCTCCCGTGCGATCACGAAAACCGACTCCCCGAACCTGCCCCTTGGACCACCCGAAGCTCGAAGCCGACTCCCCGCCCGCTCGGACCTGACTAACTTGAAGCTTTCGTTTTTCAACCCTCGACCGTCTTCACCCCTCCCCCGCCCTGCTCTAGAAGTTTCTCGGAATTCATATTTTTTTTCATCAGTTGGTTACATGTGGGTCATCACACGTTCTTCAAATAAACGAGGTTTTACTGTATTAAAATGATTAAAAATGTAATTTTTTTACTTACAGTACTTTACATAGGAGGGGTTGTCGATATATCTGGTCTATCTAATTTTGCCAGATCTCTTGCAGACATCTTTTATTTTTCTCATAAATTCCAAATGCTCACATTATTTCAGCCTTTCTTAATTTTACCGACTGTGCTATAAACAGATCTACATTTGTTCATTCTTCATTTTTATATTTTCCTTCGCACACCTGAACATTCAGTCTATTTATTTTCCAGGCTTCACTTTTGTACATTAGTTTAGCACCAGAACTCTGTTCACCATCAGTCTTGTTTCAGTTGACAAATTTTTATTGGCGATAACTTTAAAGCACCATTCAATTATTTTACAAAGTCACCTACATACTGGTATCATACTGGAGAATGTACTTCCTAAATTCACAAACTCATTAATTTGTTCTAAGCATTAATTATTCACCACTTTCACTTTCGATTTGTTAAATTTGCCGCATATAATCAGATTACTCATTTTTTCTCCTACTTTCAATCCCTTCAGGTCTTTCATACAATTGTTCATGAACAAATTGACAATTTGTTTGACACCATTTATAATATCAATTGCCTGTATTAGTTTATCATTTACCTCTTACCCAGACAATACCTTCCATGACTTTCCTCTTATCACTCTGTCATATGCCTTTTGTAAGTCAACAGAGGCATAATATTTTTTTAATTCTTAGCCAAAAACTTTTCTGACATCTGGCGCAGCGAAAAATTGGTTCATGCACCCTTTTCACCTCCTCTTTCTTCTTAATTTATTCGACAGTCAAATAAGGTTTAATTCCTGGTGGTGAAAAAGTATGAAAATACCATACAGTTTTGGTTATCTGACCTTTAAAAAACCATTGAGTAGTAAAAATTAAAAAATATGTTTAATGTATATTGATGTACAGAATATATTTTTATGTATTTAATTTGTTAGATTATAGTGATTGTATCATACAATTTTAACATTTTTTTTAATAATTTCAAGGTAGACAACAAAAGTGTAAAAATATAATATAAATTTAAAAGTGTAAATTTCATAATATTATTCCCATCAAATTAATAAATATTTCTTATGTGTATTTAAAAATTTAATCGGTTATTTATGTTATCTTTGAATTACTGAGACTTAAATAGGCAAATAAGTACCTGCTGTTTGGCGAAAGCGCTACCAAGTTTGGCTGCTTTTTGGAAATCCAGTCGCGCTTTATCATCTTTTCCTTCCTTCCGGTACAAGATTCCTCTCTGGCACAGTGCTTGGCAGTACACCTTGCCTTTCCCTTTACTAAGCTCTATAGCCTTTGACAAATCCTCATAACAAGCTACAAATTAAATCAGTCATTTAAGATAGAATGGAGAGCTAAATTATTTTCGAATTAGTGTACACATATTTCGCACAACTAGATCAAAACTAAGACGACCCAAAAATTCATTTTTCAGTAGACAAAAAAATAAAAACACTTTTCTCCATTTTTTGTTACTGAAGTTATAAAACTAAATAACATTTTAGGTCATAAATGAATCCTTAAATGAAAAGGTAATACAATGTTCATTGTGTTCATTATGTTTCAATGTAATGAAATTTATTTTAAATAAATTTTATTTAAACGATATAAAATTTTATTGAATGAAACATTTTTGTGCTCTGCTCTATCTTTGGTTTTATTTTTCTTAGAATTTGACTTCATTATGTTGGGCTTGTTTAAGTTGACAAAAGAAAAACAACAGCGTTTGACTTGACTAAAACTGCATAGTAATCGCATTACACATTCAGCAAAAGGATGAGAACAGAGCTAGCGCATTTTCAGCTCCTTGAACATGTTTTAGTAGTATGGGAACTTTATGTGTGCTAGCAAAAAATGTTTGTTTCTTATTACATCTCAAAAAATTATGATAATTGCAGTCCTTACCAGTAAAAATCCCTTGCAGTTGGTAAACTTGAGCTCTGTTATTAAATGTGGCAGCTCTGGCAGGAGATATTTCAATACATTTGCTAAATAAACTCAATGATTCTTTGTAATTCCCCTTTTCTGCCATTTGAATTGCAGATATTTCCATCTTGGCTAAATCATCATCATCTTTTGATTCTATTTCTGCATCATCTGTCAAAATAATAATGTAGATAATAAATAATAATTTTATTTATTATTTTAGCTAGAAATATCAGTAGAAAAACTATCAAGCAGATAACATAGTGTTTATCGCTTTTGCTTTTAGTCAAATAGATTTATAGTTGTCGAAATGAAGGTTCTCCATTTCCTTTGTCTTTCCTTTCATATTGTTGTGACCCGCCAGCCTTTGCAGGAATCAGGAGTATGCTCCTATTTCTCAATATAAATCTACTTAATCATTATCTAAAGTTGATTTTAATATTGTATATGGAACATTGTTCTCAAATCAAGCATAGAGAGAATCACGGCTGAGTATACTAAGACATTTATTATCGATTATATTTTATAATTGATACCTATCTTTATCGTTAAGTAGTTGAAAGTGAACACCAAAAGCGCTAGTGGAACTATCATATTTAAAAAAGTTCTTCTGGATAATCAACTTTTCAAATGAAATGATTGATTCTAAATGTAGGCTTTATTTTTTTTTAATAAATACTAGAAAATAAGTATTATTACTTAATTTTCAAGGTCATGATATTATTCATACCTAAAAATATATTAATAATAACATATGCTTTGTTTATAAAGTCAATTTTACAGGAATCAAATAATTTTAGAAATTAGGTTCTTTTGTCAAACCTTAAGCCCTTAGCGAAGATAATGCGCGTGATGCAAAATAATGACAATATAATTATTACCTTCACCTGTTTCCTCAAATTCTTCTTGAAATACTCCTTCGCCTAACGGTAGTGATGGATTGAAAATACTGTTAAGAATGGCTTTGTCACATTCACTTAATTCTGGTAAAATTGACATGTTGATCTTGGCTAATCAATGTTTGTCCACAAACTATTTATATTGAGTAAACACTCCCCACAGTGCAATAAAATATGTATATATAAAATCTTGAGTATTTATAATTTATTCAGAAGCCGGTTTTAAGTCGTTTGCATAAACAGAATCCAGTCACGTGTTGACCTTTCCAACAAGAATACTCGCAATAACTTTAATTCTGTTTAAGTCATTGCCAGTTTTCAGAATTATCTACTTTGTAATGAATGACCTTTCATTCTAATCTAAAAAAGTTAATATTTATAAGTAAAGTTAAAAATGTATTTTTAATTACATTTCAAAGTCACAATATGTTAGTTTGTTATAATATAATCAATCAATTAATAGCGATCCATACCTGGCATATAAATTGGAATAGGGAAAGGGGGTGCCTTTATTTTGTGATGTACACAAAATTTGGTCGAGTAGGGGGAGGGTGAAATGCTCGGTGGGAGGGGGTTGACTGTATTTTCTTCAGATCAATTTAGAACAGACTGCATTTAATATAATATATTTTGACCATGCCTATGTATTGCGCAAGGTTCTAAAGAGTTTATATGATCGCGTGATGTGGCACGAATTCTCCATCATCCGAATCTGGTCAGCGGCGACCGTGTTTCTATAAAGACAAAATTATACCAGGCAATAATCATAAACCATTAATGTTCAAGTAAAAAAAAGTGTCAGAAAATGCACAAACATGTCCTTCCCAGGGTCTCGAGTAATGTCTTCATGGACGGTCAACTTCTAAAGATATATTAATTTTATTTTCCATTTGTTGAGTGGAGCAATTTCAAAGGAAGATAAAATGGACCTTCTTTTAAGGACCCAGCCCAAGTAATTCTTCCATAATAAAATACTAGTATACACTCCTCAACGACCGTGAGGATTTGACAGACTACATCTTTAAGGCCATCTGCAGAAGACAGTTTTGCTACATAGCTTTCGAAGGCCCGTCGCTGACCCTAGAGATAATTGCGGAGGGGCAATAAAAACAACTTTCAACATAGGATGTTTCTGAACGATAATTGCTCTAACACCAGCGACACTTCTCCATCAGGATAGGTAAGGTGAATAGAGTTGGCAAGTAATACAATAGGCACCAATTTCTCAATGCATGATACAATGCTTTATTGATTAATGTCCATTGATATTTTAATATCAATCTCCAGTGTTTTATATTAGATATCTCCAGAAATACATGCACAATAGAATAAACAAATAAAATACTTGCCTTTCTATCTTCAAAAATATAATTAACAATACATATTAGTCATATAAACTGGAGCATTTTAATAAAAATGGTAATGTTTTATATATAAATAATTTCTGTATCTTACTGATAAACCCATCAAGTCAATTGATACAAAATGGTTTTCGCCTACCTGACAGGAGGAATGAGCAAAAAAGCTTGGATATAAAGGAATGGAAAAGTATCTACGCATGCACACTGAAGACACAACCGAAAAGGAAATGCTGTCTCAAATATATATTCTGGGTAAGAGATGGCACTACGAACATATCACAGCAGTGGGACTACGGACGAATTGAGGACTTGGCTGGAGGCATGGCCATGGTGCGGTGGCTACCAATGAATGGTAGGACCTGATTGTTATGGGGAAGTGCGAGACCCAATTACCGCGTAGGGGGTGGACCAAGGTATGTGCCAAAAGCACGCCCTTCGTCTACATATTTAAAAAGTCAGGCGCTGTGGTGAAAAATCAGTTTTTCGAGTTC
Organism: Eubasilissa regina; assembly: GCA_022840565.1. NCBI lineage: Eukaryota > Metazoa > Arthropoda > Insecta > Trichoptera > Phryganeidae > Eubasilissa > Eubasilissa regina. The sequence continues at coordinate 20,075,694 of JAINEB010000004.1, read as the reverse complement.
AGTCTGAGTGGGAGATTAAGTTAAGATCGAGTGGAGTTGATGTTCAAAATTAGTAGTGACCGTCAGCTGATGATTAGCGGCGGAGTCAATGAAATCAAAACAAATAACTGAGATGGAGGCACAAAACCCAGCTAGAACCAAAACTAGCAGGGCAAATGCCCAAGAGGAACGGGTACCAACACTCATGAAGACGGGTCGGCAACGGAAGCCGACCACAACGATGGAGACCTGCCACCGGTGAAGAGGAATAGCCAAAGGGTCCAACACTGAACATTACGAACGCGACTGACAGCACTAGGGGCGGATGCGACGGTGACCAAACTTCATCTGCCCACTCCCGGAATATCACAGTCTGGATGTCCTCCTCCAACGGAATAATTAACTAAGATTGACGTTAAGATTATATAAGTCGAGTTTAAGTTAATCTAAGAATATTTCGCTTCATATTTTTTCTTGCTGAAGATGAATTTATTAATACTTGTGAATCTTGTGATTAAATTACCTCCCTGCCACCAATTATGCTGATTTCATAATTACCACCACATTAGGACATATTAGAGTAATAATGCAAAATCTGATTTAGATCGATCAAAGGTTGTATAATATATCCAGATGTACATTTAAACCACAGACCATCAAATAAAAATTTTTAAACCTTCGAATTCAAATATTTATATGCTATATTTGTCTCATGTCTGGAATCTAAGTAATCTTAGAATCTCGGAGCAGTCTGTAATTTAATTGATGGTGCAAAATGGATTCAAAGGAATGTTAGAAAGGGAATAAATAAAAATTCACACATATTTACTTATGCTATATTTGATTAACTATTTAAAATATAACTGATTTAATTAGATACAAATATATAAATTCATAGTCTTACTTGAGAAAATGTACATTTACATCCAACAGAAAATTAATGACATACTCTAAAACCCACTTTTCAAAGTAATCTGTAATGTCCCTTTTGTAAAACACTAAATCAAATACACTTTTAGCCAGTACTTTATCCATACGTCATTTTTGTCAGAACCTGGCGTATCCAAATTTTACTATAACTATGATTTATTCAGACATATGCTTGAAATCATACATACTGGTGGAATATTATAATTTATCATTTGAACAATAATGATTTGTCTGTCATTTAATTTATTTCCCATGCACAATTTACTATAGTATTATCTGTAAAGTTTGTACACTTGGTCATGACAGATTCTGGTCATAATGGCACAGGATCAATTATAAAAATGACATTCCAGTGCAAAGATTTGAATTCTAGTAGTGCCGCCTCTGCTTCAAAATGGAAGACAATTCTCATAGAGCCTTTTTGAGGAATATTTGGCAAGAAAAAATAATACACTGAAAAAAAATCAAAGTGGAAATTAAGCCTCATAGAGCAAATCTTTATTTATTTAAATAAGTGCAAAGCTTAATAAACATATGGGAAAACATTTTCAGCTATTTTAGAAAAGGTATATAAATATTCTTTCATATTTTTCCTAAAGGCTTCAAAAGTACGATTCTTAGAATATTTAGCTGTCTTTTCTAGTTATTGTATTATCAAGGTGGATTAAAATCCTGTGGAGCCCAGGGTATCAACAGCGGAACCCTTTCCTCATTGTTGGAAATATTTAAAATAAAATATTGTCAAACCAATCTTTTTAAAAATATATTTTAACAATAATTCCGAATATATAAAGTGTATGTAAAAACCTTGATTTCTAGGGGTCTAATATGTTAATATTATTTTTTCATTCAATAAAATATATAGAGGAGCACGTTAAGCATATAAAATCTGTTAACATCGAAAAATATTCTTGTCCAACCAAATTGCTTTGTGATTTCATAAATTTATTTTCTTTTAACATTTCACAATCCAGAACACCGGCCGCCAACACTCAAAAAATATATCGGCGGCCACATCGTCACCAAATTTATTATTCAACTTTCTCTTGACAACGGTGCCATCCGATAATAATTGAAAAAATATTTGTGTCCCAATAGTTTCATGTTAAACGTGCTCTACTGTATTGTATTAATAGTCACTTGTAAATCAGACCTGCCTTAAGTATTGTCTGCGGCCGATTACAAAGTATGCAGTACATAATAAATCAAGGAGCTTTATTTACACAATGAAACAAATATTTCAGAATCACCATTAAAAAATGTTAAAAGTTTTGCATAATTTACATCAGTGGTTATATCGCAAAGTTATTTATAAGAAAAAAAATTGTCTTTCTATTGATCCTATTGCTATATATATATATTATAAATATACTTCAGCATACTATCAGCTTTATCATTAAAATAACAGGATCTTTGCCATGAAATGAATCATGTTTTGAATAAAAAAAAAAAAACTTTTTCTTCCACAGATCCCTTTGCTATACAACCACCGATATTATAACAATTCATTATTTTACAGTAGATGGATGAAACTTTCGTTGGACGAGACAACGTTAATAAAGAATCCTACAGACTACAAATTATGTTATAATCATGAATATAAAAATAATGGTCATTTTCTTTAATCGTCGTCACCTCGCCTTTGTATTGATTTATGAGAATGTAAGAAAATATTTTTTTACATTCTTGGTGAAACAAAAAATTGAACATTTTAATTTATTTAAATTATCTTTAAAATAAATTAGTATGAAACGCTTCAAAGTGAAATTTTCCAGATATCGGTTCATATATTTTCATGATAAAGTATTATAGTACAGTGGAACCCCGTTAATTCAAAATACTTTAATTTGAAATCGTTAAAATATTTATTTCTTATAAAGGCAAAGCGATTAATAGAAAAATAGCAGTAATTTTATTTGTAAATAATTTTGAACACCTTATGTCAACGCATTATTCCATCACTTATTATAACTATTTACTATAATGCATTTACGAATGATGTGCTTTCTTTTCTATGAGTCCCACAATTTTTTGAAAATTTTCAATTATCGAGGTTTTGCATTATTAATTATTTTATTTGGCGATCCCTTGATTTTCTAATTAACGAGGTTTTCCTGTAATAAACTTATTCTTAAATAAGTTTATAATTTATTAGTATACTAGTCATGAATGTTACAATAGACTAAGTTTTATGTCAAAATGTGTTAATTTGTAACAAAGTTTAGAACCCTCATATATTTCATACTCAAATTTATGAGAAATATAGACCATTTATGCATTTGCATTTTTATAAAAAATGTCTACATCCTAAGCTATAAGATCCATAGATTATCAATATTTCAGCAAAATATCATCCATGATGAAAACATGGTGTCTCTTCAAATGGTCAATGTGTTAATAAACCTCAATATTATTTACAAGTGTCAATAAGTCTTTGGGTGGTTTTATCCCCTCTTCCTTGAAATATCACCAATTGATAATGATAATGTACCAAAACATCTCACTATCACTTTTAATGTCTAAAATATATAACTAATTTCCACTATATATGCGAGTAACATAATATTATAAATAATTATATCTTCTGCGCATAAATGAAGAGATAGCTTGCAAGCCTGTTCGTTATCCAACAGTTAGGTTAAAACTTATAAAACACCTAAATATAAAAATACTTGTCTGTCATATAATGTCAACTGAGGATTCTGCATTTTAACTCATTGACTGCTGGCTCTTTTCTGGAACATATGCCAATTATATATTGTTGTTCAAGTACACATCCACCACAAAAACAAAGCTAAACAATCGCAGGGGATGCCGGCAATATATTGATACAAATAAGCATGTATGAAAACGGTCCGCCCTTGGGCGTTGGCAGCACCTAGCAAGACAATGTAACGACACCCGTGGGCGCGATCGGCAGTCAACGTATTAATAAAATAAAAAGAACATATAATTATTGTTACATATCATTCAATTGTTTTGATTTTCACGTCAGATGTGGTAAAACATTATGGAAGAGTAATACATATAATAAAGAAACATAAGTTCTAATTACAAATGTGAATATTAAAGTACATAATACCTAACAAAAATATTTTTTAATATATTCAACATTGTTACATAATAACCCGTGCTGACAAAGCAACCGGTTCAAAAACACGGAATAGGTGTATTCTATTTTAAATATTCAAAGTAGCAACGGTAGAAGTTAGGAAAAATACAACTTTTATAATATAATTATGATATAAATATTCTCAGAAGCCTCCATGGGAATAAAAACATCAAAATCTACTGTCGCCGAGAATGGATTTACCGGTTATTGTCAGCTCAGGGGCAATAATTGTACTAAATGTTTTGAAAAATGTAATCCTATACTTTCACGACCCATTAATTTCTTTATGTTAAGTATATGAGTACAATAGACATTTTTAAGTCAATTATTATTTGGGTGAATTACAGAAAATAGGATTTTCTAAAACAATTATTGTATCAATCCTTTCATAAGTACTTTACATATGCGCTAAACCTAAACGAAGACAGAATTTAAATTAAATCAAATATTTATCATTTTTAATATCCAACATATTCCAATTTGACACTCATATATTTTGTACTAGCTATTACGGGTGTAAAATATTGTTTATTTTCAAAACTCGGTATTGTTAAAAATGTACAACCGATAATTATCAATAAAATTTTTTTATTAATCAATATCAACTCATAGATTAAAATAAAACATTTGGAAGATACTAAATGCATTCTTAGTTAAAATACAATGTATTGAGATTGAGTTAAATTGTTTAGATTCGAGACATTCATGTACCTGTAAAAATGTGTTCTAATTTAGATTTTCAACAATGACGCGAGCCATTATTTTAATTTTACATTAATTTCACTAGAATATGGTAATTGTATGAATAATAATATAAGATTCACTATATCAAAATATCACAGTCTAATTTAATGAATCGTTTCATCATCCTACATAGGAATGAAATCAACCAAAACGTCCATTAAACAAAGAGCCAAGAATAATGTTGCTTTTGTATGAAACAATAATATCTAGCTTGGCTCCGACTGCTGAAAAACTTATACAGAAGCTGAGTAAATAAATATGACTTCTTAAATGTAAAGTACTATAAGACTAATTAAACAACATGGACTAAAACTTCAATACAATAAAATTTCATAAAAAATCTACACAAGTATGGAGAAAATTATTAATTTCCATTACAATGGTGACAAATTCTTAAAATTACATAATAAATAATATGTATACTGATATTTACAAGAAATGTAAAGTTGGAAAATTCTGACAATTCACCGAGGCAGACATTTATTAGCAGATAGACAGATTAGCGGAAGCCAAGTCATAATCTCAAGACAAATTATTTCAAAACAAAATTAATCGCAACGACCTGAGCAATGTAGTGTCAATATATCATATTTTTAACTGAATTTAAAACCAAATAAGAAAAATGAATGAGAGCAATGAGATTCTATTGAAGAATTCCATAGAATAATATTACTTCTAACATGTAGTATATTCAATGGAAAGCACCTTTTTGTGGCAATTTATACATAATAATTGCATTATGTTACTAGACGTGAAAAATGGCTAGTATGAAGATGATCGCAAAATGAAAAAATGTTGCCGGTGCGTTAAAAACAGTTTTTGAATACACTTCATTAAAAAATTATTTCACATGAGTCTTTTATAATATAATCTTGTAAAAATGAATAAGAATAATATATGTTTATAAAATGTAAAAAAATCAATGTTGAATAGTTTGATGTACCGAAGCAACACTGTGTTAGCTGTACAGAAGCTCAAGTCGAAATGACATGAAATAATCCGCTATCTTTTTAAAGTAAACCCTTTGGTGCCATCTGGTCCTCTTGGAGATCTGAGCAAACTAATGAGGTTCAATGGCTGCGCACTCAATATCCTGGGCTGGGGCTGTGAAAGTGTAGTGTTACTGCTCATCAAACTAACTTTGGGTGACAAAATTTCTATTGCAGGTTTTTCCTTTATTCTGTTGATGGGTTGTATACAACTGGCTTCCATTTTTAGCTGCAGGTTGGTGATACTGAAAATAGTGTTTGAATTTGAATAATGCAAAATTATTGTAAAACAATATATTCAGCAACAAATGACCACTCAATATTAATTCAAAGCAGTGGCAATGGCAAACCGAGATTTCTGGATTCAGTCAATAATTGGTAAATCAATGTTGCAACATGCCGTTTCAAAATCATAATCATTTATTACTTCTAACATGTAGTACATACGATCGCCCTCTTCCTCAGAGTGGAAGAGTGCAATTTTAAACTAGATGGACTGATCAGATCTTCTACTGGCTATCCCATTGCAACAGCTCTCCAAACTGTGGATCACAGAGAAAGATGGAGGAGAACCGTCGAGGACATTAACAGGTCACAACTCAAGGGTTTATGACCCTCAGTATTGAGACTTATTTGTTTAAAAATGTTTTTTTGTGAAAAAATATAAGAGGGGTTTTTGCAAATTTCACTCTTTTAGAATTTGATTTTGATATTTGAATTAGCAATGTTTTTGAATTATAAAAAAATTGAGTTTTGGGTGATGACTTTTTCTAATTGATGCAAATTTCCAATTAGTTATTAAAATTTTTATGGAATTATATAAAACGCATTAGTCACAGAGTACACATGCTAATTCTTACTTTTCTTAAAACTTTTTCATTACACTCTTTAATGTAACATACGTACTAAGGTCGTACCAAAGTAACATTGCTACTGATTGTCACCAATTGTCTGATGTTACAAAAAAAAAACCTTGCTGTGTATACCAATTTAATAATTAACAAAGAATTGTAATTTCTGAACCTGAAAGGACCCTCAATAGGAATTACTCAACTGAATCACATAGCAAAATAACAAAATACAATTTATAAAAAAAAAACATTTTTATTAAAATCACGTACAAAAGAAAACAGTGAAACTAAATTTTACATTATAATGTCCCATTTTTTAATAAATAATATTTATCTATCAAAACAAAAACAAAAATCTTAGAATATTTTGAAAACTTAAAATTTTTTAAATAAATTCTTGTAGATAGAAGGCTTACGGAACATAACTTATAAGGAAGTATATATGTATTTCTTTGAAACTACAAGTAACTTGTTTTAATTATTGGGATTTCATATTTTAATAATAACATATTTTGAAGATGGCATAAAAATGTTGTTTTAACTCAGATTTTTGTTTTAATAATCAAAACTCTGATTTTTGTTTTCATCATATCAAAATTCACTATATCCTAAATTTACAATTAATGTTGAGAATAAATAATTTTGCCAAATCGTTCCACTCAAAACAATATCATAAATATAAAGAAAGTTATGATTTAAAGGACCAATAAAAATATTATTAAAACTAAATAAGAAAATTCTAATTAACTGTTATTTTCAGTTTTTTAATGAAAATGCATTTGAAAAGTTTTCAAAGGAAGAGTGTGAAAATGTATCAGTGTATAACTCAATTGGTTTTCATTATGTATGATACCATAACAATCTCAGTTCTGTTTTATGTCATTGATTTCTGCGTCATCATTTCAATGTTGATTTATAAATCATGAAAAAAGATATATATTTGTTTGAATCTAAAAAAAATAACATGGCGATTCCTAAATATTTAACTTGGAACAAAGATTCATACAAATTATGTCACAAAAAAAGAGGTTGAAATGCCAATAAATATGCATATTAAAGTATTAACCATTGTATTCTCTTGTATTGAAACGTATCAAAGGTTTTCTCAAATGATATAAAAATTAGAAGGTATATTTTTTATGGCTATTCATAATCTTCTTTGCGAAGTTGACTGACTATTCTCATTGTGAAAGCCTAACATTTTGAAACCTTTTGCAGGTTGTATCCTGTCATGGTCCTAATGATGGTACTGTGCAATGAAATTCAAATGCTAGCCAGTCAGGTGCAAACTACAAAATAGCCCAGAAAACTTTGTGCACTACACAATACAAGAAAATTTACTTTCTGTCAACCAGGCAGTATTGGTCAATAGTATGTAACAAATTTATCACATCTTGGCACACAGGGTTTATCACTCTCGATGGGAACAAATTTAAATTAGTGTACTCACTTTTCTTCTGCCACATCCTCTGGAGACCGTGCTTCACCCAATATTCTGAGCCTGGCTTGCTCATATTCTTGTTGCCGCTGTTGAAATGTCTTCACAGGCCGCGCCTTGCACTCGCCATTCGAATTTGAGCCATTTATCCCGACAGGACGTTTAAGAATTTTGACAGCAGGCTGGTGACTCATGAGTTGAGCTCCGATCGAGCCATTCATGTCGAAGACGACTTTCACTGGACCGCTGGACATAATTTTGTTTTTCTTAGTGCATTGGTCCGGCGCGGTCGATAGAAAATTTGTGATTTTACGGTCCAACTGTAAAAAAAATGACAGGTATTATGCAAAGTACTATAACGTAGATATGTCGCGAGTGTTTTAATTTTTACAAAAATTAAATATTTTAAATATACTGACACAATCAGAGACATAAATTAGAAAAATGGCTCGAAACTAACCCCTATATCGTCCATATCTTCCCAGCTTTCGTAAACGTCGTCTACGGCAGCCATCTCGATTCTTTAAAAATACGAATTGGCCATAAGCAAAAAGTAAAATTAATTTTTCAGATGTTAAAAAAAACACATGTTGCGTCAATAAATTTATTTGAAAAAGCAAGATAATTTTAGAATATTACACCCTTATAATTTAAAACTTTAATTATTCGAAACAATAGAATAGTATTTTCAAAAAACATTAATTAATTTTTACGCCAAAAATCCCGATCTAGGAAAAAAAGTACTTAGGTACTAGGTGGAGTAATAACACCCATTGAGTTGATATGCCTCAGCGCGAAGTGACACGAAGTTATCACATTTGTTAGCCGTAAAAATGAAATAAAATAAAGGCTGAAAATCGCGTCTCGCAAGTGCATTCAGGTCGCTGACGACAGGCCCGTGTAAACGGGGCCGGACGTCTCTTAACAAAAAAAAACTTAGGGGCTCGTTCAAAAGCGAATAACGACCGTAGTGACCTCCAGCCCAAGTGTTGTGCAATGCACGATAAACGGGGGCTGAAAATAACGGGAGTATGAAGGTTTCTTGAGAAGCGATAACAAATCTATAAGGGCGCGCATTGTTTCGAGGAGACGCACCCTGCCGACAGATAGAACCGAAGGTCGTAGGACTTTAGAATTTCCGGGGAAAGATTTAGGGAATGCACCGTTACGTGCCCATTAGCTAGCGTCCAGGGTCGAAGCGCGATGAAAACAAAAGACGCAGTACCTTTGTATAATCTGCTTTTAGTACAACGTTGGACGAACCACATAGCTCGATTCGAAATGTAAATGTATCCCTAGATCCTAGAATATTGCAAAAATAACATGCCCGCCGATTCAGTCTTTATTTTAATCACCTAGAATATAATAAATAATATGTTTTAACGCGCGAATATGATCCTGACAGAACGTGTTTTGAAGCGATGAGAGCGAATCTAGTAATTGATTAACGAATGTGACAATCGATCACGTGTTCAATGCATATAAGGAGTAAAGAAATAATATATAGGGAAGAATAAGATGCAAATGATAGCGTAGAGATATTTATTACGTAAGATTTAAAGTAAATGGATCGTTTCTTTCATAAAAGGGAAAAAAATAAACTAAGTAGAATAAGAATAATTAAATAATATGTGTGACTAGATATAAGATTCTGTGAAGTAGCGTAAGAAATAAATAAATAACTAAATGTAACTAAAGTGTAAATAATTAGAATACAAGATTAATTATAGTCGGCGATAAGACAAAGGAGGAGTCAGTTTGGGTTTGGATTGGGCGTGGCCTCCAAAAGAAGCAAATGGACCAATGGAATGGTGGCCCGTCCCATGACGGGAAGAGGGAAGATCAGCAGATGGGAAACATCCCACTGTTGAGGTGTAAGAAAGGCCTACGCACGGCCTGGGAGCTCAGTTGCGAAACGAAACCCGGAGGAGCGAGTCGGACATGAGGTCCGGGAGGACTCAGTTGTCGAAACACAGTCAAAAGCACGCAGTTGGAAAACGAGGTCCGTAGGAGTGAGTCGGAGACGAGGACCGGGAGAACGAGTTGAACGAGGTTTGGAAGAAGTTGTAAAAAGATAGTCGGAAGCACGCAGTCGCGAAATGAGACCCGGAGGAGTGAGTCGGACACGAGGTCCGGGAGGACGAGTAGAACGAAGTCGGAAGCACGGAGTTGTGTAACGAAACCCGGAGGAGTGAGTTGGACACGAGGTTTGGGAGGACGAGTGGAGCGAAGTTGAAAACGCGCAGTTAAAAACAGGAAGTTGTGATTAAGATTCAGAAGTTAGAATTGAAGACAGGCTCTGGAAGGGGACAGTTGAAAACAGAAGTTAGGAGTGGAAAGATGAAAGTCGATCTCGGAAGCCAGAAGATGTCGCAGGGTTGACCAGCAGAAGCAGACAGTCGACACCGGAAACCCGATCGAACGTAATAGAGAGTTGGAGGATAGATAGCCACAGTTCACCGCATTTTATCCAGGAGCAGCCGCCCCGCCCGTTCCGAACAACCAGTCTGATAGCCTGTCGCCGGAGCAGTCGCGGAGTCAGCAGGTAGCCCCCATACCGGGTGCTCACGGCATCACTTCGCCGGCCAGAAGATCCAGGGGAGAATTACAAGATAACCCGAGGTAGAATAAGTTTTAGATTAAGTTAGTAATAAGTATTTCCACCTGCCCTTGAATTTAAATGTATGTTTAATAAATGTATAATTTGTGCATCTTTCGTGTGTTTATATTCACCTGTATTATTCTTCCTACAACCATGGTGAAAGCGTGATATCTGATAGATGGGTCGCGAAGCGAACATTCCCTTAGAGTGCGGGGTATCGTTCTGATAAGCGGTCAGGAGCTGATACGTGTTCGATTAATCATCGATTAATTGAATCATGACTCCTAGACGAACTCCAACATGAATCACTTGGCGCACAACGTCGTGTCCTGTTTGTATCAGAGTAAAGGCAACCACACAATAAAATCATAATACATGATACAGTCATACCAAGTCATACATATAGTCAACGTTAACTACATAATATGTTGTTATGCCCAAACGTCGAATCATGACGCGAGCGTGTCGGATTCAGACCTATTGATTAATTAATGATCGCGGATATGTAAGAGCCATGTGGTCCGTGTTAAAGGGAAATGTCATTTTGCCATAAAGCAGAAGGGCTCGCATTCTGAACAATATGTCAGGACCCGCACTCCTCGGGATCGAGCCAGTCATCGTCTTTTGTCATAAGAAGACTTAGGTTCCTAGAACTCTCTTGTCTAAGAAAAAGTAATTACGCATAACCTGTCGACAAGCGAAGACATACCCTTGCCTCAAGCAATAAGAACAAGTAGAATGCCATTGTTATCAGCAGTTAGTGTTAGGATTTGGGAGACACCAAATCAGTTGGCAATTGGTACCAGAAGTCGGAGGAAGGTGTTAAGAATTAATGTTCGGAACTAGAAGACACCAAGCAGTTAAGACAAGAGTTTGGAAAAAGCCGTCATTCCGATCAGTTGACCGTCGGTATCGAAAATTGAAAGACACTCCAGAATTCTAAGTAGTTTGTTTCAGAATTCGAAGCAGAAGCCAGAAGAAGAAGAATATTGAAGGTAGTCCGGCAGAGTACACCGAGAACAGCCCAGTCAGTCAGAAGCAGTTTGGACCATAGTACGTCACAGAATCTAAGACAATACGGAAAGATTCTTTACAGTCCGACAGAACACAGGAGCTGGTTCAAATATCTGGAGATCAGTTACGAGAAGCCTAGCCAATTGTTAAAGCTGCCACGGGCAGCCAATAGTCAGTCATCAGCCCTGCCCGCCATCGAGGAAATCTGGAAATCACCCACGAGTAATGAAGGTAGACTAGCCGCTTTCCCAGGACTGTGTAAGTAAAAGTTTCTATGTGGTTCTACTCATTTGCCGTCAAGTTGCCATTTTTTAATGCTAACAGACAGTTGTGCGATTCCGTCTGTTACAAGTAACAAAACGAAACCGCACGATCACCCACGAGTAGCCAATCCCCAGCCAGCTTTCCTGCCCGCTACCACGTCAGTCAGAGCATAGCCGCCCAGCCAATAGGAGCAGTCGTCGATAACGCCGCATCGCCCGGCCAAAGATCAGGTCTTTGAAGGATACCTCAATGCATCGCCGCGGATTTATTAAGGTATATTAAGTTAAAATTAAAGATGTATACCTGCCCATGACCCATAAATAAATAATCCTTCACCTTCATCTCACTTTAATTTTGTGGTACACACAGTTTATAAATAGAATGTTAGAAATAGGGCTTTAGAAAATTTTATAAGAAGCTCACAGGTTGACGATATATAAAAACGTTGTTATTAATCGTGTCGGCCCGAACGCGCGCGGCCTAGTTAAAAATTCTTTACATTTTCTCATTTTGTTTCTCAATATTCATCTTAAAAATTTCCTTAATCTTCTTTTTCAAAACATAAACGCTTTTCTAAAATTTAGTTTAAGCTATGTTTAAGCCCAATAATACGAGAAAAATTTAAGCGTTGCTTTAAAAATTCCAAGAATGTGATATGCATTCCATGTTTGGGTCTCTATTTTTTTCTAAATCAATATTTATGGCACATAAGCTGACATGGATACAAAAAGCTATTTATTTAAGTTTCTTGTTTTATTTTATATTGTAAAACACGGAAAGCAATTATTATAATAATATTAAGGGGTATTTTAATAGGCGGGCTGACACAACCTGGCATAACAGCTTCAGAAATATAAACGTGATATAAACCATAGATAAGCCATAAGCCCAAATTGACCATAGATTCCCTTAGATTTTCTATTCTCTGCCATAGATCTCGAATGAAAGAATTAAGAAGAATAGTGGCGCAAGGTTTCTGACATTTTGAAACTTTGTTTTGTGGAATTTGAGACGGTTTAGCTTTGTACGCGTAGTTTAGTTTTGCGAGTTCGCATACTAATGACTATCAAATGGGTTGACATTTTGCTATTTTTATTGAAATAACGAATATAAACATGGCGGACGATATTTCATGTAGTCTTCCAGATACCCAAACACAAACTCAGGGTTCTCAGTTAGATTGGAGTCAAAATACACCACCAGTTATTCCGGCAATTTCTTGGGGAAGACTTTATCCTACCAAAGACTCTCTTAAGACACTAGGTTTAAACCACAATTTAACTACGGGAACCATACATTCAACCACTGAGTATATTGGTATGTTTTTATATTTAATTTCTGTATTTGCGTTTCCCAAGTTCGTTTCATACGTCTGTAGAATTGGTTCGAAGCAAAAGAAACATTATAATGTTCATTTAGAATATTTAAAAGTTAATAATGGCCACAATGGGAAATCTATTTTGTTTTTAAATATTGTTACCGCTCAGGACACGCCATTTTATGTGAAAATACGATTTATTTCTGAAAAGCTGTTACGTCTGCACCTGTATATTATAGGGGTATAGGGACTACGGATCAGGCCCCCCAAATTGATTGGGTTCCCAAAGATCTAATGTCAATAAAATCAGAAATTTAAAAACTATTATATTCTATATGAAATAAGTGATTTTGTGATCAATAAAAAAAAAAGAGTGCATTTATAAAAATAAGGTTTTAATGATTTATTTTTTGGTAATAAAACTAATATGGGTTCGATTGGTTTAATCAAGTGTAATAGCGATTATTTCAATATATATATATTTTTGGGCTATTTCAGAAACCTTGTGTGGGAAAGTTTGGGCTTAAGCTATCGTCAATCCTTTTTTTTTAAATTTGTTTATTACTGAGTTATTTAGGTTTTACCAAAAGTTGTAAATTGTTGTGTTACAAACAAATTATAAATATTAAAACACGTTTCTTGATTATTTCAGATCTGACAATTCCTCAATTAAAATTGGGAAGATCCCCAGACTGTCACCTGTGTATGACAGATGAAATTATAGCTAAAGAAGATGTCTTAAAAAGTATAAGTAAAGAACATTTTCTTATTACAAGAGAAACGAGGTAAATTTTTTTCAGATTTTTTCTGTCATGAATTATGGAATTCCCTCCATGTATTAAAGGTTAAAAATTATTATTAAAACTTGCTTTTCACAGCTTTTCAATTGTATTTGAATGACGATTTTCAAATATAAAAATCACAATTCATATTTCAGATATAAAAATTCATTAAGTAAAAATATTATAGTTACATCAATGGCATATTGTGAATATAAATAATATATTCAGTGGAACCTCGACTTACAAGTAATTTGACTAACATGTATTTCGAGATACAATCATATTTAAAAAAAAAATTGACTCAATATACGAGCAAAATAATGTATTGCTTTACTTAAAAAAAACTTTTATCATTATTTTATGTAGTATGTATTCTGCGCCAGAGATGTCACTAATAAAATATGTTATTTGAACACAGCTTGTCATGAGCCGCAATCTACGCATAGGATGCATTAACACGAGAATTCTTGTTTCTCGTTTTTTATGCACAGACATCCAAACATGAGAATTTTCATTACATAAGGGTATGGCAGTACGAGTGATTAATCTTTTCAACGACAATGTGATGTCGCATTTTTATCAAATACAGTTGATTCCTCTTAATTGGGACACATTAGGCCCAAACATTTTGTCCCAAATAAGCGGCTGACTCTAATAAGCTAAGTTGAAGGTAAAATTAAAAAAAGAATAAGTACTTAAGTTATTATAGAAAAAATATTGAATTACAGAAAAATAATCAATAATGATGTATGTAGATGAGTGGTGGGGGACAAACCTTATAAGAGGCCATCTCTGAGGGAACAGCTCTCTTCCATTACAGCTTCTTCTGAATAACTAGTCTATCTCTGAATGTATAATTTATATTACTCTATAATGTGTTGTAATAAACATATAATATTGTTACCTGGAAAGACTGAGTTTCACTTACAATGAATTGGGACCCAAGTAATTAGACAGTAAAGAGAGGATAGAACCCCAAGGGAATCTGGTGGTAATCCAAAAATTATCACAGTTAGGATACTTATGTAAATTCATAAAAAAAGATTTTAAAATCAAAGATCATGACAAGGCCAAGAAACAAAAATTTTTTAAATGGATACCCTGAAATATATATTTTTTGAGTTGTATCACTATTCTTGTGCACCAACGATTGTTCAAATGTTTTACAAGTACATACATATTTATTTAAATTTTTGATTCACTGTCCAAATTAAATGGAATGGTGTCTCAGATAACCGAAGTAAATTACTATTAGTTACTTTATTTGGTTTCTGTTCCTTGGGATTTGGCTCAAATAACCGGCTGTCCCGATAAACCGGTGGTCCAATTAGTGAAATTGACTGTATTCAAAAAGAGGCAAAAGAAAGTGTCAATGGTTCCTGGTTAAAGTTCCATGAAAAGAAAAAGATTTTATTGAGCCATCAAGTGATTTCGATATGCATAATTAATAAATTCGATTGTCTTTTATTATAAATTTAAATATGTAATAAAGAATGTCTGTATATTTTGGAATATGTTTTTATAATTTTGGATCTTGGAACAAATTAATTAAGTTTCCAAGATGTCGTGAGTTATGAGCACGTTTACGGAACGAACTATGCTTGTAAGTCTAGGTTCCACTGGTTTTTATAGTGGTTTTGATACATCTTAATTTTTTAAATTTATGTTTGATGAAAAGATTTTTATTATTTATATAAAAAGTTTTTTTAAATTTTTGTTTCATTTATTGCTGTGTAAGTTTACTGTTTATGAAAATCATTTATCATTTGAAGACTTATATTGTTCTTGCAGAGTAATGATTTATTAAAACGCATGTCAATATTAGTCAGCTTAGTTAGAGCTTCAAAGTAGGTTTTAATCACTTGTATAATTTCAGCCAGCAGCATTCCCCTGCCATTATTCATGATTTGTCTCGTAATGGTACGTTTATAAATGGGTGTAAAATAGGTAAAGGAAACAGACGAATTTTGGAAAATATGGATGAAATTTCTATTACACAACCATGTGCAAAATGTAAGTGTTATGTATATGAATCATGGCTTTTATAAAAAAATCTAGGCTTTTTAAATAATTTTACAGATTTAAAAAAAAAATAATCATATTTTGGGCAAGTTTTAGTAATAAGAAGTAAATCTTCTACTTCCAATTTTTCAGTAGCTTTTGCCTAACTTTCTGTTCTTTTAATATTATGTTAAGTTACACTGAATAATTTTGTTTTTTCAGTTTTTGTTTTCATGGACTTGTTTAAAAATGGTCAAGACCAGGCACCACCCCAGATATCTCGGAAATATTTCATCTCTAAAACACTTGGTATTGGTGCTTGCGGTGTAGTTAAATTAGTTTACGACAAGGTTGGATTTTTGTATTTTTAGAATTTTATTTTCTTTTAAAGGCGCGCTTTAAAAAATAATTCATATTTTCGTATTTTTTACAAAAATGTTGGTTTTTATTATTCATTTATATCACAAGTTGTACAATAGATTTGACTTTTATTAAAACTATTACTTAGATAGGACCTTTACACTAATGTAAAACTAATAAACTGAATGCTATTTGCCATAATTAAGAAAATACAAGCATTATAAGAAAGAGCAGGACCATTAGATTTATTTTCCGCGTGCCACAAAATTGCTTTATTTTAGAAAATTCTTGCATATACAAAATATATTTTCTTATAATCTTGAAGCCAAGATTATGGAGATAAATCTGTGTTGAATCAAATTAGCAAAATGCTAAAAATTAATACAATTATAAACCATTCAATTTGCAGTATATATATGCATAATCAATTTTGGATATTTTAAAAATATGTACTTTGTTTTAGTGAAAACATACATTTTTAAATAATACATTGTATTTACTCGCATGCTTTGAGGCTTCAGCTACTATTTAAAATCAAGTTTGATATCAAAAATGCAATAATTCCTTACTAAATAAAATAAAAATAGCACAAATTTAAAATGAATAATTGTTTTGTCACAATATATATGAAACAAGCTATTTCTCAAGAGTATAATTTTTTAATTATTGAAGAATGTGTAGTTTAAAAATTATTATGATTGTTTTACAGATGACTTGTGGTAAGTTTGCCATGAAAGTTATCGCCAAGAAACGACTAACAAATGGGCAAAAACACCCCTTAAACGACCCTGAGAAGATAATGAACGAGGTAAAAATTTTAAAGGCCCTGCAACATGTAAGCTATTTTTCTTTGAGTCATTATTTTTATTGTTTGAAACTAATTGGGAAACGTTATTTCCTAAACCTTTTGTCATCTTTGTTTATCTCATCAATGTTAAAAATTACACTTTACAGAATATAATTTAAACATTATGTTTTCAGTTAATTATGTATATTGAGAGTTATGGCTTCCCAAAAGCAATTCTTGCTTTTTTCCATAATTCAATTAGGGTACCGAAGGATAGTTGTCTTCCAAATAAACTAATAATGCTACAGCAAATTCATTTAGGCCAAAATTGATGAGAGACCTTCAGTGCAATGACTATCGCAAGTATTTTTTTAATGTAGCATCAACATCTAATTCTTTGTTTGTATTTTTAGCCTTGTATAATATCTACTGAAGAAGTTGTGGATACCCCAGATGCTGTCTACATAATTCTAGAGTTGATGGAGGGAGGGGAACTGTTTGATCGGGTATCTAGTAACGGAAGGTTAAATGAGAGATGCACCAAGGTCATATTCCGTCAGATAGTGCTGGCTGTTAAATATCTGCACGATCAGGGTATCACGCATAGAGATTTAAAAGTAAGATTCTTAATTTCTGACTTTGGTTTACATGAGGAGGTAGCGAACATTTCATGTAAAATTATTTAACAGTGTATTTTTATTGCCTATGTTGTAATAGTCTTGTGTCATCTGTCATCTCTGTTTCACAAAAAATAATTGATGCAGATTTATAATAGTGTATTCGTTTCAAAAATATTTTTTCATTAATTTTAAACCAAATTTACTATTTAATGATATCCATTCAGTCTTTATTTCGAATAAATCTCGACAGCAGATTATAATTTTTCAATAATTACAACAATATCCAGAAGAGTTTTAATATACCTCTCTAATTGTATTTCCAAATATAAAATATTAATTTATGTTTTATAAATATTTTTTGCAATTTCATTTTAAGTTATATTTTAGTTAATTAAATATTTTAATGTGATGCTTACATGAAAGTTTTTATATTTATTTTATGAAATGTGCTGAGTGCTATAGATAATTTTATTTATTTTACGGTCAAACACAGACCATCAAGATAAGAACTAATGCTAATTCCCTGTCCCACAATTTGGTAGCACCCATGCGATCAAAGAGCCCCGCGGCCTTTTAAAAAAAATTATTGCCACCAGTATCATTTTGTCTGGTGTCATAAACGCACTGGAACATTTTAATGGATTATGAAGTCTGTATGTAAGTATAAGTAGAAAGGAAAAAGAAAACAATTATGGCATCATATTTTACTAGACATTTCAGTATTTTAACGATTATATATCATATCTGACAACTGATTCATGTCACCGATGCAATCAAAATAAAACGGCTGCAATGTTAATGGAATGCTATAAATATACCAATATTAACAAGTGAACAGAGCTACACCCTAATGCTAATGCACTACAAAAAACAAATTAATTTTTTATACATAATTTGTTGTATAAAATGAGAAATATTGAACTAATTTAAATGATGAATTTTTAAAGATTGTAATTAGATTATATTCTTATAAAAATTCTGGGTTTCGATGATTTCATATTTGATTTGATGATACTTTTCAGATTTTGAATATTGAGTATATGAAACGAGTATTCTAAAGATGCATATCTGTGAGCATATTCTAATGAGGCTTATCATAATATTATGTATATAAATTTAAATATTTCATTTTCTTTTAAACTGTTTGCTGTTCTATATTCTTAAAAATATAAAATAGTTTTCCTTTCCGATTTCCTAAGAATGAAGGCATGAAAAGAATATGCAAACATAATAAATGTTTGCTATTTCTCGGTGTAATTCCATCTATCTCTTTGTCACACGCATCAGAATCTATTAAATTTGTCATTGTCTACAAAAAAATTATTTGTATATCTTCCTGCGGTAACAGACGGTGCAAACACCAATGGTTGTGGGGTACCACGAGGGGCTCGTACTGATCCTTGGTTACTCACTCCATTCAGCACTGTTACAAGAGAACCAATTGTGTGTTATGAGGAAAAAGAAGTTGGTGATTTATTTATACATGATTCTATGCCATTATTTACACATGATTCTATTCTTACTCCAGAAAGCACTGTTATTATACCAAATCTCAATTTTGTAAATTAAAAACAACAAATGAAAGCTTCTTAAATTACCTTAATTAAATTAGCTTCGTAAATTATAAATCTTATTAAATCTGTTACAAAGAAGGTACTCGTACTTATAATTGCTGGCATAAATCCCAAATGGAAAGTGAGCACTTTCTTGTGGATAGTATATCTGTCCAGCAAAGGGCTGATCTTGTACTACAATGTTTAGGGAAGCTGAAAAAGTTGGTATTTATATTGTATCCACGATGTTCGATGAGTGCCCCGCAAACATTTCAATTGCTAAGACAGTCGGGTGTTCGCTAGAAAGTAATAATTTAAAAACAACCTTTGTACATCCACCGACTAATAAGGAAGTGTCAATTGCTGAATTATACACCTTTATATAAATGGTCATAAGATCACTTGGAATTATTTTTTTTGCAATGTTAGATCTGCTGGAAGTTTTAATAATAATCAATTTATGTATATTTACAAAAATATCTTTAATTCATATGGAACTTTAGCAAACCGCTGCAGGTATTATTACAGTAATATTCCATTTTAAATTGTTCATTGGCAATTTAAAGGATTAATAATATCACATTGGAAACATTGATAGTTACATTGGTTCCACCGAAACCACCTAATTACCCATAGAGGAAGGGGTAACTAAAATCATTTAAATAAGTCGATTGTATGTGGTTTATCCACTGTTTGAAAATGGCTTTAACCGTCGAAACAGTTGTAACATCTAAATAATGCTTATGCAAACTAGCAGA
Organism: Eubasilissa regina; assembly: GCA_022840565.1. Classification (NCBI taxonomy): domain Eukaryota; kingdom Metazoa; phylum Arthropoda; class Insecta; order Trichoptera; family Phryganeidae; genus Eubasilissa; species Eubasilissa regina. The sequence continues at coordinate 20,055,592 of JAINEB010000004.1, read as the reverse complement.
ATTTTATATAATTATTATAATTTGATTTTTTAAATTGATTGTTACAACGGACACCGACTTAAATGAAAATGCTAAATATTTTAATGAAACAATTATTATATTGCTGTCACTGTGTGAGCAGTCACTAACTGAGAAACTACTAATTCCGATATGGACTGTTATGTGAACTGCATATTTTATATATATAGCTTATAACTTTTATAAATTATATTTCAAATTTATTTTTTTAATATTATGAAAGTAAATAAATATATTTATATTAGATTTAACAATTCGTGTTTCAATTTAATATTTGAATCTACTAAGTACTGAAATTGGTATTTGTTTTTTACAAGTACTGTACCAACAACAAAACATTATTAACGATAATGTTTAATAGATTTAGCACTGAAAGATCCTGAAAGGGAAAACAAAACAAGTGTTTGGTAATAATCTTATATTCAAATAATTGTAAATAGTAATTATTATTCGTTTTTTGGTAACCCTAACTTAATTCGCAAGTCGAAGTATGACTCGATTGGAACAAAAATTTAAACACTGACAATACATGCTTTAATGTAAAAAAATGTGCCTTGTTTACAGAAAGATTTCATTTTCAAAGAGTAAATACTTTTACTGTAGTATATATAAATGTGTCATAAGCTATCAGATCAGTGGCGGTCGGTGACTTTTTGTAGAAGGGATGCTGGATAATAAGTTTATACCTACTATCAAATATACAAATCTATAGACTAGCCCACGAACAAGATTTAACTACTGAAAAAAAATAGTCTGTCAAATTATTTGAAATTAGTTATATAAAACCTTTACGCTCCACAACATCAATTACAGATCCAAAATTTCATGTGTTATTCGTATAAATGATAAATAAATTGTAGCTGAGTTTTCATTTACTTAAACTTGAGCTCGATTCGACGCTCCTTTATGAAATCGTCAATTACACGATCATGGAATGTTGTCTTCTCTTTTAAGGCCAGCAGTAGAGTTTTCTCAATAGAGATGATAGCAAGGGATGAAAGTCGGTCTTCACTTACTGTGCTCCGGTTGTACGTTTTAATCCTTTTCACTGTGGAAAATGATCGTTCAGCTGAAGCACTAGTTGCAGGTATGGTTAAGATAAGATTCATCAAACTATACACTTCCGGAAGAACATCTTTTAAGTCGTTCTTGATCAAATATACATTCAATTCCATTAGGGTTTCCAAATTGAATTCTGATGAGGAATATACATATATTAGTTCACTCTTTAGTCTTATAAAATCAAAATATTCTCCATAATATTTTTGTAAGCAATTCAAATAATTTTCCGGGAAATATTTTGTAAATTCATTGAACTTTGAAACATCTAATAATCCCATGAATATCAAATTTTCGATGTCTGCAAATCGGTCTTGGGTATGTTTTGTCAAAACGTCTATTATTTCAATGTACTTTCTATTGTAAATAATTTTTCTGTCACCAGTTTCTTGTTGTCTTCCTCTTGGGTGAATATCGGAAAAGCCTTCTTCGTTTAAAGATATCCAAAATGAATCATAATTGTTCCTCAGGTTTTCTAAAAAATCGAGGAATTCTTTTATTTTTCGTACGCAATAAGATATATCGAATATTTTTTTCTGTAAGATTTCGAAAAGTTGGTCGGAAAAACTGAAAACTTTGTGAAACACTTGTAAATGGAAATTGAAACTAAAATCAGTTAAATAACTATGTAGGCCAGTTGCACTAACGACGGTATCAGAATTCCATTGCTCATCTTCGTCAATCATACTAGAAAAAAGATCTTTCAGTTCTAATTTATACTCCGTCACCATCTTGAGAATTCTGCTGTTATAATTCCATCTCGTAGGGGCTGATGCTAGAAAATGTTTCTTTATTTTAAGGTCGAGAGCGGAAATTCACCTAGAAGATCGGCAGAAAAATGTTGAAAAACTTAGTAATGAATCGAAAAATTTTTTGCATTCACGGATCCAGCTTACTGACTGAGATAGCACTAAATTAAGTCTATGGGCATAACAATGTACAAACATGGCATTTTTACAAATATTTTTCACTTTTGATTGTACACCATTATGCTCACGTGCCATGACACTAGCACCATCATAAGTTTGAGCAACCAGTTTGTTTTTGCAGTCAAAAATGTTTAACCTGTTTTCGATAAGGTTAAAAAGTGCACTGGCAGACCTATTCGGGGTTACGTCAGTAAAACCCACGAATCTCTCTTGAATACTACCATTTCTTTCATCAAGGTAACGGAATATAGTGGACATTTGACACTTCTGGGACTGTCATTTGACAGTCGACTCATCAACAATAATAGAAACGTATTTTGCAAGTCGTATTTCAGTTTTAATTTCTTCTAAAATAATGATATGGAGGTAATCAAATCGTTTTGAATATGGTTGGATGTTCCAGTAAATATTTTGGACTTTTCCAGGTGAGTTTGCAGAAGACTATCAAAAGTACTCAATAAATACAATGTCTTAACATAATTTCCTCTATTATTGCAATCGGATGATTCTCGATGACCTCTTAAAGGCAGTTCTTGTTTTGTCAAAAAACAAACCACATCGATTAGTTTTGATAATATGTATCTGTTAGCCGCCACGTTTCTATTATAATTATCAATACTGGTTTTATACTGAGCGCTAAGAAAATTCTCAATACGATTTTCTTTGCCGAACCGTTTTAACTTGACACACGCGTCAATATGATATTGAAAGCACTCATGTCTTTTCCGAGCTTTTTTGATTTGAACAATCCTTTTGAAAGATTGTTCAAATCGTTAAATCCATCCTTATTCCACACATTAGTATTATTTTCATTACAAAATATAAGACACGGCCAGAAAAATAATTTGGAGAGTCTAGCACATCCACAAATCCAAGAAACTTGTGAATAAATTGAGTTTTGAAAATGTCTAAGAAACGATTCATTTCTTGACGTTATGTTCAGAATTGGAGTCGGTTTTCCAGTATCCAGAATGTGTTTTTTTTCTGCAAACGGTCAAGACACAAAACTTTTACGCATTAATGATTCAATTATACACTCACACAATTCACTATTTTCGTTTACAGCATTAAAACACTTTGATGAAGTAGCCATGTTATTTTCCGTATTTTTAAAAACTTAAATGATGAATTAAATAGATAATTGAAGAATATTCAATGTTTCTATAATTCCGCTTCAAGTATTCAAGCCTGACTGTCGAAAATGCAATACACAAACAAATTTCTCAAATTTCACTAGCTTCGTAATATGTATGCTATTCTGTGCATTATACCCATAAGCATTAAAGTCGTTTTTTGAAAGTTGGATGCTGTTAATAAATGCGTATACATTATCTTTAGACCTTGACTGGCGGAGCTGAATGTGCATGCGCGAAAGTAGAATACTTTTAAACGCTATGGATGCTATGTGACCTGGAGAATCCTCCGGTCTCGACATCTGGAGGCGAACCTTTACGCGACTCACAGATGTTCGAAAGTTGAGAATGTATATGTATTTCAACTCGCACCGTGTGCATGTCGTGTCGTAGTATGTGTTATGACTGGTTACTAAGGGTCAAGACGAATTTATTTGCAGTAGTGCTGTTTTCGGCTAAAAACAAAAAATCCAAAGCTTTTTGACTGTAGAACACAAGGGATGTGGAGCATCCAAAGCATGTATGAAGCGACCGCGCCTGTATCAGATTTATGTTTCCGCCAATGAATGCGTATAGAATGCCATTCGTCCTGCAAATAATGTCTCATATTCCTCTTCATAACAATCTATTTATTAGTCTGGGTTAAAACCATAAGAAGTAAGAAATAAGTAAATTTTATTATACAAGGGGTTGGATTAAAAGTTATAACATTTTAAATAAAAATACAATGAAACCATCTGAATATGTTGAGAAGAGAAAGAACCAGCCAATTGAAACTTGTCAAGCTAGAAAATGTTGGAGGGATTTCAATATTCTCGTTTATTATTAACTTTCCTAGCTATTAAAATAATTATTTACCATTTCAGCCGGAGAATGTCCTGCTGCAGAGCAATGCCACTGAGCCACTGATAAAGCTTACAGATTTTGGTCTCAGCAAGTTTGTGGGGGAGGAGAGCTTCATGAGGACCATGTGCGGTACGCCTTTGTATGTTGCGCCCGAAGTGCTGCTGGGCGAGGGGAAGAATAGTTACGGTCCACAGGTGGATGTCTGGAGTCTTGGTGTTATCTTGTTTATTTGGTAATCATTTATTAGTATAATTATATATACATGTGTATATGTACATATTGTTTTTGATTCCTGGTAATATTTTATAATAATTCATTTTATCATTGTCTATTTTGAAAAAATAATTATATGGTGTATTGCTAATGTTAGAATAGATTTTCTTCATTTCTTGTGTTACTTTTTCTTAAATTAACCTGATTGACGCATCCTTTCGCTAAAGGTTAGTATTTTACAACTTATATACAACTTCTTTAAAAATTAGGGTCTCTCAAAGCCTGCTACTAATGTAACTAACTAACTTACCATTACGCCGTTTTAGAGGTGGTAGGGAGAGAGGATAGAGGGCCGCACTCTTCTGTCCTGACAGAATTCTCGCCTCATCCATATTCATACATCTTCTCATACAAGCTCGCCAATTATTGAGGCTTCTAACAGGACCATCCTCCAGTGTCTGGTTTACCTGGTCGTGCCAAGTCTTCCGCAGACGTCCTTTATTTATGGTGCCATCAACATTTGCGTCATATATCTTCCTTACCATTCTCTCATTCATCCGTTCCATATGACCAAACCACTTCAGTGATCCTTTCTTCATCTTACTCGCTATACTAAAATTAGCTTTACATTCTTTCCTTATTTCTTCATTCCTCACTCTATCATAAATGGATCTGCACACATACGCCTAAGTGATCTCATTTCCACTCAGTCTAATTTTGGTCCTCTTCTTCCAGCTCCGGGTCTCACTTTCACAAACTCATCAACTTGTTTCAAACATTCGTTACCTATAAGTATTTTGCACGTTATCTTGCTTTCTTCCTTCTCGAATACCATCACTTTCGACTTATTGACATTCATAATAAGGCCACTTTCCTTGCATACATCGTACATTCTACTCACTAGTTCTTGTTCATTATTCACCATTAATAACACAATAAACAGCATACAATCAAATCGCCCATCATACTAATATATCTATGTAATATAAATGTTTAAAGCAACATAAATGAGGTATGCCTGTATTTGATTGTCTCTGTAAATGATAGTAATTTGTGGAGACTGAAGATTTAATGTGAACTCTATGACATGTATGTAGATGCCAATGTGATCAAATCGATTGAAGATGGAAGATCATGCTGACTGGAGCGCACGCATTTGGTTTAGTTATAAAGTTTTGAATCACCGTCAACGATTATAATATGGTGTTGTTTATTCTAGCTTGTCAGGATATTTGCCCTTCTCCCAGGAATATAAAGACATGTCCTTGCGGGAGCAGATAGTGAATGGCCGGTACATGTTCTCGCGCAAGCACTGGGAGGGAGTTAGTATCACGGCCAGACAGCTTATGGTGAAAATGCTTCAAGTTGATCCTACCAAGAGAATTAGGCTTGATGCCATATTAAATGAGAAATGGATGGAGGTAATTTTTGAGATCAAAATCAGCTGATTAACAGCGACAATAGCGTAGCTACCGCCTGGGCAGTTATTATTTTGAAAAAAAAGTCAATTGAGTTCTTATTTCAATGAACTCATAAATTATTTGAAACTAACGTCTAATTTTGACTTTTAAAATGTACTTTTGATTCTTTAGCCAAATAATCTTTGTACATTCTGACTGATAATTGAAAATTAATTTTGATTTGTTGAATTTTTGAATGATTGCTGCCAGAAAATTGATGAACTAGAGAAATTGTGATTTTCTTATTTCATTATATTCAAACTTGGTTTCTTTTTCAGGACCATTTAGTATCAAAGACAGTAAAAGAATTAATGAAATTTAAATCTCCGGAAGATTCCAACACTCGAGTTTCACAATTCACAACTGAAATTAACCTTCCGGCAATCAAAAGGATTCTCTCTGATGCCAGTAAAGATGATGATCCCCCACCAAAAAGAAGAAAGGTCCTGATAGATGGAATTTTTGGAACATCTAACTTGATTCCGTGTACTTCTAGTGACGACACCGTGGATGAACTATCTATCGAGTCTCTTTCCTTTAACCAGTGACCTCACAATATTACTAGTTCCATATTTTATTAGGAATATTTTTATATTTAGGGTAGCCGGAATAAAGTGATGATATTAATGTTAAGACCACAGTTATCTAGAGATTGAGTACTGCCAGCAGGCTCTGGATTTATGACATGACAAACATCTCATCACAGTTTGTGAGGTTTAGGTCATTACCTTTTCTGATAAATAAGCTTTCGAAGATATGGAGTGTAAAGTGACATTTGTGATGAATGGTAGAACTTTGTTATTGAACCACCAATTTCAAAATTTGGTGTAATTCAATATTTTTCATATATATCTTATTTTTTATTTTTTAACACTACGACATGCCATGAGGCCCAATTACTGAAGTGAAACACATCACAAAAAATGACATAGATATATTGTGTCCTTATTGAGAATTGAATCCAGAGCCCCCGGAATGAGAAGCTAATGTCATTCCCACTGGACTGAGGGCCGATAATAATAATTTACTCTTGGTACATTTCCAATTGTTGAGTTTTGTACATATTTTAAAATATTTTACGAGTTTTTGGTTGTCTCACAAGTTTTCAGATATTTTGTATAGAAGAATTTCAAAGGATGCACATATTAATTTTTTTTTTAATAGTCACCAACAAAATTTTCCACTTTTCATAGATAATGTAATTTGTTCATCAATCACATGTCATCGCAAATAACATTTTTCCACCACTTTGGCGAATATTGAATAATCAGGGTTTCAGTAATTCAATATTTTCTTTAGTCTCTTGAATTTCAAATTAATGCATCCTTTATTGTTTTTTTGTTTACAAATGCCAATGTTAAATGTATGGTTCGCTTTGAAGAATAGTGTGTATTTTCTGTCTCACATTCCGGTGATTTAGAAAAGTGGTTGAAGTCATTGAAACGTTTTCTAGATTTCTATAGAAATATTGAAACATGTTTTTAAGTCAAATCACTATGAAGAAGTATAGAAGTATAACCCGGTTAATAATATTATGTATGCGATTTACACTTTACATAGAACATTTAGACTATGTAAAGAAACATTAGACACATTTCGCTCATTTGTTGCGTTGACTAAAAATGTTAGAATACACTCATTATTTCAGCAAATTGTTGGGTCAAACCCAGTTAAGTTAAGTTAAATTAGTTTATAAATTACATTATATTTTTATGACTTTTTACCATTTTAATAGCAGTATGATTTAAAATGCTTAGTTTTTTGCAGAATTGGATTAACAGTCCATTTTTCAAGGTATGTTTAATGACATTTATAGGAGTCAGTGGATTATCATCCCACCCGCACTCTCCATATTTTATTTTGCTCAAAATTATTTTTCACTATTACTTAAAATAGAATTTTGTAACAGAAAAAGTATAATAGTTCATCAGAATTGCTCAAGTCACGATCAAATTGTTGCCATTGTTGACTGAGAATTAAAAGTACGAGTATGAATGCGACTGTTATTTTATCATTTTACTTTTCTTCAATATTGTAAGTTATATATATATATAGTAAACCCCGTTAATTCGAACCCCTTTTATTCAAAGTTTTTCAAAGACCCCAAGATCTAAGTTGTCAGTTGCATACTTGATGAACCCTTTTAATTCAGAAACCTGGTAATTCGTAGTATGAAATAATTTTCAGACCCTCGCGTCATAAATCAATACATTTTTACATCAAGTAATTTGAAAATTTTGAGTATGTTATAAAAAATTAACAATGCACACGGATTTTTAACTACACACGCCTGTGTGGAGTGTTTTTTTATCTATTTTGCAATACCTGCCGACAACATGCACCTAAGCCTACTTAGTGTGGAACCTTCTGTATGTATATATATATTATGTCAAGATCCCTAAAATTGGGTAATTCCATGTACGCTTTCTTCATGGCTGCTTTGATTTGCGCAAATAGTTTGCGCTTACTTATACTCGGACACGTTTAAGATTGTTTTTCGCCTATTTTAAATTCTCCTTAGATTCTTTTTTACTTAATAACTGTATTTGTCATGTTAATAATCTTCATTTTCCTTGAATGATATCATTAATTTATCTTATTATTTTATGTGAAATTTTTCGAGTGATCTCGACACACTGGCGGAAGTATGCGCTGTAAAATTTGTATTGCAGAAGTCTCAAAAAATGAGGCAAAGAAAAATAGATGAAAAAATGTTTAAATTTGTTCTTAATTTGATGGTATAGTTATTAGTTATGGTGTACTTTATTAAACGATTGTTTAATTTCCTGAGAACATTGACTAAGTAGTTTCAGTAGTTATACATAATAAATTACACAAAAAAAATTTATTAGAATGAAAATTAAATAGAATGAGATGATTTCGTGAAATATGCCAAATGCTTTGATGTTGCTATTTTTACGCGATCGTGTCGCATTATTTGTAAAAAAAGTCTCTTGAATTTCTTATTAACAGGGTTCCGCATAATACAAATAAAATTTTTTTTGGTCCCTTGGACTTCGAATTAAGAAGGTTCTACTATATATACTATATAAAAATGTTAAAATAATGCTAACACAACAAATTTTGAGCAAAATACTTCGATTTATAAGAAATTATATTTTTAAAAATCATATCATCAAATATTACAATTACAGCTACAAATTATCCAAGTTTCAACTCACATAAACTAATTTCTTTCACTTGATTCAAGACCTATCAACACTTTTTTATATTTTCGTAGAAAGCAATCATTTTGTGGTTTGACATATTAGATTAAATAAAATACAATCACTTTGTTTGGAACCACAAAATTTATCATACGTCAACCGGTTTCGCTTATCTCAAGTTTCATCAGGATGTATTTAAAACTATTCTGTTCTGTTATCAGTTCTAAATATGTCCTAATGCTTGAGATAAGGGAAACCGGTTGACGTATAATAAATTTCGTGGTTTCATACTAAGTATAATTGTATTTTATTTAATCTTAACATTTTCTTAAAATAATTTTTATGTAAACCTTCTTAAAATTTTTAAAGTATTACCTGAAAGTAAATTGCAGATGTGTTTCTCAAAAATTTTGGTGTTGCTGTTGATTTAAGTGATGAAACATTTTATATAAATTATCAAGAGATGTAAATGTGATGATATGTGTATTTGTCCAGTGGCGATTTCACTTATTAAATTCTTAGTATTGTATCTTTGTAATCAAAATCTCTATATTAAGAAGTAGTATTTTTAATTTATCCAAATATGTATCTAATAATCTTTAAATGTATCATAACCTCAGCACACAAATATGTTAAATATTTTACACGTGGATATGCAAGGAGGTATACATATTATAATACACATTCATAACATGGAATGAGTGGGTGAATGAGTAATCCAAAATATGTGTGTATTATGGATTTGCGACAAGCAAAAACATTAAAAAAAAATTAAACCCAAACTAAAGGTTTAGGTTGCTGAGTTAGCAAATAGTACCCTCAAATTAGTTTACGGAAATTTGTATTATGTACAACCGAGCGTACCCACCGCACCTACCACCATAGCTCACTCCAACCAATAACCGATAGCTATCTATGCTGGTGTTTGGACTGCTTGTGCATTCTAGCTTTGATGTCCCCAATAATAAGAATCGCAACAAAATCACACATTGTTGCAACTTATGATGGTTCAAGGATAATCGAGAATATTGTTTTATTATTTTACCTTTGAAATACATTGACATCACAGTTTTTGTTTGGTCTAGAGTATTTAATGACTTATTTATGGCATTTGTATAAGAGTAAATCATTAACAATATGTATGTAAATGTTTTAACCCTTACTACGCGTCATCTTTCAACAACAACATTTTCAGTACGCGGCACCGTTTCAAGAATATTTATACTTTAATTTAAATCATAAATACGAGAGTAAAAAATAATTGGTATCGCTTGAGAAGATCAATAATAGATAAATATATTTTCTGTTTACTAAAAGAAACAGAGACATGCTTAGAATTGACAGAATATATAAACAAAAATATCTCATACTGATGGGTCACCACTCGAGCGACGTCGCCATGTTGGTCCGTTGTACAAGGTCGGAACACTGCGCCGCGCGCCTTATATTACAGACTCCTTTTCAAGTGGAACACCAATAAATCACACGCAAATGTTTATCATTAAAATCGTTATCTTGAAGAACAGTTTAGGGGCAGAGACACTTCATTTTTATTAATAGTCTGAATACTGTAAAGATTTAAAAATGTTTTGAGGTGTGATATATTTTAAAACAAGGATATACACATAAGGACACTTTACAAGCACCACACATAAATTTTGTAAGGGACATTTTTTTTTCCTGAATTTTCGTATTGTCGCAAACGTGACATCGTCTTCGGGGTTTGTTATTTTTAAGTGTTGGTGGAATGGGTTCTGGCATATGGTCGGCTAGTGTTTTGGGCAAAATTCTGTGTGGAGTATGGCTTGTTGAAGGTGTTGGATGTGGTGTATTGATAATTGGTACAGAGTATTTTTCTAAGAGCTGTCTAATTACGCTCAGCTGAAATTCAGCTAATGTTTTTTTGTTACCGGTGACAAATTTATACATATTATAGCCATTCAATAAATATAAATCAATTATGTGAAATGCTACTTTTTTGTACCATTTCACAGATTTCCTCATACATGATAAGCTACTAAGCATCATGTCAGTTTTGTCCACCGCACCCATAGATTTATTATACTCGATTATGCACTTTGGCTTCAGTATAGGCTCACCCGTTTGATAATGGTTTTTCCCAGTGCATTCAAAAGATTCGTCATGTAAAGTGGTAAGGATATGCACATCTCTTCTGTCACACCATTTGAGGGCCAATAATGGACTGTTCTTCTTAGCCTCTATTTCTCCCTTTTTTAGTTTTTTAAAATCTGGCATCCCTTTCCGATTTTTTCTCACCGTCCCACACGCATTCGTTCGGTTAGTATGAAGGTATTTAAATAACGTCGGACTTGTGTACCAATTATCACACCACAAATTATGGCCTTTACCGATATAATCATTTAAGAGGGTAGTGACAACAGCTCCAGAAACTCCAATATTTTGATCATCCACTATTTCCGTTCCTTGTCCACAGTAAATTATGAAATCAACGATGTAGCCTGTCATTACGTCACATAAAACAAACATTTTGATGCCAAAACGATGTCGTTTTTTTGGAAGATATTGTTTGAATTTAAGCCGGCCTTTAAAAACAATAATACTTTCGTCAATACATAAATTTTCATGTGGGACCATTGTTTCTTTAAATATTTTACGGGTATGTTCTAATAATAATCGAAGTTTTACGAGTTTATCTTGCGAAGCTAATTCATATGGGTCAGAGAAATGTAGCATCTGTAGTAACAATTGGTACTGATCTCTCGGCATTGTTTTACCGAAAATTGGACTCGCGAGTAAGGGATCAGTACTCCAGTGTTCTTCAATAGACAAATGCTTATTTCTTGTCATAAGCATTGCTGTTGCAAAAAATACATACATTTCTTGTACGGTGGTATCTTTCCATTTATGTGAACGTGATTTTGGCCCGTGTTCCTTCTTATTAAAATTAAAATAATAAAATTTATTAGTTTCCTCCACAATTTTTGACATGATCGAAAAGTTGAGGAAATGTTCGAAAAAAATTGATTCTGATGAATTTTCAGAAAAAATGTTGGTTGTTATGCCAGATTGGAAGTCATCAAATTCATAAATGATGGGAATGTGAGGTCCAGAAGTCCAAGATTGCAAATATTGTCCAACGTCTTCCTCGATAGGTTGTGCTTCGGTATATAAATCGTCACTAACTATGTCACATGGTTCTAATTCTTCTTCACTCATTTCATAATCAGAGTCTAATTCTTGAATAAGGTCACCAATTTGTTCTTCATGCAAATTTTGCCGCTCCATTTTAAAGAATACTTTTTTTACAGTGGAAAGTAATATAAAATTAAATTTAAATTTGACAAAAACACGCACAAAAACGCACACAAAATGTAAACTCACATAAAAGTTTTGGTTCCGAATTATAATTCAACTCACTATAACAACTCCGAAACACGACACGAAAAGAAAAAAGAGCACACCTAACACTTGCAAAAAAATGTTTAAATAGTTTGTGATAAATGAATGTTCCGTTAAACCAATGTATACTGAAAATAATGCATCGGAGCAGAGTCCGCTTTCGACAAGTTCGCTTTCGAAACTGCGCGTGCGCGCCGCTCAATCTTAATATGGCGGCAATTTTTCAAACTGATAAGGACTTGAGATCGATGGACGAGGTCCCGAAAAATGTCATTTTTGGTAACCTAACAAAATAATCTCGAGTGTATCTTGGAGATGTCGCTAAGGTGACGAAATAAGGAATTTTACTGTACAAATTTGAGAGTTCTATAACGAATACTCCCGATTTTACCGACATCCAAACGTCATATACCAAATATGATACAACCGCAGTGTGGGCCTATACCATGGCGCGACAAATGTGATACAACCGCGCCAGGCGGGTTAACCCTTTTTAGGTCAGTTACTCAACTTAAAAGTACCCACTAAGTTTAACTTCCATTGTATAAAATATAATAAATATGTTAATAATAAGGAAAAAAATAGCCTTACATTTCTTAACTGTTTTTTTTTACATTCCTAATTTGTGAAATTTCCATTATTCAAAAATAAAATAGTCAAGATTAATATATTATTAGGTTGGCTTATTAAGTTCTTAAGTATATTTAAAAATGCACTCCTCTTGAGTTGAGTTTTTGAAGCAGTCACACCAGATTTGAAATGAAAATGAATAATCAAAAATAGAATTAAAATGTTCTACAGAAAGACTGTTTACATTTAAAAAAATTCACGTCATTTACCATTGTAACATTGTGTAACAGGAAATGTTTACAATATTGAAAATGATGTAGATACATAGTGAAATTACATACATATTTTTAAGTTGTTCAATTTGGTTTTGAAATTGCTCATTTGATAATAATCTGCACAAGTGGAATCTACCATAAATGTAAATACATTAAAACATTTAATATTGTTGCTATTATCTACCTGACATTGTGAGATTTATATAATATAAGTATTATTATACTAGAATGTTTGTTAACTAGTGATGCACATGTGCCATGTGATATACCAAATGATGAACCATAAATTGTATCTCCCTTTAGCTATGGAATTTTAGAAATTTCATATTTAGAAAACTATATTTTCCCATCTGAAGTAAAGTAAGTACACAAGGGGAAATAATGAAGATAAGAAAGGGATGTTTAATTGTGACATTGAATAGTCCTTGATGTAACAAATGTCAAAAACAATGTTCCTAATTTTCTGTTTACTTTAAAGGTGTTTTATTTTATTATTAATCATATAAGAATAAGTGATAAAAGTATTATGTATGTAGTGCTTTTTTAAGTTTAATTGTGTTGTACCTTCATAATTTTATTTTGTTAATACATATAATTAATATTTTTTTACGTTTTGTAATGTTGAATTAAAGATGTAAGTGTATAAATAAAAAGACATTTTAGAAAAATATAATTTTTATTTTTTGATTTTATTCAGTGCAATTTCTCACATTATTTTAACACATCGGACTTATAATAAATATACGAATTATAGGCAAACATTTTCATATAATAAATTAACTTATAAATTTAATCAGTCTTTTGAGTCACGATTTTGAATGTACTACATATATATATATATATATATGACTCTTTTAAATTATGAACTATTGGAAACTGCTCAAGAAAAATGTTGATTTTTATAGAAGATTATTTTGAGGATCTTTATTAAAAATTCGTATAAAAGCATTTAAAAAATGCTGAAAATACTGGGATATAATTTATTCAAATTAGAATTTTTTTTGATTTGAAAATTACGATAGAATTAGATTTTTTATGTGCTTGAATTTTATAGCTTAAGAAGTTTTGTTGTTGTTTTTGTAAATGTTACAAAAGCTACAACCATTTTCAATATATATAGAATACAACATATAGATCGATTTTAATAGAATATGGATGTTGATAAAACACTAGTTGGAAATAGTTAATTTGGCTAAGAAATACATTTTTTTTGGCTAACTCAATATTAATTATTTTTCTAACTCGATAAAAAAACTCAAGTTTTAAATTTTAAAGAAAGGTTTGATGTAACGGACATTTGCTGAATATATATTTATAAGAGTGGGGCTTTGGAATGAGCCATCGCTCAGAGGGCATGCCTCACTATGCAGTGTGTGTAGGAATTAAGTACATTTTTATGTGATCCAAAATAGCTTTAAATTCACATAAAAAATTACTTGGTTAGTATTATCACATTAATAAAGGATTTCCTCCAATACTTTATTTACTTGAAATTCAATAAGAATTTATAAAGCAGAATTTAAAAATTATAAAATACGTAGAACCAAAATGGTAAAAAACTAATGAAGCAATGTTCTGTCATACATGCATTATTCTGAAAGCTGAATGATAGCTTGAGGTTAAAAGTGCAGCAATCTGATTTTGAATATTGACAAATTCTTCTGTATTTTCAAATCTGTAAAAATTAGTGAAGTTATAAACATTTTAACAAAATACTTGAGAAAATACAATAATTCGGATAAAACTCAATAATCGGCATTATTGCAGTTGAAATCTTGCAACTCTTATTGAATTTTGTTCTCTTATGACATTTTATCTTCCAAACAGTTTATTAATATTCCAAGATGGGATACTTCTGAAATCTTGCCCTTGGTATGCAGATTGGTTAACATTTATGTCATCATTAGTGTGTCGTTAGGACGGAGGTATTACGAAAATTCATAAAGTCAACTGATATTAATCTTTAAAGTACACAACTTAAAATGGTTTCTTAATTTGGCCATATTACAATAATAAATATTATTAATCTATCATATCCATATGACATAATTGAAACCAAATAATTGTTTCATTATATGTACATCCATTTTTTCAAAACCCAAATAAGCTGCCATATAACTAAGTACATTGAGACTATTGGAGATTTACATTATTGAGGAAAAAATCCTTATATGTTATGTATTTGTATTTACTATAATGTATCACTCGTAAATTATTTTACCATTCACCCAAAATCTGCATATATTGCTGCTATAATAGTGACAATTGGTTTTTGAAATGAATGTCATTTTCAGTCGCATTGAATTTTCTTTTGCATAACAAAGTTTTCAAAGGTCGCACATCATAAGTTAATCACTATGTTATTTGATTTGGATGTGATTCAATATCTTCAGCAAAATGATGAGCTGGTTGCACTGAACCATCTGAAACAAATAATTAAAACCAATTAGATATTTATGGAACTAAATGCTTATGAAGTTTCGCACAATCTAGCAGATTGACAAAACACCGACTATATCATACAGTATATTCAATCCCACGTGTTAGTCAAGCAATTGTGAGTAATCAGATAAATCTTGTCTCGTTGGCAGATGATTTTGCAACATAAATAATATATATTTAGGTTCGGTGGCTGCGAACTTAGGTGCATTTTTATTGAAATGTTTGATATTGGCAGGTGTAAAACTAAACTATTTTAAAGCAATACCATGTTGATTTGAATGACCTGACAAATATAAAGTAGATTTTGATACTGTAAATGAAATTGAATCATTGCTGTTTACTGTTTGTTGTATTGTATTGCTGCAGTGATGACGATTCTGGTGATTTTAAAAAGTTCTTCATTTTGAGAAGGTATTTAATAGAAAAAATCACAACAGTACTAACAGGTAGTTTTAAATCCTAATACATACAAAATTTAAAAAAATTTGACTTCATTTTGTAAATAAAATCATGAGCACTTGTTATGAGCAATATGTGCTTATAAAAATATATTTAATTCAATCAAGTTCATTGCAAACTCATTGGTTTATCCTTGGATTAACTTTTTTAAAATTTCTTTTAGTTTTTTCTAGGCTACAAATATTAATTTATACATTCATATCAAAATACATCTTCTTTGTGGAATATAAAGTAAATAAAAAAAATAACGGGTTAGTTTCAAATTGTGGCATGTGTGCTTTAAAAATACGCAACTATCAAAAATAGTAAGTGTGCTTTTATTATGGTGTATTTTATAGATCGGCAAAATCATCCCGGTTTAATGTTGGTATATGGTCATGGGCTACAAAAATATTAAAATAGAATTAATCAGAATAAAATCTTAACTTTTGACTCCCAGAAAACAACAATAAGTTAACATTCTTGATTGTCTAGTGATAGTGATAGTGATCAAGTGGTAAAGGGTTCAAGCCTCCTCCCAAGTTAGTCCTATTTCCATAGCACACGCACTGAAGTTCAGTTTGGAACTAGTAAGAATATTAGTGACATGTACGCATCTCTATTTATATAAAAAAAAACATTATTATAAATAATTCATAAGCAATAAAATCATAGAACTGGAAGAGCAGTCAGTGAAACAACGGATACTGTAAACATTTTAGTTGAACCCATGCTACAAGTTAGGGAATTAACAATATAGTAAAACTCTGTTAATTCGTATACCCATATACATATCATATTTTAACAAAATTTGCAATTTTTTCAAAAATTTTAGCCACGAAAATAATAATTCATACTAATTTCTACCGATAATTCATGAAATCTGATCATTCGTGGTTCATAGACATTTTTGATACCAAAAGTAAATAATTTGTTAATATAATTTCCATACAGTAGAACCGCGTTAATTCAAACCCCTTTCATTCGAAATTCGATATAATTAAAAATTTTCAAACACTTCAAGACCCAAATTGTCATTTTCATACTTAATCAACCTCTTTAATATGAAAACCCTGTTAACACGTAGCATGACATAATTTTCAGAACCTCGCATCATAAATCAATACATTTTTATGTCACATAATTTGAAAATTTTTGATGGCGCTTGCCTGTGCGAAGCGTTCTTTATGTATTTCGTGATATCTGCCGACACAATGCGTTTCTGAGCCTACTTTGTGCGCGATTTCCTATATGTATGTCGCGATAAAATTGGGGCATTCCAGGTACGCTTTCTTCAGTTGACTGCTTTGGCAGTTTGGCTGCAGAATAGAGATATATTCCCCTTTCGATTCTTTTTACTAATAACTGTGTTTTTAAAATGTTTTTTTTTAAAGATCGACTTTTTGTATTATTTCACATATTTATGAACAATTGTATTTCTAATATCTGTGTTTGTTGTGTTAATTATCTTCATTTTCCTTGGATGACATTATTGTTGACTTATTATTTCATGTGAAATTTTTTGAATGATCCTAAGACACATGCGGTCATTTGATGTGGTGGTAAAATTTGTATTCCGAAAGTGTCAAATAATGAGACAAGGAATAAAGTTCCTACAAAAACCAACAGATGTCACTTTATACATCCGGAATCATAAGTTCTATAATTGGAACACGGTCTACGTCGCAGCTGCATTCATTGTTAAATTCACACATCGGCTTATTACAGTTCTTTGTTTATTGCTTAGTTCCTTGGTTTTTTGTTATCACCCTATTATTTGAATAAAATAGAAAGTAGTGTGAATGTTAAACTTTCGACCAGTGACATTGATCGCCTTAGTAAAACAAAACGTAAAATTCGACAGATTGACTTTTGGAACTGGTTTGACGGAATAACGGTCTATGTTACTTCCCAGCACAAAAGGTGTTTCTGTAATTTATCGATGAATTCTATTGTGTCCTCTAAAGTTTAAAAAAAATCACATCGGCCAAACCCTTCATTTGATAAATATTTTGACACAGAAGCTGATATAATGGACAGTCACTATTGTTTCTATATGAAAATCGTGAAAATCGTCAACAGCAGCGGTGAGTGCAAAAATGCAGACGCAGTATGTTGAGTTTTTTTTTAAATTTTTCTAATGTTGCCGTAAAAAAAGTAGTTTTCACTATTCATAATTCTGATTTTTATTTATTTTGATCCAGTGAATTAACAAAGTTTTACTATATATAGTAACATAGCCAAAAATAAGTTAGTCTACACACTCACCTAAAATAGAAAAGCTTGCTAAAGTTTATATCATACTATTTTAGAATATGCTGAAACAAAAAACACACTGTTTCATAAAAACAGCCAAAGAATAACTTGAAAAACACTGACAAAAAAGTTATATGTATGTACAAACACATACTACAAAAAAAAGAAATTGGAAGTATTTTGACCAATTGGAGTTTAAAAACAGGTCCCATATTATTAATGGAGAAAGTATGTGTAATGTATAATATGTATTTTAATGTATTTTGTGAAAGAAAAAATCCTAACATATTTACTGCCAAATGTTTTAAAAACTCACAAATTAACTTTGCATTGTACACCAACCTGAATTAAAATGAAATGAAATCTCTGCTACTCTGTTCTGCATTTCAGAAAATATGAAATGCTAATAAACCGGGAATGTAATGAAATAATCTTTTAATTATGTAATTTCATGAAGTATGTATATATGTAATATAGTTAATTTCAAACAAATCTTTGCAGAGGTTGAGATGTTGCCACCCCTTTCCTGATGGTAATAATTACAGTAAAACACCGTTCATTCGACATAATTCAAAAATGTTCAAACATACCAATTTTATATTTAACTGACCCCGTTGATTCGAAAACTGGTAATTCTTATAATGAGATCATTTTTACTCTTGCGCCAAAAATCAATACCTTTTTACATTATATAATGACCATTATACGTGACCACCGCACGCAGATAATTTTCAAATACATTGATATTAGTAGCCGCCGCATGCTAATAAGTTTAAATTAGATTGATACTAGTCGCCGCCTCATATCGGTAAATAATGATCGATTTTGGAAACTGCCACACAATGATATTTTTCAAATATTGTCATATGCCAGTAATTTTCAAAAAGTTTGATATTAGCAGCCGCCATGCGTCACAAATTGTCAAATAAATCAATACAAGAAGTTCTCACCTCTAGTTTGCTCTAATTACTCAAACTAATATAGCATTTTCGGAAAGTTTCTGCAGAATACATGAAAATATATAATATAAAATACACATATTCACTTTTATAAACAAAATTAGCGCAATTGAACACAATTTTTTACTAATTTAGTGAATTCTGAATCCGTTAATTTGATTGACTCAATCAGTTCTGAGTGGTAATTTTTTTTTTTTTGATACTTTGATTTAACGAGGTTTAGTGTGATTTGAATTTTTTTGTTTCACAAATTTCGAATTAACGAGATTTTACTGTATAATAGTATAATTAAATATAAAAAACAAATTAAATCAATCTATAAAAACATTATTTGTTTACCACCAGGATATGAACTCGGAACTTTTCCTGTCTGGGGAAATACTTAACTATTTCACTACATTAACTATTTAAGTTTCCAACAAATTTGTTCTTTATAAATAATACAATCAATTTTATATTGCAATAATCCCAAAAAATCTTTAAAAAACTGAACTGCAGTTTGAAGGAAAAATAGATAAATTGGTAAGAAATGTTTACGAATTTTTGAACTTTATTAATTAAGTAAAAAAAAAAAAAATTTTTTGGAAGAATGTTTATAATTAAAGTCTTTAATATGTTTTATTGCAATTATCATCAGATACTACTAACGAAAAATAATTGAAGAGTGCTCTTACAACAAAGGTTATAAGAGCCATTTCTATCATTATTGAAGTAGTCTTGTGATAAAATGTTTTTTAAAATTATTTTCTTCTGTTAATACAGCTTAATTGGATGGATTCACAAACCCATATATGCCTTACATGACATTACACTACTTTTTGTTTTTTTATTTGAATGGAGAAAATGTTTTATTGTCTCTCTGGAAAAATTGTGTTTACTGTTTACACTCTTCAATTATATATATATATATAATATAATATAATATTATCTAAGTCATTTGTGAGATAATATTCTGGCCTAACTTTTTAGACTTTGATTTAAGGGGCGAATGGTATTAGAATTTAAAGACATTTGCAATGAAAAAATAATTCCTCTATCCAAATTACTCATACTGAAATATTGAGGAAAGAAAACTGAGACATTTACTCAAAACATGAAAACAATTTAAAAATATATATAAATAAAACTCAATTATTACCTGAAACCTCCTTTTCAACTCTCATTTTGTCTTTGACGATATAAAATGCTGTCACCAGGAAAAGCGCTCCTCCCAATAATTCTACAAAACTCGTTGTGAACAATGCATACTGGAGAGCTTTAAACTTTACTGTGTCATCATCAGTCACCGAAGTCACAAATGTAGTATTATCTACAGCGTAACTACTCAAAGATTTTGTGTTTGTCGGTATGAGGTATATTTTTAAGGCCTCAGAAATCTGAAAAAAGAAGAAAACAATAGAGACATTACAAATATACTTTATAAATAACTAGCGAGTACCCGGCATGCGTTGCAATGCCACTCAAGAAAAGAAAATGTTTGTATTTTAATTTTGATTATTGAAGTGCTTTTGGATACACAATATTTTTTGTTTTTCCGTATGGTGCGTATACGAAGTTGCCAGAAAAAGCGATAATTCTTGGAAAATTCGCCACATACAATCCTAAAAATAACCAATCAACGCGTCCATATTTCACGACATATGGTTTGCCATGAAACTGATAGCCGTGGCGTGCATATCGCTTTTTCCGGTGAACTTTCTCATTGTAAAATAGTTATACTAATTCAGAAACCTTCGCGGGCATGCGCGCACAGCAACTCACCAAAGTTTCATGGCAATAAATTATATGAAATACACACATTTATTGAAACGACTCGTGCGCCACCTATTGTAAAATGGTTATACTAATTCAGAAACCTTCGAAGGCGTGTGCACAACAACTCACCAAAGTTTCATTGCAATCGGATGAACACAAACATTCATTTTTATATATATATATAGAAAAACAAAATTGTACTATTTTCAAATACAGTGAGTTGTAGTGAGTGTGTTGAACATTTATGTTTTGAAAAAATAAGAATCAAGTATTATTAGTATATAAACATAAATGTACAACAATACCTCACTGTACAGCCTAGATACGTTCTATAATATAAAATAGAATTTTTAACAGTTCTAATAAGAGCTAGAAGAGGATTATGAAGAATCGCATGACATCATGCTGTCATTAGATTCACCCGTTGTTATAGAACAACCTGGTTGAAAATGTGGTCCAACGTTTGTTATTTTTTACTGCTTTTTGGAGTTTTTTGTAGCAGTTAATGGCTGTATTAAAGCTTAATTTTAGCACTGTGTTCTTTATCAGGATCAATTTTAAGTAAGATGTCTCTTCCTCGTTCGAAATGCTGAAAGTATATATTTTTGTTGGCAGTATATCGAAAAATTTTGGGCCACAAATCGAATCTCAGCTATAATTTAAAAGGGCCATTATAGCAAGGTGTATTATGTAACTACATATAAACTATTTGTAATTAACAAGTTTTTATTGTATGCCCACGATAAGATAAACAAATAACTTACTACTCCGACTAGATAAGGGCTTCCTGCATCGCCGAAAGCGTGAGAAACTAGTATCTGGAAAGCTTCTGCAGTTGATCGCCGTGTTGGAATAACAACATACTGAAAACAAACATAAAAATAGTTATGTAAAATATGAATAATTAATAATTTTGCTGGTTACTATACAATGATATTAAGCTAAAAATATTTGAAAGATTAAAAGTATTTGAATATATGAAATAATCACATTAATTGCTTTGTATTATATCAAATGTCTATTTAAAAGTGTCATCTATGATCTATGATTAAAAATAATAACATAATAAATTATGAAAGAGAAGGAAAAGCTTGTAACAAATGATAAAAAAAATCCAAAGATGTCACTGCTGTTGAACTAAAGCCAAAACCACACAAAATCAACTTCAAATGAAGGAAAAGTTTGAAAAAAAAATCCAAAGATGTCACTCCCAGCAAATGACCAAATAGCAGCAACCATTTAACTCTAAAATTAAAGAATCGTCCAAGTTTTGATAAGAGAGAATATTGTACATAACTAAGCAGATAATACAGGAGACAAACTCTTAAAAAAAAAAACTAATTTTTACCCAGTAATTTGATTGATTTTTATTTCTTATCTGGGCAATCCATGATCATTAAGAATGGAGTGAAGATATCCAATAAGTAATATAAAATGATACCTAATAATAAAGAATGTAGAAAATAAGAATAAATAAAACCTGCACATACACAAAAACAAAAAAAAACCTTTTTTGTGTTGTCAAATGTCAAGCCCTTTGGTATTATTAAAAATGTGAAAGTCAAAACTAAATTATAAAGCACAACAGTATTATAAAATGGAATATAGTTAAATGTCTCACAAACAAGTTTTCTAATAAAGTAGAGAACAATATTATTGGTTGTGGCTGACATTTTTATTATCCATATATGCATGTTACAGATTAACAGCAAGTTTTCTTTAAATCCTCGATATCTTTGAAAATAACGAATTATGACTTTTATGTAAATTTACAATGAATATTTAAATAATTCATGTATGTACATATAATTGCTAAATTGTTTAAGAATTAATTAATAACTCTATCAATGAATTAGATAATAAATTTATTAACAGTTAAAGTGAAATATTCAAATCATTATGAATACCATTTATTTACCATATGCATATTGTGTGTATCTAGCTTTTTGGATACACCATATGTATTGTATAATATTCCAAAAAACTTCACACAGAATGCACATATTGAAGACAAAACATGAAGCAATGATCCAATGAATAAATGCAAGGTGAAAAATGAACTGATATGCGTGTGGTGTGGCGGAACAATTGCGGGTATTGTATGTTTATAAATAGATAATTGAATGATAGCAAAATAACAATATTGTTAGTAGTAAAAATAAAATAGAAAATAAATCCAAATAAGAAAAACAAAAATGTGATGAATTCTTACCAAACACATATCGGCCACAATAGCCCAATTCAAATTTAGTGCCATTTGCCCAAAGAACATCAACACTAACGGAGTTACAGTACATGTTTCCATCAATAACAGGGCGAGCAGTAAGAAAACTGAACTGACAATCATTCCAACTCCGCAAATAATTGGGTGTATATAGGGCAACTTCTTAATCAGCGCGTCACCAATTGCCGTGCCCAGGGGTACTCCGATAATTCCGGCTGCCATCGCTATGACTCCAA
This sequence comes from Eubasilissa regina, assembly GCA_022840565.1. Taxonomy (NCBI): domain Eukaryota; kingdom Metazoa; phylum Arthropoda; class Insecta; order Trichoptera; family Phryganeidae; genus Eubasilissa; species Eubasilissa regina. The sequence goes on along the minus strand of JAINEB010000004.1, from coordinate 20,032,231 downwards.
AAGTAAATGAGACACTGTACGACAAAAGGGAGGAAAAACGAGAAATTAATCTTCTGCTGTTTTCAAGTCGTTTGCACACACTGGGTTCAATAATGTTTGAGCGTGGGTTCTATGAACGGAAAATAAGATTTACTAATTTGGAAACTGGTAGTTTGATCAGATCATCAAAAGTTTGATCAGATGGAAGAACCAAAATGGATTTTTAGGAAATTTTTAGATTTTTATGACATGTATAATTGGATACAGAACACAAAAATATAATGACACTAGATTATCATTACTAAACTTAGCATGCGGTTACAGAACCCGTGTTAAGGATGGTAGTTTGATGATAATGACAACAAAGGTATTAAACATGCACGGCAATACAAATAATTCTCTCATATCAAAACTGGAATATTCTCATTAATGGACCAATAATAAGTATTTCAGTTTATTTGTTTTGTGTTTGCTTTTCATTATCCTTCAAGTCTCACCAGCAGAATATCAGCTACCAGGGACCAAGTAAGATTGAGGAAGACCTCGCCGAAAAATACAAATGTCAGGCACCACTTGGCGTGGCTGGAGGCTATGACTATTGCCAGGTACACAATGGGAGCCGAAGTGATGAGTCCGAATCCGCAAATTATCGGGTCGCAGTCGGGATACTTTGGTCGGAGTCTTTGGGCGATCATGGAGCCGAGAGGAACTCCTATGATGCCTGCAGCCATCGATACCAGACCAAACTTGTAGGACACACTAGCAGATACATAATAACATATTCAAATATGTTCCTTTCATTTTATTTTATATATTAAATAATAAGGTATATGGTAAAATCCTGAGAATTAAAAATATTACTTCGTAAGTAATACATTTTACCGTATGCAAAAAAAGATAGATTTTACAATACAGTAATACCCCGACTTACGCAAACTCAGAGTTACGCAGTTCATTTGGCGACACTACCGCTAGACGTTGACCGTTGACAACACTGCCACCTGCTATATTCAGTGTTTCTCTTACTGTGATTGCTAGAAACTGATATCGCTCATGTGGTAGAAGAAGTTGTTAATCTTGGCAATTAGATTAACGATGTCAATGAGCTCTTGGATTTACTTAGTCAGGAGTTAACAATCGATGAGCTCATAGAGATGCGTAAGCAAAACGACAATGAAGACACTTCAGACCTAATTCCACCAGAAAAGTACATGACAATTGCAAGCTTGACAAAAGGTTTCAGCTCAATTGAAAATGGCTTAAAAATTTTAGAAAACATAAGACTCCAACGAAGAACGCGTTATAGCTACAAAGCAAGGAATAAAAAAATGATTAGCTTGCTACGAAGAAATTCTGTGTGAAAAAAAGAAGGCATTGGGTTGTCAGACGAATTTGTTAGATTTTATGAAGCCATCGACATCAAAATTACTTTTTTACGCAAATCATTTATTTTTTTAATATTTTGTATTGATATGTATAAAGAACTGCAATTTTATTAAATATTTTTCTTCTATTTTAATTTTATTAAATAGTGTTTTTGTTAGTCTTTGGCCCCAGTTAAATTGTATGTATTTATATGCAAAGTTGTACCCTGACTTACACGAATTCGAGTTAAGCGATTTTCGTCGGTCGCACCTATTGCGTAACTTCGGGATATTACTGTATTGTATTATTTAGAAAATATGCAAAAACGGTAATATATCATTCATATATGTAATGAATGTGCTAAATAAATACCTTTTAGCAAACACAAATAAATACAAATGAAAGAATCTGATATAACCGACATCTTAATGCTTCGGTCACCAGGCTAATGTTCCTCTAGAAAATATGTATGTATCTAATTATTCATTATTGAATTGAATAGTTTGTTTTTTATAACAATCAATTTGTCATGCATGTTTGAATTCACAAGATTATACCATACTTGTAAATTAATTTTTAACATGTCGTTTAATTCTCATTTAATAAAATTTCTCATACAGATCAGGGTAAAATTACGAAAAATCTCACTAGAAAATGCAGGGTGTAATGGGGAAAAGTGCTGTTCATTTAGTATACAAGTGTCACAAAATAGGTAACACAAGCGGAAGTCACAGCAAAAGTGAGCTCAGAGATTTTTATGAATCTGAACAGATGGTGCCAAGCGAAAACAGCCCCATAATCCATAACAATGTTCATTTTCGAGCGATTACAAAAATGATACATCATTTGTGGCACTTTATGGATTAAAATCTATGTTTTATCTCGAATATATATTTTTTATTGTTACAGTACAGCGTAAGTACAGTACACATTATTATACAGTATTGAAATGTTTTCATAATAATTGTGTGTGCTATTAACATTGTTAACAATTTGTCCTGATGATTCATGTCACTTTCGCTTGTGCTCTATTTAGTAACATGCAATTTTTTTTAATCATCTAACTGTAAAAATAAACAGAAGAAATATGGAGTTTTATAAGACAGACAAATTTAAATGTTTCATGGGGTTAATATCTTTAACATCCAACGCATATTATATTTTGTAATGCTGCACATTGCAGTTTTCTACCATATCTCATAGATGAGATGCACTTACATATGCACTAAAATGTTTGCATTGCTTAGTGCAATGCAAAAATGTTGCACTTCTTATGGAAAGATCACAAAAATATGAAAAAATTTAAACATGTGATAAGGATATTTTTGTGGATATCAAAATGCTAACTTGAACACTAATCCACATTTAAAAAAATATTAGGACTAGGTCACCAATGTGTAATCAGTTACTATATAAATTTTTAATGTAATCATATTTTATTTGTGAAGTTATGATTTTGCAGAACACAAATCATTTAGGAAAATTTAACGAAAAACTTATCTATTGAAAAAAAAACTATTAAAAGTTATCTACTGGTAAAAGAAAGTATCAGTTTCGAGTACCGGTGATGGCTATATTTTTTTAATAAATAGACTTTTTATTTGTATTTGTCTAAGTGACTTATTTAAATTTGTTTTCAATATTATGTATTTACACTGAAATTTATTCATCACAAATGTATTTTTTTCCAATACTTATAAATAAATTCATAAAGGCATGAGCATGACAATTAATTAATTAATGATTTGTGTAAACGGTAAATTAATTAATTTCAATGAAGACACTTACTCGCTGAAGGAGACGCTGCCATTGTTCTCAGGCTGCAGCTTGAGTCCTAGAAATATAAAGTGGGGGCCCCACCACGCGAGAGCTCCGGCCACGAAGGCAACGCATGTGAATCCAGCCGTAGAAAGCATGAAAGAAGGACTGAAACAAATATGAAAATTAATAAATATTTAACGACTTGCTGGCCGGTGGTAATTAAATTGAAATCTAAATCTGAAAACAATATGTATGTTCTATTTCTTTCAGTTATTGCAGCAAGTGCATATTAACTTGCCTTGAAACTGTGAGTCTGTCTTAGTCGGCGAGAACATTGATTAATGAGATGAGATTCCAGCATAAAAATGTTTGCAAATGTGTTTTAATTTAATGTCTAATTGTGTGTTATTTGGCTGCATGGCTCCAGACAGCGGCTGCATATCGAGTGTAAGCATTATTGTAGTATTTTAAATGAGGAAATTATTATCAATAGAACCTACGTAATTATCATAATTAACAAATTTTCAGTTATTCTAGAATTTCACATATATATATAAAATTTGTTTTATATATGTATTCACACAATACATATATAAAACAAATTCACTGCCTCTTCTTCTTTTAAATAGGCAATCAATCTTTCAAGAGTGATTTGTGCCATTAATCAAGTTAAAACTTTATTTTATAGAAAAAAGTACAATAATATTATAGAATAGGAAATATTATATTACAAGTCAATACCATTATGGTTCAAAAAATTTGCTATTATATATCATCTTCTCTTCCTTAACTTGCCATATTTAATCTATATATATATATATATATATATATATATATATATATATATATACATCTAATATGACACAAGTTAACCGGGAGTTGAAAATGACCATTGACAAGATTACTGTAAAAAAAATCTATGATCCACAATGGACAAGTAAACAAGATATGGTCAAGGGTCTCTTCCTCAGCACCACGCTCACATATTGGGAAATCTATTAAGTTTAATCTGAATAAATGTGAGGATACCTGGCAATGCCCAATTCTCATTCTAGAGATATTTGATATTGTTCTATCGGAAACTTTTCTTTTGGGGAACCAGGGAGTGTGGGGAATAGATCCTTGAATTATTTTAAGCCTTCCATTGTGCAGTCCAGACAGAATTCATACGTTTATTTACCATATTAAGTCTGTCATACATCGGAATATGGAATTGATGAGGAAATACTTCGGAAAGAGTGGCATAAGTACATGCTAAATGCATTCGTGTTTTTTTTTACGAGGGGTTGAAATATTCCAGTGTAACAAGAGTAATTAATATTGCTGATGCAATGTGTTAATTTGCGAGTATTGATCAACAATATTATGTCGAAGATGATGTATTTGTGTTGGCATCTTCGTCAACTGCATAGTCTGCTAACACTTACACAAATTAACAATTACATCTGCGACTTTAACCCTGATAATTATTTGAAACATTGAGCAGAGGTCAAGGTATCGAAGTAAGACTGTGAAGCAAAAAACTTAAAATTTTTTCCATAAGCAAAACATCTGCGTTCAAAACAGCGTTGGTTTTAAATCTCAGATGCCAATGACACACTAACTAATATTTGGTGTACTGTGTACCAAACCAGACTTGTGATTTCAAGAACAGGAAAAATTTTCTACTTTATGTTTACATGTACATATTAGTAATAAGCTCAAAATCAAGAACTGTGAGTCAAATCACTGATATATTAAAATCACAATTACTAGCAGTGATGTGAGTATCTTGTGATTTGTAATTCTTGTCTGAAAATATTATTTTATTTTTGATTTATTGAAGAATTAAATTTGTTTGTGGTTTGCTATATTTTGGTTCGATTTTTGTTCACTTATTTATGCTAGGAAGCTGTGAATTAAATATATTTTATGCGGAAAGGAAGGATATAGGGTAATGATATATAAGTATTTTTGATAGCATTTCCATATATTGTCATGTTGTTGTAAAACACAGTTTTAATCGCTAATATCAATGAATGAATCACGAGTAGCAATCGATTTCTTCACTGGTTCATATCTACTTTTGGAGATGTAGAATGTAGACCACACAACTTATAGTTTAATTCAATATTAATATTAAAAATTAAAAAAAAAATGTTTTGGAAGTGAACACATATTAAATTTTGAAATAAATTCTGTAAATTATTCCCCCTCAGAAGATTGCATTTATTTGTTAAATATCGACTTACTTTTTGGCTAGCGCCTTGATGTCTTCCATATAAGAACCTGGACGAACATGAGAACCTCCCTCGGCTTGCCCTCTCTCTGGCTCTTTCATAACAAACAACATGAGCAGGACTGCGATGCATCCCATCACGGGGGTTACACGGAGTCCCCACTGCCAGCTTCCAAAAGCTTTCGCTGTTTCAGAACCCACGATGTATCCCAGACCACTAAAATATAAACAAAATAAATAAATGTTTTTTTCGGTGTTACTAAGTGTTGACCAGTACATATCTGGTTAGCTCAAATGTCTTCTATTTCTGGTACCATCAACACTTGCATCATACGTCTTCCTCTCATTGATTTGTGCCACATGACGAAACCATCCAAGCCAATTGATCCTAATCCTGTAATCTTAATCCTATTATTCTGTTATGATAAGCTTTACATTAACTCCTTATTTGTTCATTTTTATTCCATAAATAGATTTTTCACACATATATCTGAGCGACCTTATTTCCATCGCTTGCATTATCTACATTGGTTCCTTTTTTCAAATACCATAATTTTTTATTTGATGGCATTCGTCAAAAGGTCACATTCCTTGCAAGACCTACTTTCTAGCCATTAATACTGCATCATTTGTATATAATAAAATCAGATAATACTTTTTTTTATCTATTTCTATGTTGAGTACTGTATTAAGTGAAGAGAATTAGATGAAAAATCTGCTAACTACTGCAGTGCAGTAAACCTAGAAATCACTCACTTAAATTATATAAGTACCGCTCTTTTGTATCTTACCTTCCAACAGGGATGGCAAAGTAAAATATTGCCAACATTTTGGATCTGAGGTCTTTCACAAAGAGATCACTGATGATGGTGGGAGCTATTGTTGAATATGATGCTTCTCCGATCCCTACCATCGCTCTGAAGAAAATAAACCATCCAAAATCCTGAAAAAGAAAGTTTAAAATTATATATACAATACGGAATATAAAACTTACTACTTTTAGATGAAATTTTTTTTGTAGAAGATAATGCAATATCTATTCAACAAAATATAAAAAAAAAACAACACTGCACTTTATACAGAGGAATCATTCATTATATTCTTAATGGTGGTACAGCAATATTTTGTTTTTAAAATTGATATATTTTAATTACATCTCAAGCTGATCAAAATCTCAACACATGTACATGATATTGAGACGTATCTCAATTAAATCTGAGATTATCTCATTGTGTCTTCTTCCATGAACACAGGCCTTAAAGGATATTTATGAGCAATATTTTTTAAAAATTGTTAAAAAGATTACAAATTATGAGTGATTTAGAAATATCAATAATATATTTAATTCGAAAATAGAATTAACATCTCAAATACTAGATAACATGGTATCTAACCTATACACATGACATCAACGGAATGTATATGGATTTTTATTTATGGCACGTCTATGTTATATTGAGGTGTTTTTACATTTTTTAAAAGCTATAAAAAACAGTAAACAGTATGATATTTCAAGTTGTAATTGTACTTGAACCTTAATGATTTCCAGTCGGCTGCTAATATAATTAAGGTATGTAACAAATATTTTGATGGAAATTGAATAAAATAGGAATAAAAACGTTGGTTTCAAGCTTTAAAAAATTGTCAGGTTCACAAAAGACTGAAGTGTTCCCATTTTTTGAAATTGGTGAAATGTTTTAGAATGCCCTGGATTTTTTTAATGCCCTCCATCCATGGTTTCCATGTTGCCATCACAAAAATGTAGGTAGCCAAAAGGAATTAGACATAATTATAATTTCAAAAGGTTTCATGATGTAAGGACACCCTGGTTTGGAGGTTAGCTCGGTAAAGTTGATTAGTTCAGTTATGAACCAGTTTTAACCATAAAAGTGGCCTTACCGTCATAAATGATCCGATGAGCGTTGTGATGCTCCAGAAAAAGATACCGGCAGCCATGATCTTGACACGTGACTGTCTGTCACCGAGGTAACCAAACAGCGGAGCAAATATCATGTATGATAACACAAAAACCGTTTGCAGAAGGCCGCCCCTATCATCACCTATGTGGAAGTGTTGTTGGACATCTGTCAGGATACCTGAAACAATGATAAACTCATTATAACCTAAAAGTTCATATTCCATGAGAGCGCTGCTTGCACTAGTCGGCACTGAGCTTCAAACAGAGCTTTACGCCAGCAACGAGCTGACTCAAAAGTGGGACAAATCAATGCACATGCCTCTGGTAAACATTGTACATGCGCTACATAACACGCCAACCTGAATAGTATTCTGTACGAGTAGTTGTACTGAATTAGTAAACGGTTGTACGTCATTTGCTTGTTTTCGACCAGAACCCGCAGGTATACATGTTGGTGAAGAACGATTTAAACAGGATCCTCTTCACTTCCTTACTGCATCGGTAAAAACGCTGTGACAACATATTTGAATGAACGTTTAACTGTCTCCTCTGTCGTTCAATGTCATCATCATCATCTTGTCCATCTTCATTTAAGTGGGATATTGTCTGGCCCTTTTCCATATTTGAATGCCATTATGACCGATTTGCTGGCATTGTATAAAATATTATGCACACTGGCATATGTTTCACAAATCTGTAAAAGTTTTCTTATCGCTTTTATAGATGGCGCTAGTATAACCATATCATTTGCATAATTAATATAGTTCACATTTGTCCCACTCATGTGGCAACCAATTTTTGCATCAGATAGTCGATCGCTCAATTCGTTCATGTATATATTGGAGAGGATTGGTGACATGAACCCACTCTGCCTCACCCCAATGTGCACGAAAAATAGCTCGGAGTTGGCACCTTCCCACCGCACTAAGTTCTCTTGTTGTCTATGCAACCTGTGAAGTATGTCAAAGGCTTTGTTCAAATGGAGAAAGCACACATATATTGTGGTTCTTCAACTTTTAAAATAGTCCACAATTTATTACAATACTAATAAGATAATTAGTATTATTACTTCATTATTTTATTGTTTTTATTTTATTGCGGACTGGGTTTTTAATTTTTGTAGCTTCAAACACCCTTATAGCAATAACACCCCAAAACTATGAAATGATGTTTAAATAACTATTATTAAAAAGTTATGCACTTTTTTATAACAAATACCATTTTGTAAAAATATAATTTAATAAAAAATGTAATTATAAATATGTACATAATAATTATTTGTGCGGTAAGGCTTGTTCACAGAATCAAATAGGATATTCTTATCTTTGACATCCCGTGAAGTATTCCAGGAAATAATGATTAGATAATGATATTTTTTTCATAAATTTGAATAAAACGCATGTGAGAATATAAAATATATTGTAAAAAATATTGAAAATATTACCAATTCACATCAGCCTCAGAAAAACTAAGTGTTTAGGAATGACTCATCAGAAAACAGCATTGGTGCGAATTACACAAGCTTACTATACATGTATATTTTCTAAAACAGTCAAATATTTATTGTGTTATCTTAAAAATCATGGTTTGGATGCTATTTTATATATAACAACGTCTCCTGAACGTGAACATCTCATCAGTAGTGAAAAACTTATGATTTACTACTGTTGAAATTCGACAGGCGATTCTGATTCAAAATACTCAAATAGAAATATTATACGAATATAAGAAACATTATATGCAGTGCTTTTTCTGTAAGAAAAAAGGTGCCGGAACTCGCATCTTGTTAAACTTTAAAAAAAAATGTGAATTCAGTTTTTAACATAAAATTAATTTACCAATTGCATTTAAGGCAGATGTTTAAAGTAAATTCCAAAGTTTATATCCGTAACAATATTGTTATTTTCAGAATAGGTTAGAAATATAGTTTAAAACAGGACTGTGAAGTCGTTTAAAAATCTACCGACTCCAATGTTACCTTACAGTCCGATTCCGACCATTCAGAGGTAGTTCAGTAAAGTCCGACTGAAAAAATATACCTTCCGACCTTCAGCTGCACATTCGGCTTCGGCTAAAATCTGCCGAAGGTTTGGCCGAAGCCGAAGCTTTATATCTAGCCGCCGAAAAGTGCTGAAAATGCACGAATAATTACGAATGAATTAAAATTCAGTTTGTCATTTCTGGAAAAGCGCAATTTATTTATTTAATGGATATATTTACAATTATTATCAACACCCATAATGCAGCAAATTAAGTAACAGTGTAGAATTTGCATTGTTATGTATACATTCTAGTCGGTGTTCTAAGATTTGTAAGTACGATTAAACCTTCGGCTTCGGGCAAAAACCGCCCTTCGGTCGGACACTAGTTCTCAGATGCAGCACCGATCAGCTCAGCTATAAGCGTAAAAACGAAAGAATGTGATGTAATTCGCGAAAGAATGAACGCCCGCGTAAATGTATCCGGTATTGATTCGCTCTCGCCCCAGACTTTTGAAGCACACATATTTTTAAAAAGGAGCTGGAGTTTATTTGTTATTTCAACAACCTCAGATTGCGCCATCGGAATATCATCATAGCTACCAACACCACTTCGTCTGTCGTTCACATATTTATTAAATGCAGCTTTTTTCGTAAAGCATATCAGTAATGGTATAAAAGATCTATTATACATATTACATAGTAAAGTCGAAAAGTTTTCGGCATGTATAATATTGAGCGTTATAATACATCCTTGGGCCGAAAACTTTTGAACTTTACTTAGCATACACGAAAGTCAATTGTGCGTGCTAATCGTCGCGTTTGCATTTGTTGCACACCAGAAGTCTCGCAATCTTATATATTTAACTTGGATATTATTGCTATAAAATATACCTGCATAGTATGCAATATAAAAATAATACGTATTAATTGAAGTCGGGTTGCGTAGACAGCATCAGGAATCGCATTTTTAGTGGCGTCAATATAGATAATTAATATCAGAAATATTTTATACATTTACATGAAATATATTGATTACATAATTTACGATAATTTAAATCGAGGACATGGAAAATAAAATCAAGGGAAACAGTTTTAAGTTGAAGATAGTTGAATATGCAGATTTTTAGAAATTCAAATGCGGGAGTTAAATATCAACGAATATCCTATGTTTGTGACAAATACATTTATAAGATTATTAATTATAATAACCAAGTTTTCAACGATGGAGTCAAAAAATCTAGCGCGACCTGTTTTTAAATATCTGAATATCAATAACACGTAATGACGTCACTAAAATGCGCCATAAAAATGAGGGTGGGCGTTCATCGAAAACGCGGGTAGCGCGATGCAGTTCAGCAGAATAATGCGTCGAAGCGCTGCGTCATCGTGTGCACCGCGTGACGCGACGTCCATTTTGGAAGCACGACTCAGCTGGTGGATCCTTTTTAGTTTTCCTTCACCCGAACCTGTGCGGCGCGATCTAAACGATGAATCAGAAACACCAACTTTCAATTTAGGGGTATGAAAACGGAAAAATGATTTAAAATTAAAAACAACTCGTCGGATTTTTCAAATTCTCTCCGTGGGATAGGGATGAAACAAATAAACTAAAATGTAGACAATTTTTCGTATACCCACTTCGAGGATAAGACAATTATTAAGAATCTGATAAAATTCGCGAAAGAAGTCTGAAATCAATCAATCCCTTCCATGATGTGACAATAAATTGTCGCTGTACGGTTAATTAAATTTATAGATAACCATTGTAATATTAGAGCGGCAACATTGTGGTTATACATTTTAAATAATTAAAGTAAAATAACGGCGTATTTAACCACATATTATTGTGGTCAGTGGTTATATTATTTTATGCCGACCGCTTTTTGAGCCACTCCCTCACAACAGAGTAAAACGAAACTAAGATGTCTAGCTTTCGCTATCATCCCAATGTAATAATAAAATATTGTATACCTAATTAATAAAAATCTAACTGAGTATATCCAGTAATCGCTCAACATGGCGCGAAAATTACACCAGCGATCGCAAAACCATTGCTAGCGTTAATAAGAACATGAAGTTAGCGAAACTATTATACAAGATTCAAAATCATTGCTAGCGAGACTTAATAAAAACATGAAATTAGTGAAACATTTATACAAGAGATTTAAGATCTGACCAAGACCGACGGAACATTAAATTTGTTGTGCCTAATGACTTCCAGGAAAAACAAGCAGTACCCTAGAATCATGTGATCACGTTTGATGACATAAAAAAAATATTCTCAGATGAATTATTAAACTACATTAAAAAAAATACAACTATTTGTTGTACGAAGCCTTTACCAAGAAACAAAAACTAAACGTAGTTTTGATTATTTCTGAAGCAGGATATATGTATCTATAGCCACTGAATTGTAGATCGAATTGTTGTAATCATAAGACCATCGCAAGATTACGTAATAACGCAATTGCTAGAATATTATATTATTGTCTTATAATATTACATGTAAGGTAGCTAGTCACGAAGGAATCAACTCCCGCAGACGGACCAGACAAAAAAAACTAGACATATTCAATGTTAAAATCTGCTTATCGTTTTGTGTCGATTATTTTAATAGTTCGAAATGTGCCAAAACAAAATTGCACGTTGCATTTTTGGATATAATAATTTTTAATCATACCCAAGATTAGATCTCTAAGCGAGAATATGTGTGTCGATGTTTAGACTACTGTAGAGTTTATATTCTAACGAAATCATTACAACGATGTAAAATTGGACAAAATTACTAAAAAAATACAATTTCAGTGGTGTATAAAACGATCGTATCTAGAAATAAGTATTTATGTCAAAATGGATAGCACTAGCGGTTTTACGAAGACTTTAGAAATAAGTAGTGCATCGAAGATGATAATAAAATTAAAAAAATATATCTCTTTGGTTTAACGCGTCACAATTAGAGATTCCAACTATTCGACATCATATCGAATAGTAAAATTAAAAATATTCGAATAGTTTCTAATGTATGACAATAGTATGAAATTAATTTTTAATATTTCAAATAAATCGTATTATACGTAAGTACATCAACATTTATAAGAACATGAGCTAATTTACCATAAACTGTTTATTGTAGTATTAAAAATAACAACGCATCGAACGTTTCGTATTTTAAATTTGTTCATAATATTGTTTTCATCGTTGCTGCAGTTGAAAATACCCGCTCAGTAGCGGTTGACGTTGGCCAAACTGTTAAAAGTGTTTTAAATAGAAAGTCTAACGTTTCTGTTTTTTTTTTTAAATTGTCCAAATAACTAAAATCTTTTTTTAGATTATTTGAACAAACTTTTGTTGTTTCTAAGAGGGATAAAATGGTGCTTCTTAATTCGGACGTCGATGAACTCTTCGAACAAGTAACAGGTATCTGTTCCGCGTCCGAATCAGAATCCTGAGAATTGTTTAATATTCCATCCTTAGAAATAGCTGTACAAATATTCGAGTATCGAATAGTAGGAAAAGGCCGAATATATTCGAATATCAAATATTCCGATTGGAATCTCTAGTCACAGCATATTTAATATATTAAATAATCCCATTCTGTGAATATTCTAGTTAGTTAGTTCATATGTGTCGGTAAAAAGTGATAAATAAAAGCGATAATAAAATAATACAACCATGTACATTCCGCGGATAAAACGAGCCCTCTCATTGGCCGTTAAAAGTGGAACCATACATAATGCAGTCGCGTGGCGGTAAAAATACCGTACAATTAAAATCAGCAAGATACCGCAGTCATCATTCATTATTAATCAGTCAATTTGTGAAACGTCTGACAAGCGCTAAAATCACAAGGAAATGTTGATAATAAATATTAAGCCCGATTATGAAATTTTACTTTAGAGACAAGTACGTAATATTAATTCAAATTTCTTTATATTGCTGGAAAAAATTGGAAAAGAGGCAAAGTTTTATATACCTTGGATACTTAGCGAGCTCGTGCTACCTTTATCCGCTTTTTTGCACTCATGATCGCAACCTTAGATTACGAATGAGAATGGTCAGATGCTATGTGTTCTCGATTTTATTTTATGGAATGGAAGTATGGACACTTACCGAAGAAACGTTAAGGCGACTTGAAATATTTGATATGTGGATCTACAGAAGAATGCTTCAAATAACCTGGATGGATAGAGTTACCAATGAAGATGTTACGGTTCAGATGAATAAAGATAAATAAGCAATTAGAACAATAAACATAGGAAAACTTTAATATCTCGGACATGTCATGAGACATACGAAGAAGTATGAGATCTTGCACCTCATAATGCAGGGAAAGATTGCTGGAAGTCGGGGCCCTGGAAGGAAAACATCATGGCTGAAGAAACTGAGACAATGGTTTGGCCAGTCTATTGTAGGGCCAGGGAACGGGTAGTGCTCAAGAAGAAGAAATTGAAGAAACCAAATGAAATCGAACTTGCGATCTGTGCATCGACTAATCCACATTTTACCTCTAGACCACGGGGAAAGCCTAAATAAATAATTTACAATAAATAGACTAGCTAACTAGTAAAATCAGTAGCGTAACTAATTACGGCAATGTGCTACGTAGGGGGTCTACGTCAGATACGGGTCTAAATGGTCCACGCCCTAAAGATATTTGGTATCTATACTAATATGGAATAATGATGTTTAAAATCCATCACAGCAAAAAAATTGAATTTTAAAAGTAAAAAAAATAATTACTTAATTATTTAAATAAAAAAATAATGTAACGAGAACACGCCAATATGAAAGATTAGGGGACCAGAGTATCGCCTCAAAACGCAAGAGTTTTCAGTTGCGAGTGCATAAACACATTTTTGTTATTTTTGATTGATTTTTGAAAATTTGAAATTATATAGGAGACAAGATACCGATCTTGTATTTATTATTAAATTATATTCGTAATAATATTCTTATATTTAATACACAATACATATTCAGAGGGCCCTTGCATTTTGCATTTTTTCTGTCTTGTATTAATTACGCCACTGGATAAAATAATATTGAACGAATGTGACGTAATACCACAATAACAAAAAAAAAACAATATGTATCGCATCTGAAGATGCCAAGTCAGCGTGAATATTCTTCGAGCTTAGGAGTCACTCTCGTATGAGTGGCGAATTCTTCGAAACAATCTACGTTTTCCTAGCGAGTATCTCGAAGGTTCCAGAAATTGGCCAACCTTACCGCTGCACGACGAACCAATAAAAACCTTATTCTCGTTCCATTAAATGAACTTCGTAAAATGTAATAAAGTTTAGACCGCAGCTAATCCCCGTCGAAATCAGATTTTGAAAACTCTTCATTCGACGAGAATAATGTGCGTGGTTCGTTCATCGATCGAGTTCGAGTTCAGTGCACTTTTGATTTCAGTTGATAACATCATAAAAATGCAATAGATAAATTAAAGCCCGCACAATCACTATATAAATCTGATTAAATAAAATTTTAATAATAAATGCACACTCCCAGTTAATTCTTAAAAAATCCGGTACAAAATGCGTATATATGTATATATATATATATATATATATATATATATATATATATATATAGAGATGCGTATATATGTATATATATATACGCATCTCTCTCTCTCTCTCTCTATATATATATATATATAGAGAGAGAGAGAGAGAGAGAGAGAGAAAATACTGCTACTGACTGCTGCTTGACATTGTACAATACAAAGTTGAATTAATGAATTAATTATGTTTTGTTTCTGTGCAGCTCATTAATTTTATTTAAACACGTTCATCTTTCCAGAATATATCTTAAATCTTTTTTATAATAGGTATTACACATTTAAGTGTATAAAATGTAAGTATTTTCTATATTCCCGCATTTCATAGTTTATTTCCTTTAAAGGTCCTTTAAAAACCAAAAGACAGATAGAGGTTTCACTGTATATTTATAGATTTTCACACGCACGTTTGAACCACTCACTCTTCTTCATTCATATTTTATCAGTTCTACGTCAAAATACAAGTACAAGCTTCATACATACATACAGGAAGGAACGATTTCGCAGATACTTGTATAGAGTAGAGTAACAGCTGTCACAACGTACAGTGGGCCAGGGTTAACGAATTCATTGACATTGACTTTGCTAGAGGAAATCTATAATAGGATTTCTGTTTCATCTTTCGCTCTCCTCGCGGGGGTGGGGTTAGGATTAAGGAAACTTTTCCGCTATCCGTATTATTCCTAGAGTGTGCCAGCGGAGCCCACTCGTACTTAGCCTGGTGAAAGATGTCGCTGATTTATGAAACCTTGGCGGCATTCATCAACATTTGGCTGTACTTGAAAGTCTCCGAACCGATATAATCCGGTTCTCGGTGAACTCACTTATTATCCACAGATCGATGGAACTAAAATATACGTGTAAGATTTGATAATGAAAAATTTCAATTATAAATATAAATCGATTTATTTTTCATTCGCAATAAAATTGAATAATAAAGAACGCGATATAACGGTATATTTCATGGGTAATATATTATTTTACGATAGATTACTTCCCAATGCAAAATATAGATTAGATTACATCGTATACATTACTGCTATAGGTGCGGTAAAGATAAAAATCAAAGTAAAAAAGATAAAATTATTATTGTACGAAAAATAAACATGTCAGACATATTTTAGGAATGTGTTAAAATATTGCAATATACCTAAATATCGCAAAGTACCATAAAACATGAAAAAAAAAATCATGTCAAGGACGTTGTTCTGAATTCGTAAACACCCTCTTGGCGCGTCTTATCGATTCAGCCGCGACCGTTGTTAGTGACACAATTCCGCATCCATATATTTTCTAATGCTCGTCTTGTCAGTGTGAATTGTGACCTTGACGTCAGCAGACGTCAACTTGACCAATATTTGAACGATCTCGACATCGCGATAGCATTCGCAGCGTGGACTTGTCAGCTCCAGTGCACCAGCACCGTATTTTGTGATATTGTGTTTTCACGTATTGTTTGTTGCTTGTGTGCCGTGAGTGAACTTGTAACATTGCCATATTCAATTGGGATCGAAGATTGGCTCATCCGCGTGCCATTGTGTGATCTCGGCGGCGACTGCGGAGATTACGGAGACGTCATATACAATGTAAGGCGAGCAGTTCTTCCGAATCCCGGTTTCCGAGATTACTAGTCCTTCGACTAGAAGCCCTATCCCTTCACCGACCTCATTCTGTACCAAAGTTTCCCTACTTCCCTCCATACCTTGAGGTGATTCCGATTTACGACCGAAATTGTCGTATTCCATTCCATGGGACGCGCGACCCGGAATTTGCGCAATTCGTTCATTTAGATCCTATCGATCTGGATTTACAGTTCAAATTTAGACGTATCATATCATTGACTTTAGTCTTTAGACTTTAGTCTAGCAAAGTAGCCAGGACAACGCTGTATATATCAGAGGTGAAGTCTACTCCATCCCACACAACAAACTATGTATTATGTATGTTTATTATGTATCCACCTCTGTTAGTACAAAAATATGGATGTCAAAATATATATAAATAAATAAAATAAAAATAAAATAAATAAATAAATTGAACATATTATCCACACTTTTGGGCTTGCCCACAGCAGAAGCCTCGACACTCTACAAACACGCTTGAGAAGTTGCGATAATGGCGACAAAATGGGTATACGCCAAAATAGAAGAGTGAGAAGAAATAGAAATTGAAACAAAATGTTTCGAAGGAACAAAAGGAAAAAATACTATTGTGAAATTGTGGATATACATTTTTTGAGGCCCAAGAAACATCACTTGGCTTTAAATTTTTAGTGACCGGCAACCTTATTCCAGATACGCGTTAGCGTCGTATATCCCTAACGTGAGCAGTCCAAACGGCATGCATAATACAAAAATGGATACAACGCTAGGACTGCTCTGTGTGCGTCTTTAGCGCGAAACCCGCAATAAGGTTGAATGCCGATCAGAATATCTTCCTCTTTTGTCGTTCAAATTACATGCTCCATCCTCACAAATTTCAATCTGCTTTATCTTGATATGAGGGATGGCATGTTCTATGTTAAGTAAAAAGTACCAAGAACGATGTGTCTTAATAATTTAAAAATAATTATTCAAAGAAGAAAAAAACGATGTTTCTAAACAAGGTATAAAATAATAATATAGCGTGGTATAAAAATATTGATACAATGGCCACCCAAATAAGACGACTCACGTTTTATATTTAACTTAATGTTTTTATTGTGACAGTATTATTATCATCGCTTGAGTTCAACGCGGTGCTTCTGTATAATTTATACTAAACAGTGAGTATACTATAGCTTGCGGTCTACTAATACAATTACATTTCAGGATACGGTCAACAATCTGGTTAGGTTATAAGCCTGTACTTTTAATTGGATTTTATGATAATATATATGAACAATATTTAAATATGGGCCAAGAACACACAATTACTGGATTTTTACCTTCAAACGTATTGTTATTAAACAAATTAAAGATATCTCATAGAGAAGAAGCTCTATCGTCCTTATAAAATATCTGTAATTTGTTTTATAATATATATAATTTAAAAACGCTATAAATAAATTATTTCCACACTTTCAGTAAATCCAGCCTTTGATTGGAGCAATGAAAAACTGAAAAATTGACCGAATGCTTTCTGGATGGATGTAAAATAAACAGAATAACGCAAAGTGCAGTTAGTGAGTCAATTTGATCATATTTATAATTCAGTCTGACCCCAGCGATGCCTGGAGGAAAATTGAAGTACGAGTAGAACTAACTAACATGGGCAATATATTTTACTAAGATTTCTATGAATGGTACACATAAATTGGCTAAAATTAAGTTTATAGCTTTTTTGGGTAGCTGCTATACACACATTGGAGCTGCTACTCCAATTCTTAACATCCTTCCGATTTGTACGGTATTTTTAAAAATTATCCAAGTATATACAGATGACTAAATTAATGTATCTATGTATCACATTCTTTGTGGAAACATAAATCCGATAGTTCATGACACATTTATGTAATAGTAAAAATATTTACTCAACGAAACTGAAATCTTTGTGTAAAAAAAAACGTATTTTTTACATCAATGCATATTATATTGTCAGCGTTTAAATTTTCGTTCTAATCGAGTCATATATTTAAGAAAAGTTATTTGATTGCGTAGGTGGCACCAAAGTGATCATGCGTGTGGTACCAAAATTAATATATTGAAACAAGGAATTTGCGTTATCAGTCTGTGTGCATTACCCAAAAGTTGTACGGAAAAAATAATTTGAAAAGTAAATTATAATTTCGAGTAATTTGTATAACTATTAATTATGTAGGTACGTACCTACTTTGAACATTATTAGTTACGGGGTTGAACATACATACCCTACCAACCCCACTCACGGGCTTGACTTCCCCTTTCACAGGCAGCTGTCAAATGCAAGTATCTAGCGAAAATTATTCGCATAATCCTATCAAGCGACAAGGGGTACCAGGTTTGTCGCGCTCCAGGGTGCAGAGTGCTCATGACTGCTCGTGGGGTGGACGACACAGACTAATATTACAAAATTCTCTAAAGCTCATTATAAAACAGAAAGCGCTTTTATTGATGTCGAACGGCATGATTCTAAAATATATTTGAACTCGATAAAGTAAATAGGGAGTAATTATCGACTTTTATCTAAAACGAAAACAAACTGTTCGGAGCCAGCGGGAAAATATACATTGCAAACAAATATATACGAGAATCGTAAATCAAATTGTACAGGCAATCCGGTAATAGTATCATCACGAAATCACCAGATATTACGAACGTTACATTACCGATTTAGTAATTAGTATTTTTCGGAACATTTAAGTCAAAACATCATACGATGAGATGTTACACTCGCCATTCTCCAATTTGGTTAGTCCGCGATTTAGCGTAAAAGCGAAAAATGAGTGAAACACGAAAAAACATCTGATTTAATGAATTATAAAAGAGTAGTATGGTTATTATTAACTTTTTAGATTATATCTGTTATCTTTTAAGATTAATTCTGTTATCTAATTTTAATTTTAAGGCACCCCCGCCCCCGTGTGACGTCAGAGGAGATCTGTGAGAGTGTTTGACTGTCACGATAGCTGTGTAAATTAATAATTATCAAATGCCCCTTTAAATATGAACTTATTTATATCACCACAAACCGCAAAATACACAAGTACAATGTACACCTACGAAGTAACAATACCTGCGCAGAAAATTCGAGAGAACAGAGGAGGATTACCAAGTATAGTGACGACAAAAAAACGGAAATACCAAAAAAAAACAGCAGCGTTTTTTTTCTACTAGAATAGCAATAGGCGATTTCATTGCAAGCGCCAGTCCCCCCGGCTATTTTCGTGGCTCGCAGGCATCACGCCATGTTATCTCACAGCTCCAAGATAAATCTGGACCCCGATAGAACTCTGACGTCATTCCGTCGTCTAGTCAAACGTGACGTCACCACAGAACACAACAGCAGTTCGTGAATCAGAATTAGTTAGAAACGACAAACGTCGGATTCAACTATCATACCATTCATTATTGTTGCATAGGCAGACATGAACAGGGTAAAAATTGCAACTAAAGATAATATTAATATGATTTATGACTAAAAGAAAGCAATCGGTCTATGTTCCTTGAAACTTATTACGTAACTGTCTACCACAGTACAATCTAACAAATTAAGACAAACAAATACCTAATCAGGAATGTATTTGATATGATTTAAATACGTTATGTACCGTACCGGTGATGCCGCAACACACTGCACTACCTACCAAAGTCAATAGCTAACTGCGACAGATTATGTTTGCCAGACTTTAATATAAAACGATTTGTCTTGTCATAAAATTTAAAAAAAAACCTGGCAAAGCCGGTCGGATTCAAACTCTCACCCTACCAATTTCTAGCCTTAACCCCCTACGGATGGTTACACAAAGTGTGTGAAAACGTATCATAATTGAGAATTAAGGCTTTTTGAAGGGTGGTGTGTAAACGACCCTTTTTAATCAAAACTTTTTAGAAGTATACCTCAATGTATTACTGTGTAAGGTCTATTCGCATCTATCACTCAATACTGTCATTGAAATTTGCACAGGACAAATTATAAAGAAGTAGATTTAAATCGTTCATGAAAGTTGATCAATATTTTATCTATTTGTTGATAAACAGTAAACAAAAATCGATCAATTTCATTATCTCTAATGAAATATCTTGACTGCCGGATAAACAAGAATTGATACACTTAACAAATTACACATAATATCGATTATTGATAATCCGAGCAATCTATCATTTAACTAGTTCATTATCAGACTAATCTATTGTAGCAACGATTGATCGATTGCACCAACCGGGCGTGCTTGCGACAAGCCCGTGAGTCGCAAGCACGCCACCACCACCTTGTCACGGGGCATACAACAGTAGCGTGAGTGAGCCATTTTATACTGACAAGTATGCACAAGAAAAATCTAATTGTCTTTAGTAATAGTTAATAACACGAGATTTCTGACGGGTGTTATAAAACGATTTCTGCATAATCAGTCTTTGAATTTCTAAGTATTTCCTGCTCTTCCCGGGTAATTCGTATATATTTATTACATATATTTTTTCTATTATTATTATATTATAATTTAATATTTATTATATTAAATTATTTCAATTCAACGCGAAGTAGTTGAAGAGTTTTTAGTGACTGAAAATTCAAATTCCATCATCATTCCATCTAATCGCTGGCGAGAAATTCATTACTCGTTTGCACGAACTGTGAATAAGCCGATGTAGCTAAATCATTATATATATTATTATATGATTTAAAGTGTTGCCTTCACTTTCATGATGCAAACAAAGTGCAAACATTACCAGGTAACACTATAAATATATAAATTACGAAAGAGAAATAAGATAAAGACAATGTCTGCATTAATATAGAATAAGAAAACGTGTATTATTTTTAACTACCCCGTTAAGAATGGCGAAAAATTACAATAAACAAAATCATCAGCTCTGGTGTCCACGATTTGGGCAGTAGGAATGGTCAGGATCGGCATTTCAAACGGACAAATAGAGCGAATTAAAAAAAAACTGTAAACATGATTTTCCATTGTAACACATATGTATAACAAGGTAGAAAACGGCCATTAATAATGAGAATATTTACATTAATAAAGATTCAATATTATTTGTCTGTTTATGATCACCAACATCATCATCGTGGACCTCGGTCGCTTCAAGAAGAGACTGGGTACCTCCGGATCCACGGTGAAGACTATTCCATCCATGATGTCCGGCCCACCGGAGCCGTTGGACCTTGATAAACTTTATGACGTCAGGCTCATGAAGGTTATAGCGATGACGTCAAATATTATTTTCGTAAATCGGACCTCAGGATTTTGTACTCGAACACCTGCAGTTTCAGATAGACTACAGTTACGATAAAAAAATCTATTCTACCTGGCGAAGAGACGTTTCAGTGCCATCATATTTTTACATTGTGTACACGGAATACGTGTCACATCTATATTCGTACTATTTTAAAATTAAGCTAAATGCTTGTGCTATGAAAATAGGACTAACTTGATGGCCTGCTAGAACGAGGCTCGAACCGCCGACCACTAGGCGAGTATCGTAACCACTAGATCACAAGCACTTAAATATCGCGGATTTATTCGATAGAAATCTTTCAACCAGAAGGAAATCATATTAGATGTCATCGGTGTCATATATTAAAAAAAAAATGTAAAAGAGAAATTTGTTATTTAAGGCTAAACGAAACGTATGCTAAGAGGTTGAGAAATATTTCATGAATTTTTAAATAATTATTTCACGGATATTACGGCTAACACGATCGTTTCAAATATGTACGTGCGAGTGGCGAAATCGACTAATTTTTTTGGTAGTTAACGTCACAAAACCATATTCTGCTTAGTGTGCCGGTCTGGAGTATAGTTAGTGATTTTTTCTCGTTGACTGCATTGCGGATGACAGTAAATTAAGTTAGGAACCGATAATACTGCAATACTATTTACTTAATAAAATCAGAAGAAATAACAAAATGTGGCGGTAAATTTAATTAATTTAAATTAATCAACATCATTGGTGTGTGATAAATATGTTATCCTAAGCATAATCCCGGTAGCAAATAAAATACTTTTTCGATAAATACATTTTTATATTTGATTAATTTATTTTGTATTAAAAATAACATAGAACTATGTTCTGAAAAACTGCAATTTAACAATAATAATGTGTTCACCTTAAAAACTAAGAATGACCCGTGTACATTATTACTCAGTTTGACAGGTCACTCAAGATTTTTTCTGATTTTTCTCAATTTTGTTAAGATAATTTAGACAAACTGTAACTCGACGACGGAATATAAAACATTTTTATTTATTTATTAACGCCCTTACGGGGTTTTACAAAATAGATTTGGTCTAAAAAAAAATTAAAAAAACACATGAGCAGCTACACAGTAGCATATAAAAATAGAATAGAAAAACAGAAATTTAAAAATATCGTTTCATTATTGTGGTATTGTGGTTCTTTCTTTGCTTTGTACTTTCGAGTTGCCTTAGAGTGAAACTTAGTAGATAAATGTATAACAATATGAGTTTATTACAATAATATATTTACAGTACTTTACAATTATACAACTCAGATATTGATTATTACAATTGCGAAGGAACGATGGAAAAGCGCCCGTTCCCTAGTGACGGCCTCTTATAACCCATGACCCCCCCCCCCCCACCACTCATCTGACACACAAAAGAATTAGTTATCAATTATTGTAATCACGTTTACGTGTCTCTCGTACTGTTATGCCTGCAAATATTAAAAATAAAAAAGTTTACTTGTTACTTAACAAATTTGACATCACAAACTGTGCGGAAATCGTATTCGGTCAATCCGCCAAGGTTGTGTGACGTACATTAGATCGAGTAGGTTTAGAATTTCAGACTGGTGCACAACGTGCACATTTACGTGGATGGCCGTGTAGAACCGGAGATTAGGCTATAGTTAAAAATTAGCTGCAAAGAATAACAATATTATTAAAAAAATTATCTGCCAAAAAATTATAAATCATTGATGATTAGTAGTTAGTACTTAAAGTATCAGTTGTATCATATATCTAAATCCGTTACGTAGGTTTACATGTAAAACCTCACAAGTCAATTTTTATCTTACTATATAAATTACGATAAATTTGTCATTATTATCAGTTACGCAATAATATACTACGTGTAGTATAATTAATAGAAGTACGCATTTTCGAATGTACAATTTCTCAACAGTGGGTCCGTAAGATGAGATTAATGAAAATCAAAGTACAATTAAATCAATACAGCGAGAGATTTAAAAATAATTGTGAAAACTGGATAATTCGGTCACACAATTTAAATTAAACTATTTTAAAAACCGGGAGTTAAAAAAAAATGATCAAATGTTAACATTTGAAAAAAATCTAGAGTAGGTCTAACACACCCAGTGCACAATATTTTATGGGTAAGATAATCATACTTAAAAATGTACTACACATATTAAAAATGTGAATAGAAAATGTTCAAAATTATTTCGATTAATTAAAATATTTTATTGATTCCGAATAACATATTAAATAAAAAAAACAAAAGGTCAACGAATTTCGAGTGGCCAGAGATTAAAGCAGGTCAATTTCGGAATATTTATTTCGACTTAGACTTAAGTTTAATATTTTGTAAAAATATTATACTTATTCATTTTCCGAATGAATGATATACTAAATTTATACGTACTCCTTGAAAATTTAGTCAGGTATACCCATAACATATTGTAGATTAGTTCTATTACACCTATGTATCAATGAAGCAAATTATTATTATTATTCGATTTCGAAGGCATCCTTAAATATTTTAATATGTCGGTAATGTGGAGGGATCAAACGTTTTTGTTATGTTGTGTTTACCTAGATTTCATCACTCCGTCGAATAGGTGCATGTCGATACATAGTTTGAGAATCGCCGGCCTTTGTGTCTCGTTGGAGCAGGTGAATGGGAGTTGATGACTAATCAAGGTCGGGTGATCGACAAATGAACTTGAGAAGATATCTACGTTGCAATTTTTATTTTACTTATTATTTGAAGAAACTATTCATTGAAAAAGTGAATTATTTCATAGAAAAACTGGAAACTATTATTCATATATGTCACACTAAATGTAAGTATTGTATGTAGGTGTGATCAATGTTGACAGTTGGCGCAATACTAAAATTAACATAATTTCACAATTCTTTTTGCTAAGCTTCGCGGTAAATTTTGGGTGCTGCGCGGCCATGGCCAGTGTTTTCGTAAAACCTGTATTATAACTTTGAACATATATAATTTATTATCCAAAAGATGGAAACCAAAGTTCAAAATAACTTAACCGATTAATACAATCAAATATCCAATCAGACTAATTACTAAAAAGATTTAAACAATATTTTAACTTTTACCATTCCCGCAAAACTCATGCCGTCATATATTTTAATTTCTAGTATTACAATTATTAGCTTACTTTTAAATAATACAATAAGGCCGAACGATTTTTGACTGGTTGTCCACGCATATTCAACTTAGTTGCTTTATTAACAGATATTCAAATACTTGTCAGAATATAGAAATGACAGTTTGGTGTTTTTTTTGGCTGGGAGTAGAGACACCACTACTACGTGCTTAGTTAACATTTAATAATAAGGATTAGTTAACATTTCAGGAGTTATATGTACATTTATATTAAGAAGAGTGTCTATTTGTTTGTTTTTTATAAAAATATACAGTATTATTGAGAGCTTGATGAAATTTTGCACACTTGACCTTCAAAACAAGAGAAAAATTATTATCTAGATAAGATTTTAAAAAACCACTATCACCCCCCTTTCCCACCCCTTAAAGCAGAATTTTGGTACTTGATTTTGCATACTTGACGTTCAAAATAAGAGAAATATTACTATCTACATTTGATTTTGAAAAAAAGTACCCCCATCCCCCTAAAAGAAGTCTCATTACTCTACCTAAAGCTCGGGCAACGTCAGGTACTTCAGCTAATATGTAATGTAAATGGATGCCCGAAACTGTCAGCAAACGTAGACGAAATTTGAGCATTCTCTAAAACAGGGTGAATATTATGTTCCAGACCGATGTTGTTTTTGAATAATTAGGAAATTAAACAGAATTTCTTAATTTAGTTTTTATTTATCGATTATTTAGTTTATTACGATTATGTATAGAATATGACATCGGCCAAGCTTTTGGCAGCAGCACAAATGCGTGCTCTTTTAACCATATTTCTCATAACATTCTCGCACACTTCGCGTGCTATTCAGCAATTTCATTTCGAATATTGTCGAGCAGCATCGAAATCTTTCGGCTTATTGGCATAGACCGTAGACCTCTATTTTCAAGTACCCCCACAGAAAATAGTCGGAAGCCGTCAAATCAAGTGATCGAGGAGGCCAGTCGATATCGCCACTTTGTGATATTATGCGATCGAGAAAAATTTCTCGCAAAATTTCAAGCGTAGCTCGGGCTGTGTGTGAGGTGGCAACGCCCTGTTGAAACCGCACGTGTTGCGATCCAATTCGATAACCGAGAAGTTCTTCAACGTGTGATGATAGCGATTACCGTTAATGGTTATAGCATTGTCATTATTATTTAGATAAAACGTTTTAAAGACTTTAACACGTTGATGCGTTAGATGTTCCATATTAAATTGTAATTAACTACTCTTTACGAATATCGAATGTGAACTGACAAATGTCTGCCAAGTAAAATCGCCCTGGAATATAATATTCACCTGTACGTTAAAAAAAATGGTGGTTGTGGAGGTTCTCGTTTTGGGTTTCATTTCAATTTCACCTGCGGTCAACCATAAATTTGTAACAGGATAAGTGTGTATGAAAATACCGCACTGCAATGGTTCAAGAGCGAGAAAATAAATCAACATTTAGTAGGAGGTGATTTGGACCGCAGCATATGAGCAGTTTACTGTGGTCGTATCGATCCCAGTAGGGAAATGTTTGGCTATCTAATACAAGAGACTCTTGTGTTAGAATGTTTACAGAGTACTTGTCACGGGAGGTTAGGTTAGGTTTAATGTTCCTAATTCTATATATTAAATATTTTATATATCTTACAGGGAACAAACTATTTAATAAAGCAATTATTTATATGTGTATATTAACTTAAAACACATATAAGCTTAACTGTGGTGTTACTTTTATTATGACTACGATAATATCCAAACAACTCGCATTACCAGACGTGGCATAGCGGTTAATACTAGAAGTAAACTTATCTGTGGGAGCGCAGGTGCGAATCCTAACGGTAGAGATTTTTTTTATATTTAGCAAAGAAACGAACTGTTTTATTTATTTTTCTAAATTTCGTCAAGTTCTTCTTCCACGGCACTACAACTCTTCTACAAATGTTCTCCGCCGACTCCTTTCCTGGCCATTCTTCCCACCCTGGTATTCTTTCAACACAGTCAGCCCATCGCAGCCAGGATCTACAGAATCTTTCTTTTGTTTCTTCCGGTTTATTTATATTCTGCAAGTTCCATTTTACGAAATCCGTAAAGTGTTGCCGATAAAAGCCTGGCGGTGAGACAATATAACAATATACGCTGCCATTGGTGACCGCTGCGCAGCCAGGGTCTCAATAGAATCTATATTTCAACGATAGAGTTTTGCCCAAAACAAACCACACGTAAACAAAATGTCGATGTAATTAAAATTATTCCACCTTTGTAAGTTAGCCTTCAAACTAGATGACATACAATGTGGATAGACATTTTCTATGAAAAGTAAGATTTCTCTCTTAACCATAGATAGGAGAAAAAAGATGACAAATATAATTTCGCTAAAATATGTTTTTTTTTCTTACTCATAATAAAGACAATGTACACTTCATTTCAAATTGAATATATATCTAGGTTAAGTAATCTTAATCTAGCGATATTAAAAACACGTTCGTTTTTGTCATGCTCGCGTCTCACAGACCTTGCCGTTTAATCGAGCACCGTCCAGCTATTTAATAGTTACACAATACCGTTAAATCAAGTACTATACACTACCGATAACGACATTACCGAAGCCGCCACATCCAGAAAATCATAGATATAGGACGGGGAAGCGTAATATAATTATGGATTATTTGAAAATATGATTTCAATTATAATTGTACGTACATAATACAAAGGCACAGGGCCACAAATACATAATAATCTATTAAAAATAAAGTAAAACCGGGTACGAGAATGAACTAGTTACACGTAACGTATTTCAACATTTTTCGGTACATCGGCATACGTGACTGAAAATGTTTTGTTCGCATTAAAAAGAGCGATTACGATTTAACCATTGCGTACAACGAGCTTCAGTACCTGTTTGATTTTTGTTATCATTATTTGAATGCACTCACGCTGACCTGTTTGCAGCGAAGCAGGTTGACTGGGAGCGATAATTCAATCCACGCGATAAATAAACATTCAACATTTATCTTATTCATAATAAAGTATTTATAATTAGTATTTTCTGCTATTTGTTATATATTTTGTTGCCACCCTGATTGACCCGGTACTAGTACCATGATAAGTATGGTCCCGGAAAAACCTACATCGCATGGAAATATAATGATTAATCTATGGTAGAACACACCCACAATTACATTGATAGATAACCATAAAAACACACCTATGCATAAGTATGTCAGTAATGCTAAAAACTAACTAAATTCAAAGTAAATTTATCTTATCGGGTAATTCACGCCGTCCAACACGCCAATAGAAATACATTAACATATCATCAAGGACTATACAATCATACTAGTATATCATTGGGTCACCTCAAATAACATTCATGAACTAATACAAAAATCATGATTCTGTCTTGAGATGCCCTTCGAAATGTATCTGTTAAAATATCTTACGTAACAAATTGTTAATATCGTGAGACAGGAATATTATTTTTTATTGTAGATATAGAAAAGTGTTTTCCGAAACCGGTAGATGTTTTTTAAACTCAATTGTGGTTAATAAAACTAAGATAATAAATAAAAAATAAAAACATTAATCATTGTATTTTTCAGACAAATGTCATTTTAAAATTATAAACCAAAAAATGACAGAGAATATTGTCCATTCATTCAAATAATACATTGTGACAGAGCATATAAAAAATTACGAAAGTATTATAAAATATTGATAGATATATAAATATTATTTATCTACATTTGCGAATGATTGACTGAAAAATAATGAATTTAAATACTCTTTAAACTATTAATATTGACCTTTCACAATGTCACGGGGTCGTCAGCCGGACGGTGATAGTGCATCGCTGTATTAAAATAATCCAGAAAATATAAACATTATTTAAGTAATCATAATTAGCGATATATAGAAATAATAAACAAACAAAAAAAACCAATGAAGGACAAATTAAAAAAAAAAACAGTTACATATATTAATATGAAAGCTGTATTTACATATACTGTATGTAACTCACCTAATGTATAATACAATACTTTATGGATAGCTACATATTAAAAATATGAGTCGAAAATGTTCAAGCTGCATGTGCCTAATCTCAACCGTGTACGAGATATAAAGCATTTAAAAAAGTCGTGGTTGAATGAAATATTTTAAAAATTCCAAATTATATTTTGAATCCAAAAAATAAAAGGTCATCGAACCTCGAGTGGCCAGATTATTTTAGGGCTTGAAGCAAGGATATAGAATAATGAGTCAATTTTGCAGTTTTTAATCTATTAACATGATTTTGTAAAAATCTCATATAATAAAATATTCGATAACAGTACAGAATTTGCAGATACTCCCTTAAATTTTCGACTTATAATTTAGTCAGGTATGAATAAAAATATCACCAATAAAATATTGGAGATTAGGTCTAATACACCTACAATTATTTGCGGTTATATGTAGTACTGTGGGTGGTAATCCGAGTGATTATTTCACATTTTGCGGTCACAGTTTGTTTATTAACTTTAATTTCTAGTATCAAAAATACATAGTTATAGGCTTATGATAATTATAATGTATACTAATATTTTCCACTGTTATCTTTCTATAAATACCTTGGGACTACTGCATACGCTGAGGTTAATTAATCAATTCAATGATTGTACTACCTAAGTTGTTGGTTATAGCAATTACATCGAACTTCGCTATTTTTTGGTTCTTTTTACCTTAGGACGCCTTTAGGTGGTCATCATTTGCGATCTGCCTCTCTGCATTTAATTCAGGCATAATTTTTTTGTAGAGATATAAACGAACGTAGAGGGCAAATGTTAAAACGAAATGTAAAGTACCAGAAAACAGCAGCAAGTTTT
This sequence comes from Eubasilissa regina, assembly GCA_022840565.1. Lineage (NCBI taxonomy): Eukaryota > Metazoa > Arthropoda > Insecta > Trichoptera > Phryganeidae > Eubasilissa > Eubasilissa regina. The sequence continues at coordinate 20,002,591 of JAINEB010000004.1, read as the reverse complement.
CTACCTTCAAATGACACGGTCGAGAATATTCTATGTACGTCGGGACAATACACCGCGACCGTTGTCGTCTCTTTCGCACGCACGGGCACTGTTTCGAAATATTGTAAAATGTTCAACTGTAATCGACGTAAATGTTTTAAACGAAAGTAGTCTTTATGTAGAACATTTTAAGATGTATTTTTGATAATCCATTTTCTTTTCAAATCCCTGTAACGGTGACCTACCGATTATTTGAATTAACTATAACGTGGCTCAGGAAGTTTCACATAAAAAAAAATTAATAATAGAGATAGTGTGAAATAGTATAATATGTTAAAAATGTGGCTAAACTAGTATTTTTTATAACCCATAAGCAGATTAAAAAAAAATCTAAACATATAATGTGAATGGCGATACTAAGTAGAAAAAATATGTCGGGATAGCATTGTGTGATGTTCTGATGATCTCCATGGAATGCAATATATTGGAATTAATTTTTTTTTACGATGAATGCTAATAACATAAAATGTACTTTCTTTAATCTTTATAAAATAACAAAAAATACCTAAATTATATATTACTATTTAATTGAATTTTTAACCCTTTTCTATACTAACACTCACTATACGAAACCTGTCTGAACACACGCATGTACCTAGTCCGGAAGCATTCGACCAGATAATGTATTCATAAATATGTATGTAGTATTTTTAAAATAAAGGGAGCATCCAATAATATAAAAATAACATCAAATAAAACATTTATTAAATTTCATAATCTACGTCGATCTACACAACATCATAATATTATTAATTCTCTTTCATTTTATCAATTTTTGTGTTGTGTTGATTGAGCTGGGGATCGATTACATTCTCGTAGATTGTACGCCTCGCTGAGGGCAACTATTGCACTCGGAAAACTCAACAGCCGATAGGTCTTGTAACTGGCGCGCGGATCATACGATGTGGCGGGCCAATCAGAAGCGAGCACGCTACACAGTGTGATCGTTTGGGATTAAACGTGGTCAATGTGCAAAGCAGAATTTATTGAAAAGAAAAGAAATATTGTATTATATCTGGGAGTAAACTGTTTTATATAATTAAATAATTCTCATAACTGCATATATGTGTTTTAATCTTGCATATTTCCCTTTGCCTTATATGTGCCTACATTCTTTTACATATTATATTGCACATTGTCTTTTTTATATTTATTATATTATATAGTAAAGAACAGAAAATCAACCACTATCAACCAAATATAAGTACACACGTTACTTAATAAATAAATATTAAAATGCAATGATTTATTCTAAGTACATAGAATGAAGTAATGATTTTACAATGTTGCTTTGCAAGGTAAATACGGCTTAACTGACAAGGTCAATTGGTCGTTTCGATCGCTACGCGGCCATGGTCTGTGAGACTGTAAAAACCATGACCAGCTGAAGATTTGAACCCACGCACTCAGTCTAATTTTTAGTCGAAAATCTTAGCCCTCTCAGCCGCGGCCGGTTCCGAGAGACGTGTTGATACTATCGTATATTTATGGGTCTAGGCTAAAGTGTACACCGTACGTTGCGTTTCCGTAATATTACAATATATCATAGATTGAAATTTGAGCTTCGAAATATGGGATGTGCAGGTAACGGTCTAAGATCTGTCAATTAAAGGGTCAGATAATTTCTTCAATGATAAGAGGTTGATAACGAAAAATATTTTATTCTAATGGCCAACATTCTCAGAAGAGTGCTCCGTCTGTGCGCCGGCCAGCGCGGCAGACCACGTGGAGGCCCGACGGTGACGGGGCTTCAAACAGGCGATATTATTATCATACGGCCGCGTTCCAAATACGAATAGGAACGCTAAAAAAAAAAAAAACGTTTTTTTTTTTGAACTGGGTTAGTTATCCTGTTGTTTTATGATTCGTTAAAATATTCATTTTATTGTTAAAAGGGCCACTTATATATTAATCCGGAGAAAATTACGATGAGGAAAAATATGCATATGCATCAGGGAAAATATACAATGCTAAAAAAGGGTAAAACTATAAAATTTTATTACTTAATTAAAATTTATGACAAGGTTTTATTTATCCTTTAATCTTTTACGCCGGATAAAAAATTGTAATTTAATATGTACGTACATGTATTGAAATATTATATTGAAAGATTTTCAAATAGGTACTTAACACAAAAACAAAATGTTTTTTTTAGTGATCGGTGTAAACTTTATGTAGATCGTGTGGTGGTGATTTAGAGGCGGACGTTTATCGTCAATTATAAATAATAATTATACAAGTTAAAGAAGGGTTTAATATAATGATTAATGAACATGAATGATAACTATTTAGGAGCTAATTTTTAAATAAAATAATACAATAAACTTTTCATTTATCCGATTAATTTTAAAAAAAAACGTTAATTTATTATTATCGATAAACGGTGATCAATCAAAATTTTCAATCTCTGATATCATAGTAACGCAACAACACCAGCGAATCAATATTGTGGTTATTTGTTAAATTTGTATAACACGTTAAACGGGTCGATTTGTCACTATTGTCAAATAATCTAGCCAGTCAACTAACTTAATGATTAATTAATTAATTAA